>CM042685.1:54924029-56174029 GCA_023614405.1 Avena insularis | reverse complement strand
GGAAGACAACCACAAGGACTCAGGATTCTGCATGTTCACCAATTCAGTGATGCACCCTACATTCTTTGACTCAGCAAGGGATGCAGCTTGGAAGACCATCAAAGAACTTGGTGAAAGAGTCAAGTGTAGAATGTTCAACATCCAAAATAGCCTAAAAGAAGAGAAGAAACATACCCAAGAGTTGGAGGCTACCAACCAAACCTTAAGAGGAGACATTATAGACTTAGTGATGGAGTCATGTGCTCAAGAAAGAGTTATTGCTTCTAGAAATATCGTGTTAGCCAACATATCCAATGAGTTAGGATTGTAAGCGTACTTCGTTAGTTGGACCACCACTTATCACCTTATTTTCCAAATGCTGTTAAAAATAAGTGAACCTTGGATGATGTATTGGATTCATGTATGCCATGACTTGTGTGTTTTGATTTCCAAGGATATGTATGTGATGTTTTGCCTTGTGTTTTATTTTAAATTGTGTTGTTCTAACTTTTTCTATCTTATAAATAGATGCCTAATGTTACCATCAGCACTGTTGAGGAGTTCCAGGGAACTCGCTTTGGTCCTCGTATTGTTGAGCTCACTACCTTGCTCAATCTCCCTCTTCCTACTATCATGGTGCTTCCCCTCACCAAGTTTGAGAGGAAAGACCTTTGGGGCTTCAAGGTCAATCAGCCCGGACGCCAGACAGAGCCTACCACGGAGGCCATCATCTTCAAGCTCATGCATGATGACAAGGAGAGAGGCCTTGAGGTAGTCATGCAGGATCTGATAGGACGTCTGCTAGGGAGACACTCCCGACAGGTTAGAGGTACTCACTTCCACGTCTTTGTTAGACGTGATGAGGATGGAGAGTCCATCGACTTCGAGGACACTTCGAGGGAGACAGTAGAGCCGATTCGCTTATACCTCCAGGACTTAGAGGCTCTCATTAGGCACGTGGAAACTGATAGGACCAACGTCATGCTCAACAATGACGAACTCCAGGTGCAGCTTCGTGAGAAGGACAAGCTCTTCGCGGAGCAAGATGAGATAGTCAAGGAGATGGAGACGAAGTTCGAGAGCCAGGACAGAAAGTTCAAGAGTCAGGAGAAGCGAGTCCAGGATAGGAACAAGAGGATCCGGGACATGACTGAAGAACTGCAGGCCAAGGACTTCGAGCTCGAGCAGCAGTAGACAGTGATTGAGAGGCTTCGTTCCTAGAAGAGGGCTCTCAAAGCCAAAATAGAGACCTTGACCGCCAATGTCGAGGAATACAAGACCGCAATGGAGAATGCAGGTCTTACCTTTGTTGAGGAGGAGGTTGATGCCGAGGAGTAGATTTGACTACTCATTTATCATTTACTTATCATACTTTATTTGTGTCACAATGACCATCCAACATGTGGACGGCTTGTTATTTGTGTGTTTACTTTGCGAACTTGTCATTTTTATTGTTGAACTATTATTTCTTTGATGCATGTTTTTGTTATTGTTTATGTGATGTATTGTGCATGAAAGCATCTATGGGTATCTCATTCTTATCTCTATTGAACAAACCATAGATGCCTCCTCGTCGTGCCAATCCCAACCCCAACAACAACAACATCACTCCAGAAATGCAGCAAATGATGACAACTTAGACGCAGCTGATGCAAATGATGACGACGTTCATCCAGAACCAAAACAACAACAACAACAACAATAACAACAACAACAACAACCCACCGGGTTTTGACATGCTTACCAGGTTCTTGAGATTGAGGGCAGCAAAGTTCTCAGGAACAACTGATCCCATGGTGGCCAATGATTGGTTACGCTCTGTGAACAAGGACTTGGTAACTGTAGGCTGCATTGATGCAGAAAAAGTCAGATTTGCAGCACATTTGCTGGAAGGACCAGCCGCCACTTGGTGGGATAACTTCCAGATCACCACTCCCATAGAAGATGTGACATGGGCAATCTTTGAGGATGGCTTTCGTACTGCTCATATCTCATCTGGAGTGATGAGTCTGAAAAATAAAGAGTTCCATAATCTGAAGCAGCGCCACCGCAGCGTGGCTGAATATATTGAGGAGTTCAACAATCTGGCACGTTATGCACCGGATGAAGTTGACACCGATGCTAAGAGAAAGGAAAAATTTCTTGAAGGATTGAATGATGAACTAAACCTGCAGTTGGCTGTGGCATATGTTCCCACATACCAGTCTCTTTTTGATAAGGCTGCTATCTTGGAGAACAAAATGAAGCAAGTTGAGAGCAGGAAGAGAAAGCACTCGGACAAGCACAGCTCGGGATCGTCTCATAAACGTTCCCATTATGATGACAGTGGAAGCTCAAGATCCCACAAGCATGGGAAATTCAACAAGCACCACAACCACAACCGTCATGACAACAAGCATCACCGTAGTCATGACAACGACAAGTACAAGAACCACAAGGGTGGATATAAGAGCCACCACAGTGGTAATGGAAGTGGTAGTGGAAGCCAGCCTGTCAAGAAGGACATTAGTCAGGTTGAATGCTTCAAGTGCAAGAAGATGGGGCATTATGCAAATGAATGCCCAGAAAAGAAAGTTGAAGGACCCAACAAGCCCAACCCTTTCCAGAAAGGGCAAGTTAACCACATCAATGTGGAGGAAATCTATGAGAAGCCTGATGCTGTTGCTGGTAAGTTCAAACTCAATTCTGTTCCAGCATTTGTTCTCTTTGATACTGGTGCATCTCATTCATTCATATCAAGAGCATTTGTTGAAAGAAATGAACTGCCGGTAGAAACTATTGGGTGTCCTATAAAAGTAAGTTCTCCTGGCAGAGAAATGATAGTGAATTCAGGATGTCATGATCTAGTCATAGAGTTTGGGAAGTATAAGTTTCCCGTTAACTTAATAATCCTAAATTCCCAAGGATTGGATGTCATTCTGGGAATGGACTGGATGACTAAGCATAAGGGAGTGATAGATTGTGCCAACCATACTGTCTCACTCACAACTCCAGAAAATAAAAGGATCAGATTCAAGACCAACTTTGAAGCAAGGAGTATGCTAAATTCTCTTAAGGGGGTTAGCATAGACAGTGTGCCAATTGTGAGTGAATATCCGGATGTGTTTCCGGAAGAATTGCCAGGAATGCCACTAGATAGAGATGTGGAATTCCTTATTGATTTGCTACCAGGATCTGGACCAATAGCAAATAGACCATATAAGATGTCAGTTGATGAACTGAAAGAACTCAAGAAACAACTTGGAGGACAGTTGCAGAAAGGATTTATTCAACCAAGTTATTCATCTTGGGGAGCCCCAGTTTTAATTGTGGAGAAGAAGGATAGAAGTCAAAGGTTATGCATAGATTACCGTTCACTCAATGAGGTGACTATCAAGAACAAATACCCTTTGCCAAGAATCAATGACTTGTTTGATCAGCTAGAAGGAGCTTGTGTGTTCTCAAAGATTGATCTCCGGTCAGGTTATTTCCAACTCAAGATAAGGGAGCAAGACATACCTAAGACAGCTTTCACCACAAGGTATGGATTGTATGAGTCTACCGTGATGCCATTTGGTTTGACCAATGCACCAGCATACTTTATGAATATGATGAAAACGGTGTTCATGGAATTCCTTGATAAGTTTATTGTCGTTTTCATCGATGACATTTTAATCTACTCCAAGAGCAAAGAAGAACATGAAGGGCATTTGCGTTTGATACTTGAGAAGCTTAGAGAGCATAAACTGTATGCGAAATTCAGCAAGTGTGAATGAAGTTGGATTTCTTGGACATGTTATGACAAGAGATGGTGTAGCAGTTGATCCTGCTAAAGTTTCAGCTGTAACTGAATGGGAATCTCCCAAGTCAGTGAAAGAAGTTCGTAGTTTCCTTGGCTTAGAAGGTTACTACAGAAGGTTCATTGAGAATTTCTCCAAGGTTGCTAAGCCTATGACAGAATTGCTAAAGAAACACAAGAAATTTGCTTGGTCTAAATGTTGTGAACTCAGCTTTCAGGAATTGAAGAAGAGACTTGTGACAGCACCAGTCTTGTGTTTGCCAGACTTGGAAAAAGATTTCCATGTATATTGTGATGCATCTCATCATGGTTTGGGTGCAGTACTTATGCAAGATGGAAAAGTTGTGGCTTATGCCTCGAGACAACTCAAAACTCATGAAGTAAACTATCCCACTCATGATTTAGAGTTAGCCTCTGTTGTCCATGCACTCAAAACATGGAGACATTATATTTTGGGAAAGCGTTGTGAAGTGTTCACAGATCACAAGAGTTTGAAGTATATCTTCACCCAGAAAGAAATTAACATGAGACAAAGAAGATGGCTAGAACTCATCAAGGACTATGACTTAAGTTTGCAATACCATCCCGGTAAAGCAAATGTTGTAGCGGATGCTTTAAGACGTAAGGTTTTTGTGAATGGCCTTACCAAGGGAAAATTGCCCGATGATTTGTGTGCTCAATTTAGAGATCTCAGATTGGAGATTGTGCCCGAGGGACATCTCATGTCTTTGGATGTTCAACCCACTTTGTTGGATAAGATCAAAGAAGCCCAGAAGATTGATAAGGAAATTGAAGAAATTAAAGAAAAGATTGGCAAAGGAAAAGCCAAAGGATTCCATGAAGACGAACATGGTACTTTATGGCATGGGAAACGTATCTGTGTTCCACAAGATCCGGAGCTTCGGAAACTGATTTTGCAAGAAGCACACAACTCACCGTATTCCATTCATCCGGGTAACACCAAAATGTACATGGATATGAAGGAAAGATTTTGGTGGAATAATCTCAAGAAGGACATCGCCGAACACATTGCTTTGTGTGATGTGTGTAGTAGAGTGAAAGCGGAACATCAAAAACCAGCAGGTTTGCTTCAACCACTACCTATCCCTGATTGGAAGTGGGACAAGATTGGTATGGATTTCATTACCGGATTACCAAGGACCCGGTCAGGATATGATTCTATTTGGGTAGTAGTGGATCGCCTAACTAAAGTGGCTCATTTCATACCCGTGAAGACAACATATACAAGTGCTAAGTTGGCCAAGATCTATATGAGTAGAATTGTGTGTCTACATGGGGTACCCAAAAGTATTGTGACTGATAGGGGAACTCAATTCACTTCCCATTTTTGGAGACAGCTACATGAGTCACTGGGAACGAGGTTGGAATTCAGTACTGCTTTTCATCCTCAAACTGATGGACAAACCGAAAGGACTAATCAGATTCTTGAAGACATGTTGAGGGCATGTGCCCTAGACTATGGGGACAGTTGGGATGAAAGTCTGCCTTACGCAGAATTTTCTTATAACAACAGCTATCAAGCTAGCATTGAGATAGCACCATTTGAGTTTCTCTACGGAAGAAAGTGTACCACCCCATTGCTATGGAATGGTGTGGGAGAAAGAAGTTTGTTCGGACCAGAACTTATCAAGGAAGCCGAAGAGAAGGTCAAGTTGGTTAAGGACAGGTTGAAGATAGCATAGTCCCGACAGAAAAGCTACGCAGATCCTAAGCATAGAGAAGTCACCTACGAAGTTGGTGATAGAGCCTACCTTAGAGTGTCACCACTTCGTGGAGTGAAGAGGTTCGGAGTCAAAGGGAAGTTGGCCCCAAGATATGTTGGACCATTCAAGATTCTGAGTCGTAAAGGAGAAGTTGCTTATGAAATTGAACTGCCAGAGTCTTTGTCAGCTGTCCATAATGTGTTTCATGTGAGTCAGCTTAAGAAATGTCATCCAGAAATGGAAGAAACTTCTTTGAAGGATACTATACCTTTGGAGGAGGTACAATTGGAAAGTGATACTGTAGAAAGAGTCACACGGACTAAGACAATCAAGTTTTGCAAAGTTCAGTGGAACCATCATTCTGAAGAGGAAGCAACATGGGAAAGAGAAGATGATCTTCGGAAAGACCACCCTCACCTATTTGCTAGCCAATCCGAATCTCGAGGGCGAGATTCACCTTAAGGGGGTTAGTTTTGTAACATCCCTAAAATCATGAATTCAAAGATTGCATATCATACATGCATGCACATAATTTAAGGATCATTTTCCAACTCATTTCAACAAACAGAAGCACTTAGTGCTATTATTTTATGTGAGCAAACATTAATCAAATAATACTCTCAATTGAGAGCATAAGTGTTTTAAACCAAGTTTTGTTTGCTTCCTTGTTGTTTAGATTGAATGTAGAGTTTGGAAAAAAATTTACAAAACAAATATGTTTTCAAAACCATCTTCAAAACATTTCCAAATCAAGTGCTTTAGCACTGTTTATTTTGTTTATTCAAAGGGACCAAGAAAGTACAGAGAGACCACATGGTTTTATGCCCAAAAGTATGATGCTTACACTTTACAAAAATACAGAAAAGATTTGAAATTCAAATGCCTTTGAATTAGATTGAAAATCATTCCAGAAAATTGATTTAGAAAAAGAAAAAGAGATAAGAAAAAGAAAAGGGCCGGCGCCAGCAATTGAGCCTAGCAACAGACATAGCCCACTAAGCCCACCCGGGTTCCCCCTCTCCCCTTCTCACTCATAAGCGAACCTTTGAGAGGTGGCGAGGACCCCACCCCCTCTCTGTTTTATTCGCTGACAGGTAGACCCACTGCCACGTCAAGCTCGTCGTCAATCTCGCGCTGGAGACCTGCTCGCCGTGGCCGTTTCTTCCCTGACGCAAATGCGCTTAATTGGCGTTGATTGCTCGCGAGATTCTCGCCCCTGCTCCGCCTACTTAACCCCCACCTCTCTGCGACCATTTCCCCTCACTCAGCGCTCCCACATCGCCACTTGCGCCGCCGCTGTACCGAGCCACTCCGGCGGATGATTCTGGTAAACTCCGACCGCCCCTCTGCCTCTGGTTCATATGAGCGTGACCGCCACATCCTTGTGCATCTACTAACACCCCAGGTTTGCCTGCTCGTGACCCAGGTCGCCGTCTTCGTTCACGCCCGCAACCACCAGAGCCGCCGCTCAACTCCGACGAGCAATAGCGGTAAGAATCGAGCGCCCCTTGCCTCCCCTTTGGTACTGTCTTGTTCGCCAGGACCTTGCGCATCTCCTAAACCCTCTGGCTTGTGCTAGGTAGACACAGAGCCTCGGCAACGACCTCGACAACAAGCAACAGACGCCGCCCGCAACTCCGACGAGCTCCAGCGACTGTGTCCGTGCGCCCCTTGCCAAGCCGTCGCCAGGTTGAGCATCAGCAGATCGTCACGTTTATGGTAAGCATCTCCGACGACCCCAGAGCCGCCTGTAGCACCCGCTGTAGGAAGGGCTCGCCGCCACTAGTAGCCACCGCCAGCGCCGCCCAGCTATGGTCGTTTGATCCAGGGCCGTTGATCTGGATCCAGCGCGCGAGATTAGATCACTTAACGAAGCGGTATAGTTAGATCTGGGCCGTGCAGATTATGTTGATCTAACGGCTCACGAGGCGCGATCTGGCGACGGCGGCCGATTAGATTAAGACGCGTGGCAGCTGTTTGGATTTAAAAACAGGATTTGAATCTATTAGAAGTTTGATTTTGTTTTGGCTATAACTTTTGATCCCCACGTTAGAGTTTGATAAATTTTATATCAATGGAATCAGGAGAACAAGCCCTTTCTAAATATGCAATGTGTTTAATGTTTTCCTTCTGTTAAAATGGTTTTATTTGCAGAAACTTGTGTAGGGCTAATTTGAGTATATGAATTGTTTAAGAAATGTTTTAGGGTTTAAATAAATGTTGTTTGGCAAGTTTTTAACTTGTTTGTGAACCAGTACTGAACACTTGCTTTGTTGAGTTTTAAAAATCATCACATATCATATTGCATGCATTCATATATATTTTTTGTTTGTATATGCTTTGTATGTGATTTGTGGCTATGATTCTTTGTGAGATTTTGGTGCTAGTGATTGTGATTGTGAGGAGTGTAGCTACTCTCCAAACTACCAAGGCAAGTGGTGCTTCATGAATATTTTTATCCCTATGTTTTCTACTAAGCATTAGAAATATTTTGCTAGTCTTGCATGATATATTTTTGCTTATATGCCATGTTGGGAAATCCTAGTAGTTGTAGAATTGCTAGGAAATTTTTAAGTTAAGATGCTTATTTATGCCATGCTTAGCCTAGCTAGTAGCAACCAAGGGTTGGTGAAATATACATGCTATGATGAAAATATTTCTAAGTCTTTGGACTTGTGTTTTGCCTAATAAAACAACTAAGTAAATGAAACACCTGGGTGGAATGGAAGGAATGGTTTTTGTTGAGTGGTTACACAAGGCCCATTTCTATGGTTTACCTTGTGTATTTCACTTGTGGAAAGCCACCCAAGAACAAAGAGATTTTAGTGTCCAAATGTTAAGAAGCTTCTAGTGCAGCCACTTGGCAATATGGGCTCTGCCTGGATCACATAGGTTGCTAGCACTTAGCCATTTGGACAGTTGGTGGTAGTGGGATGATAGGTTGGAACGCGTCCATTTGGTCTAAGGGAAGGCTTCTGAAAGGTCCTGTCTTGGTGAAAATCAAGTCTGGTGGGGAAAGTGCACAACCTCTGCAGATGGAAGAATCTAAGTACTTAGCCATGTCCCTGGAAAAGGACAACTTGAGCATCAAGATATGGAAGCTATCAAGAATCTCCTCATCCCAATTTCTAAATAAAACTTGTGGGTGAACATGGGTGAATGACCTCAATGTCTATTATTGGTTCCTTGGGAAAAGTTTTGACAAAGAAAAACTTAGTGATTTCAACTAATAGGAAAAACCTATTTTGAGCAAAGCAAGCCAAGCTACACTTAGCAAAATTGCATATAGTATCTAGTCCACCTAAATTATACTAAGGTATCACTTGCCAATACTATTCCAATGTATTGACCCACTATGGCTGTAACTTGTGATGTTGCAGGTTACTCTGATGAGGATTAGGCGTCATGAGTCTACACTCAACATGTTTGCCTATGGCACATGAAGATGAAGACTTTATTTTATTTACTTAATCAAAATCTTGTACTAGGCCTGTGGCCTTGGAGTTGTAAAGACTATGTTTGTATCTGGATGACTGTAATAATGACCTTTGTATCTGTGTACTTCATCTTAAACTGTGGATGCTAGCCATGATCCAGGGACTAGCATTGCAATCACAGGGATCCTTTTCCTTTATAAAGGAGGGATCTTACAAGACACCTATCACAAAGTTTTCACTTACCCCTTTCCCCAGAGGCTAAGCAGGAAGTCAGAGATCTTCAAAACTTGTTTCTGAGCTGGATTTTGGGATGCACAGAACAGACTCATGGAGTTACACCTGGGGTAAGGAGTACAAAGCTAAGTTCTATAATAACTTCTGTTTTAGGAACATAATTGTGCATGAAGCATTTTCATGGATATGGAAATCAAGATCAATCCCAAAGGTCAAATTCTTTTGTTGGCTGCTATTTTCTGATAGATTGAACACTAGAAACCTGCTGAAAAGGAAACAACAAATTCTCAACTCGGGATATAATTGTATTCTCTGCTAGGATAATTTGGAGGAAACAGTGGAACATCTTTTCTTTCACTGCAGTTTTAGTAGGAGCTGCTAGTCACTGCTCAATATTACCTGGGTTCAACTTGGGGATCGATTGGACATTATTGCTGAATCTAAGAAAAGAGACAACAGACCAATGTTCTTGGAAATTTTTATTTATGCAGCATGGAGCATATGGAAAGAAAGAAACAATTTATATTTCAATGGCATTATGCCTGATGTTCTGTCCTGGAAGAATAGATTCAAAAATGACTTGGGATTACTAATGTACAGGACAAAGGATTCTTTGCACCCTGTCTTAGCTGCTGTTCTAGCTTCTCTGTAATCTTCTTTCCTTCCTACTTGTCTATGGCTGCTGATACTAGATTAAGTCTGTAAACTTTTGTAAGTTACTTTGCCCCTTTCTTTGGTGTCTTATCAATATAGTTCGAGAGGCAGTAGGTCCCATTGGGATCCTACTGTCATAATGCTCAAAAAAACAATAGGTAATAAACTTAAAGTTCATTCAAAATAGGTAATGTTCTAAGAAGTTAACAGAGTAATTGTACCAAGTTCACGAAAGTATCATGAATAAGTACAAATAGGTAGCTTTGGAACCAAAATGGTATTCAAGCTCTGACAATTCAGAGAGAATACGAGAGGTATATCGGAAACCATAGGGTAATACATACACCCTAGGATGGTTCGCAGCTGGTAATTATCTGCAGCTGGTATTTGATCCATAGCTAGTATTTAATCCACATTTGGTATCTTGTCCGCAGCCGGTGTTGGTTGACATAGTTAACCAGATCATCTTAAAAGTTGCATAAAGAGCATAAAATTTGGCCTAATCTAAGTAAGATCTAAAGGAGTATAAAATTTTATGCGATCGTCTTTCGAGACTCTTCGCGAAAATTGACCTATCAAAGCGAAAATGTCCAAATAGTAAGTAAGACAAGTAATGCTGAAAGATTCACTTCGGAGATCCACAATTGTGTGGATACACCGTAGAATCTTTCATAAGACCCTAACTAGGAAGAGTATAAGCTGGATAAAGACCAATATTCTAATTATAAAGCCAATAAATACTATATAGACAGTTTGAAGACTATTAGTAAACTCTAAGGGGGAGAGTAAACTTTAGAATTAAAGGTATTATTATCTGACTTTCCGAATAAAGGATGGAGAAGAAGGAATAATCTACAACAACAGCAAGCTTATTTTCATAAGGTTAATATGAAGTCATTTTTATAAAAGTACTTAAGGTAGTAATAAAATATTATCTAAAGCTTAATAAGGCAAAAGCTTGGAGGTGGCAGAATAGACTAATTCCAATAGACCCATTCTAATAAAAACAACTCTTAAGTGATCCTTAAGAGGTATTAAAACACATCCAATTAGAAATGTATAAAGGAAACAACAAGAAATTCCAATGGGTATGGACTAAATGAGTTCAAATCCAACCTTCGGAAGGACCACCAGTATAAATCTTAAAATGACAATCCAAAAATTTAGTATTTTGGCCACAACTATTGACTAATGAAATTTAAAACCCTGTTTTAATAAGACTTTCTAGACCTTACACAGTATAGTAAGAAAGTTCGATGGTTAAATAAGAGGAGTTGGATTAGGATACCTAATTAGGATAAGGAACTAAAGGAGAGACCCCAAATTAAGGATTTTGTAATAAGGATATATTCCTAAGGGACTAAAGTAAAAAGAACTTTGGAGTATTGGAGACACCAAGCTAAAGATTTTTGAGTATGATGAGGATTCAAGGAAAAGATTTGGATATGGGATATTACAATTATTACCATTGAGGTTACCATAGATTTGAGATATATCATAATCAATGTAAGACAATTCCTTACCCCGAAACATGAGAGTATACGAACTTCGAGGATGAAGTTTATTTTAAGGGGAGAGTCTGTAACATCCCAACATTAGAGCCTAGAAATAAGCTGAACACAGATGTGCGCATTGCATTCATGCATAGAAAATCCGAATAATTTTCGCGCTTTTACATAAAAACTTGTCAAAGTGATTGAAGCTTCTCTTAACTTGATGGAATTGAAGTAGATCATCAAGTTAACTGCGATAAGTTTCAATATGACCTTTGCTTAAACCTTATTTTGGGAAAGGGAGATTTGATCTAAGGGTAGATCAAATGTGATAAAAGTTAACCCTACTATATTACTTAATGGTTCATGTTTGATCCTTAAGTGATCATATGTAGTATTCATTACACAACCCATGAATACCAAGATATAAATATAACTTAAGTAATAAGAATGTAACAACTATATCTTAATCTCATCTCTTTATACCATGAGTATCATGGTAATACCTAACCCTAACTCTTTAGTTATATGGAGTAGGAGGGAAATCAATTCAAAGATCATTCACCATATATCTTTCTTTCCATATCAACCCTTATCATCTCTATTGAATATTATTCTAATATCTGTTGTTCATTAATGTTGAGTAATCAACTATTGATTCACCAATTCTTGACCTATCAACTCTTGTCCTTATCATAGCATTCACTTTAGTCCTTTAGATAAGAAGTAAGAAGAGGTAAATAGTAATGCTAGATTTAAATATCATCTATTGGATGGGAGTGATGGAAGGAAATCAAATCAATATGGTAACCAAGAAGAATACAAGGATGAGTCCCGAAGATAGTTACCAGGAGTAATCCTATTGGATCAAGTAGGTATAGTCAATGAATTATATCTCTTAATCCAATAGAGGTAAACAAAATATAATTATAATACAACTGTAATGTTGTATGGATGGAAGCCTTGTTTAGCCAACTGGAAACCTGAACCATAAAGGATCAAATGATTATAATGACCATGCCTTACTCACCAATATTGAATGCTTATAGCAAGTATAAATGACATTGGTGGATAAAACATGATTGAATCATAGTATAGATATATTATCCTAGATGAGCCATGACAAGTCATATTAATATAATGAGAGGTTGGAGTATAAGATACTAGAATCAAGTAGAGATATGATAGTATGATTAACATGATGCTAGAGCACATTGAATCAGAGAAGTAGTATCTTCCTCTTGGGAAATACTAAACACTTAAGGAGAGTATAATTTGATATATATACATCTACTAAAGTAGTATTAGTGATGGATGATTAAGGAAGAGTATGATTGGAGTTGGAAGTAACCACTTGTTGGATTGGGGATTATCAACAGCAGAGTAGTTGATATAACCAAGTATGGATATGAAAAGATTATGAAAAGTTTTAGTGTCAAGCTCATTGGATTTATAAATGGATTTACAAGAATAAAGGTGGATAAGAATATTCATGTGAAGTAAAGATCATCATGTTAACACATGATGATGGATAGGTAGAAGTAGAATATCTAGGAAAGGAATTGCTTAATTAGAAGTCTAGAATTATTGAAGTATGGAAGATAGAAACTCTGGATAAAACCTAAACGCTAAATCTCTAACCAAACATAATATTCATTTCATCTGAGTGATTTATCATCTTATGTCCACAATGGTTAATAGGAATATTTTCCTAAATCAACTCCCTTAAGCACATCTTTGTCATTTTCAACCATCATTATCATAAGTCCTTAAGAACTATATTTGCCAATTCTTTTTCATAAGTTAGCTTAGAAAGCAATTTCACTATTTTACTTTAAATGGTGATATTATTCATGATTATGAACATAAAGATAATATGTCTTAACCATTCACCTTTATTGACAATTTTAAAAGGATATAAAAATATTAAAACTCCCATAATTCATGGTAGGCATTTATAATCTCAAACCTTTAACTCTTAAGTTAGTAATAATAAAATATTTATATTGCTATTTCCTAAATTCATAGGAATAATATTAACCCTATTAGTACTTAGAAATTTATGTATCAAATACTTATGAAGGATCACCAATTATAAAAGTTGCCTTAATATTATGTATTAATGAGAATAAAATATCATTAGTTAATAGTAATGCATTCTATAATAATTTTATGAAATTTTGCCCAATTAAATTCATATTAAAGGCCCTCATAAAGAATAATAGGAAAAGTATCTATATAAAGAAAATAAAGAAACTCTGAACAATATATAATAAAAGTTCACAAAATGAATCTAAATACACTTCATTAATGTTGCAGCTATTTATCAAATAATTTCTATAAAGAAATTTGCAAAAAATTGTTTAGATATAAATTTAGAAATCAAAACAGAAAATAAAAAATGTGAGAACAAGAAAAAATAAAAGAAGTAAAGGCGTGATCAAATCGGGCCCACCTAATACCCTCTTGTTATCAATCGCCCACGAGCTACCACAATGTTGTGCAGCCCAACAACCAGCCCGACATATCTTTCTCTCTAGCTGACTAGTGGGGCCAGGTAGGGACTATAGAGAAAATCAAAAGAACACCAGGGGGTTTTCAGTGAAACGTCCATCATCGTCTTCCTCGTCGACTGGAAGCAGCTTGCTGGCGAGTGCTCCGCCGCACACCGTCGATGCACTACAATTCGTGTAGCCGCAAACGTCACCCTGGGGATAAGAACGCCACTGCGACGCTCCGTCTCGTCCTTACCCACTCACCCATCCTCTTCCTATATGTCTCCTCTCAGAGGCCAAACCCTAGATTCAACCTCCGATGCACGCCGTCGTCCAGAGACCACCCCGGAGCCGTCCGAGCATGCTAGCAGCTCCGCCTCGTCTCCATCTTCCTCCTCTCTAATTTAATTAAGGAGGGGATCCCCCAATCGACGCCTGTGTCTGCATCTTCCCGGAGCCCGACGACCATCGTCGTCACCATTAGTGCTGCTACAGCCTTCCTATGGCCTCGTCGAGCATCCTATCGCAAAGAGGGTAAGCTTCTGGTTTGAAAGAACCCTCTCCTGGCCTTCCTCATCTTCTGTTTTGTCCTGTCACCGAGCACCGCCATGTTTGTGCCGTTGTCGTAGTCGCCGGTGAGGTTTTAGACCGCCCCAAAACTCCGTGCCGCCATTTTTAGGTAGCTTTGGAAGAGGAGGTTCTGAATCGTGCAGAAATACATCGCCCCATACACCGTGGCGCCGCCACCGAAGGGTCGCTGGCATCAGTTGACTCCACCGTATGACCAAGTCTTGGTCAACACCGGAGTGGGTTCAGCCTTGCCCGCGTGGCAGCAGAGGTGGCCTTGGGCCCTCCTGTCATTCACTATGGGTAGGTTCTGCCCCGGTGTAAAACAACCACAACTCTTTGCTGATGTCACAATGATGCAGTAATTCATTTTATTATTTTCTGAAATTGATTAAACATTGTAAATTCAATATCTATTGTTTCATAATTAAGAAAAATGTGTGTAATATATGAAAATGATTATTAAAATAAAATCTATAAATTAAAAATATTATCAAATATTATTATGATAATTATTTAAATAAATATTATTTAATAAACGTTTTATAAGTAATAAAACTTTGATAATCCATAATTTAATAGTGGTAATTAATAAAAATATAAATAAAATACCAAAAATCTTAGAAAAATAAGAAATATAATTTAAAACTATAATCATGTATTATTATTTCACTTAATTAAATATTTATTATTTATTATGTATTTATAAAGTAATAAACCTTATAAAAATCATATCCTATTATTTATAAATCACAAAAATGAATATAATATACCAAAATGATCACAACAATAATACCTACATGTTAAAAATATTATATTCCACTTTTGAGTTAAATAAAAAGTTAAACACTTTAATAACTTGAATTTAAATCTATTTCCTTAATTAATATTTCATATAAAGTTAAATAAAATTTGTTAATATTTCTTAAATTAACCAAGTAAATATAATAAATAGTATTAGTCTTAAAAACTAATATTATGAAGTCAAAATGGTTCAACACATTTTAAAAATGCAATTTTATTGAATTATCATTCAACCATAAGTGTAGATTATTTTAAAAAGCATCATTATCCAATATAAAATCTCCAAGGATAATTTGTAGTGAAATAAAACCTATTCCTTTATATTAACCACAATTTTATAAACAAATAAAAACAGTATAAGTGAGTTCATAAGTAGTAAATAATATTGTTTACTTATTCATAAACCTTAACCACACCCTTATAGGAAGGTAAAACCCTTTATACATTTATAATGTAAAGAAACCACTACCAAGTAAAAGTAATACCATTCTTAAGTAACTTTAAAGAAACATTATGGAGTAAACAAGGTTTAAGTATAATAAGCATTACACCTTAAGTCCATCTATATTTTGAAGTTAACTTTAGTCTACCAGACCTTAAGTATAATGCTAAAAAAATTATTATATACTTTATAGTTAACTTTGGTGTGTTATAATTAAATTGTAAAGCATCTCAAGTCCAAACTATTCAAGCCAGCACAAACAACATCGACCACATCTGATTAACCACAAAGATTGTTTAAACCATAATAAAGGAATATTTTCTTCAAAAGTTATTCATTTTGCCACTTTAGTCAACATATGACAATTAATAATAATCACATTACATTAAGCTTTACTTATATACCTAGAATTGTTAACACTTAAGTCCATTATAAATGTCATCACTTGCAAGGTAAAACTTGAAGATAAGATAATTCCATATAAGCAGTCCTTGAGTAGCACATCTCATTAGTATATCTTATTGTTGTATGCCATTATGTTTACATGTTGTTATACACACACAAGCCTTAATAAGAAGCATATGTGTGCAACTTAATCTAAAAGGGCAACACATTCCAAGAAAAACCATCTCCAGTATCCAAAACCTAGAACAACATTATTCTCGGGATTCGTGTTTATCAACTTGAATTACATTACTTATGCATAAAAGCATCTTGCTTCTTTAAACATTAGTCCATACCGGACCAATGATGCTGATTTCAGATATTGGATCTTATATTGTCTTGAAGACCGTGAGTGCACAATCTTGCAATCACAAAAGGCAAGTTCACACTTGCTCATGTCATTTGATTATTTTCTGTAAAATATTTTACAAATCTAGTGTTGTCATAACCTGCATTTGAAAAAGGTCAGAAAACACTATTTTCATAATAATGTGATTATAGGTTTATTTATCATGAGGTAATAACCTACTATAAGAGTTCCAGTGGTAAAGGAACATATTATCTAGGACTTAACAACCAATGTCGCCAGTGATTCTTGCGCCGTATATTACGCATTGACCATGAGATTTCGAATGGGACGGAGAAGTCAACTGTATCTTTTCCCTCTCGCATGGAGCCGGATGTGTGGGTCGTGGCTGTTATCACTCATAGCATGCATATTACATGGTAATTCATAGAGGATATGCAACATATGGGTGGGAGACCTCAACGTCCCACGATAGTTCCGGCATCTGAACGGTCTGTACTGCCAATTGCCATAATTCAATATATGGGCTGGCGTACACCAAGGAGACATGCGGGGTCGCGGAGAAGGCAGTGATTGGCTTGGATCTTACGCTGGGCCTCACACCAAAGAAGTGTGAACGAACCTGCAATTCGGATGTGCAACAAATCTAAGATCTCTCATGGGTAAAGTGACGCACCTCTGCAGAGTGTAAGAATTGTAACTTGTTACTCCCTGTTCTAGGAAGGAGCTACGAACACGGCGGGAAAGGAAATCCATGAAAGTTCTGGTAAACCCGTGAAGGCTGACGGACATAGATTTTCAGAATAAAAGCATCCTTTGAAGAAATGTTTACGAAAACTTGCATTGCCTAAGACCTACGGTCTGTGGATGTAGCTATAGTGCATCAAACACTCCTTTTCTAGTGAACTTGCTGAGTACACTCGTACTCAAAGTATCTTCTTAACCCTTGCTAGGTTCTAAAGCAAGTATAGACGACGTCTACGTCAAGTCATGCTCCAGGAATCATCATCGAAGGCTAGAGCTCTTTAATGAAGTCAAGAAAGACAACATATACATCAACTCAAGTGAAGATGAGGTTACTAAGTAGATAGGAATATAATCTCTAGCCATAGAACCTATTTCTATAGTGTATTGCAATAGCAGTAATGCCAGATCATTACTTAAGATACTAGACTTAATAGTAGGATAGTTTTGGAGTTATTTGTTTATGATTATTCTTTGTAAGAAGTTTCTTTCTCTCTCTTTAACCTAGAGTGTTCTCTGGATCTTGTGTAAAGAGTTGAGTTGTAACCTATATATAGTCATGTCTTGGACCTGCTGTGTTTCTGTTGTACCACTCCGAGGGATGTAATACTAGTGAACGGTGTTTCATTGGTGTTATGACAACGACTATAGTGTACTACATCATGCAGTGGTATGCTGGGTCACTGCACCTAGAAAACTCACGAGCAACTAACTTGCCTAGTAGATTCCATGAGTCACATAGTTCGGGCGTTCCATTCGACATATGCATAGAAAACCTTTTGAAAGATTTGCCGGGTGAAGGTGCATTCATAATAGGTAGGGAAGCATGTACTTGGTTGCTTGGGGTTGATATCTCCCCTGGTAAACCAACATCGCCTCGCATCTTTAAGTACCAGCTTCGGGATTTGACCCGTTATGGCGGAACCATACTTATTGCGTGACTCATGGTCTCGGCGAAAGCAAGGTAAAGGTCGTGACTAACAACCCTCTGTCGGCCTTCCAAGGAAGAGGGCTAATCATGTGGCATTAAGAGAAGGTTAATACGTGTGGGTAACCTTGTACACCCCTACAGGGTAATAATCTTTTCGAAAAGCCGTGTTCACGGTTATGAACTCTTGGTGACCAGATTCTAAGATCATAGAGAACTATAACCTAATCGTAAAACTTGGCAGATCAACGTGTGTTTAAGGATGCTTCCCCATGGGTACAAGGGGGTGATCCTAGTTCAGGTGATGATGACTTGGTGGATATCAAATGATGATGATCAATACTTCAGAGATGTCGCTCTCTTATCCCCTTTTGAAATACTCTGAATAGACGAGCTTCTCCTCTCTCTTGTTTTACAAACAAAGATGGCTTTATGCAAAACAACTCCACCAGCCATAAGTCTTGCGGAGTACACCCTGTACTCACCCTTGCTTTGTTGATACTTTTGGCAGTGTAAGTGTTCCTTGAAGACGAGTTCCATTCTACATTGACACCGACGAGTAGCTTGGGGTTCCCGGCCGGCAGCCTAGAATCTATGGGCTGGGACGTCATCGTTATGCTTTAGGCCTCTTAGGCCATTTGTTAAGTTTGCTATACTTAATAACATAATTTGCCTTCCATTGTTTGATGTTTGTGGTTAGTGACCTCTTCTTGTAATAATTTGGTTCTCTGCTCAGTTATGAGCTTGCTGTAATAAATTTTGTGTCGTAGTGTCACTGTTGTGTTACGGATTCTCCACTGGATATTCTCAAGATCAAGGTTAAGCTTATGTCAGACGGAGGGCTGGGATCTTTTTATCCCTGATCCCGGGGGTGTCACACTCGGTCTCCCCCTTCGCCTATAAGAATCCCCCAATGTAGAAACCCTAAGGCCCCGATCAAATATCCACGAAACCGTCTGTAGCCGCTGCCACCATTGTCCCTAGATCGGGGGGGGGGGGATATGAAGATCTTCCCGTCACCCTATCGGAGGGGAGATCATCCCGGAGGCCTTCTCTCCTATATGATGCGTGAGTAGTTCCACCTTGGACTATGGGTCCATGTAGTAGCTAGATGGTTGTAATCCTCCTTTGTGCTTTCATGTATAGATATTGTGAGCTCCGTTCATGATCAAGAACTAATCTATTTGTAATGATGCACGTTTTGTTTGCGGGGATTTGATGGATATTGAGATTATTATGTTGGCTTGATTAATGGTTTTGTCTTTATGATTCTATCATGTCTGTGTTGTTTGTGATCTTGCATGCTAGTAGCTATCTTGGACAAGTAGTTGCTAGTGACTCCAAGAGGGGGTATTTATGATCAATAGTGGGTTCATGCCTCTAGTTTCCAAGGGAAGTGACAGAAATCTCTTCGGTTGTAGATGTGTTGTTGCTACTAGGGAGAAAACAACGGTCTCGTGTTCATGGAACATGTGGACTATTTACCTTACACACTTTGCTTAAAGCAGTTGTCTGTTGCTTGCAACTTAATATCGGAGGGGGTTCGGATGATAACCCGAAGGTGGACTTCTAGTCATAGATGCAGTTGGATGGCGGTCTATGTATCCTGATGTATTGCCCAATCGAATCTCATAGGATCTTTCTGACTAGTAATTGCATTGTTATGCCTTGCTCTGGCCTCAATTGCCCTGCTGTAATTTTTTTACCCTTCATGCCATGTTGTTTATCTAAGGAGAGCACCTCTAGTGAACTATGGACCCTGGTCCAATCTTTACCATTGATACATCTTACATTGTTACTTGTTTACTTGCTGCAAACCATTACCTTCCACACCATATGTTTAATCCTTTGTTACAGCAAACCGGTGAGCTTGACAACCTCACTGTTCGTTGGGGCAAAGTGTTGAGTTTGTGTTGTGAAGGTCTCCGCGTTGCTTGCAACACCTGTGTGACTTTTCCTTCCTCCTTCTGGTTCGATAACCTCGGTCTCAACTAAGGGAAAACTTGTTGCTTGCTGCTTCACACCTTGCTCTTAGGGTTCCCAACAGGCTGTGCGTAGACAGCCGTCAAGATTTTCTGGCGTTGTTGCCGGGGAGGCTAAGGATGTCTTCACTAGGGGAGTCCTTTACTTCCTTTCTCTTTACTTTGTTTTTATTTTGCTTTGTTTCCTTTGCTTGGTTTTGTTTGCCTCTTTTCAAAAAACCCAAAAAAATTAGCCTAGTTTGGTTTGCTTGCTCTATTCAAAAACACAAAAAATTAGTTCCTGCTCTAGCTGCTATCGCTGTTTTTGGCTTGCCCACCTTTGCCAAAATAATTCCAGAACGAAGTGGAAAACCATCATAACAGGAAAATTAAATTTCTACGATCCGATCGTGGAGGTGAATATTTGAGTTATGATTTTCTCACGCATCTTAAATCAAGCGGAATAGTTTTGCAACTCACGCCACCCGGAACACCACAGCGCAATGGTGTATCTGAACGCCGGAATCGAACTTTATTGGATATGGTGCGATCGATGATGTCTCTTACAGATTTGTCGATATCATTTTGGGGTTATGCATTAGAAACCACTGCATTCACTTTAAATATGGCACCATCTAAATCCATTGAGACGACACCGTATGAACTGTGGTTTGGTGCTAAACCTAAGTTGTTGTTTCTTAAAGTTTGGGGATGCAAAGCTTACGGCAAGAAGTTGATGTCGGACAAGCTCGAACCCAAAGCGGAGAAATGCGTCTTCATAGGATACCCTAAGGAAACGATTGGGTATACCTTCTACCTCAGATCCGAAGGCAAAGTGTTTGTCGCAAAGAACGGATCCTTTCTTGAGAAGGAGTTTCTCTCGAAAGAAGTGAGTGGGAGGAAAGTAGAGCTAGACGAGGTTATTGAACCTTCTCTTGAGTTGGAGAGTAGCGCAGCACCTGAAATTATTCCAGTGCCGTCTGCACCAACAATAGAGGAAGCTAATGACGAGGATCATGAAGCTTCAGACGATGCTACTACTGAACATCGCAGGTCGACAAGGTAACGTGCCCCTCCTGAGTGGTATGGTAACCCTGTATTGACTGTCTTGTTAGTAGACAACAGTGAACCTGCGAACTATGAGGAACCAATGATGAGCCCAGACTCTGGGAAATGGCTAGAGGCCATGAAATACGAATTGGGATCCATGAGCGAAAACCAAGTATGGACTTTGGTGGACCCTCCTACCGAACGAAAGGCCGTTGAGTGCAAATGGATTTTCAAGAAGAAAACGGACGCGGAAGGTAATGTTACTGTCTATAAAGCATGGCTTGTTGCGAAAGGTTTTCGACAAGTTCAAGGTGTTGACTACGATGAGACTTTCTCTCCCGTAGAGATGTTTAAGTCCATTCTTATTAGCAATTGCTGCATTTCATGATTATGAAATATGGCAGATGGATGTCAAGACTGCGTTCCTCAATGGCAACATTGATGAAGAGTTGTATATGATGCAACCCGAAGGTTTTGTCGATCCTAAGGATGCTGATAAGGTGTGCAAACTTCAGCGTTCCATTTATGGACTAAAGCAAGCATCTCGGAGTTGGAAGCTTTGTTTTGATCAAGTGATCAAGTGCTTTGGATTTGTTCCAAATTGCTACGAAGCTTGTATCTACAAGAAAGTGAGTGGGAGCTCAGCGACATTTTTAGTACTATATGTGGATGACATATTGATTATTGGAAATGACATTGATATGCTTAACGATGTGAAGAGTTATTTGAACAAATGTTTTTCAATGAAAGACATAGGGGAAGTGCTTATATATTAGGCATCAAAATCTATAGAGATAGACAAAGACGCCTAATAGCTTTAAGCCAAAGTACATACCTAGACAAAGTTCTGAAAAGGTTCAGAATGGATAAGGCAAAGAAAGGTTCAGTGCCTATGTTGTCAGGTAAGATATTGAGAAAGGCTCAGTGTCCAGCTATGGTAAACGATAGAGAAGCTATGAGCAAAGTGCCTTATGCCTCGACCATAGGTTCTATCATGTATGCCATGCTGTGTACTAGACCGGATGTGTCCAATGCTCTTAGTTTGATGAGCAGATACCAAAGTGATCCAGGAGTGGAACACTGGACAGACGTGAAGAACATCCTAAAGTACTTAAATAACGACTAAAGAAATGTTCTTGGTCTATGGAGGTGATGAACAGCTCGTCGTAAAAGGTTACGTCAACGCTAGTTTCGACACCGACAAGGATGATTCTAAATCTCAGACAGGGTACGTTTATATTTTGAATGGAGGAGCTGTGAGCTGGAGAAGCTGCAAGCAAAGAGTGATCACGGGATCTATAGTAGAAGCGGAATACATAGCTGCTGTAGAAGCGTCAAGTGAAGGAGTTTGGATCAGGAACTTCATCATTGAGCTTGGTGTGGTTCCAAGTGCCTTGGACCCACTAGAGATATTGTGTGACAACACTGGCGCCATAGCACTGGCTAAGGAACAAAGATTTCATCCAAAGACCAAGCACATCAACCGCAAGTTTCATATAATTCGAGATTATATAATAGATGGAGATCTGAAGATTATCAAAGTACATACAGATCTGAATGTCGCAGATCCATTGACTAAACCTCTTCCACGAGCAAAACTGATCAGCACCTTAGTGCCATGGGTGTTAGGTTATTGCCAGATGTAAACTAGATTATTGACTCTAGTGCAAGTGGGAGACTATTGGAATTATGCCCTAGAGGCAATAATAAAGGTGTTATTATTATAATTCTTGTTCATAATAAAGTTTATATTCCATGCTAGAATTGTATTAAGTGGAAACTTTGATACTTGTGTGGTTTATGAACAACACCGTGTCCCTAGTACGCCTCTATGGACTAGCTCATTGATTAATGGTGGTTAAGGTTTCCTAACCATAGACATGAGTTGTCGATTAATAATGAGATCATGTCATTGGGAGAATGATATGATGGACATACCCAAATCAAGAAGAGCAATTAGATCATGTCATCGTGTTCATCTTTGCGAAGCTTTTTCTTATGTCAAATATTGTATTCCTTAGACCATGAGATAATGCAACTCCCTGGTATCGAAAGAAATCTTTGAGGTCATCAAATGTCATCCTATGAGAGGGTGATCATAAAGGTGTCTCTCAGGTGATCGGAAAGTACTTGTTGGGTTGTATGTATCGAGATGGGATTTGTCCCTCCCAAGTCGGAGAGATATACTTCGGGCCCACTCGGTAATCGATATCAAAAACGCTTGCAAGCACGTGGTTAAGGAGTTAATCACAAAGTGGTATCAGATTACGGAACGAGTAAAGTACTTGCTGTGAACGAGATTGAACTAGGTATGCCGATACCAACGATCGAATCTCGGGCAAGTAAAATATCGCGTGACGAAGGGAATATATATGGGATTAATTGAATCCTGGAATCGTGGTTCATCCGATATGATCATCGATGAATATGTGGGAGTCAATATGGGTTTCCAGATCCCGCTGTTGATTATTGATAGAAGATCATGTCTGCATATTCTCGAACCCGTAGGGTCACACACTTAACGTGTCTTGACGCTAGGATAGAATGGATAATTGGTTTATGAGTTTTTTGTTCGGAGTCTCGGATGAGATACAGGACATCACGAGAGGATCTAGAATAGTCCGGAGAATAAGATTCATATAAGGGAAAGCAGTTTTTGGATTTCGGAATTGTTTCGGAATGTTCGGTATTATACCGGAAGGTTCTAGAAGCTTCCGGAGTGGGACCAACGTGGCCCCACTTGTCGAAAGGGGCGTGGGCCTACGAGGGAGTGCCCTGGCCGCATTGGGCCAGGGGCACAAAGCCCCATAGGCCCAGCCGGCCAAGCCCTAGGGGAAACCCTAGGGAGAGCTTCTAGAAGGGGGGGGGGAAACTTGCCCCCCACTCCACCCATGTGGCCGCCGGCCCTAGGGTTTGGAGGAGGGGCAAGGGCAGCCAGCCAGACCTCTATATAAAGAGGTCAGGGGCGCACCCTCCCCCCACACCTCCTCAAACCCTAGCCGCGTAGTTGCTGCCCTCCTCTCTCTCTCTCCCGACTGCGCGTAGGCGAAACCCTGCCACAGAAACTCTCCACCTTTGAACCACACCGTCGTGTTGTAGATCCAACCTATCTCTCCACCCCACTTGCTAGACCGAGGAAGTAGGAGACGTCGAGGTGCCATACGTGTGCATCTCTCGGAGGCGTCGCCACTTGCGGCGTTGGATCAGATCGGATCGCGAGGAGGAGAAGGCTAGTACGACTACATCAACCACGTTCTGCTGTGCGATTTCTTCAAGGGTATGAAGATCTAATCTACCCCCCCCCCTTGTTGTTTGCATCTCCTAGATTAGATCTTGTCTGCCCCGTTCGCATCCGTAGATTTTTTTTGATTTACTATGTTGCGAAACCCTTCACCTGCTGCCCATCTAAATAGCTTTGTTGAACTTTGTGAGATGCAAAAGTATAAGGATGTAGATGGATATATTATTAAGCTCAATCTTTTTTCCTTTCTCCTTGAGGGGAAAAGCTAAAGAATGGTTGCTTTCTTTGCCTAAAAATAGTATTGATTCTTGTACTAAGTGCAAAGATGCTTTTAATGGAAAGTACTATCCTCCTGCTAAGATTATATCTATGAGAAGTGATATTATGAAATTTAAACAACTTGATAGTGAACATGTTGCTCCATCTTGGGAAAAAATGAAATCTTTGGTTAAGAATTGCCCTACTCATGGACTCACTACTTGGATGATTATCCAGAATTTTTATGCAGGTTTGAATTTCTCCTCAAGAAATCTGTTGGATTCAGCTGCTGGAGGTACCTTTATGGGCCTCACCTTGGGTGCTGCAACCAGGCTCCTTGATAATATGATGGTTAACTACTCTAAATGGCATGTTGAGAGAGCTCCACATGGTAATAAGGTAAATTCTATTGAGGAAACTTCCTCTTTGAGTGAAAAGATTGATGTTATTATGGCTATGCTTGTTAATGGGAAAACTCCTTTACATCCTAATAGTGTTCCCTTAGCCTCTTTGGTTGCTCAAGAAGAGCAAGTTGATGTGAACTTCATTAGAAACAACAATTTAAACAACAATTCCTATAGGAACAATTTTGGTAGCAACAACAATTTTGGCAACAATACTTATGGTAACTACAGGCCTTATCCTCCTAGTGGAAATGCTTATCATGGTAGATCTGGAATGTCTAGTGAAGGAAGGATTCTAGAAGTAGAGAGATCCACTAAGAATTTTATGCAGATGCAATATGAGTAGAATAAGATTTTCACTAAAACTATGGAGGAGCAATCTATTATCTTGAAAAACATTAGTCATCAGCTTGATAATTTGAATAGAGAAATTCCTAGTTTACAGTCAAACATTTTGAGTGCCGAGAAAAACATATCCTCTTTGTCTGAAGCTTAGTCCTCCTTGATTAATAAAATGGCTGCTAAACCTGAAACAATGGAAAACACTTTCACTACTGCTCATGCCATACAATTTACTATTGATGAAAATGTTAGGTTGTTAGCTCAACTTCATGCTAAGTGGGAAAGGGATGCTGAAATTGATAGAAACAATAGTGTGTTCACTATCACCACTAAACCACAAGTAGTCCATATTCCTACTCCTACTATGCCTAAGCCTATTGAGCCTACTACTAGTGATGCCAAGTTTGACTTTGATATTGATGGTTGCAATGTTTCTGAAGTAATTATGTTCTTGGAAAAGCTTGCTAGAAGTCCTGATGGTAGTGATATGCATGTTGCTTTCACCAAACACATTACAGATGCTCTTGTTAAGATTAAGGAAGAGAAGCTAAAACACAAATCTTCTATTCCTAGGAAAGTAGAAGATAGTTGGAAACCCATTATTAATATGCAAGTGAATGACTTTGACCTCAAAGCCTCATGTGATTGGTTCTAGTGTCTCTATTATGCCTAGGAAGATTTATGAAATGCTTGATTTGCCACCATTGGAAGATTGTTATTTGGATGTCCCACTCAATGATAATGCTAAGAAGAGACTCATGGGGAGTATTAATGATGTTCTCATCATTGTTAATAATGCTTATGTCCCTATGGATTTCTATGTTTTGGATGTTGAATATAATGCTTCTTGTCCTATCACTTTGGGAAGACCTTTTCTTCAAACAGTTGGTGCCATCATATAAAAGAAGGCACCATTAAATATCACTTTCCATTCAAGAAAGGTATTTAATACTTCCCTATGAGGAGATAGAAGTTTCTTGTTTCTCCTCCTTTGAAAGCAAGATTTGATGTTAATGCTTCTTCATTTGAAAATACTTGATTCTTTTTGCTTCTTGTGCCTAACTTAAAGGCGTTAAAGAAAAGTACTTGTTGGGAGATAACCCAAGAGACTCCTTGAGTCTTGGAAGTTATTACTTCTGTAATTACCTCTCTTTATCCTTTTTGTTTGCTTTTTGTGCCAAGAATGACCTCTAATGAGAGGGAAGTAAGATTTGGGGAGTTGGTGTCCCGAAACAGATTTCTGTCCTCCACAAAAAAATTCGTGAGGAGGCTCTGTTACTCGGATTGAGCTCAAAATTTACGAATACATCCCCCAGTATGTTAGCTAACTTTCGTTAGTTCATCACTTTTTGATTTAAGCAACTAAAGATGTTCGAAAAAATCGGTTTCTACCTGCTGGTCTGTTTTGACAAATTTCTGCCATTATTTGCATTTGCTTCTTATTAATTACTTTTTGAGTTATCTTTAGGTGAATTGAGATTTTTGAAGGAGTTACTACACTATCTTGTGTTTTTAGTGAAAAACCTTGCTGTTCCAAAGCTTTGCTAGAGGTCTAATATCTTTTGAATACACTAATGTTGCTAATGAAGATTGTGTGAAGTTTTGTATGAAGGAAAAATTTCAGGTGTAGAGAGAATGATGCAATGAGATGAAGGATGGACAAATGCTCAAGATTGGGGATGACACCATGGTGTCACCCCAAGAAATATCTAAGAGGTACCAGCATCAAAGCTTGGGGATGCCCAAGACATCCCCTTCTTCATCAATAAAAAGCTCAGGCCTGTCTAGACACTTCGTTTTGATTGTTTCATGCATAGTTGTGTTGTTCTTGGAGCGTCTTAGTTTTTGTTTGCTTTGCTTAGTTTGTTTAGTTTGCTAAAGTAGTTTGGACCCCCGTTCTCGCTGTGTTGTTTTACAAATAAGTTTGCTTGGTGTTTGGAAAGGAGTAGTAAGTTCTTGCTTGAAGTGCAAGAGGAGCTTGCATTGACTGTGACTTAGACTTTAGCATGACATGCTAGGTGTTGTTTTGACCTTATGCTTAGTGATTATTGCTGTAGCATGTCCTGTTCCAAACAATTGGGATTGCTTAGTGTGCCTTGAAGAAATTATGCCTTGAAGAAATTATGGTATTCTCCTTTGATGTTTTGCTTGGGTTGACTTGGCACATGCTCACACCAAGTCACCATTAGCCTATATGATCATTTAGTCCCTGACTCGTAGTACCACTCTTTGCTTTGATTAGTATGCTTTTTTGCACTGCATGATTATGGCCATTATTGCTCTCTTAGTTGGTTGCTCCCAGTCTTTTGCTAGCCTCCACTTGTATGAGTAAGTTCTACTCATGCCTCCAACTTCCAAGAAACCAAGTTTTTTTCCAAAGTGTCCACTATAAACTCCTATGCATGGTGTGTTACACCATTCCAATTATATTCTTGTTTTCAACTATCTTCCAATTAAAAACTATTTTTAATGTGAAAACTTAGTGATTAAAGCCCTCACGAACTTGATGGCACACTTTATTCTTTGCCCCTAATAAACTTGAACCATTGTGACAACTTTGTTGTATATGCTTGCACTTATAAGTTGGAATTATCAGAACCGTACTTTGTACTCAGTTGATATCATGCTCTTTTGTCTATGGATGCCACCGGTGTGAAATAAAGAGGGAACTTGTAAGTCCATGGAGTTTGTATTTTGTGTTAGAGATACGCCTGGGACGCTAGCCTAAGCCATGCCTAATCATGGTGGAAACTTGCAGCATCACCATAATGAGCTATCTATGAAGAATCCTCAATAAAAATATATGCATATGGTAAATAAAAAGATTTCTGAGATGCTCATTATCTGCTTTCCTTGTCATTTTGGTTATGGGAAAGCTCCTGTACCATGTGCAAAGGGGTACCCCGTTGGCGGTTCTCAGTGATATGCAAATACATACAGTGACAAGAACTTACCTGGACCCAAAGTTGAGTATGCATGAGGTGTGGCCCTCGTATTCAAGGGTCATGAGATTGCCAACTTATACTTCATCAAGCATATACTCCATATTTTCCACTTTAACCTTAACCACTTCAAGTGACTTATGATAGGGGCAATGAGGGCTGAAAGCTAACAAGTACCATAATTTTTGGAAGATCTTTTTGAAACTTGTAATCCCTGCTTCCTTTACAAAAAAGGCCTTTCTTACACCATTATTGAGTCTCCACCTTCTACCTTTAGGCACCATTAAGAGAGCATAGTTGTCATTCAGTGTGTAGTGTTCCAAAGCTTATTAATTGATGCATATTGTGTTATTACTTGCTCTTGTACTATCTGTTTCTAGTCACCCTTGTGAACTTTGCAGGTGTCCTATGCATATATATTGCTACTCTATGAGGTACAAGCTGATTGCCACTATGCTATGTTTTCTGCATGTGAAACAAACAAACGTTTTTCAATGCATGTTATTCATGATCTTTGTTTGTAGCTTGCCATGTTTCATGCTTAGTTACTATGTCCTACTATTAGAACTCCATCTTTCATGCACATGTTTAGAGTTATTTGATCCCAGTTTTCAGTGCTTGAAAATGGTTGGATCTTTATTGTGAGGGTGCATGTCACCTAAAAAATTATTCTGTTTATCACTTACCTACTCGAGGAGATGTTGATACGTTGGAAACGTATCTATAATTTTTGATGCTCCATGCTTGTTTTGTATCTACTTTGCTTTGCTTGTCTACACTTTGAGGTGTTTTTTACATGTTTTCTGGTAATAACCTAGTAACAAGTTGCAACAGTGCCAGATGCCTGTTTTCTGCTATTTTTGGTTTCAGAAAAGTTAGTAAAGAAATATTCTCGGAATTGGACGATACAAACGCCAAAGTCAATTACTTTCCGTGGGGAACAAGAAGTCCAGAGGGGAGCCGGAGGGGCTAGCCAGGGGGCCAGACCCACCCCAGGCGCGGGTGGGCCCAGCCCCGTGCCTGGATAGGGTTTGGCCACCCATGCCACCTCCTCGGCCTCCCACTTCGCCTATAAGAAGACCCCGATGCAGAAACCCTAAGGCCGCGATCAAATATCCACGAAACCGTCTGTAGCCGCCGCCACCATTGTCCCTATATCGAGGGGATCTGAAGTTCTTCCCAGCACCCTGGCGGAGGGGAGATAATCCCGGAGGCCTTCTCTCCGGTATGATGCGTGAGTAGTTCCACCTTGGACTATGGGTCCATGTAGTATCTAGATGGTTGTATATCCTCGTTTGTGCTTTCATGTATAGATCCTGGGAGCTCCGTCCATGATCAAGATATAATATATTTGTAATCATGCATGTTATGTTTGCGGAGATTATTATGTTGGTTTGATTAATGGTTTTGTCTTTATTATTCTATCATGTCTGTGTTGTTTGTGATCTTGCATGCTCTCCGTTGTTAGTAGCTATCTTGGCCAAGTAGTTGCTAGTGACTCCAAGAGGGGGTATTTATGCTCGATAGTGGGTTCATGCCTCTAGTTCCCAAGGGTAGTGACAGAAATCTCTTCGGTTGTAGATGTGTTGTTGCTACTAGGGAGAAAACAATGGTCTCTTGTTCATGGAACATGTGGACTATTTACCTTACAAACATTGCTTGAAGCAGTTGTCTGTTGCTTACAACTTAATACTGGAGGGGGTTCGGATGATAACCTGAAGGTGGACTTCTAGTCATAGATGCAGTTGGATGGCGGTCTATGTATCTTGTTGTATTGCCCAATCGAATATCATAGGATCTTTCTGACTAGTAATTGCATTGTTATGCCTTGCTCAGTTCCTGTCAATTGTCCCACTGTAATTTGTTTACACTTCATGCCATGTTTTTTATCTGAGGAGAGCACCTCTAGTGAACTATGGACACCGGTCCAATCTTTAACATTGATACTCTTCCATTGTTACTTGTTTACTTGCTACAAACCATTACCTTCCACACCATAAGTTTAATCCTTTGTTACAGCAAACCGGTGAGCTTGACAACCTCACTGTTCGTTGGGGCAAAGTGTTGAGTTTGTGTTGTGCAGGTCTCCGCGTTGCTTGCAACACCTGTGTGATGTTTCCTTCCTCCTTCTGGTTCGATAACCTCGGTCTCAACTGAGGGAAAACTTGCTTCTTGCTGCTTCACACCTTGCTCTTGGGGTGCCCAACATGCTGTGCGTAGACAGCCGTCAAGCTTTTCTGGCGCTGTTGCCGGGGAGGCTAAGGACGTCTTCACTAGGGGAGTCCTTCACTTCCTTTCTCTTTACTTTGTTTTTAGTTTGCTTTGTTTCCTTTGCTTGGTTTTGTTTGCCTCTTTTCAAAAAAAAATTGTTTTTATGCTATGAACCAAACAGTGGTATCAGAGTCGGATCTATGTGTAGATGCTTTGCACGGGTAGTACACATATGAGTATGTGGGAGATGATGATCATGTTATTGCTTCTTAGTTGTACTTTGGATATTGGTGGCATAGTGGGATGAAGCGGCCCGGACAAACTTTACATGTCCTCGTACATGAGACCTGTTCCACGCTTGACATGCAACTAGTTTTGCATAAGTGGCTAGCGGGTGTCTGTATCTCCTACTATAGTCAATATCTAATTTGCAACGAGTTGTCAACAATTTGGCTATCCTCGTTGTGGTTCATGTTCGTAGGTAAGAATGGTTCTATCTTCGAAAGACATAGCCACGTAAAACTTGCAATGGATAAATTAGAGGCGTCTAGTTTAGATTGTTGCTGGGCTAGTGTCATGATATGGTGATGTTGTAAGTAGAAGTATAAGTCAATACTCTTACAACACACATGATGTGTAAGTTCCATAGACCTTGGCCTTACACATAGAGGTATGATAGTGATCATACTACGATGCACATGATGGAGATCGAGTGCAAGAACCATATCATTCCACTTATAAACATGTAATGTTTGTTGCATCTTATATTGCTTGTTTGGCGTTTTATTAGCATAATAATATGATCCATCATTTAGATATCAAGATAAGAATGTGTTCTTCCTTAAGTATGAACCGATTATGTTTCGTCGCTCCAAGACATCATGTGATTATCGGGTGTTCTTGGATCCACGATCATATTTCGGGTGTAAGACAGTTACACACACGAATACAAAGGGTCTTACTTGGCAAGCCTAGCATGTACAGACATGGCATCGGAACATGGACCGAAAGTTTAAGCATTAGTCATATGGAAGATATGATGCCCATTTGATGCTCTGCTTTGAAGCTACACCGACTCACGTGATGATCGGACTTGGTGTAGTGGATTTGGTTTATGTAATCACCAAAAAGACACGAGGGATGTCGTTTTTGAGTGGGAGTTCATTTCTAATTTGGATTAGTAGAACTCAATTTACCATAAATTAAATCAAAGTGAATTTGCATAATTTGTTGTAGTCATTGGCATTCGTTCACCACCTTATGCTTAGTTGTAATTAAGATAATAGAACTATAGCATTCTGGATATTTACTTTACGAACTGGTATCGTATTGTGTTGAGTGTCAATCTAAAGTTTAAAGTCCTATTGCAAACTTTCAGCAAACTCTGTTTACTCTGTCAAATTTAATAATTGGTATTAAATCGAGAGTAACAATTCTAGTGTTAGTATCTTAAGTATCATGTTTACCTCCATGATACTTGATTGTTTTAATATCAAGTTTATCTAGGAGCTGAAAGAATTGTTTCACAAACCATCATGTGTGGCAGATATAACAATATCTGAAACAATGTTTTGGTTGCAATATGATAGAGTATAATATATGTTCTCATATTGGATGGGAATTTGCAAAGGTTGGAGATGCTAGACATCCTAATCATCCAAAAGGGTTTTGGAAAGTAATGTTATACTCATGATTCGCCTTTATAAGCTACATTAGCTTGATCATGAAAGTCGTCATGATAAGGATGAATAGAAGATGTATGTAAAGTGTTTACTACACTAAAATATTACTAAATAATGAATTTTAAAAGAATCTCGATCATTTGATGATGATGATCTACTTCAAAGTGCAAGTCCAAAGGCATTATTATTTGAATATACACGCTTTGTACTATGTGTCATGTATATGGAGCCACTGTTGATGTTGATAGATTCTTTTAAAAAGGAAAAGGAAATGCTGAAAGAGAATCTATAAAATATATTTGGTAGAAAATAAAAGATTGGAAATATCCAGTTTAGGTATATAGATGATATGCATGTTATGGTTGTATTCTTTGCTTGTTAAACAATGTGGGTCTTGGGTATTGGATACTGAATTGGTTGGTACGAAATTTCATACAGAACGATGCAATTCATGAACCACAATGGCCTAAGTAACTAGCAAGAGAATATGTGATGATGTTCATCGAAAACAAACAAACCGTTGTTTGTATTTCTCGTTGACATCAAAGCTTGCCTTCAAGATTTGTTTTACTAATAGTTATTTAAATCAGGTATTATGAGAACAAAGATTGTTCAAATAATTATCGTATTCCATATACGATGGAAGATTTACAAATCTAGTTGGAGAAATCACATCCATAAAACTAATGCTAAAATGTCACAAGACAAATGATTGGAAGATGACTTACGAAGTGACATCGTCGTTTAAATTATATTGGAAAGAAAACATGAAGAAACTCCATTTTTGTGGATTTTTGGAGTCTTTGATTTGATCAACTGACGCTTGTAAGTCTTTCCTCGGGATAATTAAAACTTCGTTCAAAGGCCAAAGAAGAACGAACGACTAAAATATTAGAATTTATACATATCGACGTATGTACTCCATTATGTGTAGTCGTAAGCGATGGATTTCAACTTCATATACTTTCTCCGGTAATTTGAGTGAATTTCACTTAATGAGAAAGAAGTATGAAATATTTTAAAACATTCAAAGACTTTCAAGATGAAGTGGAAAATCATTGTAACAAGAAAATAAATGATTTATGATTTTATCACAAAAGGATTTATTTGATTTGCAAGTGTAACAAGAAAATAAATGATTTATGATTTCATCATAAAGGGATTTATTTGACTTTCAAGTTTAGCAAATCACCTAGATTTACATCTCACGAAAAACCATTGGAATATGGAGTGTTTGAGATTTGTAATGAAACCTTGTTTGACATGGTTGGATCAAAGGTGTTATTTATAAAACTTCCATTATGTTTTAAAAGATTAAAGCTTTAGAGACTACCGCTTTTACACTGAAAAGAGCTCCATCTTGATTTGTTGAAATGACACCTGGTATGGGTAAAACCCAAGTTGTCCTTTCTTAAAATTTTGGTATGCTAAGCATAAGTAAGATGTTTACAACTAAAGTCGAATGAGCATGTCTTTGTAGGTTATTTCGAATAACCATTGGGTATTCCTCCATAACACTGAGGACAAAAGGGTTTGTCGCTTGAAATGTGAAGTTTCTTGAAAAAGGATTTTTTTGCAAAAGTTAAGTGGGAGGACAATAGAACTTTGATAAGGTTAACGAACCTTAGCTATATGTGCTGAGTTGCGCAGCGCCAGAAAATGTTCCGGAGGCACCCAGAATGCTCATGGCTCACGTGCCTCAAAGGTAGTGGTCATGGAGGTCTAAGTTCCTATTGAACCAAGTAGGTCGGATAAATAATCAAATACTGAGATTTGAGAATAAATCATTATTGTTTGACAATGATGAACCAACTACATGCAAAGAAGCAATGATGGGCCCTGACTCCGTCAAATGGCTTGAAGCCATAAAATCCGTGATAGTTCCATACACGAGAAATCAAGTTTTGAACTTGGAAGACCCTCCGGGAAGGTGTAAAAACCTATCGGTCGTATTTGTATCTATATAGAAACAGACATGGATGTTTCACATCTATGAAATAGTCGACATGTCGGAAAAGTATTTTACGATAATGTTCAAGGAGTTGTCTATGACAAGATTTGATCTTTCATAGCGATATTTAGTCTGGACGGATTAAAGTAGCAACCACTACATATAATTTGTTATATGGTAGATGAATAAACAAAACAAAATTCTTCTAAAAGAATGGTTACCTAGGACGTGTACAAGACACGGTCCAAAGGGTTTTGTTAAATTCCAAGGGTGCTAAAAGGGCATGCAAACTTCAATGGTTGAAGTAAGCATCGCAGAGTTGGAATCTTCACCATGATGAAAAGGAGTTTTAATATGGAGACGATGAAGATGCTTGCATTTGCAAGAAATTAAGTGGGAGTGCTGAGACATATTTCTAATACATTATGTGGAGGACATCTTATTGATTATAAATGATGTATCTTTTATTGACAAAGGTTAAGAATTTCATTTCGATGAAAGACTTAGGCAAAACCCGAATATTTAGCATGAATGTCTACATGGATAGACTGTGACGCTAATATGGTTATGCCAAACATACATATATGAGATATTGAAGGAGTTCAATATAGAAACGACAATAAAAGGTTCTTGTCGCATGGAAAAGAATTGAATCAAGATTAAAGTGTATCGACACTTGATAAGTGAAACAATATTCAAGTGCTTTGACACTTGATGAGTGAAATCACAAGAATGTTTTGATCAATCATACCATGATATGTACACATCCAGATATGTCCTATGCTCTAAGTGTTATGAGCATATACCAAAATGAATCATAAAATGACCATTGGACGATAGTGAGGATATTCTTATGATCTTTTGGAAGAACTAAGAATAGATTTGTGTAGAGGTGACAAACAATTTCAAATAGTTCATTGTAAAGCGTTATATTGATACTAGTTTTGTCACAAGATACAAATTAAGTTTATCTCAGTTTAAACTATGGGTGGCACAATGAAATGGAAAGAAGTTTCCATTACATACTTGGATGTATTACATAGTTAAGACATTGTGACGGATACTACAACAAAAAGGCTAAGTATATGAGTGATATAGTAGCAGCAAAGGAGGGCATTTGTGTCAAGTAGTTTGTTATCAAACTAAGGTGTGGTTTGTAATGGGCTAACACTACAGATATATTGTACAACAATAAGTATCGACATGTTTTAACCCCAAGGAACTAAAGGTCTCACCAAAAGACCAAATTTATACAATGCCATCTCATTGGAGAATGAGTGATGCTTGAAGACGCAAAGACATGCAAATACACACGGACCTGAAAGCGTCAGATCTATAGATTATGTTAACCACTTGCAATCGCATATATGGAACACCCGAAAGACATAGGTTTTCAATACGCAAAGTTTTCAAACTAGATTATTGTCTCTAGTGCAAGTGGGAGACTGAAGGGAATATGCCCGAGAGGCAATAATAAAGTGGTTATTATCGTATTCCTTATTTATGATAAATGTTTATTTCTCATGCTATAATTGTATTAATATGGAAACGTTAATACATGTGTGTTTAATAAACAAAAAGGAAGTTCCTAGTTATGCCTCTCTTATAAACTAGCTCGTTGATTAACAAGATGATCAAAGGTTTCTTGATCATGGACATTGGATGTTGTTAATAACATGGTCACAACATTATTGGAATGGTGTGATGAACATTCATCCGAAGTATAGCATTACGATCAAGGTCATCGTGTTTATATTGCTATAACATCATACAAACTTATCTTAGTCCTTAGACCATGAGATCATGTTAATCACTAACACCTGAAGAGTATCTTGGTAATATCAAACGTCACACCGTAACAGGGTGACCATAAAGATGGGTTCAGTGCGATGAAGGTGTTATGTTGAGGCTCATGGATCAAGAGTGGAATTTTTCCATCCCGATGACGGAGAGATATACTCTGGCCCTCTCGGTGATATCACATTAATTAGCTTGCAAGCAAGTGATTTGATCACTAGAATGTTATATCACGGGAATGAGAAAAGAGTACACGTTGGTAACGAGACCAAAATAGGTATGGAGATACCGATGATCGAATCTCGTACATGTAATATATCGCGAGACAAAGGGATTGAGTTACATGTGTATAAGGTTCACACGATCACAAAAGTCATCGTTGAATATGTGAGAGTCGGTACGGATCTCCAGGTCCCGCTGCTGATTATTGATCGGAGAGGGGTATCGATCATGTCTACATTATTCGCGAACCGTAGGGTGACAGACTTAAGGGATACCGACACCATTTGGAGCAAATAATATGACAGAAAAACAAAAAGGAAAGCGCAGGAATTTATTTCACTAGACACCGAAACTGTTTCGGTTGAAATTGCTGAAACTGGTTCTGCATGTGAAATTGAATACTAGCAAGGGGTTTTATGTGAATGTTTGTTAATTAAAGTAATTAACAAAATTCTGAATAAATAAATAAAAGAGTTTTATTTAAATGAGAGCTTGCATTAAATTTGGTGGAAATTTAATGCATGTGACTGGATTTTGAGTGGAGGCTCTTTTATGGGAGTGGAGGCTTTTCATTTTGAGTGGAAGCTCCACCCACATGAATGTGGAAGAGGTGGGGGCAGCCACCATGGCTGGGCGCCATTCCCCTTGGGGTGCCCCCTCTCCCTATAAAAGGCCCCCCTCTCCTCCTCTAAAATCACACCTCCTCGCGAAGGATCTCTCTCCCCCCTTTAGAATTTCCCCATGGTCTCGGATCAACGAGATACATGTTCCCGGTGGCTTTTTCTGGAAGGATTTGTTCCTTCCGCTGCTTCGCTAGAGCGAGGGCACGGAGGTTGTCGGGGTACCCGGACGTGTGTGCGATCACGGATGCACCACTGCTTTATGGTGCTTGACGTGATGGTGCTGGACCAGCTGGACCAGATGGACTTCATCACGATCTTGAGATCGACAAGCATGCGACTACATCATCAATGATTACATCCTTGTTAACTCTATTCGGTCTTCGAGGGTATGTATTCTATGGATATATATCCACCCATTGCTTGTATCTAGTAGATAGATCTTGGTACTTAGTTCCCATCGTAGGATTTTTTTTGTTTTCTATGCTGTGAACCCTACAGAAAGGCCCTTCATAAGGGAATCAGGGATTTCAAGTCTCATAAAGAGCTTCCAAAAATTATGGTACTTTCTAGCTTTTAGCTCTCATTGCCCCTATCATAAGCATATTGAAGTGATTAATGTTAAAGTGTAGAAAATATGGAGTATATGCTTGACAAAGTATAAGTTGGCAATCTCATGTCCCTTGAGTACAAGGGCCACTCCTCATGCTACTCAACTTTAGTCACCGGTAAGTTCTTGTCATAGTAAGTACATGTGTATCATAGAGAACCGCCAATGGGGTACCCCTTGACCCATGATACAGGAGCTATCCCATATCAAAATGACAAGGCAAGCAGACAATGAGCATCTCATCAATCTTCTTATTTACCATGGGAAAATGGTGCTTTTTCACTCTTTCCTCTTTTCTCATATCTTTTTTTATATCTCTATTTTTTTAAGAATAATGCTTCATAGATTGCTCAATATGGTGATGCTGCAAGTTTCCACCTGGGGATTTACTCAGAAAATTACAGCTCAATCCGAGATACATAGATTTTTCACGAATTTTTACAGTGAAGCACAAAAATCTGTTTCGAGACATCAACTCCCCAAATCTTACTTCCCTCTGATTAGAGGTTATTCTTGGCACAAAAATAAAATAAAAAGGATAAGGAGAGGTTATTACAGAAGTAGTAAATTCCAAGACTCAATAAAACTATTGGGTTATCTCCCAAGAAGTACTTTTCTTTAACGCCTTTAAGTTAGGCTCGATAGTTTGAGAAGATGCTCTTATAAGAAATATGAATTGAAGTAAAAGAGAGAATCAAGAAGCAAATGCAAAACACATTTAAGTCTAACCCACTTCCTATGCATAGGAATCTTGTAAAGAAACAATTTATGAAATCACAAAGCAATAAGCATAGGAAAGAAAGACAAGTGCAACTTCAAGACTTTCAACATAAAGAGAGGAAACTTAATATTGTTGAGATACATAAGACCATGTTTCCCTCTATCATAATAACTTTCAGTAGCAACATGAATAAAATTAACAATATAACTATCACATAAAACATTCTTATCATGAGCCACATGCATAAAATAATTATTACTTTCCACATAAGCATAGTCATTCTTATTTATTGTCGTGGGAGCAAATTAAACAAAATAGCTATCATTATTATTCTCATCACCATAGTCATCAAATATAGGAGTTAGATTGTAATCATAGCTAACTTTCTCCTCAATAGTAGGTGGACTGAAAATATCATATTCATCATTGTAATCATCAAAAATTGGAGGTTTGGTATCATCATAAGCAATAGAATAGCTATCTTCCAAAGCTGGGGAACTAAAAAGATCATTTTCATAAAAACTAGCTTCCCCAAGCTTAGACGTTTCCATAGCATTAGCAATAATGGTCTCCATAGAGTTCATACTAATAACATTGCTATTAGCATGCAAATAAAGTTCCATAGGTTTTTCAATTTTCTCTTCAAACACTTCATGTTCTAACTCAAGATAAATACTATAAAGATTTCTATTTTTTGTTGTTGTTTTCCATTAAGCCTAACTAGTGAAAACAAGAAACAAAAAGACAAAACTGCAGAATCTAAAGGAAATAACTTCGAGCACTCACACACCAGAATGTGAGTACCTTTTACCTTACCTCCCCGGCAACGACACCAGAAAAGAGCTTGATCTCTACACACTTCTATTCTTGTAGACAATTGTTAGGCCTCCAAGTGCAGACATTTGTAGAATAGCAGGAAGTTCCCCTCAAGTTGATTACCCAAGGTTTACCGAACTTAGGGAGGAAGTGGTAAATGGTATCCCTCTCATGCAACCCTATAATCAAGATACAAGAAGTCTCTTGTTTCCCCAACACACCCAATACACTTGTCAGGTGTATAGGTGCACTAGTTCGACGAAGAGATAGTGAAACAGAAGTGGTATGGATAATTATAAGTGGTAACGGTGCCAGAAAAGAGCTTCTGGTGGGGAGGAAAAGACTAAAGGCAAAAATATGGAAGCAAGCAAACATGTAATAGATCTAATTGTAAATGGTGTTTCAATGCTTAGAAACAAGTTGTAAGATCCCACCTTTATAAAGGTAAAGATCCCTGTGATTGCAATGCTAGTCCCTGGATCAATGCTAGCATCCACAGTTCAAGATGAAGTACACAGAAACAAAGGTCATTATTACATATCATTCCAGAGACAAACATAGTCTTTTACAACTCCATGGCCACAGGCCTAATACAAGAGTTCAAATATTAAATAAGATAAATAAGTCTTCATCTTCATGTGCCACAGGCAAGCATCTTGAGTGTAGACTCATAACCCCTAATCATTATTAGAGTAACCTGCAACATCACAAGTTACAGCCACAGTGGGTCAATACATTGGAATAGTATTGGCAAGTGATACCTTAGTAGAATATTGTCATCTAGATAATACATGCATTTGGCTAAGTGTAGCTTAGGCTTGCTTTGCTCAAAATAGGTTTTTCCTATTAGTTGGAAACACTAAGTTTTTCTTTGACAAAACCTTCCCAAGGAATCACCAATAGACATTGGTGAACCTTCACCCTTGTTCAACCACAAGTTTTAACTTAGAATTTGGGATGAGGAGATTCTTGATGGATTCCATGTCTTGATGCTCAAGTTGTCCAATACCAGGGACATGGCTAAGTACTTAGATTCTTCCATCTGTAGAGGTTGTGCACTTTCCCCACAAGACTTGATTTTCACCAAGAAAGGACCTTTCAGAAGCCTTCCCTTAGACCAAATGGACGTGTTCCAAACCTATCATCCCACTACCACTGTCACATCCCAAGATTTTCCAAATCTTGTTATGTGAAAAATAAATAAACAAAATAAATGATTGTTGAATTTTAGGGTGAAAATAAACTTTTGTTTCTAATTGGAAACTTAAAATCCCATCTTGAACAAACTTTAATTAAAGTTTGAATCCAACAAAATCCAAATCAAGAGAAATGCATTCCTCAATGAATGTATCTTGAAAATTAAACACTTGGAAAATAAATCCAAACTCTAAACCCTAATGGAATAAAATCATTTCCAAGTATCTTCAAGCCTATGGATTTGATCCATATAAAAATTTGTCAACAAACATTTACAAATGATAAAGAAAGATAAATAGAAATATATTAAAACCCTATAAATTGGTTTCACTTAATTTGGAGCCATGGATAAAATCTTATGAATTTAATAAGATAAGGAAAAGTAATTTCCAAAGCTAGTAAAGCACTTATCTAAAATCCATACCAAATGGTGAGCAATTAATCCTAAAGAAATTTAAAAGGATAAACAAATATCAAATAAGATTTTACAAATTGGAGTCACCAAGTTTGGATCTATAAATAAAAAGATATGGATTTTATAAGATGAAGAAAGAAATATTAAATATGAATTATTTAAAGACCAAATTAAATCTTGACCTAATCCATTAAACAAATGGAATGAATAGAATCCAAATCCAAATAAAATAAAAGGATGAAGAATTTCCAAATAAAATAAAATGGCATTAACCATTCTATCCCTATTTTAATAAAGACAAATCTCTAATAATAATAATTATATAATTCATGAGAAAATAGTATTTTGGAATTTACCCAAGTGGAATAAAAGTTGTTTAATTAATTTAAATAAAATAAATCTTCCAAATAAAAATTATGGAATTAAAACTATTTTTAATTCCATTGGAATTAAAACAAATACCCATTTCAAATGATTTATAAATCATATTAAATTTATTCCAAATGATTCTAGGTGAATATTTTGACACCCTATTAAGTAAATAAAATTTACTGAAAGGTTTTGGAAGGATTTAGAAATTCAAATGGATTTTAAAAACATTATTAAATCTTATTTGATTTAAAACAAGGGCCTTTTTGAATAATTAAAAGACCCCAAAGAGAATAAACGATTTATTCAAAAATTGACTTCAGAATGTATAAATAATCAATGATTGAATCCTCACAAAGTTGGAGAGAAATTTGAATTCAAATGGATGATTGAATTGATTAAATAAAATCAAAACAGAATATTAGAAAAGGAAAAAAGAAAAACAATCTGAATAAAAAAAATGAAACAGACTCGACCCAGCCAGCAGGCCCAACTAAGCCCAGTCCAGCCCACTCCTTCTCTCCCGCGGAAAACGCTTTGTACTCGCGAATAGACCTGCAGCGTCACTGACCGCCTGGACCCAGTCCCCCTCTCTCCTTCACGCTGACAACGGACCCCATCGCCACATCGTCATCTTCTTCACCCACCCCGCTGACCACGCCTCGCCGGCCGTTGCAGCCGTTTGAATGCCGACGTGAATACGTGTTAACCATGCCATTAAACGGCCCCGCAATCACGCATACTAAAGTGCCTTCGCCCCCTCTCTCCTTCCCCTCACTCGCCAGACCCTCTGCGCCACCAGGCTGCCTCCAATTTCCCCTGCACCGTCACTGACTCCGGCGAGCATTTTCATCGATTTCGGCCAGTATCCGTCGCCCCTCGCCTCCCACTGCACGATCCCTTGCTCCCCATCTCTAGGTGAACCCCCCGTAGCGCCAGCTCGTCTATGCATGCCTTGCAGCCTCGGCTCTGTCCATGTCTGAGTGCCACCGATGATAAGCCCGACTCCGGCGAGCCATAGCCGACGACCTCGTGCGCCCCTTGCTCACTGGTGAGTGTTTCCGTGACCCTTGAACTCGTGTACATCTTCCTGATGCGTTATTTTTCTTGTTTGCGTCCCAGAGACTCGCCTTCGACCACGACCGTACGTGCCCGAGCCCGCAAGCTACTCCGGCGAGGAATCCCAGTCGACCCCGTGCGCCCCTCGACCTACAGAGACGACCTTGAGCTTCAGCGCGTCGTGTCGATTCTGGTGAGCATATCCCTTCACTCTCTTTCTTCTGTAGCATCGACACCGCCACCGTCTGACCGCTCCGCCGCCACCTGCCGCCGCCAGCGCCGCCCATCTCTGGCAAGCATGCTGAGCGTCGTCCGATCTCGATCTAGTGGCTAGGAAAGAAACTAACCGAAGGGGTAAGTAGTGCCTCTGAGCCATGCGATCTCACTTAAATCCTACGGCTTGTATCGCTCGATCCAAACAAAACGGTATCAGCGAGTAAGAAGCAGACACGTGTCCCAGAGTCTGTTTTAAAAACAGGATTTGTTCTATTAGATGTTCAATTTTGAAAATTGCATAACTTTCAAACCACACGTCCAAATTTTGCAAATTTTATATCAATGGATTCAGCAAGATAAGTACTTTCTGACCATGCACTTTGTTTAGTAAAATGTTTCTGTTAAATTGATTGTTTTTGCAGAAACTTATGTAGGCATATTTGGAATATAAAAATTGTTCTAAAATGATTTTTGAGACAAAATCTTTGGCAAATGGTTTATTTTGAACCTACTGACCATAGGAATCAATTTGTGGTTTCAAAAATTTATTTGGTGAAACAAAAGAATGAATCTTTGATTTAAAAACATTTCTAGCCAAATAAAAATGTTGATTATGGTTTAAAATGATTTTGAAGAAAACCTTTGAGAAATGTTTTGATTTAAACTCTCTGACCCCAAACACCAAGTTTTATGATTTGAAAATGTATTTGGTGAACCCTATAAAAATTATTACTTTGCTAAAGACATTTTCAACCACATAAAATATTGACTTGGTTTAAAAATGGTTTATAAAGTAAATCTTTTGCAAATGATTTTGCCACTTTATAAAATGACCATTAGGTGTTTTCAAATGTTTATGACCCATTATAAACCACTTTTACAAATAAAACAATCTTTTGCATGTTTGCATGCATTGTTTTGTTTCTATCATTTTATGTGATGTTCTGCTTGAATGGTAGATTGAAATATTGCTTGCTTGATTGAATTGTAGTGGAACTTGAAGAGTGTGATTGTTGCAAGATCAAGGAGTGAACTTATATTCTCTACCAAAAAGGCAAGTGATGCTTCATACTTTTGTCCCATTATTTTCACTATGCATTAGTGATATTTCTAAGTAGGACTTGCATGGAATTTTGCTAAGTGTAAGCTATGCCATGGGAAATCCTAGTAGATGAAACCTTAGTAGAATTTCCTAAGTTAAGATTCCTACTACTATCATCCTTAGCTTAGATAGTAGAAAACAAGGGTGGAATATATATTCATGCTATGAAATATTTCTAAGTCTGTGGACTTGTGTTTTGTTTAATAAAACAACTAAGTGAATGAATCACCTGGGTGGAATGGAAGGAATGGTTTGTGTTGAGTGGTTCACAAGGCCCATTTCTATGGTTTACCTTGTGTATCTCACTTGTGGATGGCCACCCAGGATCAAAGAGATTTGAGATGTCAAATGTTCAGAAGCTTCAAGTGCAGCCACTTGGCATTATGGGCTCTGCCTGGATCATATAGGTTGCAATAACTTAGCCAAATGGACAGTTGGTGGTAGGGGTTTGATAGGTTGGAGCGCGTCCATTTTGGTCTAAGGGAAGGCTTCTGAAAGATCTTGTCTTGGTGAAACCAAGTCTTGTGGGGAAAGTGCACCACCTCTGCAGAGTGTAAAATCTAAGTACTTAGCCATGTCCCTGGTAAAGGACAATTTGAGCATCAAGACATGGAAGCTATCAAGAATCTCCTCATCCCAATTTCTAGGTTAAAATCTTGTGGTTGAACAAGGGTTGAAGGATCACCAATTTCTATTGGGAGATGCCTTGGGTGATTTTGTCAAGCAAAAATTTAGTGTTTTCAAATGATAAGGAAAATCTATTTTGAGCAAATCAAGCCTAAGCTCCACTTAGCCAAATGCATATAGATGATAGACTCCAGTATACTACCATAGTATCACTTGCCAATACAATTCAAATGTATTGACCCTTGTGGCTGTAACTTATTATGTTGCAGGTTTGTTTGATGTTATAGAAGTTTATTGATTAGGATTACAAGTCTACAACCAACATGTTTTCATGTGGCACTTTGAGGATGAAGGACCCCATGCTATTGTTATATTCTGCTGCATTGTAATGAGATAGCCAAATGAGCTATGTAAGATGTAATAAATTATTTTATTCCTGGTTATAAAGTTGTATTATAACCTTTGTATCTTGATATTACATCTTAACTGTGGATGCTAGCTGTTGATCCAGGGACTAGCATTGTAAACACAGGGATCTCTACCTTATTAAAGGTTGGGAACCTTACAACCACCAACTGTCCAAATGGCTAAGTTATTGCAACCTATATGATCCAGGCAGAGCCCATAATGCCATGTGGCTGCACTAGAAGCTTCTTAACATTTGGCATCTCAAATCCCTTTGTTCCTGAGTGGCTTTCCACAAGTGAGATACACAAGGTAAACCATAGAAATGGGCCATGTGTAACCACTCAACACAAACCATTCTTTCCATTCCACCCAGGTGTTTCATTCACTTAGTTGTTTTATTAAGCAAAAACACAAGTCAAAGACTTAGAAATATTTTACATAGCATGAATATATAACCACCCTTGGTTGCTACTAGCTAGGCTAAGCATGGCAATGGTAAGCATCTTAACTTAGATAAATTTCTAACAATTCTACAACTACTAGGATTTCCCAAGCATAGCATATAGATACTTATCAAAATATTCATGCAAGTCCTATACAAAATATTTCTAGTGCATAGTTGAAAAATATAGGAATAAAATCATGAAGCACCACTTTCCTTGGTAGTTTGGGGACTGGCAACAATCTTCACAACCACAATCACTATTTGCACCAAAATCTACACATAAAATAATGGCACCAAAATCACATATCAAAATATACAAACAAAAATATATGAATGCATGAAAATGTCATGTGATGATTTTTCTACACCAAACAAGACAAGTAAATAGTAATAAAACATAAACAAGTCCAAGATACTCAAAATAAACTTTATTTGCTCTTTAAAACATTTTTCAAATCATTTCTATATTCAAATCAAGCCTACAAATGATTCTGCAAAAACAACCATTTTTACAGAGTCAAAACATTAAACACATTGCATAAACAGATAGGATTTTCTCTCCTGATTCCAATGATATAAAATTTGCAAAATTTGAACATGGGATTCAAAAGTTATGAATTTTACAAGTTTGAAACAGAAATAGATGTAATTCAGATTTTTAAAACAAAGATCTAGCCACGCGGCAGGTTCTGATTGGCTGATACCATTTCGCATCGGATCACACTCACGGACCGCTAGATCTAACTTAACACGCACGGCTCAGATCGTTACTTACCGCTTCTCTTCAGATCTAATCTAGAGCGCTGGATCTAGATCCTACGGCTGATAAGCATGCGACCAAGGATGGGCGGCGCCAGCGGCGGCGGCGCGGCTCTGTCAGAGGAGTTGCCGGTGATTTAGGTCGCACGGGGAGGAGTGGGGATTCTTACTGGGTTCACGTGGTTGCTGCGGTGCTCGAGGTGGTCGAGGGAGGGACAGGGGCGCACGAGCTCGACCGCTATTGCTCGCCGGAGAACCTACTGCCGTCGGTTATGGTCGCACGTCGTCATTGGCGAAGATATAGACTGCGCCTGGCAAAACGGATGGTGTCATTAGACGCGTACAAGCCTGGCAAATACGTGAGCATCAAAGAGAGGGGAGGGGGTGGTCGGAGCTTACGGGGAGAACTCGCCGGAGTGGACGCGGTCGTCGGTGGTGTTCTGGTGTTGACGCTGGCGAAGCTCTGGATGGCCCTAGCATGCACCAATGGGGTTAAACGATGCGCACGGTTGTGAAGATCATTATGGCAAGTTAAAAAGGCAAGGGGCAAAGTGTGCTCACCGGAATTCACCGCCGGAGTTCGTTTGTGCAGCGATGGAGTGAGCTTGAATACGCGCAGCCTGGGGGCGACTGGGTGTGGGTGTTTGGGGGAAAGGACCGCGGCGAGTTGGTGATTATATAGACAGAGCAGGGGCGAAGATTACGCGCTAAATCAATGCAATTGATCGAGGCAGTGAAGAGGAGGAAACGGCCGGCGGCGATGTGTTCTTGCACGGGATTTGGGGAAGATGACGATGACATTGAGGGGGCCCATCGATCAGTGGCTGGGGGGTAGGTTCTGCGCGGGTGGGGAAAGGCAGAGGGAGGAGTGGCCCGGGTGGGCTGCTTTGTCTGCTGGGCCGAATAGGTGGCGCCAGGCCCAGTTCTGTTTTCTAATCCCTTTTCTTTTTCTAAATCGATTTTCAGGAATCATTTTCAAATAAATTCAAAAGCATTTGAATTCCAAACCTTTCTAGACTTTTATAAAGTGAAACCTGTATACTTTTGAGTATAAAACCAAGTTGTCTCATTAGACTTGCTTGGTCCTTTTGAAGATTCGGAATAAACAGTGCCTGAGCACAAGTTTAATGAAGATAAATAAATGGTTTAAAAACCATATTTTGTTTTTGGAAATTTTGTTCAAGCTTGGAACTCATCAAACAATCCTATGAACACACAACAATGGTTTTAAAACAAATAATCTCTCACTAGAGAGTAGCATTGGATCAAAGCTTGTCCACATGAAATAATAGCACCCAAAGTTTCTGTTTCTTTGAAATGACTTTGAAAATGATCCCTAAATGCATGGATGATATGCAATCCTTGAAAACATGATTTTAGGGATGTTACAAATCTAACCCCCTTAAGGTGAATCTCGCCCTCGAGATTCGGATTGGCTAGCAAATAGGTGAGGGTGGTCTTTCCGAAGATCATCTTCTCTTTCCCATGTTGCTTCTTCTTCGGAATGATGGTTCCATTGAACCTTGCAGAATTTGATAGTCTTAGTCCGAGTAACTCTTTCTGCAGTCTCAAGAATCTTGATAGGTTTTTCCTCATAAGTGAGATCACTTTCCAACTGAACCTCCTCCAAAGGTATAGTATCCTTTAAAGAAGTCTCTTCCATCTCTGGATGGCATTTATTAAGTTGACTCACATGAAACACATTGTGAACGGCAGACAATGATTCTGGCAGTTCAATCTCAACAGCTACTTATCCTTTACGACTCAGAATCTTGAATGGTCCAACATATCTTAGGTCCAATTTTCCTTTGACTCCAAATCTCTTCACTCCACGAAGTGGTGACACTCTAAGATAAGCTCTATCACCCACTTCATAGGTGACTTCTCTATGTTTAGGATCTGCGTAGCTCTTCTTTCGGGACTGTGCTATCTTCAATCTGTCCTTAACTAGCTTGACTTTCTCTTCAGCCTCTTTGATTAGTTCTGGTCGGAACAAATTTCTTTCTCCCACACCATTCCATAGTAATGGGGTGGTACACTTTCTCCCATAGAGAAACTCAAATGGTGTCATCTCAATACTAGCTTGATAGCTGTTATTGTAAGAGAATTCTGCGTAAGGCAGACTTTCATCCCAACTGACTCCATAGTCTTGGGCACATGCCCTCAACATATCTTCAAGAATCTGGTTGGTCCTTTCTGTTTGTCCATCAGTCTGAGGATGAAAAGCAGTTCTGAATTCCAACCTCGTTCCAAATGACTCATGTAGTTTCCTCCAAAAATGAGAGGTGAATTGAGTTCCCCTATCAGACACAATACTCTTGGGTACTCCATGCAGACATACAATCCTACTCATATAGATCTTGGCTAACTTAGCACTTGTATAGGTTGTCTTCACGGGTATGAAATGAGCGACTTTAGTTAGGCGATCCACTACTACCCAAATAGAATCATATCCTGACCTGGTCCTTGGCAGTCCGGTGATGAAATCCATGCCAATCTTGTCCCACTTCCAATCAGGAATAGGTAGTGATTGTAGAAATCCTGCTGGTTTCTGATGTTCCGCTTTCACTCTACTACATACATCACACAAAGCAATATGTTCGGCGATGTCTTTCTTGAGATTATTCCACCAAAATCTTTCTTTCATATCCATGTACATTTTGGTGTTACCCGTATGAATGGAATATGGTGAGTTATGTGCTTCTTGTAAAATCAGTTTCCGAAGCTCTGGATCTTGTGGAACACAAATACGTTTTCCATACCATAAAGTACCCTGTTCGTCTTCATGGAATCCTTTGGCTTTTCCTTTGCCAATCTTTTCTTTGATCTCTTCAATTTCCTAATCTGTCTTTTGGGCTTCTTTGATTTTGTCCAACAAAGTGGGTTGAACATCCAATGACATGAGATGTCCTTCTGGTACAATCTCCAATCCGAGATCTCTAAATTGGGCACACAGATTATCTGAAAACTCTCCCTTGGTAAGGCCATTCACAAAAACTTTACGGCTTAGAGCATCTTCTACAACATTTGCTTTACCGGGATGGTATTGCAAACTCAAGTCATAGTCCTTGATGAGTTCTAGCCATCTTCTTTGTCTCATGTTGATTTCTTTCTGGGTGAAGATATACTTCAAACTTTTGTGATCTGTGAACACTTCACATCGCTTTCCCAAAAGATAATGTCTCCATGTTTTGAGTGCATGGACAACAGAGGCTAACTCTAAATCATGAGTAGGGTAATTTACTTCATGAGTTTTGAGTTGTCTCGAGGCATAAGCCACAACTTTCCCTTCTTGCATTAGCACTGCACCCAATCCATGATGTGATGCATCACAATACACTTGGAAATCTTTCTCCAAATCTGGCAGACATAAGACTGGTGCTGTCACTAGTCTCTTCTTCAATTCTTGGAAACTGAGTTCACATCCTTCAGACCAAGCGAATTTCTTGTATTTCTTTAGTAACTCTGTCATTGGTTTAGCTACCTTGGAGAAGTTCTTAATAAATCTTCTGTAGTATCATGCCAAGCCAAGGAAACTACGAACATCTTTTACTGACTTAGGAGATTCCCATTCAGTTACAGCTGACACTTTAGCAGGATCAACTGCTACACCATCTCCTGACACAACGTGTCCAAAAAAACCAACCTCATTTAACCAAAATTCACACTTGCTGAATTTGGCATACAGCTTATGCTCTCTAAGCTTCTCAAGTATCAAATGCCCTTCATGCTCTTCTTTGCTCTTGGAGTAGATCAAAATGTCATCAATGAAAATGACAACAAACTTGTCAAGGAACTCCATGAACACCTTGTTCATCATATTCATGAAGTAAGATGGTGAATTGGTCAAACCAAATGGCATCACGGTGTACTCATACAATCCATACCTAGTGGTGAAAGCTATCTTAGGTATGTCTTGTTCTCTTATCTTGAGCTAGAAATAACCTGACCGGAGATCAATCTTTGAGAACACACAGGCTCCTTCTAACTGATCAAACAAGTCATTGATTCTAGTCAAAGGGTATTTGTTCTTGATAGTCACCTCATTGACTGAACGGTAATCTATGCATAACCTTTGACTTCTATATTTCTTTTCCACAAACAAAACTGGTGCTCCCCAAGATGAAGAACTTGGTTGAATAAATCCTTTCTGCAATTGTTCTCCAAGTTGTTTCTTGAGTTCTTTCAACTCATCAACTGACATCTTGTAAGGTCTCTTTGCTATTGGTCCTGATCCTGGTAGCAAGTCAATAAGAAACTCCACATCTCTATCTGGTGGCATTCCCGGTAATTCTTCCGGAAACACATCCGGATATTCACTCACAATTGGCACACTGTCTATGCTAACCCCCTTAAGAGAATTTAGCTTACCTCCTTTTCATTCAAAGTTAGTGTTGAATCTAATCCTTTTGTTTTCTGGTGTTGTGAGTGTGATAGTATGGTTGGCACAATCTAGCACTCCTTTGTGCTTGGTCATCCAGTCCATCCCAATATGACATCCAATCCTTGGGAATTTAGGATTATCAGATTAACGGGAAACTTATACTTCCCAAACTCTATGAATAGATCATGACATCCCGAGTTCACTATCATTTCTCCACCAGGAGAACTTACTTTTATAGGACACCCAATAGTTTCTATCGGTAGTTCATTTATTTCAACAAATGCTCTTGATATGAATGAATGAGATGCCCCAGTATCAAAGAGAACAAATGCTGGAACAAAATTGAGTTTGAACTTACCAACAACAGCATCAGGTTCCTCATAGATTTCCTCCACATTGATGTGGTTCACTTGTCCCTTTTGGAAAGGGTTGGTCTTGTTGGGTCCTTCAACTTTCTTTTCTAGGCATTCATTTGCATAATGCCCCATCTTTTTGCACTTGAAACATTCAACCTGACTAAGATCCTACTTGACAGGCTGGCTTCCACTACCACTTCCACTTCCATTGTGGTGGCTTTTGTATCCACTCTTGTGATTCTTGTACTTGTCATTGTCATGACTATGATGATGCTTGTTGTCATCATGATGGTTGTGGTTGTAGTGGCTGTTGTACTTTCCATGCTTGTGGGATCCAGAACTCCCACTATCATCATAATGGGAACGCTTGTGAGACGATCCCGAGCTGTGCTTGTCAGAGTTGTGTTTCCTCTTTCTGCTTTCAACCTGTTTCATCTTGCTCTCCAAGATGGCAGCCTTGTCACAAAGAGATTGATAGGCGGGGACATAGGCCACAGATAGCTGCAGGTTCAGTTCATCGTTCAGTCCTTCGAGGAACTTCTCTTTCCTCTTAGCATTAGTGTCAACTTCATCCGGTGCATATCGCGCTAGATTGTTGAACTCCTCAATATATTCAGCCATGATGCGGTGGCGCTGTTTCATGTTATGAAATTCATTCTTCTTCAAGCTCATCACTCCGGACGAGATGTGAGATGTACGGAAACCATCTTCAAAGATAGCCCGTGTCACATCCTCAATAGGAGTGGTGATCTGGAAGTTATCCCACCATGTAGCTGCTGGTCCTTCCAACAAGTGTGCTGCAAATCTGAATTTCTCCTCATCAGTACAGCCGACAGTTACCAAATCCTTGTTCACTGAGCGTAGCCAATCATTGGCCACCATGGGATCAGTAGTTCCTGAGAACTTTGTTGGTCTCAGTCTTAGGAATCTGGTGAGCATGTCAAAACCTGGTGGATTGTTCTGATTGTTGTTGTTATTGTTATTGTTGTTGTTGTTGTTGTTGTTCTGATTCTGCATAAAGGTGGTCATCATCTGCATCAGCTGTGTCTGAGCTGTCATCAGCTGCTGCATCTCTGGGGTGACATTGTTGTTGTTCGGGTTGGGGTTGGCACGTCGAGGAGGCATCTGTGGTTTTCAATAAGGATAAGAATGAGATACCCATAGATGTTTAACATGCACAATACAACACACAGACAATCACAAACAAGCATCAAAATAACAAAAGTTCAAAAACATAGACAACAAGTTTTGAAAAGTAAAAACACCAATAGCAAGCCATCCACATGTTGGATGGTCATTGCAACTCAATAATCAAAATCATGGTAAATGAAAGGTAAATGAGTAGTCATCACTACTCCTCTGCATCAACCTCCTCATCAACAAGTGTAAGACCTGCATTCTCCATAGCGGTCTTGTATTCCTCGGCATTGGTAGTCGAGGCCTCTACTTTGGCTTTGAGAGACCTCTTCTGTGAACGAAGCCTCTCCATCACACCCTGCTGATGCTCGAGCTCGAAGTCCTTGGCCTGTAGTTCTGCAGTCATCTCTCGAATCCTCTTGTTACTATCTTGGACTCTTTTCTCTTGACTGTTGAACTTTCTATCCTGACTCTCAAACTTGGCCTCCATTTCCTTGACTATCTCATCTTGCTTCGTGAAGAGCTTGTCCTTCTCATGAAGCTGCACCTGGAGTTCGTCATTGCTAAGCATGACGTTGGTCCTATCAGTATCTAGGTGCCTAAGAAGAACCTCTAGGTCCTGGAGGTACTAACGAATCGGCTATGCCGTCTCTCTAGCAGTATCCTCGAACTCAATAGCCTCACCATCCTCGTCACGTCTACCGAAGGCATGGAAGTGAGTACCTCTAATCTCCTGAGAGTGTCTCCCTAGCAAACGCCCAAGTAAATCCTTCATGACTACCTCTAGGCCTCTCTCCTTGTCATCATGCATAAGCTTGAAGGTGATAGCCTCCATGGCTGGCTCAGTCTGGCGTCCTGGCTGAGTAACCTTGAATCCCCAAAGGTCCTTCCTCTCGAACTTGGTGAGGGGAAGCATCATGATGCTAGGAAGCGGAAGATTGAGCACACTAGTGAGCTCAATAAGACGAGTGCCAAAACGAGTTCCCTTGAACTCTTCAGCCGTGCTGATAGTAACATTAGGCATCTATTTTATAAGATAGATATAGTTAGAAACAACATCAACAAAATTACATAAGACAAGGTAGCACAAGCATATCATTTGCAAACCAAACACACAAGTCATGGTATACATATATTTATTACAAGCATCCAAGGTTCATCATAACTTAGAAAAAAAAATTGGAAATAAAATGATAAGTGTGGTGGTCCAACTAACGGAGTACGTTACAACTCTCACTCACTAGACAAAATGGCTATCAAAGCATCCTTAGTAGCCATCTACCTATCTTGTTCACAAGATTCCCAAATCAAGTCTATGATGTCTTCCCTTAGTTGTTGGTTGGTAGTTTCCAAATCTTGGGTATGCTTCTTTTCTTCCCTAAGGTCATTTTGGGTGTTGAGCATTCTGCACTTGAGGCATTCACCAAGATCTTTGATGGCCTTCCAAGCTGCATCCCTTGCAGAATCAAAGAATGTGGTGTGCATCACTGAGTTGGTGACCATGCAGAATCCTGATTCTTTGTGGTTGTCTTCCTTGTTTTTGTACAAGTGAAGTTCCACCCACCAATATTCTTCTGCTTCATCCATCACAGGGAAACCTTTGTACACAGCTGCACCATGTATCCCCATAGTAACCATAAGGTTCTTGAGGGCCTTTGGAAATTCAGTCTCACACTCTAGGGTCATGGTCATGAGTGGTCCCTTCCTTACAACTTCGTTGATGGAGTTCATCTACAATAGAGATGAGAAAGAAGAATTAGAAAAGTTTACGAGAAGAAAAAGACAAGTGTGGAAATTGTTAAAAAAATTCCATAGTGGTTTCTAATCCAATCCTAGGGTCATAATCCTACAGGCAACACAGTGCTCTGATACCATCTATAAGATCCCACCTTTATAAAGGTAAAGATCCTTGTGATTGCAATGCTAGTCCCTGGATCAATGCTAGCATCCACAGTTCAAGATGAAGTACATAGAAACAAAGTTCATTATTACATATCATTCCAGAGACAAACATAGTCTTTTACAACTCTATGGCCACAGGCCTAATACAAGAGTTCAAATATTAAATAAGATAAATAAGTCTTCATCTTCATGTGCCACAGGCAAGCATGTTGAGTGTAGACTGATAACCCCTAATCATCATCAGAGTAACCTATAACATCACAAGTTACAGCCACAGTGGCTCAATAAATTGGAATAGTATTGGCAAGTGATACCTTAGTAGAATATTGTCATCTAGATACTACATGCATTTGGCTAAGTGTAGCTTAGGATTTCTTTGCTCAAAATGGGTTTTTCCCATTAGTTGGAAACACTAAGTTTTTCTTTGACAAAACATTCCCAACAAATCACCAATAGACATTGGTGAACCTTCACCCTTGTTCAACCACAAGTTTTAACTTAGAAATTGGGATGAGGAGATTCTTGATGGCTTCCATGTCTTGATGCTCAAGTTGTCCAATACCAGGGACATGGCTAAGTACTTAGATTCTTCCATCTGCAGAGGTTGTGCACTTTCCCCACAAGACTTGATTTTCACCAAGACAGGACCTTTCAGAAGCCTCCCCTTAGACCAAATGGACGTGTTCCAAACCTATCATCCACTACCACCAACTGTCCAAATGGCTAAGTTATTGCAACCTATATGATCCAGGCAGAGCCCATAATGCCATGTGGCTGCACTAGAAGCTTCTTAACGTTTGGCATCTCAAATCCCTTTGTTCCTGGGTGGCTTTCCACAAGTGAGATACACAAGGTAAACCATATAAATGGGCCTTGTGTAACCACTAAACACAAACCATTCTTTCCATTCCACCCAGGTGTTTCATTCACTTAGTTGTTTTATTAAGCAAAAACACAAGTCAAAGACTTAGAAATATTTTACATAGCATGAATATATAACCACCCTTGGTTTCTACTAGCTAGTCTAAGCATGGCAATGGTAAGCATCTTAACTTAGAGAAATTTCTAACAATTCTACAACTACTGGGATTTCCCAAGCATAGCATATAGATACTTATCAAAATATTCATGCAAGTCCTATACAAAATATTTCTAGTGCATAGTTGAAAAATATAGGAATAAAATCATGAAGCACCACTTGCCTTGGTAGTTTGGGGAGTGGCAACAATCTTCACAACCACAATCACTATTTGCACCAAAATATACACATAAAATAATGGCACCAAAATCACATATCAAAATATACAAACAAAAATATATGAATGCATGCAAATGTCATGTGATGATTTTTCTACACCAAACAAGACAAGTAAATAGTAATAAAACATAAACAAGTCCATGATACTCAAAATAAACTTTATTTGATCTTGAAAACATTTTTCAAATCATTTCTATATTCAAAACAAGCCTAAAAATGATTCTGCAAAAACAACCATTTTTATAGAGGAAAAACATTAAACACATTGCATAAACAAATAGGATTTTCTCTCCTGATTCCAATGATATAAAATTTGAACGTGGGAATCAAAAGTTATGAATTTTACAAGTTTGAAACATAAATAGATCTAATTCAGATTTTTAAAACAAAGATCTAGCCACGCGGCAGCGTCTGATTGGCTGATACCATTTCGCATTGGATCACACTCATGGACCGTTAGATCTAACTTAACACGCACGGCTCAGATTGTTACTTACTGCTCAGATTGTTACTTAACACGCACGGCTCAGATTGTTACTTACTTCGCTTTAGATCTCATCTAGAGCGCTGGATCTAGATCCTACGGCTGCTAAGCATGCGACCAAGGATGGGCGGCGCCAGCGGCGGCGGCGCGGCTCTATCAGAGGAGTTGCCGGTGATTTAGGTCACCCGGGGAGGAGTGGGGATGCTTACTAGGTTCGCATGGTTGCTGCGGTGCTCGAGGTGGTCGAGGGAGGGACAGGGGCGCACGAGCTCAACCGCTATTGCTCGTCGGAGAACCTACTGACGTCGGTTATGGTCGCTCGTCGTTGTTGGCAAAGATATAGACCCCGCCTGGCAAAACAGATGGTGTCATTAGACGTGTACAGCCGGGCGAATACGTGAGCATCAAAGAGAGGGGAGGGGGTGGTCGGAGCTTACGGGGAGAACTCGCCGGAGTGGACGCGGTCGTCGGTGGCATTCTGGTGTTGACGCTGGCGAGGCTCTGGATGGCCCTAGCATGCACCAATGGGGTTAAACGATGCACACGATTGCGAAGATCATTCTAGCAAGTTAAAAAGGCAAGGGGCGAAGTGTGCTCATCGGAATTCACCGCCGGAGTTCGTCTGTGCAGCGGCGGAGTGAGCTTGAATACGCGCAGCCTGGGGCGACTGGGTGTGGGTGTTTGGGGGGAAAGGACCGTGGCGAGGTTGTGATTATATAGCCAGAGCAGGGGCGAAGATTACGCGCTGAATCAGTGCAATTGATCGAGGCAGTGAAGAGGAGGAAACGGCCGGCGGTGACGTGTTCTTGCGCGGGATTTGGGGAAGATGACGATGAGGTGGAGGGGGCCCATCGATCAGTCGCTGGGGGGTAGGTTCTGCGCGGGTGGGGAAAGGCAGAGGGAGGAGTGGCCGGGGTGGGCTGCTTTGTCTGCTGGGCCGAATAGGTGGCGCCTAATCCCTTTTCTTTTTCTAAATCAATTTTCAGGAATCCTTTTCAAATAAATTCAAAATCATTTGAATTCCAAACCTTTCTGGACTTCTATAAAGTGAAACATGTATACTTTTGAGTATAAAACCAAGTTGTCTCATTAGACTTGCTTGGTCCTTTTGAAGATTCAGAATAAACAGTGCCTTATCACAAGTTTTAATGAAGATAAATAAATGGTTTAAAAACCATATTTTGTTTTTGGAAATTTTGTTCAAGCTTGGAACTCATCAAACAATCCTATGAACACACAACAATGGTTTTAAAACAAATAATCTCTCACTAGAGAGTGGCATTGGATCAAAGCTTGTCCACATGAAATAATAGCACCCAAAGTTTCTGTTTCTTTGAAATGACTTTGAAAATGATCCCTAAATGATTATGCATGCATGGATGATATGCAATCCTTGAAAACATGATTTTAGGGATGTTACACAAGTCCTAGGGATCATACTTTCACTAGTGAACACTATCAATAAATATGTTCTCTTCATGATACTACCCTGAACTACTCTCAGGTTGGACAATCTAATCCACGGTAGGGCTATAACAGCACACCTTAAAGTCTGCCTTCCCCATCTAGATAACCCCACTCTGTCACCTTGAGCGCAAGATGGTTCCAACAAACACCACAATTTCATAGAGACATCCAACTCCAAATATAACTCATGATAAATATTTATGAACTCTAGCCTAAGTGCCACCATAGCGTGCACGCTGTCACTTTCACACACGTGGGGAGAGCAGAGATATATTGAAGCACTTGAGTAGCAGAGTAGATCTACTTGATTACAAAGCTCATGATCACAATATGATGATGCATAGAGAGAGAGGAACACATAGCTACCGGTAGAGACCTTAGCCCCGAGGAAGAACTACTCCCTCATCATCATGGGAATCAGCAACGACGATGGAGATGGTGATGGAGATCGATGGAGATGGCTCCGGGGGCACGTCCTCGTCCTGGCAGGGTGTCAAAGTAGAGACTTCTGTCCCTCGAATCTCCTTTTCGGTGGCGGTGGCACTGCGGAACTTTTCGTGGATGTATGATGGTGTATTTAGTGTTTCTGAGTCGGGATGCTTCTTATAGGCAAAGAGGCAAGGTCGGTGGAGGGCCAGGGGGCCCACACCCCTTGGTGGCGCCACCCTATGGTGTGGCCACCCTGGTGTTCTCCTCCATTTCTACTTCGTGTTTCCGTATTGTTCCGGGAAAAATAGGAAGATTGGCTTTTGTCCCGTCCAATTCCGAGAATATTCATTTTTTAGCTTTTTTGAAACCAAAAACAGCAGAAAATAGGCAATTGGCACTATGGCATATTGTCAATAGGTTACTTCCATAAAGTGTATAAAAATACCTCAAAGTGTAGACAAAACATAGCAAAGTTGATACTAAACAAGCATGGAGCATCAAAAATTATAGATACGTTTACGACGTATCACTTCTCCATGTGGGAACATGGTAAAGGGAATGAAGAACAATTTTTTCAGAGGTCACCGGAGAGGAAAAAAAGGCCCCCACCTGAATTTTCTTGTTTTATCATAGGGATTTCTCTTTTCGTGCCATTGGTTCCTTAGTTGTACTCACTTTTCCCCAGCCGCTTAGCTTTTCCTCACTTTTGCCCATCTCCTATTATGAAACTCTCTCACGGTCTAAAACTCTCCGCCCATCATCCTTGCCGTTACATGCTGACAAGTGTGGCTGCATTCAGTCGGGTCTCGTAGTGGACCCTCGCCATTACATGCTGACAAGTGGGGCTGCGGTCTATCAGGTCCCGTAGTGGTCCCTTGCTGTTACATGCTGACATGTGGGGCTGTGTTAAGTTTGGTCCCGTAGTGGACACCTCTCTCCACTTATCCAGATCAACATGGGACCCACAGCTTATCCACATGAGCGTCGAAGCCACAGCTTATCCACGTGAGCCAGCCCCGCGCCCGTGCCATTGCCTCCCCTTTCTTCTTCTTCTTCTCTAGCAACATCGGCCCTTCTCCCGTGATGGTGGCCCTTTGTCGAGCTTCACTTTGGCCTCCCGTTCGTCTTGGACGCAGTATGGTGCGGTCCTGTTGACCTGTATGAAGGATGACAATGGCAACCATACACAGAGAAGGTTAGATCTCGCACCAAAATGTTCCGATTAGATGGGGGCGCTTGCTATGAGAATGCGGCCGATGAGCCGTTCTGAGAATTTAATTGGTTTATCGAGTTAATGTCTCAGCTGCAATTAAGTGAAAGAGTGTTTATAATTAAAAATTAGGGAGATGGATGTATAATAAATAAGAAAATGACACAAATCTTGAACACTTTCAAATTAAAAAAATTATAAAACTCTTAATGTACAAGAGTGTTTATAATTGACACGACTCTTGACCACTTTCAAATTAAAAAAGTATACAACTCTTAATGTACAAGAGTGTTTATAATTGACACAACTCTTGAACACTTTCAAATTAAAACAATTATACAACTCTTAATGTAAAAGAGTGTATATAATTGACACAACTCTTGAACACATTCAAATTAAAAAAATTATACAACTCTTAATGTAAAAGAGTGTTTATAATTGACACAACTCTTTATCACTTTCAAATTAAAAAAATATACAGCTCTTAATGTAAAGAGTGTTTATAGTTGACAAAACACTTGAACACTTTCAAATTAAAAAATTATGCTGCTCTTAATGTAAAAGAGTGTTTATAATTGACAAAACTCTTGAACACTTTCAAATTTAAAAAATTATACAACTCTTAATGTGAAAGAGTGTTTATAATTGACACAACTCTTGAACACATTCAAATTAAAAAAATTATACAACTCTTAATGTAAAAGAGTGTTTATAATTGACACAACTCTTTATCACTTTCAAATTAAAAAAATATACAGCTCTTAATGTAAAGAGTGTTTATAGTTGACAAAACACTTGAACACTTTCAAATTAAAAAATTATGCTGCTCTTAATGTAAAAGAGTGTTTATAATTGACACAACTCTTGAACACTTTCAAATTTAAAAAATTATACAACTCTTAATGTGAAAGAGTGTTTATAATTGACACAACTCTTGAACAATTTCAAATTGAAAAAATTATACAACTCTTAATGTAAAAGAGTGTTTATAATTTACACAACTCTTGAACAGTTTCAAATTAAAAAATTATACAACTCTTAATGTAAAAGAGTATTTATAATTGATACAACTCTTGAACACTTTCAAATTAAAAAAATTATACAAATATTAATGTAAAAGAGTGTTTATAATTGACACAACTCTTGAACACTTTCAAATTGAAAAAATTATACAAACTCTTAATGTAGAAGAGTGTTTATAATTGACACAACTCTTGAACACTTTCAAATTATAGCGTCCTAAGAAAATCTTGAGAACATGAAAAGTGATCCCGAAACTTGCGTATACGAAAATTATAAACCTCATTGTGAAATCGCACTTAATACATGATAATGATGTGCTAAGAAAATCTTGAGAGATTATCATTTTCATAGAATGTAATGCATAAACTTGCATATGGAAAAAATTATACACCTTTGAACTCTTTGAAATCACACTTAGGAGATGATAATGTTGTGCTAATAAAATCCTGAACATTTATCATTTTCATGGAGTGAAATATAATACAAAAATTATACTCCTTTGAACACTTTCCCTTCAAATTATATTCAAAATCATCTGTTTATGGAGTTAAAACATCGGTGGCAAACTTGTTATTTTGCATGGATAGAGGGTGCCACTGACAGATACAAGGGTTATCCTATCCGCTAGATCACAAAGGATCAATCAGAGGATCAACGGTTGGTGGGTACGGTCAGCGTGACAACTGTGTCGACCAATCAGAGCATAGCAGCCAAGATGAGCATAGGTGTGAGAGTTTGTGACTAAGAGAGAGGGGAAAACTGAGTAGAACTTAAAAACCAAGGGAAAAACTGAGTAGAACTTAAAAACCAAGGGAAAAACTGACAAGGGGGTTCAAATAGAAAACATAAAGTGATTTAAAAATGGAAAATACTTATTTTATACAATAAAATACATATTGGCATACATCAAACTATTTGCAATTAAAATATATATCAGTTTGACAATTATTGCCTCATTTAGACAAATTATGTTTTGGGAGGGATGTTTTGGGAAGAGGCTTGAGTATAAAGCCATGAACCTTCATAGATAGTAGGCGATTTTAGAAGTGGTGATTTAGGTTAAAACTTGACTTATATACATTTATTATGGTGGCAGGTCACATACTAAGACTCCGTGGGTAGATGCCACTATGTTTTGATCTTTTTGAATTTGTTGTGCATAAAATGACTCAATTAGCTAGCTGTCACATCCCAAAATTTTCCAAATTTTGAAATTTGAAAAATAAATAAACAAAAGAAATAAATGTTGAAATTTAGGGTGAAAAGAAACTTTTTGCTTTTAATGGAAACATCAAAACCTTTCTTGAACAAATTTAAAGGAAAAGGGAATCTAACAAAATTTCAATCAAGTGAAATGCATTCATCAATGAATGTATCGTGAAATTTAAAAACTTGGAAAAGTTAAACCAAAACCCTAAAACCATATGGAAAGAAAATCAATTCCAAGATCTCCCTAAGACTATGGATTTTATCCATACAAAAATTCAGCAAAAACATTTATAAATGATCAAGAATGATAAATAAAAATATTATAAAACCATAGAAATTGGTTTCATTTAATTTGGAACCATGGATAAAAACTTATGAATTTAATATGTTAAAAGGAAAATAATTTCCAAAGCTAATAAAGCTCCTATATAAAATCCATGCCAAATTATGAGCAAAATAATCCTGAAAGGATTTAAAAATATAAACAAATATTAAATAAAATCATACAAATTGGAATCACCAATTTTAGATGTATAAATAAAAAGATATGGATTTTATAAGGCAAAGGAAGAAAATAAATAAATAAGGAATATTTAAAAGCCAAATTAAATCTTGGACAAATCCTTAGACAAATGAAAGATTATTTAATTATAAAAGGAGTAAAAGATTATTTAAATAAAATCATAAGGATTAAACAATATTCAATTTTATTCAAATAGAGACAAATTGCCTAAAGAATAAATGCCAAGAAAATTATTTAGAAGTCAATTTAAAATCTGGAATTATATCCATAAGCAAATGGAATAAAGATAATTCAAATCCAAATAAAATAAAGGGATAAAGAATAATCAAATAAAAACATATGGGATTAAACCATATTCTAATTATAATTAAATGGAAGATAAAATCCCTAAATGATTAATTAAATCATGAGAAAATAATAAATTGGAATTTGTCAAAGTGGATTAAAAAGTTATCTAATTAACTTAAAAATAATTATTTGAATAAAATTTATATGGGTTTAAAACCTTATTGGATTTTATTTGAATAAAGACAAATGCTCAATTTAAATGAATATTAAATCATATTAAAATATTTTAATAATTCAAAGTGAATTATTTAACACCCTATTGAATAAATAAAACCTACTAAAAAGGTTTGATAAACATTTGAATTCAAAACAGATGTTTAAATCATTTGAATTAAATAATATAGATTGGAAAACATATTTAAAATCCTATTTAAATGAAGACAAGTGCCTATTATAAATAATTAATAAACCATAAAAGAATAAAGGACAATTATTTTTAAGTGGACTTTAAATACATGTTTAAAACAGTATAGAAACTTACTGAAAAGTTTGGAAAAGATTTGAAATAAAAGAGGGTTTGAAATCATTTGAATAAAACTGAAACAGAAAATCAGAAAAGAAAAAGAAATGGAAACAGAAAGAAAAAATGAAAACAAACTAGCCCAAACTAACCTGCCCAGACCCCAGCCCATCTGGCCCTGCGAAGCCCACTCTCCCCTCCCCGAGTGAAATGTTTTCTTACTCAAACTCACAACCGCTCAGTCACTGAACGCGAGGCCTCACGTGCACCCCCTCTCGCTCACGACGCAGCCCCACTGCCCTGTCATCGTCTTCAACCCGCAGACCCCGCCCCCAATTCATCTTTGCCATTTATGGCCGGGAGTTAATCATTTGAATTCACGCTAATGATCCATAAATTCTACCCCGTGACCACGCTCTCTTAAGCACCCTTGTCCACTCTATGTGTTCCCCTGTTTTCCCGCACACAATCGCACCCAGGCTAAGCTAATTTCTCGCGACAACGCCTCTGCCTCCGACGAGCTTCCCGACCAATTCCAGCGAGCACAACCTCTCCCACTGCCCCCAACCCCCATGCGTGTGTTCCCCGCATCTGCCCATACCATCCACTTGACCGCGCATGCCCCCTAGCGTCGGCAACCTCGACGACAGAATGCCTCTGTCGTCTGCCTCCACTCCGACGAGCTCTACTGGTGAGCCCTGACCTCCCCTTCCCTTCTCTTTGATGCTCCTATGCACGTGACTCTCTTATGAACCTAATGGTTCCCTCCGTTTGTCTTAGCATGCCATAAATCTTCGCCTACGTCGACGAATAGACGAGCCCGATGCCGTCGTGAACTCCAGCGAGCAATCCCCTTCAGTATCGTGCTCCCCTTGGACAACTGCGACCACCTCGAGCATCAGCGCGTCGCCGCGAACCTGGTAATACCCGTCCCCATATCCTTTGCTTCCTGGTTACGCCGGACCGTCGCTGACAGAGTGCGCTGCCGCCGTCCACCACCGCCAGCACCGCCAGTATATGACCAGTAGATGCGAGCCGTTAGATCTTGATCGAAGGCATGAGATTAGAACTTAATCGAAGGGGTATGCATCGATCTGTGCAGCATGATTTTCATTAGATACAATGGACCGCATCGCTTGATCCACACGAACCAGTACCGGCGAATAGGAAACAGACGCGTGGGACAGGTTTTGATTTAAAAACATAAACATTTCTATTACATGTATGATTTTGTATTCATAACTTTAAAACCACACGTCCAAATTTTACAAATTTTATATCATTTGAATCAGGAAAAAGAATACTTTGAAACCATGCCTTTACTTTAGTATTTTGCTTCTGTAAAATTGGTTGTTTTTGCAGAAACATGTTTACTCTTATTTTGTTTATAAAATTTATTCTAAAAATGTTTTTAGGATAAAATCTTTTGTAAATGGATTTTTTTGAACCTACTGACCATAAAAACCAACTTTTAGATTTAAAAACATATTTTGTGACACTAAGTAATTATTCCTTTGAATAAAGGAATTTCTAGTAAAATAAAAATGGTGCTTGTTTTAAAAATGGTTTTTGAGTGAAACCTTTTGTAAATAATTTTGTTTTTAAACACTTTGACCATAAACACTAACATTTGTGTTTAAAAATATATTTGGCAAACACTAGAAATTATTACTTTGATTTAAATCATTCTAGCAAAACAAAAATGATTTAAATGGCCATTTTCACTAACTTGTTTTCAAATGACCTTGCCACTTTTATAAATGACAAATAGGTGTTTTAAAATGTTTATAGCCTATTAGAAACCACTTCTCCAATAAAACAATCTTTTGTCTGCTTGCATGCATTGTTTTGTTTTCTTTATTTTATGTGGTGAATTGTTTGAATGTTAGTTTTGAAATTGTGCCTTGCTTGATTGAATTGTAGTGATCTTTGAAGAGTGTGACCATTTCAAGATCAAGGAGTGAATCTATATTCTCTACTAAAAAGGCAAGTGGTGCTTTATACTTTTGTCCTATTATTTTCACTATGCATTAATGATATTTCTAAGTAGGACTTGCATGGAATTTTCTATGTGTTAACTATGCCATGGGAAATCCTAGTAGATGATGCCTTGTGTTAAGACTCCTACTAAGTTAAGACTCCTACTAATATCATGCTTAGCCTAGCTAGTAGAAAAAAAGGGTGGATTATATTCATGCTATGAAATATTTCTAAGTCAATGACTTGTGTTTTGATTAATAAAACAACTATGTGAATGAATCACCTAGGTGGAATGGTGTGAAAGGTTTATGTTGAGTGGTTACACAGGGCCCCATATTTATGTCCTACCCTAGTGTATCTTACTATTGGAAATCCACCTAGGAACAAAGATATTTGAGATGTCAAATGTTGAGAAGCTTCAAGTGCAGCCACATGGCAATATGGGCTCTGCCTGGATCATATAGGTTGCAATAACTTAGCCAGATGGACAGTTGGTGGTAGGGGGTGATAGGTTTGGGAACACGTCCATTTTGTTCTAAGGGAAGGCTTCTGAAAGATCTTGTCTCGATGCATGTCGAGTCTTGTGGGGAAAGTGCACCACCTCTCGAGAGAGTAAAATCTAAGTACTTAGCCATGTCCCCGGCAATGGACAATTTGAGCATCAAGACATGGAAGCTATCAAGGATCTCCTCATCCCAATTTCTAAAGTTAAAAACTTGTGGTTGAACAAGGGTAAAGGTTAACCAATATTCATTGGTTGTTCCTTGGGTGATTTGACAAACAAAAACTTAGTGTTTTCAAATGATAAGGAAAATCTATTTTGTGCAAAGCAAGCCTAAGCTCCACTTAGCCAAATGCATATAGATGATAGATACCATAATTCTACCATAGTATCACTTGCCAATACAATTCAAATGTATTGACCCTTGTGGCTGTAACTTATTATGTTGCAGGTTTGTTTGATGTTAGTGAAGTGTGTTGAATAGGATTACAAGTCTACAACCAAAATGATTGCCTGTGGCACTTTGAAGATGAAGGACTCCATGCTATATAGTTATTTCTGCTGCATTATAATGTGATAGCTAAATGAGCTATGTAAGATGTAATGAATTATTTTATTCCTGGTTATAAAGTTGTAATATGACTTTTGTTTCTTGATATTACATCTTAAACTATGGATTCTAGCTATTGATCCAGGGACTAGCATTGTAAACACAGGGGTCTCCACCTTATCGGGTTGGGACCTCTACACTAGCTAAAACCCATTCATTGACTCTCTGTTGACCAGACAACAGAGGGTAAAGGTGAGTATATTGCACACGACAGTGTTAGTACTGGAGGGAAAAACTAAGTACAAACAAAATGCCAGTGTTACACTCGAGGGTATAACTGAGCACAACTAAGTGGCCAATGTTAGACACGAGGGGGAAAACGTGACGCACGGTATGCGTGTCGTGGTGCACGGGGCGGTAGCGGATGCGTGTGGCCATGCACGGTGTAGTAGAGTACGCGGTTCCGTGATGCACGGTGGTGCAACAAAACATCACCTATTTTCACCTTTATAAAGGCCACCTCACTCTCACTCATCACTCGCTCACTCACTCACGCAACCATCTCCACTGTCCCATCACCTTCTTCAAACCCCCAAGAAAACCCCAACCACCCTGGCGATGGAGACGAATAGTGCGGTGGCCATCGTCGCCTCCAAGGCCGCCGACGTGGAGTCCCCCGTCCCCGTATAGGCCCCCGTTGAGGGATCGAAGGCAGCCGCCATCCCCGTCCAGACACCCGTCCCTGCTTTTGCCGTAGCCTCCGCCTGCAGTAAAGTAAGTTCTTTCATTTTGTTATCTATGTTGAACTTGTCCGCTGCTACTGAGCATCCTAATTGTTGAACCTCGTTTAAGTACTGTACTATATATCCTATATTAATTGCTTTATCTACATCTGCTCTGTTTATATATACTATATTAGCTGCTTTATCTACATCTACTATGTTTATCTATATATTTATGGTGCTAGTTAGATTTGCTGCTCTAGATTTGCTACCAGATTGGCAAAATACGAGGGCCAAAAGGAACCATGAATGAAGAGACAAGCTGCTGTAGATTCGCTACCTTTTTGGGAAAAAATTAACACGAATGTTAGTGACATAAAGGGGAAAATGCGCTCTTAAAAAGGCCAATCATAAAAATAACAAAAAAAAGAAATCTTCCAATTTAGGCTACATGGCTAACATAACTACCAAACGTGCTCCACATGGTCCCACACCACAACCCCCAAAACGCGTTCCCAAGAAGTCGGCGCCATGTAGTACAACATGGGGGGGCTACTACGGGAGCCGACTAAACGTGGCCCCACTTGTCAGCACGTAACGGGACTGGGGATGGGGTCCTACTTGTCAGCACGTAACGGCAAGGGTTCACTACAGGATCCACCTAAATGCGGCCCCACTTGTCAGCACGTAACAACGAGGGTCGACTAACAGGACCCGACGGAGAGCGAGTTTTAGATCGATGCGAGAGTTTCAGACAAGGAGGTGGGCAAAAGTGAGGAAAGGTTAAGCGGCCGGGGAAAAGTCAGTACAGCTAACAAACCACGGGCACGAAAATAGAAATCCCTTTATCATAAAGAAGGGGAGACAAAATGGACGCAGCTTTAGTGACTTGGTGAACCCAGGTCTCATGGTGATTTTCCCCAAGATCCACCTTCCATCTTAGATTCAAGATATGACAGTAACTCATATTTTAAACTAAAAATTAAAACTATTCAAAAGAAATTGGCAAAAAATTAGTAAATCGTAGGTGCCTAGGTTTGAATCCTGTGAAAGATTCATCCCATTAGGATCACTAGTTTGTGATTAAATAGCTTTTATGTTCCCAGTACTAGTAGTTTAAACCTATATGCACTGCTTCCAGAAAAACCCCAGAGCGGAATACATAAAAGAGGGAGGGAGTCAGGGAGACAATATCCAACGTAGAACTTACAAAGAGGTCGATGAGTTCTGAGCAGATGGAGTAGGTGCCGCCGAAGAATGACGAGCCACAGCTACTGACGCTGAAGAAGCACGACGATGAGCTGATGCTGAACAAACACGGACAAGAGCTAACGCATTCCTAACATCCCACGCCGTCGTCGCTTTCGCAGCGACAACCAACATAGCCAAATTTGATCCAGCAGCAGCGGACGAGGATTTCGACTGCGCCTCCACCACTTTCCAAGCATCACTTAACACTTCGCAAGATTTCGATGCAGTACAAGCATTGGCCTCTGCATCTGCTTCACATGTATCCTCTTGTGCTGCTTCAGCATCCACCTCTGCTTTACAAGCATCAGCCGACACAGCAAAAGCATCCACCAATGTCAATTCCATTTCCTACAAAACCCACTAGCTTATTTACTTCGCATTTCACAAAATAAATGTATTCTATCCATCAGAAAGAACGTAATCATTGGAGGTTGGGGACGTACATACCAGCGATCGACGGTGTGGTGGTGCTCAATGGTGGAGCGGCAGGGACAGTCTAGTTGAGGGAGAGCAGCTAGGCGGGGAAGATGTCGATTCAATTGAGGAAGGGATTTCTCAAAAATAAATTTCACCCCGCTATATATATTTTTTCGTGAAGCCCGCTTTTTTACTGGAAAAACCCTGCTATACAACACGACTTAGGATCCCTCCTTGGCGTTGCTCAGTTTCCGGCCTATAGGCATCAAGTTTTGTATTCGTCTGATATAATGAATTGCTTGGCATAAAATGTTCTAACAGGTAGAAGCCTGCCGTTAAATGACATCAAGTTCTAGAGTTCAAACATCGACCTGAAATTCCACAATCTACAACTAAAAGTTTTGCCTTATTACCAGATACGTCCTTACAAAACACTCGCAACTGGCATTAACATCATCATTAAAAGATCTCAAAAGGAAAAAAAATTGAAAGATAAAAACCACCACAAGTTAGAATAAGATGACTCCTATTGCCAAATATCATCACATAAAACCGGGTCCACTCCAACATATATTATGTCATAATAGTACATCAAATATATAAATTTGTCAGCACCACACACCAGCAGTGCAAAAAAAAAAGTTTTAGTACTAACTCAACAAACGTCATCCTTATAGGGGATCCCAAACTCTTCCAAAATGAAAGTAGAGCGGTCAATATGGTTTACAGATTTCCTTATCTTTTGCAAGATGGATTTTATGGGCATGTAGAATCTCGAATTTCTGTTAGGATCTCATATGCTTCTAGAGCCGAATTGAAAATATTGTCATCTTAAATTTGCACCTGTTCAAAGATCTGGTAGTACGCCTGGACAATCAGGTTGTCGTCATCCACATCAGGCGACTCAAGAACTAAGTTGTTTGTGAAAAACTTTTAAAAATCAATAGCAGCATCATGTGCAACTAAAATTTATGTATTCCATCCTGCAGTCAAATCAGCTATCTGGTTAGTGGATGTCACCACTTCTTCTTCAGGAGCCTAATTTGTTCCTCCTGGTGTTTCTCTTTCTCTTGAAGGCATGAAATCATGTGTCTATGAGCTTCGTATTTTTCTCGGAGATGGATAATTTTCCAATCCTTATAGTGACCAGCACCATTACGCCATGAGCGATATGAATAAGGTGGAAACGGCAGATAACAAAACCAAAATTAAACCAAATTCATGTTTCAAAAATAATAATCCAAATTCAGCTGCACACATCGTGCAAGATCCACAATGGTGCAGCAAAATGGCAAAGAACCAATGAGGCATATTACCCAAACATGGGAAATAGAATCGACATGAGAAGAGCCATACTTCAGGGTTTGCCTTCTTAGCTGGCACATCAGCAGTCATGGCCTTAATAAGTGGCAAGATATCAGAATTACTTCGTTTATGCAAATCATTATGCAACCAAAATGATCAATATATTTAGGGGAAATTTTAAGGAATAAAACACCCTTTATCAAAAAATGTTTTCGGGGACAAAGCATAGGTTACTGAAATTATAGCAAAGCAGGTGCATACATCAAAACACTTGTCACTCGATAAACACGATTAAGGCATGTCTTCATGCAATGCCTCCTCCACGGGTGGGACATGAGCATGATGCTAAATGAAATTCAGCAAAACCAGTAAATTTTAGGAAAGAACACATCAACTTCACAATGCAAAGAAGGATATTTGTATTAATCTATTGTCGAGGATTTCACGTGTTCCCCTTAACCAAAAAATATAATTTAAAAAACTCAACAATGTAGGACACCATTGAACAACAATTTGTTTATAAATGATATGCAGAAAATTACCTCTACATTGTTCAGCAGAAGACCGCTTTATGAAATAAATCCAGGGGCCAAGATCCCATCCTCACAAGACTCTTCTTGGCAGCATATACTTCCCTATTTCCATTGTACCTTATAACCATTTCCATGTCTACATCCATGATGATCCCATATTCCTAATGTGGACTAAAGATCAACTATTTCAAATAGCAATCACCTAAACAACTATTCGGATGGTTGCAGACTCACCAAAGATTGTGATGATGTGATGGAGAGGTGGACGCTGCTAGGTAAAAAAGGTGCACGATGGGGGAGGTCCACAAATGTGAAAAAATGTAACGATATTCATATATAGATAGAGATATCAGTAACCACACACTCTAGAAAGGCTGTAAGCAGACCATCAACTACTCCCATCTTAATTAACCTAGTGTAATTTAAAGTGGCAGTACTATGAGATGGTGAGTATTAGTAAAAAAAGGGGATTACTTAATTATTAGTTGAATCTACAGCCAACCATCAAAAGCATCATGAGCATGCTCAATATCTAGATTGCAGACCGTTATTGGTTAAGAACCTAATGTCCAGCTCTGATTACCCAAATATAAGACCATCTATCATAATCACAACCGAGCACAGTGAGTTGGAGACATCCACTAACTCTGCAGCCATATCCTTGGCATGCATCTACTGGCACTCTTGCTCCTCCTCTTGAGCTTATCCCGGAATTCGAGTTGTAACCACATCGCCATCATCACGCGCTACAGAAAAAGTGAGTGCAATTGATCGACCTAGTGGACGAACATGCAGTGCTCGCATTCGTAGTTGCAACCCAAGAACCTGCGGCCAAAGTTCATTCCCTCAAACACTCTTAGGCGACGGGGTGCGCCAGGGTGCAAGTCACACTAGAGCAGGAGATCCATATCGGTAACGATGCCGTACCAATCCGCGTCTACCATCCATGCCAACATCTGAACCCAAAACATCGTCGATTGAGACAGGCAGAATAGAGAAAAACCCCAAAAGCAAGAGACACCATAAGCTAAATTCGAGAAAATAAACTGAGACCGTGAACTCTGGCGAACTTACCCTAACTCGTCCGCCTTGCGCATCAAGATACCCTATTGTTCGCCGGACAGGCATGAGTGAATCCGCTGACATTGCTCGGAAAACATGCGCGCCTTCAAAGCCTAGCATAGAGGCTTCATGGAGAAGGAAGAGGTAGGTGAGCCGGTGCTCACATTCGCTCGCGATTAACTGGACCACTGACTAGGCCCACGGTAGAGAGCCTGTGGGCCCCAAACATCACTGACCTTGTTTGATTTGCATTATTTTGGAAAACAGAGTAAAACTCAATAAATTAAACAAAGGCCCCTAACTCTCTTTTAGCAAAACCCCTCTACAAAATGGAGACGCTCACAAATGCGTAGACACACTCACCACTATGAATGCAGGCACGCACAACCTACCATATAAGCACCTCGGAAATGTTGTGTCTTGAGATTGACCCAGGGGGCTTAAGCTTGACGAAGTAACCATAGGCACCTCACTATATATCAACAGGAACTTGTCCTCCCATTGCCATCATAACCATCCTTCAAAGAAAAGTGTCAAGGCTTCATGGAGAAGGAAGGGCTAGGGGATTAAAAGATCACATTCGCTGGCTGCTATAGGATATAATTGGACCACTAAGGGAAGCCACAATGTGCTATTGCCAAATCTGACATAGTACCATCATATGGCTGCATTGCCAAATTGCTAATTTCTCTACAACGTCCTTGATTGCAAAATTCTAGAGATGGGACCCACTGCATGTAAGAAGTAAAGTAAAATATCTCCATTCTCTCTTTGCTCTAGTGCCTTTCACCCTTCCACAACATGCAAAGAACTACTTGCTTATTCATTTTTCTCAATTTAGCATCGGAGAAAGTTCCTGCTCCGGTTCCCTCTCCTTGTTGATTTGGAACTACCCTCACAATGGTAGGAACTAGTTCTAAAATCCAAAAGAGAAATTTGGAACTAGATTTAGCTACACATTATGGGTGCTCTGATAACATGTCCCCATGGTAGTGAGATGATAGGCCATAGACATCACTGACCAAGTTTGACTTGCACTAAAGGTACTTTTGTAAAACTAAGCAAAACTTAATAGAAACCAAAGGCCCCTCTCTCTATCTCTCTTTGTGAAAACACACTACAAAACGCAGATGCTCACAAATGCATACACACAATCACCCCTATGAACGCAAGAACACACACCCTACCCCTATGAGCACCACCGAAAGATTATGTCTTGAGACTGATTTGGTGGGGCTTGAGCTTGACGAAGTCACCATATATAGGCACCTCACTATCAATGATAATGTCACCTCCTACTACCCTTATAACCATCCTTCAAAGTCGAGCATCGAGGCTTCGTGGATAAGGAAGAGTTAGGGGAGTCAGAGCTCACATTAATTTGCTGCTATACGATATAACTGGACCAATAATAATGGTATCCCACGATAGTTAGCCCATAGGCTCGATACATTAGAGCAAGAACAATGTGAGCCATTACTAGACGTGGCTAGAAATTTACTAGACTTGGTTATAAGAAAATAAAATCGCTGCCACCATTTAGACCAGACAGGGGATCCACTCATCTGAGTAGAAATTCCCAATAAAGAAAACCTGCGATTTGATTCCCGTAGACATGGGTCTTGTGCTAGCTAGACCTTGGGTCCAGAAATACTTACCTAGACTCGCCCTCTCAAGGCATCCACTATGTTATCCATAATGAAAAAAGTAGTGGCGGCTATCAACGAGCTAAAACCTTAAGGGTGACCACCCTTAGCTTATGGGTAGTCCATAAGCTTTAAAATATTTATATCTAGTACACATTGCAATAGAAAACAAATTTGAATCACAAGACTATTAGAGGGCAGCTCTTAGGGCATCTGTAATGTATAAGGTGAAATTTTTTCATAAGGTAGGACTAACATGGCTTATAGAAATTATCACAATATATAAGGTCAACATTTGCCATAGGGTAGGACCAACATAGCTTGTCATGTTGCTACATGCAAGATAGGAGAGAGGGAAAATAATTTTATATTATCTATGGGCAACCCACAAGCTTGAGGTGCACCTTAGTCTTAAGGACAACTTTATTTTCTTCACAATGTATAAGGTGAACTTTAAGGAATGCCACATAGGCCCTAAGGTGTGGTTTTTTACACATTGTGGATGCCCTTACGTGTTGGGTCATATCTTATGGACAAGTTTGACTATATACATTGTGGTGCAATCAACAAGCTTATGGTATAGCAAGTGGGTCCCATCTTAAAAATAGGTTTGGCCATATACATAGGTGATTCCCTCAAGTTTTAGACCTAGGTCTAGGAAGAAAAATATTATCTTTTAGACACCCCAAAATTCCAACGCTACACATACTCTCAGTGACCTGGTTTGACTTGCATTATAGGTACTTCTAGATAAACGAGCAAAACTCAATAGAAACTAAAGGATGAATGCACGCACTCACACCCTACAACCTCTATATATGACCACCTCTGAAATATTGTGTATTCAAACTGCTCCGACGGGGCTTGATCTTGATGAAGTCAGCATAAATGCGTCGCATAGACGGGAACATCACTTCCCACTACAGAATATTCCACCTTGTATGAGACACCAAAGTTCCAAACCCGTGGTTTGAACTCTAGGGAGCTTGGGGTACCACTTCTCCTGTATATAATAACCATCCAACCATGGGCGAGATCTCTCTATCTCTCCCTCTCTCTTGCACACTACATGGTACACAATAAATAATGAGCGTACATGAAATTAGGGGAACACACTTTCTATGTTTGTTATTGTGACCAATCTTAATGAGTAGGTCAATAAACTCTTTAACAATACTGTTCAGTTCTTTAATATTAATGAGAAAAAATGTTGCTTACCTAATTTTGTTAAGAAAACAAACCAACCTCAAACGAGTCGACTAGACGAGCGCTTATTAGTCTCGGTGCGCAAGCTTGGCACTGTTCCATTTTTAGACAAATGTTGACAATGTTTAAGAATAATTCTAAATATTTATGCAAGTTTTCTAGCTAGTTTTGACCATCTAAATGAATTTAGGTCGATTAGCGGAAAAACTAGTGAGAATTTGGAAAGATTCAGTTTCTTCCTAAGAATTTGCAAGTCGACCTTGTTTTGAAAATATGGAAAAAAATGAAGACTTTTCGCATTCGATGCAATACATCAACAAGCTCTACCAAAAGTGAGCAACACGATGATTTATTTTGTTAACCAAATGGTACTAGCCGAAGGGTATGACTCAGCTTCTTGGTGGAGAAATAGCCAGACCCAACTGCTTTATCTTGCTTCTTTAATTTTAGGGTCCTTTGTGATAAATGTATGGATGATATCATTTTCATTTTCTAAGGTTATAGATGCAACTTGTACTTCCACCGACTGTACACACTACTCCTATGGGACCCACATCGGTTATAAGAAAATGCCACCACCCCAATTTTCATATAAAGTGGACCATACTTTCTTACAATTCCCAAGTTTTTAGTTGACTTTATCAAGATTACTAGCTAACTTGGTACACTTAAATGAATTTTTGTCAATTTAACGAAATTAGGTCAAATTGTTCTTTTCTGTAAAGCAAAGAGCTAATATAGGGGGAGATCGAAGAACAAGAAGAGATTATGCATGCACATTAATTATGGAGTAACGTAATAGGGTGTCAAAGAGCAACTTACTTTTTGGCCTCTTTATATGGTTCTTGATCATTATTAATAGATTGGTATTTACACTTTTGGGAAATATATTGCTCTTGAATTAATTGTCTTCTTGAAGGTAGATGGGTGCATGTTCTTTTAGTAAACAATGGCTCCGGTGTGAGTTTCCAACTATTAGAAAAGAACATTCTCAATTTTTCGAGTGATGACGAGATTGTTCCTTTCCGTAAAGTAGGTATGAAGAATATAATATGAATCTGAATGCCACAGGCCAAGCTTTTCAGTCATATATAGTGCACTGACATGTTGTGTACTACTTATATGATTACCATGTTTGAAAAGTTTCCAAACTTTGACCTAGCTAACTCTGCCCACTTGAATGGAGCTATGTCGATTTATCGAAATTAGGTCAAATTTGAACTACGAGTAAATTGTAGGTTACGTTGATAGTTTTTCAATTTGTTTTTTAGGTAACCATCGGGGGGTCATTTTTTATATATCATAAACCACCATCGAGAGTTTTGACAATAGGTTCAACTTCTTGCTAAGATTTTGCATCTTGACAACTTAACAAAATTAGGTCAAACTTGAGATATATGTAAGCGCGATAGATTCCTCTTGAATTAATTATCTTTTCTTCAAAGATAGATGGGTGCATCATCTTTTAGTAAACGATGTCATCGGTGTGAGTTTCCAACTATCAGGAAATAACATTGTTAATTTTCCCATGTTTTGCCAATTTTAAAACTTCCTAGCTAAATTTGCTGACTTGAATGAGACTTTGTGCCAATTTACCAAACTTAGGACAAATTTGAACTACAAGTAAATCATAGGTTGCTTTGAAAGTTTTATGAAAAATATTTTTGGTGGTTTTTGATATACTCAATTCCTGGTTGGCTTCAAAAGATTTTTTGAAAATTTTAAGAGCATACTTGTAGTAAAAATTCGACCTGGTCGGTGGGAGTATGATCTACATCGAATACCTCAAAAAAGACAAAATTACATAGAGGTCCCTACATTTAGCACAAAGGGCCCTAAATTTAAGCAAGGAAAAGCGGCCGGGCCCTTCTCGACTGAGCAGCTGAGCCATACCCTTCGTACTACTGTACTTTCTTCAGACACACAATAAAGAACATTCTCAATTTTCCGATTGATGATGAGAATGTTCATTTCCGTAAAGAAAGTATGAAGACTATGAATCTAAAAGCCACCACCAAGAATTTTGACAACAAGTTCAATTTCTTGCTAAGATTTTGCATCTTGACAACTTAACAAAATTAGGTCAAACTGAGGTACCAGTAAGCACGATTGATTGCTCTTGAATTAATTGACTTTTTGAAGGTCGATGGGTGCATCATCTTTGAGTAAACAATCTCGTCTGTGCGAGTTTCCAACTATTAGGAAAGAACATTCTTAATTTTTCGAGTGACGTCGAGATTGTTCCTTTCTATAAAGTAGGTCTGAATAATATAATATGAATCTGAATGCCACAACCCAAGATTTTCAGTCATATATATGGTGGACCGTCATGTTGTGTACTACTTATATGATTCCCATGTTTCAAAAGTTTTCAAACTTCGGTATAGCTAACTCTTCCCACTTGAATGGAGCTATTTCGATTTATCGAAATTAGGTTAAATTTGAACTATGAGTAAATTGTAGGTTGTGTTGAATGTTTTGCGATTTTATAGGTAACCATCAGGGGTTCATTTAATATATCACAAACCACCATCGAGAGTTTTCACAATATGTTCAACTTCTTGCTAAGATTTTGCATCTTGACAACTTAACAAAATTAGTTCAAACATGAGCTACAAGTAAGCGCGATAGATTCCTCTCGAATTAATCGTATTTTATTCAAAGGTAGATGTGCGCATCATATTTTAGTAAACGATATCATCGATGTGAGTTTCCAATTATCCGGAAAGAACATTCACAATTTTCCCATGTTTTGCAAATTTTAAAACATCCTATCTAACTTTGCCGACTTGAATGAGACTTTATGCTGATTTATCGAAATTAGGTCAAATTTGAACTACAAGTAAATCGTAGGTTCTTTGGAAGTTTTGTGAAAAAGGTTTTCGGTTGTTTTTGGCTTCAAAATATTTTTGAAAATTTTAAGAGCATACTTGTAGTAAAAATTTGACATGGTTGGTGGGAGTACGGTCTACATCGAAGACCTCGAAAAATAAAAAATTACATAGAGGCCCCTAAATTTAGCAAAAAGGGCCCTAAAGTTAAGCAAGGAAAAGCGGTCGGGCCCTTCTCGAGTGAGCAGCTGAGCCATACCCTTCGTACAACTGTACGTGCTTCACACACACATAATAAAGAACATTCTCAATTTCCGAGTGATGGTGAGATTGTTCCTTTTGATAAAGAAAGTATGAAGACTATGAATCTGAATGCCACAAGGAGAGCTTTCCAATATTTATAGTGGAGCGACATGTTATACTTACGATTCCCATGTTTTATGATTTTTCAAGCTTAGGCCTAGCTAACTCTACCGACTTGAATGTATTTATGCCAATTTTTCGAAATTATGTCAAATATGAACTACAAGAAAAATGTAGGCTTCTTTGATAGTTTCGTGATTTTTTTGGAGGTAACCATCGGGGGTCATATAATATAGCACAAACTACCACCAAGAGTTTGGACAACAGGTTCGACATCTTTGCTAAGATTTTGCATCTTGAAAATTTAATGAAATTTGGTCAAACTTGAGCTACCCAAGAGAACAAAAGGGAGGCAACACAAGAGAAGCGAAGAGAAGGAGGCGGGTCGATGTCAGAGCAAAGTTATGATGGATTCCTAACACGAGGTACTCCTCTTCTAGTAGTAAATTTCAGGACCTATGTACGCAAAAAAAATTGTGTGGTTTCTCTCTCCTTCACTGCCTCTCATCTCTCCCCACCCCTCTCCCCTCGCACACCGGCCTGGCTGATCTCTCCCTCATCCATAGCGTGGTGTTGTGGACGTGTGCCTTGGTACGGCGGCTTTGTTTCTTTTTTTGAGAGGGAGGATCTATTTCTCTGGCGTGTTCGGCAGCCGCCTTGGTGTGGAGTAGGAGGAGTACATAGGAAGGAAACCACTTTCGTCCTTGGCGGCAAAAAAAATCAAACTTTTCCAATCTCGACATTTTCACTTTCTTCCCAAACATCGGGAGGGAAATGTTATACAAAAGACCGAACATTCGCAGTAGTACTTATTATGTAATATTTATCTTGTATTATCCCTTACAATACCATAGCACTATAGTATAGTGTACAAATAGCTTTGAACATTGACCGTTAGATCAAAACTGGCAAATACAAACATTGGTAGCCGTTGGATCTTCTTTTCCTATAAGATCCCTCCTTTGTAAAGGAAAAGGATCCCTGTGATTGTAATGCTAGTCCCTGGATCATTGCTAGCATCCACAGTTTAAGATGAAGTACACAGATACAAAGGTCATTTATTACATCCATTCTAGAGATAAAACATAGTCTTTTACAACTCAAGGCCATAGGCCTAATACAAGAGTTTGGAATAAGTAAATAAACATAAGTCTTCATATTCATGTGCCACAGGCAAGCATGTTGAGTGTAGACTCATGACACCTAATCATCATCGGAGTAACCTGCAACATCACAAGTTACAGCCACTGTGGGTCAATACTTTGGAATAGTATTGACAAGTGATACCTTAGTAAATTTTAAGTGGACTATATTACTATATGCATTTTGGCTAAGTGTAGCTTGGCTTGCTTTGCTCAAAATAGGTTTTTCCTATTAGTTGAAATCACTAAGTTTTTCTTTGTCAAAACTTTCCCAAGAAACCATCAATAGACATTGAGGTCCTTCACCCTTGTTCACCCACAATTTTTTTACTTAGAAGTTGGAGTGATGAGATTCTTGATAGCTTCCATGTCTTTATGCTCAAGTTGTCCATTGCCATGGACATGGCTAAGTACTTAGATTTTCCATCTGCAGAGGTTATGCACTTTCCCCACCAGACTTGGTTTCCCAAGACAGGACCTTTCAGAAGCCTTCCCTTAGCCAAATGGACGCGTTCCAACCATCCTTCCCACTACCACCAACTGTCCAAATGACTAAGTTCTAGCAACCTATGTGATCAAGGCAGAGCCCATATTGCGAAGTGGTTGCACTATAAGCTTCTCAACACTTGGCCTCTAAAATCCCTTTGTGCCTGGTGGCATACCACAAGTGAGATACACAAGGTAAACCATGTCCATGGGCCTTGTGTAACCACTCAACCAAAAACCACCATTCAAGTCCCATTCCACCTAGGAGATTCATTGACTTAGTTGTTTTATTAAGAAAACATAAGTCCAAAGACTTAGAAATATTTTCATCATAGCATGTATATACTTTACCAACCCTTGTTTGCTACTAGCTAGGCTAAGCATGGCATAGTAACTTAACTTAGGAAATTTCCTAGCAATTCTACAACTACTTAGGATTTCCCAACATAACACTTGGCAAAATAGCAACATGCAAGATTTAGCAAAATAATTCTAATGCTTGTACAAAATATAGGGATGGAAATATTCATGAAGTACCACTTGCCTTGGTAATGGGGAGAGTAGCACTCTTCACAATCATAGTCACTAGCAAAGTCTACACAAAATGGTAGCACAAAATTACACACAATTCATATACAAACATAAACATATATGCATGCAATGCAAAAATGCTAAGTGATGATTTTTAAAACTCCACCAAGCAAGTGCATGATACTGAAACATAACCAAGTCAAAAACTTGCTAACTAAACTTATTTAGCACTAAAACAATTTACTAAACAAATTCTATACTCAAAATAGCCCTAAACAAGTTTCTGCATAAAAAGTCATTTTAACAGAAACTTTTCACTAAACACATTGCATAAACAGAAAGGGCTTGTCTCCCTGATTCCAACGGTATAAAATTTGCAAAAATCTAACGTGGAAATCAAAAGTTATAGCCATTTCAGTTTTGGATCTAAATCTGATTTCAAATCTGTTTTTGAATCAAACCCTAGCCACGCGTCATGTTCTTACTGGCGCGTACCTCTTCTCTTCGGATCGCGCTTGCTAGCCGTAGGATCTAACTAACGATGCACGGTTCAGATCTAATCATACCGCTTCGCTAAGTGGACTAATCCTACGCGCTGGATCTGGATCTGATGGCTACAAATCATCTAACCAAACTCGAGCGGCGCTAGCGGCGGCGACTGGCGACGGCGAGCTCTGTCTGCGGCGGCGCGGCGCTACAGGTCGTCCGGAGGGGTAGGAGGATGCTCACCAGGTTCGCAGCGTCGAGGAGAAGCTCAACTTGGCAGCGGCTTGACAAGGGGCGCACGGGCACGGTCGCTGGGGCTCGTCGGAGTTGCGCGGAATCAAGGCAATTAAACGAAGAATCAATCGCGGCAGTGATGGGCGGAGGAAACGGCCGGCGACAGGGTCGGGCGCGATTTGGGGAAGACGAGGGTGAGCTGGCGAGGTCCACCAGTCAGTGAGTGAGACGGAGAGGGGGTGGGGTCCGAGTGTCAGCGTCTGTGTGGGTGTGTCTGCGCGTGCGAGCGAGCGAGAGAGTGGCCGGGTGGGCTAGTTGGTCCGGTTCTGCTGCTGGGCTAGAATAGGAGCGCCTGGCCCTTTTCTTTTGTTTATTCCTTTTCTTTTTCTGTTTTGATTTTCAGGAATGGTTTTTGAATGAATTCAAACTCTTTTTGAATTCAAATCTTTCTGGGGTTTTTGTAGTGTGCAACAGTCTCAAATCTAGGCATAAAACCATATGGTTGCTTTGTAAAGGCTTGGCCATTTTTGGAGAAACAAAATAACAGGGACTTTGCACTTGATCTGCAAATGTTTGAAAAATGATTTTTGAAACCATTTCCATTTTGTAAAGCTTGGTTCAAAATCCACACTCAATCCATTCACAAAGGAGACAAACAATCTAGGTTTAAAACATTCAAACTCTCAAATGGGGATGGCCATTTGATTTAAGTTTGCTCACATAAAATGATAGCACTATGTGCTTCTGTTTTTCTGAAATGAGTTTCAAATTGATCTCAATTCTATATGCATGCATGAATGATATGCAATCTTTGAAATCATGATTTTAGGGATGTTACAAATCTAACCCCCTTAAGGTGAATCTCGCCCTCGAGATTCAGATTGGCTAGCAAATAGGTGAGGGTGGTCTTTCCGAAGATCATCTTCTCTTTCCCATGTTGCTTCCTCTTCGGAATGATGATTCCACTGTACTTTGCAAAACTTGATAGTCTTTGTCCTTGTGACTCTTTCTGCAGTCTCAAGAATTTTGATAGGTTTCTCTTCATAAGTGATATCACTTTCTAGTTGAACCTCCTCCAAAGGTATAGTATCCTTCAAAGAAGTTTCTTCCATTTCTGGGTGATATTTCTTAAGCTGACTCACATGAAACACATTATGGACAGCTGATAGAGATTCTGGCAGTTCAATTTCATAAGCAACTTCTCCTTTGCGACTCAGAATCTTGAATGGCCCAACATATCTTGGTGCCAACTTTCCTTTGACTCCGAATCTTTTCACTCCACGAAGTGGTGACACTCTAAGATAGGCTCTATCACCAACTTCGTAGGTGACTTCTCTATGTTTAGGATCTGCGTAGCTTTTCTGCCGGGACTATGCTATCTTTAACCTGTCCTTAACCAATTTGACCTTCTCTTCGGCTTCTTTGATAAGATCTGGCCCGAATAAACTTCTTTCTCCCACACCATTCCATAATAATGGGGTGGTACACTTCCTTCCGTAGAGAAACTCAAACGGTGCCATCTCAATGCTGGCTTGATAGCTGTTGTTATAAGAGAATTCTGCGTAAGGCAGACTTTCATCCCAACTTGCTCCATAGTCTAGGGCACATGCCCTTAACATGTCTTCCAGAATTTGATTAGTCCTTTCTGTTTGTCCATCGGTTTGAGGATGAAAAGCAGTACTGAATTCCAACCTCGTTCCCAATGACTCATGTAGCTGTCTCCAAAAATGGGAACTGAATTGAGTTCCCCTATCAGATACAATACTCTTGGGCACTCCATGTAGACATACAATTCTACTCATGTAGATTTTAGCTAACTTAGCACTTGTATAAGTTGTCTTCACGGGTATGAAATGAGCCACTTTAGTTAGGCGATCCACTACTACCCATATGGAATCATATCCTGATCTGGTCCTTGGTAATCCGGTAATGAAATCCATACCAATCTTGTCCCACTTCCAAACAGGAATATGTAGTGGCTGAAGCAAACCTGCTGGTTTCTGATGCTCCCCTTTTACTCTACTACACACATCACACAAAGCAATATGTTCGGCGATGTCTCTCTTGAGATTGTTCCACCAAAATCTTTCTTTCATGTCCATGTACATTTTGGTGTTACCCGGGTGGATAGAATACGGAGAGTTGTGTGCTTCCTGCAGAATCAGTTTCCGCAACTCCGGATATTGTGGAACACAAATACGTTTCCCATGCCATAAAGTACCTTGTTCGTCTACATGGAAATTTTTAGCTTTCCCTTGGCCAATCTTTTCCTTAATCTCTTCAATTTCCTTATCAGTCTTTTGAACTTCTCGGATCTTGTCCAACAAAGTGGGTTGAACATCCAAAGACATGAGATGTCCTTCAGGCACAATCTCCAATCCGAGTTTTCTGAATTGGGTGCACAAATCATCTGGCAATTCTCCTTTGGTAAGGCCATTCACAAATACCTTACGACTTAGAGCATCTGCTACAACATTTGCTTTACCGGGGTGGTATTGCAAGCTTAAGTCATAATCCTTGATAAGCTCTAACCATCTTCTTTGTCTCATATTGATTTCCTTTTGGGTGAATATATACTTCAAACTTTTGTGATCCGTGAACACTTCACAACGCTTTCCCAAAAGGTAATGTCTCCATGTTTTGAGTGCATGGACGACAGAGGATAACTCCAAATCATGAGTAGTATAGTTCACTTCATGAGTTTTGAGTTGTCTCGAGGCATAAGCCACAACTTTACCGTCTTGCATAAGTACGGCACCCAAACCTTGATGAGATGCATCACAATACACTTGGAAATCCTTTTCCAAATCAGGCAGACATAGAACTGGTGCTGTCACAAGTCTCTTCTTCAACTCCTGAAAGCTGACTTCACAAACTTCTTGTCTTTCTTTAATAATTCAGTCATTGGCTTAGCAACCTTTGAGAAATTTTCAATGAACCTTCTGTAGTAACCTGCTAAGCCAAGGAAACTACGAACTTCTTTCACAGACTTGGGAGATTCCCATTCCGTCACAGCCGCAACCTTAGCAGGATCAACTGCTACACCATCCTTTGTCATAACATGACCAAGAAAACCAACTTCTTCTAACCAGAACTCACACTTGCTAAATTTGGCATAAAGTTTATGCTCTCTCAACTTCTCAAGTATCAAACGCAAGTGTCCTTCATGCTCTTCTTTGCTCTTGGAGTAGACTAAGATTTCATCGATGAAAACAACAACAAACTTGTCAAGGAATTCCATGAACACTTTGTTCATCATATTCATGAAGTATGCTGGAGCATTGGTTAAGCCAAAAGGCATCACGGTATACTCATACAATCCATACCTTGTGGTGAATGCTGTTTTAGGTATGTCTTGCTCTCTTATCTTGAGTTGAAAATAGCCTGACCTTAGATCAATCTTTGAGAACACACATGCTCCTTCTAGCTGATCAAACAAGTCATTGATTCTAGGCAAAGGATATTTGTTCTTGATAGTTACCTCATTGAGTGAACGGTAATCTATGCATAACCTTTGGCTTCTATATTTCTTCTCTACGAACAAAACTAGGGCTCCCGAAGATGAAGAACTTGGTTGAATAAATCCTTTCTGCAACTGTTCTCCTAGTTGTTTCTTGAGCTCTTTCAGTTCATCAACTGGCATTTTATATGGTCTCTTTGCTATCGGTCCAGAACCTGGTACCAAATCTATCAGAAACTCCACATCTCTATCCGGTGGCATTCCTGGCAATTCTTCCGGAAATACATCCGGATACTCACACACAATTGGCACACTGTCCATGCTAACCCCCTTAAGAGAATTAAGCATACTCCTTTTTGCTTCAAAATTGGTCTTGAATTTGATCCTTTTATTTTCTGGAGTTGTGAGTGAGACAGTATGGTTGGCACAATCTATCACTCCTTTATACTTAGTCATCCAGTCCATTCCCAGAATGACATCCAATCCTTGGGAGTTTAGTATTATAAAGTTAACGAGAAACTTATACTTCCCAAATTCTATGACTAGATCATGGCATCCTGAATTCACTATCAGTTCTCCACCAGGAGAACTTACTTTTATAGGACACCCAATAGTTTCTACCGGTAGTTCATTTCTTTCAACAAATGCTCTTGATATGAATGAATGATATGCACCAGTATCAAAGAGTACAAATGCTGGAATAGAATTGAGTCTGAACTTACCAGCAACAACATCAGGCTCCTCATAGACCTCCTCCACACTGATGTGGTTCACCTGTCCTTTCTGGAAAGGATTGGGCTTGACAGGTCCTTCGACTTTCTTTTCGGGGCACTCATTTGCATAGTGTCCCATCTTCTTGCATTTGAAGCATTCAACCTGACTAATGTCTCTCTTAGCAGGCTGACTTCCACTACCATTGCCACTGTGGTGGCTCTTATGTCCACTCTTGTGGTTCTTGTATTTGTCGTTGTCATGACTGTGATGATGCTTGTTGTCATGACGGTTGTGGTTCTGGTTCTTGTTGAATTTCCCATGCTTGTGGGATCCTGAGCTTCCACTGTCATCAAAGTGAGATCATTTGTGAGACGATCCTGAGTTGTGCTTGTCGGAGTGCTTTCTCTTTCTACTCTCGACTTGTTTCATTTTGTTCTCCAATATAGCAGCCTTGTCACAGAGCGACTGATAAGTGGGAACATATGCCACAGCCAGCTGCAGATTCAGGTCATCATTCAAGCCTTCCAGAAATTTTTCCTTTCTGTTGGCATCTGTGTCAACCTCATCTGGTGCATAACGCGCCAGATTGTTGAACTCTTCAATGTATTCAGCCACGCTGCGGTGGCGCTGCTTCAGATTGTGGAACTCTTTCTTTTTCAGGCTCATTATTCCTGATGAGATATGAGCAGTGCGAAAGCCATCCTCAAAGATAGCCCAAGTCACCTCATCTATAGGAGTGGTGATTTGGAAGTTGTCCCACCAAGTGGCGGCTGGCCCTTCCAGCAGGTGTGCTGCAAATCTGACCTTTTCAGTCGTCAAATGCATTACACGGTCACTAAGTCCTTGTTTACAGAACATAGCCAATCGTTGGCCACCATGGGATCAGTCGTCCCCGAGAACTTTGCTGGCCTCAATCTCAGAAATCTGGTAAACATAACAAAGCCCGGAGGGTTGTTGTTGTTGTTGTTATTGTTGTCATTGGGGTTGTTGTTGTTGTTATTATTCTGGTTCTGGATGAATGTCGTCATCATGTGCATAAGCTGTGTTTGAGCAGTCATCATTTGCTGCATTTCCGGAGTGATGTTGTTGTTGTTGTTGTTGGGGTTGGGGTTTGCACGACGGGGAGGCATCTGTGGTTTGTTCAAATAGAGATAAGAATGAGATACCCATAGATGTTTTTATGCGCATTACATCACATAAGCAACCACACAGCATGCAACACAAAGATAAAAGTTCAACAACAAGATAACAAGTTCACAAAGTAAAACACACAAGTAGCAAGCCATCCACATGTCGGATGGTCCAATAACAAGTTCACAAATAACAAGTATGATAATAAAAGATAAACGAGTAGTCAAGTCTACTCATCAGCATCAATCTCCTCCTCGACAAAGGTAAGACCTGTGTTCTCCATCGCGGTCTTGTTCTCCTCAATGGTAGTGTTTAAGGCCTCAATCTTGGCCTTGAGAGCCCTCTTCTAGGAACGAAGCCTCTCTATCACCGTCTGCTGCTGCTCTAGCTCGAAGTCCTTGGACTGTAGTTCTTCAGTCATATCCCGGATCTTCTTATTCCTATCCTGGACACGCTTCTCCTGACTCTTGAACTTCCTGTCCTGGGTCTCGAACTTCGCATCCATTTCCTTGACTATCTCGTCCTGCTGCGCGAAGAGCTTGTCCTTCTCGCGTAGCTGCACCTGGAGCTCGTCATTGCTGAGCATGACATTGGTCCTGTCCATGTCCACGTGCCTAATGAGAGACTCTAAGTCCTGGAGATACAGACGTATCGGCTCTGCTGCGTCCCTCGAGTCGTCCTCCAAGTCGATGGACTCTCCAACCTCATCACGCCTTCCGAAGACGTGGAAGTGGGTGCCTCTAACCTGTCGGGAGTGTCGTCCTAGCAGACGTCCTATCTGGTCCTGCATAACTACCTCCATGCCTCTCTCCCTGTCATCGTGCATAAGCTTGAAGACGATGGCCTCCGTAGTAGGCTCTGTCTGGCGTCCGGGCTGGTTCACCTTGAAGCCCCAGAGGTCCTTCCTCTCGAACTTGGTGAGTGGATGCACCATGATGGTGGGAAGAGGGAGATTGATCAAAGTGGTAAGCTCAACGATACGAGGACCAAAGCGGGTAACCTAGAACTCCTCAACAGTGCTGATGGTAATAGGCATCTATTTATAAGATAGAAAAGTTAGAACAACACAATTTAAGATAAACAAAAGTCATAACACGCATACACATCCTTGGAAAGCAAAATCACACAAGTCATGCATACATGAATCCATTACATCAATACAAGGTCCAATATTATTTTAAGATAACAATTTGGAAAATAAGGTGATAGGTGGTGGTCCAACTAACGAAGTACGTTTACAATCCTATCTCACTGGATCTGTTGGCTAACACAATGTTCCTAGAAGCAATCAGCCTATCTTGCTCACATGATTCCATCACTAAGTCTATAATATCTCCTCTTAAGGTTTGGTTGGTAGCTTCCAACTCTTGGGTATGTTCCTTCTCTTTCTCTAAGTCTTTTTGAAGGTTGAGCATTCTGCATTTGACTCTAGCACTAAGTTCTTTGATAGTCCTCCAAGCTGCTTCTCTTGCTGACTCAAAGAATGTGGTGTGCACCACAATGTTGGTGTACATGCAGAATCCTTTTTCTTTGTGGTTGTCTTCCTTGTTTTTGTACAAGTGAAGTTGCACCCACCAGTACTCAACTCCTTCATCCTTCACTGGAAAGCCTTTGTACACAGTTGCACCATGTATTTCCATTGCCACCATGAGGTCCTTGAGAAGTTTGGGAAAATCAGTCTCACACTCCAAGGTCATGGTCATGAGTGGTCCTTTCTTTACGGCTTCGTTGATGGAATTCATCTACAAATAGAGATGAGAAGAGAAGATTAGAAAAGTTTACGAGAAGAATAGACAAGTGTAGAAGTAGTTGAAAATTTTCCTTAGTGGTTTCCAATCCTAGGGTCATAATCCTACAGGCAACACAGTGCTCTGATACCATCTGTAAGATCCCTCCTTTGTAAAGGAAAAGGATCCCTGTGATTGCAATGCTAGTCCCGGGATCATTGCTAGCATCCATAGTTTAAGATGAAGTACACAGATACAAAGGTCATTTATTACATCCATTCCAGAGATAAAACATAGTCTTTTATAACTCAAGGCCACAGGCCTAATACAAGAGTTTGTAATAAGTAAATAAACATAAGTCTTCATCTTCATGTGCCACAGGCAAGCATGTTGAGTGTAGACTCATGACACCTAATCATCATCGGAGTAAGCTGCAACATCACAAGTTACAGCCACTGTGGGTCAATACTTTGGAATAGTATTGGCAAGTGATACCTTAGTAAATTTTAAGTGGACTATATTACTATATGCATTTTGGATAAGTGTAGCTTGGCTTGCTTTGCTTAGGTTTTTCCTATTAGTTGAAATCACTAAGTTTTTCTTTGTCAAAACTTTCCCAAGAAACCATCAATAGACATTGAGGTCCTTCACCCTTGTTCACCCACAATTTTTTTACTTAGAAGTTGGAGTGATGAGATTCTTGATAGCTTCCATGTCTTGATGCTCAAGTTGTCCATTTCCATGGACTTGGCTAAGTACTTAGATTTTCCATCTGCAGAGGTTGTGCACTTTCCCCACCAGACTTGGTTTCCCAAGACAGGACCTTTCAGAAGCCTTCCCTTAGCCAAATGGACGCGTTCCAACCTATCCTTCCCACTACCACCAACTGTCCAAATGACTAAGTTCTAGCAACCTATGTGACCAAGGCAGAGCCCATATTGCCAAGTGGTTGCACTATAAGCTTCTCAACACTTGGCCTCTAAAATCCCTTTGTGCCTGGGTGGCATACCACAAGTGAGATACACAAGGTAAACCATGTCCATGGGCCTTGTGTAACCACTCAACCAAAAACCACCATTCAAGTCCCATTCCACCTAGGAGATTCATTGACTTAGTTGTTTTATTAAGAAAACATAAGTCCAAAGACTTAGAAATATTTTCATCATAGCATGTATATACTTTACCAACCCTTGTTTGCTACTAGCTAGGCTAAGCATGGCATAGTAACTTAACTTAGGAAATTTCCTAGCAATTCTACAACTACTTAGGATTTCCCAACATAACACTTGGCAAAATAGCAACATGCAAGACTTAGCAAAATAATTCTAATGCTTGTACAAAATATAGGGATGGAAATATTCATGACGTACCACTTGCCTTGGTAATGGGGAGAGTAGCACTCTTCACAATCACAGTCACTAGCAAAGTCTACACAAAATGGTAGCACAAAATTACACACAATTCATATACAAACATAAACATATATGCATGCAATGCAAAAATGCTAAGTGATGATTTTTAAAACTCCACCAAGCAAGTGCATGATACTGAAACATAACCAAGTCAAAAACTTGCTAACTAAACTTATTTAGCACTAAAACAATTTACTAAACAAATTCTATACTCAAAATAGCCCTAAACAAGTTTCTACATAAAAAGTCATTTTAACAGAAACTTTTCACTAAACACATTTCATAAACAGAAAGGGCTTGTCTCCCTGATTCCAACGGTATAAAATTTGCAAAAATCTAACGTGGAAATCAAAAGTTATAGCCATTTCAATTTTGGATCTAAATCTGATTTCAAATCTGTTTTTGAATCAAACCCTAGCCATGCGTCATGTTCTTACTGGCGTGTACCGCTTCGCTTCGGATCGCGCTTGCTAGCCGTAGGATCTAACTAACGATGCACGGTTCAGATCTAATCATACCGCTTCGCTAAGTGGACTAATCCTACGCGCTGGATCTGGATCTGACGGCTACAAATCATCTAACCAAACTCGAGCGGCGCTAGCGGCGGCGACTGGCAACGGCGAGCTCTATCTACGGCGGCGCGGCGCTACAGGTCGTCCGGAGGGGTACGAGGATGCTCACCAGGTTCGCAGCATCGAGGAGAAGCTCAACTTGGCAGCGGCTTGACAAGGGGCGCACGGGCACGGTCGCTGGGGCTCGTCGGAGTTGCGGCGGCGTCTGTCGCTTGCAGTCGAGGTTGCTGGCGAGGCTCCGCGTCGTCCTAGTACAAGGCAAAGGGTTCAGAAGATGCGCAAGTGACTGACGAACCAGTTGGTATCAAAGGGAAGGCAAGGGGCGCTCGGGGCTTACCGCTATTGCTCACCGGAGTCGAGCGACGGCGCAGGTGGTTGCGGGCGTGAACGGAAATGACGACCTGGGTCACGAGCAAGCAAACCAGAGGCGTCAGCAGATGCACAAGATCATGCTGGACGAGATAGTTTGAACCAGAGAGAGGGGGGCGGTCGAGGCTCACCGGAATTAGTCGCCGGAGTCGTCGGTACTGCGGGGTTTCGATGTTAAATGCGCGCAGCCTGGTGGCGGAGTGAGCGAGGAGAGTGTGGGGGAAATGACCACGGTGCAGAGGGGATTATGTAGGTGAGAGGGGAGCGGCGATTAAGCACGGAATCAAGGCAATTAAATGAAGAATCAATCGCGGCAGTGATGGGCGGAGGAAACGGCCGGCGACGGGGTCGGGCGCGATTTGGGGAAGACGAGGTGGTGGCGAGGTCCACGATGGCGAGTGAGACGGAGAGGGTGGGTCCGAGTGTCGGCGTCAGGTGTGTCTGTGGCGTGCGGAAGCGAGAGAGTGGCCGGGTGGGCTAGTTGGGCCGGTTCTGCTGCTGGGCTAGAATAGGAGCGCCTGGCCCTTTTCTTTTGTTTATTCCTTTTCTTTTTCTGTTTTGATTTTCAGGAATGGTTTTTAAATAAATTCAAACTCTTTTTGAATTCAAATCTTTCTGGGGTTTTTGTAGTGTGCAACAGTCTCAAATCTAGGCATAAAACCATATGGTTGCTTTGTAAAGGCTTGGCCATTTTTGGAGAAACAAAATAACAGGGACTTTGCCCTTGATCTGCAAATGTTTGAAAAATGATTTTTGAAACATTTTCCATTTTGTAAAGCTTGGTTAAAAATCCACACTCAATCCATTCACAAAGTAGACAAACAATCTAGGTTTAAAACATTCAAACTCTCAAATGGGGATGGCCATTTGATTTAAGTTTGCTCACATAAAATGATAGCACTATGTGCTTCTGTTTTTCTGAAATGAGTTTGAAATTGATCTCAATTCTATATGCATGCATGAATGATATGCAATCTTTGAAATCATGATTTTAGGGATCTTACATTTCCATTCCTAGCATCCAGAAGATTATATTGTTAGTCTTTATCATGTACAATGAACCCTAGTATGCGCAAACCTCAAAACACACTTCACTTTTTAGTTTCAGGGACCTTGTGCAAAATGCGGGGGAGTGCGTCAGCCTCCTCGTTTTTGCGCCTGTTAATCCACTCGACGGAGTAGCCGGCAAAGTGGCCCCCCAGCTGGTCCACCGCTTGGCGATATGCTGCCATGGTGGGGGAGATGGCATCGCAGGTACCAGCGACTTGTGCAGTGACGAGGTTGGAGTCGCCGTAGCATCATAAGCGGTTGACGTTCATCTTCTTGGCGCCCCGCATACCATGAAGGACGGCCTCGTATTCGTCCATATTGTTGGTGCAGGGCGTGAAGTCGAGGTGTAGCAAGTAGAGAAGCTTCTCGCCTTTGGGGGAGGTGAGCACGATCCCATCCCCTGCACCGTCCGTGTTCTTGGATCCGTCGAAGTGGAGTGACCGATAATGGAGATATGGCAGCTTGTCTGGCTACTATGCTTCTTCCCAGTCAGCGAGGAAATCTGTCAAGGCTTGCGATTTGATCGCTTTGCGTGGCTTGTACTTGATGTTGTGGATGCCGATTTTGATGGTCCATTGGTGACTCGCCCAGTCGCATCGCGATTGCGAATGATGTCCTGTAGTGGAGCGGAGGAGACGACCGTGATGGGGTGCTCCTGGAAGTAGTGTGGGAGCCGTCGCTAGGCTATGAAGACCATGTATACAAGTTTCTGGTATTGCGGGTAGCGCTATCGTGATTCTATCAGGACTTCGCTGATGTAGTAGACCGGGCGTTGAACAGGCCGTTCCTTGCCCTCCTCTGGTTGCTCGACGACTAGCACGGTGTTGACGACCCGTGTGGAGGCCGCGACGCAGATGAGCATCGGCTCCTTGTCGACGAGGCGGCTAGTAGTGGTGCTGCGAGTAGCACTTCTTTGAGCGCTTTGAGCGTGTCGTCTGTTTCTTTGTCCGACTGGAACGTGGGGTTCTTGCGCATTAGGCGGTAGAGAGGCATTGACTTCTTTCCTAGCCAGGGGATGAAGCGGCTGAGGGCCGAGACCGGCCAATTTTTGGATGTCACGGAGACATTGGGGTTTTCCGAGTCGTACGATGGTGTCGATCTTAGTGGGGTTTGCTTCAATGCCTCGATTGGAGACCACGTACCCTAGGAGTTGTCTGGTGGGCACGGTGAAGGTGCACTTCCCTGGGTTGAGCTTGATCTTGTACCTCCACAAATTTGCGAAGGTTTCGGCCAGGTCAGCGAGCAAGTCGCTCTGGCGAAGGGATTTTACCACCACGTTGTCGATGTAGACGTGAATGTTGCGGCCAATTTGACTCGCAAGGCACTCCTACATGGGGATTCTACTTTGTGGACCGAAAGTTCGCAGGCGAAGGCAACGCGGGGCCCGAGTTGCATGTAATCACCGAGATTCAAATTTTTTGTAATAACCCTAGTTTATTTTAATGGTAATTTGGGTTTGAATGTGCATTCATAAGCATCATCTTAAAAATGCATGCAAGAAATAATAGAAAAACCCTAACCCTAACTCCTTTCCTCTTTATTTGAAACACATTCAAAATGGTTTTGAATTTTGAAAACTCCAAAAAAATTATGGAACCTAAATTGTTACAAGGGTCCCCGCAATATTTGAATATTTGTAAAAGATCTGGTATTTTAAAATGTATCAAAACAGATTTACAAATGAATATACAAAGAGAAAGTCAAAAACAGAAATAGAAAAAATATTTCAGAAAGACAAAAAACATATTCCTAGCTCTACCTGGGCCGAAGCCCACCTTCCCTGTCCCTCCCTGCCGCCTAGCTATGTAGCAGCCAGCGCTAGCGTGGCCCAACGCGGCCTAGCCCAACTTACCCCTTCGTTCTCGTCGTCTTCGACGACGATGGGAAGCAGCTCGGTGGAGCTTCCACGGCCGCCAGATGCCGCTGCGATGACCGCCGCCACTCGCCGCCCTCTAGGCGAGGATAAGGTCGCCCCGTGCTATAGACGTCTTCCCCTTGACCTCTCACCCTCCCCCATGCTTGCTCCCTCTCTCTGTCGAGCTTCCTGAACCCTAGCCGCCACAGTTGCTCACCGACACCGCCGTTTCCCGCATCCCCTCATTGTTCTGAGGTGGCCGTTGTGACCACCTCGCCATCCTCTATCATTTGCCCCGAAGCGCGCAAGCCGGCGAGCCTCCGGCTGCCACCAAATGGTTCCCCATGGTTGTCTGTGTCAACATCCCTCACTCGCTCGCCCGCTCGTGAGATCCTGCGCCCTCCCCGGTGATCACCTGCTGCTCACGGCCGTGCTGGCATCACGCTGATGTCAGCATGATATCAGTGAGCACGGTCAGCCCGGTCAAACCGGCTACAAGCCCCACTTTGCCCACGTGGTAGCAGAGGTGGCCCGGTGCCCCTCTGGCAGCCACTGTAGGTAGGCACTGGCCCGGTGTAAAACAATCCGCACCTCTGTGCTGATGTCAGACTGAGGTAATATCTAGGTTTAAATAATTTCAGAAATCGTTATAAACTTTTGTAATTTATATCTAATTATTTATAAATCATAAACATATGAATAATATATCAAAATGTTTGTAAGATCCCTCCCTTTATAAAGTTAAGGATCCCTGTGATTGCAATGCTAGTCCCTGGATCAATGCTAGCATCCACAGTTTAAGATGAAGTACACAGAAACAAATGTCATTATTACATATCATTCCAGAGACAAAATAGTATTTTACAACTCCATGGCCACAGGCCTAATACAAGAGTTCAATTATAATTAAGATAAACAAGTCTTCATCTTCATGTGCCACAGGCAAGCATGTTGAGTGTAGACTCATAACCCCTAATCATCATCAGAATAACCTGCAACATCACAAGTTACAGCCACAGTGGGTCAATACATTTGTAATAGTATTGGCAAGTGATACCTTAGTATAATATTAGCATCTAGATACTAAATGCATTTTGGCTAAGTGTAGCTTAGGCTTGCTTTCCTCAAAATAGGTTTTACCTATCAGTTGAAAACACTAAGTTTTTCTTTGACAAAACTTTCCCAAGGAATCACCAATAGACATTGGTGAACCTTCACCCTTGTTCAACCACAAGTTTTAACTTAGAAATTGGGATGAAGAGATTCTTGATAGATTCCATGTCTTGATGCTCAAGTTGTCCAATACCAGGGACATGGCTAAGTACTTAGATTCTTCCATTTGCAGAGGTTGTGCACTTCCCCACAAGACTTGATTTTCACCAAGACAGGACCTTTCAGAAGCCTTCCCTTAGACCAAATGGACGCGTTCCAAACCTATCATCCCACTACCACCAACTGTCCAAATGGGTAAGTTATTGCAACCTATATGATCCAAGCAGAGCCCATAATGCCATGTGGCTACACTAGAAGCTTCTTAACATTTGGCATCTCAAATCCCTTTGTTCCTGGGTGTCTTTCCACAAGTGAGATACACAAGGTAAACCATAGAAATGGGCCTTGTGTAACCACTCAACATAAACCATTCTTTCCATTCCACCTAGGTGTTTCATTCACTTAGTTGTTTTATTAAGAAAAAACACAAGTCAACAGACTTAGAAATATTTCATATAGCATGAATATATAACACCCTTGGTTACTACTAGCTAAGCTAAGCATGGCAATGGTAAGCATCTTAACTTAGAGAAATTTCTAACAATTCTACAACTACTAGGATTTCCCAAGCATAGCATATAGATACTTATCAAAATATTCATGCAAGTCCTATACAAAATATTTCTAGTGCATAGTTTAAAAATATAGGAATAAAATCATGAAGCACCACTTGCCTTGGTAGTTTTGGGAGTAGCAACAACCTTCACAATCACAATCACTATTTGCACCAAAATCTACACATAAAATAATGGCACCAAAATCACATATCACAATATTCAAACAAAAATATATGAATGCATGCAAATGTCATGTGTTGATTTTTCTACACCAAACAAGACAAGTAAACAGTATTAAAACATAAACAAGTCCAAGATACTCAAAATAGACTCTATGTGATCTTTAAAATATTTTTCAAACAATTTATATATTCAAATTAAGCCTACAAAAGTTTCTGCAAAAACAACCATTTTTATAGAGGCAAAACAGATAGGATTTTCTCTCCTGATTCCAATGATATAAAATTTGTAAAATTTGAACGTGTGGATCAAAAGTTATGAACTTTACAAGTTTGGTTAACTAATAGATCAAATTTCTGTTTTAAATTTAAACACATGCCACACGGCGCTCTCTGATTCATCGGTACCGCTTCACACTGATCGACCAGCATGGACCGCATGATTTAATGAAATCGCACGGCCAGATCTGACTCGTACCCCTTTGTTAAGTGATCTAATTCTACGCGTTGGATCTGGATCTAACGACTGTGGACCAAGCGACCAAAGTCTGGCGGCGCTGACGACAGTGGCGCGGCGGTGGCGCTCTGTCAGCGACGCTCTGGCGAATACAGGAGGGGCTGGGTGTGTGGCGTGGCTTACCAGTCTCGCAAGATCACGAGGAAGCTCAACGTGGCAGTGGTTTGTCGAGGGGTGCACGGACGCAGCGGCAGGACCTCGTCAGAGTTGCTGGCGGCGTCGGGTTCGTGCAGACGGTGACGTTGACGACGTTCAGGACGTCCCTAGAACAAAACAGTGGTGTTAGCAGTTGCGCAGGGACACAGCAAATCTGATAGCATGCAGGCGAAGTCAAGGGGCGCTCTGGATTTACCGTGATTGTTCGTCGGAGTCGGGCGGCGCTTCTGTCGTTCACGGGGCTCGACGGAGACGACGACCTGGGGCATTATAGAGCAAACCAGAGGTGTGAGAAGATGCGCACGGGCATGACAAGCAAGTTCGTATGAATGAGAGGTGAAGGGGAGCACGGGGTTCACCGGAATAGGTCGCCGGAGTGCGTCAGGCTGCGGCGTTGCAGCTCGAATTCTGGGCAGCCCGATGGCGGAGAGAGTGTGGCAAGTGAGGGGAAAGACTCGCAGTGCGGAGGGGTTTAAGTAGGCAGAGGCTCGACAGGAAATGCCTGCAGAATCAATGGCAATTTACGCCGCGCTATCAACAGCAGCGGCAACGTGTTCTTGCGCGGGATTTGGGGAAGACGACGATGACGTGGACGGGGCCCAATAGTCAGCGAGGGGGGGTGGTTTCTGCGCGGGTGGGAAAAGACAGAGAGAGGAGTGGCCCGGGTGGGCTGCTTTAGCTGTTGGGCTAAAAAGCTGGCACCAGGCCTAGTTCTATTTCTAATCCCTTTTCTTTTTCCAAATCGATTTTCAGGAATCTTTTTCAAACAAATTCAAAAGCATTTGAATTCTAAATCTTTCTGGATTTTTGTAAAGTGTAACGTGCATACATTTGAATATAAAACCATGCTGTCTCATTAGACTTGCTTGGTCCTTTTGAAAATTCAAAATAAACAGTGCCTTAGCACATGGTTTGATAAGGATTTGAAAATGGTTTTAATACCAAATTTTGTTTGGAAAAATTTGTCCAAGCTTGGAACTCAACCTACCAATCCTATGAACTAACAACAATGGTTTTTAAAACAAATATTCCCTCACTAGAGAGTGGCATTGAATCAATGCTTGTTTACATAAAATAACAAGCACCCAAATGCTTCTGTTTTGTAAATGGCTTTGAAATTGAACCCTAAATGATCATGAATACATGGATGATATGCAAGCTTTGAAAACATGATTTTAGGGATGTTACAATGTTTAGAAAAATGATATCTACCTATTTAAGCTATAATCATGCATTGTTAATCAACTTTCACGACAATTTTAATTATAAGAACAAAGTAACCCCTCATAGGTGATTCCGCAGTTCTTCCAAATTAGGGTTTGTACCCCTCGGAACCCCGATTAAATTGTCAATCATGCCTTAGGGGTTTATTTCAATGCAACTTAACTTTTCATACCATCATTCTTGATTGAGCATTGCATCGATTCCATGTGTCGATTGTTTCCTTTCTTTCAAGTATTTGGTTCTTCTCCGGTAGAGTACCATATCAAGATCGAGATTGAAAACCGAGATCAACACCATCGAAGCTCGAAGACCAATACTTGACCAACTGTAATCAAGTCAAGTACCAGATGTCTGAAGCTCTGCTTTCTGGATATCAAATGGCAAAGGCAAGCAAAGCCCCACACATACATATGAATCCTATGCTTTCAAAGTATTTCATTCTTGCCATGTGCATACGATTCCAAAGTCTTTCATCGATAGATGGAGTAATCCTATCTGATGCATGTTATCTTTGAAGCCTATATTCCCTTATCCACTGCTCCTAGCATAACTAGGGTTTGACTTGTGAAGCATTACTAGAGCTATTATCTCGTTTGTGATTAGCCATGCTTAGCTATTATTGCTGTTCCATCTCGTTGATGAATCAGAGCTGCGAATGAACCTAGTATGATAGGATGACGTGGTAAGATCAGAGATGAAAACTAAACATGCTAAGGCTTGTATGGGAGGCCATGGTGGGTTGTGGTTTTTGTAGTCCCATACATGCCACTACTAGGACCTGAGTTCTTGCCTATGGACCAAAATGAGCATATAGCAACACGGGGGCCTGGAAACTCCCTCGACCAACTAACTTGCCTAGTAGATTCCATGAGTCACATAGTTCGGGCTTTCCATTCGAGATACGCATCTTGATTGTTCTTGAATGGAGGTGAAGGAGGAGCATTCATAACAGGTAGGTAAGCATGGCCGGGAACAAGAGATGCCCAACATTTGTAATCTTGAACCCTGTACACATCATTGGGGACCGGCTTTGGAACTCGACTTGTTATGGAGGCATCTCCTTAGTGCGTGACTCATGGTCTCGGTGAAAGCAAGGTAATGTTCATGGTCAACCACTCTCCGTCGGCCTTCCAAGGAAGAGGGATAATGTATAGTGGCATTAAGATTAGATTGGCACGTGTGGATAAAGTTGTACACCCCTGCAGGGTTAAATCTTTTCGAAAATCCATGTCCACGGTTATGGACAACTTGGTAACCAGATTCTAAGATCATAGAGAAGAATAACCTAATCGTAAAATTGGCAAGTAAAGAGTGCTTAAGGATGCTTCCTCATGGGTACGAGGGGGTGAACCTAGATAGGTTCAACTGATGATGATTCGGTGGATATCAAGAGATGATCAAAGCTAGAGATACTGCTCTCTTATCCCCTTTTAAAATATTCTGATTAGTCGAGATTCTTCTCCCTTTTGTTTTATAAAACAAAGATGGCTTCATGCAAAATAGCTCCACCAGCCATAATTCTTGCGGATTACACCCTATACTCACCCTTGCTTCTTTGATACTTTTGCAACAGAGTAAGTGTTACCATAGAAGATGTGTTCTTCACGGCATCGACATCGACGAGTAGTTTGGAGTTCCCAGCCGGCAGTCTGGGATCTATGGATTGGACATCATCATTATGCTTCAGGCCTCTTAGACCATTTGTTAAGTTTCCTATACTTAATAGCATAATTTTCCTTCTATTGTTTGTGGTCAGTGACCTCTTCTTGTAATATTTTTGTTCTTTGCTCATTTATGAGCTTGTTGTAATACATTTTGTGTCGTAGGGTCACTATTGTGTTACCGATTTTCTCTCTGTACGCTTTCGAGATTAGGTTAGGATTATGATCAGACCATGGTCTGGGATTTGTCTATCCTTAATCATGGGGGTGTCACAGGTTTTGGTATCAGAGAAGTACCGACTGTAGGAAACCCTTTCTACTAGTCGATGATGAGTCCAGTGTTTGTGAAAACTATTTTGAAAGCTGAAAAGTATTTGCGAAAACTCTAGTATGCTTCTTTTTCTTCTTATCATGTTTCGCTCCAATTCTAGGTCATCCTAACTCATGTTGATTTGGAAAAGTTTAGCTATATCGTCTTGTATTTCAAAGCTTAGGTGCCTTTCCAGGCATGTCGTTTCTCAACCAGTTGACCTAGTATTAAGTTCTTTAGAGTCTGGTGTGTGTGTGTGCTCCTTGTTCCCTTTGATCCTATTCATTTGAGAGATTTCTTTGTATCATGATCTCTCTACCTTAAGGGTCCACAACATTCTTCGGCTACACAGCTAAAGGTACTCACTCGAATCTACGATTCGACCAACTACTCGGCAGCTACTCCTATCAGGAGCGCTGGCCGCGCACCCGAAAAACGATCAAAGTACTACACCATTGAACTATTCTTCGAGTCCTACGTCGAGTCTATGACTCCACTATGGACTCGGGGGCTACTCCCATAGGGAGGATGCAGTGATCTGTTCTAGGTCTCGAGGTTTGCTTTAGCCTCGTGATCCTCCTTTTCATTTGTCTGGGTACTTCAGAAGCCGTTTATTCTTTTGGAAGCTACCTCGTGATTACTATCTTGTAGTGTATGCTTTGTCACTCAAGTAGTAATTACTCATTTATCTTGGTTTTAACCCTTGTACGTGAACCTAAGATCCCCGATTGTGGTGGATTCTAGTGTTGTGAATCTTGTACATGAAGATGACCTTTAACACAAGATCTAGAACTTTTACCCCTGTGGTGAATGTTCACACATTACCTCAGGATGGCTAGTACCTTATAGTATAGCCTTCAAGCTTGTGGATATTGTCGCTATTGAACAATAACGATAAAGGACTTCCATTACCACATGCTATGGAAGATGTTCTTCAATGGAACCAAATAGATCACGACAAGAGTACTCTTCACGAGACTCGCATCTGTATTCGTGACTCTTCCACACCCTTCCCTTTTCTGCATTGGTTTTCGGAAGATTGTTGACTTATGCATCCACATCTTGGGATTCTATCCTTAGCATGTTCCTTTCCTTGTTGTTTTTTGACCTTTGTCTACCAGTTGGTAGCCAAGTAGTAAATGGGCATTGGTGTCTTCCGATGAAATATACTCTTGTGGTTCGTCATGATAAATCATTTCGGGTTGTCAGGAGAAACAAACCCCAGTACCTCGTCATTTCTAAGACCAGGTTAAAGTGTTGTAATCCGCAGATCAATAAGCATTGATTAGTTTATGTTATGTTCTACCTTGAAGTATCACACCTTTTTATATTAAGAGGTCGTGGTGAGTCTCATGACCCTCTTAATGAAGTGATTCTCTTACACATTTTTACCCACCCTTCTTCTGAGCTATTCGCGCTCAGGAATGTTACGTGTGCGTACTGATGTGGCTATTAAAGATTCTTAGCAATTTTTATTGCTTTGAACTCAAAGGACATTTGTATCATTCTTAGCGTGATGGATAATATTATCACTAAGCCAAGGATGATTGTGCTGCCAAGTCGGTTCGTCTAGTGCACTCTCTTTAGTCAAAGAGTTAGGCTCATGTCGAAGATCTAAGACTATGTCATCTTGCCTTACCAAGCAAGTTTCCTCTCAAACTAAGTGACATATAGGTGGTTCGTGATATTCTGGATGTCTTATTAGAAGTATCACCATGTTGCCACATGACCGTGTTGTCAGTTTTTGAGCAAGCAAGTTCTCTAATCTTATTTTTTCCAAGGATCCGTACTGGATACCTGAACTAATTGGTTGAGCTTAAACAACAACTTGGAGAGTTGTAAGACAAAAGTTCTATTCAACTCAGTTCCTTTTTGAAGGGATGTCTAGTTCTGCTCGTGCTGAAGTAAGATAGTATGTCCTTTGTGGATATGTTATCTTCCCTCCTTTTATTTGATTGGGAAATTGTCAAATTAAACTCAGTTCCAAGGACAATCTTGATGGAGTATTTACTTGTGATGTCTCACCGAAGTGCATCTTCATGTCCTTTGGTCTGACCAATAGTGGGCCTTGTTTATACAACATATGAGTCCATATTCTTGGAGTGTCTCAATAAGTTTGTTGTTGAGTGTAGAGGTCTCAACCTTTAATAAGGTAGAGATCCATGTGTTTACAATGCTAGTCCCTGGATCAATAGCTAGCATCCACAGTTAAGATGTAATATCAAGAAACAAAGGTCATAATACAACTTTAAAACCAGGAATAAAATAATTCATTACATCTTACATAGCTCATTTGACTATCTCATTACAATGCAGCAGAAATAACTATAGCATGTAGTCCTTCATATTCAAAGTGCCACATGCAATCATGTTGGTTGTAGACTTGTAATCCTAATCAACACACTTCACTAACATCAAACAAACCTGCAACATTATAAGTTACATCCACAAGGGTCAATACATTTGAATTGTATTGGCAAGTTTCACTACTATGTAGAAATAAGTGGATCCTATCATTACATGCATATTTGGCTAAGTAGGGTTTAGGCTCATTTGCAGAAAGCAATATAGTTTTGTCCTATCTTTTCAAAATAGTTTTGATCTTTTGAAAATCTTTCTGAACTCCTTGGAAAACTCCAAGTGCTTCAAACCCCTTGTTGTCACCATCAAGTTTTACTTTGACAAATTGGAATGTCGAGATCTTCCATAGGTTCGGGCCTTAGTTGCTCAGAGTTATCCGTAACCGGGGACACGGCTAAGTACTTAGAATTTGATCTTCTGTAGAAGTTGTACACTTTACCAACATGACACAATCTCATCTTGACGCCACCAGTGGCCGCTGGATAAGTACTCACCAAAATGGAGTACTGGCAGATCGAGAATGTGACAAAGTCTTTCCATAGGAGTCCTCCCAATACACAATGCTAGCTTGTAAACCAGGCACCAATGTAGGGTTAAATTTCCCTTACACAATTCTAGTTAACCTGAAGATGCCAATGCATGGGTCTTCTACTATGTGGTTGACTAAGCCAGAGCCCATTTAGCATGTGGCTGTACATGGAAGCCACTGTACGAGAAACATGTTCAATCTCTAAGTCCCTGGGTGGTTTTCTTCTAGTGCACACATAAACAGATAGCCATATAAACATGGTTCCCTTTGTTGCCACCTTGTCCAAAACTTGAGTATCCTTGTCCACCCAGGTGGTTCATTGAGTACTTGTTTTATTATATAAAACATATATCTTTTCAACTCTTCATATAATCATAACATGTACCCCATTCCAAATATATAGCAGGGCTAAGCATACTACAACTACAATGTTTTCACTAAGGAATATATAAGGGTATCCTATTAGGATTTAGCATAGCATAAAACATAGTAGTCCTTATCATGCATGTTACAAAAATGCACTAAGTATAATGAAAATAGTAGGACATGGATGATAGTGTCACTTGCCTTTTAAGTAGAGAATGTTGGTTCACTTCTTGATCTTGCAAATATCACACTCTTCTAACTTCACTACAATTCAATCAAACAAACAGAATTTCAACTAGCATTCAAACCATTTCTCACACATAAAATAACCAAAATAAGGTCATGCATGCAAGCATGCAAAATATAGTTTTATTTGCAAAAGTGTTTTCCACTAGGCTCTAAATATTATAAAGTTCAAAGTAGTCATTTAATAAAGTGGTGAAACCATTTGCAAAAGGTTTCATCTCATAAACTAAATATTATGATAAGGTGATATTTTATGTAGTTGAAAATATCTTTTAGCAAAGTAATGATTTTATATGGTTCATCAAATAAGTTGTTAATTCACAAAACTTGGTGTTTAGGGTCATAAGGTTTGAATAAATCATTTCCCAAAGGTTTCACTCAAAAATCATTTCTAAATCATAATCAATACTTTTATTTGACTAGAAATGTGATAATTCAAATACTTATTCCTTAACTTCACAAAATAGATTTTTAAATCCATAAGTTGGTTCCTATGGTCAATAGGTTCACAGCAAACAAATTTGCAAAGATTTCACCTTAAAAAATATATCTAGAACAATTTTTATATTCAAATTATGCCTATACATGTTTCTGCAAATTCAACCAATTTTCTAGAAGCAAAACATTAAACAAAGTGTGTGGTTGCAAAGTACTTGTTCTGCTGAATCCATTGATATAAAATTTGCAAAAATTGGACGTGTAGAATTAAAGTTATGAATTTTACAAGTTTGCATAACCAATAGATTCTATTTTATGTTTTTAAACCAAACCATGTCCATGTGGCGTGTTTCTATTGGACGGTACCACTTCGTACGGATCAGCCTCGGCGAACCGTTGCATTTCACGTAAATCGCACGGCGCAGATCGAGTGATACCCCTTCGTCTAAGTTCTAATCACAGCCACTGGATCAATATCTAAAGGACGCAGTGCGTTTGACCATTGCCTGGCGGCGCTAGCGGCGGCTGGCGGCGGCGACTGGCGGCGTGGGCTCTGCTCGCAGTGGTTCTGGCGAAGAAGGAAGGAAGGAAGGGCGATGCTCACAGGGTTCGCAGGGCGATGCTGAAGCTCAACGTTGTCTTCTCCGTCGAAGGGGTGCTCGGGGTGGACGGCAATCACTCGCCAGAGTTGCTCCTGGCGACGGGTGTGCTCAGGTGTCGTCGGGGATGGGGCTACTGGTCACCCTAAGGCAAGACAAAGGCACGGTTAGACGCGGGCGAACGTGGGGAGTACAGGAGCATCATCTGTAACGAGAGGGGAGGGTGGGGCTTACGGGGAGACTTTGCCGGAGTAGACATGGTCATCGGTGGCGCTCTGATGTTGACGAAGCCGAGATTCTAGAGCGCGCGGGAGCGAGCTGGAGTTATGGGCAGGTGCGCCTGACGATGGGGAATAGGCTCGCGTGCAGAGGGAGGCGAGGCGCGGTGAGGTATGGCCGGAATTGGAGGTGGAGCTCGCCGGAGACAGTGGCGGTGCAAAAGAAAATTGGGGTAGCCTGGGGGCAGTGGGGAGGCGATGTTTGGGGGGAAGAGAGAGGAGGCGTGGGCGTTTATGTACGCGTGGTCACCGGAGGAATTAAGCCGGCCAATTAAGCGAATTCAAAGCCGGAGTTAATGGCAGAAACGGCGAGGGGACGTGGTCGTGAGGGAGACGATGATGATGTGGCGTGGGGTCCAACGGTCAGCGAGAGAAGGAATGGGGTGATGGGGTCCACTTGTCTGTGACTCAGCGGGTGCGTTATTCAGTGAAAAACGGTTCACTGCGGGGGTGAGTTAGTTGGGCTGGAGTTGGGCTTGCTGGGCCTTGCTTAGTGGGTTGAGTTTGTTTCACTTTTTTATACAGAAAGATTTTTCTTTTTCTATTTGAATTTCTGTTTTGATTTTCAAACAAATAATTGAAACAACAAATCAAACAAAACCACCACTAAACTTTAGGTATAGATTAATTCTGTTTAACAACATAATCCAAAGTCCAAAGTAAATTAATTTTTATTCTTTTAGGATCTATTATTAATTAAAATAAAAAGACCTTAGTCTTTATTTCAAAAAGGGTTTAATTTATTTTTTTAAACTCAATTTGAAAACTAAACCAAACCAAAACCTTTTTAGTAGGTTTCATTTGAAAAACAAAAACACTTGGAAATCTTATTTAAAATAAATTAACAAGTTTTAGTGTTTATTTAAAATGGAAAAGCCTTTACTTTAATAAAATTGGATATTATTAAATCCTCATTATTTTATTTAAACAAACATTTACTCTTTTTATCAAATAGAAATATTTTATTTGAAAAGCTTGGCCAAGATTTAATTTGGCTCTATAAAATAATCCTTTATTTATAATTCTACCTTTGCTTTTGAAAATCAAATCTTTTTATTAAAAGATCTAAAAATAGTGATTCCAACTATTTTAACTTTATTTATTAATTGTTTATCTTTTTAAATCCCTTTAGGATTTTATTTGATCAAAATAGGTTTTGATCTTTCCAATTGGAATCAAAAAGTTTCTTCTCACCCTAAATTTCAACAAAATTTTATTTTGTTTATTTATTTTTCACATTTCAAAATTTGGAAAATTTTGGGATGTGACAGGCTACCGCCCTTAAAAGAAATCTTGTCCCGAGATTTGGGAAGGCTAGGGTTACAAGTTGGCTTCAAGGCAACTAGGGTACTACCACCCTTAAAAGAAATCTCAGAGCATTACATTGATGGTTCACTTGACTATGGGTTCAACACTTGATATCCTGACAAGGAATCCTTATTTGACTCAACTGAGTTAACTAGTTCCTGATATCCACTTCTTTTATCTCTTCAAAGTTTCCATCCATGTCAATGTGGTTCACATGTCCTTTTTGGGTCACATTGGAGCCATTTCCATTGGCTCTTCTAGCATCCTTTTTCTTAGGACAGTCTGATGCATAGTGTCCAAGTTCCTTACAATTATAGCAGTACAACTGGCTAATGTCTTTCTTCCTGAAAGTGTCATGTTAGTTCTGACCAAGGTCATCTCCATTGTCAGTATCATTTCCATTATTATCACTTCCATGGTTGTTGTGGTGATGTTGATGTGGTTCAGAATCTTCATAGCTCTTTTTGAATGAATGCTTCTTTTGTGATGATCCTGAGTGATTCTTGAGTTTATGCTTCCTCTTTTTGTTCTCAACTTGATTCATCTTGTTTTCCAAAATGGTGGCTTTGTCACAGAGTGATTGATAAGTTGGGACATAGGCAATAGCTAGTTGCAGGTTCAACTCATCATTAAGTCCTTCAAGAAATTTCTCCTTTTTCTTAGCATTTGTATCAACTTCATCCGGTGCATATCGTGCCAGATTGTTGAATTCTTCAATATACTCAGCCACACTGAGGTGACGCTGTTTTAGATTGTGAAACTCCTTTTTCTTCAAATACATCACTCCAGGTGATATGTGAGTTGTACGGAAACCATCCTCAAAAATAGCCCAAGTCACATCCTCAAGGGGAGTGGTGATCTGAAAGTTGTCCCACCATGTTGCTGCTGGTCCTTCAAGCAGAAATGTTGCAAACCTAACTTTTTCTTCAACGGTGCAGCCAACAGTCACTAAGTCTTTATTCACCGAACGTAACCAATCATTGGCTTCCATTGGATCAGTTGTTCCAGAGAATCTTGTAGGCCTAAGTTTCAGAAACTTGGTGAGCATATCATGTGCTGGAGGATTATTCTGATTGTTGTTGTTGTTATTGTTCTGATTCTGTATGAATGTGGTCATCTCCTGCATCAGTTGTGTCTGAGCTGTCATCATCTGCTGCATCTCAGGAGTGATATTGTTGTTTTGGTTGGGGTTGGCACGACGGGGAGGCATCTGTTGGTTAATAGGGATAAGTAATGACAGATAGACCTAAGGAAGTTCTAACACACAACTCAAAACAACCAAGTTCAATCAAACAAACAATCAATCAACAAGCAACTATCCATTTAACAACTTATGATCTTAACTCATGAGTTGAAGGAGACAACAAGTTTTCTTGAAATAAAAACATAGTATAATCATACCTCATAGGTCAATATGATCCATACTCTAACTTGACATCAATGTCTTCGTAGGTAATCTAATGTCTCTTGGTTTTCACTTGTAGTCCTTAGTGATGTCTAAGTTGAAGTCCTTGGTGGATCTAAAGTTGAAATCATTGGTCATGGTGAAGGCTTTGTCCATCAAGTTGAAAAGGAAGAGATGTAGAATCAAAACCAAAAAGGTTGAGGAAATGTTTACAAGATCGTTTGTAAATAAGTTTTTGGAACAAATACAACTCCTATTTTTCTAAGGGGTTTTGTCCAATCCTAGGGTTACAATCCTACAGGCAACACAGTGCTCTGATACCATCTGTAGATGTCCTAACCTTTAATAAGGTAGAGATCCCTGTGTTTACAATGATAGTCCCTGGATCAATAGCTAGCATCCACAGTTAAGATGTAATATCAAGAAACAAAGGTCATAATACAACTTTATAATGAGGAATGAAATAATTCATTACATCTTACATAGCTCATTTGACTATCTCATTACAATGCAACAGAAATAACTATAACATGGAGTCCTTCATCTTCAAAGTGCCACAGGCAATCATGTTGGTTGTAGACTTGTAATCCTAATCAACACACTTCACTAACATCAAACAAACCTGCAACATTATAAGTTACAGCCACAAGGGTCAATACATTTGAATTGTATTGGCAAGTTTCACTACTATGTAGAAATAAGTGGATCCTATCATTACATGCATATTTGGCTAAATAGGGTTTAGGCTCATTTGCAGAAAGCAATATAGTTTTGTCCTATCTTTTCAAAATAGTTTTGATCTTTTGAAAATCTTTCTGAACTCCTTGGAAAACTCCAAGTGCTTCAAACCCCTTGTTGTCACCATCAAGTTTTACTTTGACAAATTGGAATGTCGAGATCTTCCATAGCTTCAGGCCTTAGTTGCTTAGAGTTCCGTAACCAGGGACACGGCTAAGTACTTAGAATTTGATCTTCTGCAGAAGTTGTACACTTTACCCACATGAAACAATCTCGTCTTGACGCCACCAGTGGCCGCTGGATAAGTACTCACCAAAATGGAGTACTGGCAGATCGAGAATGTGACAAAGTCTTTCCATAGGAGTCCTCCCAATACACAATGCTAGCTTGTCAACCAGGCACCAATGTAGGGTTAAATGTCCCTTACATAATTCTAGTTATCCTGAAGATTCCAATGCATGGGTCTTCTACTATGTAGTTGACTAAGCCAGAGCCCATTTAGCATGTGGCTGTACATGGAAGCCACTATACGAGAAACATGTTCAATCTCTAAGTCCCTGGGTGGTTTTCTTCTAGTGCACACACAAAAATATAGCCATATAAACATGGTTCCCTTTGTTGCCACCTTGTCCAAAACTTGAGTATCCTTGTCCACCCAGGTGGTTCATTGAGTACTTGTTTTATTATATAAAACATATATCTTTTCAACTCTTCATATAATCATAACATGTATCCCATTCCAAATATATAGCAGGGCTAAGCATACTACAACTATAATGTTTTCACTAAGGAATATATAAGGGTATCCTATTAGGATTTAGCATAGCATAAAACATAGTAGTCCTTATCATGCATGTTACAAAAATCCACTAAGTATAATGAAAATAGTAGGACATGGATGATAGTGTCACTTGCCTTTTTAGTAGAGAATGTTGGTTCACTTCTTGATCTTGCAAATATCACACTCTTCTAACTTCACTACAATTCAATCAAACAAACACAATTTCAACTAGCATTCAAACCATTTCTCACACATAAAATAACAAAAACAAGGTCATGCATGCAAGCATGCAAAATATAGTTTTATTTGCAAAAGTGGTTTCCACTAGGCTCTAAATATTATAAAGTTCAAAGTGGTCATTTACTAAAGTGGTGAAACCATTTGCAAAAGGTTTCATCTCATAAACTAAATATTATGATAGGGTGATATTTTATGTAGTTGAAAATATCTTTTAGCAAAGTAATGATTTTATATGGTTCATCAAATAAGTTGTTAATTCACAAACTTGGTGTTTAGGGTCAGAAGGTTTGAATCAAATCATTTCCCAAAGGTTTCACTCAAAAATCATTTCTAAATCATAATCAATATTTTTATTTGACTAGAAATGTGTTAATTCAAATACTTATTCCTTAACTTCACAAAATACTTTTTTCAATCCATAAGTTGGTTCCTATGGTCAGTAGGTTCACAACAAACCAATTTGCAAAGATTTTACCTTAAAAAATATATCTAGAACAATTTTTATATTCAAATTATGCCTATACATGTTTCTGCAAATTCAACCAATTTTCCATAAGCAAAACATTAAACAAAGTGTGTGGTTGCAAATTACTTGTTCTGCTGAATCCATTGATATAAAATTTGCAAAATTTGGACGTGTAGAATTAAAGTTATGAATTACAAGTTTGCATAACCAATAGATTCTATTTTCTGTTTTTAAACCAAACCATGTCCATGTGGCGTGTTTCTATTGGACGGTACCGCTTCGTGAGGATCGGCCTCTGCGAACCGTTGGATTTCACTTAAATCGCACGGCGCAGATCGAGTGATACCCCTTCGTCTAAGTTCTAATCACAGCCACTGGATCAATATCTAACGGATGCAGTGCGTTTGACCATTGCCTGGCGGCGCTAGCCGCGGCTAGCGGCGGCGGCTGGGGGCGTGGGCTCTGCTCGCGGTGGTTCTAGCGAAGCAGGAAGGAAGGGAGGGAGATGAGATGCTCACAGGGTTCGCTGGGCGATGCTGAAGCTCAATGTTGTCTTCTCTGTCGAAGGGGCGCTCGGGGTGGACGGAAATCGCTTGCCGGAGTTGCTCCTGGCGACGGGTGTGCTCAAGTGTCGTCAAGGATGGGGCTACAGGTCACCCTAAGGCAAGACAGAGGGACGGTTAGACGCGGTCGAACGTGGGGAGTACAGGAGCATCATCGGTAACGAGAGGGGAGGACAGGGCTTACGGGGAGACTTCGCCGGAGTAGACATGGTCGTCGGTGGCGCTCTGATGTTGACGAAGTCGAGCTTCTAGAGCGCGCGGGAGCGAGCTGGAGTTATGGGCAGGTGCACCTGACGATGGGGAATAGGCTCGCGTGCAGAGGGAGGCGAGGCGCGGTGAGGTATGGCCGGAATTGGAGGTGGAGCTCGCCAGAGACAGTGGCGGTGCAAAAGAAAATTGGGGCAGCCTGGGGGGGCAGTGGGGAGGCGATATTTGGGGGAAAAGAGAGAGGAGGCGTGGGCGTTTATGTATGCGTAGTCACCGGAGGAATTAAGCCGGCCAATTAAGTGAATTCAACGCCGGAGTTAATGGCAGAAACAGCGAGGGGACGTGGTCGCGAGGGAGACGATGATGAGGTGGCGTGGGGTACAACGGTCAGCGAGAGAAGGAATGAGGTGATGGGGTCCACTTGTCTGTGACTCAGCGGGTGCGTTATTCAGTGAAAAACGGTTCACTGCGGGGGTGAGTTAGTTGGGCTGGAGTTGGGCTTGCTGGGCCTTGCTTAGTGGGTTTAGTTTGTTTCACTTTTTTTTATACAGAAAGATTTTTCTTTTTCTATTTGAATTTCTGTTTTGATTTTCAAACAAATAATTCAAACAACAAATCAAACCAAACCACCACTAAACTTTAGGTATAGATTAATTCTGTTTAACAACATAATCCAAAGTCCATAGTAAATTAATTTTTATTCTTTTAGGATCTATTATTAATTAAAATAAAAAGACCTTAGTCTTTATTTCAAAAAGGGTTTAATTTATTTTTAAAAACTCAATTTGAAAACTAAACCAAACCAAAACCTTTTCAGTAGGTTTCATTTGAAAAACAAAAACACTTGGAAATCTTATTTAAAATAAATTAACAAGTTTTAGTGTTTATTTAAAATGGAAAAGCCTTTACTTTAATAAAATTGGATATTATTAAATCCTCATTATTTTATTTAAATAAACCTTTACTCTTTTTATCAAATAGAAATATTTTATTTCAAAAGCTTGGCCAAGATTTAATTTGGCTCTATAAAATAATCCTTTATTTATAATTCTACCTTTGCTTTTGAAAATCAAATCTTTTTATTAAAATATCTAAAAATAGTGATTCCAACTATTTTAACTTTATTTATTAATTGTTTATATTTTTAAATCCCTTTAGGATTTTATTTGATCAAGATAGGTTTTGATGTTTCCAATTGGAATCAAAAAATTTCTTCTCGCCCTAAATTTCAACAAAATTTTATTTTGTTTATTTCTTTTTCACATTTCAAAATTTGGAAAATTTTGGGATGTGACATTAAGCCCATTAATGACATCCTTATCTTCTCCACATTATATGAGATTCATATGGAACATTGGGCATTAATGTTGGAAACTTATGAGAACCATCTTCGTGTTATCTCGAAGTATGTGTTCTGAATGTTAGAAGTGACCTGCTCCGATTCACGTGCAACTCTTGAAAGATGTCGCCGTGGATTTGAGTAGCGTTATCTTTGTTTCCTTTGGAATCATTCGAAGTTATTCAAGCATGTGCAAAGAATTATTGATATGGTAGGTTGATAGCTTCACATATCGAGAAGATCCTCCAAGCACACCAAGCCACTAATTGATTTGTTCACGGGAGATAAGAAGTCCAACAAAACATCGATATCCTCCTAAATGTTGCCTAACAAGTATTCAGTTGTAATTGTTGTAAACACTTCATGTAGGTGCAATTACCCTTTGATAACTTGCTAATACATGGGGTTTGCAATCTAGCTCATCTTCCGGAGCTTAACATTGAAGTCTATGTCTTGAGAATCAAGTAACTTTACCTTTGTGGTAAATGTTGCACACTTTCTATTCGGATATGCTGAGTCCCAAGTATCCTTCCACCTAACCAAAGCTGAATATCAAGCAGCAATGATGGTTGGTGTCTCTCAAGGTTTTGACATAGGTCTCTTTGTAAATCTGGCAAGATTGATGTAATGGTTGACACACTTAGCCGGAAAGACCTTTTGCCATATTCTCTTGAATCAGCAGAAACAACCACTCTTCATCAGACTTCTTCTATAATTTATTATAGGAATTGTGCTTATGGTTTCCTTTGTAAACGAAGTTAGACCTCTACTTGATGACTGATTGAAGGCTTGTTAAAAGTTTGATATTGGTGTTTCAAACATCAATGAGAAAATTTAAAGTAGTGTTGCTAAATGTCTATCGGTCAATCATCCAGACCCTTTTATGATGGCAAACATCTTGTTATGCCAAGTACTTGGAGTCTAAGAATGAAGTTTCTTTCTTCTCGTGTCATCAGGAATCTTCTAAACTATTCATCTTGGTGGTGCAAAATGATATCATGATCTTGGCAAAGATTTTGATAGTCCTAGATGAATAAATAGTTTCCTTCCCACTTTCTTAAACATGTTCGAAGAGCGACCATGATTTTGGTAATCAATAGTTTCTCTTGTTACATGTTCGTTGTCGCTCTTACGAGTCCTCTACACAAAAAACCTTTCTGTCTTGGCCTTCTATTGAACCAAAGAATGACCCTTCAGTGTCAAAAGTAGTTCAATATATTGGTTTTGTTGATATCTATATCTTCCACCTGTAAAGCTCTACTTAAGTTGTTTAGTACAGGTTTACCTCTCGAAGTCTGCGTAACTTTCTCCATCTGTTGGAAGTCTCCTTCCCTCAGAAGTCAAAACTCTTCTGCAAGCTCCATGGTCTCAATTCTTATGAAGACCAGTTATCTGTCAGCTTGAAACCTTCTCCTTATGTTTCCTCCGTTACCTTGGCGTATTTCATGTATGTTGGATTTAGAGATGTTCGCGAAACATTTATCCATGAGTTGACCATGAGATACTCAGTTTGTGGTTTCGTGTCATTCCCTCTCTTCCTTAGTGTGAGTAGCCACCTCGAAGATTATGAAGCGCTTCGTCCATTCGTCATGGTGGCATGGACCAACCTCTTTGAGAAGATCGTGGAAGTTTAGTGTAACCCTGTTCCTTCTATCTTCCTACCTAGGAATCTCAAGACGAGATTCTTTTAAGGGGGATATAATTGTAACAACCCTAGTTTATTTTAATGGTAATTAGGGTTTGAATGTGCATTCATGAGCACCACCGTAAAAATTCATGAAAGAAATAACAGCAAAACCCCAACCCTAACTCATTTCCTCTTTATTTGAAACACATTTGAAATGGATTTGAATTTTGAAAACTACAAAAAAATTATGGAACCCAAATTGTTACAAGGGTCCCTGCAATATTTGAATATTTGTAAAATCTCTGGTATTTTAAAATGTATCAAAACATATTTACAAATGAATATACAAAGAGAAGTCAAAAACAGAAATAGAAAAAAATTCAGAAAGAAAAAAACCTATTCCTAGCTCTACATGGGCCGAAGCCCACCTTCCCTGTCCCTCCCTGCCGCCTTGCTGGGCAGCAGCCAGCGCCAACACGGCCCAACATGGCCCAGCCCAACTTACCCCTTCTCTCTTATCATCTTCGACAATGACGGGAAGCAGCTCGGTGGAGCTGCCCCCTATCAGCTTCCTGGTCACCGCCTCTAGGCGAGGATAAGGTCACCCGTTCAGTAGATCTCTTCCCCTCTCACTCCTCACTCTCCCCCCCATTGCTCCTCTCTCTTTAGGCTTCCGAACCCTAGCGCCGGTTCCACGGTTGCTCATCCTACCATCCCATTGTTATAAGGTTGCTGTTGTGACCACCTCGCCCGCCTCTGTCATTTTCCCTAAAGCGCTAAAAAGCCTGAGCCTTCGCCTTCCTTCTCCTTCACCCTCACCCTCCTTTCCGATTCGCCTGGACCTCCTCGCCCGGCCTCCTCGAGCCCACCTCTGCACTCTCAGTAAGCTCACGGTCCGGAAAGACCTCTCCACTACCTCCCTTCCTCTCTGCATTGCGGCCGCACCGTTCACCTGTCACGGCCACCGCTCGCTGGAGTCATTCTGGCGACCAAACCAGGGCCCTGCCGCCACCAAATGGTTCCCCATGGTCGTCTGCGTCAAGCGCCCTCACTCGCTCGCCCGCTCGTGAGCTCTTGCGCCCTTCCCGGTGATCACCTGCTGCTCACGTCTGTATTGGCGTCATGTTGACGTCAGCATGACATCAGTGAGTGCGGTTAGCTCGGTCAAACCGGCTGCAGGCCCCACTTTGCCCACATGGTAGTAGAGGTGGCCTGGGGACCCTCTGTCAGCCACTGTGGGTATGCATTGGCCCACCTTTGTGCTGACGTCAGCCTGAGGTAATATCTAGGTTTAAATAATTTCAGAAATTTTTATAAACTTGTAAAATTCATATCTAATTATTTATAAATCATAAAAATATGACTAATATATAAAAATGTTCATAAAAATGAGATCTACCTATTTAAGCTATAATCATACATTTTTAATCAACTTTCATGACAAGCTCAATTAGAAGAACAAAGTAACCCCTCACAGGTGATTCCGAAGTTCTTCCGAATTAGGGTTTATACCCCTCGGAACCCCGATTAAATTTTCAAGCATGCCTTAGGGGTTTTTTCAATGCAACTTAACTTGTCATACCATCATTCTTGATTGAGCATTGCATCGATTCCATGTGTCGATTGTTTCCTTTCTTTCTGGTATTTGGTTCTTCTCCAGTAGAGTACGATATCAAGATCGATATTGAAGACCGAGATCAACACCGTTGAAGCTCGGAGACCAATACTTGACCAAAAGTAATCAAGTCAAATACCAGATGTCCGAAGCTCTGCTTTCTGGATATCAACTGGCAAAGGCAAGCGAAGCCCCACACATACATATGAATCCTATGCTTTCAAAGTATTTCATTCTTGCCATGTTCATACGATTCCAAAGTCTTTTATCGATAGATGGAGTAATCCTATCTGATACATGTTATCTTTAAAGCCTATATTCCCTGATCCACTGCTCCTACCATAACTAGGGTTTGGCTTGTGAAGCGTTGCTAGAGCTATTATCTCGGTTGTGATTAGCCATACTTAGATATTATCGCTGGTCCATCCCGTTGATGAATCAGAGCTGCGAATGAACCTAGTATGACCTGATGACGTGGTAAGATCAGAGATGAAAGATAAACATGCTAAGGCTTGTATGGGAGGCGATGGTCGGTTGTGGGTTTTGTAGTACCATACTTGCCACTACTAGGACCTGAGTTCTTGCCTATGGACCAAGATGAGCGTATAGCCACACGGGGGCCTGGAAACCCCCTCGGCCAACTAACTTGCATAGTAGATTCCATGAGTCACATAGTTCGGGCTTTCCATTAGACATACGCATCTTGGTTGTTCTTGAATGGAGGTGAAGGAGGTGCATTCATAACAGGTAGGTAAGCGTGGCCGGGAACAAGAGATGCCCGGCATCTGTAATCTTGAACCCTGTACACATAATTGGGGACCGGCTTTGGAACTCGACCTGTTATGGCGTCATCTCCTTTGTGCGTGACTCATGGTCTCGGCGAAATCAAAGTAAAGGTCGTGGTCAACCACTCTTCGCCGGCCGTCAAAGGAAGAGGGCTAATCTATAGTGGCATTAAGAATCGGTTGGGACGTGTGGTAAAGTTTTACACCCTGCAAGGTTAAATATTTTTGAAAAGTCGTGTCCACGTTTATGGACAACTTGGTGATCATAGATAAGAATAACCTAATCGTAAAATCTGCAAGTAAAGTGTTCTTAAGGATGCTTCCTCATGGGTACGAGGGGATGATCCTAGATAGGATCAACTGATGATGATTCGGTGGATATCAAGAGATGATCAAATATAGAGATACTTCTCTCTTATCCCTTTTTAAAATATTATGATTAGTCGAGATTCTTCTCCCTTTTTTACAAAAAAAGATGGCTTCATGCAAAATAGCTCCACCAGCCATAAGTCTTGCGGAGTACACCCTGTACTCACCCTTGCTTCGTTGATACTTTTTCAGTAGAGTAAGTGTTACACTGGAAGATGAGTTCTTCATGGCATCGACATCGACGAGTAGTTTGGAGTTCCTAGCTGGCAGTCTGGGATCTATGGATTGGACGTCATCGTTATGCTTCAGGCCTCCTAGGCCATTTGTTAAGTTTGCTACACTTGTTAGCATAATTTGCCTTCCATTGTTTGATGTTTGTGGTCAGTGAACTCTGCTTGTAATATTTTGGTTCTTTGCTCATTTATGAGCTTGTTGTAAAACATTTTGTGTCGTAGGGTCTCTATTGTGTTAGCGATTTTCTCTCTGTACGCTTTCAAGATTAGGTTAGGCTTATGATTAGACGATGGTCTGGGATTTGTCTAGCCTTAATCCTTGGGGTGTCACAAAGTTCGAGGGGTAATTACCGAGATGGGCATTTCGAGTGAATGGTGGCCAAACCAAATATTTTCAAATCTTAGCCGTTATATCAGGATATTCTGTTACATTAGTACATGCCGTGCCCCTGCTGTTCCCCTTCTAAGTCACCATCCACGTGACGCACATGCAAATCCATTTATGTAGTTACATAACCCCCGACACTAAATCTGGCGGCGGCGATGGTCCTTTTTTCCCTCAACCTATACTGAATCAGGTTCGGCAACAACGACGGTCATTTTGCTCCCTGCCCCCTCCCCCTCCCACCCACCCCCCACACACACTGAATCCGGAGGCGACATGTCAAGCGAGGCAAAGGTGGTAGCTACATCGGCGACTGATTCGGCTTCGTAGGAGCTAGCGTCTCGGGCACAACACTAGACAAGCAAAGCAGCGGCGGGGCCTGCAGCCCAGGTTAGCGAGGAGGTCAGACAGAAGATGGCTAACAGGGTACCTAGAAGCAGCGGGTTGAAGAGAAAATCTAGGCCGGCGACGGAGTGTTCGGCTGCAGTGCGGGGTCATGGAACTGAGATCTCGAAGAAAACCACCCGGGAGAAGAGCGAGAGGTGAATTTTTCTTATCTGTGCCTTGTCTTGCAAGTATATTAGTTACTGCAATGTAGTGTCGAATGAACTGAAAGGTCCCCTTTTTAATCAAATTAGGAACAGCTTCGATGCAGCGGACCTATATGAGTTCATGGTTCATGTCCGCCAGTACACTGCAAAACTAGATTTTGGTTGCGAGAGGGTTGTGTTCGAGCAGGATGTGCGTCTGCTTGTCAACTACAAAGAGGTTGTGTCTATTTCGAAGCTGATAGATATGCTTCATTCTAGAATTCCTTGGGGATCCAAACAGAGGGAAAGATTGGTGTGGCATAACATGAGTGATACCTATGTGCAAATTGAGCACTCCCATGAGCTTTAGATGCTTTGGGAGTGTTGTGCAGCGGATCGTCAGGTGAAAGTTGAAGTGATGATTGATGATATGTATGCAGATACTGGAGATCTTGCTTCCAGAGCTTCTGCTGATCGAGTTTACGGACCACCAGATGCTGATCAAGCTAAGTTCAATATACACCTGGAGGAGGATTCATACACAACAAAACTTGATGACGGAGTTAGTAAGCAAATTTCGTCATGTACTCTGGAGATAGCCGTCAATTCCAAAAACATAACTCTTGTTGAACTAAGAGAGATGATTAGTGAGGAAATCATTATTGGCCCTAAATAGATGGCATGACTCCGGTGGTGGAATCATAAGAAGGAGTTCATAGAGTTTTTGGATACCGATGATCTGATGCAGATTACGCGATGAAAGAAGCAAACTAGGAAGGTGTTCTTCCTGGCTGCCATTTATGATGTTGCTAGACATGTTGTAGTGGATGCAGAGGCCCTTGTTGTGGATGAACAGAACGAGGCGATATATGTTGATCAGATCTGATGAGAGAGGCTACCCAGGGCTTGTCAGATAGACCATAGGGCTCCCCTGCCTGTATTTGTAACAAAGATTGTTGTTTCTTTGAAACTATGTTGATGTGGTCGTGTTTGTTTAAAGATTGCAATCCGATGTTCTGTGAGCTTTTGAGATTTTCAGACATATCACTCGATGAAAGCATCGTTGTTGTAATAAGACACAAGTACATTGTATTTGACATGATTGTGTTTGCTGAGACGATGTGATAAATTTTGTTTCTGAGATTATGATTGTTGAGAGATTGTAATATAATGTGCTGTGAGATGTTGGGATTTTGGGACATATCATTCATTGAAACCATCACTGAACAAGGTGATATATAAGTACCTTGTAGTTGACATGATTATGATGTAATATAATGCTCCGTGGGATCAGTAATGTGACGAATCGATGGATAACTATATGTTACTTAGAAGGAAGTAATATCATGGATGAACGAGCATAGGGTTTAGGGAAAAAACATACTAAGTAGGAGACAGTGATCTATTGGATGCACAGGTCTAGGATTTAGGAATAAGGATTAAGGGGTTAGTATAATAAACAATTCATTAGACCCTAAACCATAAACCATAATCCTATATTGTTTGGTACATAAGATTTTGTATGTTCCTATAAGTCAAACAAATTGGGAAGGAAGAAGTACATGATTAATATTACAATATAAAATGAAGGAAGAGAAAAACTATTAGATATGAGATAGTAATCCAACCACGGGACATTGTATCAATTAAACCATTGTAGCATGCCAATTTAGTCAATGTTGCAATGTTGAAGCACTTCACTTTCCCCACTCCTTCTCTCTCCACTCACTACCCTCCTCTCTATTTCTCCTCACCGTCACCGACGCGTCGCCACGGCCGCATTCGCCATGCCTCCCTGGAACGACGAGGACGACTAGTCGAGTAGTGATAGCTTTCTCTCCGACATCGAGTCTTCCCTCACTGGTGTGAGTTCCTCTATTTTCTCGGCAATGGTTAGGCATTGGTAATTATCTTGACCCAACACTTGAAATGTGCATGCAATTGTGTTTATTTCTAGCTTTTCGTTCCCTTATAGGTACCACTCACGATCTATGACCCCGATTGGGAGGGCCTAGATCTCGATTGGGAAGTACCATATGACCATGGGCTAAAAGTGGGGAAATATGTTGCATTTGAAGGCAGTAACACTAGAAGAAGGTTTTTGGGCTGTACAAATCAAGTTTTCTTTTGTTATGGACAATGGCGACATGAAGAAAATTGTGTAGTGTTATGTTGATAATTAGGTCCCCTGTTTTTTAGGTTGGCCCGATGTGTCAAGCAGTAGAGTGGGTGGATCCTGAGTGGCCAGACGCACTTAAGAAATGTTTGGCCCAGTTGTGGGATATGTATGAGCCCGAGAGGTCGAGGAGATTTAAAGATGCCCGTGATGTAGCTGTAGAAAATTACAATCTCCTGGTAGGAAATAAGGAGCTGGAATAGGAAATCAAGAATTTGCGGTCAAAATAAATGACACAATCAATGGGAGCTTGGTGGTGGGAACTGCACGGAAGATTCAGAAGGTAGAAGAGGAGAGGGAGCAACTCATGGAAGAGAATAAGAAGCTAGAGTACTGCATTGCAGAGCCTTTGAAGGATCTGAATAAGGAGCGCGAGGTTATCAAGGACAAGCTATAGACGATCAAGGAAATTTTAGATGAACAATTTGTGCCGTGGCAATATCTGAAACTATTTAACTGTAAGACTCGCAGTTGTGATATATTGACTAATGCAAACTCAATCCTTGAGAAAAATAGCCTTTCAGAAGAAATCATAGTTTTCATAGAGAGAGGTCCACGTTTACAAAATAACTACTACATGGATAAAACATGATTTAGTCCATCAGAACACATAGTTTGCAAATTAACTTTAGAGGAACTTATAGTTTGCACTGAGCCTGGCATGGAGATGGTCGTGTTCCTTCCTGAGAAGCTCCAGTTCGAGGGTTCGTTCGATCAGGTCCAGTTTAGTTTTTACCTGCTCCCTCAGTACTTGGACGTGTGCCTCCTGCTAGTTCAAGCGCTCCATCTGGGAAGCGACAAGCTTATCAGTAAGCTTAAGATTATCCACCATGATATCCTTGATGATGAACTCCTTTGCACGCGCCGAGGCGATACTTTTCTCGTGAAGTTCCTTCCAGCCGGCGATGTCCACCTTCAGATTGTGCCACTTGTCATAAAGGATGGTGAATTCTTCTCTTAGGCGGTCATGGGACACTTTATGAAAATTCCGCTTCTCCATTTGGATAGCCATCTTGTCCTTTAGCCAGGTCGGCAGTTCTGGGTTGAGATTTCGCCTCTTCTGCTGCAACAAAATATGTGGTTAGTTTTCACAATTTAAACAATTAAATAGTGTCAAAGTCATAATTTGAAGGACAGAGAAATCAAGGATTGCTCAAAATTTAACAGAATCAACTAGTGGCATAGTCCAAATTCAACAAGATAAACTAGTGGCATACTTCTAATTTATATGATAGAGCAATATACCCTTTTTTCCAATTCAACAGGATAAAGTAGTGACATAGTCCTAATTTCAATTTTAGAGCAATATATCCTTTTTCCAATTCAATAGGATAAAGTAGTGGCACAATCCTAATTTCAATTTCAGAGAAATATTGCCTTTTTTCCCAATTCAATAGGATAAAGTAGTGGCACAGTCCTAATTTCAATTTCAGAGCAATATAGCCTATTTTCCAATTCAACAGGATAAAGTAGTGGCACGGTCCTAATTTCAATTCAGCGCAATAAAGCCTATTTTTTCAAATTCAATAGGATAAAGTAGTGGCATGGTCCTAATTTCAATTTCAAAGCAACGTGGGACTATATCCAACTAAGGGTGCTGTGGATTTTTCCAATGTAACCAAATAGTAGTGGCATAGTCATAATCTAATTCCAAGAACAAATACATAATGGAAAGAAAGGATGATGACCATTGATGAGAACGCAAACCCATAATTCAGTTGACAGCCAAGTAAGTTAAACAAAGAAATAAGGATTTGCTCCAAGATTTCTTAATTACATGACATTGATGGTGCTGACATGGAGCACTTCGTTGGAAACCCCAAGAGCAAGGTGTGATGAGCACAACAGCAAGTCTTCCCTTAGTAGTGACCGAGGTTATCGGACCAGAAGGAGGAAGGAAACATCACACAGGTGTTGCAAGCAACGCAAATACCTACACAACACAAACTCAAGACTTTGCCCCAACGAATCAGTGAGGTTGTCAAGCTCACCGGTTTGCTGTAACAAAGGATTAAACATATGGTGTGGAAGGTAATGGTTTGCAGCAAGTAAAAAAGTAACAGTCGAAGATGTATCAATGGTAAAGATTGGACCGGGATCCATAGTGCACTAGAGGTGCTCTCCTTAGATAAACAACATCACATGAAGGGTAAAAAATTACAGCAGGGCAATTGACAGGAACTGAGCAAGGCATTACAATGCAATTACTAGTCAAAAAGATCCTATGAGATTTTATTGGGCAATACAACAAGATACATAGACCGCTGTCCAATTACATCTATGACTAGAAGTCCACCTTCAAGTTATCATCTGAACCCCCTCCAGTATTAAGTTGCAAGCAACAAACAACTGCTTTAAGCAAAGTGTGTAAGGTAAATAGTCCACATGTTCCATGAAAAAGAGATCGTTGTTTTCTCCCTAGTAGCAACAGCACATCTACAATCTAAGAGATTTATGTCACTTCCCTTGGAAACTAGAGGCATGAACCCACTATCGAGCATAAATACCCCCTCTTGGAGTCACTAGCAACTACTTGGCCAAGATAGGTACTAACAACGGAGAGCATGCAAGATCACAAACAACACAGACATGATAGAATCATAAAGACAAAACCATTAGTCTAACCAACATGGAATTTGCAAAGAGTTGCATTTTTCCTAGTTGTTTCCTTAGTCTAATCCATCTTATGATCATAATCCTACAGGCAACACAGTGCTCGGATACCATCTGTTAGACCCCACTATTGAAGGTAAAGGCCCCTGTGATTGCAATGCTAGTCCCTGGATCGAATTGCTAGCATCCATAGTTTAAGATGAAGTACACAGATACAAAGGTCATTATTACATTATCATTCCAGAGATAACATAGTCTTTGCAACTTATTAGCCCAAGGCTAATACTTAGAGTTCATAACATAAAGTAAATAAATAGAAGTCTTCATCTTCATGTGCCACAGGAAAACATGTTGAGTGTAGACTCATAACCCTAGTCTCCATTAGAGTAACCTGCAACATCATAAGTTACAGCCATAGAGGGTCAATACATTTGGAATTGTGTTGGCAAGTGATACCATTGTAGTATAGAAACATCTAATAACTATATGAATTTGGCTAAGTGTATTTCAGGCTGGCTTTGCTCAAAATAAGGTTTTTCTTATTAGTTGAAAATAGTAAGTTTTTGTTTGGCAAAACACCTAAGGAACGGCCAATATACATTGGTGAACCTTTAACCTTGTTCAGCCACACGTTTTAACTTAGAGAAATTTGGATGAGGAGATCCTTGATCATTTTAATGTCTTTGATGCTCAAATTTTCCGTTGCCGGGGACACGGCTAAGTACTTAGGTTTTAACCTATTGAGAGGTGGTGCACTTTCCCCACAAGACTCCACATGCATCGAGACGATACTTTTCAGAAGCATTCCCTTAGACCAGCATGGACGCGTTCCATCCTATCAACCCTACCACCAACTGTCCATCTGGATAAGTTCTTGCAACCTATTTGGTCAAGGCAGAGCCCATATGCCATGTGGTTTCACTAGAAGCTTCTCAACACTAAATATCTCAAATCCCTTTGTTCCTGGATGGCCATCCACAAGTGTGATACAAAAGGTAAACCATAGACATGGGCCTTGTGTAACCACTCAACACAAACCATTCTTCCCATTCCACCTAGGTGATTCATTCACATGTTGTTTTATTAATCAAAAACATAGTCATAGATTTTACATAATATCATAGCATGAATAATCCACCCTTGTGTTCTACTCGCTAGGCTAAACATGCTAACATAACAAGTCTCCTAACTTAGGATAATTCTACTAAGACAATATATATAGGATTTCCCATGGCATAGCTTATACTTAGAAAACAATCTCCATGCAAATCCTATTTAAAATATCACTAGTGCATAGTTAAAATAGTAGGACAAAATATGAAGCATCACATGCCTTGATAGTTGGGGGAGTAGGAACAATCCTCACAATCACAATCACCAAAATCTACACATCAAAATCATAACACCAAATTCACATTCAATATACAAACAAAAATACATATGAATGCATGCAAATGCAATGGATGATTTTCCACACTAAATAAGTAAAACTAAACAGTACTGAACACAAGGTAAACTTTCTAAAGTCTAAATAACCCAAAAAATTACTCTAAAACAATTTTATAAACAATTTTTATAACCAAAATAAGCCTAAAAATGTTTCTGTACAAAATAATAATTTTACATAAGTAAATGGCCAAACCAAGGCCATAGATGTGTAGGGATCAATTTCCTAAATCCAATGATATAAAATTTGTAATTTTTGGACAAACATAACAAAGTTAATTCATCTAATAGATCAAAAACTTAATTTAAATCTAAATCACAGAGACGTGGCAGCTCCTGATTGGCGTGTACCGCTTTGCGCTGGATCGCACTTCCGCGCCATTAGATCTAAGTGACTATGCACGGTTCAGATCAAAACAAAACGGTTCTATAAGTGATCTAATCCCAGCCGCTGGATGTAGATCTAAAGGTCTAGACCTAAACGACCAAAGAATGGTGGCGCGCATGGCACTGGCGGCGGCGGCGCTACTGCCGATGACACGCCGGCGAGTCTAGGGGGCTAGGGGAGGGGCGCTGATGCTTACCAGAGTCGCGAAGACATAAGGAATCTCAACGTGCACTTGTATTGGACAGGGGCGCACGGACACGGCCGAAAAATCTCGTCGGAGTTTGACCTAGCATCGGGTGCTCACTGCCAGAGACAAAGGCGACGAACTAGGTCACCATAGGGCAAATAAGAGGCATTAGTAACTACACAAAGACACGGCAAACCTAGTCGTATGGACCAGAGGTCAAGGGGCGCTCGGAAATTACCGTGTTTGCTCGTCGGAGTAGAGCGGCGCCTCGGTTGTTTGCAAGGGTTGATAGGGACGACAACCTGGGGCGATTTGGGACAGACAAGAGGCATGGTTAGACACGCAAGAGCAAGGGGATCACGATCGTATGAACTAGAGGTAAGGGGCGCACGGGGCTCACCGCAATCACTCGCCGGAGTGGTTCGGCTCTGCGGCAGTGCAAGGCGAAATCTGTGTAGCCTGGCGGCTCCTTCCTTTTGAATAGTGACGCTTTGCATCTTCGCTTCCGAGGGTTAGGGTATAGGCCGTTTCGAGCAAGCTTTCGTTTTTCTCCCGGCTTTCTACAACGCTTGGTGTTGGCTAGGTGAGGGGAAATGGCCGCGAGGGGAGGGGATTATGTAGCCGTAGCAGAGGCAAAAATCACACGCTCATTCATCGGAAATTAATCGAATTCAATCGCGGCAGTGAGTGCGGGGAAGAAACGAGCGGCGAGCTGGTCGCGGGCGAGGTTTGGGGACAACGACGCTAATGTGGCAACGGGCCCAGTGGTCAGCGGGTGGGGGTATGCGTGCGTGGGTGAAAAATTTGTGGGGAGAGAGGGAAAGCTCCCGGGTGGGCTTAGTGGGCTGCTGGGGCTTGCTGGGCCTGAATGGGTGCGCCTGTTTTATTTTTTCTCTTTGTCTTTTTCCAATTCTGTTTTGATTTTCTAGAATGAATTTGAAATGCTATTTCAAATCTGTTTGAATTTAAACTTTCACCAAGTTTTTGTACTGTGATCCAAGTATCAAAAAGTGTACCAAACACATCTAACCACTCAAAAACATTTTAGGTCTTTGAAATAAAAATAAAACCATTCCCTATGTATATATAATAAGAGGGGTTTAAATATGGTTCTATTAGGGGTTTTGTTTTGAAATTTTTGTGCAAGATCAATACGCTATGAATGCAATAATATGATTTTGTATTTGATGAAATTTGGGATGTTACAATATGGTCATCTCGAGAGCTACCGCTCACTGCATGTTGCATTGATGGTCGACGCACCGACTTTGACAGGGCACACCGAGGCACGCTACTACACATTGAATTGGTCGGCCCTTGGGTGGAACAACACAAAAGCTTAATCGAGCAGGAATACGTCGACTAGGGACGACGGAGGAAGAAGGGATACGTAACAAGAGAGCACAACACCAGCTTCATGGGTCGGTTCAAGAAAAGGCAACTAGACAATCCCCCACAGACACCTTCTACGAAAGATCAAAAACTCATATTCTCCTTGTCACAGGGCCCAGGACACAACCTAAGGACCTATCGGTCATACGACATAAACGGTTACAGATTCTACACCGAGGAAAAGGACTGGAATAGCGAATATCAAAACTCAGGAGTAACTATGTTATCCTTCGCCGATGACGAGACTACTGTCATGGAAAGATTCTACGGAAGGATCGAGGAGATATGGGAGCTCGACAACTGTGGAGATATCGTACCGATGTTCCGTGTTAGATGGCCCAAGAACATGAAAAAAGAAGACCGGTATTTCACCACAATGGTTATACCAGATGCCAAATCGACAAAGAATGCCTCCACAAAAAATGATCCTTGGGTACTCGCTAGCCAAGTTGATAAATGCTTTTTTATTACGGACCCGTCAAAGCCCAACCATGTCGTAGTTAGGAGGGGCAAGAGGAGCATCATCGGAATGGAAGGAGCCACCAACGAGCAAAACTTCGAGAAGAACGGCGATCCGAAGATCGAAGAGGAATTCGACAAGTATTTGGACATGCCTACTACTACTAAAGTAACAAGGAAGACCACCCTACCTACTGAAGGTTGTCCATTCACAATAATAAATCTCAAAGTGCATGGGCTAAAGTATTCAACCGCGACAAAAAAGGGCAAGAAGATTGTGAAGAGACGCTAGCAATTGTGTGACTTTTTTGTGTATTAATTCACATGTGTGCTAGCAAATTTAATATATATTAGTTAGATCTAGACTAAAACATATAACGTGATTGTATATGTTCGGGAGAGAGGTTTTTAATAAATATGCATGTTTGTATATGTTCTTGCTTTATGTGTGCTCGCAAAATATATATTAGTTAGAGCTAGACTAAAACATATAACGTGATTGTATATGTTCAGGGAGAGAGTTTTTTGAATAAATATGCATGTTTTTATATGTTCTTGCTTTATTTTAAACGTATATATAATTAAAAATATTAAAAATAAAAAGGAAAAAAGTTTGAGACAACCATGATTCAAACCTGGCTGCCTTAGGTTTAGAATGGCACAAGCAAGTAGACCACTAAGACAAGTGTGTGATCTTGTCAAACTACTACGCGCTCCGTGGTTTGTACTATGTCCATAGATTCTGTGGCGCATTTCGACAATATGCGTCACAGATCTGTGAACTTAGCCAAATAAATGGTCCAGCCTTCTCATGCTAATCCCCTTCTCCATTTCTTCAGTTCCTTGTGACACATTGTCGAAATGCGCCACAGAATCTGGAAACTTAGCCAAATAAATGGTCCGGCCTTCTCCTGCTAATCCCCTTCTCCATTTCTTTAGTTCCTAGTAGCCTCGCGCCACGCAAACCCTAGCCTCACCTCCCTCGCCCTCGCCCTCGCCGCAGCCCGTACGTGGAGGAGCCGTGGAGGAGGAGCCTGTGGAGGAGAGCCGCCCCCGCCGCTGGAGCCGTGGAGGAGGAGCCCGTGGAGAGGAACTCGTCCGCAGCGCGTAGGAGAAGGGCAGTGCACGCGGTCATCGTTCACCGCCACCGCCACCAGCAGCCACCTCGCCGTTCACTGTCCGCCAGCTAGCGTCCACCTTGCCGTCTTCCGTCCACCGTCCGCCATGTAATCTCTGATTCTTCCCCTGGCCGATTCTTCCCTTGTTTGCATCCTTCCCCAGGCTCTCTATACTCTGCATCTGCACACACTCCCGAGGGCTTCAATGTCTCATGATCCTGTAAGCAGAAAAATGGTGGTTATGTAGTTAAAAGTGCAAACAGTAGAAATCACGGATATTACATATATATGATCTTAATTTTGGAATTCGAGATCACTAAAAAAGATTGATTTGCCTACAAACACGGAATGGTAATTGCAAACTGGTCGAGTTTAGTTATTTGGGTGAAATTCAAAATAAGAGTAGTAACTAAATGGCACCTGGCCTGATGCAAACATAAAGAAGTGGACGTAGGTGATGGAAGCATGCATGTGGATAAATAGAAAAGGGGGAAAAGGTGAGACAGAGATCGCTTGCCTGGGGGTTAATGCAATTCTCGGTGTCAGTATCGTCATCTGTGGCCATGGTATCGCTGTTGTCCAGCTAGATATAAGACACACATAAACCAACGAGCAGCAATCAGCAACATGACAATATGTATGTATAGCTATGGATCAATAAGATGTAGCTATGGATCATTTTTATACAGAATAATATATGTAATCTGTTAACTATTAAGCTAGACAGAATAATATATGCCCCTCCCTGTTAACTATATATTAAGCTATTAAGCTAGACATGCACCTCCCTGTTAACTATTAAGCTAGACAAAATAATATATGGAATTTGTTATACATGCCTCTATTAAGCTATTTTTTACATGCCTCTCTTTTTTACATGCCTCCATACATGCCTCTATACACACAAATTTTCAGTAGTTAGAGTCACAAGCAAAACTTACACCGAATGAACACATACTTAATTTTTTATAGAACCACATACGATTATCGTTAAATCTCATCAGCAAGGAGTTCTTAATACCTTGTGATACACCTGCCTCTATACATACCTCTAGATGAAATGGTGCTGTTGTGAAATGGTGCTGCTATGAAATGGTCCTGATGTGCTGCTGTGAAATGGTGCTGCTATGCTGCTGTGAAATGGTGTTGCTGTTCTTATTACATTTGCGTGTGAAATGGTGTTGCTACTGTTATAGGGATATGCTAGTAGCAAATTGATGATTTGGGTTGTCAATGGGGATGGGGCTAGGGCTATTTTTTATTGCAGGGATTTCATTTGAGTTGCCTGTTTCTCTCGAAGTGTCGATTCACTTCCTTTTCGGTTGAGAAATGGGCACTCCTAGGTTAAAAAATTAGCAAAGGTCATGCCACATTTTTCGGCCGAGATTTTTGCTAACTCTTTGCCTCTTTTTAATAGAGTGCAAACATGTCGGGCAACGACGAGGCCAGCCCTTCTAAGCACATGAGCGTCAAAGAACAAGCTAGACAGGCCAACGAGTCATTCCGGCGGGGGTCCCAACAGCTGGAGGAGGAGGAGATGAGGATGACACCACCACCGGAGGAGGAGGCAACCGCCGCCAGAGCTGCTGGGGGCAGTGAGGGAGGAGATGCTGATTACGAGGAGGACAAAGACAACTACGTTGAAACTAGTGAAGGCGGCGAGGAGGATGATACCACCGATGGCGGCAAGTGCACCGATGGCGGTAGCGGCAACCCGGCCGCTACATAGAAGAAGAAGAAGAAGAAGAAGAAGAAGAAGAAGAAGAAAAAGGAAAGGAAGGATTAGAAGGTGCTAGTGCTCGCCACGGTCTGCGATGAGTTCACTGAAGTCATAGAAAGTGGCATACCCATTGCGCCATAGGCGTTTGCCAAAGGGTACGGTCTGCAACTCAGGTGCATCGTCCGGGAAATCATGTCGATCAACACGAAGTACATCAGATGTGCTGCCAATGCGGCTTTGGTCGATAACCTCCTTCATAAGCATCACAAGCGATACAGATTCCCAGAGCGGTTCAGAAACCTGGAGAGAAAGAATCCAGTGAACAAACTAGCCCTCATGAAGATGAGCAACGACTTGAGCAACTGATATTAGTAAGAAAAATCCAATGCTCGACGAAGAGGAATTTAAGATATTCAAGGCGGATATAGCTACCGATGACGCTGAAGGGAATATGACCTGAGAGGCAATAATAAAGTGGTTATTATGTATATTCCAAGTATATGATATATGTTTATTTTGCATGCTATAATTATATTAATATGGAAACGTTAATACATGTGTGTTTAATAAACAAACAGAAAGTTCCTAGTTATGCCTCTCTCATAAACTAGCTCGTTGATTAAGAAGATGATCAAGGTTTCCTTATCATGGACATTGGATGTTGTTAATAACGAGGTCACAACATTATTGGAATGGTGTGAAAAACATTCATCTGAAGTATAGCATTACGATCAAAGTCATTGAGTTTATATTGCTATACAACATACAAAGTGATCCTCATCCTTAGACCATGAGATCATGTCAATCACTAACACTAGAAAAGTATCTTGATAACATCAAATTTCACACCGTAACAGGGTGATTATAAAGATGGGTTCAGTACTACTAAAGTGTTATGTTGAGTCCCATGGATCGAGAGTGGAATTTGTTCATCCCGATGACGGATAGATATGCTCTGGGCCCTCTCGGTGATATCACATTGATTAGGTTGCAAGCAAGTGATTTGATTACTAGAATGCTATATCACGGGAACAAGAAAAGAGTACATGTCAGTAACGAGATCAAACTAGGTATGGAGATACCAATGATCGAATCTCGGACATGTAATATATCGCGAAACAAAAGGATTAAGAAACTAGCATAATAGGTTCTCATGATCACAAGAAAGTCATCGTTGAATGTGTGGGAGTCAGTATGGATCTCCAGGTGCTGCTTCTGATTATTGATCTGAGAGGGTTCTTGATCATGTCCGCATTATTCGTGAACCTTAGGGTCACACAATTAAGAGACAACGACACCATTTGGAGCAAATAGTTTCATGCTAAAAAGAATAACAAGCGCAGGTATTTATTTCACTAGATACCGAAACTGGTTTCGGGTGAAATTGCAGAAAGTGTTTCTGCATGTGAAATAAAATACTAGCAAGGGGTTATATGTGAATGTTTGTCATTAAAGTAATTAACAAAATTCTGAATAAATAAAAGGAGTTTTATTTAATGAGAGTTTGCATTAAATTTGGTGGAAATTTAATGGGAATTTGAGTGGGTTTTTTAGTGGAGAAAATTGAAGGGCCATTTTGTGTGTGGAGCTTTCACCCACATGAATGAAGGAGGGGAGGGGCAGCCCCCATGGACGGCGCCCCCCCTTGGGTGTCCCCCTCCTTCTATAAAAGGAGCCCCTCCCTCTCTCTCACTCACAACTCCTCGTGAAGGATCTCTCTCCCCCTCTAGTATTTATTCTCCATGGTCTCGGACTAGCGAGATACATGTTCCCGGTGGCTATTCGAAGAAGAGTTGTGCTTCCGCTGCATCGCTGGAGCGAGGAGGCGGAGGTTGCTCGGTGCCTCGGATGTGTGGGCAAGCACGGATGCGCCGCTGATTTCCCGCACTAGGACTTCCTCTCGATCTTGATATAGGAAAGAGATCGTCTACATCAACCACAAGTTCAACCTCTTTAAGCATTGTCGGTCTTCAAGGGTACATTCTCCACGGATGTATATCCGCCCATTTCTTGTATCTAGTACATAGATCTTGGTACATAGTTGTTCCCATCGTAGGAAATTTTTTGTTTTCTATGCTTCGAACCCTACAGTGGTATCAGAGCCGGATCTAGGCGTAGATGCTTTTCATGGGTAGTACACATATGAGTATGTCGACGATGATGATCATCTTATGTCCTCGCACATGAGACCTGTTCCACGCTTGACATGCAACTAGTTTTGCATAAGTGGCTAGCGGGTATCTGTCTCTCCTACTATAGTCAATATCTAATTTTCAACGAGTTTACAACAATTTGGTTATCCTCGTTGTGGTTCATGTTCGTAGGTAAGAACGGTTCTATCTTGGAAAGCCCTAAGCCACGTAAAACATGCAATGGATAAATTAGAGGTGTCTAGTTTAGATTGTTGTTGGGCTAGTGTCATGATATGATGATGTTGTAAGTAGAAGTATACGTCGATACTCTTACAACACACATAACGTGTATGTTCCATAGACCTTGGCCTTACACATAAAGGTATGATGAGGATCATACCACGATGCACATGATGGAAATCAAGTGCAAGAACCATATCATTTCATTTATTAACATGTGATGTTTGTTGCATCTTATATTGATTGTTTGGTGTTTTATTAGCATAATAAGATGATCCCTCATTTAGATATCAAGATAAAAATGTGTTCTCCCTTAATTATGTACCGATTATGTTTCGTCGCTCCAAGACATCCACGATCATATTTCGTGTGTAAGACAGTTACACATGCGAATACTAAGGTTCTTACTTGGCGAGCCTAGAATGTACAGACATGGCCTTGGAACATGGACCGAAAGGTTAAGCATGAGTCATATGGAAGATATGATGCCCATTTGATGCTCGCCTTTGAAGCTGGACTGACTCACGTGATGATCGAACTTGGTGTAGTGGATTTGGTTCATGTAATCAACAAAAAGGCATGAGGGTTGACGTTTTTGAGTGGGAGTTCATTCTTAATTTTGATCAGCTGAACTCAATCTATCATAAACTTAGTCTAAACTTTACAAATTCTGTTGTAGATGGCACCACCTGCTTTTAATTTCAATGTGTTCATGGAGAAAGAGAAACTTGCAACGAACGGTAGCAACTTTACCGACTGGGACATGAATTTGAGGATTCTCCTCACTGCTGCACAAAAGCAGTATGTGCTAGAAGCGCCGCTAGGCCCCCCACCACTTGATGATGCCCCTGACGAGGAAAAGAATGTCTATCAGACTCGTCAAGAGGACCACAACTTAGTTCATTGCGGCATATTGTATGGGCTAGAGAAAGATCTTCAATAGCATTTCGAAAACGACAATGCTTTTGATACAATGGGTGAGTTGAAAATGATTTTCGACACCCATGCTGCTCTAGAAAGTTACAATGCTTCAGAAAAGTTCTTTAGCTGAATGATGGAAGAGAACAACTCTGTAAGTGAGCATGTACTCAAGATGTCGGGTTACGCCGATAAGATTGTGTCCTTGGGAATAACGATTCCCATTGACTTAGGCATCCATCGTGTTCTCCAATCTCTGCCACCTAGCTATAAGACCTTTGTGATGAACTATAATATGCAAGGCATGAAGAAGTCTCTCCCTGAGCTTGTGTCAATGCTTAAAACTACAGAAGTGGAGATCAAGAAAGAACATCAACTGTTGATGATCAATAAGACCACCGGTTTCGAGAAAGACAAGAAGGGTAAATAGAAGGGAAAGAAGGGCGGTAAGTCGATTGCCATGACTGAAAAGAAACCCCGAGTTGGCCCTAAGTCTGATACCGAGTTCTATTATTGCAAGGGGACTGGCCACTGGAAGCGCAACAGCCCCAAGTATTTGGCAGACAAGAAGGCCGACAAGGAAAATAAAGGTATATATGATATACATGTTATTGATGTGTACTTGACTAGTACTCGCAGTAGCACCTCGGTATTTGATACCGGTTCAGTTGCTAATATTTGTAACTCGAATCAGGGGCTGCGGAACAAGCGACCGTTAGAAAGGGGTGAGGTAAAGATGGGTGTCAGCAATGTATCAAGCGTTGATGTGATCGCCATCGAAACGCTACCTCTCCACTTACCATCAGGATTAGTTATAAACTTGAATAATTGTTATTTGGTTCCAACACTGAGCATGAACATTGTATCCAGATCATGTTTGATGCGCAGTGGTTATTCATCTAAATCTGAGAACAATGGTTGTTCAATATATATGAATGAAATCTTTTATGGTCATGCACCGATGATGAATGGTTTATTTCGATTGGAACTCAATAATAATGTTACACATATTCATAATGTTGATGCTAAAAGGATTAAACCTAATGATGATATATCCGAATATACGTGGCAATGCTGTCTAGGTCATATTGGCGTTAAACGCATGAAGAAGCTCCATTCGGATGGACTTTTGGAATCACTTGATTTTTAATCATTTGATACATTTGAGCCATGTCTTATGGGCAAGATGACTAGCACGCCGTTTTCGGATTCAATGGAACGGGTGACAGATTTATTGGAAATCATACATTCTGATGTATGTGGTCCAATGAGTGTGTCGGCGCGAGGTGGATATCGCTATTTTGTAACTTTCACGGATGATTTGAGTAGATATGGTTATATCTACTTGATGAAACACAATTCTAAAACCTTTGAGAAATTCAAGGAGTTTCGGAGTGAAGTGGAAAATCATTGTAATAGAAAGATCAAATTTCTATGGTCTGATCATGGAGGTGAGTATCTAAGTTACGAGTTTAGCACTCATATGAAAGAGTGTGGAATAGTTTCACAACTCACACCTTCCAGAACACCACCGTGAAATGGTGTGTCAGAACACCGTAATCGTACTTTATTAGATATGGTTTGATCTATGATGTCTCTGACGGACTTGCCACTGTCATTTTGGGGATTATGCACTAGAAACTGCTGCATTCACTAACTTCAACAGGATAAACTCGAACCCAAAGAGGAAAAATGCGGCTTCATAGGATACCCTAAGGAAACTATTGGGTATTCCTTCTATCACAGATCCGAGGGCAAGGTTTTTGTTGCTAAGAATGGATCCTTTCTAGAGAAAAAGTTTCTCGTGAAAGGCGTGATTAGTCGGAAGGTAGAACTCGAAGAGGTTGTAGAACCTTCTCTTCATAGTATGGAGAGTAACGCAGCTACGGAAGTCGTTCCGGAGTTGGATTCAAAAATTGAAGAGGGAACTAATGATAATGATCATGAAGCTCCAAAAGAGAATACTACCAAACCTCGCAGGTCTAGCAGGCAGCTCCCAAGCTATACGGAAATCCTATTATGAATTTTATGGTCGATGAAATTGATGACCCTGCGACGTTTGAAGAAGAGATGATGAGCCCGGATTCCAACAAATGGTTTGCAGGCATGAAATCCGAGATGGAATCCATGTACGAAAACCAGGTTTGGACCTTGGTGGACTTACCTCACGACCGAAAGGCCGTGGAGAATAAATGGATTTTCAAAAGGAAAACTGATGTTGATGGTAATGTAACCGTCTATAAAGCTCGACTTTTCGCAAAAGGGTTTCGAAAAATTCAAGGAGTTGACTACGATGAGACATTCTCTCCCATAGCGATGCTAAAGTCAGTTAGGATTATGTTAGCAATTGTTGCATATTTCGACTATGAGATATGGCAGATGGATGTCAAAACTGCGTTCCTCAATAGCAACATTGAAGAAGAGTTGTATATGATACAACCAAAGGGTTTTGTCGATCCTAAGGATGCTAACAAGGTATGGAAGCTTCAGCAATCAATCAATGGACTGAAGCAAGCATCTCGAAGTTGGAATCTCCGCTTTGATGAGGTGATCAAAGAGTTTGGATTTGTCTAAACTTATGGAGAGGCTTGTATTTACAAGAAAGTGAGTGGGAGCAATGTGGCATTTCTAATATTATATGTGGATGACATATTATTGATCGGAAATGATTTAGATCCTTTAAACAGTGTTAAAAGTTATCTAAACAACAAATTTTCAATGAAGGACCTAGGTGAAGCGTCATACATATTAGGCATAAAGATCAGGAGGGATAGATCTAGGCTCCTAATAGGGCTATCGAAAAGTACATACCTCGATAAGATTTTAAAGAAGTTTAAAATGGAAGGAAGTAAGAAGGGGTTCTTACCTATTTTGCAAGGCAAGACATTGAGTAAGACTCAAAGTCCGGCTACAGCGGAAGAAAGAGAGATAATGGACAAAGTCCCCTATGCTTCATCCATAGGCTCTATAATGTACGCCATGCTATGTACAAGACCGGATGTGGCATATTCTATTAGTTTGACTAGTAGGTACCAATCTGATCCAGGATCAGAACACTGGATAGCGGTCAAGAATATCCTTAAGTACTTGCGAAGAACTAAGGATATGTTTCTTGTGTACGGAGGTGAAGAAGAGTTCGTCGCTAAGTGTTATGTCGACACTATCTTTGACACCGATCTGGATGACTCTAAGTCTCAATCAAGATACGTATTTCTCATGAATGGTGTAGTGGTTAGTTGGAGGAGTTCCAAACAACCCGTGGTGGACGGATCAATAACGGAGGCCGAATATGTTGCTGCTTCAGAAGCGGCTCAGGAGCAGTTTGGATGAAGGAGTTCATAACCGAACTACGTGTGGTTACGAGCGTGTTGGCCCAATGGTGATCTATTGTGACAACAATGGTGCCATAGGATATGCCAAAGAACCAAGGTCAAACGAGAATTCCAAGCATATTAAGCGCCAGTTTTACTACATCCGCGAGCATGTCAAGGATGGAGATATAAAGATTTGTAAAGTACACACGGATCTCAATGTAGCAGATCCGTTGACTAAAACTCTCCCTAGAGAAAAACATGATCAACACCAGAACTCCATGAGTGTTAGATTTATCACTATGTAACTAGATTATTGTCTCTAGTGCAAGTGGGAGACTGAAGGGAATATGCCCTGAGCGACAATAATAAAGTGGTTATTATGTATATTCTAAGTATATGATAGATGTTTATTTTGCATGCTATAATTTTATTAATACCGAAACATTAATATATGTGTTTTTAATAAACAGACAGAAAGTTCCTAGTTATACATAGCTCATAAACTAGCTCATTGATTAACAAGATGATTAAGGTTTCCTAATCATGGACATTGAATGTTGTTAATAACGAGGTCACAACATTATTGGAACGGTGTGATGAACATTCATCCAAAGTATAGCATTACGATCAAAGTCATTGAGTTTATATTGCCATAACAACATACGAAGTGATCCTAATCCTTAGACCATGAGATCATGTCAATCACTAACACTGGAAGAGTATCTTGATAACATCAAACATCACACATTAACAGGGTGATTATAAAGATGGGTTCAGTACTACTAAAGTGTTATGTTGAGGCCCATGGATCGAGAGTGGAATTTTTTCATCCCGATGACGGATAGATATGCTCTGGGCCCTCTCGGTGATATCACATTCATTAGCTTGCAAGCAAGTGATTTGATCACTAGAATGTTATATCATGGGAACAAGAAAAGAGTACAAGTCAGTAACGAGATCAAACTAGGTATGGAGATACCGATGATCTAAACATGTAATATATCGCGAAACAAAGGGATTAAGATACTATCATAAAAGGTTCTCACGATCACAAGAAAGTCATCTTTCAATGTGTGGGAGTCAGTATGGATCTCTAGGTCCCGCTTCTGATTATTGATCTAAGAGGGGTCTCGATCATGTCCGCATTATTCATGAACCGTAGGGTGACACACTTAAGAGGCACCAACACCATTTGGAGAAAATAGTTTCATGCTGAAAAGAATAACAAGTGCAGGAATTTATTTCACTAGATACCAAAACTGGTTTCGGATGAAATTGCAGAAAATGTTTATGCATGTGAAATGAAATACTAGCAAGGAGTTAAATGTGAATGCTTGTCATTAAATTAATTGACAAAATTATGAATATGGATTTTTATTTAATGATACTTTGCATTAAATTTTGTGGAAATTTAATGGAAATTTGAGTGGGTTTTTGAATGGAGAAAATTGAAGGGGCATTTTGTGAGTGGAGCTTCCACCCACATGAATGAAGGAGGAGAGGGGCAGCCCCCATGGCCGGTGCCCACCCCCTTGGGTGCCCCCTCCTCCTATAAAAGGAGCCCCCTTCCTCTCTCCCACTCACACCTCCTCGTGAACGATCTCACTCCCCCTCTAGTATTTATCCTTCATGGTCTCGGACTAGCGAGATACATGTTCCCGGTGGCTATTCGGCAAGAAAGAGTTGTGCTTCCGCTGCATCGTTGGAGCGAGGAGGCGGAGGTTGCTCGGTGCCTCGGACGTGTGTGCGAGCACGGATGCGCCGCTGATTTGCGGCACTAGGACTTCCTGTCGATCTTGAGATAGGAAAGAAATCGTCTACATCAACCACGAGTTCAACCTCGTTAAGCTTTGTCGGTCTTCAAGGGTATGTTCTCTACGGATGTATATCCGCCCGTTTATTGTATCTAGTAGATAGATCTTGGTACATAGTTGTTCCCATCATAGGAATTTTTTTGTTTTCTATGCTGCGAACCCTACAGGCACTATAAAATGGACTAACTGGGGCAGGAGTATGCAAGAACATAACATTGGTAACCACCGGCTTTGAAGCGGAGGTTATAGAGGGAAACATGCCATTTGGGACAAGGAGGACATAGAGCTTGAATGTTTGGGTAAAGACAACCCTTGGCTTAAAATCACGGACTTGCAGCTTAGGAACTTTCTTCTGGCCTGCTACTACCTGGACCCGGCTATAGGGGAGTTCGTCACCGATGATCCGGAGGTGATGGCATTCGAGAAGAAGATGGTAAGTAATTTACCTCCAATCTCAAGTCTATTGCGTTCTAATTAAAATAATGAAGCCAAGAATTTAAATGGGTTCACCATTCCTTGTCTCTGTAGGAGGATTAACTGAACGCTCCTGCCAAAGAGTCTTCCCATGATTTGATGGAGCCGTGGGACATGGTTTTCAACAGGACGACGAATGCTTACAAGAAGAGGGACGAGGGGTTGCTGCCGTCCTCAGCTGGCCGTATGTCCGGCTTCGGTACGAGCATGAAGTTTAAGGAGTACTACAAAGAGGATGCCAAGAGAAGAAGGGAGAGGAAGAACCAGTCGGCGGCTAAGGATAAAGCCGATGTTGAAGAGCTGAAGATGAAGGTGCAGACACTAGAGGAAAAAGTAGTGGACGAGAAAACAGTGGAAAAGTTAGTGGAAGAGAAGCTCCACGCGATGACCCCCCTGGGTTTTTCTAGGGGCTAACTTCTTGGAATGCGGGAGGTCTACATGGGCCGATACAGCTGCCTAGCTTAAGCGGCCGCAACTCGAGCATCAACATTAGCATGTCGCTGGACCTGGTGACCCCGCCAGGTGTCAACGCCGGGACATAGCCACTCATTTTGGTCGCACCGACGGCAGTAGTGCTTCGTGAGGCACCCGAGAGGGAGAATGCAGATGATAGGATGGCCGTCAGCATCGGTTGTGTATCTACATTATCCGAGATCAACGCCATCACCAAGGTATAACTAATTAAGTAGTTAGTGCATGTCATCTCCTTTATGCCTTTGATGACTGCCATCTCATGATGCCCAAAATGTTTTGCCTCAGGACACTTCTTGCGTACTCCTGCTTAAATATGTTAGCGATGAGTTGAAGGATGTTGCCAAGGGCACTCTCATACAACAGGCCAGCCGCACGATGCACAACAATCCAATGGATGATGACGTGATGAGGGTCAGGTTGGCTCGGGTGTTGCCAGGGTGCAATGACATGGACCCCCCTTTCAACCTCAGGGAGCCGCCGAACACAAGACCCTTGGAGAATGCTACAACTGGCCCTTGACATGGTCGAAGACCCAAATTCGTCTTGCGGTGGGGCACACCGGCGCCACCTTGATCGTCCGGCCACCACCTCGGAAGCTAGTAGTCGTTGTCGTCGCCACCACCAGTCATCACCAACAACTCTTGGGAGCGCGTGCACCGCCCCATGGCAAAGGCGTTGCACCGCAACCACCGTCGCCCCCGCTACTACCACCACATGATGGCAACCACGAAGATGATGAATTGGTCGATGTCGTTGACTTCATCAACACCAGCACTGACAAAGCAGGATTGTATATGCCTTATGTGGATGAAGAACCCTTCACAACTCGCGATCATGATCAAGATGGTCGTCCTAGTACATGCACGCATCACCTAGTCTTTCATGGTTTTCCTCAAGATACGCCTTCGGCCGCCGATCCATGGGACAAACTGGGAATCATTTGTAGCCCTAGCACACTCCAAAAGGTGGCCGATGAGCAGTTAGAATCCCCAGTGGAGGACACTACTGCAAAAAATAAGAAGAAGAAACGGAAGAGAGGTAAGAAGGGTATGAGCCAGCCTCTTCCAAAGAGGATCCGTGCTCAGGACGCCGTCGTCGTACAATTCACACAATATGGCTTTCCCCGAGTGCATGTAGTTGGTGATCTGATATTGACTTCGGATCTGTTCCACATCGCGGTTGGACCCATGTTAACTTTGCATGAGGGTATCAAGACACTAGAGGGCCTCCTCCTTATAGACAAAGATCCAAATTACCCGGTTTTCATAGCCAAAGTGCAATCGGACGTGGGCTTCGTCCATGAAGCTCCCGTGGATCTATTCTTCATAGCATATGTGGACATCTTAAAGTTGTTTCTCTCGAAACGGCTGGACTATAACTTGGTCCGCCTATACGCTCTCAATCTGGCGATGAAGATCAAGAGAGAGAGTACCCGTCAAGTCGTGATAGTGGATCCCTACTACATGCGGGACAGCCAGTTGGTCGAAGGATCAGAGACACGGACCAAGGCGACGACATACCTCGAGAAGTTCATGGTGGACAACAAGAGGAAGGACACACTTCTTTTTTCCTTTCTTTCCCGAGTAAGTACACACTCCCTCGCCCTCCGTAACTTATGCCTTTCTTTTAGATTTCTTCCTTTGCTCTTTTCTAACATGCCGTTCCAATTGTGTTGCGCAAAGACAAATAATGCACACTCATCGTCCTTGCCCCGAGGTATTCGCTAGCCATGTATTTCGACTCAGGGAGTTTGACAAAGAAGAAAGACTACACTATAATAATGGGTGTTCTCAATGAGGCTCTGGAGGGCTGCGCCAAGAAGGTTTGTGTTGGGGATATGCTATATGGGTATCCTCATAGCATGTCCTCTATCCGGATAACCCGGATGGCCCACAGTTGGTAGCATGGCCCATGGCCTGCTGGGTGGCCCAGTTAGATGGATCCAGAAGGGAGGCCCATGCCGGACAAAGCAATGTTGGAGATATGCCCTAGAGATAATAATAAAAGTGGTTATTATTATATCTTTGTGTTTATGATATATGTTTACATTCATGCTATAATAGTATTAACCGGAAACATTAATACTTGTGTGAATTGTAAACTAAATTAGAGTCCCTGGTAAAGCCTCTTTGTAATACTAGCTTGTTGATTAATAGATGATCGTGGTTTCTCGATCATGAACATTGAGATGTTGTTAATAACAAGATCATATCATTAGGAGAATGGTATGATGGATATACTCCTATAGACAAGCGTAGCATAAATATCAAGTCATTTTAATAGTTCAATTGCTATAAGCTTTCTGATACATATTAACCTAATTCCTTCGACCATGAGATCATGTTAATCACCATCACTGGAAGGATGCTTTGATGACATCAAACACCACACCGTAACTAGGTGGCTATAAAGGTTGCATTGAGTGTTCGGAAAGTATGGGTTGAGGCACATGGCTCAAGAGGGTGATTTGTCCATCCATATGACGGATAGATATACTCTGGGCCCTCTCGGTGGAATGTCATCCAATTAGCTTGCAAGATGTGACTGTCTCACAAGGTATCACATATCACGGGAACGAGAAAAGAGTACTTATCAGTAACAAGGTTGAACTAGGTATGAAGAGATACCGACGATCAAAACCTCGGATAAGTAAACTATCGTGAGACAAAAGGAAATTGGTATCGTATGTAAGTGGTTCATTCGATCGCAAAGTAATCGTTGAAATATGTGGGAGCCATATGAATTTCCAGATTCCTCTATTGGTTATTGATCGGAGAAGTGTCTCGATCATGTCCGCGTAATTCACGAACCATGGGGAGACACACTTAAGGATTCGATGTTGTTTAGTAGATATGGAATGTTAGTAGGGATACCTAATGTTGTTCGGAGTCTCGGATGGGATCCGGGGTATCACGAGGAGATCCGGAATGGTCCGGAGAATAAGATTCATATAAGGAAAGTCCTATTTTGCAGTTCGGGAAAGTTTCCGATGATTTCATCGGAGAGGTTCTAGAAGGGTCTAGAAGGTTCACCGGACCGGAAGGGGAATGGTCCATGAATGTCTCATGGATATAAGGAATGATTAGATCATACCCTAGGTCTCTTTGTGTTGGCATTTGCAAGAGAGAAATAAAGCTCTAAATTGAAAGTCAAACGGGAAGTTTGAAAAGTCAAACTTGAATAATGGTTTCCTAATGGGAGAAGAAACAAGTCCTTCTCTCAATCTAACTTGGGTTTGGGTTTGGATTCAAACCCACCCCTCCCAAGGCTGCCCCCTCTCATAAATAGAGGGGGATGGTTGCACCAACACAATACAAGCCCTAGCCCTCCTCGAGCCAAGCCGCCGCCGCGCACAAGCCGTCGCCGCCTCGCGCCGCCGCCGGCTCGTCGCTGCCGCCCTAGCCGCCGCCGAGAGCTCCTCCTCCTGGATCTCTAAACCCTAGATTTCCGGGAAACCCTAATCCACCATAACTCGCATTTGGCTTAGGCGAAGCCCTACGGGATCTTCACTCTACTTCCGACACCACGCCGTCGTGCTGCCGGAATCACGAGGAGAGAACTACAACCTCCGCTGTCTGCTGGAACAAGGGAGAGGAAGTTCTTCATCGAGTACCGAACGTGTGACCGACTGCGGAAGCGCTGCCGGAACGCAGCGCCGGAAGGATCGTCTACGCGATCTTGAGATTGGCAAGTGTACGACTACATCACCCATGAGAATCTGCTCTCGTTAAGCTCTTTGGAATCTTCGAGGGTGAGTGCTTCTATCGACTCGTTGCTACAATCTAGAAGATAGATCTTGGCTTGTTTGTGTGCATGCGGTAGAATTTTTTTGTTTTCCATGCTACGAACCCCTACAAAGGGTATCGTGTCAGTCGTGTCTATATGTTGATCTGTTGCACGAGTAGAACACAATGGTCATTATGGGCGGTGGTGCTTTTATTATCAATTTCTTTTTGTGTACTTTGCATCTTGCGGTATGATGGGATGAAGCGGCCCGGGCTAACCTTACATGACATCGTTCATGAGACTTGCTCCACATTCAACATGCAACTTGTATTGCATAAGTGGCTTTGCGGGTGTCTGTCTCTCCCATCATAGTATAGATTCAATTTACAACGGGAACTTGATAGTTCAAGCATCAACGGTGTTGTTCTTGTTCGTAAGTTACAACGACACTTATTGAATGCCCCAAACCACGTTAAATATGCAAAGAAAATTAGAGGCGTCTAACTTTGTTTTGCAGGGGTGTGCTGTGATGTGATCTATGCAATGTTCCTTATTGTAAGTTGGCAACCGGCAGGAGCCATATGGTTGTCTTTTAAATTCCGTTAAGACATGCGTGTCTATTCAAAGTAGTTGTAATAATTGAAGCTGGTGGACGACAACCATGAAACGGCGTCATTGACCTTGACGCCATACCGGTGATGATGGAGATCATGTTCATGCTTGAAGATGGAGATCGGAAGCACATGAAGAAAGGCCATATCATATCACATATTATGAATTGCATGTGATGTTAATCCTTTATGCATCGTGTATTGCTTAGTTCACGATGGTAGCATTATAAGATGATCCGTCAAGCACACAATTTCTTTAAAGTATTCATCCTTAGAAAGCACTGTTGCTAAACTTCGTTGTTTCGAAGAACCACGTGATGATCGGGTGTGTTAGATTCTGCGAGTGTATACAACGTGAGAAAGCTAGTTTTGCTAATGTGGAAGCTAAGGTTTGAACTTGACGATCCTAGCATGTACAGACATGGTCTCGGAACACGGATCACCGAAAGGTAAAGCATGAGTCATATAGAAGATATGATGAACATGTTGATTGTTCGCCATTGAAGCTACATCAACTCTCGTGATGATCGGTTTTGATGTGGTGGATTTGGTTCGTGTGATCACAATGTGAGGGATATTGTTTTGAGTGGGAGTTCACCTAGATTAATTTAACTATTAATTAGAACTCAATTTGTCATAAACTTAGTCTAAACTATTGCAAATATGTTGTAGATCAATGGCGGCCCCTGCCATCAATTTTAATGCGTTCCTAGAGAAAGAAAGTTGAAAAACAATGAAAGCAACTTCGCGGATTGGTTCCACAATTTTAGGATTGTCCTCAATGCTGGTAATTTGACCTATGTGTTGGATGCACCGCTGGGTGACCCGCCTGCAGCTACTTCTACCGATGAGGTAAAGAATGTTTTCCTCGCTCGGAAGAATCAGTACTCCACAGTTCATTGTGCTATATTGTATGGTTTGGAATCGGAGCTTCAGAAAAGGTTTGAGAACCATGACCCACATGATATTGTCCGTGAACTCAAAATGATATTTGAGTCTCACGCGGCAGTTGAGAGTTATGAGGCTTCTGAAAAGTTCTTTAACTGCAGGATGGAAGAGGGTAGCTCCATCAGTGAGCACGTGCTTAAGATGTCTGGGCACGCAAGCAAACTCCAAAGCTTGGGTATAGTGATCATAATTCTTTGGGGATTCACCGTGTCCTCCAATCACTACCACCAAGTTACAAGAACTTTGTGATGAACTATAAGATGCAAAACATGAACAAGTCGTTGCCAGAACTCTTCTCCATGTTGAAATATGCAGAAGTGGAGATCAAGAAAGAGCACCAAAGTGTTGTTGGTCAATAAGACCACCAAATTCAAGAAAAAAGGCAAGTCTAAGAAAAAGGGAAACTTCAAGAAGGGCGGTAAGAAAGTTGCCGCGCAGGCAAAGAAGACCAAGGCTGGGCCTAAGCCTGATACTGAATGCTTTTACTGCAAGGGAGAAGGTCACTGGAAGCGGAATTGCCCAAAGTACTTGGCGGATTTGAAGAACGGCAACATCAAGAAGAAAGGTATATCCGATATACATGTTATTGATGTGTATCTCACTAGTACTCGTAGAAGTGCCTGGGTATTTAATACTGGTTTGGTTGCTCATATTTGTAACTCGAAACAGGTACTGCAGAATAAACGGAAGCTAGCAAAGAACAAGGTGACGATGCGCGTTGGAAATGGATCAAAGTTTGATGTGATCGCGGTTGGCACACTACCACTTCATATACCATCGGGATTAGTTTTATACTTAAATAATTGTTATTTGGTGCCTGCGTTGAGCATGAACATTATATCTGGATCATGTTTATTGCGAGACGATTCTTTGTTTAAGTCTGAGAATAATGGTTGTTTGATTTATATGAGTAATATGTTTTATGCACATGCACCTTTGATAGATGGTCTATTCTTATTGAATCTCGATTGTGGAAATACACACATTAATAACATTGAAGCTAAACATTTGAAATTGAGCGATAACTCGACCTATATGTGGCAATCGTGCCTTGGTCACATTGGAGTGAAGCGTATGAAGAAACTCCATTCCGATGGACTTCTTGAATCACTTGATTTCGAATCACTTGAAAGATGTGAAGCATGTCTGATGGGTAAAATGACTAAGACTCCATTTTCTGGTATGATGGAGCGAGCTACGGACTTACTGGAAATCATACATACCAATGTGGGTGGCCCAATGAGTGTAGCATCGCGCGGTGGTTATCGTTATGTTCTTACCTTCACGGATGACTTGAGTAGATATGGGTATATCTATTTCATGAAACATAAGTCCGAAACTTTCGAGAAGTTTAAGGAATTTCAAAGTGAGGTAGAGAATCAACATAACAAGAAGATTAAATTTCTACGATTTGATCGTGGAGGTGAATATCTAAGTTACGAGTTTGGCGAGCATTTGAAGAAATGCAGAATACTTTCACAATTGACACCACCGGGAACACCACGGCGTAATGGTGTGTCCGAACGTCGTAATTGAACTCTCTTAGATATGGTTCGTTCTATGATGTCACTTTTAGATTTACCGCTATTGTTTTGGGGTTATGCATTAGAAACATCCGCATTCACTTTAAATAGGGCACCATCTAAATTCGTTGAAATGTCACTGTATGAATTATGGTTTGGGAAGAAACCTAAATTGTCGTTTCCTTAAAGTTTGGGGTTGTGAAGCTTATGTAAAGAAGTTACAACCGGACAAGCTTGAACCCAAAGCGGAAAAATGCATCTTCATAGGATACCCAAAGGAAACTATTGGCTATACCTTCTATCACAGATCCGAGGGCAAAATCTTCGTTGCCAAGAATGGATCCTTTCTAGAGAAGGAGTTTCTCTCCAAAGAAGTGACTGGAAGAAAAGTAGAACTCGACGAGGTTGATGAACCTTCTCTCAAACTTGAGAGTAGCACAGCATCGGAAGTGGTTCCTGTGGCGCCTACGCCAATAAGAGAGGAAGCTAATGATGTTGATCATGAAACTTTGGTTGAAGTTACTACGGAACCTCACAGGTCAACGAGAACTCGTACCACTCCTGATTGGTATGATCCCGTTATGAGTGTCATGTTGGTGGACAACACCGATGACCCTGCGACATATGAGGAAGAGATGATGAGCCCAGATTACAATAAATGGCAAGAGGCCATGAAATCCGAGATTGGATCCATGTACGTAAACCAAGTATGGACTTTGGTGGACTTACCGGATGGCCGGAAGGTTGTCGAGAACAAATGGATTTTCAAGAAGAAAACAGATGCTGATGGTAATATTACTGTCTATAAAGCTCGACTTGTCGCAACAGGGTTTCGAAAAATTCAAGGAGTTGACTACGATGAGACTTTATCACCAGTAGAGAAGCTAAAGTCTGTGAGGATTATGTTAGCAATCGCTGCATATTATGATTATGAGATATGGAAGATGGATGTCAAAACGGCGTTCCTCAATGGAGACATTGATGAAAAGTTGTATATGATGCAACCCAAAGGTTTTGTTGATCCTAAAGATGCTAACAAGGTATGGAAACTTCAACGGTCCATATATGCATTGAAGCAAGCATCCCGAAGTTGGAATCAACGTTTTGATAAGGTAATCAAAAGTTTTGGTTTTATACAAACTTATGGAGAAGCTTGTATTTACAAGAAAGTGAGTGGGAGCTCTGTAGCATTATTAATACTATATGTAGATGGCATATTGTTTATTGGGAATGATGTAGACCTTCTTAAATAGTGTCAAGAATTATTTGAATAATAGTTTTTCAATGAAAGATCTTGGCGAATCAGATTATATATTAGGCATAAAGATTTATAGAGATAGACCGAGACGCCTAATATCATTGTCACAGAGTACATATTTGGACAAAGTTCTAAAGAGGTTTGGAATGGAAGATAGCAAGAAAGGGTTCTTGCCCATGTTGTCCAATACGACCATGAGTAAAACTCAAAGTCCTGCAACGGCAGAAGATAGAGAAATGATGAGTAAGACTCTCTATGCCTCAGCCATAGGATCTCTTATGTATGCCATGCTATGTACTAGACCCGACATTGCATATGCTGTTAGTTTAACTAACAGATATCAAAGTGATCCAGGAGTGGATCACTGGACAGCGGTCAAAAACATCCTTAAGTACTTAAGCAGAACTAAGGATATGGTTCTTTATTATGGAGGTGATGAACAGCTCGTTGTTAATGGTTACACCGACGCTAGTTGGAATACCGATCCAGATGATTCTAAATATCAATCTGGATACATATTTACTTTGAATGGTGCAGTAGTTAGCTGGAGGAGTGCAAAGCAAAGCGTTGTGGCAAGAGCTTCAACTGAATCAGAATACATAGCTGCTTCGGAGGCTTCACAAGAGGCGATATGGATGAAGGAGTTCATTACAGAGCTTGGTGTGGTTCCAAGTGCGCTGGACCCAATGTCTATCTACTGTGATAACATGGGCGCCATAGCCAATGCGCACGAACCAAGGTCACACAAGAAGCTGAAGCACATCAAGCTACATTTTCACGCTATTCGAGAGCATGTCCAAGATGGTGACATAAAGATTTGCAAAGTACACACATATCTGAATGTGGCAGATCCGTTGACTAAACCTCTCCCGAGGGCAAAACATGAACATCACCAAACCGCCATGGGTGTTCGGTATATTACCATGTAATCTAGATTACTTAACTCAAGTGCAAGTGGGAGACTGTTGGAGATATGCGCTAGAGGCAATAATAAAAGTGGTTATTATTATATCTTTGTGTTTATGATAAATGTTTACATTCATTCTATAATAGTATTAACCGGACATTAATACTTGTGTGAATTGTAAACTAAATTAGAGTCCCTGGTAAAGCCTCTTTGTAATACTAGCTTGTTGATTAATAGATGATCGTGGTTTCTCGATCATGAACATTGAGATGTTGTTAATAACAAGATCATATCATTAGGATAATGGTATGATGTACATACTCCTATAGATAAGCGTAGCATAAAGATCAAGTCATTTTAATAGTTCAATTGCTATAAGCTTTCTGATACATAGTAACCTAATTCCTTCGACCATGAGATCATGTTAATCACCATCACCGGAAGGATGCTTTGATGACATCAAACACCACACCGTAACTGGGTGGCTATAAAGGTAGCATTGAATGTTCGGAAAGTATCGGTTGAGGCACATGGATCAAGAGTGGGATTTGTCCATCCATATGACGAATAGATATACTCTGGGCCCTCTCGGTGCAATGTCATCCAATTAGCTTGCAAGCATGTGACTGGCTCACAAGGGATCACATATCACGGGAACGAGAAAAGAGTACTTATCAGTAACGATGTTGAACTAGGTATGCAGAGGTACCGACGATCAAAACCTCGGATAAGTAAACTATCGTGAGACAAAAGGAAATTGGTATCGTATGTAAGTGGTTCATTCGATCGCAAAGTAATCGTTGAAATATGTGGGATCCATATGAATTTCCTGATTCCTCTATTGGTTATTGATCGGAGAAGTGTCTCGATCATGTCCGCGTAATTCACGAACCGTAGGGAGACACACATAAGGATTCGATGTTGTTTAGTAGAAATGGAATGTTAGTAGGGATATCGAATTTTGTTCAGAGTCTCGGATGGGATCCCAGATATCACGAGGAGATCTGGAATGGTCCGGAGAATAAGATTCATATAAGGAAAGTCCTATTTTGGAGTTCAGGAAAGTTTCTGATGATTTCATCAGAGTGGTTCTAGAAGGGTCTAGAAGGTTCACCAGACCGGAAAGGGGAATGGTCCATGAATGTGTCATGGATATAAGGAATGATTAGATCATATCCTAGGTCGCTTTGTGTTGGCATTTGCAAGAGAGAAATAAAGCTCTAAATTGAAAGTCAAACGGGAAGTTTGAAAAGTCTAACTGGAACAATGGTTTCCTAGTGGGAGAAGAAACAAGTCCTTCTCTCAATACAACTTAGGTTTGGGTTTGGATTCAAACCCACCCCTCCCAAGGCTCCCCCCTCTCATAAATAGAGGGGGAGTGCTGCCCCAACACAATACAAGCCCTAGCCCTCCCCGAGCCAAGCCGCCGCCGCGCCGCGCCGCAGCGCGGCCGCCACCCTAGCCGTCGCCGACACCTCCTCCTCCTCCCGGTCATCTAAACCCTAGATTTCCGGGAAACCCTAATCCACCATAACTCGCATCCGGCTTAGGCGAAGCCCTGCGGGATCTTCCCTCTACTTCCGACACCACACCGTCGTGCTGCTGGAATCACGAGGAGAGAACTACAACCTCCGCTGCCTGCTAGAACAAGGGAGAGGAAGGTCTTCATCGAGTACCGAACATGTGATCGACTGCGGAAGCGCTACCGGAACACAGCACCGGAAGGATCTCTACGCGATCTTGAGATCAGCAAGTGTACGACTACATCACCCATGAGAATCTGCTATCGTTAACCGCTTTGGAATCTTCGAGGGTGAGTGCTTCTATCGACTCGTTACTACAATCTAGTAGATAGATCTTGTCTTGTTTGTGTGCATGCGGTAGAAATTTTTTGTTTTCCATGCTACGAACCCCTACAAGGAAGGCTACGAAGCAGTCACCGACGTACCCGGAGCCTTGGAGTACAAGACACGCTAGACTAGTTGTAGGCAGTGTAGGAATCTGAAACCTGTCTGGTTAGGACTTTTCCCTATAACCCTAGGGCACAACACAAGACAATCTCAGACAATCTAGTGTCGACTACGACGCACCTCGCATAGTGAACCAATCCCTGTAACTCGGCATATTTTCCCTTATAGTGATTTATAGCAGGAGTAGGATTCCGCCATCGTCGTGGGATCTGAACCTGGGTAAGCTGTGTAACCTCGTACCTGTCAACCATCCGCCTTCCCCCACATCTCTAAACACACACTATGAGGACCCATCCATGGCGTACTTGTCGGCAATACCACGACAGGATGCACCTTCGTAGATAAGGGGGAATGTATCAAGGATGGCAAACACGTGTTCAAGCACGTGCTCCAGTTCCCCTGCGTCAAGCATCCGATTACTGGTAGCACCAAGGAGGCCTTCTATGTCCTCCATCACCTTAAAGGCTATGTTCGGGATTGCTAGAACCTAACGCTGCCATCTAGTCTCCAAGGATGGGCCAAAACTTTAGCGCGAAGCAATGATGATGATCTTAGAGAAGACTTCCATCGCATTCAGATGAAGTTGTCGCAAATCATCATTGAAGATGTCGACACAAGGGGGACCTACAACAAGGCAGGGGGTTGACTAAGAGGGAGATCAAAGAAGACATTCGTAAGCAGGGTGACACAAGGACATGGATGACGAAGGAGGGCTATCAACCATTCCCGAAGCTCAGCGAGAAGAAGTCTTCATGATCGATGTGTTCCTAGCATGATCGAGTGTGTGTATATTCTCGATGGACGCGTGTAGTGTGTGTGTCATAAACTTTACTATCTTGTGGTCGAAACGGTCGTTGTTGTTAGACTTAGCTATATTGTGGTCGTGTTATCGTTGAACTTATTACTTCTATGATGATTATGATGCTATCTTTTAGGTTTATGGATCCTTTGATTTATATTTTGTGAACATATATGCATGTGAACCCTTTAATTATTTCCGATGCAATGTTTTACTAATATGCCTTGTTATCTATATTGATGGTGTGGTATGTGGTGTACAAGGGTCGGGTTCCAGGAGTCTACGAGGAGTGAGTGGATTATCATAAACAAGTGAACAAGTTCAACGGCAACAACTACAAAGGACACACGAGTAGAGAGGTGGCAGTAGCCAAGTGGAGGAACCACCTATGGAAGAAGAACCAGATGAAGATACTAGTCGGGCTCGTGCTCTTGCTCACCGTCATCACCGATGTATTCTATTTGATCCTAGTGTAGGCGCTGACCACTTCATATTTGTAATGTTAGATGATATGAACTTTGTATTCTGCACTTGTGTAAAAATTCGGCACGACACTATATCGGGCTCTAAGTGTAATGACATTATACTTGTGTTTGTATTATATGTCGGTTTTTATCTACTATATATATGTGCAATGTACTATTTATACTGATTTGGATAAATACTATATAAATCTTGTATAAATACCTGATTATACACCAGGCTCGTCTTCTATTTTGAATACATGTAACATAGTCAATGGCGCATATAGAGGAAGTATCTGTGGCGCATATACTTTCTGTGGCACGTTGGTATACATGCGCCACTGAACATACTCATGTGACACATAATTAGAAATGCCCACAGAAGTCTGAGATTTCTGTGGCGCATATCTATATGGGCCACAGAAAGCAAATATCAGTGGCGACGTAACAGTGGTGTATCACATATGCGCCACAGAAGAGGTATTTACATGCGCCACTCAAGAGGTGTTTCCTAGTAGTGTCTGTCGTAGTATTAAATAGTGCCTCCGTTGTTTCTTTTAGTGCTTTTGCTTCTTCACGTATTAGGCTGATGAGTTGATACGAGTGTTGATCCGATCTTCGAATGAACCTTCAGCAGTGTTCTCAGGCAAGCATTCTCCCCCTTTCTACCTATTTTACATTTGTAGTCTTTACATCCTCCCGTTGATGTATTGCTATATGTGTTGTGATGCTTTAGATTCCGTACCACTTTATATCCCTTGCAGTCTACAATGCCATGGATACCCCCTATTACCTATTGGTTGGTAGCTAGTCGGCCCTATGAGTCATAGTTGCTTATGCAGGTGTTGCTTCATGTCGTCGATGTTCCATAGTTCTTGGAGGAATGCCTCATTCTTAATGTTGGAGATGATCATGGCTTTAATTACAACTTCTTATTAAAATATTGGGAATAGTTATAACTAATGCAGAGGAACCGGAGGGCAATAGATGTTATTTGGTTTTTAACCGCTCACCGGTGTCCCATAGGCCCCGAGTACTTAATACATGTTCCTTGACTATCGCACTAGCCGCATGCGGGACAATGAATCCCCTTATCCAAAACTTGAGTCATATCTTATTTCTTGGGGCCACAAACTAGTTTGGGGTTTTATTACTATCCAGTACTTATGCCATGTTTACTGCTTTATTTACTACTGTTGCTTGTCGAGAGCGTTTAATACTATACTATTTAGGTAAGTGGAATGTTTTTGTGATATTGACAAGCCCAGTAACACTTTTAGGTTTCCAGTCGTTTACAGCCATTAACACAAACCTCTGGGTCCGTCTCACAGCTGGCCAACTTCGTCGCGGGTAGCTTAGTGGGGTGGCCTCCTGAAATATTTTATGAATCTTGTGATTGATTTGTCTTGATGCCTCGTTGGGTTTTCATTTGGTTTTTCCGAGGTTGATCATGCGTGTATTGCTATTTGTGCACCCATGTAGGATAAATCTTTCTGAAAGTCGTGTCCATGGTTATGGATGACTTGGAGCACAGTATCTCGATCATAGACAACTATAACTAAAGTAGTGCTATAAATTTGACTTTGATATGTCTAGTAATCAGACTCACTACAATAGAATGTGTAAATAAAAGTGCCAACAACATCTGGATTTAGGATTGTCTCATGCTATAGGTATCTGACTAGTAAGTATTGCAACTACAAGGGAATGCTTAACTAAAACTGCCCACTGCTTATGATATTAGGCTAACTCATGTTGTCTATATCTGACTAGTAAGTGCCGCAACTATAATGGAATGAGTAAAACTCTCAATCGTGTGAGTTTCCTCGGCATGACTTCCTTGTTTGGTCTCGACGCGGAATACCAGGATGGGTATGTTTGGTGTTAGTATTAGGTTGGTTCCGAATACGGCTCTCTTATCCCCCTCTGATAGTAATCACTTATATCGAGTCCCTATAGGTTATTTATTTAATGTTGTGCTGCAGCCACAGTCCACCATTCCTACGTAGGCGAGAGCCGCCGAATTCTACGTCCCTCTGTGTACTAGCCTCAGTATTGACTGCTCCCCTTTTTCCTTTGCCCTTTGTCGGCACCCCTTTTGTTGAAAAGGTTTGAAATTGACGCTGTTAGCAGGTTTATCCTTCCGGCTTGGCCTAGGCAGGGTTATGGATGCCATTGGTAATTCTTTAGGGGTATTAGCTCAATTTGCATCTTATCCGTAATCGGATATTGTATCGTTTTCAAGGTGATTTTGATCTTTGTACTGTATATCTGTATTCTTGATTCATGGAGTCATTGTTGAAAATATTTGTTCTGTGGGTTCCATCGTGGACTATCGTGTCATGATATTACATCATTTTCCACCCACACGCAAGTGCCCGGTGGGCATATTTAAATCGTTTCTATGCAGATTTCCCAGGAATCGCTAAAACTTACATAGGGCCGATCCATGGGTGTTACAAGCTAGGTAGGGCCTTCTGTGATGTATGCAGCATCCTCTTTACCATCACACTTGCTTCTCCTTGTTCCTGCCACTACAAGGGGATGCTATTGTACCTGCATCTTTTATGTAGCGATTCTTCTAAACTGGCACCCAAAAGGTTCTGCTGCGTGGTGGAGATCCCTCTGCCACCGAGCCACCGAGTTAAGAGCATCTCCACTTGCCTACCCAGGACGCCGATCCGGACGCCGAAATTCGGTTTCGACGCCGAAATTTGGCCCAGTCGCGTACCCAGGGACCTGTTTTCGTCCGGATTTCGGCGTGTTTTGGTCCGGCCTACCCAGGCTGAACCCAGGTTCTCGGGTATGCCCTGGGGACGCCGGACGCCGCAAAAAAGGGAGTGGGCCAGCTCTGTTGGCGATACATTCCCATTCCCACCCACTCCACTCGCCCAGACTGCCGCGAAGAGCTCCCAGCGCCCCCTGTCGCCATGACTTCGCCGGCGGAGCTCCTGCGCGCCGATGCATGCCCACGCCTCTAGCTACGCTCGCCGTAGTTGCTGCCCAACACCATGCCTTCTCCGCCGCCGATCTCGCCGACCTAGCCTCGCCGTAGGTCTGCTTCACTACGTGCTCCCACCACCACGCCCACCAAGTGTTAGACATTTGGCCAGATTTGGCCATGGACTCCGACGGCGACGAGATACTCGCCACTAACTCCGAGGAGGACGAGATACTCGCCATGGACTCCGATGAAGAGGAGATTGTGAGACCCTGGCGCGTGGCTTAATAGGATTGATAGGAAACCCATACCAACAAGTTGCAACTTCTTTTCCGGAAGCTCATTCGAAAATAAATCTATGGTTAAGCGTGCTTGGCTTAGAGACATTCTAGGATGAGTGACCAACCGGGAAGTGAGTACCGGGTGCACACGAGTGAGGACAAAGTGCGGAGAAAAGATTAGTGTTGGTCTGTGGGGTTAGTCTAGAGATCCTATTGAGCTGCCAGAAGTGACAGCCGTCAGTCCGGAGAGACCGAGGGTGTTACAAGTGGTATCAGAGCCGACCCTCGTAGTTACATGGGCGTGTGCGGGTTAGTGGCGAACATGTGTAGCATGGCGCGTGTGGTCTGGAGTGGACACGGCATGACAATGTGACGGAACTGGACGCATAGACGTGTGCCAAGAGGGGACGTTCCTGGCTTGTGGTTGATCGACGAGGACGTCGATCTTCTAAGGGTGGATGTATGTGAGACCCTGGAGCATGGCTCAATAGGATTGATAGGAAACCCATACCAACAAGTTGCAACTTCTTTTCCGGAAGCTCATTCGAAAATAACTCTAAGGTTAGGCGTGCTTGGCATAGAGAAATTCTAGGATGGGTGTAACATCCCTAAAGTCATGTTTTCAAAGATTGCATATCATCCATGCATGCATATCATTTAGGGATCAATTTCAAAGTCATTTCAAAGAAAACAGAAGCATTGAGTGCTTATTATTTTATGTAGACAAGCATTGATCAAAATGCTACTCTCAAGTGAGAGAATATTTGTTTCAAACCAAGATTTGTTTGTTCATAAGTTGGTTTGGTTGAGTTCCAAAGCTTGGACAAAATTTCCAAAACAAAATATGGTTTAAAACCATTTTCATATCTTTATCAAATCTTGTGCTAAGGCACTGTTTATTTTTTAAATTTCAAAGGAACCAAGCAAGTCTAATGAGACAACATGGTTTTACACTCAAAAATGTGCAGGTTTCATTTTACAAAAATCGAGAACAAGTTTGAAATCAGACACATTTGATTTCATTTGAATTTGTTTCCTGAAAATCGATTTAGAAAAATAAAAAGGGTAAGGAATTAGAACTGGGCCAGGCGCTACCTTTTCAGCCCAGTAACTAAAACAACCCACCCGGGTTTCCCTCTCTCCCCCTGTTTCTCACCCAACCCACGCACACCCCCTCCCTGACAGGCCGACCCCACCCTGCCCCGTCAGCGTCGTCCCCAATCAACGCGCGCCCGAGCCGCTCCGCCGTTACCTCGCCGCAGTCTCTGCCCCACTTAAATCCCATTGATGCAGGCAGTAATCCTCGCCCCCGCTCCGGCTATTTAATCCCCTTCCCTCTCCGCATATTTCCCCTCGCTCAACTCACTCGCCCCGCCACCAGGCTACCCCTAATTGCACTCACACCGCCGCTGTACCGACGAGCTCCGGTGACGAAATTCCGGTGAGCCAGACCACCCCTTCCCGTCTAATTCAAACGAGCATGTTCCTTGCAACTTTGTGCACCTCCTGACCCCTCCCGTTTGGCCGCGCTTGACCCAAGCAGCCGTTCCCATCCACCCCTGCAAGCAACAGAGCCACCGCTCAACTCCGACGAGGAATACCGGTAATGTCCGAGCGCCCCTTGCTTCCTCTCTGACCCTGTCATGTTCGCTGCAACCTTGTGCATCCTCTGACACCACTGGTTCGTGCTAGGGTGGTCTACATTATCGGCAACTACTCCATCCGCAAACACCCGACGCCGCCAGCAACTCCGACGAGGTCCTGCCGTTGAATCCGTGCGCCCCGGTCCCTTCCTCGACCACCTCGAGCATCGCAGCGACCACGCAAACCCAGTAAGCATCTCCACTCCTCCCCGCGCAATCTAAATCGTCGGCAACTTCTCTGACAGAGCCGCCGCCGCCACTCGCCGGCGCTGGCACCGCCAAACTTTGGTCGTTTGATCTGTAGCCGTTAGATCTAGATCTAACGCATACGATAGATTCACTTAACGAAGGGGTACGCATTAGATCTGGCCGTGCATTTTCATTTCGATCCTATGGTCCACGTTGATCGATCCGGCCGAACCGGTATGGACCAATCAGAACACGCCGCGTGGCCTGAGTTTAGATTTAAAACAGAAATTTGATATATTAGTGATTTAAACTTGCAAAATTCATAACTTTTGATCCCCACATTCAATTTTTGCAAATTTTATATCATTGGAATCAGGAGAGAAAATCCTATCTGTTTATACAATTTGTTTAATGTTTTGCATCTGTAAAAATGGTTGTTTTTGCAGAGACATTTTAGTCTTATTTTGGGTATAGAAATGATTTAAAAATCAAACAAAGTTTATTTAGTGTGTTTTGGTCTTGTTTATGTTTCAGTACTGTTTACTAGCCTTGTTTGGAATAGAAAAATCATCAAATGGCAATTGCATGCATTCATATATTTTTGTTTGTATATTTTTGATATGTGATTTTGGTGCCATTATTTTATGTGTAGATTTTGGTGCTAATAGTGATTGTGGTTGTGAAGATTGTTTCTACTCCCCAAACTACCAAGGAAAGTGGTGCTTCATGTTTTTATCCCTATATTTTCACCTATGCATTAGAAATATTTTGAGTAGGACATTGCATGAATATTTTGATAAGTAACTATATGCTATGCTTGGGAAATCCTAGTAGTTGTAGAATTGTTAGAATTTCCTCTAAGTTAAGATGCTTACTACCACCATGCTTAGCCTAGCTAGTAGCAACCAAGGGTGGATTATATATTCATGCTCTGTGAAATATTTCTAAGTCATTGACTTGTGTTTTTTCTTAATAAAACAACTAAGTGAATGAAACACCAGGGTGGAATGGAGAGAATGGTTTGTGTTGAGTGGTTACACAAGGCCCATTTCTATGGTTTACCTTGTGTATCTCACTTGTGGAAAGCCACCCTGGAACAAAGGGATTTGAGATGCCAAATGTTAAGAAGCTTCTAGTGCAGCCACATGGCATTATGGGCTCTGCCTGGATCACGTAGGTTGCAATAACTTAGCCATTTGGACAGTTGGTGGTAGTGGGATGATAGGTTTGGAGCGCGTCCATTTTGTCTAAGGGAAGGCTTCTGAAAGGTCCTGTCTTGGTGAAAATCAAGTCTTGTGGGGAAAGTGCACAACCTCTGCAGATGGAAGAATCTAAGTACTTAGCCATGTCCCTGGTATTGGACAACTTGAGCATCAAGACATGGAAGCTATCAAGAATCTCCTCATCCTAATTTTCTAAGTTAAAACTTGTTGTTGAACAAGGGTGAAGGTTCCCCAATTTCTATTAGTGGTTCCTTGGGAAAGTGTTGTCAAAGAAAAATTTAGTGCTTTCAGCTGATAGGTAAAAACCTATTTTGAGCAAAGCAAGCCTAAGCTACACTTAGCCAAATGCATGTAGTATCTATATGCTAATATTCTACTAAGTTATCACTGCCAATACTATTCCAAATGTATTGACCCACTGTGGTTGTAACTTGTGATGTTGCAGGATATTCTGATGATGATTAGGGGTTATGAGTCTACACTCGACATGCTTGCCTGTGGCACATGAAGATGAAGACTTATTTATCTTATTCTATATTTGAACTCTTGTATTAGGCCTGTGGCCATGGATTTGTAAAATACTATGTTTGTCTCTGGAATGATATGTAATAATGACCTTTGTATCTGTGTACTTCATCTTAAACTGTGGATGCTAGCATTGATCCACGGACTAGCATTGCAATCACAGGGATCTTTACCTTTATAAAGGTGGGATCTTACAATGGGTGACCAACCGAGAAGTGGTTACCGGGCGCACACGAGTGAGGACAATGTGCGCAGAAAAGACTAGTGTTGGTCTGTGGGGTTAGTCTAGAGATCCTATTGAGCTGCCAGAAGTGACAACCGTCGGTCCAGAGTGACTGGGGGTGTTACAGAGATGCTCGCCGTACTCCTGGAGGAGGAGAGCACCGAGGTCGCCGAAGGTGAAGAGCACTTGCAGATCCTTGCATCGCTCGCATAGTTGTACATGCAGATGGCGAAGCCGAAGCGCGGTGGTTCGGCGCCAGGTCACCGGAAGTGCAAGGCGAGACAAAGGATAGAGGGTTATTGGATGTTGTATGCCGACTACTTCGCTGACCAGCCACTCTATGGAGAGGACGTGTTTCGCCGCCGTTTCAGGATGAGCCATAAGCTCTTCCTCAAGATCGTGCATGCCATCCGGGAGTTCGACCCATATTTCCTTTGCAAGAAGGACTGCACCGGCCTGGTTGGGTTTTCCTCGCTTCAGAAGTGCACTGTGGCGATGAGGTTGCTTGCATATGGAGCGCCGGCTGACAGTGCCGATGATTATCTCCACATCGCCAAGTCCACCGCCCTTGATTGCTTGTACAGGTTCTGCAGGGCAGTGATTGCAGTGTTCGGGGAACAATACTTGAGATCACCCACTGTTGAAGACACTGCTCAGATCCTCGCAGTCAATGAAAGTATAGGATTTCCTGGTATGCTTGGAAGCATAGATTGCATGCATTGGAGTGGAAGAACTGTCCATTTGAATGGTAAGGAATGTACAAAGGCCACAAAGGAGGATGCACTGTCATACTTGAGGCAGTTGCTACACATGATCTTTGGATCTGGCACTCCTTCTTTGGCATGGCAGGATCGAACAACGACATCAACGTCCTCAACTCCTCAATTGTCTTTTCCAAGCTTGTTGAGGGTCATGCTCCCTCCGTGGAATTTGAGATCGGTGGGCACCACTACAACAAGGGATACTATCTAGCAGATGACATCTATCCAAGATGGCCAACATTTGTGAAGACTATCTCAAGCCCAATGCTCCCCAAGCATTCTCACTTTGCCAAGGAACAGGAAGCTTGCAGGAAGGACGTGGAGCGGCCATTTGGTGTGCTCCAGCAGAGGTTTACAGTTGTCCAGTTCCCTGCTATGACCTGGTCGAAATATCAGATATGGGAAGTGATAAACTGTTGTGTGACCTTGCACAACATGATCATTGAGGATGAGAGGAAGGATCCAGTGAGTTTGCTCGAGGAGGACGAGCCATACTACAGACAGGGTCCTCTTGCCGAGCCTGATCATCAGGTGCCTCCAACATGGGCTGCATTCATCGTAATGCGTCAGGAGATCCGAGATCCGGCAATGCATCAACAGCTGCATGATGATCTTCTCGAGCACCTATGGATACGCGGGGGCAACACGACGTAGATGTCGAGCATGAACTGGCCGAACTTGGCCGAAATATGTTGTACTTTTATTGCAGGCCGAACTATGTTTACATTTACGCCGAACTCTGTTTAAAATTTTACCGAAGTTTGGTCTTCAAATATTTTATGACGAACTATGCCGAAATCTGAACAAACTTGAGCCGAATTTGAGTAGAAACGGACGACCCGGAAACTCAGCCTGGGTACGCGAGTAGAAAACTGGCTGTATCCAGCCAAAAACTTACGCCGTCTGGCTAAAGTTTGGTCCGGATTTCGGTATGGGTTTGACGAGCGGAGATGCTCTAATGGATCAGCGGGAACCCAGCACTCCTTGAGATCTCGACTCTCGTGGATGGTGAGTCACACAGCCTCACCCCTTTCTATTCTTCTTTTTCGTTTTGCCAACTCTCGTGCCGCACACTTGTATGCGGGACCGTTGAGGGTGGACACGAAACGGCGGCTTCTTCTTCCTGCCCTATGGGGGCGCGACTCTCCTTATGGAAGACCCAAAATTAGGCTGGCCCTCTAAGGTGGTGTCCGACAAGATGCCATAACTTCACATGGTGGAGGCAGGTCCCTAGGTGACGGAGACGCTGGGGATGGGGATGCCTCCACCCACGCAGGCTTCCGTTGAGAGTCGCATGCCGATCACGCGGGAGGCAATGACTCCTCTTATTGAAGGAGGCCCCATTCTGGAGCCCTCGGGCATGCCCCTAAGGCTGATGGAGAGGGGGCACTCATCACGCTTCAGAGCTGCAAGGAGAGGACGCAGACTTCTTCACAGTGGCCCGACAGGGATTTGGGCTCCTTGAGAATGATTTTACAGATCACTTGTCGCTTCATCATGCGTGAGGCAGAAGTGCTGGAGGGAGAACATGCCTTGGCTTCCTGTGAAGCTAGCCAGGCGCAGCAGCTAGTGGCCCTGCATTTGGAGAATTGGCAGGAGCTTGCTAAGCTGGAGCTGGACCACTTCTAGACACTCAAGGGTCACGGCGGCGAGTTAACCTAGGAACACGGTGAGATCTCGATGATAACGGAGCAGGGTGAGTAGAAGAGGCGGGATGCCATACTGATGGCTGCAGAGCGCGAGACGCAACATCTGGTGTCGCTGAAGTGGATCCATGACTAGCTAAAGAGCATGGAGGCCGGGACAGAGTCGTCCGCGAAGGCCGAGCCACGGCGGAGGAAGAGCTCCGCTGAGCACGAAAATCCCTGGAAGATCTTACCGACACGAGGGGACTGTATGCGTGGCTCGTCAGGAGCTACAGGGAGCACCTATCCCCCACACTGGAGCTGCATATGGACAATATTCCCCCGAAGGTCACGGACTCGACGAGCATGTTGGGAGCCTTGAGATATCTATGGAAGGTGGTGGAGAAGGCGAGGTTTTCATCGAAGGATTTATACTCGTAAATGATCAAGGAGGACAAAGAGGTGGTACGAATGACAGCCAGGTTTGTGCTTCGCCAGCTCTACTACCTCAACTCCAATATCCCTTTCTCCCAGATGATCCAGGAGATGCCTCCAGCAGTGCTTTCTTTGGCCAAGGTGGATATGATGCTTGTGGTTGAGAGAGTAACCGAGGAGGTGAAACCTCAACCTTCTATTGCCGATGCTTCCCCCGTGAACCCGATGCTTCATGAATTAAGACATTTAAGATCGCAACTGTATTAGCAATGCTGGTTTTGAACAATGACTGTACTGGTAATGTGTTGCTAGTAGCCAGATTCTTTTGTTCTGCTCCTTCCTGCAATAATCATCATGTGGATTTTTGCCATGTGTTGGTGCCCCACATTTCAGGGCGGACCTCAAGCATGCAGTTACCCTGATTATGGTGTTGGCCCAGCCCCAATCGCGCCGAGTGCAGTCAGGCGTTGACGACATAGAGTTCCGGCGAGACGTCACGTACGTACAGCGGCTTCTATTTTCGCCGAGATGTACACGCGTGCAACCAACAGCAAGCAGCTAATCGATTCTGATCAATTTGAGCTAGCTCGTAGCACACAGCACGTACGCACGCAAAACAGATATGATGGCCAAAGGGGCTAGTCGCTCATGCTGTTTTTCGTATTGCTCGACTCACACTTGTTACAGGGTACGTACAAGGGATATAAATACCCGAAAGCAACGCAGTGCCAATATGAATCGGTTAAGAGAACTAGTCCTACTCTGCTAGGGAACACACACGCACATGCACGTGACACCAAACAATCACCCCCTAAGCCTGACGTGCTTTTCTTCATAGCTTGAACGCCTATCCTTCCTCGCATCTCCGCGAACTTCACTCGTCCCAAAGATTTAGTTAGGATATCTGCAAGTTGATCATCGGTGCAAACATAGTTGACTTCAATCTTGCTCTCCTCTACACACTGCCGTATGTAGTGATACTTCGTATCAATGTGCTTACTCCCCATCATGATGCACCAGATTCTTGTACAATGAAATTGCAGACTTGTTGTCAATATTGAGCACCACTCGTTCCGCCTCCCGATTGGTGAGATCACCGAGTAGACTCCTTAGCCACACACCTTGACACACCGCAGTTGCAGCCACAATATACTCAACTTCACAGGATAACTGTTCCACCACTTTTTGCTTTTATGATAGCCAACTTACTATGCTTCTTTCCAAGAAATATGCCACGTCCGAGGTACTCTTATGTTCGTCAATATCTCCTGCCATGTCGCTATCACTATAGGCAAGTAGTTTCACCTCCTCCTTCTCTTTCGAGTAGACAATACAAAAGTTTGTAGTACCTTTGATATACCTGAGTATATGCTTCACGGCTGTCCAATGCTCCATTGTGGGTGCTTCCATGAAGCGACTCACATAGCCAACGGAATAGGCCAGGTCTGGTCTTGAGTTGTTGAGATACCTCAAACTTCCGACCACACTCCTATACTCCGTTGTATCAACCGCAAGTGTTTCACTACTTTTGCTCAGTTTAAGGAGAGGTTCCATCGGAACATGAGTTGGATTGCATTCTTCCATGCCACACTTCTCGAGTATCTTATTTGCATATGCCTCTTGGCATAGCGTGATCTCACCCAACTTTTGATGTACCTCAATCCCAAGGTAGTAGCTCCACAAGCCTAGATCCCTCATCTTGAATAACTCCTTCATCTGTAGCTTGAACTTTGCAATCTCCTTCTCATCCGCTCCAGTTATCAATAGATCATCAACATAGATGCCAACTAGTAGATGATCCATTCCTTTACCTCGCTTATACATCGCATGCTCCAGTGGGCTCTTCTCGAATCCGAGAGAGATCAATGTACGATCAAGCTTGATGTTCCACGCCCGAGGGGCTTGCCGTAGCCCGTACAACGCCTTATGTATCTTCAAAACCTTGTGTTCTTCTCCCTCTTTGATGTATCCCGGTGGATGCTTCATATAAACTTATTCTTCTAACTCCCCATTCAAAATCGCGGATTTCACATCCATGTGATGCAATTTCCAAGATTCTTGAGCTGTGAGAGCGATAAGTAATCTCACCGATTCCATCCTTGCAACGGGAGCGAACACTTCTTCGAAATTCACACCTTGCTCTTGCACATACCCCTTGGCAACTAGCCGAGCTTTGTGTTTCACCAACTTCCCTTCGGCATCCTTCTTGATCTTGTAGCCCGATGGCCTTGTGATTGTTGGGTAGATCGACAAGCTACCATGTATCGTTGTCTTTGATCGATCCCAACTCCTCATCCATAGCACGATGCCAACACTCCTCCGTATTAGCGTCCTCAAATTTTGTCGGCTCCTCGGTGAGTAAACACCGACCTTGACCTCTCCCTCGCGCACCCGCTGTACGAAGGGTCTCTGGCGGATACAATTACAGTCCACTTCGGAATTTTTCTGGAGTAGGCGGCCGTCTCCTTTCTTCCTGTGCACTTGGGGGAGACGCGGAAGCTGACGTAGTACTTGTTTCAGCATCTACTGAATTTTCTGCAGTTTCTGTCATTGTACTGCATGTTGGCGACGTGACATCGTTGCCCGCGTCCACTTCTGGACTGCCACTAGTCCCTGCTGGACGGGAGTGTGCAGCTGATGGGCCACTTGCGCTAGGTCTCTCGTCCACGCGTGGACTGGATGGCGACGTCGAGCCTCCAGGTGCAGCGCGTGAGCTTCTGCTCGTGCCGGGACTCCCACGCGGAGAGACGTCTCCAGGCGTAGCGCTGCTGCTGCTCGCTTCCGGACCTCCATCTTCTGAACTAGCGCCTAAATCCGTAACGCCACGGGACGTTGTTTCTTCATCATCTGTATGTGAATCACTGTAGACTACAATAAATATTTCACCAGAAATTGATTGTACCGGTCCCACGGAACCCCAATTCCATGATTTATCCTCCTCGAAGACGACGTCGCGTATCACCACCAACTGATTTTTCACTGGATTGTACATGCGATATGCCTTCAAACCGGCTTCATAGCCAATCATGACTTGGAGTACCTCGATCCGCCAACTTGCTAGTATGCCCGGTCACCGTCTTCACATGCGGCACGCACCCGAAAGTGTGAAGATGCTCAACCGAGGGCTTGCGTCTGTACCATGCTTCGTACGGTGTCATACCAACCACACTCTTAGTTGGCGCCCTATTCAGCAAATAGACGGCCGTCGTGACCGCCTCGCCCCAAAACCTGCGCGGCACGCCTTTGCTTTTCATCATGCTACGTGCCATGGCCACCACGGTTTGGTTCCTTCTCTCCACGACATCGTTTTGTTGTGGTGAATATGGCACTGTAAGGTACCGCTGGATCCCATGAGCTTCGCAAAACGCCTTGAATTCATTGGATTTGAACTCTCCACCCCGATCGGTACATAGGGCCTTCAACTTTGCCTCGGACTCCACCTCGGCTGCCATCTTCACGATCCTGAAGGCTTGCAAAGCTTGATCCTTCCTCTTCAGCAACACAAGCCACATGTATCTACTGGATTCGTCGATGATGAGCAAGAAGTACTTGTTCCTAGCGGGGGTCGCCGACGTGATCGGTCCACACAAGTCTCCATGGACCAACTCAAGAACCTTGCTTGCTCGATATTGTCCCTCCCTTGGAAACGGGGCTCGCCTTTGTTTCCCAACGAGACAACCGTCGCACAATTGCTCAACATGATTGACACAGGGTAACCCACGCACCATCTCCTTTTGTCCAACTTGTCGTAGAGCTTGGAAATTTAGATGTCTGTAGCGTGCATGCCACTTCCACGCCGAGTTTTCCATGCTTGTCATCAAACATACCGGATCCGCCCGATTGAGATTGAGGATGTAGAGTCTATTCTTCGACCTCTCCACCTTCATGATGAGATGCCTTTGGCGGTCATATCCCCACAGAAACTCGTCCTCCAACACGATCTTGCATCTAGGCTCCACGAGCTGACCAAGACTGATGATGTTGCTCTTTAGCTTGGGAATATAGTACAAATCAGTGAGTACCTTGTGACCTCCATCCTTCAACTCAAATAGGACAGTGCCTCGCCCTGCAATCTCTACCTTCGACCCATCGCCGAATCGAACGGAGCCTCCAACCGTGAGGTTCAACTTAGAAAACTGAGCCTTGTCGCCGGCCATGTGGTTGCTAGCGTCTGTGTTGAGGTACCAAACGTCGTGATCCGTCTGCATCCTCCGCGGGAAGACCTTCTCTTCCACGAGCGTGACGATCTCTATAGCGGACTCCTGAGGAGTTGATTCCTTGGTGGTCATTAACTCGCAAGATTTGAGCATGAGCATCATCAGTCCATCATCTCCTTCCTTCACCATGAGAGCCTTCTCCTTTGAACGGTTGGGACACTCTGATTTGAAGTGCCCAAGCTGATTGCACTTATGGCAACGAAGATTCTTCTTGTCGAATTTCTTCTTTGGCTTCTTCGGCTTGCTGTCCAACTTCTTCGCTGGGACCGAACCATCGCCACTGCCAGATGTTTTATCGCTACTCTCCTTGGCGACCATTGCCTGCCACTGGGCATGCGTAAGCATGAGGTGCTCATCTTGATTCGCGTCGCCGTAGGTTATCTTCATCCGCTCATCATGCGCCTTAAACCGTCCAACCCGGTCATCCATCGTGAGGGTGGTGAGATCAATGCATTGCTCGATTGCCGACACCATAGATATGTACCAAGACGGCGCCGCACATAGGAAACGCATTATGACTGAGATCTCTTCCAGCTTCTCACCTTGCGAGCGAATCCCGTTGACAATTGTGGCTACCCTCGAGGAAAAAGCGTCCAGCGTATCATCTCCTCCAATCTCCAGGTTCTCGTACTTCTTCCTCAAGATTTGTAGGGTTGCCCTGCGAACGCGCTCGTGCTCAAGATTAAACGTCTTGAGTGTCTCCCACGCCTCCTTTGCAGAGACCTTCGAGATAAGGTGCTGCATCACGTCCGCCGGCACCACGGAGCCGATGGCCGTGAGTGCTTGTCGGTCCTTGCGGTACTTCGACGCGCCCTTCTTGAACTCGTCGCCGCCGGGATCGACAGCCTCCCAGATGCCGTTGCCCTCCATGGCCAACTCCATCCGTTTCTCCCACGTTGTGTAGTTTCCGTGATCATACCGCGGGAACTGCGATGACACCGATGCACCCGCAGCCGCACCGAAGTACTCGCCTAGCTCCTTGCCCGTCATGACCTCCCGTTACTAGGAGATCCTCTGCGAGGCTCTGATACCAATTGTTGGCCCAGCCCCAATCGCGCCGAGTGCAGTCCGGCATTGACGACAAAGAGTTCCGGCGAGACGTCACATACGTACAAAAGCTTCTATTTCCGCTGAGACATACACGCGTGCAACCAATAGCAAGCAGCTAATTGATTCTGATCAATTTGAGCTAGCTCGTAGCACACAGCATGTACGCACGCAAAACATATATGATGGCCACAGGGGCTTGTCGCTCCTGCTGGTTTTCGTATTGCTCAACTCACACTTGTTACAGGTACGTACAAGGGATATAAATACCCGAAAGCAACGCAGTGCCAATACGAATCGGTTAAAAGAACTAGTCCTACTCTGTTAGGGAACACACACGCACATGCACGTGACACCAAACCGGTGTTGTTAGGGATTAAGATTGCTAACATATGGTACCTCGGAGCGGATCCAATCGGAACTAGGGGCAACTCGCCTCTATCAGGCCATTCGCTCTTTCTACAAGTACACTCCTGTCAGGAGTGCTCTGGAATGGATCTAGCCAGCATCCCGAGAATGGAGCTTTCGTCTCAGCGCCCTTCTCACGGCAAAACCACACACAAACCAGTGCGCGCTTATCGCAGGGAACATAATGACTACTACTCTTATGGAAAATGTAGAGGGGTAAGGCTAATTAGTTTGCCATGAAATGCCCCTTAACATGGTGATGTCTCCCGTCTTATCACCCGGGGACTACTCATCTTCGCTTTGTTGCATGGATAAGCCTTTCACCCAAAGGTGGATTGAGGGGCCATGCATTCATCCTGCCTTGGCAACCCATCCTAGACTGGCTCCATGGGTCTGGCTATTGGTCCTGTGCCGTAGGATCTAACCTAGATCAAGATGGGTCTAGATCCCCATGCTCTCTCTTCCCTTTTGGAACGGCCTTTCGCCGCGAATGCGGCGTAGAAAATCTTGTGAATAACACCCAAATTCCCATTGATTATTGACTCTTGGTGAGGGACCATAGAGTTTTTCACACTCGAAATTGCGCCGGATACACTTCCTTGCCTATCTCACTCATGCCTAGAGGTTCCACAAATCCCAGGGCGTAGGCTTGATGGCACTGCCACTTCTCCCTTTGCTTGAACATTTTTCTCCATATTTTTTTTCCAAGGCTGACGCAGGGGATGAGGAAACTCCCAGCAGTCCGGAGCGTGTAACAACCAGAAACGCAGCAGCTCGCACAACCTGCAACCCCTCTACTAGTCGACCCGGCCATTAAGGGCCCTTGTTAGGGGTACCTTCTAGTGCCATTGCTCCACCTTAGTGGCACTGGTCCATGCTTCTTCTTCATAGCATGTTATGCGCTCATGTCAAAGGAGATGTCGTGGTCTTCCACAGGATCTAGGTCATAGGGCCACCATCGTAGTTGTTGGCGGAGCGCCGGTACCCTGGCCAGCCACTGGCTGGGCCCCTCACGCCCTTCGACGAGGACACCGTTCTTGGGGCGCGCATGCCATCGTGGCGAGCACACGGTTGGTAGCCTGAACATGAGTGTCTAGACCCCACACTCGATGTACCTTTCTAGCTCGTCCGATGTTGGCGCGCTCGCCTAGAGCGATTAGCGGAGGAGGGTGACCTCACTGTTTTGGCGGACGGGCATATCCAGCGCCATCCCCGAGACCCTTGGCCCTTGGTGGGGGGACTGGTGACGTTGTTACTTGGGGTAGAACAATTATATTTATACCACGTGTCATTTCACTGTGGCTCCTTTATATGGCCCACATGTGACTATACCCGCGTGTGGCCATGCTTCGCTCTAGTCCCCGCGAGCGCGATGATGTTCCTCCACTCGAAGGCGATGGAGGATGGGGAGGTCGCCCTGCTGTTGGCTAGATCCATCCCTTGAGCTTTCATGATGGGCTCGAATTATCTCCTAAACTCCACACAAAGGTGATGAGCTCAAATAGTTGGGCGGACCAACATTCCCTCTGGGAGGCGTCTACTGGAGGAGGGAACTGAAATAGCGCAGACACCACAGCTAGCGTGTTGCGACAGTTGGCCACTCTCGGTGGTGGGCACATAGCCACGACTTGGTTGGTGCGCCCTGGACACAGAGCACATAGGCGCCCACCAAGTGGAGGCGAGCGTCATAGAGGGCACAAAAGGGGATCTCCTCTCGCTCTCCTTGGCTCGCCGATCCAGGCATGTCGTAGGCCCCAATTCTCATGTGTCCTACCAGTGTCGCAGCGTGTGAGCCGCGGGAGGAGGCGGTTCAGGTGGTGTTCCGGTGGGCCATTGCGGTGACCTAGCATACCACTGCATGTGTAGTACACTATAGTCTTTGCCATCACATCCATAGAACACCGTTCCGTAAATATCACATCCATCAGAGTGGTACAACAGAAACATTGCAGGTCCATATTACAAACATACACACTTATTATTACAATAACAGAAGTTCAAGACTTCAAAGATTCAAATTACAAACCAATTTAAACTATTTCAGCGGAAGATTTAAAGTTTCAACTTAAACATCGAATTGAGCTCAACAACTTATTATATAAGGTTCATGCTGCTCGGCTCAATCGACTACTAATAACTAAGGCAACTAATCTGAATCATTCACATCTACTCCATATCTGATCTCATAGTCAACTCTTTCCATTCCTCCAGATAGATCTGGTTCCTCATAGTATACATCCTCTTGACCTTCAACTGCGTACAACGGGATATCTTCTGGCTCCTCAGAGTCTAAGCAGGGAATCAAAGGAAAGGGTGAGTAACAGCGTTTCTCAGTAAGTTCATTATATGCAAGGTGGAAAGTTTGATGCTCTATCTACCACATCGGACTATCAGTCCTTGGTACTATGCAATTTTCGTAAATCTTTCTTCAAAGATTTATTTTATTATAAAAAACTATGCCCATCAGCCTTCACAGGTTGACCAGAAGTTTCATGGAGTTCCTTTCCTGCCGCATTTGTAGCTCCTTCCTACAATAGGGAGTAACAAGTTATAGTTCTTACACTCTGCAGAGGGTGCGTTACTTTACCCATGAGAGATCAACTCCTTGTTGCACAACCGGGCGTACTTTCCTGTCCATAATTCCATGATGTGGGGCCCATTAGGTGATCCAAGACAATCACTGCCCCCTTAGCACCCCGCATGTCTCCTTGGTGTACACCATGCCCACCCATTGAATTATGACAATGGTTTGTACAGACCGTCAGATGCCAGAACTATCGTGGCATGTTGAGGGTTCCCACTCATATGCTGCATATCCTCTAATTACCAATTAATGCACGCTACGAGGATAACAGCCATGACCTGCCCATCGGGCTACATGCGAGAGGAAGAAGATACAGCTGACTTCTTCGTCCTATTCCAAATATCATGGTTAACGTGTGATATACGGCGCTAGAATCACTGATGTCATATGTTGTTAAGTCCTAGGTGTTTAATCTCATTGCAAATGGAAACCTAAGTTCCATTGCTCACCTGATCCATATCATCACTGAGGATGATATCAACAATTTATTTGTTTTAAGAAAATAATATTTTCATTCTTCGAAACATAGATGATAACACACAGTTTGTAAATTCTTTGATAAAGACTCTTCAAAAGGACATGAGCAAGTGATGAACTTGCCTTGTGATCGCAAGGTAGTGAAGTCGAATGCTTGCACTGGACCTTGAGCTTCTATGTATACAAAACACCATTATTGCCTGATAAGGACAATATTTAAAGAAGCAAAATGAATATGCATAGTAATGTAATGCATAATTTATTATTTATCTTCTTTGTGTGTTTTACCCAATATTTTAGTTTCTGGAATTTCTTTATGTAATAAAGCAATTCATTTTAAGGAATAATATTTAATATTTTATAAATATTACATTCACTATTTTTATAATGTAGTATATTATTAATCGAGTTAAAAACTATTTTTTTAAAATTTTAACTCCTATAATTATTTTATTAATATTATTTTTTAAGAATAAGCATTTTTACTTTAAAATATTTTATTTTGATATCTTAAATATCCCTTTAGTATTTTTCTAAAATGCTATAATAATTAAGGATGATAAAAGTTATTTTTATATATTTTATTTATTTTTATAAAATTCCATAAGGAATATATATTATAAAAATCTTTAACTTAAATTTATGCTATTAAAAATAGACTTCTTAATTTAATTAAGTAGCTTGAATTATTATAAACCTAAAAATATATTATTTGTAGTTTTAGGTTATTTCTAGAATTTATTAAATCCTAGGACTATTTTGGTCTTTTGCTAAATTATTAAATTCCTTTTCTTTTCATATTTGGGCCAACCCCATTGTGCTATATGGGCCCAACTTGGCCCAATTGGCCTGGTCTAAACAACTCCCCGAAGTGGTACTGGACCCTATCGGCCTAGTATGCTCCACTCTCTCTCTCTCGTTCACTCCTCTCCTTCTTCCTTGACTCCGTGGTGCTATCGACACCGCCGCCGTGCGATTCACGCCGCTTGGGTCTTCCTTGCCGCCTCCATGGTGTATGGTGAGGTTGCTGACCCTGCTCCTTCATCTGGTCCATTTCGATTTGGCTCTAGGGCTCTCCTTCATCCAGGCTGACTCCGTCTCGAACCCTAGGGTTTGGGGTGCTACTGGTGATGCCTTCATCGCTTCCCCCATGGTGCTGTGAGGTGCTCGTGCATTATTATGGTGGTGCTGTTCGTCCTCATGCGTTGTTATGGCCACCTCCTCGGCTCGGTCTGGGTTGCAACGCCCTTCGGGTGCTCCCCATGCCGCCGTGCGCTCGTCGGCCCCTCGACTTCCTCTTCTAATCTACAGCGAGGACCACTGGTGAGTTTGGTCTTATCACCTCTCATGCCTTCTGTCCTCTACCTCTCTTGATCACATATGTGTGTATCTAGTGTGCATCCCTAATTAGATTTCATGTCTTGATTAGGGTTCATCCCTTTGTTTTGGTTATATATGATAGATTGGAATTAGTAGTAGTGGTTACTGAGGACCGTGAATGCTTATTTAATGTGGATTACTGTCTACAATTGGTTTTGGTGAATCTAGTGGCTTATCAGATAAATTTCAATTGGTAATTGGACATGGCCTAGATTATAGTGTTTTTGTGAAAATGTTGATTATGGTTCTGGTGATTTGGGACTTCACTACTGTCATGATCCTGATATTGATAGTAGTTCTATTAGTGATGTATTCACTGCATCTATATATGTTGGCGTGTGTGATCATTTGCAGATTGAGGTAAATCAGTTTATTATAGTGATTCATGGTGATTGATTGCAGGAAAATGATAATTAGTGGCTTGCAAGTTTATTTATGAAAATGGGTAATTAATCTGCTTGGTTTAGAACTTGTTCTTGTCACACCATCTTAAAATGGCACACAAGTTTTGATTCTACTACTGGGCTTGATTTTGTTAGTGCTAAAGATTGGATTAATGCCAAAGATAAGTTGAAAGCTTCTTTTAAACATATGTGCCTATGATGTTGGTCTGAGGCTTAGGAATTAGATTCCTATCTTGCTGTCCCTCATAGATATGTTCTGGTATTGATACCAGTTACTTATTCTGGAATCCTTTTGATAAAATTCTTGGTGTTCTTATTAGGTTATATGGATCCATAAGATCTATGGATTCTGGGGTGCTACTCTTTTAAGAGATGTGCCAACAATTCATAACTTTGGATATGTTTATTTTGGAATATAGAATATAACTTTATATCCAGGATCAATGATGTTGGTTTGAGATCCTGATTTAGTTTGTATACTTTAATTATGGCTTTTGTATTCAAAAATCCTCTATGATGGATTAACCCCACTTGGGTGATTTCCGAGAGGTTAAATATAAAACAACACATTAATTCTTATCTTGATAAGATAGTTAGATCATGTGAGGGTTTTATATTACTCACCACAACAGTTGGGTTGTTGGTGTGGTTACTGGTTAATCTGGTGACTTGATCTTGCTAGCTTCTATTACTGGCCTGATCTGGTTCTTCTCCTCCTGGTGCTTCTCCTGCTACTTCTAGCTTCTAGAAGCTTGTCCATGGTCTTGCTATCCACCTACTCCACCCCCTCCTTATGTCACCATCTGGTGAAGCTTTGGATGATATGTGTATGGTTTGGCTGGTGGTTTTTCTTGTCTTTGGCAGGATTGATGTGTTCCTGGTTTGGTGCTTGGGAGAGAGAATAAGCTGCTGGGCTGTGCTACGACTATGCACTCTCCTTTTGCTTGTGTGTCTGTTGCTGTTGTGTTGAAAGCACACTCCATGCAGTTAGATGACTGTGTTGCCCGGTTGTTTGGTGCAATGTGTGGATTATATCAGTGATGTGTTTCACCTTATAACCTTTTACATTTCACTCACCTAGTGAAACTTGCTCCTTTTACTTGTTGTTGATATATTGGCTTGTGGCTCTTTTGATATAAAAGAATAGATATTTACACATTGGTGAAACTTTCCCCTTTTTACTATTACTCAATGATGTATCTTGAGCAGTGCATTTCATTGCTCTCAACTGAGAGTCATTCTAACAATTAATCTTTTATTTTCGTTTTGTTTGATTTGTATTTTTTTGTAGGTACAAGAGCTGGTGCTCAAGATTTAGTATAGGATTAGATAGATAGGTTCTTATTGTATTCTTTATTTGATTCACTTGTAAGAATTTTGTAATAATTATTTATACTAGAATATCCTTTATTGTAATTTCTTTACTGTAATGAATCATTTCATTGGTTGTATGATTTCTACATTGTAGAATGTTTATGAAATAAAGATAAGAAATAAGAATTTATTTCTTATTTGAATTTATTTATATTAATTTCTTATGATTATTTATTATATCTTGATCATAGCAAATAATATTACTAAATGATTTTAGAAATCATTTTAAAATACCAAATCCTAAATTTTAAATATTTTTCCTATTGATTCAAAATTCAAATTTGAATTCAAATTATTTCCCCAAAAACACACTAACTCATAAAGGTCATGTCAAAATTTATAACGATCACTCTCAAGAGCTATCTCTACACCTAGAGAGTGAAAGAAACTCTGATCATATTAGGTTTTTGTTTGGCGAAAAAATTTACCCACATTTTACAGATGAATGCATGCATATGCACCAAATCCTATTTCTACCCTTCGTTGGTTCCTAAATGCTGGGATGTTACAAACTTCCCCCTTTAAATTAAACATCGTCCCAAAGTTTGCTGAAGTGTACCTGAATAGTTCTGTATAGGCTTCTTTTAGGTCATCCTGTTTCTCCCATGTGGCTTCCTGCTTAGGGTGATGTTCCCACTGTACCTTGCAGTACTTAATTGCTCTGTTTCGCAACCTTCTCCAATTTTCTTACAGAATTTTACAGGGTTTCTCGATGTAAGTCAAATTTGGAACATTAAGACATTTTCAGAGTTGTGAAAGATGGAAAACACTATGAACTTGAGCCAGTCTTGGTGGTAACTCTAAAGCATAAGCAATAGTCCTGTTCTGACTCCGTATTTTGAATGGTCCTATATATCTTGGACTCAATTTTCTTTTAGCTTCGAATCTCTTAACTCCTTTCATTGGGCTTACTTTGAGATATACCATATCTCCCACTTCAGGATGCCATGTTCTTCGACTTTGATCCGCATAACTCTCCTGTCTACTTTGAGAGATCTTCAACCTATCTCTCATAATATCTATGATATCTTTCCTTTCCTTGATATAATCTGGTGCGAATTCCTTGGTACTGCTAGGTTCATACCAACAGATTGGTGATCTACATTTCCTCCCATAAAGTACTTGGTATGGGGCTGCCTTCAGACTACTCTGATACCTATTGTTGTAGGAAAATTTTGCCAAAGGTAGATGATCTTCCAACGAACCTCCAAAATCTAATGCACAAGATCTAAGCATGTCTTCCAATATTTGATTGGTTCTTTCTGTTTGACCTCTAGTTTCTAGATGATAGGCTATGCTGAAATCTAACTTTGAACCAAGTACTTCACGTAATTGTTTCCAAAATGCTGAATATACACAGATCCTCTATCTGATACTATCTTCTTGGGAACTCTATGCTTACTTACTATCTCCTTGACATATACTTGTACTAACTTTCGGCATTATCCTTTTGATTTACTGGGATAAAATGTGCACTTTTTGTGAGTCTATCCACAATCACACATATCATATCCTTCCGTTTTGGTGTCATGGGTAATCCTGTGATGAAATCCATTCCAATTTCTTCCCATTTCCACTTCGGAATTTCCAAAGGTTGTAATGGTCCTGCTGGACTTTGATGCTTAGCTTTTACCCTTTAGCAAGTATGGCATTCTGACACATATTTTGAAATGTCTCTCTTCATATTATTCCACCAGAATAATTCTTTCAGATCCATATACATTTTTGTACTTCCTGGATGTATAGAATATGGTGTCTCATGTACCTCTCGGAGTATCACTTCACGAATTTCTGGAACATCTAGAACACAAAGATGATCTTGGAACCATAAAGATCCATAATCTCCTAAGCGAAAAACTGATGTTTGATCTTGAGAGATTCTTTGGATTTCTTCAGCAATAAAAGTACCTTCATCTTGATGTCTGAAAATTCCATTCCAAAGATCACTACTTCTTTCTTCAATTACTTGCATGGTAGCTAATCCTCCAAGAACCTCTATTCTTATCAACTGAATTTCCAATCTTTCCAAATCCATCTGCAACTCTTTCAGCAATTCTCGATTGATAGGCTGGGTGTCACATCCCAAGATTTTCCAAATCTTGTAATGTGAAAATAAATAAACAAAATAAATAATTGTTGAAATTTAGGATGAAAAGAAAAAAAAAATCTAAATGGAAACTTAAAATCCCATCTTGAACAAACTTTGGTTAACATTTGAATGCAACTAAATTCAAATCAAGTGGAATGCATTCTTCATAAATGCATCTGGAAATTTAAACACTTGGAAAATAAACCAAAAACCCTAAAACCCTAATGGAAGAAAAATATTTCCATGTTATCTCCAAGCCTATGGATTTGATCCATCTAAAAATTTGTCAACAAACATTCACAAATGATCAAGAAAGACATATAGAAATGTTATAAGACCATATAAATTGGTTTCACTTAATTTGGAGCCATAAATAAAATCTTATGAATTTAAATAAGATAAGGAAAAGTAATTTCCAAAGCTAATAAATCACTTATCTAAAATCCATAAAAAATGGTGAACAAATAATCCTAAAGGGATTTAAAAGGATAAACAAATATCAAATAAGATTTTACAAATTGGAATCACCAAGTTTGGATCTATAAATAAAAAGATATGGATTTTATAAGATAAAGAAAGAAATTATTCAATAAGGAATATTTAAAGACCAAATCATATCTTGACCTAATCCATAAGCAAATGGAATAATTATGATCCAAATACAAATAAAATAATGGATAAAGAGTTTTCAAATTAATTAAAATGGCATTAACCAAATTCTATTTGAATAAAGACAAATCCAATTTTAAATGATTGATAAATATTATTAAAAGCATTTCCAAATAATTCAAGGTGAATTATTTGACACCCTAATAATTTAGTAAAACTTACTGAAAAGGTTTTGTGGAAGAATGAAATTTAAATAAGGATTAAAAATATTTTAAATCTTATATGAAGTAATGCAAAGGCCTAATTTAAATAATTAAAGGACCCTAAAAAGAATAAATTATTTATTCTAAATTTGACTTCAGAATGTGTTATTAAATAGTGTTTGATTACACACAAAGTTTTAGAGTAATTTGAATTCAAATGAATGCTTAAATAGGATTAATCAAAATCAAAACAGATTATTAGAAATAGAAAATGGAAAAATATCAGAAAAAAATAGAGCAAGCCAAACCAGCCCAGCAGACCCAGTCTGGCCCAGTTAGCCCATTTACCCCGCCCCACGAGAAAAACGATTCGCACCATCGACTCGACCCACTCACTCGTTGACCGATGGACCCCACCTCCCCTCTTCCTCTCTCGCTGACGCCAGGCCCCAACGCCAGCTCCCTTCGTCCTCACCCGCGCGCTAACCTCGCCGGCGGTTTCTGCCGTTAAAAGCTTGCTTGATTCCTCTTCAATCGCGCATTGATTCGGCCCTATGACCACGCCTTCTTAATCGCCTCTCCCTCCTCTCTGTTTCCCCCTCAGTTCCCCACCCTAGTGCGCCCCCAGGCTACTCAATTTCACCCTACAGCGCCACTGACTCCGGCGAGCTCACCGAGCAATTCCGGCAGCTCCTCGCCTCCCCTCGTTTCCTCAACCACTCGAGCATGCTCACAGGAACCAGACGCTCATCCCAGCAGCTCCAGTTCGCCTGCGCACGCTCCGGACACTCGCCTTCGTCGTGAACAGAGCACCACCATCGACTACCACCTCTCCGGTGAAGTCTCTGGTAAGAATCTGACCGCCCTAACCCCTCTTCTTCACACGCACATGCTCTCTGTGACCCCGCGCATCTAACGACACTTCCTTTTCTCTCTAGCGTGCACCGTACATTCGCCATCGTCTTCAACAGGAAGAGCCCGACGCGGACACAAACTCCGGCGAGCGATTCGAGCTAACTCCGTGCGCCCCTGACCATACTGTGGCCACCTTGAGCACCACCGCGACCCTGCGAACCTGGTGAGCTTCTCCCTACCCTCTCTCGCTTCCTGCATCGCCAGCAACACCACCGCCAGGCCGCTCCGCCGCCAGTCGTCGCCGCCAACCTTTGGTCAACTTGCTGGAGCCGTCCGATCCAGATCCGAGGCACACGATAGATTCACTTAAAAACGAAGGGGTATGCGATCTAAGCCGTGCGATGTAATTAGATCTAACGGCTGTATTTGCTGATCCGCGCGAAACGGTACGTGCCAGTAGGATAGCGCCACGTGTCACAGAGTCTGTTTTAAAAACAGATTTGATCTATTTGTGGTTCAATTTTGTAAAAATCATAACTTTCAAACCACACGTCCAAATTTTGCAAATTTTATATAAATGGAATCAGAAAGACAAGTACTTTCTGACCATGCACTTTGTTTAGTGAATTGTTTCTATTAAATTGATTGTTTTTGCAGAAACTTATGTAGGCATATTTGGAATATAAAATTTGTTCTAAAATGATTTTTGAGATAAAACCTTTGGCAAATGGTTTGTTTTGAACCTACTGACCATAGAAATCAACTGGTGGTTTCAAAAATGTATTTGGTGAAGCAAAAGAATGAATCTTTGATTTAAAAACATTTCTAGCCCAATAAAAATGTTGATTATGGTTTAAAAATGATTTTGGAGGAAAACATTTGAGAAATGTCTTGATTTAAACTCTCTGACCCCAACCACCAAGTTTTATGATTTGAAAATGTATTTTGTGAACCCTATTGATTGTTGCCTTATTAAAAGCATTTCTCCACCACATAAAATAATGCTTGGTTTAAAAAAATGGTTTGTAGGTAGAACCTTTTGCAAATAGTTTTGCCACTTTATAAAATGACCAATAAGTGTTTTTAGAATGTTTATAACCTATTAGAAACCACTTCTCCAAATAAAACAATCTTTAGCATGCTTGCATGCATTGCTTTGCTTCTATCATTTTATGTGATGTTTTGCTTGAATGGTAGATTGAAATATTGCTTTCTTGATTGAATTGTAGTGGAATTTGAAGAGTGTGATTGTTGCATGATCAAGGAGTGAACTTATACTCTCTACCAAAAAGGCAAGTGATGCTTCATACTTTTGTCCCATTATTTTCACTATGCATTAGTGATATTTCTAAGTAGGACTTGCATGGCATTTTTCTAAGTATATACTATGCCATGGGAAATCCTAGTAGATGAAACCTTAGTAGAATTATCCTAAGTTAAGATTCCTACTACTTTCATGCTTAGCTTAGCTAGTAGAAAACAAGGGTGGAATATATATATTCATACTATGGAATATTTCTAAGTCAAGGACTTGTGTTTTGTTTAATAAAACAACTAAGTGAATGAATCACCTGGGTGGAATGGAAAGAATGGTTTGTGTTGAGTGGTTATGCAAGTCCAGTATGTTGGGGAAAACTTGGGCATCACCAAGTCCAGTATACTGGGGAAAACTTGGTAACTCACTTGTGGATGGCCACCCAGGAACAAAGAGATTTGAGATGTCAAATGTTGAGAAGCTTCAAGTGCAGCCACTTGGCATTATGGGCTCTGCCTGGATCATATAGGTTGCAATAACTTAGCCAAATGGACAGTTGGTGGTAGGGGTTTGATAGGTTGGAAAACGTCCATTCTGGTATAAGGGAAGGCTTCTGAAAGATCTTGTCTTGTTGAAACCAAGTCTTGTGGGGAAAGTGCACCACCTCTGCAGAGTGTAAAATCTAAGTACTTAGCCATGTCGCTGGTAAAGGACAATTTGAGCATCAAGACATGGAAGCTATCAAGAATCTCCTCATCCCAATTTCTAAGTTAAAAACTTGTGGTTGAACAAGGGTTGAAGGATCACCAATTTCTATTGGGAGATGCCTTGGGTGTTTTTGTCAAGCAAAAACTTAGTGTTTTCAAATGATAAGGAAAATCTATTTTGAGCAAAGCAAGCCTAAGCTCCACTTAGCCAAAAGCATATAGATGATAGACTCTCTATACTACCATTGTATCACTTGCCAATACAATTCAAATGTATTGACCCTTGTGGCTGTAACTTGTTATGTTGCAGGTTTGTTTGATATTAGTGAAGTAGGATTACAAGTCTACAACCAACATTTTTGCCTTTGGCATTTTGAAGATGAAGGACCCCATGCTATTGTTAAATTCTGCTGCATTGTAATGAGATAGCCAAATGAGCTATGTAAGATGTAATAAATTATGTTATTCCTGGTTATAAAGTTGTACTATGACCTTTGTTTCTTGATATTACATCTTAACTGTGGATGCTAGCTATTGATCCAGGGACTAGCATTGCAATCACAGGGATCCTTTTCCTTTAGAAAGGAGGGATCTTACAGATGGTATCAGAGCATTGTGTTGCCTGTAGGATTGTAACCCTAGGATTGGACAAAACCCCTTAGAAAATAGGAGTTGTATTTGTTCCAAAACTTATTTACAAACAATCTTGTAAACTCTTTCCTCAACCATTTCTAGTTTTGACTCTACATCTCTTCTATTTCAAACTTGATAGACAAAGCCTACCCCATGGCCAAAGACTTCACCATGAGCAAAGGACTTCATCAACTCTAATGACTTCAACATCTTCAAGAGATTTCAACCTTATTCTCAACAAAGACTTCAACCTTGGATATCACTAAGGACTACAAGTGAGACAAGAAATATTGCTCAAGACTTGAAGACTAAGGAAACACAACTTAGAAGGAATCATCATCACCTTTGGGTTTTGTGACCAAGACACAAGAATTTTTTTCCAAACAAACCATGATCTCATGCAAGAAGAATCAACCAAGAAGGAGGGAAAGATCTCAAGTGAACCATATAGTTGGACCACCATATTTAGATTAAACCAAATTCACCAACTTATGAGGTGTAGCAAAAATATTTTATTGCCTAAAAATGTGCTTGAAACTTGTTGTTTGAGTGGAATGTTTGTTTGTGATTGCTTGCACATTGCTTGAGTGAATTGTGATGTGTGTGATTAGAATTGATTCCTTAGAAGTATCTTGCCCATTCTAATCCCAATCCAATCCAAACAGATGACTTCTCCAAGAGACTTCAACATCAAGAATGACAACAACAACAACAACCAAGAGATGCACATGATAGAACAACTACTAGCAAACCAAACCCAGTTTAACCAAGTGACAGCTCAATTTTTAGCCAACACCAGTGAGCTAGATCCAACCATGCAAAGGTTTTTGGAAACCCAAACCCAATTGTTGCACAAGGTGACAGATCAAATGATCAACATGGGAGACAACTCTTCCCAAGGAGATTATGGAAAACAAGATGTCAATGATGATATTCTAGAAGGAACCCTAGCTTGCAATATTTGTGGAGACAAGGATCACACTTCCAAGGAGCATGAAGATCAATGCCACAATTGTGAAGAGAAACATCCAATTGACCAGTGCCCCACATCTCAAGCTACTTGTTTCTTATGTGAAGGAAATAATCATGTCCCTATCCAATGCCCCATTATTCCATAGTTCAACAAAGGAAACAAGGCGGAGTGCAACAACTGATTGCATACTACCATGAGAGAGCAAAGTCTACCAAGAAGGATGAAGACAAAGGAAAATCTCAGCTTCCACCTCCATGCAATATGACTCAATTTAAAGGACCAAAGAGGAGACATATGTATTATCCAAGGAAAAGGTCAAGGAGACCAGGAAACTTTCCTACCTTTGAGATAATATATGAAGAGCATGAACTAGAAGCACTCCTAGCTTTGGAGAAACCCAAGAAGAAGAAGTATAAGGAGATTAGCCAAGTGTGGTGCAACAACTGCAAAGAGCTTGGTCATTATGTGTCAACTTGTCCACAGAACATACGTGAAGAACTCAATCTTATCACATGTTACAATTGTGGTAACCAAGGACATTATGCAAGCAATTGTCCAGAAAAGATGAAGCACAATATAAAGCCTATGAAGGATCTCAGCCTAGCCACATGTTTCAAGTGTGGAAAAAAGGACACTATGCAGATGTTTGCCTAGAGAGATTTCAACAAGATCCCAAGCAAGTCAAGAAGTAATCTGGTTGGAAATTTTTTAAGGGTGGTAGTACCCTAGTTGCTTTGAGCCAACTTGTAACCCCTAGCCTCCCCAAATCTCGGGACGAGATTTATTTTAAGGGTGTTAGCCTGTCACATCCGAAGATTTTCCAAATCTTGTAATGTGAAAAATATATAAACAAAATAAATAATTGTTGAAATTTAGGATGAAAAGAAACTTTTGTTTCTAAATGGAAACATAAAATCCCATCTTGAACAAACTTTGGTTAACATTTGAATCCAACTAAATTCAAATCAAGTGGAATGCATTCTTCATAAATGCATCTGGAAATTTAAACACTTGGAAAATAAACCAAAAACCCTAAAACCCTAATGGAAGAAAAATATTTCCAAGTTATCTCCAAGCCTATGGATTTGATCCATATAAAAATTTGTCAACAAACATTCACAAATGATCAATAAAGACAAATAGAAAAGTTATAAGACCATATAAATTGGTTTCACTTAATTTGGAGGCATAAATAAAATCTTATGAATTTAAATAAGACAAGGAAAAGTAATTTCCAAAGCTAATAAAGCACTTATCTAAAATCCATACAAAATGGTGAACAAATAATCCTAAAGGGATTTAAAACGATAAACAAATATAAAATAATATTTTACAAATTGGAATCACCAAGTTTGGATCTATAAAAAGATATGGATTTTATAAGATAAAGAATGAAATTATTCAATAAGGAATATTTAAAGACCAAATCATATCTTGACCTAATCCATAAGCAAATGGAATAATTATGATCCAAATACAAATAAAATAATGGATAAAGAGTTTTCAAATTAATTAAAATGGCATTAACCAAATTCTATTTGAATAAAGACAAATCCAATTTTAAATGATTGATAAATCTTATTAAAAGCATTTCCAAATAATTCAAGGTGAATTATTTGACACCCTAATAATTTAATAAAACTTACTGAAAAGGTTTTGTGGAAGAATGAAATTTAAATAAGGATTAAAAATATTTTAAATCTTATATGAAGTAATGCAAAGGCATAATTTAAATAATTAAAGGACCCTAAAAAGAATAAATTATTCATTCTAAATTTGTCTTTAGAATGTGTTATTAAACAGTGTTTGATTACACACAAAGTTTGAGAGTAATTTGAATTCAAATGAATGCTTAAATAGGATTAATCAAAATCAAAACAGATTATTAGAAATAGAAAATGGAAAAAGATCAGAAAAAAATAGAGCAAGCCAAACCAGCCCAGCAGACCCATTCTGGCCCAGTTAGCCCATTTACCCCACCCCGCGAGAAAAACGATTCGCACCATCGACTCGACCCACTCACTCGCTGACCGGTGGACCCCACCTCCCCTCTTCCTCTATCGCTGACGCCAGGCCCCACCGCTAGCTCCCTTCGTCCTCACCCGCGCGCTAACCTCGCCGGCGGTTTCTGCCGTTAACAGCTCGCTTGATTCCTCTTCAATCGCGCATTGATTCGGCCCTGCGATCACGCCTTCTTAATCGCCTCTCCCTCCTCTCTGTTTCCCCCTCAGTTCCCCACCCTAGTGCGCCCCCAGGCTACTCAATTTCACCCTACAGCGCCACTGACTCCGGCGAGCTCACCGAGCAATTCCGGCAGCTCCTCGCCTCCCCTCGTTTCCTCAACCACTCGAGCATGCTCACAGGAACCAGACGCTCATCCCAGCAGCTCCAGTTCGCCTGCGCACGCTCCGGACACTCGCCTTCGTCTTGAACAGAGCACCACCATCGATTACCACCTCTCCGGTGAAGTCTCTGGTAAGAATCTGACCGCCCTAACCCCTCTCCATCACACGCACATGCTCGCCGTGACCCCGCGCATCTAACGAAACTTCCTTTTTCTCTCTGGCGTGCACCATACATTCGCCATCGTCTTCAACAGGACGAGCCCGACGCGGACACGAACTCCGGCGAGCGATTCGAGCTAACTCCGTGCGCCCCTGACCATACTGCGGCCACCTTGAGCACCACCGTGACCCTGCGAACCTGGTGAGCTTCTCCCCACCCTCTCTCGCTTCCTGCATCGCCAGCAATGTCACCGCCAGGACGCTCCGCCGCCAGTCGTCGCCACCAGCGCCGCCAACCTTTGGTCAACTCGCCGCAGCCGTCCGATCCAGATCCGAGGAAGACGATAGATTCACTTAAAAACGAAGGGGTATGCGATCTGAGCCGTGCGATGTAATTAGATCTAACGACTGTATTTGCTGATCCGCGCGAAACGGTACGCGCCAGTAGGATAGCGCCACGTGTCACAGAGTCTGTTTTAAAAACAGATTTGATCTATTTGTGGTTCAATTTTGTAAAAATCATAACTTTCAAACCACACGTCCAAATTTTGCAAATTTTATATAAATGGAATCAGCAAGACAAGTACTTTCTGACCATGCACTTTGTTTAGTGAATTGTTTCTATTAAATTGATTGTTTTTGCAGAAACTTATGTAGACATATTTGGAATATAAAATTTGTTCTAAAATGATTTTTGAGATAAAACCTTTGGCAAATGGTTTGTTTTGAACCTACTAACCATAGAAATCAACTGGTGGTTTCAAAAATGTATTTGGTGAAGCAAAAGAATGAATCTTTGATTTAAAAACATTTCTAGCCAAATAAAAATGTTGATTATGGTTTAAAAATGATTTTGGAGGAAAACCTTTGAGAAATGTCTTGATTTAAACTCTCTGACGCCAACCACCAAGTTTTATGATTTGAAAATGTATTTTGTGAACCCTATAGGTTGTTGCCTTATTAAAAGCATTTCTCCACCACATAAAATAATGCTTGGTTTAAAAAAATGGTTTGTAGGTAGAACCTTTTGCAAATAGTTTTGCCACTTTATAAAATGACCAGTAAGTGTTTTTAGAATGTTTATAACCTATTAGAAACCACTTTTCCAAACAAAACAATCTTTAGCATGCTTGCATGCATTGCTTTGCTTCTATCATTTTATGTGATGTTTTGCTTGAATGGTAGATTCAAATATTGCTTGCTTGATTGAATTGTAGTGGAATTTGAAGAGTGTGATTGTTGCAAGATCAAGGAGTGAACTTATACTCTCTACCAAAAAGTCAAGTGATGCTTCATACTTTTGTCCCATTATTTTCACTATGCATTAGTGATATTTCTAAGTAGGACTTGCATGGAATTTTGCTAAGTATATACTATGCCATGGGAAATCCTAGTAGATGAAACCTTAGTATAATTCTCCTAAGTTAAGGTTCCTACTACTTTCATGCTTAGCTTAGCTAGTAGAAAACAAGGGTGGAATATATATATTCATACTATGGAATATTTCTAAGTCAAGGACTTGTGTTTTGTTTAATAAAACAACTAAGTGAATGAATCACCTGGGTGGAATGGAAAGAATGGTTTGTGTTGAGTGATTATGCAAGTCCAGTATGCTGGGGAAAACTTGGGCATCACCAAGTCCAGTATACTGGGGAAAACTTGGTATCTCACTTATGGATGGCCACCCAGGAACAAAGAGATTTGAGATGTCAAATGTTGAGAAGCTTCAAGTGCAGCCACTTGGCATTATGGGCTCTGCCTGGATCATATAGGTTGCAATAACTTAGCCAAATGGACAGTTGGTGGTAGGGGTTTGATAGGTTGGAACGCGTCCGTTCTGGTCTAAGGGAAGGCTTCTGAAAGATCTTGTCTTGGTGAAACCAAGTCTTGTGGGGAAAGTGCACCACCTCTGCAGAGTGTAAAATCTAAGTACTTAGCCATGTCCCTGGTAAAGGACAATTTGAGCATCAAGACATGGAAGCTATCAAGAATCTTCTCATCCCAATTTCTAAGTTAAAAACTTGTGGTTGAACAAGGGTTGAGGGATCACCAATTTCTATTGGGAGATGCCTTGGGTGTTTTTGTTAAGAAAAAACTTAGTGTTTTCAAATGATAAGGAAAATCTATTTTGAGCAAAGCAAGCCTAAGCTCCACTTAGCCAAAAGCATATAGATGATAGACTCATTATACTACCATAGTATCATTTGCCAATACAATTCAAATGTATTGACCCTTGTGGCTGTAACTTGTTATGTTGCAGGTTTGTTTGATATTAGTGAAGTAGGATTACAAGTCTACAACCAACATGTTTGCCTGTGGCATTTTTGAAGATGAAGGACCCCATGCTATTGTTAAATTCTGCTGCATTGTAATGAGATAGCCAAATGAGCTATGTAAGATGTAATAAATTATGTTATTCCTGGTTATAAAGTTGTACTATGACCTTTGTTTCTTGATATTACATCTTAATTGTGGATGTTATCTGATCCAGGGACTAGCATTGCAATCACAGGGATCCTTTTCCTTTATAAAAGAGGGATCTTACACTAGGTATCTGTGCTCTTCCAACTTAAAGCATCTGGCACAACATTGGATTTTCCAGGGGTATAATTGATCGTCGGATCATAATCTTTAATTAGCTCTAACCAATGTTTCTATCTCATATTCAATTCCTTTTGAGTGAAGAAATATATGAGACTTTTGTGGTCAGTTTATAACTCACACCTTGCTCCATAGAGAAAATGCCTCCATCCTTTCAGAGGAAAGACTACTGCTGCTAACTCCAAATCATGATTTGGATAATAGAATTAATGTGGTTTTAGTTGTCTTGATCTGTATGCAATTACCTTACGGTCTTGCATTAACACACATCACAATCCTTCCTTGGATGCGTCACAATATACCGTGTAATCCTTTCCTGTTTTAGGAACTGCTATGATTGGTGCGGTAGTTAATCTAGTTTTCATCTCTTGAAAGCTTGCTTCACACTTCTCATCCCATATAAATGTTGTACTCTTTCTTAGCAATTTGGTCATTGGTCCAGCTATCTTGGAAAAACCATCAATGAACCACCGATAATAACCGGCCATACCCAAGAAACCTCGGATTTGTTTCACATTGGTTGGTGCATTCCACTCTAGCATTGATTGAACATTGGATGGATTTATAGCAATTCCATCCTTACTGATCACATGACCAAGAAATTCTACTTTGTCCAGCCATAATTCACACATACTGAACTTAGCATAAAGCTTATGTTCTCTTAGGATTTTCAATGCTATTCTTAAATGATCTACATGGTCTTCCTTATCTGTTGAGTATATCAAAATATCATCAATGAACACTATGACAAACTTGTCTAGATAAGGCATGAAAATTTTGTTCATCAAATTCATGAATATTGCTGGTGCATTAGTCAATACAAAAGGTAGGACAAGATACTCATGATTTCCATACCTTGACACGAAAGCTGTTTTTCGAACATCTTTAGGTTTAATATTTATCTGATGGTATCCAAACCTTAAATCAATCTTGGAGAACACTCCAGCTCCCTTGACTTGATCAAACAGATCTTGGATTCTTGGTAATGGGTACTTGTCTTGATTGTAACATTGTTGAGATTTCTAAAATCCCCACACATTCTTCGTCCTCCATCTCTTTTATCCACAAAAATTACTGGGTTCCCCATGGAGATACACTTTCCTGAATAAATCCTTTCCTATCTAACTAATCAATTTTCTCTTTAAGATCTTTAAACTCCTTTGGACCCATCTTATATGGTGCTTGAGCCATTGGTGCTATACCAGGTATTAGATCAATAGTGAATTCTATTTCCCGGGAATGGTGGCATTCCTGGTAAATTTGCTGGGAAAACATCTTGTAACTCATTTACTACTGGAATATCCTTCAACTTGACCTCATTAATTGAGTTAAATTGAAGATCTACCATAATATAATTGTGTTTATTAGCCTGGTATAGTATCCTGGCTCCACTTGGAGTTTTGATTGAAACAGTTTTTCCTCACAATTTATCTGAGCTCCATGTTCAGTCATGTAGTCCATACCCAGCACTACTGCAATTCCCTTCAAAGGAATCACATAAAGGTCCACAAAATATGTACAACCACAAATCGAGATAACTTGATCTTATTTAATGTGGCGTACCACTACATTTCCCCTGTCGTCACTAAGGTCATAGGTTTTTCTAACATTGCCCTTCTAATCCCGAACTTATCACAAAATTCCTCAGATATGAATGAATTAATTGCACCGGTATCAAATAAAACTTTTCCTCCTCTATTGGGTTGTGATACGTCGAAACATATCTATAATTTTTGATGCTCCATGCTTGTTTAGTATCTATTTTGCTTTACTTGTCTACAATTTGAGGTGCTTTTTACAAGTTTTCTGGTACTGACCTACTAACAAGTTGCAACAGTGCCAGATGCCTGTTTTCGGCTGTTTTTGGTTTTAGAAAAGTTAGTAAATAAATATTCTCGGAATTGGACGGGACAAATGTAAAAGTCAATTACTTTCCGTGGGGAACAAGAAGTCCAGAGGGGAGACGAGGAAGCGGGCCAGGGCAGCCAGACCCCCCCAGGTGCGACTAGGGGTCGGCCCGCGCCTGGCTATGGTTTGGCCCCCCTGGTCGCCTCCTCGGCCTCCGCCTTCGCCTATAAGAAGCTCCCGATGGAGAAACCCTAGGCACCTGATCAAATCTCCACAAAACCGTCTGTAGCCACCGCAACCATCGTCCCTATATCGGGGGGGATCTGAAGTTCTTCCCGGCACCCTGCCGGAGAGGATATCATCCCGGAGGCCTTCTCTCCAGTATGATGCGTGAGTAGTTCCACCTTGGACTATGGGTCCATGTAGTACCTAGATGGTTGTATATCCTCCTTTTTTGCTTTCATGTATAGATCTTGTGAGTTCCGTTCATGATCAAGATCTAATATATTTGTAATCATGCATGCTGTGTTTGCGAGGATCTGATGGATATTGAGATTATTATGTTGGTTTGATTAATGGTTTTTCTTTGTGATTCTATCATGTCTGTGTTGTTTGTGATCTTGCATGCTCTCCGTTGTTAGTAGCTATCTAGGCCAAGTAGTTGCTAGTGACTCCAAGAGGGGGTATTTATACTCGATAGTGGGTTCATGCCTCTAGTTTCCAAGGGAAGTGACAGAAATCTCTTCGGTTGTAGATGTGCTATTGCTACTAGGGAGAAAACAACGGTCCCTTGTTTATGGAACATGTGGACTATTTACCTTACACACTTTGCTTAAAGTAGTTGTCTGTTGCTTGCAACTTAATACTGGAGGGGGTTCGGATGATAACCTGAAGGTGGACTTCTAGTCATAGATGCAGTTGGATGGCAGTCTATGTATCTTGTTGTATTTCCCAATCGAATCTCATAGGATCTTTCTGACTAGTAATTGCATTATTATGCCTTGCTCAGTTCCTGCTGTAATTTTTTTACCCTTCATGCCATGTTGTTTATCTAGGAGAGCACCTCTAGTAAACGATGGACCCCGGTCCAATATTTACCATTCATACATCTTCCACAGTTACTTTTTTATTTGTTGCAAACCATTACCTTCCATACCATATGTTTAATACTTTATTACCGCAAACCGGTAAGGTTGACAACTTCACTGATTCGTTGGGACAAAGTCATGAGTTTGTGTTGTGTAGGTCTCCACGTTACTTGCAACACCTTTGAGAGGTTTCCTTCCTCCTTCAGGTTCGATAACCTCGGTCGCTACTGAGGGAAACTTGCTGCTGTGCTCATCACACCATGCTCTTGGGGTTCCAACGAAGTGTCTTACTTGGTGCACGCATCAAGATTTCTAGCGCTGTTGCCGGGGAGGCTAAGGACGTCTTCACAAGGGGAGTCCTTCACTTCCTTTCTCTTTACTTTGTTTTTAGTTTGCTTTTTTTATTTTGCTTGGTTTTGTTTGCCTCTTTCCAAAAAACCCAAAAAAAATTAGTCTAGTTTGGTTTTCTTGCTTTATTCAAAAACACAACAAAATTAGTTCCTGATCTAGCTGTTGCTGTTGTTTTTGGCTTGCCCACCTTCGCCAAAATGAACTCTGTTGAGAACACCAAGTTGTGTGACTACACTAGCACCAACAACAATGATTTCCTAAGCACTCCTATTGCTCCACCTGCTCCTGATGCTACCTTTTATGAAATTATGCCTGCTTTGTTGAATCTTGTGATGAGAGAGCAATTTTCTAGTGCTGGTTCTGATGATCCTGCTGCCCATCTCAATAGCTTTGTTGAACTTTGTGAAATGCAAAAGTATAAGGATGTAGATGGATATATTATTAATCTCAAGCCTTTTCCTTTCTCCTTGAGAGGAAAAGCTAAAGAATGGTTGCTTTCTTTGCCTCAAAATAGTATTGATTCTTGGACTAAGTGCAAAGATGCTTTTATTGGAAATTACTATCCTCCTGCTAAGATTATATCTATGAGAAGTAACATTATGAAATTTAAACAACTTTATAGTGAACATGTTGCTCCGGCTTGGGAAAGAACGAATTCTTTGGTTAAGAATTGCCCTACTCATGGAGTCACTGCTTGGATGAGTATCCAGACTTTTTATGCAGGTTTGAACTTCTCCTCAAGAAATCTGTTGGATTCAGCTGCTGGAGGTACCTTCATGGGCTTCACTTTGAGGTGTTGCAACAAGGCTCCTTGATAATATGATGGTTAACTACTCTGAATGGCATGTTGAGAGAGATCCACATGGTAAGAAGGTAAATTCTGTTGAGGAAACTTCCTCTTTGAGTGAAAAGATTAATGTTATTATGGCTATTCTTGTTAATGGGAAAGCTCCTCTAGATCCTAATAGTGTTCCCTTAGCCTCTTTGGTTGCTCAAGAAGAGCAAGATGATGTGAACTTCATTAGAAACAAAAATTTCAACAACAATGTCTACAGGAATAATTTTGGTAGCAACAATAATTATAGGCCTTATCCTCCTAATAATGGAAATTCCTATGGAAGCTCTTACAACAATGCTAGAAGTGCCCCTCTGAACTTGAAGCCATGCTCAAGGACTTTATTAGTAAACAAACCACCTTCAACAAGACTATAGGGAAAAAGCTTTTAAGTGTTGATAAAAATATATCCACCTTGTCTGAAGCTCAGTCCTCTTTGATTAATAAAATGGCTGCTAAACCTGAAACTATGGAAAATACCTTGCAGTGGGGTTTTCCCCTACTGTTTTACCCTAAAAAAATAGAGGTGTGGTGTAAGGGTCCCAACCTTTAATAAGGTAGAGTCCCCTGCGTTTACAATGCTAGTCCCTGGATCAATAGCTAGCATCCAAAGTTAAGATGTAATATCAAGAAACAAAGGTCATAATACAACTTTATAACCAGGAATAACATAATTTTATTACATCTTACATAGCTCATTTGGCTATTACATTACATTGCAGCAGAATTTCTATAAGCATGGGGTCCTTCATCTTCAAAGTGCCACAGGCAGACATGTTGGTTGTAGACTTTGTAATCCTAAACAACACACTTCACTAAATCAATCAAACCTGCAACATACAAGTTACAGCCACAAGGGTCAATACATTTGAATTGTATTGGCAAGTGATACTATGGTAGTATAGTGGAGTCTATCATCTATATGCTTTTGGCTAAGTGGAGTTGAGGCTTGCATTGCTCAAAATAGATTTTTCCTTATCATTTGAAAACACTAAGTTTTTGTTTTGACAAAATCTTTTCTCCCAATCAAAGATTGAAAATCCTTTAACTTGTTCAACCACAAGTTTTTAACTTAGAAATTTGGATGATGAGATTCTTGATTGCTTCCATGTCTTGATGCTCAAATTGTCCATTGCCATGGACTTGGCTAAGTACTTAGATTTTACACTCTGCAGAGGTGGTGCACTTTCCCCACAAGACTTGGTTTCACCAAGACAAGATCTTTCAGAAGCCTTCCCTTAGACCAAAATGGACGCGCTCCAACCTATAAAACTCTACCACCAACTATCCATATGGCTAAGTTCTTGCAACCTATAGGATCCAGGCAGAGCCCATAATGCCAAGTGGTTGCACTTGAAGCTTCTCAACATTTGACATCTCAAATCTCTTTGTTCCTGGGTGGCAATCCACAAGTGTGATACACAAGGTAAACCAGAAACATGGGCCTTGTGTAACCACTCAACCAAAAAACACCATTCAAGTCCCATTCCACCCAGGTGATTCATTAACTTAGTTGTTTTATTAAACAAAAACACAAGTCCTCAGACTTAGAAATTTTTCCATAGTGTGAATGTACATTCCACCCTTGTTTTCTACTAGCTAAGCTAATCTTGATAGTAGTAGGATTCTTAACTTAGGAAATTTCTACTAAGGTTTCATCTACTAGGTTTTTCTATAGCAAGGTTTATACTTAGCATAATTTCATGCAAGTTTTACTTAGAAAAATCACTAATGCATAGTGAAAGTAATGGGACAAAAGTATGAAGCATCACTTGCCTTTTTGGTAGAGTATAAGTTCACTCCTTGTCCTTTCAACAATCACACTCTTCAAGTCACTACAAATCAATCAAGCAAGGCACAATCTCAATCTACCAATCAAGCAAAACATCACATAAAATGATAAAGTCTAAGAAATGCATGCAGGCATGCCAAGCTTTGTTTTATTTGAAAAAGTGGTTCCTAATGGGTCATAAACATTTGAAAACACCTAATGGTCATTTTATAAAGTGGCAAAGTCATTTGCAAAAAGATTTCACTTCATAAACCATTTTCAAAACAAGGTATCATTTTATGTGTTGTAAAAATGTTTTTACTAAGGCATTAATCTATAGGTTTCACCTAATATGTTTTCAAACCATAAAAATTTGTGTTTAGGGTCAGAGAGTTTAAAACAAAACATTTCCCAAAGGTTTTCCTTCAAAACCATTTTTAATAAATAAACCATGTTTTTATTTGACTAGAATTGGTTTTAAATCAAGGAATCATTCTTTTGTTTCACCAAACACATTTTTGAAACCACAAAGTGATTCCTATGGTCAGTAGGTTCAAAATACACCATTTGCCAAAGATTTTATCCCCAAAAACATTTTTGAACAATTTTTATAACCTAAACAAGCATACAAATGTTTCTGCAAAAACAAACATTTTTCCAGAAGCTTTTTACTAAACAAATGGCATGGTTGGCTAGGGCTTGTTCCACTGATTCCATTGATATAAAGTTTGTAACTTTTGGATGTGTAGAACTAAAGTTATGCAATTTACAAAATTGGAAATCTAATAGATCAATTCTGTTCTAATTCAACTAAACAAAGACATGTGGCGTGTTTCTATTCGCTGATACCGCTTCGTCTGGATCACGCGCTGTAGGCCGTAGGATTAAACTAACATCGCACGGCTCAGATCACACGTACCGTTTCGGTTTAAGTCAATCTATCGCGTCCACTGGATCACGATCTAACGGCTCAGATGAGTTTGACCATCATCTGGCGGCGCCGGCGGCGACGACTGGCGGCGCACGCTCTGTCCGAGGTGGTCTGGCCGTTCTAGGAAGCGAGAGAAGAGGAGGAGAGGCTCACCGTGATCGCAAGGACATGGGGAAGCTCAACGTGCTGGTTGCAGACGAAGGGGCGCTCGCATGTGCTGGCGATTGCTCGCCGAAGTTCGCTCGGCGTCGGGCGTGCTCTGGTCGTTGTTGTGGACGAGGCAGATGAGTCGCCGGAGTTGAGCTAGCCGTCGGTGGCGAGATGGTTTTGTCGGAGGCGACGTTCTAAGGCGCGCGCAGACTAGCTGAGGCTACTGGTGTGTGTGCAAGGTACTGGAGAGTGAGCTCGCGTGCACAAGGGGGCAGGGTATGGTCAGGCGTCGCCGGAATTTACACGGGACCTCGTCGGAGCCAGTGGGTTTTCCACGAGCAATTCGAACAGCCCTGGGGCGGAGAGGAGCTGGTGACTGAGGAGAAATGAGGAGGAGGGCGAGGCGTTTAATAAAGCGTGGTCGCAGGAGCGATTAACTGCTGCGTTAACGCGAATTGATGCTCGCAAATTTCGCCAGAAACGGTCGAGGAGAGGAGGCGCGCTCACCGCGGGTGAGAACGATGAACAGGAGGGGTGGGGTCGGCTGGTCAGCGAGAGAGAGGAGAGGGGAGTTGGGTCCACCTGTCATTGGTTCTGTGGGTGCGGTGTGGGTGAAATCGTTTCGCGCGTGGGGGTACGCTGGGTGGGCTGGAATGGGCTTAGTGGACCAGGTTGGGTTGGGTCGTCCTTGTTCTATTTTTTTTTCTGTTCAGAATCTTTTTCTTTTTCTCTTTTGAATTTCAATCAACAATTCAAACATTCAAAACAATTCAAAAACTCCTCCAAACTTTGCCTTGAATTTGGTTCTGTTCAACAACACAAAACTAAAGTCTCAAAATAAAATATTAATTTTATTCTTTTTAGGATCTATTTAATAATTAAATAAAATAGACCTTAATTATTAATTCAAATAGGTTTTGATTTATTTAATAAAATCTCCATTTGAAAACTAAATATTATCAAAACCAAATCAGTAGGTTTTATTTGAAAATAAAAGATACTTGGAGAACTTGTTTAAAATAAAATAACATTTTTGTTTTAGGGTCCATTAATAATTAAATAAGATGGACCTTAGTTAATAATTCAAATAGGATTTGTTTTATTAAAATCTTTATTTTGAAATTTAAAATAAAACTAAAACACTTCAGTAGCTTTTATTTGAGAATATAACATACTTGGAAAACTTATTTAAAATAAATAAATAAGTTTTAGTGTTTGTTTAAAATGGGAAAAGCCTTTACTTAAATAAAATTGGATATTTAATCCTTATTATTTTATTAAATAAACCTTTACTATTTTTATCAAAACCAAATGTTTTATTTCAAAAGCTTGGCCAAGGTTTAATTTGGCTCTGTAAAATAATCCTTATTTATAAAACCACATTTTCTTTTGAAAACCAAACCTTTTATTAAAAGATCCAAAAATAGTAATTTTAAATATTTTTAAGTTTATTGTTTATTTATCTTTTAAATCCCTTTAGGATTTTATTTGATCCAAATAGGTTTTGAAAGTTTCCAAATGGATTCAAAATTTTCTTCTCACCCTGAAAATCAACAAAGTTTTATTTTATTCATTTATTTTTCACATTACAAGATTTGGAAAATCTTGGGTTGTGACAGGCTTCCACCCTTAAAATAAATCTCGTCCCGAGATTTGGGAAGGCTAGGGTTACAAGTAGGCTCAAAGCATCTAGAGTACTACCACCCTTAATAATTTTCCAACTAGTTTACATATTGGCCTTCTTGGGATCTTGGTGTAACTTTCCTGGACAGAAGTTTGCATAGTGGCCTAGTTCCTTGCATTTGAAACATGTGACAAGGCTGAGATCCCTCATAGGCTTTTTTATCTTGTGTTTCATATTTTCTGGACAGTTGCTTGCATAATGTCTTAGCTCTTTGCAGTTGTTGCACCACACTTGGCTAATATCTTTCTTTTCCTTTGGTATCATTGCCTCTTGTTTGTTTATTTGGTTCTTCTTCTTTTCTGGGTATTCATTGGCATAGTGTACCATCTCTTTGCAATTGTAACATTTAAACTGGCTTATGTCCTTCTTCTTCTTTTTGGGTCTCTCCAAAGCTAGGAGTTCTTCTAGTTCATGTTCTTCATTCCTCACCTCAAAGGTGGGATATCTTTCTCTCTTCTTGGGGCATTGATCTTCATGCTCCTTGGATGCATGATCCTTGTCTCCACAAGTATTGCTGGCTTGGGTTCCTTCTAGAATAACATCTTTGTTATCCTTGTTGTCATTAGCTCTTTGGGGAAAAGTTTTCTCCCATGTTGATCATTTGAGTAACCAATCCTTGAAGCAATTGGGATTGAAGTTTCAAAATCCTTTGTATGGCTGGGTTTAGTCCATTGTTGTTGGCTAAAAGCTGAGTTGTCTCTTGGCTCAACTGGTTTTGGTTTGCTATGAGTTCTCTCATGTTGTTCTCTTGGTTGGTGTTGGTGTCATCAACCTTGGAGTTTCTTGGAGTAGTCATCTGTTTAGGTTAGATGGAGATTTAGAATAGGCAAAAGATTTTCTAAGGAAATAATTCTAATCACACACATCACAATTCACACAAACAAGGTGCAATCAATCACAAACAACTTTTCACTCAAACAACAAAGTTCTAGCACATTCTTAGGCAACAAAATATTTTTGTTACACCACATAAGTTGGTGTGTTAGACTTAACTAAAATATGGTAGTCCATCTATAGGGTTTACTTGTGATCTTTCCATCCTTCTTGGTTGATTCTTCTTGCATGAGATCATGGTTTCCTTGAGAAAAACTCTTGGCTACAATACCTCAAGTGAGGTGAACTTCTTCTAATTTTGCATTTCCTTAGTCTCCATATCTTGAGCAAGATTTCCCTTGTCTCACTTGTAGTCCTTAATGATATCCAAGTTGGAAGTCCTTGGTGAATATGCTGAAGATGTTGAAGTCATTAGAGTTGAAGATGTTGAAGTCATTAGAGTTGATGTTGTTCTTTGAACATGGTGAAGTCTTTGGCCATGGGGTAGGTTTTTGCATCAAGTTGAAGTAGAAGAGATGTAGAGTTGAAACCAAAATGGTTGAGGAAAGAGTTTACAAGTTTGTTTGTAAATAAATTCTGGAACAAAAATCAACTCCTATTTTTCTAAGGGTTTTTGTCCAATCCTAGGGTTACAAATCCTACAGGCAACACAATGCTATGGTACCATCTGTAAGGGTCCCAACCTTTAATAAGGTAGAGTCCCCTGCGTTTACAATGCTAGTCCCTGGATCAATAGCTAGCATCCACAGTTAAGATGTAATATCAAGAAACAAAGGTCATAATACAACTTTATAACCAGGAATAACATAATTTTATTACATCTTACATATCTCATTTGGCTATTACATTACATTGCAGCAGAATTTCTATAAGCATGGGGTCCTTCATCTTCAAAGTGCCACAGGCAGACATGTTGGTTGTAGACTTTGTAATCCTAATCAACACACTTCACTAAATCAATCAAACCTACAACATACAAGTTACAGCCACAAGGGTCAATACATTTGAATTGTATTGGCAAGTGATACTATGGTAGTATAGTGGAGTCTATCATCTATATGCTTTTGGCTAAGTGGAGTTGAGGCTTGCATTGCTCAAAATAGATTTTTCCTTATCATTTGAAAACACTAAGTTTTTGTTTTGACAAAATATTTTCCCCCAATCAAAGATTGAAAATCCTTTAACCCTTGTTCAACCACAAGTTTTTAACTTAGAAATTTGGATGATGAGATTCTTGATTTCTTCCATGTCTTCATGCTCAAATTGTCCATTGCCATGGACTTGGCTAAGTACTTAGATTTTACACTCTGCAGAGGTGGTGCACTTTCCCCACAAGACTTGGTTTCACCAAGACAAGATCTTTCAGAAGCCTTCCCTTAGACCAAAATGGACGTGCTCCAACCTATAAAACTCTACCACCAACTGTCCATATGGCTAAGTTCTTGCAACCTATAGGATCCAGGCAGAGCCCATAATGCCAAGTGGTTGCACTTGAAGCTTCTCAACATTTGACATCTCAAATCTCTTTGTTCCTGGGTGGCAATCCACAAGTGTGATACACAAGGTAAACCATAAACATGGGCCTTGTGTAACCACTCAACCAAAAACCACCATTCAAGTCCCATTCCACCCAGGTGATTCATTAACTTAGTTATTTTATTAAACAAAAACACAAGTCCTCAGACTTAGAAATTTTTCCATAGTGTGAATGTATATTCCACCCTTGTTTTCTACTAGCTAAGCTAAGCTTGATAGTAGTAGGATTCTTAACTTAGGAAATTTCTACTAAGGTTTCATCTACTAGGTTTTTCTATAGCAAGGTTTATACTTAGCATAATTTCATGCAAGTTTTACTTAGAAAAATCACTAATGCATAGTGAAAGTAATGGGACAAAAGTATGAAGCATCACTTGCCTTTTTGGTAGAGTATAAGTTCACTCCTTGTCCTTTCAACAATCACACTCTTCAAGTCACTACAAATCAATCAAGCAAGGCACAATCTCAATCTACCAATCAAGCAAAACATCACATAAAATGATAAAGTCTAAGAAATGCATGCAGGCATGCCAAGCTTTGTTTTATTTGAAAAAGTGGTTCCTAATGGGTCATAAACATTTGAAAACACCTAATGGTCATTTTATAAAGTGGGAAAGTCATTTGCAAAAAGATTTCACTTCATAAACCATTTTCAAAACAAGGTATCATTTTATGTGGTGTAGAAATGTTTTTACTAAGGCATTAATCTATAGGTTTCACCTAATATGTTTTCAAACCATAAAACTTTGTGTTTAGGGTCAGAGAGTTTAAAACAAAACATTTCCCAAAGGTTTTCCTTCAAAACCATTTTTAATAAATAAACCATATTTTTATTTGACTAGAATTGGTTTTAAATCAAGGAATCATTCTTTTGTTTCACCAAACACATTTTTGAAACCACAAAGTGATTCCTATGGTTAGTAGGTTCAAAATACACCATTTGCCAAAGATTTTATCCCCAAAAACATTTTTGAACAATTTTTATAACCTAAACAAGCATACAAATGTTTCTGCAAAAACAAACATTTTTCCAGAGGCTTTTTACTAAACAAATGTCATGGTTGGCTAGGGCTTTTTCCACTGATTCCATTGATATAAAGTTTGTAATTTTTGGACGTGTAGAACTAAAGTTATGCAATTTACAAAATTGGAAATCTAATAGATCAATTCTGTTCTAATTCAACTAAACAAAGACATGTGGCGTGTTTCTATTCGCTGATACCGCTTCGTCTGGATCACGCGCTGTAGGCCGTAGGATTAAACTAACATCGCACGGCTCAGATCACACGTACGATGTCGGTGGCGTGTTTAAGTCAATATATCGCGTCCACTGGATCACGATCTAACGTCTCAGATGAGTTTGACCATCAGCTGGCGGCGCCGGCGGCGACGACTGGCGGCGCACGCTTTGTCCGAGGTGGTCCGGCCGTTCTAGGAAGCGAGTGAATAGGAGGAGAGGCTCACCGTGATCGCATGGACGTGGGGAAGCTCGACGTGCTGGTTGCAGATGAAGGGGAGCTCGCATGTGCTGGCGATTGCTCGCCGGAGTTCGCTCGGCGTCAGGCGTGCTCTGGTCGTCGTTGTGGGCGAGGCAGATGAGTCGCCGGAGTTGAGCTAGCCGTCGATGGCGAGATGGTTTTGTCGGAGGCGACGTTCTAAGGCGCGCGCGGACTAGCTGAGGCTACTGGTGTGTCTGCAAGGTACTGGAGAGTGAGCTCGCGTGCACAAGGGGGCAGGGTATGGTCAGGCGTCGCCAGAATTTACATGGGACCTCGTCGGAGCTAGTGGGTTTGCCACGAGCAATTCGAGCAGCCCTGGGGCGAAGAGGAGCTGGTGACTGAGGGGAAATGAGGAGGAGGGCGAGGCGTTTAAGAATGCGTGGTCGCAGGAGCGATTAACTGCTGCGTTAACGCGAATTGATGTCATAAATTTAGCGAGTCGAGGAGAGGAGGCGGTCATGGTGAGAACGATGAACAGGAGGGGTGGGGTCGGCTGGTCAGCGAGAGAGAGGAGAGGGGAGTTGGGTCCACCTGTCATTGGTTCTGTGGGTGCGGTGTGGGTGAAATCGTTTCCCGCGTGGGGGTACGCCGAGTGGGCTGGAATGGGCTTAGTGGACCAGGTTGGGTTGGGCCGTCCTTGTTCTATTTTTTTTCTGTTCAGAATCTTTTTCTTTTTCTCTTTAGATTTTCTGTTTTGAATTTCAATCAACAATTCAAACATTCAAAACAATTCAAAAACTCCTCCAAACTTTGCCTTGAGTTTGGTTCAGTTCAACAACACAAAACTAAAGTCTCAAAATAAAATATTAATTTTATTCTTTTTAGGATCTATTTAATAATTAAATAAAATAGACCTTAATTATTAATTCAAATAGGTTTTGATTTATTTAATAAAATCTCCATTTGAAAACTAAATATTATCAAAACCAAATCAGTAGGTTTTATTTGAAAATAAAAGATACTTGGAGAACTTGTTTAAAATAAAATAACATTTTTGTTTTAGGGTCCATTAATAATTAAATAAGATGGACCTTAGTTAATAATTCAAATAGGATTTGTTTTATTAAAATATTTATTTTGAAATTTAAAATAAAACTAAAACACTTCAGTAGGTTTTATTTGAGAATATAAAATACTTGGAAAACTTATTTAAAATAAATAAATAAGTTTTAGTGTTTGTTTAAAATGGGAAAAGCTTTTACTTAAATAAAATTGGATATTAAATCCTTATTATTTTATTAAATAAACCTTTACTATTTTTATCAAAACCAAATGTTTTATTTCAAAAGCTTGGCCAAGGTTTAATTTGGCTCTGTAAAATAATCCTTATTTATAAAACCACATTTTCTTTTGAAAACCAAACCTTTTATTAAAAGATCTAAAAATAGTAATTTTAAATATTTTTAAGTTTATTTTTTATTTATCTTTTAAATCCCTTTAGGATTTTATTTGATCCAAATAGGTTTTGAAAGTTTCCAAATGGATTCAAAAGTTTCTTCTCACCCTGAGAATCAACAAAGTTTTATTTTATTCATTTATTTTTCACATTACAAGATTTGGAAAATCTTGGGATGTGACATGTGGCCCTCGTATTCAAGGGACTTGAGATTGCCAACTTATACTTCGTCAAGCATATACTCCATATTTGCCACTTTAACCTTAACCACTTCAAGATGCTTATGATAGGGGCAATGAGGGCTGAAAGCTAACAAGTACCATAATTTTTGGAAGATCTTTTTGAAACTTGTAATCCCTTCTTCCTTTACAAAAGGCCTTTCTTCCACCACTATTGAGTCTCCACCTTCTACCTTTAGGCACCATTAAGAGAGCATAGTTGTCATTCTGTGTGTAGTGTTCCAAAGCTTATTGATTGATGCATATTGTGATATTACTTGTTCTTGTACTATTTGTTTCTAGTCACCCTTGTGAACTTTGAAGGTGTCCTATGCATATATTTTCTACTCTATGAGGGACAAGCTGGTTGCCACTATGCTATGTTTTCTGTATGTGAAACAAACAAACATTTTTCAATGCATGTTATTCATGATCTTTGTTTGTAGCTTGTCATGTTGCATGCATAGTTACTATGTCCTATTGTTAGAACTCCATCTTTCATGCACATGTTTAGAGTTCTTTGATCCCAGCTTTCAATGCTTGCAAATGGTTGGATCTTTATTGTGAGGGTGCATGTCACCTCAAAAATTATTATTTTATCACTTACCTACTCGAGGATGAGCAGGAGTTAAGCTTGGGTATGTTGATACGTCGGAAACGTATTTATAATTTTTTATGCTCCATGCTTGTTTAGTATCTACTTTGCTTTACTTGTCTACACTTTGAGGTGCTTTTTACATGTTTTCTGGTACTAACCTATTAACAAGTTGCAACAGTGCCAGATGCCTGTTTTCTGCTGTTTTTGGTTTTACAAAAGTTAGTAAAGAAACATTCTCGGAATTAGACAGGACAAACATCAAAGTCAATTACTTCCTGTGGGGAACAAGAAGTCCAGAGGGGAGACGAGTAAGCGGGCCAGGGCTGCCAGACCCCCCAAGCGCGACCAGGGGTGGGCCCGCGCCTGGCTAGGGTTTGTCCCCCCTGGTCGCCTCCTCGGCCTCCCTCTTCGCCTATAAGAAGCCCCCGATGCAGAAACCCTAGGCACCCGATCAAATCTCCACGAAACCGTTTGTAGCCGTCGCCACCATCGTCCCTAGATCTGGGGGATCTGAAGTTCTTCCCGACACCCTGCCGGAGGGAAGATCATCTCGGAGGCCTTCTCTCTGGTATGATGCGTGAGTAGTTCCACCTTGGACTATGGGTCCATGTAGTAGCTAGATGGTTGTATCTCCTCCTTTGTGCTTTCATGTATAGATCTTGTGAGCTTCGTTCATGATCAAGATCTAATCTATTTGTAATCATGCCTGTTATGTTTGCAGGGATCTGATGGATATTGAGATTATTATGTTGGTTTAATTAATGGTTTATCTTTATGATTCTATAATGTCTGTGTTGTTTGTGATCTTGCATGCTCTCTGTTTTTAGTAGCTCTCTTGGCCAAGTAGTTGCTAGTGACTCCAAGAGGGGGTATTTATGCTCGATAGTGGGTTCATGCCTCTAGTTTCCAAGGTAACTAACAGAAATCTCTTCGGTTGTAGATGTGTTATCTACTAGGGAGAAAACAACGGTCTCTTGTTCATCGAACATGTGGACTGTTTACCTTACACACTTTGCTTAAAACAGTTGTCTGTTGCTTGCAACTTAATACTGGAGGGGGTTTGGATGATAACCTGAAGGTGGACTTCTAGTCATAGATGCAGTTGGATGGAGGTCTATGTATCTTGTTGTATTGCCCAATCGAATCTCATAGGATCTTTTTGACTAGTAATTACATTGTTATGCCTTCCTAAGTGTGACACCCCCGGGATAAGGGATAAACAAATCCCAGACCTCCGTCTAACATAAGCTTAACCTTGATCTCGAGAATATCCAATGAAGAATTGATAACACAGTAGTGACCCTACGACACAAAAATTATTACACTGAGCTCATAACTGAGCAGAGAACCAAATTATTACAAGCAGAGGTCACTAACAACAAACATCAAAAAACGGAAGGCAAATTATGCTATTAAGTATAGCAAACTTAACAAATATCCTAAGAGGCCTAAAGCATAATGATGACATCCCAGCCCATAGATTCCAGGCTGCCGGCCGGGAACCCCAAGCTACCCGTCGATGTCGATGTAGTACCAAACTGATCTTCAGGGAACACTAACTCTGCCAAAAGTATCAACAAAGCAAGGGTGAGTACAGGGTGTACTCCACAAGACTTCTGGTTGGTGGGGTTGTTTTGCATAAAGCCACTTTTGTTTATAAAACAAGAGGAAGAAGAAGCTCGACTAGTCAAAGTATTTTAAAAGGGGATAAGAGAGCGACATCTCCAAAGTATTGATCATCATCTTTTGATATCCACCAAATCATCATCATCTACCAACTAGGATCACCCCCTCGTACCCATGAGGAAGCATCCTTAAGCACACGTTGATCTGCCAAGTTTTACGATTAGGTTATAGTTCTCTATGATCTTAGAATCTGGTCACCAAGCGTTCATAACCGTGAACACGGATTTTCGAAAAGATTATTACCCTATAGGGGTGTACAACTTTACCCACACTTACCAACCGACTCTTAATGCCAACGTTTTAGCCCTCTTCCTTGGAAGGCCGGAAGAGGGTGGTTGGCCACGACCTTTACCTTGCTTTCGCCGAGACCATGAGTCACACAATAAGTATGGTTCTGCCATAATGGGTCAAATCCTGAAGCCGGTACTTAAAGATGTGAGGTGAGGTTGGTTTACCAGGGGTGCCATCAACCCCAAGCAACCCGGTCCATGCTTCCCTACATGTTATGAATGCACCTCCTTCACCTCCTCTATCGAAAACATTTTCGATGTGTATGTCGAATGGAACGCCTGAACTATGTGACTAATGGAATCTACTAGGCAAGTTAATCAGGCGAGGGGTTCCCAAGACCCGTGTGGTTGTAAGCTCATCTCGGTTCCAAAGGCAAGAACTCAGGTCCTTGTGGTGGCGAGCATGGGGCTAGAAAAACCACATCCCACTGTGGCCTTCCATACAAGCCTTAGCATGTTTAATCTCATATCACTGATCTCATATCATCATGTTCTCCTGTCATACTATATTCTCTGCATCTGATACATCATCTGGTTGGACCAGGCTCAACAGCTATGCATGGCTAAGCAGGACACAAATATAAGCGCTAGCAGTGCACACAAGCCAAACCTAGTTATGCTAGGAGCAGTGGATCAGGTAATATAAGCTCAAAGGGAGTAATGCAATAGATAGGATACTTTATCTATCAATAAAATACCACAGTAGAATCGTATGCATCATGGCAGGAAATGAAATCCTTCCGAAATCATAGGATTATATCATGGTGGGGCTATGCTTGCCTTTGCCAGTTGATAACCTATATGCAGATCTTCGGAATCCTTGTATTTTACTTGGTTACAGTTGGTCAAGTATTGGTCTTCGATCTTCGACGGTGTTGATCTCAGTCTTCAATCTCGTCTCGATATTGTATTCTACCGGGAAGAATCAAACATTGGAAAGGAAGGGGAAACAATCAACAATGGCATCGATGCAATGCTCAAACAAGAATGATGATATGACAAGTTAAATTGTATTGAATTGAGACCCTAAAGCATGCTCGACAACTTAATCGGGGTTCTGAGGGGTGAAAACCCTAACTCGGGGAAACTCCGGAAACATATGAGAGGGGTCGATTAGTTCTCTGATTAAATTTGTTATTAAAGTTATTTACAATGCATGATTATAATTTAATTAGGCAGCTCTCATTTTTCTGAACATTTTGATATATTATTTGTATTTTTCTTATAAACAGATAATTAGTTATTGATTTTATAAGATTAAACCAATTTATGGAATTATTAAAACTATTATTAAAAGCTTTTACTGCATCAGGCTAATGTCATAACACGACCCAGGACTTTTGTTACCACACCTGATCCTACACACAGTGACTGACCGGTGGCGCCGAAGCCACATCAGCAGCCATGCAAGCAAAGTGGGACCGGGGGGCTGGTTTGACCAGTCTGGCCCGCGGGATGGCATCACAGTGACTCACCCGATGGTGATCCTCCCAGGTGACACACGGGGACGTCGCTAGGTGGCTCGCAGGGAAGCGTGCGGGTGCGGGTTGGGTAGAGCGCGACTGTGGCAACCATATGGTGGTGGCGTCGCTGGATTTTGACCACCGGAGGAGCTCCGGCGACCACTTCTGCGGTGGCGCGCTGTAAGATCCCACCTTTATAAAGGTAAAGATCCCTGTGATTGCAATGCTAGTCCCTGGATCAATGCTAGCATCCACAGTTTAAGATGAAGTACACAGATACAAAGGTCATTATTACATATCATTCCAGAGACAAACATAGTCTTTTACAACTCCATGGCCACAGGCCTAATACAAGAGTTCAAATATAGAATAATATAAATAAGTCTTCATCTTCATGTGCCACAGGCAAGCATGTTGAGCGTAGACTCATAACCCCTAATCATCATTAGAGTAACCTGCAACATCACAAGTTATAGCCACAGTGGGTTAATACATTTGGAATAGTATTGGCAAGTGATACCTTAGTAGAATATTAGCTTCTAGATACTACATGCATTTGGCTAAGTGTAGCTTAGGCTTGCTTTGCTCAAAATAGGTTTTACCTATCAGTTGAAAACACTAAGTTTTTCTTTGACAAAACTTTCCCAAGGAATCACCAATAGAAATTGGTGAACCTTCACCCTTGTTCAACCACAAGTTTAAACTTAGAAATTGGGATGAGGAGATTCTTGATATCTTCCATGTCTTGATGCTCAGGTTGTCCAATACCAGGGACATGGCTAAGTACTTAGATTCTTCCATCTGCAGAGGTTGTGCACTTTCCCCACAAGACTTGATTTTCATCAAGACATGACCTTTCAGAAGCCTTCCCTTAGACCAAATGGACGCGCTCCAAACCTATCATCCCACTACCACCAACTGTCCAAATGGCTATGTTATTGCAACTTATATGATCCAGGCAGAGCCCATAATGCCATGTGGCTGCACTAGAAGCTTCTTAACATATGGCATCTCAAATCCCTTTGTTCCTGGGTGGCTTTCCACAAGTGTGATACAAAAGGTAAACCATAGAAATGGGCCTTGTGTAACCACTCAACACAAACCATTCTTTCCATTCCACCCAGGGGTTTCATTCACTTAGTTGTTTTATTAAGCAAAAACATAAGTCAAAGACTTAGAAATATTTCACATAGCATGAATATATAACCACCCTTGGTTGCTACTAGCTAGGCTAAGCATGGCAATGGTAAGCATCGTAACTTAGAGAAATTTCTAACAATTCTACAACTACTAGGATTTACCAAGCATAGCATAAAGATACTTATCAAAATTTTCATGCAAGTCCTATATAAAATATTTCTAGTGCATAGTTGGAAAACATAGGGATAGAAATATGAAGCACCACTTGCCTTGGTAGTTTGGGGAGTAGCAACAATCTTCACAACCATAATCACTATTTGCACCAAAATCTACACATAAAATATTAGCACCACAATCACATAACAAAATATACAAACAAAAATATATGAATGCATGCAAATTCCATGTGATGGTTTTTTCTACTCCAAACAAGACAAGTGTACAGTACTGAAACAATAACAAGTCCAAGATACTCAAATTAAACTTTATTTGATCTTTAAAACATTTTTCAAATAATTGCCATAACCAAAATAAGCCTACAAATGTTTCTGCAAAAACAACCATTTTTACAGTGGCAAAACATTAAACACATTGCATAAACAGATAGGATTTTCTCTCCTGATTCCAATGATATAAAATTTACAAAATTTGAATGTGGGGATCAAAAGCTATGAATTTTGCAAGATTGAATATCTAATAGATCTAATTCCAGATTTTAAATTTAAATCCTAGCCACGCGGCGATGTCTGATTGGCTGATACCATTTCAGTTGGATTTAAGTGACACTCTGCAGCTCAGATCGAAAGAAAACGCTTTGTTAAGTGATCTATTTGTGGCCACAGGATCTAGATCTGATGGCTCACAATACTCTGACCAAGATCTGGCGGCGCGCGAGGCTACAGCGGCGGCGGACCAATTTGCGGTGGTGTCCCGGCGAGTCTCGGGGGTTAGGGGGAACATGCAGATGCTTACCGAGCTCGCGTGACGATGGCGAAGCTCAACGTGGTCTTTGCTTGGATAGGGGCGCACTGGCACGGCAGGAAAACCTCGTCGGAGTTCGCTCTCGCGTAGGGTGTTCACTACCGGAGACAGAGGCGATGTTCTACGGTGCTATTAGATGAACAAAAGTCATTAGGAGATGCACAGAGGCAAGGCGAACACAGTCGTAAGGACTAGGGTTCAAGGGGCGGTCTGGATTTACCGGGATTGTTCGCCGGAGTCGAGCGGCGCTTCGGTTGTTCGTGGGGCTCGACGGAGACGATGACCTAGGGAATTTTAGAGCAAACAAAAGGTGTGAGAAGATGCACACGGGTATGACAAGCAAGCTCGTAAGAATGAGAGGTGAAGGGGAGCACGGGGCTCACCGGAATAGGTCGCCGGAGAGCGTCGGGCAGCGGCGTTGCAACTTGAATTGCCGGCAGCCTGGTGGCGGAAATAGTGTGCCGAGTGAGGGAAATGAGAGGAGAGGGGATGGGGTTAAGTAGCCGAAGCTGGATGGGGAGTTACTCGACGAATCAACGGAATTTAACTCGCGAATTCAACGGTAGTGACGGGGGAGGAAACGGGTGGAGTTGATTGCGGCGGGTTAAAGAGACGACTAACAGGTGGGGCGTTGTTGTCAGTGTGAGAAAGAGAGAGGAGGTGGGGTCCAGTCATCATAGACTCTGCGGGTTATCCCAGTGGTGCGAATCATTTTCCTGCGGGAAGGATTTGCTGGGTTAAATGGGCCGAGTGGCTGGGTTGGGCCAGATTAGCTGGTCTGCTCTATTTTTTTCTCCTTTATTCCTTTTTCTTTTCTGACTGGATTTCTGGTTTGAATTTCAAAGCTCAAATCAAAACTGTTTCAAATGAAACTTTCTCCAAACAAAAGTTTGCTGAATCTTGCATCCTGGGATGTGTAAAACATCTAAACACACTCAATTTCAAAAAGGGTTTGGACAAGAAGTTTAAATCATGCCTCATATAAATGTTTATAAAAGTGCATGAATGGTTTGAAAAATCATAATTTGTTTTTGAAAACATTGTCCAAACCTTAGGAACAACACTCAAACTCAAACTCAAAACCTTACTGATAAAAATAAGTATTTTTCCTATTAGAAGGTAACAATATGGCCATTGCCTTGCTTACATAAAATAATAAGCACCCAAAATGCTTTTGTTTTTGTAATGATTTTGAAATTGATCCCTAAATGATTATGCATGCATGGATGATATGCAAAGCTTGGAAAACATGATTTTAGGGATGTTACAAATCTAACTCCCTTAAGGTGAATCTCGCCCTCGAGACTCGGATTGGCTAGCAAATAGGTGAGGGTGGTCTTTCCGAAGATCATCTTCTCTTTCCCGTGTTGCTTCTTCTTCGGAATGATGGTTCCATTGAACTTTGCAGAATTTGATAGTCTTAGTCCGAGTAAATCTTTCTGCAGTCTCGAGAATCTTGATAGGTTTTTCCTCATAGGTGAGGTCACTTTCCAATTGAACCTCCTCCAAAGGTATAGTATCCTTCAAAGAAGTCTCTTCCATCTCTGGATGGCATTTCTTTAGCTGACTCACATGAAACACATTGTGAACGGCAGGCAATGATTCTGGCAATTCAATCTCATAAGCTACTTCTCATTTACGACTCAGAATCTTGAATGGTCCAACATACCTTGGGGCCAATTTTCCTTTGACTCCAAATCTCTTCACTCCACGAAGTGGTGACACTCTAAGATAAGCTCTATCACCCACTTCATAGGTGACTTATCTACGCTTAGGATCTGTGTAGCTCTTCTGTCGGGACTATGCTATCTTCAATTTGTCCTTAACTAGCTTGACTTTCTCTTCAGCCTCTTTGATTAGTTCTAGTCCGAACAAATTTCTTTCACCCACACCATTCCATAATAATGGGGTGGTACACTTTCTCGCATAGAGAAATTCAAACGGTGCCATCTTAATACTGGCTTGATAGCTGTTATTTTAAGAGAATTCTACATAAGGCATACTTTCATCCCAACTGTCTCCATAGTCTAGGGCACATGCCCTCAACATATCTTCAAGAATCTGGTTGGTCCTTTCTGTTTGTCCATCAGTCTGAGGATGAAAAGCAGTGATGAATTCCAACCTCGTTCCCAATGACTCATCTAGTTGCCTCCAAAAATGAGAAGTGAATTGAGTTCCCCTATTAGACACAATACTCTTGAGTACTCCATGCAGTGTAAGATACCTCCCTTTATAAAGGTAAGGATCCCTGTGATTGCAATGCTAGTCCCTGGATCAATGCTAGCATCCACAGTTTAAGATGAAGTACACAGAAACAAAGGTCATTATTACAAATCATTCCAGAGACAAACATAGTCTTTTACAAACTCCATGGCCACAGGCCTAATACAAGATTTCAAATATATAATAAGATAAATAAGTCTTCATCTTCATGTGCCACAGGAAAGAATGTTGAGTGTAGACTCATAACCCCTAATCATCATCAGAATAACCTGCAACATCACAAGTTACAGCCACAGTGGGTCAATACATTGGAATAGTATTGGCAAGTGATACCTCAGTAGAATATTGGTAGTCTAGATACTATATGCATTTTGGCTAAGTGTAGCTTAGGCTTGCTTTGCTCAAAATAGGTTTTACCTATTAGTTGGAAACACTAAGTCTTTCTTTGACAAAAACTTTCCCAAGGAAGCACCAATAGAAATTTGTGCACCTTCACCTTGTTCAACCACAAGTTTTTACTTAGAAATTGGGATGAGGAGATTCTTGATAGCTTCCATGTCTTGATGCTCAAGTTGTCCAATACCAGGGACATGGCTAAGTACTTAGATTCTTCCATCTGTAGAGGTTGTGCACTTTCCCCACAAGGCTTGATTTTCACCAAGACAGGACCTTTCAGAAGCCTTCCCTTAGACCAAATAGACACGCTCCAACCTATCATCCCACGACCACCAACTGTCCAAATGGCTAAGTTATTGCAACCTATATGATCTAGGCAGAGCCCATAATACCATGTGGCTGCACTAGAAGCTTCTTAACATTTGGCCTCTCAAATCCCTTTGTTCCTGGGTGGCTTTCCACAAGTGAGATACACAAGGTAAACCATAGAAATGGGCCTTCTGTAACCACTCAACACAAACCATTCTTTCCATTCCACCCAGGTGATTCATTCACTTAGTTGTTTTATTAAGTAAAACACAAGTCCAAAGACTTAGAAATATTTTCTCATAGCATGAATATATAACCACCCTTGGTTGCTACTAGCTAGGCTAATCATGGCATAGATAAGCATCTTAACTTAGAAATTTCTAGCAACTCTACAACTACTAGGATTTCCCAAGCATAGCATATAGATCAAAAATATTCTTGCAAGTCTAGCAAAATATTTCTATTGCATAGTTGAAAAACATAGGAATAAAATCATGAAGCACCACTTGCCTTGGTAGTTTGGAGAGTAGCAACAATCCTCACAATCACAATCACTATTTGCACCAAAATCTACACATAAAATAATGGCACAAAATCACATACACAATTTATACAAGCAAAAATACATGAATGTATGCAATATGCCATGTGATGATTTTCTACACCAAACAAGATAAGTGCATAGTACTGAATCATAAATAAGTACAAAACAAGCCAAATAAACTTTATTTGAATAACAAAACATTTTCCAAATAATTACTATACTCAAATTATGCCTACAAATGTTTCTGCAAAAACAATCATTTTAGCAGAAGCAAAACATTAAACACATTGCATAAACAGAACGGTTTTTCTCTCCTGATTCCATTGATATAAAATTTGTCAAATTTGGATGTGGGAATCAAAAGTTATGAATTAAACAAGTTTAAACATCTAATAGATATAAAATCTGATTTTATTAAACAGACAGAGCCACGTGGCTGTATCTCATTGGATGATAATGATTCGTGCGGATCGACCGAGGACAGCCGTTAGATCTAATTTGCATCGCACGGTTCAGAACAAAACTTACCCCTTCGATTATGAATCTATCGTGACGCTCAGATCTACATCTAACGGCCCAAACTGATTGACTCAAAGCGAGCGGCGCTAGCGGCGGCGACTGGCGGCGGCGTGGTCAGTCAGCGGCGGAGCCGGCGACACAGGAAGCAAAAAGGGTAGTGGCAAGGCTCACCGAGGTCGTCGCGACATGCTGGTGCTCAACAATGCCTCAGTTGACGAAGGGGCGCTCGGGGTCGTCGTGGATTGCTCGTCGGAGAAGTTCCTGGCGACGGTGTGCTCGGGCGGACGACGTTGGTGACGCTGCAGGGCTCGGAAAGGCAAGAGAAAAAGTCCATTAGATGCGCACGATGATCCTGATTATGCGTGTGTTGTAACATCCCAAAAATACTAAACTTAGATCATCAAATTTCTAATCACCAAGATTAGGGTTAACAAAAACTTTTCTAAGTAAACCCATGAATGCATGTATAGGTGTATGCATGGATTTTGAATTTCTTTAAAAACCACCTTGTTTGTGTGATCCATTGCTTGTAAAATGTTTCTTAGGTGAAATGAACATCATATAAAACATTTCCCACACTTTTCCTTAAGACAAGTAAATCAAAACAAATATATTAAGTGAATGGTCATTTTGACCAATTTAACTCACATGCCTACTTTGGCTATCTCAAACTTTCAAAACCTAACAGAAACTTTTCTGGATCTTTGCACCCCTTGAATGTACTCATAACAGAGTATCAAGGCCCAGTTTGTGATCATCCAGAAACTTTCAAATGCATAGTTTAAATGACAATTCAAAATTGAATCTTCTTCATATGGGAAGATCCCACTTTTTCAAAACCCACTCAAACAAGCTCAACTTTCAAAACCCAAGCATCTGCAGACTCACCAGAACCAATCTAGCAAACCCACCAAAATTCATTTCAAAATTCAAAACTTGATTTCATGCGGCCATTTCATCAAACAGGTTGCAGACACAAACCAAACAAAACATCAAACACTATAGTGTGCAGTGATTCTTGCCTAACTTGTTCCCTAGTTAGCTCACACACACCTCAGTAGATCATCTAGAAAGATTAGCCCAACACTAGCACCCCTGTGAGCTTGCCATTGCCATTAATGGTGAACAGCCGAGCACCTCAATGCCACCCCATAGTCGACAGCAGGCTAGAGGAAGAACTAGCCATGCCAACCTTGTCTGGGAGGCACCCGTCCCACCGCCATCGCATGTCCCAGCATGCGTTGCCAAGCCCTGGACCACGCGCACAAGACACGCCCAGACCATGCCGAGCGTGCGCCAGAGCGCCACCCTCGACCATCACCCACAGACCGCGCACCGCCCTCACCGCGTGCATACACGATCACCACCGACCCAAGAGACCGCCAGACATCCCCATTTGCCGCCCCGTGCCATACATCCACCGCCCGCCATCGAAGACGCCGCCTCTGCCGCGCAGAGCACCGTCCCTTCCAGACCAAACCACACCGCCCCATGCCTCGCGACCATGTCGTTGAGCATCGCCAGGAGACACAGCACCGTCCCCTACCCTTGCCTATGCCATTAGCCGCCTGTAACGTCGCCCCCGACGAGCTCACCGTGCGCCCCGACGGTCCCCTCGCTCGACTATAAATAGAGACCACCCCCGCACGATTTCTTCACACCATATCACTCCCCTCTCCACACTGACCGTGCCACACTATTCTCAGAGCAAGGCGAGCACCACATCGCCAGAATTTCACCGGAGCCCGCCGCCTCTGGAGAAGAAAGGAGCCAGCGATTGGAGCCGCCCCAGGAGAAGCCACCGGTACCAGGAGGTTCGCCGTCGTCAACTTCGTCGTTCGCCCGCCTCGCCAACCCTCGCCCGTACCCCGGTGAGCCCCCAGCACCCCTCACTGGCCGCGCTAGGTTTCGTTCTCGCCGGAGTTGTCTCGCATGGACGATGACTCCCAACCGTTGGATTAGAACTAGATCGAACGATCCACGTTGCCCCATACCGCTTCGCCCAGCCCCGTGTCACTGACGAGTGGGGACACCCACTTCATCAGCCCGCGGAAGCACTGCGCTTAGCAGGCCGGCCCGTTAGAATTTCCCGCGCAGCCCAGCAATTCAAATTAAACCTTTTCTTTTTAAATTCAAACACACTTCTGTACCCAACTTCAAAAATCAACCCAGATCAATTCAGTGCACCAAATTGGATGAAACCAATTTTGTTGGAAAGGTCTGTGAATGCTTAATCCAAGCCCGTTGGATTCAAGTCATTTGGATCTGTAGATCACCCATAGCAAAAATAACAAGGCAGAAGCTTTTCTGCATTCAAACATTTTTCAAATTTAAACCATAAAAGCTTTTGAGTTGATTCCAACTCTCAAAAATCACATTTAACCATACCTTTCAGAATCTATAAAAATATATAGTTTTACTTGCAGAAATATTGTTCAAGTAATAAAAGAATGCTTCATAAGCATTTCTAGTCACTTTAATTAATTAAAATAAAAAGGTAAAACCTTATTAAATTGTGACACCACTTTAAATCACATTCCCATGGACTACAATATGTGGTGATGACATGTGTCAACATGATCCCATGTTTAGTTTGGAGAATATTAAATCTTAAGTAGTTTTTCAATGAGTAGAAATTACTTTTCTAAAATAAAAAGATTTAAACCAAGCCTTAACCTTGTAATGTTAGAGATGATGCTAGATCATCTATAGGACCTTGTGTGTGATGATTGCAAGTAGTTAAGTATTGTTTGGTGATTGTGTATCTCGTATTTATTCATAGACGCTAGTACCGACCAAGGATACGAGGAGGAAGGAGGATACTACGAAGAAGAAGCCGAGGAGAACTTCAACCACTGCTCTGCACAATGCAAGCTAGTAACTATGCAAGCTAAAACTTGCAAGACACTCTACTTTAGCAAGCTTAATACTACGAGTGAATGTGCAAGCTAACACTTGCAAGATACTATACCTATGCAAGCTTATACTCATATTGATGCAAGCCAACCCTTGCCAGATACCCTAGTGATGCCACAAACCCATACTTGTGACCCTACTTGCTTGTTGAAAACCAATCCTAGTTTTATGGCAAGCTTCTTACTTTATTTCTTTATCAAAGCTTACTTAGAGTCTACCTAAGAGTTTGGTAGACACTAGACAGTTGTGCTGAAGGTTGCATAAAGAGCATAAAATTTGGCCTAAGCTAGAAACCTTGATCTCACCCTAAGACATGAGATTGAACTTAGTAAAACTCCACTAGTTACCACCCCTCATTAGTACCAACCCCACCTGTAGATGCTAGTGCTAAGCATAAAACTTGATCAACTTTAGATGGGAATACTTGGTGGAAAAATAGTTATGAAAACCTTGGAATGATGGATCATTCTATTGAAATGTTTTGGACATGTGTTTCCAAACACTTGATGATTCTGGTGATAAAAATGTTGAGGCATGAGCCTTAGCCCTTTATAAAACTGATGGTTGTCTGGATGTGATACCATTCCAATTTTTGCGTACAACCACAATACCCGAATATTGGGTAGGGCTTGACTGGAAACTTATATACCTTTGTATTAGTTCCCTCACGGCCAAGGTCTGAGCTGAGGCTACCTTGTGAAGATTGTCCACTGCAAGACTCCAAGATGACAGTGGTCATGGTTGGGAGGCCAAACTCACAGGAGAGGTGCTTATACTAGGGAGTGTAATTGAAAGGTTAGGATTGATTATCCGCATACTGAGTATGGTGAATTCAGGATTTGTTCCTGACGGATGTATCGAATGTTGTGGTGAAAGTGTACAATCTCTGCAGAGTGTCAAACTATTCGAATAGCGCGTCATGATTATGGACAGTTGGAGTGGCCATCTTTCTCCCCGTCGACTTTTCAAAATGACTTGTGAAATGAAGTGAGACTTTGACTTGACCACAACAGAGTTGTGACCTGAACTACAAGATCCCACTTAGGAGTTATAAAATTGTGACTAGCTTTGGAACTTAGTAGAGATAAACCTGGCTTTTTGCAAAACAACCCTAGAGCCTAGTGTCCTATTATCCAAAAACCCCTTACCTGTTAGTATTAGTTTGCGAGTACTTAAAGAGTACTCATGGCTTTGTCCCTGGCTATTCCCATGGCCAGACTATCAAGAGGAGTACCTCGAAGATGGAACCCCGGAAGGTTACGACAACTAGGATCATCTCCCATCGTCAGCATTGCCTGTGAACTCGAAGATGGAGCTTCGCCTACGCTACCGTTATTATTACGTATTCCGCTGCTTGATGTTGTATTAAGAGCTGGATCATGAGATCCCTATTTGTGTGAGAACCTATGTATCGTTTGTAATGGATGAAGTACTATGGTATCCAATTCTGTTATGTCTCGCAAAAATGGTAATCCTGGGATTGCGATGTATGGCATAACAGGCATCTAGGATTGAAAAATCTGGGTGTTGACATGTGTCCACGAGGAGGAGAGGGGTGGTCGGTATTTACCACAGATGGTCGTCGGAGAAGAGGCAGATGGCTACGGCGAGTAGGCGAGGTCGGAGTCGAGCTTCTGGAGCATGCGCGAGAAAGCGGAGGGTGTCAGTAGGTGTGTACGGGGATGTAGAATAAGCTAGTCTGAACCATTGGAAGAGGGGAATGTGGGGCTTACCGGAATTCGACAACGATCTCGTCGGAGCAGAGGGGTGTCCTGAGAAGATTCCGAGCAGCCTGGTGGCTCCGGTGGGGTGAGGTTTGGGGGAAAAGCAGAAGGGAAGCATGGTGCTTAAGTAGGCGTGGTCGTGGGCGAGATTTACTCGAGCATTCAACGGGAATTGAATCCGCGAAATCAAACAGGAAACGGCCGGAGGAATTAGGGGAAAGGAACTGGTCGCTGGGGTGGAGACGATGACTGACGTGTGGGCCATTATTGTCAGCGAGAGAAGAAGAGAGGAGGTGGGGGCCAGACGTCAGTGAGGGGGCGGGTCGAACAACTGGTGCGAAACGTTTTCCTCGCGGGAGAGGCCGTTGGGCTAAATGGGCTATCTGGCTGGGTTGGGCCAGATTGGACTGTTTGCTTTATTTTTTTCTGCCTTTCACTTTTTCTTTTTCTGATTCAAATTTCTGGTTTGAATTTGAAAGATCAAATCAAATCTGTTTTAAATGAAACTGTTCCCACACTAAAGCTTGCTGATTCCTGCCTCCTGGAATGTGTAACACAACTGTTCACTCTTAAAAATCAACTTGAGTTCTGAAAAAGAATTTAAAACAAGCTTTAGTTAAGTATTTATAAATAGTAAAGGATTGGTTTATAATTCATAATTTGTTTTGAAACCTTGACCAAACTTTAGAAACAACACTTAAGTTTGAACTCACAACATTACTGATTAAAATAAGTACCTTTCTCATTAGAAGATAGCAATAAGGCTAAAGCATACTTACATAAAATAATGAGCATCAGATGCTCATGTTTTTGAAATGGTTTTGAAAAGGGATCCTAAATGATCATGGATGGATGGATGATATGCATGAGTTTTGAAACATGATTTTAGGGATGTTACAAATCTAATCCCCTTAAGGTGAATCTCGCCCTTGAGATTCGGGTTGGCTAGCAAATAGGTGAGGGTGGTCTTTCTGAAGATCATCTTCTCTTTCCCATGTTGCTTCTTCTTCGGAATGATGGTTCCATTGAACCTTGCAGAATTTGATAGTGTTAGTCTGACTAACTCTTTCTGCAGTCTCAAGAATCTTGATAGGTTTCTCTTCATTAGTGAGGTCACTCTCCAATTGGACCTCTTCCAAAGGTATGGTATCCTTCAAAGAAGTCTCTTCCATTTCTGCATGGCATTTCTTTAGCTGATTCACATGAAACACATTGTGAACAATAGACAAAGACTCTGGAAATTCAATCACATAAGCTACTTCTCCTTTACGTCTCAGAATCTTGAATGGTCCAACATATCTTGGGGCCAATTTACCTTTGACACCAAATCTCTTTACTCCACGAAGTGGTGACACTCTAAGATAAGCTCTATCACCTACTTCATAGGTGACTTCTCTACGCTTAGGATCTGCGTAGCTCTTCTGTCGGGACTGTGCTATCTTTAATCTGTTTTTAACTAGCTGGACTTTCTCCTTAGCCTCCTTGATTAGTTTTGGTCCGAACAAATTTCTTTCTCCCACACCATTCCATAACAATGGGGTGGTACACTTTCTCCCATAGAGAAACTCAAATGGTGCCATCTCAATACTGGCTTGATAGTTGTTATTGTAAGAGAATTCTGCGTAAGGCAGACTTTCATCCCAACTAGATCCATAGTCTAGGGCACATGCCCTCAACATATCTTCAAGAATCTGGTTGGTCCTTTCTGTTTGTCCATCAGTCTGAGGTTGAAAAGCAGTGCTAAATTCCAACCTCATTCCCAATGACTCATGTAGTTGCCTCCAAAAATGAGAAGTGAATTGAGTTCCCCTATCAGACCCAATACTCTTGGGTACTCCATGTAGACATACAATTCTACTCATATAGATCTTGGCTAACTTAGCACTTATATAGGATGTCTTCACGGGGATGAAATGAGCCACTTTAGTTAGGCGATCCACTACTACCCAAATAGAATCATATCCTGACCTGGTCCTTGGCAATCCGGTGATAAAATACATGCCAATATTATCCCACTTCCAATCAGGAATAGGTAGTGGTTGCAGCAATCCAGCTGGTTTCTGATGTTCCGCTTTCACTCTACTACATACATCACACAAAGCAATATGTTCGGCGATGTCCTTCTTGAGATTATTCCACCAATATCTTTCTTTAATATCCATGTACATTTTGGTGTTACCCGGATGAATGGAATACGTTGAGTTGTGTGCTTCTTGTAAAATCAGTTTTCGAAGCTCCGGATCTTGTGGAACACAAATACGTTTCCCATACCATAAAGTACCCTATTATCTTCATGGAATCCTTTGGCTTTTCCCTTGCCAATCTTTTCCTTAATCTCTTCAATTTCCTTATCTATTTTTTGGGCTTCTTTGATTTTGTCCAACAAAGTGGGTTGAACATCCAATGACATGAGATGTCCTTCAGGCACAATCTCCAATCTGAGATCTCTAAATTGGGCACACAGATCATCTGGCAGTTCTCCTTTAGTAAGGACATTCACAAAAACTTTACGTCTTAGAGCATCCTCTACAACATTTGCTTTACCGGGGTGGTATTGCAAACTCAAGTCATAGTCCTTGATGAGTTCTAGCCATCTTCTTTGTCTCATGTTAATTTCTTTCTGGGTGAAGATATACTTCAAACTTTTGTGGTCTGTGAACACTTCACATCGCTTTCCCAAAAGATAGTGTCTCCATGTTTTGAGTGCATGGACCACAGAGGCTAACTCTAAATCATGAGTAGGGTAATTTACTTCATGAGTTTTGAGTTGTCTCGAGGCATAAGCCACAACTTTCCCTTCTTGCATAAGTACTGCGCCTAATCCATGATGCGATGCATCACAATACACCTGAAAATCCTTCTCCAAATCTGGCATACATAAGACTGGTGCTATCACTAGCCTCTTCTTCAACTCTTGGAAACTGAGTTCACAACCCTCAGACCAAGCAAATTTCTTGTCTTTCTTTAGTAACTCTGTCATTGGCTTAGCTATCTTGGAGAAATTTTCAATGAACCTTCTGTAGTATCCTGCCAAGCCAAGGAAACTATGAATCTCTTTCACTGACTTAGGAGATTCCCATACAGTTACAGCTGAAACTTTAGCAGGATCAACTGCTACACCATCTCCCGACAAAACGTGTCCAAGAAAACCAACTTCATTTAACCAAAATTCACACTTGCTGAATTTGGCATATAGCTTATGCTCTCTAAGCTCTCAAGTATCAAACGTAAATGTCCTTCATGTTCTTCTTTGCTCTTGGAGTAGATTAAAATGTCATCGATGAATACGACAACAAACTTGTCAAGGAACTCCATGAATACCTTGTTCATCATGTTCATGAAATAAGCTGGTGCATTGGTCAAACCAAATGGCATCACGGTATACTCATACAATCCATACCTTGTGGTGAAAGTTGTCTTAGGTATGTCTTGTTCCCTTATCTTGAGCTGGAAATAACCTAATCGGAGATCAATCTTTGAGAACACACAAGCTCCTTCTAACTGATCAAACAAGTCATTGATTCTAGGCAAAGGGTATTTGTTCTTGATAGTCACCTCACTGAGTGAACGGTAATCTATGCATAACCTTTGGCTTCTATCTTTCTTTTCCACAAACAATACCGGTGCTCCCCAAGATGAAGAACTTGGTTGAATAAATCCTTCCTGCAACTGTTCACCAAGTTGTTTCTTGAGTTTTTTCAACTCATCAACTGACATCTTGTACAGTCTTTTTGCTATTGGTCCAGATCCTGGTAGCAAATCAATAAGAAACTCCACATCTCTACCTGGTGTCATTCCCGGAAATTCTTTCGGAAACACATCCGGATATTCACTCACAATTGGCACACTGTCTATGCTAACCCCCTTAAGAGAATTAAGCTTACTCCCTTTCGATTCAAAATTAGACTTGAATCTTATTCGTTTCTTTTCCGGGGTTATGAGTGCAACTATTCGATTGGCACAATCTAGTACTCCTTCATACTTGGTCATCCAATCCATTCCGAGAATTACATCCAGTCCTTGGGAATCTAGGATTATCAGACTCACTGGAAACTTATGCTTTCCAAACTCTATTATTAGATCCCGGCATCCAAGACTTACTATCATATCTCCACCTGGAGAACTTACTTTTGTTGGACACCCAATGTTTTCAGTTGGAAACCCATTTCTATCAACAAATGCTTTTGATATGAATGAATGTGATGCACCAGTATAAAAAAGAACAAGTGCAAGAATAGAATTGAGTTTGAACTTACCAACCACAACATCTGGCTCTTCATAGATTTCCTCCACATTAATGTGGTTCACTTGCCCCTTCTGGAAAGGGTTGCGCTTGTTGGGTCCTTCGACTATATTTTCTGGGCATTCATTTGCATAATGCCCCATTTTCTTGCACTTGAAACATTCAACCTGACTAAGATCCTTCTTGACAGGCTGGCTTCCACTACCACTTCCACTTCCATTGTGGTGGCTCTTATATCCACTCTTGTGATTCTTGTACTTGTCATTGTCATGACTACAGTGGTACTTGTTGTCATGATGACGGTTGTGGTTGTGGTGCTTGTTGTACTTCCCATGCTTGTGGGATCCAGAACTCCCGCTGTCATCATAATGGGAACGCTTGTGAGACGATCCTGAGTTGTGCTTGTCAGAGTGCTTTCTCTTCCTGCTTTCAACTTGTTTCATCTTGCTCTCCAAAATAGCAGCCTTGTCACAAAGAGACTGATAAGTGGGAACATAAGCCACAGATAGCTGCAGGTTCAATTCATCATTCAAACCTTCAAGGAACTTTTCTTTCCTCTTAGCATCAGTGTCAACTTCATCCGGTGCATAACGCGCCAGATTGTTGAACTCCTCAATATACTCTGCCACGCTGCGGTGGTGCTGCTTCAAGTTATGGAATTCCTTTTTCTTCAGACTCATCACTCCGGATGAGATGTGAGCGGTACGGAAACCATCTTCAAAGATAGCCCATGTCACATCCGCAATGGGAGTGGTGATCTGGAAGTTATCCCACCAAGTGGCTGTTGGTCCTTCCAACAAGTGTGCTGCAAATCTGACCTTCTCTTCAGTAGTATAGCCAACGGTTACCAAGTCCTTGTTCACAGAGCATAGCCAACCATTGGCCACCATAGGATCAGTAGTTCCTGAGAACTTTGCTGGCCTCAGTCTTAAGAACCTGGTAAGCATGTCAAAACCCGGTGGGTTGTTCTGATTGTTGTTGTTGTTGTTGTTATTATTATTATTATTGTTGTTGTTTTGATTCTGGATGAATGTGGTCATCATTTGCATCAACTGCGTCTGAGTTGTCATCATCTGTTGCATCTTAGGGGTGATGCTGTTGTTGTTGGGGTTGGGATTGGCACGTCGGGGAGGCATCTGTGGTTTTCAACAGATGTAAGAATAAGATACCCATAGATGCTAACATGCACAATACATCACATAAACATTCACCAAACATGCATCACATAAGTAAAAGTTCAACAACAAAGACATCAAGTTTTTAAAAGTAAACACACCAATAGAAAGCCATCCACATGTTGGATGGTCATTGCGACTCAATAATCAAAAGTATGATAAATAACGGTAAATGAGTAGTCATCACTACTCCTCTACATCAACCTCCTCATAAACAAGTGTAAGACCTGCATTCTCCATAGCGGTCTTGTACTCCTCAACATTGGTGGTCAAGGTCTCTATTTTGGCTTTGAGAGCCCTCTTCTATGAATGAAGTCTCTCAATCACACCTTGCTGATGCTCGAGCTCGAAGTCCTTGGCCTCTAGTTCTGCAGTCATGTCTCGAATCCTCTTGTTCCTATCCTGGACTCTCTTCTCTTGACTCTTGAACTTTCTATCCTGACTCTCAAACTTGGCCTCCATTTCCTGGACTATCTCATTTTGCTCCTCGAAGAGCTTGTCCTTCTCACGAAGCTGCACCTGGAGTTCGTCATTGCTAAGCATGACATTGGTCCTATCGGTATCTAGGTGCCTAAGAAGAACCTCTAAGTCCTGGAGGTATAGACGAATTGGCTCTGCCGTCTCTCTCGAAGTATCCTCGAAGTCAATGGCCTCACCATCCTCATCACGTCTACCAAAGGCGTGGAAGTGAGTACCTCTAACCTCTCGAGAGTGTCTCCCTAGCAAGCATCCAAGCAAATCATGCATGACTACCTCTAGGCCTCTCTCCTTGTTATCATGCATGAGCTTGAAGGTGATGGCCTCCGTGGCTGGCTCAGTCTGGCGTCCTGGCTGAGTAACCTTGAAGCCCCAAAGGTCCTTCCTCTCGAACTTGGTGAGGGGAAGCATCATGATGGTAGGAAGTGGGAGGTTGAGCAAACTAGTGAGCTCAATAATACGAGTGCCAAAACGAGTTCCCTTGAACTCTTCAGCCGTGCTGATAGTAACATTAGGCATCTATTTAATAAGATAGAAAAAGTTAGAATCAACATACATATAGATGAACCACAAGACAAGGCATCACATGCATAACTTTGACAATCAAAACAGAAATCATGGCATACATAAAACCATTACAATCATCCAAGGTTCAACTTATTTTAAACAACATTTGGAAAATAAAATGATAAGTGTGGTGGTCCAACTAACGAAGTACATTACAATCCCATCTCACTTGCCAAGTTAGCTAATAGGGCATCCCTAGAGGCAATCTGTCTATATAGATCACATGAATCCATTGCTAAGTCTATGATGTCCTTCCTTAAACTTTGGTTGGTAGCCTCTAGTTCTTGGGTATGCTTCTTTTCTTCCCTAAGATCATTCTGAGTGTTGAGCATTCTGCACTTGATTCTATCACCAAGCTCTTTGATGGCTTTCCAAGCTGCATCCCTTGCTGAATCAAAGAATGTGGTGTGCATCACTGAGTTGGTGACCATGCAGAACCCTGACTCCTTGTGGTTGTCTTCCTTGTTTTTATACAAGTGAAGTTGCACCCACCAGTATTCAACTCCTTCATCCATCACAGGAAAACCTTTGTACACAGCTGCACCATGTATTCCCATGGCAACCACGAGGTCCTTGAGAGCCTTGGGGAATTCTGTCTCACATTACAGAGTCATAGTCATGATTGTTCCCTTCCTCACGGCTTCGTTGATGGAGTTCATCTACAAATAGATATGAGAAAGAAGATTAGAAAAGTTTACGAGAAGAAAAGACAAGTGTGGAATTTGTTGAATTTTTTTTCCTTAGTGGTTTCCAATCCTAGGGTCATAATCCTACAGCCAACACAGTGCTCTGATACCATCTGTAAGATCCCACCTTTATAAAGGTAAGGATCCATGTGATTGCAATGCTAGTCCCTGGATCAATGCTAGCATCCATAGTTTAAGATGAAGTACACAGATACAAAGGTCATTATTACATATCATTCTAGAGACAAACATAGTCTTTTACAACTCCATGGCCACAGGCCTAATACAAAAGTTCAAATATAGAATAATATAAATAAGTCTTCATCGTCATGTGCCACAGGCAAGCATGTTGAGTGTAGACTCATAACCCCTAATCATCATCAGAGTAACCTGCAACATCACAAGTTACAGCCATAGTGGGTCAATACATTTGGAATAGTATTGGCAAGTGATACCTTAGTAGAATATTAGCTTCTAGATACTACATGCATTTGGCTAAGTGTAGCTTAGGCTTGCTTTGCTCAAAATAGGTTTTACTTATCAGTTGAAAACACTAAGTTTTTCTTTGAAAAAACTTTCCCAAGGAATCACCAATAGAAATTGGTGAACCTTCAACCTTGTTCAACCACAAGTTTTAACTTAGAAATTGGGATGAGGAGATTCTTGATAGCTTCCATGTCTTGATGCTCAAGTTGTCCAATACCAGGGACATGGCTAAGTACTTAGATTCTTCCATCTACATAGGTTGTGCACTTTCCCCACAAGACTTGATTTTCACCAAGATAGGACCTTTCAGAAGCCTTCCCTTAGACCAAATGGACGTGCTCCAAACCTATCATCCCACTACCACCAACTGTCCAAATGGCTAAGTTATTGCAACTTATATTATGCAGGCAGAGCCCATAATGCCATGTGGCTGCACTAGAAGCTTCTTAACATATGGCATCTCAAATCCCTTTGTTCCTGGGTGGCTTTCCACAAGTGTGATACACAAGGTAAACCATAGAAATATTTCACATAGCATGAATATATAACCACCCTTGGTTGCTACTAGCTAGGCTAAGCATGGCAATGGTAAGCATCTTAACTTAGAGAAATTTCTAACAATTCTACAACTACTAGGATTTCCCAAGCATATCATAAAGATACTTATCAAAAATTTCATGCAAGTCCTATATAAAATATTTCTTGTGCATAGTTGGAAAACATAGGGATAGAAATATGAAGCACCACTTGCCTTGGTAGTTTGGGGAGTAGCAACAATCTTCACAACCATAATCACTATTTGAACCAAAGTCTACACATAAACTAATGGCACCACAATCACATAAAAAAATATACAAACAAAAATATATGAATGCATGCAAATGCCATGTGATGGTTTTTTCTACACCAAACAATACAAGTGTACAGTACTGAAACACAAACAAGTCCAAGATACTCAAAATAAACTTTATTTGATCTTTAAAACATTTTTCAAATAATTCCATAACCAAAATAAGCCTACAAATGTTTCTGCAAAAATAACCATTTTTACAGAGTCAAAACATTAAACACATTGCATAAACAGATAGGACTTTCTCTCCTGATTCCAATGATATAAAATTTACAAAATTTGAACGTGGGGATCAAAAGTTATGAATTTTGCAAGATTGAACATCTAATAGATCTAATTCCAAATTTTAAAGTTAAATCCGAGCCACGGGGCGATGTCTGATTGGCTGATAACGTTTTGGTTGGATCAATCATCCAGAGCCATAGGATTTAAGTGACACTGGGCGGCTCAGATCTAAAGAAAACGCTTCGTTAAGTGATCTATTTGTGGCCACAAGGTCTAGATCTGATGGCTCACAATACTCTGACCAAGATCTGGCGGCGCGCAAGGCTACAGTGGCGGCGGACCTACTGGCGGTGGCGTCCTGGCGAGTCTAGGGGGTAGGGGGAACGTGCAGATGCTTACTAAGCTCGCGTGACGATGGCGAAGCTCAATGTGGTCTTTGTTTGGACAGGGGCGCACTGGCACGACTGGAAAACCTCATCGGAGTTCGCTCTCGCGTCGGGTGTTCACTGCCAGAGACAGAGGCAACGTTCTACGGTGCTATAAGATTAACGAAAGGAATTAGGAGATGCACAGAGGCAAGGCGAACATAGTCGTAAGGACTAGGGGTCAAGGGGCGGTCTGGATTTACCGTGATTGTTCGCCGGAGTCGGGCGGCGCTTCGGTTATTCGCGGGGCTCGACGGAGACGACGACCTGGGGCGTTTTAGAGCAAACAAAAGGTTTGAGAAGATGCGCATGGGTATGACAAGCAAGCTCGTAAGAATTAGAGGTGAAGGGGAGCATGGGGCTCACCGGAATAGGTCGCCGGAGAGCGTCGGGAAGCAGCGTTGCAAATTGAATTGCCGGCAGCCTGGTGGCGGAAATGGTGTGACGAGTGAGGGAAAATGAGCGGAGAGGGGAGGGGTTTAATTAGGCGAAGCTGGACGGTGAGTTACTCGACGAATCAACGGAATTTAACTAGCGAATTCAATGGCAGTGACGGGGGAGGAAACGGCCGGAGTTGATTGCGGCAGGTTGAAGAGACGACTGACAGGTGGGGCGTTGTTATTAGTGTGAGAAGAGAGAGGAGGTGGGGTCCAGTCGTCATAGACTCTGCGGGTTATCCCAGTGGTGCGAATCGTTTTCCCGCAGGAAGGATTTGCTGGGTTAAATGGGCCGAGTGGCTGGGTTGGGCCAGATTAGCTGGTCTGCTCTTTTTTTTTCTCCTTTATTCCTTTTTCTTTTTCTGATTGGATTTCTGGTTTGAATTTGAAAGCTCATATCAAAACTGTTTCAAATGAAACTTTCTCCAAACAAAAGTTTGCTGAATCTTGCATCCTGGGATGTGTAAAACATCTAAACACACTCAATTTCAAAAAGGGTTTGGACAAGAAGTTTAAATCATGCCTCATATAAATGTTTATAAAAGTGCATGAATGGTTTAAAAAATCATAATTTTTTTTTGAAAACATTGTCCAAACCTTAGGAACAACACTCAAACTCAAACTCAAAATCTTACTGATTAAAATAAGTATTTTTCCCATTAGAAGGTAACAATATGGCCATTGCCTTGCTTACATAAAATAATAAGCACCCAAAATGCTTCTGTTTTTGTAATGATTTTGAAATTGATCCTAAATGATTATGCATGCATGGATGATATGCAAAGCTTTGAAAACATGATTTTAGGGATGTTACACGGGCGGCGGAGCACTACGCGAGCTCAAACCAGAGCGAGAGGGAAAGAGTGAGGAGGTTCCTGAGAACCGCAATCTCACCAGGATGTTGTTGGTGGGCTTGGAGAGGCTTGGGGGGGACCGGAATCAACGGCGAGAGGCGACGGCTGGTGTCGGGAACGAGGGTCGGATTACGGCAGTGGAGACCTTGCATGCTTGCACGCTTCAGAGCAATCGACGTGGAATAGCAAAGCAGTCATGATGGTGGCCTCGGAACAGCGAGGGGTGGCGCTTATCGGTGGAGCTTGTCGGCGACCTGGCTAGGGTTTCGGATGGCGCTAGAAATTGGGGGAAAAAAGATCTACGGTTCATCTGAGCGCCGATAGGGATACTTGTAGAGGTGGAGATGGTCAGTAGCAAGGATCCTGGCGCAAGCGGGCATCGCAGCAACGGCGGACGGCGGGCGCAGCGCCAACGAGCAGCTTGCTCATCGTCGTCGAAGACGACGAAAAGGTCGAACTGCATTATGCATCGATCGCCGAGGATGGGCTGCGGAAACTGCGCGCTGAGCAGCAGATGGACGAGGAAGAGAGAGGGGCAAGGTGGGCCGCGGAAAGGGACAGAAGAGAGGAAGGGGATCTGGGCCAGCCTAGAGGCTCTGGTTCTCTTTTTTTAACAGAAGCTTTTCTTTTTCTGTTTTCATTTTTCTGTGTATCTTTTCAAATCCAAATCTGTTTTGGATGTTTCAAAAACATTAAAGGGTTTGTAAAATATGGAAATACAATAGGGACCCCTTATAACAATTTGGGTTCCGTGTATTTTGTAATTTTCAAAACTCAAATCCCTTTTGAGTGCTTTTAGAGAGGTGGGGAAAATAGGGTTTTACATTTCATTTTCTTTGCTTACATGCATTTTAAGAGATGATGCTTATGAATGCACAATCAAGACCCTAATTACTATTTAACTAGAACTGGGGTGTTACACTCAATTCCTGTCAATTGCCCTGCTGTAATTTGTTTACCCTTCATGCCATGTTGTTTATCTAAGGAGAGCACCTCTAGTGAACTATGGACCCCGGTCCAGTCTTTACCATTGATACATCTTCCACTGTTACTTGTTTATTTATTGCAAACCATTACCTTCCACACCATACGTTTAATCCATTGTTACAGCAAACCGGTGAGCTTGACAACTTCACTGATTCGTTGGGACAAAGTCTTGAGTTTGTGTTGTGCAGGTCTCCACGTTGCTTGCAACAACTTCGAGACATTTCCTTCCTCCTTCAGGTTCGATAACCTCGGTCTCTACTGAGGGAAACTTGTTGTTGTGCTCATCACACCTTGCTCTTGGGGTTCCAACGAAGTGTTCCACGTCAATACCAGGTGCACGCATCAGGTTGTCCATTGCCTCTACTAGCTTGTACTCCACCCTTAGTAGGACAACCACCTGGTGGTTTACTTGGAAAATCTGGCTTGATATGGCCCTTTTGCCCACAGCCATAACAGATAACTACTGGCTTCTTGCATTCTCTCTGAATATGTCCTGGAATTCCACAATTATTGCAAATGAATTTCCTCCGAGAATTAGACTGACTTCCCCTATTGTTCTTGGTGTTGTTGTAAGTTTTGTTTCTAGGTTTGAACTCCAGGTTAGGTTTAGGTTTATTTTCATGAATCCTCTTAGTTTCCTTCTTGGCGCTTTTCCTTCGGTCCTCTTGGACATTCTTATAGTCATCTTCAAAGGTAATGGCTGCATCGAGCAACTGTTGAAAAGTTTGCTTGTTGGCCATCCTCAACTACATCTTCACGAATGGATTTAATACTTGTAGAAAACGCTTCTTTCTCTTTTCCTCAGTACTCACTTCATCCTCAGCGTAACGAGACAGTTGACTAAACTCTCGGATGTACTTCATGACACTGGTATATCCGTGCTGATGCTCCTCAAACTCCCTATGCTTCAACTCCATTACACTCTCAGGAACATGATACTCATGGAATCTCTGCTTAAACTCCTCCCAGGTATACTCCCTTCCTGGAGGTTGCATTGCTATCTGGTTCTCCCACCATGATGTTGCAGGTCCAGTCAAGATAGGGGTTGCATACCTCAATTCTCTTCATCATTGCAACCGACAGTATTTAATTTTCTCTCAGTATCTGCTAGCCAATCCTCTGCATCCATTGGTTCTAGAGCTGATGCAAAAGGTAATGGGCTTGCATTCTGGAAGTCAGAAAGACTAACTCCTCCACCATCAAGTGCTCTTTGGTTTCCTGCTCGTCCCAGCAACTCTTTCATAAACTTGTTCTGGGATTCTTGCATCATTTGCATGTATTGCATAAAGTTCTGCTCCATTAATGGCCTCATTGGTGGTGGTGGTAATGCTCCTTGATTTCCAGCATCTGCATCTGCTTTCTCCTTAGCCTCGCTTTCCATGCGCTGCTGTTCGGTTTCAATTTCTACACCCGATTCCATGACCCCCTAGTCCTGCAACATAAAGAGAATACACAGAATTACATCATGCACATGTGTTCTGAGCTCAACTTCATGCACAGAACTAGTCACACAATGGAAAACAAAATCCAAATAAGATCCAAATATGCATTTTCACATATTATACATTACAAACAACTTAGGTAATACAAAGTTATTACAAGCCTATACCTGATGCGGCTCAGATCACTATAGAGCTTTTTTGGGAAACCCCAAGAGGAAGGTATGATGAGCACAGCAGTAAGTCTTCCCTCGGTAAGAACCAAGGTTCTTGAACCAGTAGGAGGAAGGAAACAACCCCAAGGTCTTGCTAACAACTTGGAACCCGCATAACATAAACTCAAGACTTTTCCCCAACGAACAGTGAGGTTGTCAATCTCACCGGTTTGCTGAAAAAATGATTAAACATATGGCGTCGAACGTAATAGTAGCTTGTAGAAAGTAAACAGTAACAGTGGAAGATGTATAAATGGTAAATATTGGATCGGGGTCCACAATTCACTAGACGTGTTCTCCTTAAGATAAACAACATAACATGCTGATCAGTGTTGACGAACTAAAAATCTTAGTTGGACAACTAAAAATCCTTAAGAGTTGACGAAGCTGATTAGTGAATGATCATTGATAATCATCGAGAGTCTCCTCTTTCCTTGCCAAAGTTTATTTTGGAAACTTTGGTGCCATATCACTGTATACAAAATATTTTGATTAGTAAACAATAGAAATATTGCATCATAACAAAGAAGAATTATCGCACTAAAATATACAACGGAATATTCTCATTTGAATGCCCATTATACCCTTTTAGAGAATTCTTTACCGTTGTTGTAAGCTCCTACAGGTAATACCCTTTACTAGGTTTCCAGCCTAAGGTACAAGCAATTGCTCTAATACTAGTTGCGGTGACCCAGCATACCACTGTATGTGTAGTACACTATAGTCATTGACATGACATCCACAGAACATCATTCCATAAATATCACATCCCTTGGAGTGGTACAACAGAAACATTGCGGGTCCATATTACAAACATACACACTTATTATTATTACAATAACCGAAGTTCAAGACTTCAAAGATTCAAATTACAAACCAACTTAAATTGTTTCAGCGGAAGAATTAAAGTTTCAACTTAAACATCGAATTGAGCTCAAAAACTTATTATATAAGGTTCATGCTGCTCGGCTCAATCGACTACTAATAACTAAGGCAACTAATCTGACTCGTTGCCATCTACTCCATATCTCATCTCATAGTCAACTTCTTCCACTCCTCCAGATAGACATGGTTCCTCGTAGTATACATCCTCTTGACCTTCAACTGTGTACAATGGGATATCTTCTGGCCCCTCAGAGTCTAAGTAGTGGATCAAAGGAAAGGGTGAGTAATAGCGTCACCCAGCAAGTTGATTATATGCAAGGTGGGAAGTTTGATGCTTTATCTACCACAACCGGCCATACTTTCTAGTCAACAATTCCATGATGAGGGGCCCAGTAGGTGATCCAAGCCAATCATTGCCCCCTTCGCGACCCCGCGTGTCTCCTTGGTTTACACCATGCCCACCCATTTAATTAAAGCGATGGTTTGTACAGACCGTCAGATGCCAGAACTATCGTGGGACCTTGAGGGTTCCCACCCATATGCTGCATATCCTCAATGAATTACCAATTAATGCACTCTATGAGGATAATAGCCACGACCTTCACATCCGGCTACATGCGAGAGGAAGAAGATACAGCTGACTTCTTTGTCCCATTCCAAATCTCATGGTTAACGCGTGAGATACGCGCTAGAATCACTGATGTCATGGGTTGTTAAGTCCTAGGTGTTTAATCTCATTGCAAATGGAAACCTAAGTTCCATTGCTCAACTCATCCATATCATCAGTTAGGATGATATCAACAATTTATTTGCTTTGGGAAAATAATATTTTCTTTCTTCGAAACATAGATGATAACACACAGTTTGTAAATTCTTTGATAAAGACTCTTCGAAGGACATGAGCAAGTGATGAACTTTCCTTGTGATCGCAAGGTAGTGAAGTCGGATGCTTGCACTGGATCTTGAGCTTCTATGTCTATAAAACAACATTATTTCCTGGTAAGGACAATATTTAAAGAAGCAAAATGAATATTCATAGTAATGTAATGCATCATTTATTATTTATCTTCTTTGTGTGTTTTACCCAATATTTTAGTTTCTGGAATTTCTTTATGAATAAAGGAATTCATTTTAAGGAATAATATTTAATATTTTATAAATATAACATTCACTATTTTTCAAATGTAGTATATTATTAATCGAGTTAAAAAATATATTTTTTTAATTTTAACTCCTATAATTATTTTCTTAATATTCTTTTTAAGAATAAGCATTCTTACTTCAAAAGATTTTATTTTGATATCTTAAATATCCCTTTAGTATTTTTCTAAAATGCTATAATAATTAAAGACGATAAAAGTTATTTTTATTTATTTTTAGATATTTTATTGATTTTCATAAAATTCCATAAGGAATATATATTATAAAAATATTTAACTTAAATTTATGCTATTAGAAGTAGACTTCTTAATTTAATTAAATAGCTTGAATTATTATAAACCTAAAAATATATTATTTGTATTTTTAGGTTGTTTCTTTTATTTACTAGAATTTATTAAATCCTAGGAGTATTTTGTTCTTTTGCTAAATTATTAAATTCCTTTTCTTTTAATATTTGGGCCAACCCCATTGGGTTATTTGGGCCCAACTTGGCCCAATTGTCCTGGTCTAAACAACTTCCCGAAGTGGTACTCGACCCTATCGTCCTAGTATGCTCCACTCTCTCTCTCTCTCGTTCACTCCTCTCCATCTTCCTCGGCCCCATGGTGCTACCGACACCGCCGCCGTGCGATTGACGCTGCCTTGGGTCTCCCTTGCCGCCGCCGTGGTGTATGGTGAGGTTGCTGACCCTGCTCCTTCGTCTGGTCCATTTCGATTTGGCTTTGGCCTCTCCTTCGGACAGGCTGGCTCCGTCCCGAACCCTAGGGTTTGGGGTGCTGCCGGTGATGCCTTCGCCGCTGCCCCCCGTGGTGCTGTGAGGTGCTCATGCGTTGTTTTGGTGGTGTTTTTGTCCTCATGCATTGCTGTTGCCGCCGCCTCGACTTGGTGCGGGTTGCAGCGCCCTTTGGGTGATCCCCATGTCGCCGTGCGCTCGTCGGCCCCTTTGCTTCCTCTTCTAATCTACAATCAGTAGAACTGGTGAGTTTGGTCTTGATCACCTCTCGTGCCTTCTATCCTCTACATCTCTCGATCACATATGTGTGTCTCTAGTGTGCATCCCTAATTAGAGTTCATGTCTTGATTAGGGTTCATCCCTCTGTTTTTGTTATATATGATGGATTGGAATTAGTAGTAGTGGTTATTGAGGATGGTGAGTGGTTATTTAATGTGGATTACTATCTACAGTTGGTTTTGGCGATGCTAGTGGCTTATCATACTAATTCCAATAAGTAATTGGACATATCCTAGATTATATTATTTCTATGAAACTGTTGATTATGGTTCTAGTGATTTGGGACTTCACTACTGTCATGATCCTAATATTGACAGTAGTTCTGTTAGTGATGTATTCGCTGCATCTAAAATGTTGGCTTGTGTGATCATCTGCAGATTGAGGTTAATCAGTTTATTATAGTGATGCTTTATATAGATAAACTTGGTAATGAATCCTGTGATTGATTCTAGGAAAATGATAATTAGTGGCTTGCAAGTTTATTTATGAAAACTGGGTAATTAATATGTTTGATTTAGAACTTGTTCTTGTGACACCATCTTAAAATGGCACACAAGTTTTGGTTCTACTACTGGGCTTGATTCTGTCAGTGCTGAAGATTCTATTAATACCAAAGATAAGTTGAAAGCTTCTTTTAAACATTTGTGCCTATGATGTTGGTCTGAGGTTTAGGAATTTGATTCCTATCTTGCTGTCCCTCATAGATATGTTCTGCTATTGATACCAGTGACTTATTCTGGAATCCTTTTGATAAAATGGTTGGTGTGCTTATTAGGTTATATGGATCCATAAGATCTATGGATTCCAAGGTGCTACTCTTTTAAGAGATATGCCCAGAATTCATAACTTTTCTATGTTTATTTTGGAATATGGAATATAACTTTATAGCCAGGATCAATGATGTTGGTCTGAGATCCCAGTTTGGTTTGTATAGTTTACTTATGGCTTTTCTATTCAAAAATCCTCTATGATGGATTCATCCCACTTGGGTGATTTCTGAGAGGTTAAATATAAAACAACACATGAATTCTTATCTAGATAAGATAGTTAGATCATGTGAGGGTTCTATATTACTCACCACAATAGTTGGGTTGTTGGTGTGGTTACTATTGATTTGGTGACTTGATCTAGCTAGCTTGTGTTACTGGCCTAATATGGTTCTTCTCCTCCTGGTGCTACTACTGCTACTTCTAGCTCTTGGAAGCTTGTCCTTGATCTTTCTATCCACCTGCTCCACCCCTCCTTATGTCACCATCTGGTGAAGGTTTGGATGATATGTGTATGGTTTGGCTGGTGGGTTTTCTTGGCTTTGGCAGGATTGATGTGTTCCTGGTTTGGTTCTTGGGAGTGAGAATAAGCTGTTGGGTTGTGCTACGGTTGTGCACTCTCCTTTTGCTTGTGTGGATGTTGCTGCTGTGTTGACAGCACACTCCATGCAGTTAGATGACTGTGTTGCCTATCTATTTGGTGCAATGTGTGGATCGCATCAGTGATGTGTTTCACCTTTTAACCTTTCACATTTCCCTCACCTGGTGAAACTTGCCCCTTTTACTTGTTGTTGATATATTGGCTTGTGGCTCTTTTGATATAAAACAACATATATTTACACATTGGTGAAACTTGCACCTTTTTACTATTACTTAATGATGTATCTTGAGTAGTGCATTTCATTGCTCTCAACTAAGAATAATTCTAACAAAATAATCTTTTATTTTCATTTTGTTTGATTTGTATTTTTTGTAGGTACAAGATCTGGTGCTCAAGATTTAGTATAGGATTAGATAGATAAATAGGTTCTTATTGTATTCTTTACTTGATTCAATTGTTAGAATTTTGTAATAATTATTTATACTAGAATTTCCTTTCTTGTAATTTCTTTACTGTAATGAATCATTTCATTGGTTGTATGATTTCTACATTGTAGAATGTTTATGAAATAAAGATAAGAAATAATAATTTATTTCTTATTTGAATTTCTTTATATTAATTTCTTATGATTATTTATTATATCTTTATCATAGCAAATAATATTACTAAATGATTTTGGAAATCATTTTAAAATACCAAATCCTAAATTTTAAATATTTTTCCAATTGATTCAAAATTCAAATTATTTCCCCCAAAACAAACTAACTCATAAAGGTCATGTCAAAATTTATAACGATCACTCTCAAGAGCTATCTCTACACCTAGAGAGTGAAATAAACTCTGATCACTTTAGGATTTTGTTTGGCGAAAAAATTTACCCATATTTTATAGATGAATGCATGCAAATGCACCAAATCCTATTTCTACCCTTCGTTATTTCGTAAATGCTCGGATGTTACAGCCATGGCAGCATCTTGACGATAGGGGGCATTTACCATGGCCTGCATTACGTGGTAGTGGATCCATGGTTGATCTTTATGATGCTATCGCTGAGGTAGATGAAAAAGAAACGCGAAGGAGGATATACCCCCTACCTAGAGTGCCAAATGTCATGTGTGTGAACACATACATGGGGATACTTCGTACCCCTTTTAGTTGTTCGTGGAGGAGTGTCAAGCGCGCCCGCACGTTTCTTCCCTTGGTGGTTGCTAGAGAACAGAGAAATAATCGGAGAGAAATATGAGACACAGTGACACGGGTTTTACCCAGGTTCAGGACATTGTGATGGCTAACAACCCTATTTCCTACTTGTGGTGGTGGTATTGCTCATATGGTGTACCTGGTTACAATGGTGGTTCTTCCCGGGTAAATATATCTACCCTACCACCGGTAATGGCGAAGTATCCATTATCGGTATCCTTCTTCCTCTTTCTCTCTTTCCTCTACTTCTCTCCCGCATTTGGCATAGAGCTCCCAAGACCTCTTTGCCCTTGGAGAGCTCCTCTCTCTCTCTCTCTCTCTCTCTCTCTCTCTCTTCATATCTGAGATCCTTCTTCTACTAAGTCCTTGGCCCTCCTTTTATATAGCAAGGGGTCACCACAGTGGCATATGATACTTTCTATGCTACCATCATGGGGAAGGAAACGCCTCTAGCTGGATACCGGGACATGAGCCTTCCCCTATCCACTTTACTCCATCTTGCATTCTTTTGGTGTTATCGGGGCTCTTCCTCTGCCTATAGGTTAATCACGAACCTTATATTCTTTCGCATCTCCAATCCCGCGTATTGGCTCCTTGTGCAGGTAGGTACTAGCATGGCCAGTACCCCCCTTAGAGGCCTAGCTGGTAGGGCCCCTTTCATACTTGATCCACGATGGACCCGGCCATTGCCCCGTCTTTGACTGAGTACCGCTTTGTCATAGAGTTCCTCGAGGATATGACGACAAGCCTAACATATCCATCCTGTGGCTAACCCTTGTGCGTCACTGCTGATTTTTTCCGTCCCGTAGCCGGGGTTCACGGGTTCGATTCTGGGAGCTGTGGGCTCCATTAGTGTCGGGCCAGGCAGCTCCCGAGTTCTTCCTTACCAACGATGTTCTCGGGGGGTCGCTCCTTGGTCAATCCTAGGAACTCCCTAGGCCCGGATCCGACACTCGGCTTTGTCGCTCATCGCCACTCCCATGACATATGTGTGACTAATCCTCAAAGGGGTTTAGGATATAGAGATTTCATCACTCGTTGACGATACCGCGTTAACACTAGTAGGAAAATGCCTATAGCAATCATTTTTCCAATGGTGTGCCCTTGAAAGAACATATAGTTGATGATAGCCAACATAGTAGCAACGTCTTGAATATATGGAATGCTAATACTAGAGCTTAACAATGGCGTTCAGTGTACTCCAGACGCCACTACTAAAGCGGTCCCATAGGTGGAACCGACCCAAATTTAGGGGTGGCATTCATAAGTTGCAAATGCCACCAATGCCTATAGTTCTAGTGGCGCTCTCAGGAAAGAAATGTCAATGCTATCCTAGCTATAGAGTCAAAAACTTCCTCACGCCGCCCGACCCGCATCTTTCCCCCATTCACTTCCTTTCTCTCTTCCCCTACCTCCCCTCCCTCTTCCTAACCGTGTCGGCCGCCGGTGTACCCCACGTGCACCGCATCAGCCACCGCCGACCGCCACCACCACATCCGCTCCTCGACCCACCGCCTCTTTCCCGTCTCTTCCTCGTCCTCATCTCACCGTCGCCGCCTTGTCCCCATATTTTTGCATCCACTCCTCTGTCCTCCGCCTTGTCCCTGCCCCCATCGTCTCCTCGTCATCGTCTCCCCATCGCTGCCTTGTCCCCTTACCCGCGACCTTCTATGTCCACCGCCCATCATAACCGCCTCGAGGCACCGCCGGTGAGCCCTCTCTCCCCTTTTTTGTTTTAGAGTAGATGATTTTATATGGTTTAGTGTAGATTTAGTACAGATTTAGTATATAGTAGAGAATGTACATGATTTTAGCGGTAGAAAATTAAGTAGGGGTACAATGTGAGGAAAATAGGTGATTTTAGGACGATGATTACAATGTGAGGATGCAATGTCAGCGGTGGTGTGAGCGAGCTTTGTGATATGCACAAATAAATAATTTGTGCATCCTACTTGGCTTACTTACGATATCCCTGTAATTATTTTGCGTCTAATGCAAATATGAGGCCCTACTTTTAGGTTGATTTTGGTTTTGTACTTTCATATGGCCGATGATTAGAATCTGAGGATGCAATATTGGGGGTGGTGTGAAGTGAGCCTTGTGATATGCACAAATAAATAATTTGTGCATCCTACTTGGCTCACTCACCCAATCCCAAAAATTATTTTTCGTCCATTGCAAATATGAGGCCATTTTTTATCTTAGCGAGTCTTGTGATTAATTAAGGAGTGCTTTATATTAGATATGGAGATGTGTGAGACATGCATGTATAAAATAACTATTTTTTGCGATGGGAGCTCCTGGTCCAAGAATCGCTGTTGCGTATATGAATGACAAAGAGGATGAGGGCGATGAGGAGGACGAGGATGAGAGCGATAAGGAGAAAGAAGGACCATTGAATTATACAATTGTCGCTTAGAGATGCAAGTTTACCTAGCGTGAAGAGTTCTATCTTGTCCACAACATTCCTCTAAAAAATTCCTACATTGGCCTAGCTCTTGTCACTCGCTTGACCAGGACACATATTTACCTACATGATATGGTATGTTTTCACTTATCATTATTTATTTAGTTCCTATTGTATTTGTATTATTGTATAATAGTTATAAGACTTCTAACTTATGGATCTTAATTAGAAACTAACGTCGAGAATGGTTTTTTTTGTTCAAATTTCTAAAGAAGTTTTTGTTGGAATACGTCTTGAAGCAATAGGTGTTGTAAGGGCAATTTTATACAAGATAGTGAGTGATGGCCACATCATATTCAACATCCCGGAGTGGAAGAACTTTGTTGAAACTCATTATGATTATCTACAAGTTGGCCAACAAGCCATTCTCCTCACTGGTAAGACCACTTCATGTCGTAACATTCAGATAATGTTCGCCATTGACATCATCTTTCGTGGTGACTAGCTAGTTTCTTGTGATGGTTTGTTAGTGTAGATGCAACTTGTGTTGAACCTTTTGTGATGTTTTGAACCGCTTGTTAATAATTTTTGGTGAACCTCTTGTGATGTGTTGAACCTCTTGTTATGTGAATATGCATTTCGTGATGTTATATTGCGTCATTTCTATAAATATATCTTCCTGTGTTGTGAATATTCAATTGGATGCAGCAGATGTTTTTGAAAACTCACTTGTGGCGTGCAAAATAAAGTGAATGCCACAAATAAATGTATAATGTGGTCCTTACGGTAAACTCCACCACTAGAAATCCAACTGGTTGTGTTTGTTGGAGACGCTAACACTACGACCTACTAGTGGCGTGAGGCTAGTGGCGTGTAGATTAATGCCACGAACCATATTTTTGGAACGCTTCCACTAGGCATTTTCCTACTAGTGCAAAGATGATGAAATATGATACCCGAACACCTAGTCTACCGTGTCCAAATTAAATAAGTCTAGATCTTATATCAACTAAAAGCGGGTAACCAAATCTTTATGAGAAACGATGAGTACAAAAGTTACCCACGTAAAAATTATGTATTACCAAGGATAAACACTATAGTTACCCACCATGAGAAAGTAAAATTATCAAGGAAAAACAACCAAAATTTATTAAAGAAAATGTATGAAAGTTATCTAGACAGAGAACCAAAAATTATTCAGACCATTATATAAAAATTACCCGCGAGAAAATAAAACATATACCAAGACTTTACAGTATAACTAAATCTATCCATCTAATAATATGGTCTAAACCTTTTTTGCATAAAAATATATATTGAGGTTACATACACCATCTTGACCCCCCAACCCTACTTTATATTGTATGCATATAAAGAAAATTTTATATTCTAATATCGTGGTTTTGTCGCACGTGGCAGCTTCAGCGGCTTACATGTGACTAAGCATCAAAGAGTGTTAGAGTACCAAGAATTCATCAGTCGTCTCGTCGGTGCTACCACACCGACAGCGACGAAGCCTTGTTATCCTAACACACAGGCTAGCACGTCCAAATAAGATAAGTCTATCTCACACTTAATTAACTACAAATAGGGTAATCTATGCTTCATGAGGAACCAACTATACAAAAGTTAGCCACATAAAAAATATGTAATTTCCAAGGGTATGCACTAAAGTTACCTACTATAAGCATGTAAAGTTATCTATGCCAAAAAATAGTTATTCAAGAAAATGTACATAAGTTACTGAGGGAGAAACAAAAGTTATCCAAGCCATTTACAAAAGTTGCCCACATAAAAATAAAGCAGATACCAAGGCTTTACCCTTCTAATAATAGGGTCTAAACCTTTTTACATAACGATTGAGATTGCTTATACCACCACACCCTGAACCCTATGTTATATTATACACACATAAAAATGTAATATAGTGTCTCGGCCTCATCATCTGTCGTTGTTCCCATGTCGCGCAGGCGACAAAGCCCTTAAGGGGTTGGAGCGACGAGTGATGAAGTCTCGATACCCTAATACATAGGCTACCGCCTCCAAATCAAATAGGTCTAGTTCACATTTTTTAACTAATAATAGGGGTAATCAATGCTTCATGAGAAAGGGGAAGTACCCTAGCACATATAAAAGAGTATTCACATAGCCATTCATAAAACGGGTAACTTGCACACTCTCCGTTATAAGTGAGCAACTCTTTGGTCCGTAAAAATTCATCGAAACATATCAGTATAGGATACTGGGATCTAATTTATTTGATCATGTCGCGCGACTTGTGCGATAGTGAAATGGATTATCCATCCGATGAACGGTTTAATCCATACGGTATTTTTGTCACATCTCAAAATTTGCAAATTTTAAAATGTGGAAAAACATAAACAAAATGAAAAACCAAGTCTTGGAAATTCAGAGAGAACAATTTTTTTGACTATTTAATATAACTCCCTCAAAACAAAAGTTAAATAATACAATTTTGTTTGTGAAGTTGTATGCATGTTTTCAAAACCTCAAAATCATGAAGCATGCATGGTTGCATTTTAAAACTAAGATAAATAACTTTTTTCTCAAAGTTGAAATGACCACTTAACAACATGAGACGTTGGATATATTCCATATTTAAAATATACAAAAGAATCCCTAAGTTAGCTAAAAAGATAAAGGGCAAAATTATAAAACCATAGAAATTAGTTTGACTCTATTTGAAGCTTTAGATAAAATGATATGAAATTGTAAAATATAGGAAGAAAATAAAGTCAAGTTAAGGCAATGACTAAAACAAAATAAAATTATTCTTAAATGAGTGATCATGATAAAAAATAAAATTATAAAGCTAAGGAATTGGTTTGAACCTTTTTGGAGTCCTAAGTCAAAAGATATATTTTTTAATGAATTATACTTTATTAAAAAAATATTCTAATTACTCTAATTGCACTAAACTATCAACTTATATTTTATATAAAATTTTCTAAAAAGGTTTGGTACAAATTTGAATCAAATTGAAGAGATAAATTGAAAACTAGAGAATAAAACAAAAAAAACAAAAAAAAGAAATAGATTCAAGAAAAAAGACAAAGAGATGCAGCCCAACCCGCTAAACAATCTAGGCCCAGATAGCCAACTCCCTCGTCTCTCTTTTTTTCCTTCATTTTTTGTTGGGATGATTTCTGGCCCAACTTATGGTTCATGCCGATTGATCATCTTCAACCTTGCGTTCAAGTATATGTTAGAGAAGCTCAACCTTGATGGCAGTTACTTCTTCCCCTCTCAATTCCACTCAATCTAGTGAGCGTTTTGTTTCAACTTCAACACGCGAGTTATTCGAAATTCAATCGAGAATCCGTACAGACAAGTTATTTCCCACTTAGCCTTCTTAATCTCGCAAATCAACCTCATAAACTGAACGTCACCCGTTGGCAAACATCTCTCGATCTCCCTCTCTAGAGCATATCAAGATGAACCGAGAGAACCAGCGTGTACCTCTAGTCTTCCTCCGTCACTTTCGTTTCTGTACTTTCTCGAGAGGAGATCTACAGAACCCATACCGATGATGCCAAGATCAGCCTAATCGAGGAGTTCATCGTCAGATCTTGTCGTCCACGATGATTCCTGATGACCCACAAGTATAGGGGGTGTATCGTAGTACTTTCGATAAATAGGAGTGTCGATCCCAATGAGGAGCAGAAGGTGCTAAACAGTGGTATGGAGCAGGAAATCCTTGTGAATATTTAGCAAACAGATTTTAGTGGTTTTCTGATAAGGCAACAAAACAAAGTGCAAGTAACAAAGAACAAACGCAGCAAGTGGCCCAATCCTTTCCTAGCAAAGGACAAGCCGGTGGAAATACTTATAAGGACCAAACGTTCTCGAGGACACATGGGAATTCTGTCAAGTGCTTTCGCTTAATAGCTGAGTACTCTTCTCTGGTGTTGTAAGTGTTGTGTGGGTGAACCTGTGCTAATGTACCGACCGTACTTGGACTAATACATACTTGTGATTAAACCCCCTACAAACATCCGTAACTACAGGAAAGTAATTAAGATATAAATCTAACCACAGCCTTAAACTCTGAGATCCTACGCTCCTTTGTGCAAATGTGTCCTAATGGGGGTTCAGGTTTCTGTCACTCCGGCAACCCCATAATTAGTATCCAAACACACAATGCATCCCCCTAGGCCCATAAATGGTGAAGTATCATGTAATCGACGTTCACATGACACCACCAGAAGAATAGCACCACAACTTAAATACTAAACCATTGAATAATAACTCATCAGAGATTCACTACTAACAACATGACTTCTCCCATGTCCTCGACAACTAAATGAACTACTCACAAGACATCATATGGATCAAGATCAAAGATGATATGGTAATGGATAACAATCTGAACATAAACAATAATCCAATGGTTCCACTCACAAGCATCAACTACAATAGTAATCAACAGCGGGAAAGATTCCCCTAAGAAATAAAGCAATATCCAACACAATTGTTACAGCAGGACGGAGTGGTGATGATGGTGCTGGTGGAGATGATGGTGTAGATGATGATGATGATCCCCTTGAAGCCTAGCTTGATGATGGTGTTGATGGCGACGGTCTCCCCTCTACGGGAAGAAATTCCCCCGCCAGAAATCTGTCTGCCGGAGAGATCTTTCTCTCTCGATGTTTTCTGCCCCAGAGGCGTCGGAAATCTATCTGTGGTCGCTCTCCATGGTTTAGGGTTCCGTAGGGAAGATATAGGCGAAAGGGCGGAGTCGGAGGCCGGGCAGGCGGGCCACACCTGCCCTAGGCGCGGGGTCAGGTGGGCCCGTGCCTAGGGGGTGTGGGCCCCCTGAGGCCCTTCTTCGTCCCTCCTTTTGGCCCCCTCATTCTTCTGGTAAAATAATATGTTTGCATATTTTTCTGGTATTTTTCTGATCTTTGCGAAATTGCACCAAAACGCCTTGTTTTCCATCAAAATCCAAACTCCGGCCATCCATTCTCCAAGAATCATCCAACATGCATAAACAGATGAAAAATCCATAAGTAATACCTCATAATAAGACAAATATCAATGGATAGAGGTAAATTATGATATAGAATTGTGATGCAAATTGGGCGTATCAACTCCCCCAATCTTAGACTTCGCTTGTCCCCAAGCGAATACTGAGCTCAGTAAACATGTCCACAGGTTTATGGAGTGAAGTGTCGATAAAAGAATACGAACAAGAAGCATCACACTTACTGTTGCACAACTCATAGAAGAAAGCAACTCACCATTATATAACTTAGCTTGCAACCAAGTAAAGCAGTCACAATAGATATGCATAAAGATAAGTCATAATTGGAATTTGCAAACTTGTTCTTGGTCAGAGAACACCTGGCAAACAGTTTCACAAAAGATTTTTGTAGAAGTTTCAAAACAGGAGCACTCTCTGCTCAAAAAGGTTTTTCACAAGTGAAGGCTTTAAAAGTAATACTAAATAGATAAGAGTTCTGTGCAAACAAGGAAGATGAAGAACATGATTGAATAAATCACCATATGAATGATTGAAACACAACAACTCAAATGCTTGCTGCAGAAAGAGAGGAAGTAGGTTTACTGACTCAACTGGTAACTAGGAGAAAGGTCCGTTTATAGAGGGTAGCAGGGATTACAAGTCATAAAGTGCTTCTGAAAGGTTATGGTACTTACTAGCTTTGAGCCCTCATTGCCCCTATCATAAGCATCTTGAGATGATTAAGGTTAAAGTGAACAAAGATGGAGTATATGCTTGACAAAATATAAGTTGGCAATCTCATGGCCCTTGAATATGAGGGCCACTCCTCATGCTACTCAACTTTGGGCCCAGGTAAGTTCTTGTCATTGTAAGTATTTGCATATCATTGAGAACCGCCAATGTGGTGCCCTTGCACATGGTACTGAGCTTTCCCATAACCAAAATGACAAGGCAAGCGACAATGAGAATCTCAGATCTTTTATTTACTATGTGCATAGCTTTTTATTGAGGATGCTTCATAGATGACTCACTATGGTGATGCTGCAAGTTTCCACCATGATTAAGCATGGCTTAGGCTAGCGGCCCAGGCATTTCTCTAACACAGGATACAAACACCATGGACTTACAAGTTCCCTCTTTTTTTCACAGCATTGACATCCATAGACAAAAGAGCACGATATCAACTGTGTAAAGAGTACAAGTGCAATGTTGAAAAGGTTCCTCGTGACATCACAGTTCTGCTAATTCCAACGTATAGATGCAAGCATATACAACTTCAATGTTCACAATGGTTCAAGTCTATTAGGGGCAAAGAAATAAAGTGTGCCATCAAGTTCGTGAGAGCTTTACTAACTAGTTTTCATATAACAAAATACTTTTTAATTCGAAAGTTAGATGAAGCTTGAGAATTTGCTTGGAATAGCAAAAGCTACTAGGTATATATGGTGGATACAAGTGGCAAAAGTTTTGGTTCAAAGGATTTTGAAAACATGAGAAGTATGCCTTCTCAAAACAGGTTTTTGGCTAGCAAGGCTGGGTAGCAAGCAAGAGAGTTGAAAGAAACAAGCAAACATACAAGTAATAAAGCCAAACATGCAATCTTCCTTGAAGACACAAAACAATGTTAAATAAAGAATACTAAGCTTATGAGCCAACAAGAAAGAAAACAAATGATACAAAATACATGTAAGCTTTTTCTCTTTCTCTTTCAAACCTCAGAAAGTATTGCTACTGACCAGAACTCGGTTTGCCAAAACCAATTTAGATCCACTTGATGATCCCAAAGTGGTGCCAATACTGATCAACAAGATCCATCATATAATAGAGATTGCAAACTAAAATAAGAAGTGCAAAAGTAAAAGATGAGACTTTTCATTAATATTCCAATAAAGGCACTCACACCAAGGGATACATAGATAATCAACTAAAGGCGTGATACTTCCACATGCAAACCAAACTATAATATAACCTCTCTACCACAGATATGAATCCACTAAAAAGGTAAAATATAAAAGATAATGGTGGTGATAGCACGGCACTCCCCCAAGCTTGGAACAAGCCAAGGGGATGCCAAACCTGATGATGAATTACTCCTTCGATGGTGGTGTTCTCTTGTCATCATAAAATTTCCAAGGAAATGGTTCCCCATCCAAAAATGATATCCTTGTCTCTGCAATCCCGAAACTAGCAGCGGAGCTTATGCGATCAAATCTAGCCTCATACTCACAGTTTTGGTTCTGTATGTCATAGAGCTGTGCTTGAAATTGGTTGGTGGTCTGATGGAGTGAAAAGATCTCTTCTCGGAGCTCAGCTACTTCTCCCTCATGCTTGGTGATGAGTTCTGAACTTATCTTGTGAATAACATCCACTTCGCGTTCTGCCATCTTCTTGTACCTGAAAACTTCATGTTCCAATGCTTCCATCCTGTCTTCCAGACTGCCTTCTCCTTTAGGGCCTTGAACTTCTTTCATCTCTACCTTCCCCTACTTGAGGATCAACTCTTTGGGATGAATCCTTAACTCATACATGGACGGGTTGAGGACGTCCACAGAGGAACCCTCTGTGGGTGATGCAAAGGAAGACATTCAGGCTCCAAATCTAAGAATTCTCTTGACAGAAACATATCAAAATGAAAACACGACAAGAACATGGTGCAAGAACCTCGAGGAACCCGGGGGGTTATATATTATGAAGTTTCAATGCATAAGGAAGGTTTTGACACGAAAACGGGGCAGAGATGGAGTTCGAGGGGGGAACACCCCCCTCAGGAGCGGCCGGGCTGGGCCCGCGCCTAGAGTGGGTTTGTCCACCCTGGGCTCCGTTTCCTCTTCAGTTTCATTTCGTAACTTCCCTTATGTATTAAAAACATCAAAAATATAAAAAGATTGGATTTACATGAACCTTATGTTTTCACCACTTTTACCTATTCAAAGACGAACTCTGCAGATTCCTTTTCTCTTTCTCCTGAAAATTTCCTTGTTACAAAACCCTTGCACAAAATCAATGACAACATTAGTGTAATAAAAAACAATAAACCTTTGGTACACACTTCAACTGAAAACCCGTCAAAACAAAAGCTTCTGTAAGAGGCAAATGCAAATGATGGCAGAAATCACAAAAGCAGACCAGCAGGTAAAGATTGATTTTTTCTAAGACCTTATGTTGCTCAATCAAAAAGTGTAGAACTGATGAAAGTTGGGTAAAAACTTGGAGAACAGGCTCAGATAAATGCATATCCATCCGAAGTACTGAGCTTCCTCACGAATTTTTACAATACAACACAAAAATCTGTCCCAGGACAGCCACTTTTCACAACTCCTCTACTTCACAAAAGTAGTTGAACTTGACACAAAAACCAAATAAAAAAGGATAAGGAGCGGTTATTACTGAGGTAATAACTTCCAAGACTCGACAAAACTCTTGGGTTATCTCCCAACAAGTACTTTTCTTTAATGAATTTAAGTTAGGCTTGAAACTTCCAAAGATGCTCACATAGGATATATATATTTGAAGTGAAAGAGAGCATAAAAAAGCAAATAACCAACACACTTGAGTCTAACCCACTTCCTATGCATGGGGGTATCATGAGAAAACAAATTGTTGAAACAAAAAGCCACAAGCATATGAAGACAAAACAGATGCAACTTTAAAGCTTTCAACATAAAACGGGGAAACTTAACATCATTGAGATGCATAAAACCATGTTTCCCTCTCTCATAATAACTTTCAGTAGCACATTGAATAGAGTTGAAAATATAACTGTCACTGGAAACAAATTTATTGTCTGAGTAAGCATACTTATTGTCACCAAAAAGAGGTCCAAGGTCATAGACTGGATCAATAGAAGCAATTTGTTCCATCCTGAAATCTTTATTAGGCAAGCTATTTTCACAAGGAGCTTTAGCAAATTTGGAAAAGTTAAACTCATAAGAATCTCCATCAAACTTAGTTAAAACTTTTTCCTTCTTACAATAATAATAGCTCCATGAGTGTTCAAGAAAGGTCTACCAAAAATGATAGGACAAGTTTTACTAGCTGCCGAATTAAGCACTAGAAAATCAGCAGGATACTTAATCTTACCACAGAGAACCTCCACATTTCTTACAATGCCAATGGGGCAAATGGTATCCTTGTTAGCAAGGTGAATAACCACATCAATGTAATCAATATCACAAGGACCAATCTCATGCATAATTTCCCTATAAGCTCATAAGGAATAGCACTAGAACTAGCACCAATATCACATAAACCATAGTAGCAATGATCACCAATTTTAACAGATAGCACAGGGACACTAGCTTTTCTAACATTCTTAGGATGAGAAACAATATTGGTAGTGTCTTGACAGAAGATAATATTCTCATCCTCTATATTTCTAATGACAAGATCTTTCACAATAGCTACCACCGGTTCAACATTCAATTGCTTACAAGGCTCCACAGTTTTCATTGTACCTTTATTATTTGCACTAATAATCATAGAATACTCCTTTACCTTAGCTGAAAAGGCATTTTCTCAACATGAGGTCCAGGCACAATATGATTAGTAATACAAACTTGAGCACTTCCAAAGGGGGCATGATTAACAACATCTTTATAAGGAGCATGATACTTATTCCACTTCTTCTGGAAATTTCTATGTAAGAGGCAAAGGCCTTAAAACAGTTGGCAATACTTTGGGAATCAAGACCAAACTCATTGCTAATATCACAGAAGTTATCAGTACCCATAAAAGATTTAATGCATTCATAATCATAGTTTATACCTGACTTTCTTCCTTTGTCATTCTCCCAAGCTTTAGTGTTATCTTGAATACGGTCTAAGATATCCCATTTAGCTTCTTCCTTCATACGTGTGAATGATCCAGCACACGAAGCATCTAGTAAATATTTATGATGAAGTGGAAGCCTAGCATAAAAGTTATTGAGAATAATATTGTTAGGGAGTTCATGAATAGGACATTTGAGCATTAGTAACTTCAGTCTCCCTCAAGCTTGAGTTGTACACTCTCCATCAAGAGGCCAAAAGTTATATATAAGATTTCTATCCTTATGAATTTCACTGGGAGCATAAAATTTAGAGTAAAAGAGAGATGCCATCTCCTCCCATTCCATGGATTGTCCATTCTTCAGCAGCTTATACCATTCTTCAGCTCTCCCTTTCAAGGATATGGAGAGTAACTTCTTCTTCACCTATTCAGTTGTGATACCTGCACACTTAAACAACCCGCATAATTCATGGATAAAAAGCAAGTGATCACCAGGATGGACAGCTCCATTCCCTAAATAATAATGATCCATAACACCATTAACAATACTTGTAGGTATCTTAAAAGGATCTATCTCAACAGGAGGTGGTTCATCTACTACCCTAGCAGTGGTAGTAGTTTTCCCAAACAGAAAACCAAGTGGGTTATCCATATTGGAAACAAAGTAACAAGCAGTAACAAAAGCAATACTCACAGTAAAAGTTTCCCTTACCAGTTCCACTCTTCAATAGCGCTTCACTCCACGGCAACGACGTCAAAAAATAGTCTTGATGACCCACAAGTATAGGGGGTGTATCGTAGTACTTTCGATAAATAGGAGTGTCGATCCCAACGAGGAGAAGAAGGTGCTGAACAGTGGTATGGAGCAGGAAATTCCTGTGAATACTTAGCAAACAGATTTTTAGTGGTTTTCTAATAAGGCAACAAAACAAAGTGCAAGTAATAAAGAACAAATGCAGCAAGTGGCCCAATCCTTTTTTAGCAAAGGACAAGCCGTTGGAAATACTTATAAGGACCAAACTTTCTCGAGGACACATGGGAATTATGTCAAGTGCTTTCGCTTAATAGCTGAGTACTCTTCTCTGGTGTTGTAAGTGTTGTGTGGGTGAACCTGTGCTAATGTACCGACCGTACTTGGACTAATACATACTTGTGATTAAACCCCCTACAAACATCCGTAACTACAGGAAAGTAATTAAGATATAAATCTAACCACAGCCTTAAACTCTGAGATCCTACGCTCCTTTGTGCAAATGTGTCCTAATGGGGGTTCAGGTTTCTGTCACTCCGGCAACCCCATAATTAGTATCCAAACACACAATGCATCCCCCTAGGCCCATAAATGGTGAAGTATCATGTAATCGACGTTCACATGACACCACCAGAAGAATAGCACCACAACTTAAATACTAAACCATTGAATAATAACTCATCAGAGATTCACTACTAACAACATGACTTCTCCCATGTCCTCGACAACTAAATGAACTACTCACAAGACATCATATGGATCAAGATCAAAGATGATATGGTAATGGATAACAATCTGAACATAAACAATAATCCAATGGTTCCACTCACAAGCATCAACTACAATAGTAATCAACAGCGGGAAAGATTCCCCTAAGAAATAAAGCAATATCCAACACAATTGTTACAGCAGGACGGAGTGGTGATGATGGTGCTGGTGGAGATGATGGTGTAGATGATGATGATGATCCCCTTGAAGCCTAGCTTGATGATGGTGTTGATGGCGACGGTCTCCCCTCTACGGGAAGAAATTCCCCCGCCAGAAATCTGTCTGCCGGAGAGATCTTTCTCTCTCGATGTTTTCTGCCCCAGAGGCGTCGGAAATCTATCTGTGGTCGCTCTCCATGGTTTAGGGTTCCGTAGGGAAGATATAGGCGAAAGGGCGGAGTCGAGGCGGGCGGGCCACACTGCCTAGGCGAGGGGTCAGGAGGGCCCGTGCCTAGGGGGTGTGGGCCCCCTGAGGCCCTTCTTCGTCCCTCCTTTTGGCCCCCTCATTCTTCTGGTAAAATAATATGTTTGCATATTTTTCTGGTATTTTTCTGATCTTTGCGAAATTGCACCAAAACGCCTTGTTTTCCATCAAAATCCAAACTCCGGCCATCCATTCTCCAAGAATCATCCAACATGCATAAACAGATGAAAAATCCATAAGTAATACCTCATAATAAGACAAATATCAATGGATAGAGGTAAATTATGATATAGAATTGTGATGCAAATTGAAGTATCAACTCCCCAATCTTAGACTTCTTTGTCCCCAAGCGAATCGAGCTTCGATAAACATGTCCACAGGTTTATGGAGTGAAGTGTCGATAAAAGAATACGAACAAGAAGCATCACACTTACTGTTGCACAACTCATAGAAGAAAGCAACTCACCATTATATAACTTAGCTTGCAACCAAGTAAAGCAGTCACAATAGATATGCATAAAGATAAGTCATAATTGGAATTTGCAAACTTGTTCTTGGTCAGAGAACACCTGGCAAACAGTTTCACAAAAGATTTTTGTAGAAGTTTCAAAACAGGAGCACTCTCTGCTCAAAAAGGTTTTTCACAAGTGAAGGCTTTAAAAGTAATACTAAATAGATAAGAGTTCTGTGCAAACAAGGAAGATGAAGAACATGATTGAATAAATCACCATATGAATGATTGAAACACAACAACTCAAATGCTTGCTGCAGAAAGATAGGAAGTAGGTTTACTGACTCAACTGGTAACTAGGAGAAAGGTCCGTTTATAGAGGGTAGCAGGGATTACAAGTCATAAAGTGCTTCTGAAAGGTTATGGTACTTACTAGCTTTGAGCCCTCATTGCCCCTATCATAAGCATCTTGAGATGATTAAGGTTAAAGTGAACAAAGATGGAGTATATGCTTGACAAAATATAAGTTGGCAATCTCATGGCCCTTGAATATGAGGGCCACTCCTCATGCTACTCAACTTTGGGCCCAGGTAAGTTCTTGTCATTGTAAGTATTTGCATATCATTGAGAACCGCCAACAGGGTGCCCCTTGCACATGGTACCTGAGCTTTCCCATAACCAAAATGACAAGGCAAGCAGACAATGAGAATCTCAGCGATCTTTTTATTTACTATGTGCATAGCTTTTTATTGAGGATGCTTCATAGATGACTCACTATGGTGATGCTGCAAGTTTCCACCATGATTAAGCATGGCTTAGGCTAGCGGCCCAGGCATTTCTCTAACACAGGATACAAACACCATGGACTTACAAGTTCCCTCTTTTTTTCACAGCATTGACATCCATAGACAAAAGAGCACGATATCAACTGTGTAAAGAGTACAAGTGCAATGTTGAAAAGGTTCCTCGTGACATCACAGTTCTGCTAATTCCAACGTATAGATGCAAGCATATACAACTTCAATGTTCACAATGGTTCAAGTCTATTAGGGGCAAAGAAATAAAGTGTGCCATCAAGTTCGTGAGAGCTTTACTAACTAGTTTTCATATAACAAAATACTTTTTAATTCGAAAGTTAGATGAAGCTTGAGAATTTGCTTGGAATAGCAAAAGCTACTAGGTAGATATGGTGGATACAAGTGGCAAAAGTTTTGGTTCAAAGGATTTTGAAAACATGAGAAGTATGCCTTCTCAAAACAGGTTTTTGGCTAGCAAGGCTGGGTAGCAAGCAAGAGAGTTGAAAGAAACAAGCAAACATACAAGTAATAAAGCCAAACATGCAATCTTCCTTGAAGACACAAAACAATGTTAAATAAAGAATACTAAGCTTATGAGCCAACAAGAAAGAAAACAAATGATACAAAATACATGTAAGCTTTTTCTCTTTCTCTTTCAAACCTCAGAAAGTATTGCTACTGACCAGAACTCGGTTTGCCAAAACCAATTTAGATCCACTTGATGATCCCAAAGTGGTGCCAATACTGATCAACAAGATCCATCATATAATAGAGATTGCAAACTAAAATAAGAAGTGCAAAAGTAAAAGATGAGACTTTTCATTAATATTCCAATAAAGGCACTCACACCAAGGGATACATAGATAATCAACTAAAGGCGTGATACTTCCACATGCAAACCAAACTATAATATAACCTCTCTACCACAGATATGAATCCACTAAAAAGGTAAAAGATAAAAGATAATGGTGGTGATAGCACGGCACTCCCCCAAGCTTGGAACAAGCCAAGGGGATGCCAAACCTGATGATGAATTACTCCTTCGATGGTGGTGTTCTCTTGTCATCATAAAATTTCCAAGGAAATGGTTCCCCATCCAAAAATGATATCCTTGTCTCTGCAATCCCGAAACTAGCAGCGGAGCTTATGCGATCAAATCTAGCCTCATACTCACAGTTTTGGTTCTGTATGTCATAGAGCTGTGCTTGAAATTGGTTGGTGGTCTGATGGAGTGAAAAGATCTCTTCTCGGAGCTCAGCTACTTCTCCCTCATGCTTGGTGATGAGTTCTGAACTTATCTTGTGAATAACATCCACTTCGCGTTCTGCCATCTTCTTGTACCTGAAAACTTCATGTTCCAATGCTTCCATCCTGTCTTCCAGACTGCCTTCTCCTTTAGGGCCTTGAACTTCTTTCATCTCTACCTTCCCCTACTTGAGGATCAACTCTTTGGGATGAATCCTTAACTCATACATGGACGGGTTGAGGACGTCCACAGAGGAACCCTCTGTGGGTGATGCAAAGGAAGACATTCAGGCTCCAAATCTAAGAATTCTCTTGACAGAAACATATCAAAATGAAAACACGACAAGAACATGGTGCAAGAACCTCGAGGAACCCGGGGGGTTATATATTATGAAGTTTCAATGCATAAGGAAGGTTTTGACACGAAAACGGGGCAGAGATGGAGTTCGAGGGGGGAACACCCCCCTCAGGAGCGGCCGGGCTGGGCCCGCGCCTAGAGTGGGTTTGTCCACCCTGGGCTCCGTTTCCTCTTCAGTTTCATTTCGTAACTTCCCTTATGTATTAAAAACATCAAAAATATAAAAAGATTGGATTTACATGAACCTTATGTTTTCACCACTTTTACCTATTCAAAGACGAACTCTGCAGATTCCTTTTCTCTTTCTCCTGAAAATTTCCTTGTTACAAAACCCTTGCACAAAATCAATGACAACATTAGTGTAATAAAAAACAATAAACCTTTGGTACACACTTCAACTGAAAACCCGTCAAAACAAAAGCTTCTGTAAGAGGCAAATGCAAATGATGGCAGAAATCTGTCAAAACAGACCAGCAGGTAAAGATTGATTTTTTCTAAGACCTTATGTTGCTCAATCAAAAAGTGTAGAACTGATGAAAGTTGGGTAAAAACTTGGAGAACAGGCTCAGATAAATGCATATCCATCCGAAGTACTGAGCTTCCTCACGAATTTTTACAATACAACACAAAAATCTGTCCCAGGACAGCCACTTTTCACAACTCCTCTACTTCACAAAAGTAGTTGAACTTGACACAAAAACCAAATAAAAAAGGATAAGGAGCGGTTATTACTGAGGTAATAACTTCCAAGACTCGACAAAACTCTTGGGTTATCTCCCAACAAGTACTTTTCTTTAATGAATTTAAGTTAGGCTTGAAACTTCCAAAGATGCTCACATAGGATATATATATTTGAAGTGAAAGAGAGCATAAAAAAGCAAATAACCAACACACTTGAGTCTAACCCACTTCCTATGCATGGGGGTATCATGAGAAAACAAATTGTTGAAACAAAAAGCCACAAGCATATGAAGACAAAACAGACGCAACTTTAAAGCTTTCAACATAAAACGGGGAAACTTAACATCATTGAGATGCATAAAACCATGTTTCCCTCTCTCATAATAACTTTCAGTAGCACATTGAATAGAGTTGAAAATATAACTGTCACTGGAAACAAATTTATTGTCTGAGTAAGCATACTTATTGTCACCAAAAAGAGGTCCAAGGTCATAGACTGGATCAATAGAAGCAATTTGTTCCATCCTGAAATCTTTATTAGGCAAGCTATTTTCACAAGGAGCTTTAGCAAATTTGGAAAAGTTAAACTCATAAGAATCTCCATCAAACTTAGTTAAAACTTTTTCCTTCTTACAATAATAATAGCTCCATGAGTGTTCAAGAAAGGTCTACCAAAAATGATAGGACAAGTTTTGCTAGCTGCCGAATTAAGCACTAGAAAATCAGCAGGATACTTAATCTTACCACAGAGAACCTCCACATTTCTTACAATGCCAATGGGGCAAATGGTCTCCTTGTTAGCAAGGTGAATAACCACATCAATGTAATCAATATCACAAGGACCAATCTCATGCATAATTTCCCTATAAGCTCATAAGGAATAGCACTAGAACTAGCACCAATATCACATAAACCATAGTAGCAATGATCACCAATTTTAACAGATAGCACAGGGACACTAGCTTTTCTAACATTCTTAGGATGAGAAACAATATTGGTAGTGTCTTGACAGAAGATAATATTCTCATCCTCTATATTTCTAATGACAAGATCTTTCACAATAGCTACCACCGGTTCAACATTCAATTGCTTACAAGGCTCCACAGTTTTCATTGTACCTTTATTATTTGCACTAATAATCATAGAATACTCCTTTACCTTAGCTGAAAAGGCATTTTCTCAACATGAGGTCCAGGCACAATATGATTAGTAATACAAACTTGAGCACTTCCAAAGGGGGCATGATTAACAACATCTTTATAAGGAGCATGATACTTATTCCACTTCTTCTGGAAATTTCTATGTAAGAGGCAAAGGCCTTAAAACAGTTGGCAATACTTTGGGAATCAAGACCAAACTCATTGCTAATATCACAGAAGTTATCAGTACCCATAAAAGATTTAATGCATTCATAATCATAGTTTATACCTGACTTTCTTCCTTTGTCATTCTCCCAAGCTTTAGTGTTATCTTGAATACGGTCTAAGATATCCCATTTAGCTTCTTCCTTCATACGTGTGAATGATCCAGCACACGAAGCATCTAGTAAATATTTATGATGAAGTGGAAGCCTAGCATAAAAGTTATTGAGAATAATATTGTTAGGGAGTTCATGAATAGGACATTTGAGCATTAGTAACTTCAGTCTCCCTCAAGCTTGAGTTGTACACTCTCCATCAAGAGGCCAAAAGTTATATATAAGATTTCTATCCTTATGAATTTCACTGGGAGCATAAAATTTAGAGTAAAAGAGAGATGCCATCTCCTCCCATTCCATGGATTGTCCATTCTTCAGCAGCTTATACCATTCTTCAGCTCTCCCTTTCAAGGATATGGAGAGTAACTTCTTCTTCACCTATTTAGTTGTGATACTTGCACACTTAAACAACCCGCATAATTCATGGATAAAAAGCAAGTGATCACCAGGATGGACAGCTCCATTCCCTAAATAATAATGATCCATAACACCATTAACAATACTTGTAGGTATCTTAAAAGGATCTATCTCAACAGGAGGTGGTTCATCTACTACCCTAGCAGTGGTAGTAGTTTTCCCAAACAGAAAACCAAGTGGGTTATCCATATTGGAAACAAAGTAACAAGCAGTAACAAAAGCAATACTCACAGTAAAAGTTTCCCTTACCAGTTCCACTCTTCAATAGCGCTTCACTCCACGGCAACGACGTCAAAAAATAGTCTTGATGACCCACAAGTATAGGGGGTGTATCGTAGTACTTTCGATAAATAGGAGTGTCGATCCCAACGAGGAGAAGAAGGTGCTGAACAGTGGTATGGAGCAGGAAATTCCTGTGAATACTTAGCAAACAGATTTTTAGTGGTTTTCTAATAAGGCAACAAAACAAAGTGCAAGTAATAAAGAACAAATGCAGCAAGTGGCCCAATCCTTTTTTAGCAAAGGACAAGCCGTTGGAAATACTTATAAGGACCAAACTTTCTCGAGGACACATGGGAATTCTGTCAAGTGCTTTCGCTTCAAATAGCTGAGTACTCTTATCTGGTGTTGTAAGTATTGTGTGGGTGAACCTATTCTAATGTACCAACCTTACTTGGACTAATACATACTTGTGATTAAACCCCCTGCAAACATTCGTAACTATAGGAAAGTAATTAATATATAAATCTAACCACAGCCTTAAACTCTGAGATCCTACGCTCCCTTCTGCAAAGGTGTCCTAACGGGGGTTTAGGTTTCTGTCACTCCGACAACCCCACAATTAGTAGCCAAATACACAATGTATCCCCCTAGGCCCATAAGTGGTGAAGTATCATGTAGTCGACGTTCACATGACACCACTAGAATAATAGAACCACGACTTAAATACTAAACCATTCAATAATAACTCATCACAGATTCAGTATTAACAACATGACTTCTCCCATGTCCTCAAGAACTAAACGAACTACTCACAATACATCATATGGATCAAGATCAAAGATGATATGGTAATTGATAACAATCTGAACATAAACAATAATCCAACGGTTCCACTCACAAGCATCAACTACAATAGTAATCAACACCGGGAAAGTTTCCCCTAAGAACTAAAGCAATATCCAACACAATTTGTATAGCGGGACGGAGTGGTGATGATGGTGCTGGTGGAGATGATGGTGTGGATAATGATGATGATCCCGATGAAGCCTGGCTTGATGATGGTGTTGATGGCGACGGTCTACCCTTTCCGGGAAGGAATTCCCCCGGCAGAAATCTGTCTACCGGAGAGATCTTTCTCTCTCGGTGTTTCCGCCCCAGAGGCGGCGGAAATCTATCTGTGGTCGCTCTCCGAGGCTTAGGATTCCGTAGGGAAGATATAGGCAAAGGGGCGGAGTCGGAGGCCGGGCAGGTGGGCCACACCTGCCCTAGGTGCGGGGTTAGGTGGGCCCGCGCCTAGGGGGTGTGGGCCCCCTGAGGCCCTTCTTCGTCCCTCCTTCTAGCTCCCTTATTCTGCTGGTAAAATAATATGTTTCCATATTTTTCTGGTATTTTTCTGATCTTTACGAAATTTCACCGAAACACCTTCTTTTCCATCAGAATCCAGACTCCGGTAGTCCATCCTCCAAGAATCATCCAACATGCATAAACAGATGAAAATCCATAAGTAATAACTCATAATAAGACAAATATCAATGGATAGAGGTAAATTATGATATAGAATGGTGATGCAAATTGGGTGTATCAATTCCCTCGTGGATTCCTTCTACCAGAAGACTAATCTTCTTGTTGTAGTTGGTTGCACCGTCTGATGTCACATATCTCTCTAGATGTGTATTGTTGTCACCTTTGGAGACGAACGACCTCTCAATCACATCCAGTAGCACCACCTCGACGTCCTCTACGCCATCCGCATCTTCTTCTACTCTGGATACGTCCCTAGCGACAGGAACATCAACGCCAAGCCCGTGCCTGCAAATTCGGCGAACATTCCGGCGAGCTTTTCCGTGAGCTAGCCTGGTTCATTAGATCTTCATCTAAAGATCATCATAGATCACTTAAACGAACGGATATCCTCCAACCAGAATCTGCCAAGCGTCATATCTATTCCTATTTTTGGATTTTTAGACATAAAAACATAGAAACTTGTAAAAATCATATATTTAGTTCTGTATATCAAAATTTAGCAAATAATATGTCTATGTATGCAACAAATGAGTAGAACACAGTGGAGCCATAATCAAGTTTTATACAAAACCATTTGTGGAGTATTTTGAGTATAAAAATTGTTGTGTAAATTATTTTAAGTGAATCCTTTTGCAGATGGTTGTATATTAAACCCTTTGTATAGTAAGACCAAAATATAATTTTATTATAGTATAAATAATACCGTGGCAATTATTTAGTGAGAATGGACTTTCCAAGTGTTAGAAAATATTGCTAATTGCTACAATTGCACAAATGTTTGCATTTGTAATATTGAAAATAAAAATATTTAGAAATCACTTAGTAATGTTCAGAACCTTGTTATGACAATTTGTACAATAAGAATTGCCATCTTGCATGTTTGCATACTTTGCATGATTTTTTGTGTTGTCATTAGTATTGATCTTGTGGTTGTTTTGTCTTAGTTGTTTTGTTTGATAGATCGTGTTGATTGTCAAGTGTGTTACTGCGAAGAGTGTACAACCACCATCAACTACTAAGGCAAGTGACACTATCATGACGTCCCATTATTTTCTATACATGTAGTAGTTATTGGTAGAAATGCATGTGTAGGAAAAAATATTGTACTATGCTATGCTATGTCCTATATAGGATATCCTTTAGACTTTACTTAGTGAAAACATCGTAAGTTGTAGTATGCTTAGTCCTGCTATAGTTTCAGGGTGGAATATCATGTTATGATTATATGAAGTATTGGAAAAGATATGTTTTATATAATATAACAAATACTCAATGAATCACCTGGGTGGAATGTGGATAATCAGTTGTGAATAAGGTGGCAACGAAGGGAACCATATCTATGGCTATATTTTTTGTGTGTGCACTAGAAGAATACCACCCAGGGACTTAAGATTGGACATGTTCCTTGTACAGTGGCTTCCGTGTACAACCACATGATGAATGGGCTCTAGCTTAGTCAATTACATAGTGGAAGACCCTTGCATTGGTACCTATTCAGGTTATCTAGATTTATCTATTGGAAGGATATCCTTACATTAGTGCCTAGTAGACGTTCTAGCATTATTTATTGGGAGGACTTTTATGGAAAGACTTTGTCATATTCTAGATCTGTCGGTAGTCCATCTAGTGTGTACTTATCCAGCGGCCACTGGTGGCGTCAAGACGAGATTGCGTCATGTGGGTAAAGTGTACAACTTCTCCAGAAGATCAAATTCTAAGTACTTAGCCATGTTCCCGGTTACCTACAACTCTGAGCAACTAAGGCCTGTAGCTATGGAAGATCTCGACATTCGAATTTCTCAAAGTAAAACTTGATGGTGTCAACGAGGGATTAGAAGCACTTGGATTTTGCCAATAAGTTCAGAAAGTTGTTGAAACATCAAAAATATTTTAAAAATATAGGATAAAACCATATTTCCTTCTGGAAATGATCCTAAACTCTACTTAGCCAAATATGCATGTATTGTTAGGTTCCAACTTATTTCCACATAGTAGTGACACTTGCCAATACATTCAAAGTATTGACCCTTGTGGATGTAACTTATTATGTTGCAGGATTACTTGATGATAGTGATGTTTGATGAGTAGTGGTTACGATTCTGCACCCAACATGTTTGCCAGTTGCACATGAAGATGAAGGACTTCATGCTTTACTTTTATTCCGCTACTTTGTAATAAGATAGCCCATGGCTATGATATTGTAATGAAGTATTTATATTCTGGATCATGCGATGTAATATGACCTCTGTATCTTGATATTACATCTTAAACTATGGGTGCTAGCTATTTGATCCAGGGACTAGCACTATAATCACAGGGATTTCGAACCAAGATGGGTTCAGTTTCACTACAGATGGTATCAGAGCACTGTGTTGCCTATAGGTTCGTAACCCTAGGATTTGGACAAAGACCCTTGTTAGGAATAAACTTATAATTTTATACTTAGTAGGTTTTCTCGTATACATTGATCATTCTTTACTGATATCTTCTCCTTCAAACATGTAGAAAACGGGCCATTTTCTCTCTCTAAGGACCTTGAAGATGGATCATGTCAAAAAGAAGTTCAAGATATATACAATTTGCAACAAGTCCTCGAGCTTGCAAAATATGTGGAGAAGTAGGCCACAAATCTAAGGAACATCGAGATCAGTGTCCCTATTGTGATTCCAACCATCCATTCGAAGAATTCCCCATCTCTCGAGTCACATGTTTCCCATGTGAAGAAATCAACCATATTCATGCCAAGTGCCATCCCGACTTCATAGTGCAACGAGTGAAAGCATAAGTCAAGGATGGGATGTATCAAGATCTCAGGAAGATAGAAGAAGACCTTAGCTCTATCACTTGCTCCAAATGCAAGAAAAAAAGACACAATACTATTAAATGTCTAGAGAAGGAACTTCAATACAACCACAACAACACTTCAAGGAAAAGGACCCGAGACATTACAAAAGTTTTTTGCCATTGCTACCGAAAGACAAGACACTTCACCGATGATTGCCCAACTCAAAAGAGAGCTCCCACTGATGTTATCATAGTGTGACCCAAGAGACATTAGATTACCTACCAGCTATTTAAGACTTCCGTATCGTGTTAGTGTATGGATCATACCGACCTATGTGGTATGACTATACTAGGTTGATTGTTTCAAGAAAACTTGTTGTTTCTTCAACTCATGAGTTAAACTCATAAGTTGTTAAGTGATTAGTTGCATGTTGATTGTTTGATTGAACTTGTTTGTTTTGGTTTGTGTGTTAGAACTTCTTTAGATCTATCTATCTATCATTACTTATCCCTATTAAACCAATAGGTGCCTTCAAGACGTGCCAACAACCGTGACAACAATGGAAACAACAATAATGGAAATGAGATACAACGGATGATGACTTCACAGTCTCAGCTAATGTAGATGATGACACAATTCATGGCAACCAGAACAACAACAATCCACCAACTCTGGATATGCTCACTAGATTTCTAAGGTTGAGACCTGCAAAGTTCTCTAGTACTTCTGATCCAATGGTAGCCGATGACTGTTACGTCCAGGGATCTAGTGACTGTTGGATGCTCTGATGCTGAGAAAGTGAGATTTGCAGCACACTTGCTCGAAGGCCCTTCAGCTATATGGTGGGACAACTTTCAGGTCACTTACCCCATTGAAAAAGTGACTTGGGACAAATTTGAAGATGGTTTTCGCACTAACCATATATGTTCAGGCGTGATGAGTTTAAAGAAGAAGGAGTTAACGCTCGAAAAAATAAGGAGTTTCACAAACTTAAACTACGTCACCACATCATCGCTGAATACATTGAGGAATTCAACAATCTGTCACGTTATGCTCCATATGATACTGACACTAATGATGAGAGGAAGGAAAATTCCTTGATGGACTAAATGATGAAATGTCCATGTAGTTGTCAGTTGCTTATGTTCCAACTTATCAATCACTATGTGACAAAGCTACAATTTTAGAGAGAAGATGAAGCAAGTTGAGAATAGGAAGAGGAAGCATAACTTTGACAAGTATCACTCGGGATCATCACAAAATATGCGTTCATTCAAAAAGAACAATGGAGATTCTGGATCACATTATCATGAAGGAAATGGACACAATCACCATCACCATAAGACCAATGGAAGTGGTAATAACAATGGGAATGGTACTCACAATGGAGATAACCTTGGTCAGAACCAGCATAACAATCCTAAGAAGGACATTAGCCAGTTGCAGTGCTACAATTGTAAGCAACCTGGACACTATGCATCAGATTGTCTTGAGAAGAAGAATAAGAGTGTTGGAGACACCAATGGGAGCAATTCCAATGTGACCCACAAAGGACATGTGAACCACATCAACATGTATGGAACCCTTGAAGAATTAGATTATGTGGATGGTAAGATTTAGCTAACTCAGTTGAGTCATATAAGGATCCCATTTTTGGATGTCAATTATTGAACCCATAGTCAAGTGAACCATCAAATGTAACCCTGCAAAATTTCCTTTTAAGGGTGGTAGCACCAAAGTTATTCTAAAACCCAACCTGTTCTTTCTAGCCTTCTCAAATCTCGGGACAAGATTCCATTTAAGGGTGGTAATCTGTCACATACCAAAATTTTGCATATTTTGAAATATGGAAAAACATAAACAAAATGAAAAACTAAGTCTTGGGAATTCAGAGGGAACAAAAACTTTTTGACTATTTAATATAACTCCCTCAAAACAAAAGTTAAATAAAACAATTTTGTTTGTGAAGTTGTATGCATGTTTTCAAAACCACAAAATCATGAAGCATGCATGGTTGCATTTTAAAACTAAGAGAAATAACTTTCTTCTCAAATTTGAAATGACCAATTAACAACATGAGACTTTGGATATATTACATATTTAAAGTATAAAAAAGAATCCCTAAGTTAGCTAAAAAAGATAAAGGGAAAAATTATAAAACCATATAAATTAGTTTGACTCTATTTGAAGCTCCAGATAAAACGATATGAAATTTATAAAATATAGGAAGAAAAATAAAGTCAGGTTAAGGCAATGACTAAAACAAAATAAAAGTATTCTTAAATGACTTATTATGATAAAGAATAAATTATAAAGCTAAAGAAATTGGTTTGAACCTTTTTAGAGTCCTAAGTCAAAAGATATGGTTTTTATAAAAAAAGGAAATAGAAAATAATAAAACTAGGCATATGTGACATGCTCATTTTTTAATGAGTTGTACTTTATTAAAAAATATTCCAAATACTCTAATTGGAGTAAACTATCAACTTATATTTTATATAAAATTTTCTAAAAAGTTTGCTACAAATTTGAATCAACTTGAAGAGACAAATTAGAAACTAGAAAATAAAACAAAAAAAAAGAAAAGAAGAAATAAATTCAAAAAAAAAATACAAAGAGAAGTAGCCCCAACCAGCTAACCAATCTAGGCCCAGTCAGCCAAATCCCTTATCTCTTTTTTTTCTTCATTTTCTTGTTGGGCTGATTTTTGGCCTAACTTATGGATCGATTGTATTCAACCTCGCGTTCACGTACACGTTAGAGAACCTCAACCTTTATGGCAGTTACTTTTTTTCCTCTAAATTCCAGTCAATCTAGTGAGCATTTCCTTTCAACTTCAACACAAGAGTTATTCGAAATTCAATGGAGAATCCATCTAGACAATTCCACTTAGCTTCCTTAATCTCACAAATCAACCTCGTGAACCGAACATCAACCATCGGCATACATCTCTCTATCTCCCTATCTAGAGCATATCAAGACGAACCGAGAGAACTAGCGTGTACCTCTAGTCCTCCTCCATCACTTTCGTTTCTATAATTTCTCGAGAGGAGCTCTGTAGACCAATACCGATGATGCCAAGATCAGCCTAATATAAGAGTTCAACGTCAGATCTTGTCGTCCATGGTGAGTCCCTCGTTGATTCCTTCTACCAGAAGACTAATCTTGATGTTGCCTACCTCCAGGAGATGACACTAGTGGGAAAAACCTTATCCACACGCCCCTTGTTCATGGCGCACCTGATATCATGCACCACTAACTACGTTATATGTGGCGCACGCATGAATTATGCGCCACTAACCCCAACATATCTGTGGCGCAAGCAGGATCGGTGCGCCACGCATAAGGCGGGGCCCACCTCTGACGGTCGGCCACCACTATCCGTGGCGAGCGGAATTGGGGGTGTGACACGAACGTGGGTGGAGTCTGTGATGCACCCTTTCGTGTGTGCGCCACGAACTACGGTGGGCCAGGCCCTGCAGAATTTTCCATGGACGTTTGTGGCGCATCCTATTTCGGTGCGCCACGAACCTGGGTAGTCTGTGGCGCACAAAAACTAGGTGCGCCACGAACCTGTCATCCCACCCTCCATAAAGGTGCACCTTCTCCTACCTACCACCATAAGCAATCCATTACTTCTCATAGATCTAGCTCGATCCCCTCCTCCTCACCCCATTTTCTTCAATTCTACCTCCATTTTAGGTTGCCAAACACCTTTTGGTTGGATGGGTGTGGGGAGGGAGTCCCTCTCCACCATGTAGATTCAATAAAAGTCCCACATATACATCATTTATTCGCCACATCTCCATCAACTTGTCTACTAGGTGAGTTGTGTTGGATGGCACATGTTTGTCTGTGAGTTCTTGGACATGCATATGCATGTGTCGTGGGCCGGGACGTCGATCGGCGGTGTATGCATGGAGCGGATGTGTGTTGTATGTGAAGGCCGCCAGCGTCTTCCTCGCATGTATATGATTGTGTATGATTTTGTGTGTTTGTGTGCAGGTGCCAGTGTGGTGCATGGTTGCCGAAATGTTGATTCATTTCTGTTTCGGCCAACTTTTGCACCACCCATATGCCCTATTTACAAGGGACGTGCTGCCGAAATTTTCTGGCGAGACATGCATGCATATATATGGTGTGATTCATTTCTCTTATGCGTAGGAAACCATGGTGTGCCAAATGAGCGAACGTATGGTGGCTAGATACAAGGCCCGGGCGACGGCCGTCATGCTTCGTAGCAACAAGACCGAGATAAGATGTTCTTACAAGAATTGCAAACTCGGGACCCTAATCAAACCTGATTCCGGGACATTGGAGAAGCACTTGCTCATGGGTGGATTCATGCCTGGCTACAATGATGTCGTGGAGGAGGAAGAGGCACCCGGACATGATCATGTTGAAGGAGATGCCGGACATGATGATGATCATGACGATGAAGGATATGCCGTACATGATGATCATCATTACGATGATGATGAAGGAGATGTCGGGCATGATCACCACGATGAAGGAGACGCCGGTGGCGGAGAAGAGACAGACACGCAGACACCGGTAAGTTCGGCCATGTAGGACCCTCATCTTCGAGAAGTGCTCCTCAAGGGAATTACAACACAATAGCGGCCGCGAGAGAGAAAGCAAAGATGGCACAAATGGAGAAACACGCTGTTACTCCGTTGTATCCTGGGTGCCGGCCCGAGCATACACGTCTGAATGTAACCCTCAAGGCTTTGGAGATGAAGGTGAACAACAGATGGACCGACGTGAGCTTCAACGATAACATGGAATTCTGGGGCGATGTGCTTCCCGAGAATAACACATTGCCAAGAAGCATCGATGAAGCCAAGAAAGTCGTGTGCCCTCTCGACCTACCATACGTCAAGTATCACGCACGCATCAATGACTACGCACTTTATCGGGACGAGTACGATGATAGAGTGACATGTCCGGTGTGCGGCCAACCACGATACAAGAGGGGTAACAAGAAAGTTCCTCATAAAGTTGTATGGTATTTTCCTATCACTCCCCGTCTGCAGCGGTATTTCGTGGAACCTAAGGAAGCGAAGCTCATGCAATGGAACACGGAAAGGGTTCCGCCGGAAGATGATCCCGAGAAGGGCCAGATCCTGACACACCCTGCATACGCTAACCACTTGAAGGAACTGGACATGGAGTTCGAAGAGGCCCAAGAACAAGAAGATGACGTCCGGTGGACGTGTTGCCGGCTTTGGGCTGACCACGAAGGTCGGCGTCCACTTCAAAGAGGACGCAAAGACCAGGAAGAGGAGGGACAAGAGAGCGGCAAATCAGGAATGGAAGATCGAGCAGCTCGAGGCAGAAGTGGCCGAGATGCCGGCAAAATTGGAGGCCAATATGGAGGCGAAGATGGAAGACAAGATGCGGAGTATGTTCCCTCCTCACCTGTGGGAGGGTTTGGCCAAGTGGAATGCGACAGGTGGAGTTGGGCCGATACCGGTGCCCAGCGTGAGCGGCAGCAACTCTCAACAGCACCCGTTGCCGAACTTTGTGACCCTGCCCTCCAACCCCTCCGCGCATCCTCTTCCCACATTGGTGACCCCGCAGCCGGCGGCGGCGGCGCGGGAGCAAGAGCTGACGCAGCCTCGCGTGTCCACACTTGCCGAGCTCGACGCCCTCACAACAGTAAGTGTTGAATGCTTCATCGTAGTGCTCGCGACCTCAAACACAATGAACAAACACACATATATGTTGTCCCGCAGGACGCCAATTGCACATTGCTTCACAAGGTCGACGGCGTGTTGAGGGATGTAGGCAAGGGCGCCATCATTCAACTCAAGGGGCTCATGATGCGCAACAAGCCAATCCCTGCTGGCTGGTTCCGATTCAAGGTCCTGAGGGCCCTGAAGGGTTTCGAAAGAATCGACTCGCACAGGCAACCCGAGGGAGCCGAAGAACATAAGGACCTTGAAGGCTGCTACGGTTGGCCCATGATATGGCCAAAGAGCCAGCTTCGGCTTGCGAAGGACGACACAGCATGCGCCACCGCACCAAAGAAGGTACCACTCGTTGTCGCCAACACGGCACAACATAAGGCTTTGGCCACACACATGCTGTCGCCACAGCCCAATGATGACGTGGAGGTTGCACATGATGGCGATGATGATCTGGAGGTCAACGTAGATGACTACTTCAACACCGACCCCATGGCCAACGACGGATTGTTCATGCCTCCACTTGGAGAGCCAGCCCCTCGCGGTGGTCGTCCCTTGTCATGCATGCAGCGTCTGCGGTTTGGCGGTTCCGAGGAGACGCCCGACGCTGACGCTGGTGGTCCTCCTACGATGATAATCAGCCCCAACGCACTACACAAGGCGGCCGGTGAGCAGCTGGCGGGTTCCGCTGACCCAGCCGCTAAGAAGTCGAAGTACTGGAAGCATAGCCGGAGCAAGAAGGGTTCGGCGAGCCAGCCGGCTTAGAAGAAGCAGGCAGTTTTTTAGCATCATGACGCCGCCTTCACAGAAGCGCCCCGGCCTTACACGATGCACATAGCGGGCCAGCCGATTCTAACTAAGGAGCTGCTCGATGTCGTAGATGCATCCATGAAGCATTTGCATCACAACATTCTGCATCCCGAGAGCATGCTTCTGAAAGATAAGAACCCCGGGTACCCAGTCTTCACATGCCAGGTGCGAAATGGACATGGCTTCGTCGATGCAGCACCCGCGGACCTGTTCTTCCTGCGGTACGAGGACATCTACGATCTGATGCACTCGAAGCTTCTGGACTACAACTTGGTCCGCCTCTTTTCCCTCTAGATGTCGATGAGGGTCCATGGGGAGAAAATCAAAGGCGTAGCCATTGTGGACCCCTACTACATGCGCGACGAAATGCTTGCGAGAGACGGATACATGGAAACAGTGTCGCAATACCTCGGGAATTTCTTCTTCGAGAACTAGGACAAGTCTATGCTTGTCCATGCCTTCCCCGAGTAAGTTCACACAACCAGTCTCCATCCATCGTAACACATCCTTAGATTCCTTTCGTCCCCTTCTTCCAACAGTTCTGTTTCTATTGTTTTGCGTAGTGGCATATACTGCACACTCATCTATGTCGACCCGAGGTTGTCTCAAGCAACGTACTTGGACTCATCTAGTGAAACGAAGCCGAAGAGATGGGACTGAATCAAGTGTGTCCTGGATCTTTCTATACAAGTCCATGCCGCCAAGGGAGGCAAGTTCAGCAAGGGGGGCGAAAGAAAGAAGGATGGCAGGAACATCTGCAGCCATGCCACCAAGTTCCCATGCATCAAGCAACCGGCGGGCAGTGTGAAGGAGGCCTTCTACGCCTTCCATCATGTAAGGATGTACATGCATGATTCACGGATGGAGGCGCTGCCGGCTAATCTCTGAGTTCGGGCCGAAAAGTTGTCGACAATCGATGATTCAGACCTCATGGAATAGTTCTGGCGCATCCAGAATCGGATCTGTCTATGCATCCATGAAGGTGTCATGACAAGAGGAGGGGTCTTCCACCACAGACCTTCATGACGAGAGAGGGCTCGAGATGCAGCGTGACGAAGACCGCTAACTAACCGCGAGATCGAAGACCGCCTCGAGATGCAGCGTGACGACAGGACCTTCATGACGAGAGAGGGCTGCCGACCCTTGCCCAAGAAGACTACCGGCTAGTGTGTGTCGTGTGTGTCGTCTTTATGTCATGGACTTGATCGACTATCATTGTGATGTTTAGGAAACTATCGTGTTGGACATGTGTGTGTTTGTGTGGGAGTCGTAAACCTTAAGTTACCGAGGCTCCTTGTGCCTATGTTGGACCTGTTTATTTATGTGTTCTACTATTGTTTTAGGTGTATGAATGTCTTTTCTATATTTCGTTATCATGCCGTTCTATTCGTTGCATAACATGAATGCCTACTATGTCTATATTTTTGCCTTATCCGTAGTGATGGCGAAGGCAAACTGCTACGTGGTGTACATGGGCGCGTTCCAGGAGTCTACGAGGAGTGGGAGCACTGCGAGCAACAAGTGATCAACTTCAATGGCAACAGCTACAAGGGGTACAAGACTCGAGAGTTGGCGGTAGCCAAGTGGAGGAGGCACCTATGGAAGCAGAACCGGATGAAGATCATCATGGTCTTCTCCTTGCTCACTGCCACCATCGTTTTCTATTCAATCATAGTCTAGGTCATGATCGACGATGATCGAATATGTATCGAGATGCATGTGTGATTTTGAACTTGTACTCTCCCATGACTTGTGTGTAACACTTGGACTCTCCATATTGATGTATTTTGGCACTTTGTATGAATTTCAGTGAGTTTCTGGGTATTCCTGTGAGCTCTGTGCATTTCTGTGATATATTGTTGTATTCTGGTATATTTCCGGTGTATTTTGTGTATTTATGCTATATTCTGCTATTTTTTTGAAATCCTGAGATAAGTTAGTGGCGCACACGTTTATCTAGTTAGTAGCGCACGTTATTACACTACTGGAAAACAGGCCTTCGGTTTGATCTGAACAACGTCACCAGTCCCGGCCCGTCACGAACCGCGACTAGTGCTAGCACTAGTCCCGGGCCGTGAGGCCTCCAACGGCTAGAAATGGCCACAGACACTAGTCCCGGGCCGGACCAGAGCTCTAGTCCCGGTCCGTAATACGGCCCGGGACTAATAAGCTGGAGCGGGCCAACAGCTCTTTTCGGGGACTATTTATCCCGGGTCGTATCACAGCCCGGGACTAGTTGTCCATCAGTATATATACAGCTTCCTCACCAGCTGCGCCCTAAAGCATATGGTGGCCATTTTTCTCAAAGAAGCAAGAGAGTTCATGCCTTTTTTTCTCAAGATTTGTCAAGATTTAGTTTGCAACACCTAAATCCAAAGCTTTAAAAGGTTAGAACTTCATTCTTTCATCTCTTATTACTACTTTAGCTCTATAATGCTCTAGAAGTATAGAGATATGGATCAAATGCATGCATGCTCTAGAAGTAGCTAGAAGGATTTTGATATATATGAGTAACAAATTTTGATTAGGCACATAGTTACTGAAAATTGAAATGTGTAATTTTAGAGTTTCAGAGCTTAGAATGGAATGAGGTTTTCACTTGTAGAACAATAATAAAAAACTCCACATTTATCATGTTGATTGTTTTCTCCAATTCACAAATTGGTGCATGTAAATTTTTCAAAATTCAAAATTAATGCTCTAGAAGCTCTCAATATAACTTGTAATAATTTTATCATGTTGTGTAATGGTTTTTGATATACTTTTACTATAATGCAGATGGTCCGGGAATGGATGTACAGATCGACCGACGCTCTGGCGAGTTCATTAATGGCGTGCATGAATTCATCCGTGTTGCTGATGCAAACAAGCACAATGGTTTTGTATTCTGTCCATGTAATGGATGTAGGAATCAGAAGGATAACTCTGACTCAAAAACCCTTCACAGCCACCTGTTGAAGTCCGGCTTCATGCCCAGTTATAATTGTTGGACCAAGCACGGAGAGAGAGGGGTTATAATGGAAGACAATGAAGAAGAGGAGGACGATGACAACTATCATGGTTTCCTTGAGTACGGACATACTTCCATGGGGGATGCTGAAGGGAAGGATGAAGAAGAGACACATGATGAACCCGCTGATGATCTTGGTCGGACCATTGCCGATGCACGAAGAGATTGTCAAACTAAAAGGATAGGGAGAAGTTCAATCACATGCTAGAGGATCACAAAAAGTTGTTGTACCCAAATTGCGAAAATGGTCTGAAAAAGCTGGGCAGCACACTGGAATTGCTGCGATGGAAGGCTGAGTGTGCTATACCTGACTCCTCATTTGAAAAGTTGTTGAAAATGATGAAGAATATGCTTCCAAAAGATAACGTATTGCCCGCCGATGTCTGAAGCAAAGAAAGTTGTCTGCCCTCTAGGTTTAGAGGTTCAGAAGATACATGCATGCCCTAATGACTGCATCCTCTACCGCGGTGAGGAGTATGAGAATTTAGATGCATGCCCAGTATGCACTTCTCTTTGGTATAAGATTAGACGAGATGACCCTGGTGACGTTGAGGGCGAGCCCCCCCGGAAGAGGGTTCCTGCGAAGGTGATGTGGTATGCTCCTATAATACCACGGTTGAAACGCTTATTCAGAAACAAAGAGCACGCCAAGTTGTTGCGATGGCATAAAGAGGAACGTAAGTCAGATGGGATGATGAGACACCCCGCTGATGGGTCGCAATGGAGAAAAATCGATAGAAAGTACCCGGACTTTGCAGATGACGCAAGGATTTTAAGGTTTGGTCTAAGTATAGATGGCATGAATCCCTTTGGGGAGCAGAGCTCCAGTCACAGCACCTGGCCCGTGGCTCTATGCATATATAACCTTCCTCCTTGGTTGTGCATGAAGCGGAAGTTCATTACGATGCCAGTGTTGATCCAAGGTCCGAAGCAACCCGGCAACGACATTGATGTGTACCTAAGGCCATTAGTGGAAGAACTTTTACAGTTGTGGCACGAACCCGGGATACGCGTGTGGGATGAGCACAAGTAGGAAGAATTTAACCTCCGAGCATTGCTTTTCGTAACAATCAATGATTGGCCTGCTCTTAGTAACCTTTCAGGACAGTCAAACAAGGGATACAATGCATGCACACACTGTTTAGATGAGATTGAAAGTATATATTTGGAACAAGAAGAATGTATACAATGAGCATCGTCGATTTCTTTTGGCCAAGCATCCCTTAAGAAAGAAAGGCAAGCATTTCAATGGTCTGGCATGTCACCAGACGAAGCCTAAGGAGCGTACTGGTGCTGATATATTTTATATGGTCAAAGATTTGGATCAACTAGTAACCTTTGGAAAGGGTCCTGGAGGAAAATCTGTTCCGAAAGACGCTGAAGGACACACACCCATGTGGAAGAAGAAATCTATATTTTGGGAGCTACCATATTGGAAATTCTTAGAGGTCCGCTCTGCAATCGATGTGATGCATGTGACGAAGAATCTTTGCGTGAACCTGCTAGGCTTCTTGGGCGTGTATGGGAAGACAAAAGATACACCGGAATAACGAAAGGACCATCAATGTATGAAAGACCCAGATGGCCTACATCCAGAATGGTTTCAAGGTCATGCCAGCTACGTTCTTACCAAACAAGAGAAGGAAATATTTTTTGAATGCCTAAGCAGTATTAAGGTCCCGTCTGGCTTCTCGTCGAATATAAAGGGAATAATAAATATGGCAGAAAAAAGTTCCAAAACCTAAAGTCTCATGACTGCCACGTGATTATGACGCAAATTCTTCCGATTGCATTGAGGGGGCTTCTACCAGATAATGTTCGAGTACCCATTGTGAAGCTATGTGCATTTCTCAATGCAATCTCTCAGAAGATAATCAATCCTGAAGATCTAACACAGTTACAGAATGATGTGGTCCAATGTCTTGTCAGTTTTGAGTTGGTGTTCCCACCATCCTTCTTCAATATTATGACGCACCTACTGGTTCACCTAGTCGAAGAGATTTCCATTCTCGGTCCTGTATTTCTACACAATATGTTTCCCTTTGAGAGGTTCATGGGAATCTTAAAGAAATATGTTCGTGACCGTGCTAGGCCTGAAGGAAGCATCTCCAAGGGCTATGTAACAGAGGAGTTCATTGAATTTTGACTTCGTTCCTGACCTTAGGCCGATTAGTCTTCCTCAATCGCGGTATGAGGGGAGACTGAGTGGAAAGGGTACTCTTGGAAGGAAATCAATAATATGTTGGGACGGACATTCTTACACCGAAGCACATTACACCGTTCTACAGAATTCTATCTTGGAAGCCCCATATATCGAGGAACATAAGAAAATCTTACGCTCCAACAACCCTGGAAAGCATGACTCTTGGATTGGAGATGAACACATGAAGAGTTTCAGCGGTTGGTTGCAACATCTCATAAAAACAACACTCTTGGAGATCAGCTATACTTGTTGTCTAGGTCACCATCTTCGACTATATCGACTTTCCAAGGGTACGAGATAAATGGGTATACATTTTACACGATAGCCCAAGATAAAAAGAGCACCAACCAAAACAGTGGTGTCCGCTTTGATGCAATAGACAACAATGGGTCAAAGACCACATATTATGGTTACATAGAGGATATATGGGAACTTGACTATGGACCTACTTTTAAGGTCCCCTTGTTTCGGTGCAAATGGGTCAAGCTGACAGGAGGAGGGGTTGAGGTAGATAAGAAGTACGGAATGACATCGTTGGATCTCAACAATCTTGGGTACTTAGACGAACCATTCGTCCTAGCCAATGATGTGGCTCAGGTTTTCTATGTGAAGGACATGTCTACCAAACCTAGAAAAAGAAAAAATAAGAAAAAGAATAAATCAGACGATGAGCCAAAGCGCCACATAGTTCTTTCAGGAAAAAGAAACATCGTGGGAGTGGAGGACAAGACAGACATGTCAGAAGATTGTGATAAGTTTCATGAAATTCCGCCCTTCATGGTGAAGGATGACCCAAGCATCATGTTAATGAATGAAGATGCTCCATGGATACGACAGGATCAGAAAGGAACACACACGAAGAAATGATATGTAATAATTGTAACATTTTATGAGTGAAGATGCTCCATGCATGTGTCCATTTTTATAGTGTTGTCTGCAAACAATCTTGAGTGTGTTAGTCCTGTTTTGTGGCTGGACCGGGACTAAAGGAGGGTCTTTAGTACCGATTCATACTTACCATTAAGATCTGATCTCCAAACGTGTGATGTCACATATTAGGGAGTGCCTCTATGACTAGTTTCTCGGAGATGCCGGAGGACTGGGCTCCGTCGGCATCTCCCTGAAACTGGCCGTAGTGGTGTCCCTACTCTCGAAAACCATCTTGCAGCTTGTAACTTGTCTAACTAGATCAATACGCCTAGGAGCTAACTAATTTCACATATTAGGGAGTACCTCTATGACCAGTTTCTCGGAGATGCCGGAGGACTGGGCTCCGTCGGCATCTCCCTAAAACTGGTCGTAGTGGTGTCCCTGCTCTCGAAAACCATCTTGGAGATGCCTCAAACTGGCTGGAGGACTGGACTCACAAGGATGCCTATTTATAGTACAAGCAGCTCGCCATAATGTCGACACTCACGACATAATGTCGACACTCACCCCTATTATTAGTGCTGACTCATGTTTAGTCCCGGTTGGTGTCTCCAACCGGGACTAAAGGTTCATCTTTAGTCCCGGTTGGTGACACCATCCGGGACAAGGTACAAGCCGCATGACATACTGTCGACACTCACCCCTATTATTAGTGTTGCCTGGCCTAGTCTGCCGCAATCCCTTTAGTTGCGGTTGGTTTCTCCAACCGGGACTAAAGATGAACCCTCTCTTTATATAGGAATTTCCCTCTATTTATTAGGTAACACTCAAGACATTTATTAATATTAAAAACCGGGACAAACCGGGACTAGCTAACACTTAGGACTAAAGCCGCCCCCTTTAGTCATAATCATGCCTAGTCCTATAGTATGCAGCTTCAGGGTCTTCTTCGTCATCATCATCATCGTCATCGTCACCTGCCACTCCGGGGATACTCAGCCCATCCATGGCATATACCAGGGGCCATTCCAGCCTCGGATTCACGGCGAGCGGGGGAGGGGTCTCCTGGAAGACGATGCCGCTATCACCGGTCCGGTGTGGGGCCTTTTTGTGGCTCTGTGGCGGGTGGACTCGTGGGCACCGTAGGCGAGGATGGTCTCCCCTGGCGATGTAGCGCACCACTCCGATGATAGTACGGTTCGCCCACCACAGATGACGGCCGGCTTCGTTGTGGTTCACCGGTGGCGGGCCATCACCCTTGTACCTAGCGAGCTCCCTTTCCCGCCTATTAGCGAAGAAGGCATTCCAGGTGTCGTAGTTGTCGAGATCCCACTAGGGATCCATCCGCTGCTCCGGCGTGAGCTCGTGGTAGAAGTGGTTTGTGATGGCCGCCTGGCGTGTGGAACCTTGAGGGACAGGAGGGACAGGAACCCCTCCAGCGCTCAGCATCCGGGGTGGCGGCCGTGTGGCCAGACAAGGGTAGTTGGAGGCGCACAGCGCCTCGGTCTCCTCGAGGGTCAGAATGGCCTAGTAGGTGTTGTCCATTGTTCTAAGAGAGGAAGGTGTGGATGTGTGGATAGCCATGGCGCGATCGCCCTAAATATAGAGGGAAAGGGCGGGAAAACTTGGCGTGAAGCTTTGGGAAATGGCGGGAAATATCTTTAGTCCCGGTTAGTGACTACATCCAAGACTAAAAGCTCTCGTAAAAAGGAAAGGGCGGGAAAACTTGGCGGGAAGCGGTGGGAAATGGCGGGAAATATCTTTAGTCCCGGTTTGTGACTACAATCGGGACTAAATGGATATTATATTAAGATTATTTATATTTTTCTGATAATAATAGACATATTATTTGTTTTATTTGGATTATTACAATAAAAGATATGATTTTCCAAAGTTTTTATATTTGATTTGAATTAAAAAAAGAAAATTTACAAATGAAATAATTTATAAATGATGCAAATATATAAATGGATATTATATTAAGATTCTTTATATTTTTCTGATAATAATAGACATATTATTTGTTTTATTTGGATTATTACAATAAAAGATATGATTTTCCAAAGTTTTTATATTTGATTTGAATTAAAAAAAGAAAATTTACAAGTGAAATAATTTATAAGTGATGCAAACAGATAAATGGATATTATATTAAGATTCTTTATATTTTTCTGATAATAATAGACATATTATTTGTTTTATTTGGATTATTACAATAAAAGATATGATTTTCCAAACTTTTATATTTGATTTGAATTAAAAAATAAAATTTACAAATGAAATAATCTATAAATGATGCAAACACATAAATGGATATTATATTAATATTCTTTATATTTTTCTGATAATAATAGACATATAATTTGTTTTATTTGGATTATTACAATAAAAGATATGATTTTTCAAAGTTTTTATATTTGATTTGAATTAAAAAAAGAAAATTTACAAATGAAATAATTTATAAATGATGCAAACAGATAAATGGATATTATAATAAGATTCTTTATATTTTTCTGATAATAATAGACATATTATTTGTTTTATTTGGATTATTACAATAAAAGATATGATTTTCCAAAGTTTTTATATTTGATTTGAATTAAAAAAGAAAATATACAAAAAAAACTATTAGTCGCGGGTCGTGGCTGGACCCGGGACTAAAGGGTGCCTGCGCGCGCGAAAACGAAGCGGCCGAAAAAACACATTAGTCCCGGGCCGTGGCTTAACCCGCGACTAAAGGGGGGGTCTTTAGTCGCGGGCTAAGCCACGGCCCGGGACTAAAGGGGTGGCCACTATATATTTCGCGCCAGGGGAGGCCAGTGCTGCCCACCAGCACTTGGCATTCCTCGACGAAGAGCGCAAGCACTCGAGCGACGCACGTAACGCGATGGAGGTGTTGTCGCCGCCGTCGTCTTGCTTCTGCCGTCGTGCTCCGGCGTCTCGCCGCTTACCACGCGTCAGCCGCCGCTTTGTCGCCGGGCGTGCCGCCGCATCTTCTCTCGCGCCGCCGTGTCTTCTCTCGTGTCGCCGTGCGCCTTGCCATACGCCTCGCTGCCTTGACTGCCTTCTTTGCGCCTGCCGCCATTTGAGGTGAGGGAGAGTGCAGGCGACCGTTGGATGTTTTTTTTAGGATTATAGTTTTTGTTTTATTTAGAATTAATTATAGTTTTTGTTATTAATTAGGATTAGGATTATATTGTTATCTAGGGTTAGAATTAATTAAAGGATTATAATTAGCTAGAGTGTGTTAGAATTAAGATTATTGTAGGATTATAATTAGGATTATATTGTTAGCTAGTTTGGGATTATTATAAAAAGGATTATAATTAGGATTATTAGGGTTTTTGTTATTTTTTTCTATAGTTTTTTTATAGTTAGGTTATTATAATTAGGATTATTATAATTAAGATTTAGTTATTAGGATTAGTATTAGGATTATTATAATTAGGATTATTATAATTAGGTTTATTAGGGTTTTTTGTTATAGTTTGTTTCTATAGTTTTTTTATTAGGTTTGTTTGTTTTATATTAGGATTATTGTTTTAATTAAAATATTATAATTAGGATTAGGATTATTGTTTTAGTTATTTTTTGTTTTATTTATTAGGATTATATTGTTTTATTTATTGTTTTATTAGGGTTATTTTTTGTTTTAGTTATTATGATTATTGTTTTAGCACAAATAATATTAGGATTATTATAATTAGGATTATATTGTTTTAGTTATTAGGATTATTGTTTTTTCTAACCTATTTAACTCTCTTTTTTATAGATAATTAAGTCATGGATCCATCCGAAGATCCTAGTCGCATCGGTGAAGGTTTTCTTCAGGGCATGATAAGAGGTGAAATTCCTCTTAATATTACTACCGGCGCCGAAGATATTTTGGTCGAGGAAGAGATATCCTCATATCCGAATCCATCCGGTGATGGACTAGAGGAAAACCTAATATACTAAGGGGAAGACCAGATGGACGAAGGGCAAACAAATAACAACAATAATGATGGCCCCTCGACAGGATCCAGTGAGGTACATATATATATATATATATATATAAAGTCTCGTGTTACCTCTATTCATTAACTAATCTAGATATATATTAATCACTCTCTCTTCTTATTTTAGCCCACTGGATCTAAGCAATCGACAGCTCGAACGAAACGAGGGCCGAACAAAAAGTTGGATGGTAATCAGAGGTTCACCATCGAAGAAATAGATGATGATGGTGAACCGATTGCTCCAGAGAAGCACCGTAGGATGTTTATAAATCAATGCGGGGTGCTTGTTAGAGACAACCTGCCGATCACCATCCAAGAATGGAATAAGTCAAAGAAAGCCGGTGAAGAATCCAACAGCTATGTCACCGATGATGCCAAAGATGACCTTTCGCAGAAGCTCATAGCGCATTTCATACTACCTCCAGAGTATGAGGAATTTGAGGTAGATGGTATTACCCCAAGGCCGGGTGGGCTTGAAAATAGAGCAAAAGTCAAGGAGTGGGCACTGAGTAAGATGGCTGAACTGTACCGGAACCACAAGAAAAGTTTATACGCCAAATATGTCGCGAAAAAGAAAACTCCAGACTTCAAAGGAGTAAACGAGAAGTTGAGAGAACAGTGGCCCGCTTTTATACAGTACAAGCAATCTGATAAAGCAAAGGCAAAGTCGGCAAAGAACGTGTTAAATGCTGCCAACAAGAAATACCATCATAAAACGGGGACAGGTGGCTACAAGAGTGCCATCCCTAAGTGGGAAACTATGGAGAAGGATATGAGGGCTAGAGGCGTCACTCACGATGCGGATGGATGGCCCGAGAGGTCAAAGCACTGGTGAATGCAGACGCACGGGGATCCTTGGACCCGAAGCAGGAAGACATTATTTCATGATAAAATTCTAAAACCCTCCCAAGACCTTATTCAAGCAATGAGCGATGCTCAATTGGGATTATTCCGTCCGAGAGAGAAACGATGGTGACACGCCCTAGGGAATCCTGAAAAGGGAGGAAGAACACGAGGCAAAGGCGCCGGTGTCTCGTGGAAGAAAGGGTTTCCTCAGTATGATGCCAGTTACAGAAGCCGTCAGAGAAATAAGAACCGGGAGGCGGACCGGATCTCTAGGGTAGAGCAGGACCTAGCTGATCTGAAGAACCTCATGCATGAAATTAGCCAAAGGCCGCCGTCGTCAACTCACCCGCGTTCTGATGATCCTGCATTGGATCTTAGCCAACGGAGAAGCAGCGTGGCTTCCACGAAGGTCCGTGCTGATGATCAAGCACTGCTGGATGATGCACCGGCTCCTCACTACCCCGTGGATGATGTCAGAGAGATGGCACAATGTGAGCTACATCAGCCAATGAACAACCTGTCCTTCAAGGTGGCGATCAGCACTGCTTTACCTTGTCTACCTGGAGCACTCCCCCATTCACTTCCGATTCCACCAGGCTATGCTCGTGTCACGGTGGATGACATAGTGGAGGATTTTGCGGACCTAGAGATTGAAATCGCTACGCCTGAAGGCCTTACGAAACTAGGAGATGTCAAGCGAAACATCATTCTATGGAATAAGAAGAACATCAAGTTTCCAGGGACGACGCCAAGGCCACCGACTCCAAGGAATCCAAATCCACCCCGCATCGAATATCGTCAACCTCCAATTCCACCCCAACCCGATTATCGCCAACCTCCAAGTCCACCCCAACCCGATTATCGCCAACCTCCAAGTCCACCCCGCCTCGCTAACGATCGCCGCAGCAGGAGTACATCAACGCGATCTCCGCCTCCGCCTCCGTGCAATAGTACTACCTCATCGAAGAAACGGAAGTTCGACGGTCCCCCGCGCCCTACATCGAAGAAAGGTCAAACGCCGAAGATAGTCGATATCCCGCCGGCTCTTCCAAAGAGACCTTATGACAAGACCGATGAGGAAACTAACGCGCATGTGGCTTCCCATGTTAAGGCGCATTTTGCACCCAAAAAGCCTGAGCCAAAGCCGGTATATAACGAAAAACCCAAAAAGTGGGCTAAGTCCTTTCTTGAGCAACCATCCCAGATATCGATGAATCTGGAATCAGACTATGACCGGGAGATTATTAAGCAAGCACAAAAGAAAAAAATCACAAGTGCAAAAAGCGGGAAGCAAGTTGCCCAGCTCGGAGCACAGAAGAATCAATCGGTCGCCCCGCTCAAAGCCATTTCAGACCTCGACAAGGCCTTCAGAGCTGAAATGGATATGGACATGCAAATAATGGACCCTAGAGCCCGTAATAATGCTGCACTTATCGCAGGCCAAAGCACTTGCTAATGAAGCAAATATGTCTCTTGGTAAATATTTAGGCTATGAAGATACGCCAGTGGGTCAGATAGTACGGCAGTATGTCCAAGGGGAGCTTCTAGTCAGTAATGAGGAGCTCGCGCGTCTATCCATACATATGCGAAATCTGCATGAACGGTACATGTCGCAAGCAGAAAAAAGCATCATAAAGATTGATTTCCGGTGGACGTTAGAACGGAGCATCACTTCAAACCATACTCGATACAGGTTCAAATGACCGAACTGTTTCAGTTATACAACCAGCGCGCCCTCGACAAATCTATCATTGGTTGCTACTGTTTGTAAGTTATTTATTTCCATAATTAAGTTTGTAGCTTTAGCTCGTTCATTGCATTTAATGTATTATCCTAACTATATATCCTTTTGTATGATGATATTATATTCCGCAGAATGAAGATGCTTGAATGCAAAAGAGCTAGAAGATACGATGTTGGGTTCATTGACCCATATATCATTAATGAATATACGTTAAAGAATCACCCCAAAGACGTGGAGGAAGACCTGTGTAGGTTCTTAACCGGGCATAATTTTGTTAAGGAAATACTATTTCCTTACAACTTCAAGTGAGTGTTTATATCTTGTACACATTTTATTTTTGCTTACTGGATGAGCTATGCATGTATGCTTATGTAAATGTCCGCAGATTCCACTGGATCTTGCTAAACATTCAAGTTGACAACTCCCTAGTTAAAGTCCACGACTCATTAAGTTTTGACCAAGAGTAGTGGAGCGACATGAAAGCAATGCTCCATAAGTAATTTCAATCATTATCGCATTATATTGTCCTCTTTTATTCATTTCCTGATATCAAGTAACTAATAACTCCTTTGTTCATTTTCTTTGTCGAGCAGGTGTTGGACACGGTTCAGACAAAAAATACCAGGTCCATTCAAAGAGGAGTTAACTTATAAAATGCTGAAGAGTTTATAGCAACCACCGGGAACTCATTTATGTGGATACTACGTCTACGAGTACATCCGCGAGTTGACCAGTGAGCGGAAAGTTGACTCACATTATATTTATGATTTGCGGGAGAAACTAGAGACAGACCAGCGCATAAGAGCAATTCAAGAGGAGTTGGCGGGATTTATGATGAAGGAAGTCCTTGATGTACATGGAGAGCATTATGCGGATGATGTGGAACTCGATTTGCCTTAGTCATCTTCATGTAGCTGATATGATATATATATATTCATCAATGAACATGTAATTTCAAAACATTTCTTCTTTTTTATATGATTGATTATATGTATGCTTGCAAGGGATCAATTAATTATATAAATACATCGACGTGTAGTGTGTATGTAGTAGCGTATAATATGTATACTGAAATATATGTTTGAATTATAGTGAAACACAAAACAAAAAAGGAACGAAATGGCAAAAAAAAGGAAATACACAATCTCTGCCACGGCAGAGAAATGTGGTGTTTCTCTGCCGCGGCAGGAAACCTTTTAGTCCAGGGTGGTGTTACAGCCCGGGACTAGAGGGTTTCCGCCCCCCGCGGCGCTGAAACAGCCACGTGGTTGTTATCAGTCGCGGGCCGTTGTGAGCCGGGACTAGAGGGGGGGCCTCTAGTCCCGTTTTCACAGTCCCGGGCCCAAAACCGGGACTAGATCCCGTTGCGTCCCGGCACTACAGCCCTTTTTTCCACCAGTGTTACTGGCGCATGTCAGGGTGCGCCAGGAACCTCCTGTAGTTAGTGGCGTCTTATTCGTGGCCCACGGGGGGTGCGCCACTAACTTCAAAAAGCGTGCGCCACGGATAGGCTTTTTCCCACTAGTGTGATTGTTCATCGTCTTGTTGTAGTTGGCCACGCCGCTTGACGTCATGAATCGCTCCAGCTATGGATTGTCGTCATCTTTAGAGACGAACGACCTATCAATCACGTCCGGTAGCACCCTCTCGACGTCCTCTACGCTGTCCGCATCTTATTCTAGTCCGGATACGTTCCTAGCGACGGGAACGGCAACGCCATGCCCATGCCCGTAAATCCGGTGAAGTTTCCAGCAAGCTTTTCTGGTGAGCTATCATGGACCGTTAGATATTCATATAAAGTTCATCATAGATCACTCAGACTAAGGGGTATCCTCCAACCAGAATATGCCAAGTGTCATATCTATTCCTATTTTCTGATTTTTAGACATAAGAACAAAGAAATTTGTAAAAATCATATCTTTAGTTTTGTATATCCAAATTTAGCAAATAATATGTCTATGGATTCACAAAAACGAGTAGAACAGAGTGGAGCCATAATTTGGTATTTTTAAGTCGTTTAAAATCATGTTCTATACATAACCATTTGTGGAGTATGTTGAGTATAAAAATTGTTGTGTAAATTATTTTTAAGTGAATCCTTTTGCAAATGGTTGTATATTAAACCCTCTGAACAGTAAGACCAAAATATAATTTTATTCTAGTATAAATAATACCGTGGAAATTATTTAGGGAGAATGTCCTTTCCAAGTGTTATAAAATATTGCTAATTGCTACAATTGCACAAATGGTTGTATTTGTAATCGTGAAAATATAAAATATTCAGAAATCACTTAGTAATGTTCAGAACCTTGTTATAAAAATTTGTACAATAAGAATTTCCATCTTGCATGTTTGCATACTTTGTATGATTTTTTGTGTTTTCATTAGTATTGATCTTGTGGTTGTTTTGCTTGATAGATTGTGTTAATTGTCAAGTATGTTACTAAGAAGAGTGTACCAACACCACTAACTACTAAGGCAAATGACAGTATCATGACGTCCCATTTATTTTCTATACATGTAGTAGTTTTTGGTTGAAATGCATGTCTAGGAAAATATTGTAATAGGATATGCTATGTCCTATATAGGATATCCTTCAGAATTTACTTAGTGAAAACATCATAAGGTGTAGTATGCTTAGTACTGCCATGGTTTCGGGGTGGAATATCATGTTATGATTATATGAAGTATTGGAAAAGACATGTTCTATATAATAAAACAAGTACTGAATAAATCACCTGGGTGGAATGTGGATACTCAGTTGTGAATAAGGTGGCAACAAAAGGAACCATATCTATGGCTATCTTTTTCGTATGTGCACTAGAAGAATACCACCCAGGGACTTAGAGATTGAACATGATTCTCGTATAGTGGCTTCTGTATACAGCCACGTGCTAAATGGGCTCTGGCTTAGTCAATTACATAGTGGAAGACCCTTGCATTGGTACCTATTAAGGTTAACTAGATTTATATATTGGAAGTATATCCTTATATTGGTGCCTAGTATACGTGATAGCATTATGTATAGGGAGGACTTCTATGGAAAGACTTTGTCACATTCTCGATCTTCCGGTACTCCATCTGGTGTGTACTTATACAGCGGCCACTAGTGGCGCCAAGACGAGATTGTGTCATATTGGTAAAGTGTAAAACTTCTGCAGAAGATTAAATTCTAAGTAGTTAGTCGTGTCCCCGGTTACGGACAACTCTAAGCAACTAACGCCTGAAGCTATGGAAGATCTCGACATTCCAATTTCTCAAAGTAAAACATGATGGTGTCAACAAGAGATTAGAAGCACTTGGAGTTTGCCAAGGAGTTCAGAAAGTTGTTGAAAGATCAAAACTATTTTAAAAATATAGGATAAAACCATATTTCTTTCTGCAAATGAGCCTAAACTCTACTTAGCCAAATATGCATGTATTGCTAGGTTTCAACTTATTTCCACATAGTAGTGACACTTGCCAATCCATTCAAAGTATTGACCCTTGTGGATGTAACTTATCATGTTGTAGGATTACTTGATGATAGTGATGTTTGATGAGTAGGGGTTACGAGTCTGCACCCAACATGTTTGCCCGTGGCACATGAAGATGAAAGACTCGATGCTTTACTTTTATTCCGCTTCTTTGTAATAAGATAGCCCATGCTATGAGATTGTAATAAAGTATTTATATTCTATATCATGCGATGCAATATGATCTTTGTATCTTGATATTACATCTTAAACTGTGGGTGCTAGCTATTCGATCTAGGGACTAGCATTTTAATCACAGGGATTTCGAACCAAGATGGGTTTGGGTCCGCTACAATTTTGAATTTTCATAATTATGACTTAAATATTAATAATGTCAGCAGTTTTTGTTTATGGGTTGTTTGAAGAATTAGTTTGAAGCGATCCTTGTCGGGAAGACTCGCCAAGTTTGGACAACCAGCGACCATTCAGAACAAAGATTTTCCAAACATTAAACTAATTAATGAGCAACATTTTTAGTCTTAGTTAATGGCTCCATTATCCCTCTGTAGTTTGAATCGGCCACTGTAGTCCAAGAAACCTGAGCACTTATAAATCGACCCCATATGAAATTTTATGGTCAGAGTCTAAAAAAAAATTCTTCCAACCGTGTTTTGCTCTAGACTCTGATAGTATGACTATTGCAAATAAACAACATAACGGTGCTAGACATGTCGTACTTTATCCACCGAACGGCTAGCAGATCGCACTCGGTGAGAAGCAGGTAATTGAAAAGGCCTGTATGCTACAGAAGGGCTTTGAGTGCCCTATGTATAATTACACTAAAACCAAAGAGACGATATACCCTCACAAATCAAAAACGTCCATAAGTGTACCTCAGCGGCCATGCTGTGAAACGCTCTTGTTCGTCTAGGGAGTGTTTGGTTTCAGTGTGAGTTTTTCCTGGTGCGTGCAACTTGCACACGCGGGGACTGCACGCCGGGATCAGGCCTTGGACCAAATTCTCACCCTTATTTGGTTCCCTGCATTGACACTATTTAGAACTTCGGCAGAATTGAGGACCTATTGTTTGGAGGACTGTATTAGGCCGGGAAAAAGAAATAAGTGTGTTTGCTTTCAGCTATGGCATGTTCTCTGGTAATCTTTTCCCTAGATGGTGAGCTTACCACAAACCACAAGTGTGTCTTAACCACAGATAATACACACCAAGTAGGAAGCATAAACATTGTAGCAACATCATAACATAAGTTCACAGCAATCGAACAGACATCAAAGTAGATAACAAAGAACATAGGTTGATCATGGCAAGGGCTAGATCATGCTGTGGGCACTTCTTGGTGACTTCAGTCATGGTGTAGTCGAAGATGGTGACCTTGAACATGTCACCCTTCAGCATCTTGAAGGTCAAGAAGAACCCAATCTTGATGGTGTGCAATGGCGAAGCTAGGCCACCCCTGGTCAAGGAAGATCATGCCGCTGACATCTCGGAGCTTCACCATCCAGCTGCATCCGATGTTCGTATTCAGTATGATCGTCCTTGGCATATTGCTGAGGAAAGGCCTGAAGCCATCTAGGATTCGCAGCATGTCTAACCTAGGTGTCAAGATCACCTTGGCAAAACGGGTTGGACGTACCTGGTCGTGGAAGTGCCTTGCCTTGAGAGCCCTGCCCCTTGCCCTCTTGATGTCGCTTCCCTCACCTCCATCGTTCCCCCTCTTGGGGCCACTACACTTAGCATCATCCTTGGAGCATGCTCCTCCATTGGTGGGGAGCGGACCTCCGATCAAAGTCTTCAAGCACTACAACAAGAATCAGTACATGTGATCAGACAAGATGAATGAATGTAACAACCCTAGTTTCATTAAATATTAATTAGGGTTTGATTTGTGCATAGCATGAGCATCATCTCAAAATGCATGCAAGAAAAATAAACTAAAAACGCTAAACCCTATGTTCCCCTCTCTCTTTGAACCTATTCAAACGGTTTTGATTAAAAATAACAAAATGTTTGGAGCCTAAATAGCATAAAGGGCCCCGAGGTGTTTAAAATTACTTTACAAACCTCTTTGGTTATTCTAAAACTTTCAAAAACAGAAAAGGTTTTGAAAATAGAATTTGGAAAGTGAAAACAGAAAAATAGAAAAATATCTGGGCAAAAAAAAGGTTTCTAACCTAATCAGACCGCAGCCCTCCCTCCCTCTCTTTCTGGCTCAGCCCAGCCAAGGCCCACCTGGTGCCCGGCAAGCCCCAGCAGACGCATTCCCTGGCTATTTCGCGTCGTCTTCTTCCTCGACGGGAGAAGCAGCTGGGTGGCCAGCGCTCCGCCGTCCGCCGCTGCTGCGCGCCAACATTCCCGCCATCGTCGCGGATAACCCTATCCCCTCACTTTACCCTCTTCCTCCTTCCCAATTTCTCTCTGGCCAACGAACCCTAGAGCCAGACATCGCCGGCGCCCCACGGTTCCTGGCCACCCCTCGTCCATTTGAGCACACCGCCGAGACTGCCGTGCTCGACTCTTTCATCTGCCTGACTCACACGATCCGGAGAAGCCCCAGTCACTGCAATCGACATCTCCCTCCCGAGCTCCGGCCATCATGCACGCCACTGATTACGGCCTCCTCAGAGCTCCCCGAGCCCTCCACGAGCATCATGGTGAGCCTGGAATCCTCCAGTACCCTCCCCCTCTTGCTTGCTTCTGGAATCGTCCCTACGACGTGTGTCTGCGAGCACCGCCGCCATTTGCCGTTGCCGGCCAAGCTCCGACGACTATTAGAGGGCGGCGCCGCCACAGTTCGACTCACCTCGATCCCCTCACTCTAGCAAGCACAGCCACGAAGCCCTGTGTGCAGCAGATCGACGGGGGCATGATCAATCTGAGAGCACCTCCATTGGTGACGTCATGCTGACGTCAGCATGAGGTCATATTCCCCTATTTCCATTTATTTTATGTTTTATAAATTGTTTTCTGGAATTATAAATACCCATGTGAGCCACCCCTGTGAGGATTTTAATAATTATGGAGACTGTTTTCTAAAATGATTAAACTTATGACATGTGGGCCCAAGCTGGAAAATAATTTAAATAATCCAAAATTGTTTTATAATTTCCAAAAATGATTTAAAATGAATTAAAAATGGTGAAATTCATAACTACTTCATTTTAAATTACAAAATTACAAATAATATATCAAAATGTTCAGAAAAATCAGACCTATCTCATAGCATTATAATCATGCATTGTTAATCAACTTTCATGGAAAGTATAATTAGAAGAACAAAATGAACTGCATAGGTGATTTCGAGGATCCCCCTGTTCTAGGGTTTGCACCTCTCGGACCCTGTTTTAAATGGTCGAGCATGCTTAGGGGTTTATTTCAATACAATTCAACTTGTCATATCATCATCCTTGCTTGAGCATTTCATCGATGCCATGTGTTGATTGTTTCTTTTATTTCCGGTATTTGGTTCTTCCGATAACGAGATCAAGATCGAAGATTAAGGTCAACACCATCGAAGGTCGAGATCAACACCGTCGAAGCTCGAAGACCAATACTTGACCAACTGTAATCAAGTCAAGTACCAGATGTCCGAAGCTCTTCTTTCTGGATACAACTGGCAAAGGCAAGCGAAGCCCCACAAATATGAATCCTATGCTTCCAAAGTATTTCATTCTTGCCATGTGCATACGATTCTAAAGTCTTTTATCGATAGATAGTGTAATCCTATCTGATGCATGTTTCCTTTTAGCCTAAATTCCCTGATCCACTTCTCCTAGCATAACTAGGGTTTGGCTTGTGAAGCGTTGCTAGAGCTGTTACTTCTGTTGTGCTTAGCCATGCTTAGATGTTACCATTGGTCCATCTAGTTGATGAGTCAGAGCTGCGAATGAACCTAGTTTGACAGGATGACATGGTATGATCATAGATGGATAATAAACATGCTAAGGCTTGTATGGGAGGCCACGTGGGTTGTGGTTTTTGCAGTCCCATACATGCCACCCTTAGGACCCGATGTTCTTGCCTCTTGAACCAAGATGAGCATACAACCACACGGGGGCCTGGAAACCACCTCGACCAACTAACTTTCCTAGTAGATTCCATGAGTCACATAGTTCGGGCTTTCCATTCGACATACGCATATTGGTTGTTCTTGAATGGAGGTGAAGAATGTGCATTCATACATGTAGGTAAGCGTGGCCGGGAACAAGAGATGCCCGACATCCGTAATCTTGAATCTTGTACACATCATTAGGGACCGGCTTCGGGACTCGACCCATTACGGCGGCATCTCCCTAGTGCGTGACTCATGGTCTCGACGAAAGCAAGGTAAAGGTCGTGGTCAACCACTCTCTGTCGGCCTTCCAAGGAAGAGGGCTAATGTACTGGCATTAAGAATCGGTTGGCGTGTGTGGGTAAAGTTGTACACCCCTGCAGGGTTATTAATATTTTTGAAAATCCGCGTCCGCGGTTATGGATGAACTTGGGAACAGACGTGAAGATCATAGAGAACTTGAACCTAATCATAAAACTTGGAAAGTTAAGTAATGTGTGCTAAAGGATGCTTCCTCATGGGTACGAGGGGGTGATCTTAGATAGGTTCAGCTAATGATGATTCGGTGGATATCAAAGGATGATCGAAGCTAGAGATATCTCTCTCTTATCCCCTTTTAAAATATTCTTATTAGTAGAGATTCTTCTCCCTCTTTTTTACAAAACAAAGATGGCTTTATGCAAAATAACTCCACCAGCCATAAGTCTCACCCTTTCTTTGTTGATACTTTTGCAGCAGAGTAAGTGTTACCATTGAGGATTAGTTCTTCACGGCATTGACATCGACGGGTAGTTTGGAGTTCCCAACCGGCAGTCTGGGATCTATGGATTGGACGTCATCGTTATGCTTCAGGCCTCTTAGTCCATTTGTTAAGTTTTCTATACTTAATACCATAAGTTGCCTTCCGTTGTTTGATGTTTGTGGTAAGTGACCTCTGCTTGTAATATTTTGGTTCTTCGCTCAGTTATGAGCTTGCTGTAATACCTTTTGTGTCGTAGGGTCACTTTGTGTTATCAATTCTTCCTCTATACGCTTTCGAGGTTAGGTTAGGCTTATGTTCAGAAGAAGGTCTGGGATTTGTCTAGCCTTAATCCCGGGGGTGTCACAATGAACGTAACACATGTGATCAGACATGATGAATGAACATAACACATGTGATCGTCAAAACACATGGCCTCATATGCAATGGCACAATAAGAAAAGAGATTCTCCCCATGAGCAATAGAAATGAACAATGCATTTGGTTAGCACGCCAATTTGTTCATGGAGAGGATCCTTTGCATGTCAATGTGCTACTTAAGTAATCATCAGTCAAAGGAAGAAAAACACTACCAAATCGATGCCCGGCTTCAGAATTACTAGCACAAACAAGGTAGAGTTGGTGCTACCGGGAACCAGAGGACATACAAAGCCAATTTTGTTATGCATACCATCAGGTTCCGATAGCACCAGATCTATGAAAGCATTGTACTGGGTGTCATCACAAGTTGTGTTAACGGAATAAAGTTCAATTGCCTCATAGCACCAAGCATTTATAGCATGCAGAGATGATAGAACCAGGTTCGAAAGCATCAATGCTTCCATTAGCTTGAAGTGCGTATCTAATCATCGGCAGACACATGAATTGTGCCTCATATTAGGCATTGTGTGTCCAAGATCAATCATAACAGGCATGCTAAAAGTGCAACCTATTGGGATCTTGGCCACAGGATGTAAATTAATCATCGGCCGCATAAGGAGATCATGAAGAGTGTTGTGCCAAGTAATGAAGGCCTCATACATGAGGTGCACACAAACACTGGGGAGAGGACTCTGTACTACCTAGTACAATGTACAACATGGTTTTTTATGAACGATTGAAGGTAGTATAGAATCACCCCCACTGTCTTTCGGGGATAGTTTTAATCATCGTCCTAGGCGCAAGAAGATAAACAGTGCAAAATCCCCATTTTCCAAGTCGGACGAACCCTAATAACCAAATCTGCCAGAATCTAGTGACTAACAAGCACAGATGGAACCAATGCATCTGTAGATCTAGTGCTTACGAAGGAACAAGAATCAAAAAATACCCTTACACATCGAATCTACCATAACTAGCATAGATCGGTCGAAATCTACCCTGTATGTCACTCATACTCGGGAAATGAGTCCGTAGGAGATAGATCTGAGCTGATAAAACAATGTCCGTAGGAGATAGCACTTAGAAAAAAAATGTCTTATTGGTGCAACAAAAAATAAAACTTGAAGTGGATATCTAATGAAATATAATGTTGTGAGTATAAAAAAAATTTTGCAAAAAATATTGAGCATCACATAATGTACATGTAGTTTAAATCGGACCACTTCCTACCGATTCAGCACAAATTTGTATTTTTCACTAGCGGTGGATGGAAAGGTTCGAGCTCCTCCGGTTGGGAAATTGTCTATGTAAGATGATCTAGTATTTTTAAAAATGGGTGGTAGCATTTTGAATTAACCATTTGGTGGTTGCTTCATAAAACGTCTTGTTTTTTGTGCTCGGAAAATAGAAAATGGCTTTTCCGTGCGACGAAAAGGAAAACTTCCTCCTGCAAAATTGTTAACCATCCCATGATACACATGTGTGCACAATATGGGCACATTATCAAAAACTATACAGCGACTCTAGCAATAACATTGGTTATTTGACCTGAAATCCAGAAACCCCCGATTGAGATAGGTCATTTTGTGAAGGTTTTTTTGAGACACAATGAATATACCAAGTTTGGTATTTTTCCATGAAACTATGTCACAGAATATGACAACATGCAAAGGTTTTGCATTGTTTCATCGTTTTTGAATTTTTTATGCATATTTCAAACTATCGTCAAACTTTCTAAATCGAGGGGCATGAAGATTCTTAGCTCGGGGCTGAGCCTCACTAAACTTGCATTGGATCTCTGATTAAATAGCATATTGTGAACCTAAAAATGATTTTTGTAAAAAATCATGAGTATCATATCATGTACTTATAGTTCAAATCTAACTCATTTCTTCCCGATTCAACAGGAATTTGTATTTTTCACGAGGGTTGGACGAAAAAGTTTGAGATACCCAGGTTGGGAAATTTTCCATTTAATATGGTCTAGTTTTTTTGAAAAATGTGGTATTATTATTTTGAAACTTTCATTTGCTGGTTGCTTCACAAAACACCCCTTTTTGCACTCGGAAAATAAAAAATGGCTTTTTGGTGCGACAAAAAGGAAAACTTCCTCCTGCAACATTGTTCGCCATCCCAGGATACACATGCGTGCATAATATGGACACATTATCGCAAACTATACCGTGATTATAGCAATAACATTGGTCATTTGACCTGAAATCCAGAAAACCTCGATTGAGATAGGTCATTTTGTGAAGGTTTTTTTGAGACACAATGAATATACCAAGTTTAGTATTTTTCCATGCAACTATATCACATAATATGACACCACGCGAAGGTTTTGCATTGTTTCGATCGTTTTTGAATTTTTTATGCCTATTTCGAACTATTGTCAAACTTTCTAAATCGAGGGGCATGAAGATTCTTAGATCGGGGCTGAGCCTCACTAAACTTGCATTGGACCTCTGATGAAATAGCATATTTTGAACCTAAAAATGATTTTTGCAAAAAATCATGAGCAACATATCATATACCTGTAGTTCAAATCTAACTCATTTCCTACCGATTCGGGAGGAATTTGTCTTTTTCACGAGGGGTGGACGGAAAGGTTTGAGATATCCAGGTTGGAAAATTGTCCATTCAATATGGTCTAGTAATTTTGAAAAATAAGGTATTATCATTTTCAAACTTTCATTTGGTGGTTGCTTCACAAAACACCCCATTTTTTACACTCGGAAAATAAAAAATAGCTTTTCGGTGCGACAAAAAGGAAAACTTCCTCGTACAATATTGTTTGACATCCCATGATACACATGCGTTCACAATATGGGCATATTATCGCAAACTATACCTCAATTCTAGCAATAACATTGGTCATTTGACCTGAAATCCAGAAAACCTTGATTGAGATAGGTCATTTTGTGAAGGTTTTTTTGAGACACAATCAATATACCAAGTTTGATATTTTCTCATGCAACTATGTCACATAATATGACACTACGCGAAGGTTTTGTATTGTTTTGATCATTTTTGAAATTTTTATGCCCATTTCAAACTATTGTTAAACTTTCTAAATCGGCGGGCATGAAGATTCTTAGCTTGGGGCTGAGTCTCACTAAACTTGTGTTGGATCTCTGATGAAATAACATATTTTGAACCTGAAAATGATTTTTGCAAAAAAATATGAGCATCATATCATGTAGTACGTGTAGTTCAAATCTAACTCATTTCCCGTCGATTCGGCAGGAATTTGTCTTTTTTCACGAGGGGTGGACGAAAAGGTTTGAGATATCCAGGTTCAGAAATTGTCCATTCAAGATGGTCTACTATTTTTAAAAAATAGGGTAGTATCATTTTGAAACTTTTATTTGGTGGTTGCTTTACAAAACACCCTGTTTATTGCACTCGGAAAATAAAAAATATGTTATACGAAAGTATTTGTATTTATATATTTTTTTGAAAAAAAATGTAATATTTGAGTTTATATAGATAGATCTCATTTTTCTGCAAAATTTACTATATTATATGTATTTTTTCTGAATTTAAATGATTTAGTTATGATTTTTCTAAGATTAATGTGGCTAAAAAGAAAAACAGGTACGCCGTGAAATCCGTCGGCGTATTAGACACCGTCGCCTTGCCATTAGTCTAATAATTACGCTGACGGTCCTGTTTAGTGGAGGTTTGCGTCCCTACTTTAGCACAAGCAGACGTCTTTTCTAGATCTGGAAGCAAAGCTTGCCTGAAATGAGCTCAGCTATATGTGCTAAGTTGTGGATCGTTCGGTACACAGGACATCCAGGAGGACCACTCTCACTGTGTAAATGGCCGTAGCAGTCCATCTTTCTTCTGCATTATGTAGGGAGCAGAGGACCACTGAGGTATTAGGTGTTAGATCCAGAATCATTAGAATGTCACCAAACATATGTATATGGTACTACTACTAGTGCGATCCATTATTCCCTCTAGTAGAGCCTACTGTTTTGTCCAGGTACTAATCAACACATAAATTCAAAAGGCAAGTGGTCATAAGTTCAAAATATGATCTGGTCACCAATAAAATTAGGAATCAATCGTACAGGATCTATGGAACGAATGTACAGGTCCATTTCAAGAACGAATAGTTGAGAATATGAGTGGTTTGATCGAGCGCTGGTTGTTGGAATTTGGGTGTGGGCCTTGGCCCATAGCTAATACAAATTCTAAAATTCTCTTGTCTCATTCATGCCTAGCAACGGGTGGCACCAAAGTTTAGTCCCACCTTTCTAGTTTAGAGGGAGTTGGACCAATATATATAGTGGAGTGTTTCACTACCTCCTAAAAAGAGTGAAGAGGAGTGGCATACACGCGCGCTCCTCCTCCGGCGCCGTCCGCCTCGTCACGACGTGCGCGCGGTTTGCGGAATTGTGCATCGGTGCCGATCTTATCTTTTTGCTGCTCGGGAAAATTATTGTGCGAGTTATTTTTCTGTCAGCCGTTACTGCTCGGACGTGGGCTACGCCCCACGTCTTACCCGACCGGCTATATATAAACGGTCTTAGGCGAAAACCCTAATACGAGAAAATACACATCTCTCTGCCTCCAGAACCTTGCGCCGCCGCTACACCTTCTCCATCCCCTCTTCCGGCGTGCACCGGACGACGGGACGATGAAACCTCCGGAACCACCGCCTCGTGAACCTATACGGGTGAGGCGATCAGGTTTTGGGGAGCGTCACTAGCGACTACTGACGGCATCACGTCGACCGACCACTCCTTCCCCGACGAGGACTTCTTTCCGGACATCAGCAGCCTCTACATCGACGCCATGGCTGACGACACTGGTGTCAACGCGAACCTCAACCCCAACCTGAACGCGAACCCGGTTCCTCCTCCAGCACCGTACGTAATCTGTTCCTATCTAGTTCAGTTTCTGTTGCAGTTTCTTGTACTAGCTCTTGGAATAGATGTGATCTGCTTATTCTAGTTGAATATGATCTGTTCGTCTATTCTACTAGTATACATGATTAAATTAATTCCAGCACTTATAGTCATGATTTATTATTACTTATTTCAGATTAAATATTATGGTAATTTGCTTAAATTTTCAACAATCCAAAAACCTGATTATAGGCAACTGAATTTAACTGGTTTAGCCGCGGCTACAAGGCCGCCTCCTTTTGTCGGTGTTAATTATAAGAGATGGTGCACGAGAGCAGTTCTATAGTTGAAAAACCTAGGCTGCTATAGCGCCACTCTTGGCAAACCTGAGGGAGACCTTTCTCCTGTTCAGGAGGAAGCGTTTCAGAAAGTCGACACCATGTTTATGGGGGATTTGTTCAATATTCTTGGTGACAACATTGTTGACACCTATATGTCATTTGATAATGGCAAGGATGCGTGGGATGCCTTTGGGCCAAGTTTGGTGTTTGGATCTTGGCACTGAACTGTATATCATGGAGCAATTCTATGACTACAAGATGACTGATGACCGTCCCATCGTGGATCAGGCTCATGAGATACAGTCCCTTGCCAAAGAACTCGAGCAGTTCAAGTGCAAATTACCGGACAAGTTCGTGGCCGGAGGCATTATTGCCAAGCTTCCTCCTTCTTGGAGGAACTATGCTACCTCTCTGAAACATAAGAGACAGGAGTTTTCTGTTTCGGATCTCATCGGATCTCTTCATGTTGAAGAAAAGGCGAGAGCAAAAGATACACGTCCTTGAGGCTTTGATGGAAGTTCTAGCGCACATGTAGTGCAGAAAAACAACTTCCAGTCCCACAAGTTCAAGAATAAGAACAGGTCTGATGGCAAAGGAAAGTTTGATGGCAAAAACAAGGCCGCACAAACTACCAACTTCAAGAAGAAGACAGAGTTTAAGAAGAAAGGATCCTGCCATGTCTGTGGTGATCCTAATCATTGGGCTCCTAGCTGCCCCAATCGCTTTGACAAGCGTCCACATGGAAATAGTGGCAAGTCCGCTAATGTTGTTCTTGGTGATATTGAGATGAAGGATGCTGGGTACGGTATATTTCCCACTGTTCTTTCAGTTTGTAATTCACCTGATTGGTGGATAGACACTGGTGCAAATATACATGTATGTGCTGATATTTCCATGTTCTCTTCTTATCGGGTCGAACGGGCTGGCTCCGTGTTGATGGGAAACGACTCACGTGCTTCTGTTCAAGGTGTTGGTACGGTGGATCTGAAGTTAACTTCGGGGAAGATCGTACAGCTGAAGAATGTGCAGCACGTTCCCTCAATCAATAAGAATCTCGTCAGCGGATCTCTTCTGTGTCGAGATGGTTTTAAGTTAGTCTTTGAGTCCAATAAAGTTGTAATTTCTAAGTGTGTACAATTTGTTGGAAAGGGTTATGAGTGCGGAGGCTTGTTCCGCTTATCTTTGTCAGACTTATGTACTCAAGTTATTAATCATGTTTGCAATGATAGTGAATCCAATATTTGGCATTCATGACTTTGTCATATTAATTTTGGGTGCATGACGCGGCTTGCCGATATGAATTTAATTCCGAAATTTACTACTGTCAAAAGTTCCAAATGTCAAGTATGTGTGCAAGCTAAGCAACCTCGCAAGTCTCACAAGACTGCCGAGGTACGAGATTTGGCACCACTGGAACTAATACATTCAGATCTTTGTGAGACGAATGGTGAGTTGACAAAAGGTGGAAAGCGATATTTCATGACTTTAATTGATGATTCCACTCGATACTGTTATGTGTATCTTCTGAAATCTAAATATGAAGCTTTTAATCACTTCAAAATCTATAAAGCTGAATCAGAAAACCAACTTGATCGAATGATTAAGCGACTTCGGTCTGATCGTGGTGGAGAGTATTTTTCCAACGAATTTGATTCTTTTTGTGCGGAGCATGGTATTATCCATGAGAGGACGCCTCCCTACTCACCTCAGTCAAATGGGGTGCCGAAAGAAAGAACCGTACTCTAACTGATTTGGTTAACGCCATGTTAGATACATCGGGTCTATCCAAGGAATGGTGGGGGAGGCGATAAAGCGTGTCATGTCCTAAACCGTGTTCCCAAAAAGAACAAAACCATTACTCCATTTGAGGAATGGGAAAGGAAAAGGCTGAAACTCTCCTACTTACGAACTTGGGGTTGTTTAGCGAAAGTGAATGTGCCGATACCCAAGAAGCGCAAGCTTGGACCAAAAACCGTGGATTGTGTCTTTCTGGGATATGCATTTCATAGCATTGGCTATAGATTTTTGATAGTGAAATCTCAGGTATCTGACATGCATGTTGGTACAATCATGGAGTCGAATGATGTGACTTTCTTTGAAGACATCTTTCCCATGAAAGATTCGTCTAGTTCATCAAATCAGGAGATGCCTAGTTTATCTAGTCAAGAATTAATCACAATTCCTGAACCCACCATTTCGATAGAACACCCTGATAATCCTGTGGAGGATAACAGTGAAGCTCCTACCAGAAGTAATAGATAAAGGACCGCGAAGTACTTTGGTGATGATTTCATTGTATACCTCGTGGATGATACTCCCACTTCTATTTCAGAAGCTTATGCATCTCAAGATGCTGACTACTGGAAAGAAGCCGTTCGCAGTGAGATGGATTCCATCATAGCAAATGGAACTTGGGAAATTACTGATCGTCCTTATGGGTGCAAACCTGTAGGATGTAAGTGGGTGTTTAAGAACAAGCTTAGACCTGATGGTACTATTGAGAAGTATAAGGCACGCCTTGTTGCCAAGGGTTATATCCAGAAAGAAGGCGAAGACTTCTTTGATACTTATTCACCTTTGGCTAGATTGACCACCATTCGAGTACTGCTATCCTTGGCTGCCTCGCATGATCTTCTCGTTCATCAAATGGACGTTAAGATGGCTTTCCTAAATGGAGAGTTAGATGAGGAAATTTATATGGATCAGCCGGATGAATTCGTGATAGATGGTCAACAAGGCAAGGTGTGCAAGTTACTGAAGTCTCTGTATGGTCTTAAGAAAGCACCTAAGCAGTGGCATGAGAAGTTTAAAAGGACTTTAAGCGATGAAGGCTTTATTGTAAACGGCGACAAGTGTGTACTATCGCCATGGTGGGGGCGAGGGAGTCATCTTATGTCTGTATGTTGATGATATACTGATACTCAGGACCAATCTTAATGTTATCAATGAGGTCAAAGACTTTCTATCTCGTTGTTTTGAGATGAAAGATCTAGGAGTGGCTGACGTGATATTGAACATCAAGCTGCTGAAAGATGATGATGGTGGGATAACAATCGCTTGGTCTCACTATGTGGAAAAGATCTTGAGTCGTTTTGGGTATAGCGAATGTAGATCCTCTCCTACACCATATGATCCTAGCATGTTGGTTCGAAAGAATAAGGGAGATCCTAAGGATGCTAAAGATCAGCTGAGATATTCTCAGATTATTGGCTCGCTTATGTATCTAGCCAGCGCTACGAGGCATGACATCTCCTTTCTGTAAGCAAGTTAAGTCGATTGTCTCAAATCCGGAGATGTTCATTGGCAGGCCCTTGAAAGGGTTTTGCGTTATTTGAAAGGAACTGCGAGCTATGGGATTCACTACTCGGGTATCCAAGGGTACTTGAAGGTATAGTGACTCAAACTGGATTTACGATCTTGATGAGACTAAGGCCACGAGTGGTTATGTGTTTACACTTGGTGGTGGCGCTGTTTCTTGGAAGTCTTGCAAGCAGACCATCTTAACGAGGTCAACTATGGAAGCAGAACTCATAGCATTAGAAACAGCCCTTTGTTGAAGCGAGTGGCCGTGAACTCTTGATGAACTTACCTGTGGTTGAAAAACCAATACCCGCAATCCTTATGAACTGTGATAATCAAACTGTGATCATAAAAATAAATAGTTCTAAGGACAATATGAAGTCATCAAGACATGTGAAGAGGAGATTGAAATCTGTCAGGAAAATGAGAAACTCCGGAGTTATTGCATTGGACTATATCCAAACATCTAAAAATCTGGCAGATCCCTTCACAAAGGGTCTATCACGTAATATGATAGATAATGCATCGAGGGAGATGGGTTTGAGACCCACTTTTTGAGTTGCTCACAGTGGTAACCCGCTCTATGTGATCGGAGATCCCGTGAAGTAGAGTTGGGAGACAAGCTGTTGGTCAACTGGGAGGAGAGTATCCTTACAGCATACTACCACTCCGTATAGATGCAATACTCTCCTATTCTGCATGGCAGGTTGGTATTTACCTTAATATGTTCTGAGTGGCTTGTTTAAGCAAAGATGTTGTCCTGCAGAACATCTTTTGAAGAACACACCTATATGAGTCATTGTCAAGCGTCAGATCCGTGAGAGTTGGGTGCTCTCTAATAAACTCATGAAAGGCCATGGAGTATGACGCATAAGCTCCAAACCGCGGAGAAGCTTCGCGGCAGCCCTGTATCGGTCTAGACCTTATGTGAAACTAGTGCGCACCAAACTTGTAGTTCAAGGCATAGTCCACTATTCAAGTTGCAATCTAGTGTAGCATGAAGTTCTAAGTGGAAGTTCAACTTAACAGTCTCCACCTCGTACCGGTATATAAACAATGCTCTGGAACTGATTGATGTGATGTGATGATATGTTCCTATGAGAATTTGTGGGGGGTTGTTGGAATTTGGGTGTGGGCCTTGGCCCATAGCCTAATACAATTTCTGAAATTCTCTTGGCCCATTCATGCCTAGCAAGGGGTGGCACCAAAGTTTAGTACCACCTTGCTAGTTTAGAGGGAGTTGGACCAATATATATAGTGGAGTGTTTCACTACCTCCTAAAGAGAGTGAAGAGGAGTGGCATACACGCGCGCTCCTCCTCCTCCGCCGCCCGCCTCGCCTCGCCTCGTCACGACGCGCGCGCGCGCCGCGGTTTGCGGAATTGTGCCTCGGTGCCGATCTTATCTTTTTGCTGCTCGGGAAAATTATTGTGCGAGTTATTTTTCTGTCAGCCGTTTCCGGTCTTTCCGGAAACGTGGGCTGTTACTACTCGGATGTGGGCTACGCCCCACGTCTTACCCGACCGGCTCTATATATAAACGGCCTTAGGCGAAAACCCTAATACGAGAAAATACACATCTCTCTGCCTCCAGAACCTTGCGCCGCCGCTACACCTTCTCCATCCCCTCTTTCGGCGTGCACCGGACGACGGGACAGTAGGCCTCCGGAACCACCGCCTCTCGTGAACCTGTACGGGTGAGGGGCGATCAGGTTTTTGGGGAGCGCGTCTGCGCGACTACTGATGGAATCACGTCGACCGACCACTCCTTCCCCGACGAGGACTTCTTCCCGGACATCAGCAGCCTCTACATCGACGCCATGGCTGACGACACTGGTGTCAACGCGAACCTCAACCCCAATCTGAACGTGAACCCGGTTCCTCCTCCAGCACCGTACGTAATCCACTAGTGCAGAGCCCCTCCTTTAACTCCGGTTGGGAGGGCCCTCTAACAGCGGTTCTTCAACCGCTGTTGAGGGTTCGGTGTTAGAGGGGGGGCCCTTTAACACCGGTTCTTATACGAACCGGTGTTAAAGGGTAGCGCACGGCTGCGCAGCGTCAGTTCTCTTTAACACCGGTTCGGGCTGGAACCGGTGTTAAAGGTTCTTCTCTGGCGAAGATTTAGGCCGTTCTGCCGCGCGGAAAGCAGCCAAATCTTTCCACGATGAACTTCGCCTCGCCTGCTCGGGCGTATTTAAGGGAGGGGGCGAGGGGAATCGATCGGGAGCGGTATACACATAAATCGTCATCGGTACATACGAGTACATGAATAATTAAGCAACTATTATTATACACAAACATCGTCATCGGCACATACATCGTCATCGTTCATTTTGGTGGATATCTAAAGAGTTCTCCGCCAGGCGTGACGACCTCATCAAGTATGAACCCCGCCAATTCCTCTTGAATGGCTCGTATGTGTTCAAATGGTAGGAGTTGGTCCCGCATCCGTTCGATCTGAATATATATGAAAATGGGTCAATATATATAAGAATAAAACTCAACACAATTGATGGTAATAAAATAATGTTGTGGACTTTGTTTACTTACTCTAAGTTGTTCTAGTGCGGCTTGGCCCGTCGCACATATCGTGTTGCGAATGAACTTGCAAACATAGTACCCACATAAGTTATTGCCGTGTCCCCGATGCGCGCACTTTACGAAAATAGAGAGTTCAATCAAAATAATAATCAATAAAGCATGATATAATGGAATTGCAAGCTAGCTAGTATTACTTACATTTTGGTTTACAAATTTTAGTTCTTCTGACCATTCACCCACGGCCCTGCCCGTGAACCTTTTCCAAACCCTGTCCGGCAAAGAAAAAGGATAAAGGAGTAATTAATTACTTGTTGTCACGAAAGTTGCCGATCTAGTGCGATAATATGATTGAAATTACCTCTGGAGCATCTCTCTAAAGTCTTCCCATATCTCTTTTTCTTTTCGTAACGAGTCCATGACAAGGACTTTTCCTGAGTCGGGTTGAATGACTAGCAGAATAAAGTGGAACCTACGCACGCATAACTCATCATCAGTTACACTTAACATCGAGTAAGCTGAAATAGAATGTGTACAAGAGAGAGGGTAACAGTACTCACGAGAAGTTGTAAGGCAATAGTATTTCCATTTTGGTTTGTTGTCTCAGTAAAGACGTTAGCAAGTAATCTTCTGTTTGCCCGGGTTTGGTTTCTACCACTTCTTCATGAACTCTATTTGGGTCAACGAACCTAATGTCAAAAGGGCCTCCTTTCCTGCATTCCATAACCTTTTTCCTGCATAATAGTATATACATATATGGTGAGCATATATATATACATGCAATTAATGAAGTGAATGAGATGAGATATAAATTACAGAAATAGTACTTACACACAATAAAGGCTAATGGCAGCTTTGTCAAGTTCCTTCTGATTGAATAGAAAATGCAAGTCTTGAATGTTGAAGTCGATCGCGTCATCTCCGCAGAAGAAAATCTTATCTCTTATATGCGCCGTGATCCATTCTACCTTTCTCGTCTTGCAGAAATCAAGGTACCACTTGTGCAATTTTCGCATCTTTGTTGGTAGATTCTTGAGCTCCTCTTACTTGACGAGATTCTTCCCATACTTCCATGGCTGTATGGGGTTGGCATCGCATTTGGGCAAGTTGTCTCCCATGATGTTCAAGTACGCAATGTAAGTCATCCCCATCTCATTGGCCTTTCTTTGTAGCTCTGCCTCGTAATCATTTACGGGAGGAGCGTCCCATGTGTCGAACATTTGGAGCGGGGCGCATGATTGGTTTTCCTGCTCTCCGAGCATGGGAACTGTTTTCTGGGGTGCCTCACGACTGCTACTTTCAGTCTCCCTACGGCGTCTTACATCCGCCTTCAAAATCTGGAGCTCGTAGTCCGACACAAGTGGGGTTTCAGGTTTCAAAAGATTTTTGTAAAACTTCTCCACCATCGCCGGATCTATTTTCTCCTTTGGCTCGGCCCGTCTAGGTGCAAAGAATTTCTTGACCTGTTCTTCCGAGATTCTATTGGTCTCCTCGTCGCTGCGATTCCACGGTAAAACCGGCAATGGCTTGGCGGAAGGCTGCGGGACGTAGTTTTTTGAACTCTTTGGCATACGGTTTCCTGCGGATTTCTTTGTGGTAGTGCTACTGATGCTCTTCATGGCAGTGCTCTTCCGCTTACGCTGAGGAGATGGCTGAAGCACCGGAGATGGCTGACGGGCCGGAGATGGCTGTCGCGCAGGAGATGGCTGAAGCTCCGGAGATGGCTGCCGTGCAGGAGATAGCTGAAGCGGCGGGGGTGCCAGTGACCTCCAATTTGGAAGCACAATGTGTTCCTTCTTCCAAAGAATGGTTGTTTTCACTACAAATTTGAGTTGAGTTTCCCCTTCACCTGTAGCATGGTCAAGCTGTGCTTCCTCATATTCCTTCACAACCTCATCCACCCCGACAATAGCATAGCCATCTGGAATCGGTCGGCAGTGGTAAGTTCCACCAGCTACAGGAGGTAAGGCATAGCCGACAGTCACCTTAATGGATAAGCCCATTAATCTCACATGCGGCTCAGCGTGTCCGCTCTCCGTGATCTCATCCACGGGGTATCGAGGACCCGCCATTTCAAGCGTGGGCTGCACGTTCTTCGTGGAAGCCACACTGCTTTTCCGCGATGCAGGCGCCGCAGCTTCAATGCAGGCTCTTCGTGCCGCTGAGATGGGCGGTAACTTGATGGTTTCATTGTGCATTCACTTGCGCAGCGCCGCAAGTGCATGTTCTATCTGTGTCATCCGCTCTGTACACTCTTTTCTTTCTTCGCGCGCCATCATCTGAAGAGTCGCTCGGTCGCAAACCCATCCTTCCACGTCATACCCCCTGTGCCTCGTGCATGTCCAGGGTGTTCTTTTTTACCGATGGCGCGTGTGAGCTGGTCATTCTCTCTGTCGGGATGGAAGATCCTGGCGGATGTTTCCTCGTATGCCGTGATGAGTTCAGTGACGGGTTTGGCAAGGAGGGTTGGGAAGATACACAATCCTGTTTCTGGGTCCAACCTTGCCCCGATTCCGTAGAACCAAGTCTTTTCACGTAGGTCCCACCCATCTGTCTCGGGTGTGATACCTCTAGCGCGCAGGGCCTTCTCAGCTTCCTCCCACTTAGGCCTCTGAGATATGTAGCCACCTGACCCCGTCCTCTGGTGATATTCCTTCTTCAGGGCATTAAGCGTATTGGTTTCTGACCTCTTTTTAGCTATAGCACTTTTTTTATATGTCTCAAATTCGGGCCAGTGAGGTCTTATCTTCGCATAATATGCGTCTTCGAAATTTGGAGTCTCGCCAGATTTGACAAATTTGTTCAATTTTTTCTTCGATTCTATGAAGCGCCACCATCTTCTTTAGAGTCCACTCTTTGACCTTTTCCTTTATAACTGGGTTGTTTTCATCCTCCTCTGGCGGAAGGGTGAAATTTACCAACAACGAATTCCAAAGCGTTTCTTTGGATCTGTCGTCGACAAAGGTACCGTCGCCCTTCTTTGGCTTATTCCAATTTTCAATTATGATTGGGATTTGGTCCCTAATAAGAACTCCAGCCTGACGTAAAAATTTGTCTGCGGCCTTCTTGGGCTCCATCGGCCTGCCATCAACACGGACTGCTTCGATCGTGAACTTTGCACGATCTTTCAACCTCAGCTCGGCTCGCTTGCTCTTTTCGTAGAAGAATATGGTTCTTGGCAGGTCGATCCGGAGGGATAAAAGAAGAAAGAAGCGTTAATTAATACATGTAGAAGAAGATTGTTGGTGGAAGTCGCAGAGGCTTAATCAATGCATATACCTCGGACTTTGTAACCATTAAATTGCGTTCACGAGTCTTCATCTTCTCCATGACTAGTACTTGAGCTGTCGTCATCATGTCCCTCCAAGTTCAGATATTGTGAGGTGTCCTCATCAATAATGTTCTCCATTATTTCTTCTTCTTCAAGGTTTCTACTAAGTGGATCCATAGTTTCTAAAACAATAATATTATATAGAGTAAGAGTGTAAACATTCAAGTGGACTTGGATTCATACACAAATATACATATTATTCATACAAAAATACACAAATAAATACACAAATGAAATTAAAACCCTAAGGATGCTTGATCATTTTAAACGAGTTCTGAGGGGTCGAAACCCTAATCAGGATGAGTCAGAGGTCCAATTTGTATACAAGTTTTAATCTATGCATGTAGTACAATTTATCGAGCAAACAAGTTTTAATCAGGATGAGTCAGCAATCACACACGTTGCACTCCTCGCAATCTATCGAGCAAACAATTTCATACAACATAAACAATAGCACATAGAGATCAAACAAATGCAACAAATGCATGCATGGAAATTTAATAAGTCACAATGGTTGTTACTTTAGTTCTCTAAACAATACTGAAGTATATGATGCATGCAAGAGGCCAATTAATGCAATGGAGTATTTGTTATGGATAGAGGATATTAATACGAACCAGTAGGCGTTGGATTCACCCTAATCAGAGTTACAAATCTTTTCTTATGATTTTTTCTTTTTGCATATTTTTTCTTTTTTTTGGTCTGGAGGACATGTCCTTCACATAGAAAACCTGAGCCACATCATTGGCTAGGACGAATGGTTCGTCTAAGTTCTTGTCTACCTTCATAAGATTGTTGATATCCACCGTTGTCATTCCGTACTTCTTGTCTACCTCAACCCCTCCTCCTGTTAGCTTGACCCATTTGCATCGAAACAAGGGGACCTTAAAATTAGGTCCATAGTCAAGTTCCCATATCTCCTCTATGAACCCATAATACATGGTCTTTTGCCCATTGTCTTCTGCTGCATCGAAGCGGACACCACTGTTTTGGTTGGTGCTCTTTTTATCTTGGCCTATCGTGTAAAATGTATTCCCATTTATCTCGTACCCTTGGAAAGTACATACAGTCGAAGATGGTGTCCTGGCCAACAAGTACAACTGATCCCCAATGGTGTTATTCGAGAAGTCTTTGCAGCAGCCTTAAAACTCGCCATGTGTTCACTTATAATCCATTCATCGACCGTCCGTGTTTGAGGCGTATTAAATTCTTGTGTTCATTGATATACGGGGCAACCAAGATAGATCTTTGTAAAACCGTGTAGTGTGCTTGATTGAGAGAATGCCCGTCCCTACATATCATTGCTTTACATCCTAGGGTGCCTTTTCCACGCAGTCTCCCCTCATGTCGTGATTCTGCAACACCAATTGCCTTAAGGTCAGGAATAAAATCAACACAGAACTCAATGACCTCCTCTGTTACATAGCCCTTGGAGATGCTTCCTTCTGGCCTAGCACGTTTATGAACATATTTCTTTAAGACTCCCATGTACCTCTCAAAGGGGAACATATTGTGTAGAAATACAGGACCGAGAATGGCAATCTCTTCTACTAGGTGAACCAGGAGATGAGTCATAATATTGAAGAAGGATGGTGGGAACACCAACTCAAAGCTGACAAGACATTGGGCCACATCTGTCTGTAACCCTGGTAGGCTTTTTGGATCGATTACCTTCTGAGATATTGCATTGAGGAATGCACATAGCTTCACAATGGGTACTCGAACATTTTCGGTAAGCCCCTCAATGCAATCGGAAGCAATTGTGTCATAATCACGTGGCAGTCATGAGACTTCAGGTTTTGGAATTTTTTCTCTGCCATATTTATTATTCCCTTTATATTCGACGAGAAGCCAGACGGGACCTTGATACTGCTCAGACATTCAAAAACGATTTCCTTCTCTGCTTTGGTAAGAGCGTAGCTGGCAGGAGTTAAGTGGCATCGTTTACCCTTCTCGTTCTCAGGATGCATAGACTCTTCAGGGGCCTTCAGATGTTGCTGGTCCTGTCGTTCTTCCGGTGTATCTTTTGTCTTCCCATACACTCCTAGAAAGCCTAGCAGATTCACGCAAACATTCTTCGTCACGTGCATCACGTCGATTGAAGAGCGGACCTCTAAGACTTTCCAATAGGGTAGGTCCCAAAATATAGATTGCTTTTTCCACATGGGCGTGTGTCCGACATCGTCATTCGGAACAGATAGACTGCCAGGACCTTTTCCAAAGATTACTTCTAGGTCCTTGACCATACCAAATACCTCCTCACCGGTACGGAGGACAGGCTTCCTCCGGTTACGCCAGACGTTTGAAATGCTTGCCTTTCTTTCTTACTAGATGCAGGTTCGGAAGAAATCGGCGATACCCTAGGTACACAACCTTCTTACATTTATCCAAATATACACTTTCAGTATCATCTAAACAGTGTGTGTATGCATTGTATCCCTTGTTTGTCTGCCCTGAAATGTTACTAAGAGCAGGCCAATCATTGATGGTTACGAAAAGCAATGCTCGTAGGTCAAATGGCTCCCCTTTGTGCTCATCCCACATACGTACACCTGGTTTGGCCCACAGCTGTAAAAGTTCTTCAACTAATGGCCTTAGGTACACATTAATGTCGTTTCCGGGTTGCCTCGGGCCTTGGATGAGCACTGGCATCATAATGAACTTCCTCTTCATACACAACCAAGGAGGAAGGTTATAGATACATAGGGTCACAGGCCAGGTGCTGTGTGTTGCAGCTCTGCTCACCAAAAGGATTCATGTCGTCTGTACTTAGACCAAACCTTAAGTTCCTTGCGTCACGTGCGAAGTCCGGGTACTCTCGCTCGACTTTTCTCCACTGTGACCCATCAGCGGGGTGTCTCAACATCGCGTCTTTCTTACGGTCTTCCATGTGCCATCACAACAACTTGGCATGCTCTTTATTTCTGAAGAGACGTTTTAACCGTGGTATTATAGGAGCATACCACATAACCTTGGCGGGAACCTTCTTCCTAGGGGCCTCGCCCTCAACATCGCCAGATCGCCTCGTCGATCTTATACCGCAGTGTAGTGCATACGGGCATGCATCCAAATTCTCGTACTTCTCACCGCGGTAGAGTTGCGATCATTAATGCAGGCATGTATCTTCTACGTCTAATCCTAGAGGCGGACAACCTTCTTTGCTTGGTATGTCTGTCGGGCAACTCATTATTTCTTGGAAGAAGATTCTTCATTTTTACCAACAACTTTGAAAATACGCTGTCAGTCACACCATTCTCTGCCTTCCATTGCAGCAAATCCAGTGTGGCACCTAGCTTTTTGTGGCCATCTTCGCAAGTTGGATACAACAATGTTTTGTGATCCTTTAACATCTGCTCCAGCTTCTCCTTCTCCTTTTTAGTTTCACATTCTTCCTTTGCATCAGTAATGGCCCGACCAAGATCGTCATCAGCGGGCCCATCTGCTCCCTCTTGATCTTCATTATCTACCCCCGTTGCATTATCATCATATTCAGGATACATATTATGATAGTTGTCATCATCCTCTTCTTCTTCGTTGTCTTCCATCACAACCCCTTTTTCTCCGTGCTTGGTCCAACAATTATAGCTGGGCATGAAACCGGATCAAGTGGGCGTGAATGGTTCTGGTATTTGAGTAGTCTTTCTTGTTCTGACAGTGAACACACGGACAACACATAAAACCATTGTGACCACGGTTTGCATTAGCCACAACGATGAAATTTTGGAGGCCCGTAATATACTCGGAAGTGTGGCGGTAACCGTACATCCATTGCCGGTTCATCTGCATTAATATGTAGTATATATCAAAAAATAATAGGGAGATGACCATTTATATATATAGTACATCAATGACACATGAAACTATAGTTGCCGACCTCGAGAGGGCGGAAAGAGCAACAAGAAAACTTATTTTGAGCTCTCGGGCATTTCACCGAACACCTCTTGTGCATATGAAAAAAACACAAACTAGCACTCTTCACACCCTCTTGCTAGGCTCCAAAATGTGAAAGAATGGAAGAGTGGGGTGTGTGTGGGCTGGGGTGGTGTCTTATATAGCCCCCCCTTTAACACCGGTTCATGCCACGAACCGGTGTTAAAGGGGGTCATAACACTGTTAGGACCTTTAACACCGTTCGTGGCATGAACGGTGTTAAAGGCTCCTTTTGTCGCAGGGCCACGCTATGCCCCCCTTCAACACCGGTTCATAGAAGAACCGGTGTTAAAGCCCTTTTTCGGGATCAACAAAAAACCTCGTTTCCACTAGTGATCTGTTCCTATCTAGTTCAGTTTCTGTTGCAGTTTCTTGTACTAGCTCTTGGAATAGATGTGATCTGCTTATTCTGGTTGAATATGATCTGTTCGTCTATTCTGCTAGTATACATGATTAAATTAATTCCAGCACTTATAGTTATGATTTATTATTACTTATTTCGGATTAAATATTATGGTAATTTGCTTAAATTTTCAACACTGGGTAGCAGTATACCAAAAAAAGACATTGAAAGCTTTACTGTACATATACCTGAGTATTGCAGTGGTGAATGCACATCATGCATTTAACTCCGCATATAATTAGATGCAGTACAGGTTTCTTTCAATCGAGCGTAGTAGCAGTACCAAAAGTGATAAAGTTTTCTAGTGCTTCTGTTGCCTGGTTGAGCAGTACTCACACATCATGGCCTCATCGTGTACAGTTCTAATCCAGATAGGAGATAGCTAGTGGCCGGCTGAACCTGTGTCTGTCATCCTTTGCACATCTCAACATGAAAACTGTAGCAAATACATAAACACTGTTAATTAAGAGCTGGGTCTGAAAGACAAACAATTAATGTTTGGAGCTGATTTCTTCAACACATGTACTCATGTAACATTTCTTGTCTTGGGTAGAAACATTCAAGGACCAAAACTTCATTTCTTCTCTGATACAGTTTCAGAAAGGACAGCAACGACACCTCTGGGTTGTTCCTTTCAGGAACATTGTTGTTTGTACGGCCAATATGTGCATATAGGATGCATAGTGCATTGCTGTCGACAAGGGTGATAAGACTCCCAATGGGAGGCATGTCTATCGAAACGTCGAGAATGATTGCGTGTTAGGACTAAAATTTCCATGTTCTAACCGACATGATTGCATTAAGCGCGGCACAGTAGAACAGTGAATATACTGCTCATTGATTTACCAGTATATTCTTCTGTCGGTGGGGGCCCGTATTTTCATTGAAAAAAGAACGCTTAGAGCAGTGAAGAGCTTGCTGGACGAGAAACAAATTAGTCGCTCAAAGAAACACTACAAGCTGATCTATCCAGAGGTTATGCCAAATTCCACAGCATGCGTATATCTAGAAGGAATTAACAAACTCCTGACATATGGAGGCTGCTTAAAACTACTAGAGCTTCGGTTGCAGAGAATCAGATATCAAATACAAACACCAAAGATGCAAGAGACATAACAAGCAAACCTCCTCCTATCCATGGATCTTTGCAAACTGAACACCACTGACCAGAACAGCCTGGGCCGAACGCCCTGTGACGCGGGTTGAGCTTGAGCGTCTCTAAAATGTTGAGACAGTTTGTGCCCGGTGGAGAAGACGGGCACATGAAGAACCATCCATCCAGGCATGCGCTTGCTCAGGTGAGGGAGCTATTCCATGACGCCACTGGATGGTAGTGCACGTGCCCTGCTTCTCCACCATGCACAGGTACCATCTAATCTCTATTGCCAAGAGGAGCCAAGAAACTGAGTTGGACATGCACTGCGCTGCCTTTTTCTCGACCCTCAGATTCCATCCCTCGCCTTGCATCTATATTTATAGCTGGAATCACCACGGCTCTGCTCCCGTGGGTGCTACTATAGGGAGGCTCTGGCGAGATGAGCTAGCAGCTGATTTGCACAGTAGTGCGTGCATAGTGCATACATACACATGGCCAGTTGGGCAGTGTACCAACAGAGCTGCTGGCCACGAACTACTAATTTTTTTCAGACCAACCGGCGGCAGGACCGCTGCCTATTATGTTAGAAGAGCGAATTAAACGGTTTCAGTATAAAAAGGCATATTTAGTTTGAATTGGAAACATGCCAAAACCACTGAAAAGAAAAACATAAAAAATTAGTCTACCTCGGTGTTAGAATTTGCCCACAGATCGATTACATCAAACTAGACAAACAAACATGTTTAAAAAATCTTATGGCCAAGGCTCACTCAATCTTTTTCTTTATTTTCTTCTCAACTCACTCAATGTGTTACAAGACTCACGGTCTACCCTTGCTTATATATGCAAATTAGACCTGACTAATACTAAACTTAAACCATCACGTACACACGTACGGATACTACTAGTACTAGGACTCACACATACACTTGCCTAACTAGGAAACCTCCCTAGACTAAGACACGTACACAACACATATACCACGGACACACATAGTCCTAGTGCTACTCGGACATAGACTAGTACCACTAGGACTCTCTTACCAAGATTAAGCTAACAATCTCTTCCTAATCTTGATTGACTACTCTTCGTCTTTCATGCTTCTCTGATCTTGAATCCTTGTAGATCTGCGTCTTGTCTAGGTCTCGTACCACGACAAGTCTAATTGGCTCTCCCCAATTTTGACTTGGCGAATTTACGGAATAACTCAAGTATGATCCGGAAAACCCAGCCACGCTAGCAAACCTTGTGAAATCGCACCACCCGTGAAACACACCGTCCACCGTAGCGTAATACATGCCGACCTCCTGGCGTGGACTAGACCATCCACTTCGGCCTCTTGTAGAGACATGGCCTCATTGAAGAGACTTACCTTCACTGGTTTACCGCCTTCTTCACACTTGAAATTGATCTTCTCGTCGAGACACATAGACGACCTGATCGAGGCACGCAAATTCCGTCTTCGTCCATAGGATGAACAGTCCATCAACCTTCACTCGCTTCAACTGCAACGGATCCTCACAGAGACAAGCACTTGGACACAACGACGACTCACAGACACAACATCGACCAAACGTGCTATCTTGCACACACTTGACTCCTTGACTCATACTCTCCCGGACGACGATCTTGACAAGATTCTCCAGTATCGCACCACGGTACCACCACACTCATCAACGATCATCCAATCCACCACCTTGCCGACGACACCTCGCCCGTTATCTTCCTCCTTGTCGCTCCTCCGAGCGACGACCACCCGCCGCCTCACCGATGAAGGCATGTTCGCCACCTCCACCTGGTCGCCCGTCCCGAGGCGCTAGTAGGGTCGCCTCCCCGGGGCAAGCGTGGTTTCAAATCTTCGACCTCGCTCTGATACCAATTGTTAGAAATACCATCATAAAATGGGGACAGGTGGCTACAAGAGTGCCGTCCCTAAGTGGGAAACTATGGAGAAGAACATGAGGGCTAGAGGCGTCACTCCTGGTACAGATGGATGGCCCGAGAGGTCAAAGTACTGGTGGTACGGGCATGGGGGATCCTTGGACCCAGAAGCAGGGAAGACATTATTTCATGATAAAATTCTAAAACCCTCCCAAGACCTTATTCAAGAAATGAATGATGCTCAATTGGGATTGTTCCGCCCCGAGAGAGAGAACGACGAGATGACACGCGCCCTAGGTAATCATGAAAAGGGAGGACGAACACGAGGCAAAGGCGTCGGTGTCTCGTGGAAGAAATGGTTTCCTCAGTACGATGCTAGTTACAGAAGTCGTCAGAGAAAGAAGGACCAGGAGGCAGACCAGATCTCCATGATAGAGCAGGACCTAGCTGATCTGAAGAACCTCAAGCATGAAATTAGCCAAAGGCCGCCATCGTCAACTCACCCGCGGTCTGATGATCCTACATTGGATATTAGCCAGTGGAGAAGTAGCGTGGCTTCCACGGAGGTCCGGGCTGATGATCAAGCACTGCTGGATGATGCACCGGCTCCTCACTACCCCGTGGATGATGTCAGAGAGATGGCATAATGTGAGCTACATCATCCAATGAACAACCTGTCCTTCAAGTTGGCGATTGGCACTACTTTACCTTGTCTACCTGGAGCACTCCACCATTCACTTCCGATTCCACCAGGCTATGCTCGTGTCACGGTGGATGACATAGTGGAGGATTTTGCGGACCTAGAGATTGAAATCTCTACGCCTGAAGGCCTTTACGAAACTAGGAGATGTCAAGCGCAACATCATTCTATGGAATAAGAAGTACATCAAGTTTCCAGGCTCGGCACCAAGGCCACCGACTATGAGGAATCCAAGTCCACCCCGCATCAAATATCGTCAACCTCCAAGTCCACCCCAACCCGATTATCGCCAACCTCCAATTCCACCCTGCCCCGCTGATGATCGCTGCAGCAGGAGTACATCAACTCAATCTCCGCCTCTACGCAATACTCGATCTCTGTCTCCTCCTCCGTGCAATACTACTACCTCATCGAAGAAAGGGAAGTTCGACGGTCCCCCGCGCCCCACATCGAAGAAAGGTCAGACAACGAAGATAGTCGACATCCCGCCGGCTCTTCCAAGGAGACCTTATGACAAGACCGATGAGGAAACTAACGCGGATGTGGCTGCCCAAGTTAAGGCGCATTTTGCACCCAAAAAGCCTGAGCCAAAGCCGGTATACAATAGAAAAACCAAAAAGTGGGCTAAGTCCTTTCTTGAGCAACCATCCCAGATATCGATGAATCTGGAATCAGACTATGACCGGGAGATTATTAAGCAAGCAGAGAAGAAAAAAATTACAAGTGCAAAAAGAGGGAAGCAAGTTTCCCAGCTCGGAGCACAGAAGAACCAATCGGTCGCCCCGCTTAAAGTCATTTCAGACCTCGACAAGGCCTTCAGAGCTGAAATGGATATGGACATGCAAATAATGGACACCAGATCCCGTAATAATGCTGCACTTATAGGAATCACTGTATGGCAGGCCAAAGCACTTGCTAACTAAGCAAATATGTCTCTTGGTCAATATTTAGGCTATGAAGATACGCCAGTGGGTCAGATAGTACAGCAGTATGTCCAAGGGGAGCCTCTAGTCAGTAATGAGGAGCTCGCGCGTCTATCCACACATATGCGAAATATGCACGAATGGTACATGTCGCAAGCAGAAAAAAAGCATTAGAAAGATTGGTTTCCGGTAGATGTTAGAAAGGAGCATCACTTCAAACAATACTCGATACAGGTTCAAATGACCGAACTGTTTCAGTTATACGACCAGCGCGCCCTCGACAAATCTATCATTGGTTGCTACTGTCTGTAAGTGATTTATTTCTATAATTAAGTTTGTAGCTCAGCTCGTTCATTGCATTTAATATATTATCCTAACTATATATCCTTTTGTATGATGATATTATATTCTGCAGAATGAAGATGCTTGAATGCAAAAGAGCTAGAAGATACGATATTGTGTTCATTGACCCATATATCGTTAATGAATATACGTTAAAGAATCACCCCAAGGACGTGGAGGAAGACCTGTGCAGGTTCTTAACCGAGAATAATTTTGTTAAGGAAATACTATTTCCTTACAACTTCAAGTGAGTGTTTATATCTTGTACACATTTTATTTTTGCTTACTGGATGAGCTATGCATGTATGCTTATATAAACGTCCGCAGATTCCACTGGATCTTGCTAAATATTCAAGTTGACAACTCCCTAGTTGAAGTCCATGACTCATTAAGTTGGGACCAAGAGCAGTGGAGCGACATGAAAGCAATGCTCCATAAGTAATTTCAATCATTATCGCATTATATCGTCCTCTTTCATTCATTTCCTGATATCAAGTAACTAATAACTCCTTTGTTCATTTTCTTTGCCGAGTAGGTGTTGGACACGGTTCAGACAGAAAATACCAGGTCCATTCAAAGAGGAGTTAACTTATAAAATGGTGAAGAGTTTACAGCAACCACCGGGAACTCATTTATGTGGATACTACGTCTGCGAGGACATCCGCGAGTTGACCAGTGAGCGGAAAGTTGACTCACATTATATTTATGATTTGCGGGAGAAACTAGAGCCAGACCAGCGCATAAGAGCAATTCAAGAGGAGCTGGCGGGAATTATGATGAAGGAAGTCCTTGATGTACATGGAGAGCATTATGCGGATGACATGGAACTCGATTTTCCTTAGTCATCTCCATGTAGCTGATATGATATATATATTCATCAATGACAATGTAATTTCAAAACATTTCTTCCTTTTGATATGATTGATTATATGTATGATTGCAAGGGATCGATTAATTGTATAAATGCATCGACGTGTAGTGTGTATGTAGTAGTGTATAATATTTATACTGAAATATATGTTTGAATTATAGTGAAACACAAAATAAAAAGGAACAAAATGGCAAAAAAAAGGAAATACACAATCTCTGTCGCGACAGAGAAACACACAATTCTCTGCCGCGGTAGGAAACCTTTTAGTCCCGGATGATGTTACGGCCCGGGACTAGAGGGTTTCCGCCCCCGCGGCGCTGAAACAGCCACGTGGCTGTTATCGATCGTCATGGTATGCGAGCCGGGACTAGAAGGGGCTCTAGTCCGTTGCTGCAGATCCGCCCAAAACCGGACTAAAGCGATTCTGGCCGGGACTGTAGGCCCTTTTTCCACCAGTGAACCAGCTTGAAATATAATCAATAAACTATTATAACTACAATATATATTACTTAAACAAATGTGTAAGAGAATAGTACAATGGAGCGATCGGGATAGGAATTGGGCGTGATAGCGTGGCGCGGGGTCGACAGTAGCTCGTAGTCGTTCGTCGACAGTTGAGACGTAAAACCTGTGAATTGTGTAGCTTCACTAATTACCGATGGAGCTCAAGTTCTAGGTGGTCGTTTCCTGGCAACGGCGATGACGGAGGCGGCAGTGATGCTCAATCACGAAACTGAATAGAATAGAAAGTCTAAAGTAGTATGTGCGATCGATTCCGTTTTTCCTAGGGTAGTATGTACATGCGACTATGGCCTTTGACGCTTGGCTATTTGGTTTGGGCTTGGCCCATTTAATTCAGCACGCTGGGCACCATTACAATTAAATAGGTCTATGCTAATGGCCGTAGTATAAGGCCTAATACAGCTACTGGTCCCTGTTATGCATTGTTGAAGGGGTGGATGAACCATAGGGAGGCCTGGCCACCACTCACATCCCTTGGATCCTTCTCTGATGGATGCCACCTTGTTATAGAAGAGGCACCTGCCTGTGAAGATTTTATTGTTTTTTCTTCCATGAATTCCACAGGTTGTACAAAGGCGGCCACTTTGGCGTTTTTACTCGGTTTTAGATCTACCTAGGATCATATCGTCTCAGCATTCAGAGATGGAGGGGAAGGAAGTGTCATGATTGGTCATTGCCTCGTTGTCCCAAGACTACATTGTGTTCCAGAGAACACTGTCGTGAATGGACAATCCTTATACAGGAGAGCCGTAGTTCCTGGGTCTTCCATCAGTAGTCAAGTTCCATCTCATGATGTCCTTTTCCAAAGGATTTAGATGAATATCCTGGACAACGTCCCAAACTTCTAGGTATTGGAAAAGCTAAGTAGGAGTGTGTAGTCTTGCGACGGAGCGGATCCAATTTGCTCCAGATATCTCTTTTGTAACGGACATTTTTTCCTTGTGGCAATCTTGTTAGGGTCAAGATCTTGAAGCCTAAGAGGCCCATGACCTCTCCGATTTTCATGCCAGAAGGAGGCCGTTTCTCCATTCCCAATAGTTATCGTCATGGATGCCCTGAAGAGGGTCATGTCAGCAGAACTGTAGGGGGATCTTTGATCCTTCCCAAGTGTGGTCAGGGTCATTCCACTAGAGACAAGGCCAACACAGTCTCAGAGCTCACCCGGTACGCTCAATGTCAGTCATCCCTAGACCTCCCAAAGCCTTAGGACTGCAAATAGTCTTCTAGTTGACAAACGCTTTTCCATTCGCTGAATGCTCTCATTCGTCTCCAGCCCACATGAAGTTTCTGACGATCTTTATAATCCTTTTGTGAGCCCAATTGGATAGCGGAATGGCCATGGAGCGGTATATTGTTGTGGCCATGAGTACCGACTTGCAATGGTAATTCTTTTAGGGCGGGTGATGTTCTTATCGTACCATCCGGGAAGCTTTCCCGCAATTTTTTCGAAGAGAGGATGGAATCACCATTTAGAAAACACGTGAAGACGGAGAAGCGAGGATGAGACAGATCCTATCATGCCACCTCGGGCCAAACCCAGTGGCCACGAATTACTTATTATCAAGCATACCATGGATGGTGAACAATCAATCTATGATGGAATTACGAGCTCTTACTTCGACATCCAACTAAGAAGTATGTTCATGTGATAGCTATGAGATTTGATTTTTTAATGGCTTTTCTTCATGGTTTTCATCTTGATTTGATGGTTTTATAGCTTTAACTAACGATAATACTTCCGTAGCGAAGAAAAGTTGGTTTTTATTGTATGTTTCAGGTTCTAAACATCAACAGATGGTTTCAACAACAAAAATACAATATTTAGGTGAAAACAAGAAAGTCTCCTTTTGGAAGCAATCAACGACGACAACCAGTAGGTTTAACGACCAACTATACGGCAGGGAAATTTTCTCTGGCCATATAGTTCTCGCCGTCTAGTTGCCACCGCCTTTGTCCAGTCAAAAGGAACAACTTCTGTGAAGGAGGCATACGCGAAAACATAACACAACAGCCGACGGTCCATCCAGAATGGAGAAACATGAGATCCGGAGAAGAAGGGGAAGGCGTTCTTCATATCGCTCCACGATCTTCGACCTCCTAGCCACAACACCCTAGTATCCATTACTTTTACTTGGGAGAGAGAAAGATCTTCACCTTGCAAGATTAGGGTTTGAGATTGTTTCTTCCGATCTTGAATTGTGTTGGATTAATTTTCTATTCTTATTGTGGATATCCACGGTAATATAGATAAGAACTCCTCTTATTTAATTATATTGATGATGCTTTCTTCTCTCATGTGTGAGTAAGTTTCTTCGGGCGTGGGAGATGTAGGGGATTGGTGAGATGTGATATTCCTATATATTTTCCATTAATTTGTGATTGATTTTAATTAATATATTATGTGTGCTGGACTATTTGTGGTATGCCTAATGCTTGTTGTCCAAATAAGGGCCCAGAAAACATGATACTTTGTTTTACATAGATAAGATCTTATTTGCTAGTAGACCGATGCCCCCCCCCCCGAGTGACACGGGGATATCAGTGGAAAACTAGTTTAACTCGAGGAGCACGAGGAGCCGCTGCGCCTATTGCATTAGTTCGATCCAAGAAGCTTAATTGCTAAGCAGCCTAAAGGATCTTAATTGCCTAGTGACTGACCATGGTTTTGATAACAGACTATGAAATCTACCAAGAGGAGTTTCCGATAATTATGGGTTGCTCTCCTACACACACACTTATAAGATTATAATTGTTACACTTATCACTCATCTACCTGGCACAATCACTATCACCATGAGGTGCATATACCCGCGCCTACTTTGTCATCTATGGAAAACAACAAATAATCGAATCATTCTTTACTTTTATGCTTTTTATTTCTAAAGTTTACATTTTAGTTTTATTTATAGATTCAGTTTAATCCAAATTTTATTCTTATTTCAACACTTGCAGTCAATTCACCCAAGACCTGTGACAATTTTGAGTGTGACAGAGACTTCATTCATAAAAACATTCCTTTGGGCTCCCTGTGGGATCGATATCTTAACTTCGAAACTAGCTACGAATGATTTGTGCACTTGTAGACATCAAGCTTTTTATGGTGCCGTTGTCAGGGAGCTAAGCGCTAATTGTTTGTCTCTTGACATTTTAGGTGTTACTACTACCAAATGGTCTCCCTAGGAGACAAAGGGTCTACACGCTCTGGTAGGACCTATATACAAAGTTATTTTGAACACGTGACTTCTCAAAGGCGTGAAGAAAATATTGAAAAACTTTTGAGATCAATTAAGGTTGAATATGAAAACCTGAGTGATTTTATGGAAATCATGTCCATTCACAAGACAACTATCAAGAAACCTGAGAAAACTCTCAAAGAATACAATGCTCCAGATCCTTCTTATATGAAATAACCAATTGAATTTCCTAATCCTAGAGTTAGAGAATGTCAATTTGGTAGTGAGATTATTAAAATTTTATAGGAAAAAGCTTTCAGTGGAAGGGAAGATTAAGACCGAGAAAGACATCTTAGAGAGCTCGATGATGTGATAACATCAATTGGACCAAAAGGTTTGCCTAGAGATTTCTCCCGTCTAAAATTATTCTGTTGGTCTCTTAAAGGCAAGGCTCTAAATTGGTTATATTATCTCCCTCGTCATTACATTAATGTCACATCCCAAAATTTTGCAAATTTTGAAAAGTGAAAAATTAAAAAAAAATCAGAGGGAACAAAAACTTTTTGACTATTTAATATAACTCCTTCAAAAAAAGTTAAATAAAACAATTTTGTCTGTGAAGTTGTGTGCATGTTTTCAAAATCTCAAAATCATTAAGAATGCATGGTTGCATTTTAAAACTAAGATAAATAACTTTCTTCTCAAAGTTGAAATGTCCACTTAACAACATGAGACTTTGGATATATTCCATATTTAAAATATACAAAAGAATTCCTAAGTAAGCTAAAAAGATAAAGGACAAAATTATAAAACCATAGAAATTAGTTTGACTCTATTTGAAGCTCCAAATAAAATTATATGAAATTTATAAAATATAGAAAGAAAAATAAAGTCATGTTAAGGCAATGACTAAAACAAAATAAAAGTATTATTAAATGAGTGATTATGATAAAGAATAAAATTATAAAGCTAAGGAAATTGGTTTGAACCTTTTTGAAGTACGAAGGTAAAAGATATGGTTTTAATAAGAAAAGGGACTAGAAAATAATAAAACTAGGCATACGTAACATGCTCATTTTTTTAAAATAAATTATACTTTATTAAAAAAATATTTCAAATACTCTAAATTGCAGTAAACTGTTAAACTATATTTTATATAAAATTTATGAGAAAGTTTGATATAAATTTAAATCAATTTGAAATGTTAAATCAATTGATATAAACAAAACAGAAAAATAAAATAAGAAATCGGTTAAGGAAAAAAAATCCTACATCAATCCTACCCAGCCCAACACGCTAAGCAGCACAGCCCATACCATCTCTCCCCACTCTATTTTCCCCTTCATTTTATTTTTAGGCCGCACTTTTTAGCCATCAAGGAGACCGACTCAATCAATCGATCGTCTTCCTGATTGGTTCACGCACACGTACACGTACATGTACACATACACGTACAGAAGGTGAAACTGCCATGGATGCATTGCTTCCTCTCCCTCTTCCATCAATTTGAGTAGATGATTTAACTTACCACAAACGTGAAACTTGTTTAGAATTAAGTGGAGAATCCATTCAGAGAGTTGATTCCCTACTTAGATGTCTTAAATATCCAAATCTCTTCAGTGAACTGAATGTCACTCGGCGGCATACGTCTCTCGATCTCCCTCCACAGACCACCTCAGAGAAAACCGAAGAGAGCACCATATTCCTCTTCTTCTCTATCACTGTCGTTCCTAAATTTTCTCGAGAGTAGCTCTGTAGAACACATACCAACCATGCCAAGATCAGCCTAAAACCGGAGATCATCGCTAGATTGCATCTTTCTTGGTAAAAATCTCATCGATTCCTTTTACCAGAAGATGTTTCCAGACGTTGCCTACCTCCAAGACATGATTGTGCATCATCTTGTTGCAGTTCATCGCGCCGCTGACGCCGCACGTTGCTCTAGCCATGTATTTTCGTCACCGTTGGGGACGAACAACCTCTCAATCACGTCCACTAGCACTGCCTCGACGTCCTCTACGCCGTCCGCATCTACTTCTACTACATATATATATTCCTAGCGACGGGACCGGCAACGCCAAGCCCGTGCCCGCAAATCCGGTGAACTTTTCCGGCGAGTTATTTTGGTGAGCTATCCCAGAACGTTAGATCTTCATATAAAAGTCATCATAGATCACTTAAACGAAAGGGTACCATCCAACCAGAATCTGCCAAGTGTCATATCTATTCCTATTTTTGGATGTTTAGACATCAGAATATAGAAACTTGTAAAAATCATATCTTTAGTTCTGTATATCTAAATTTAAAAAATAATATGTCTATGGATTCACAAAAACAATTAGAACGGAGTGGAGCCATAATTTGGTATTTTTAAGTCGTTTAAAATCAATTTGTATTCAGAACCATTTGTGGAGTATTTTGAGTTTAAAAATTGTTGTGTAAATTATTTTTAAGTGAATATATTTGCAAATGGTTTTATATTGAACCCTTCGTACAGTAAGACCAAAATATAATTTTATTCTAGTATAAATAATATCGTGGCAATTATTTAGTTAGAATGGCCTTTCCAAGTGTTAGAAATATTGCTAATTTCTATAATTGCACAAATGGTTTCATTTGTAATCTTGAAAATATAAAATGTTCATAAATCACTTAGTAATGTTCAGAACCTTGTTATAACAATTTGTACAATAAGAATTGCCATATTGCATGTTTGCATACTTTGCATGATTTTTGTTTTGTCATTAGTATTGATCTTGTGATTGTTTTGTCTTGGTTGTTTTGCTTGATAGATTGTGTTGATTGTCAAGTGTATTACTGCGAAGAGTGTACCAACACCACCAACTATTAAGATAAGTGACGCTATCATGACGTCCCATTATTTTCTATACATGTAGGGGTTTTTGGTAGAAATGCATGTGTAGGAAAATATTGTACTATGTACTATGCTATGCTATGTCCTATATATGATATCCTTTATACTTTAGTTAGTGAAAACAATGTAAGTTGTAGTATGCTTAGCCATGCTATAGTTTCGGGGTGGAATATGATGTTATAATTATATGAAGTATTGGAAAAGATATGTTTGATATAATAAAACAAGTACTCAATGAATGACCTGGGTGGAATGTGGATACTCAGTTGTGAATAAGGTAGCAAAGAAGGGAACCATATATATGGCTATCTCTTTCGTGTGTGCACTAGAAGAATACCATCCAGGGACTTAGAGATTGAACATGTTTCTCGTATAGTGGCTTCCGTATACAGCCACATGCTAAATAGGCTCTGGCTTAGTCAATTACATAGTTGAAGACCCTTGTATTGGTACCTATTCAAGTTAACTAGAATTATATATTGGAAGTATATCCTTACTATTAGAGTATAGGTCGGTGCGGATAGGGCACCAGCCGCCTCTCCCCTTCCTATTCGAATTGTAACTCTATCTCTATTAGTCTTGGAGTCCAAGTCAGTTGTAATATATAAAAACAGCCCACCATGGCTAAAATCAATAAAAGTTATTATCCTCTCAAACTATCACTTATATTGGTGCCTAGTAGACGTGCTAGGGTTATATATTGGGAGGACTTCTATGGAAAGACTTTGTCACATTTTCGATCTGCCTGTACTCCGATTGATGTGTACTTATCCAGCGGCCACTTGTGGCATCAAGATGAGATTGTGTCATGTGGGTAAAGTGTACAACTTATGCATAAGATCAAATTCTAAGTACTTAGATGTGTCCCTGGTTACGGATAACTCTAAGCAACTAAGGCCTGAAGCTATGGAAGATCTCGACATTTCAATTTCTCAAAGTAAAACTTGATGGTGTCAACAACGGATTAGAAGCACTTGGAGTTTACCAGGAAGTTCAGAAATATTGTTGAAAGATCAAAACTATTTTTAAAAGATAGTATAAAACAATATTGCTTTCTGCAAATGAGCCCAAACTCTACGTTGCCAAATATGCATGTATTGATAGGATCCAACTAATTTCCACATAGTAGTGACACTTGCCAATACATTCAAAGTATTGACCCTTTGTGGCTGCAACCTATCATGTTGCAGGTATATTCTATTTCATAAGAGAGGAACGATGATAAGGATTACGAGTCTACACCCAACATATTTGCCTGTGGCACATGAAGATGAAGGACTCCATGCTTTCCTTTTTTTCCGCTGCTTCGTAGTAAGATAGCCTATGGATATGAGCTTGTAATAAATATTTATATTCCGGATCATGCGATGTAATATGACCTTTGTATCTTGATATTGCATCTTAAACTATGGGTGCTAGCTATTTGATCCAGGGACTAGCACTATAATCATAGGGATTTAGAACCAAGCCGGGTTCGGGTCCGCTACAGATGGTATCAGAGCACTGTGTTGCATGTAGGATCATAACCCTAGGATTTTTACAAAGACCCTTGTTAGGAATGAACTTATAATTTTATACTTAGTAGATTTTATTGTATACCTTGATCGTTCTTTACTAAATCTCTTCTCCTTCAAACATGTAGAAGACTAGCCTTTTCCTTTCTCTGAGGACCTTCAAGATGGATCATGTCAACAAGAAGTTCAAGATACAAGTTCCGACAAGTCCTCGATCTTGCAAAATATGTGGATAAATAGGCCACACCTCTAAGGAACATCAAGATCAATGTCCCTATTGTGATTCCAACCATCTAGTTGAAGAATGCCTTATATCTCAAGTCACTTGTTTCCTATGTGAAGGAACCGACAACATTCCTGCCAAGTGCCATCTCGACTTCATAGTGCAACAAGTGAAATGACAAGTTAAGGGTGGAATGTATCAAGATCTTAGGAAGATAGAAGAAAACCTTAGCCATATCACCTGCTCAAAATACAAGGAGGAAGGACACATTATCAATGAATTTCTAGAACACGAACTTCAAGACAACCACAACAACACTTCAAGGAAAAGGACCCGAGACATGACAAAGGTGTTTTTCCATTGCTGCCAGAAGACAGGAGACTTCACTTATGATTGCCCAACTCGAAAGAGAGATCCCACTGATGTTAATATAGTGTGACCAGAGAGACATTAGATCGCCTACCGGCTATTTATGACTTCCGTATCATGCTAGTGTATGGATCATACCGACCTATGTGGTATGACTATACTAGGTTGATTGTTTCAAGAAAACTTGTTGTTTTCTTAAACTCATGAGTTAAACTCATAAGTTGTTAAGTGATTAGTTGCTTGTTGATTGTTTGATCGAACTTGTTTGTTTTGGATTGTGTGTTAGTACTTGTTTAGATATATCTATCATTAATTATCCCAACTAAACCAATAGATTCCTCCGAGGTGTGCCAACAACCGTGACAACAATGGAAACAAAAACAATGGAAATGAGATACAACAGATGATGACTGCACAAACTCAGCTAATGCAGATGACGACACAATTCATAGCAACCATCAACAATCAGAATCAAAATCTGAACAACAACAACACCAATAATAACCAGAACAACAACCACTACAAAAACTCATAAGTTGCAATGGAGCCAACATGTGTATCTAAACACAACCTCGCCACGTCCCCACACATCTGTCTACAATCCGCCCCCCACCTCAGCACCCTGATCCCAACTCGCGATGTCTTTCTCTCCACCAGCCAACCCTAGCACTAGTGCTCGTGAGAAAATGGGGCGCTGCCACAGATCAAGCTGTCGACCAAGATTCCTCTATGGCTACCCTCGCCCGAGCCTCTTGGAGTCAGGTTGCTGTTGTTGCTGCTCGGAGACCACACGAGGCGGCATGCACTGAATGTTGTGTCAACGCAGGTCCAAGAAGAAGGGGCAAGACGGAGCATAGTTTTCATGGCGGACCATGGTCTATCTTGGTGTGACTTCTCTTTCATTTCCCCTTTCAGATCCATATCTCATTTTCCATATGCTTGTCCTGTTCACAATCTTGGTACTGTATCCTTGCCGCATCACCTGTTGATGGTCGGTGCGCATCTACCGCCGAGGAGGTCGCCGCCGACGGCGATGCCAACCATCTCACGACCATAATCACAGGTTCATAATTGTCTACCCATGCTATTAATAGTAGTGATTAGTGGTTCACTGTCAAGCATGTCACAAGTGGATACCAGGAATAGCCATGACCCTGAAGGATGAAATGAGCGAGGAAATTATTTAGTAAAGGCAGTGACTCTCACCTCACTCACGCTAGTGCCAAATGTAGTCTAGTCTTCATGTGTAATGTTCCGACTAATTAATTAACTGATCAGAAAGAACCCAAAACGATTAGTATGGTTTATTTGCAACTGATAATCTGTACATATTTGGGTTAGTGACCTATTTCGTCCTGCAGCTTTCAGAAACCGGACATATTTCCTGAAGATTCAAAATGACAAGTAATTGAGGTTTACTTGAGAAGATTAGAAGAAATTTGTGTGTGAACTTCTATTGCCGTGCACCCTTGTCTTGGCTAGTGAACTTCTATTGCCGTGCAACTCCCGGGCTCCAACTTAATTAAGCTATTGGTACAACACGAAATCTTGGTGTAGAATCAGGGCTTATCTACAGTATGCCAATTGTGAAATTTGTTAACTAGACTAGGTCAGCAATAATGGTACCTTATTATTCTTAAATTATACCATTATGTGCCACTTGTAAGATTTTTTAGGACCACCTTAATAATTTTATGCATCATGTCATTATGTTGATGACAAAGAGTAGTTAAGTTTTCAACAAGTACATGGTCAAAAGAGTGAACAATAAGAATGAATTTGTCCACGGTAGCTCGCCTATTCTACACATTCAAGTTTATCCCTGGCTAGCCTGATTATATAGGTGCATTTCCCCTCATTCTTATTTTATTACTACTGTATTTTTTAGAAAATAAACAGTGAGAAGCACCTAAATGCCACCGAAATGTATGTCACCATGCTAGTGATAGAAATCCATATCTTGAGGAGACGTCCCGTATTTGACCTGTACCTGTCTTAAGTTAACTATGTAATTTTAGAAAATAAACAGTGGAAAGAATATAGATGCCATCGAAATGTAAAGAAAGGATACATAATGGAAAGAAAGGATGATGACCATTCATGAGAACACAAAACCATAATTCAGTTGATAGGCAAGTAAGATAAATAGAGAAATAAGGAGTTGCTCCCAGATTCCTTAATTGCATGACATGTATAAATTACAAATGCAACGGAGCATGAACTGAGATTCCTCCCCCTCTACTGTGAATCTGAATTGGGCATTGCTATTAGCTCCCCGTTCTCCTTGTTTGGACTCTTGGGCATGGTGAGACCTTGGCCCATGTCCTTCTTCATCTGTCTCAATGCATCCAGGCAACGGTACCTGTCAACCTTTGCTTCGATGATGCGTTCTCTACGTGTCTTGGTGGCTTCGTCCAGCAAGAGGACGTATCTATTCTCGAGATTCTTCTTTTCACACAAGATCTTCGTAATTAAGTTGATGGCCAGGTCTTGTTTGGACAAGCTGTGTGCGATCAACTTCTGTAGCTCGTCGGTCACCCTCTGTAGCTCGTTGCGCTCTGCTTCGAGCCGCTTGATGTTAAGTGAAAAATCAAGCGTGATCTCCTTCTACAGAGACAAACGTCTTTGAAGGCCATCATTAGCCTGGGTTAAGGAGCGTGCACCTTGCAGTTGGTTGTCTATCTTGGCATTGATCGCCGCCACCTTGTCACGGCAATCATCCTTCGCTTGCTGCATCGTTCATGTTATTTAAAATAGCTACTCAATAATTGTACTGCATGTTCTAGGGAAGCACAATATTGAAGTCACAAAAAACCCCAAATGTGTCTACGAAGATTGAGCGTGTTCCCTACTTGGAGGCTACTTGCGGGCATACACGATAATATTTCCAAATTTAGAATCTCAAAATTAAAACCAAATGCATGTCAGGATTTCCTACCTCGCTGAGTCAGGGAACAGGGCCGAACGGGTCCTGCGACGCCGCCGCCAGTGTGCTGGTTTTAGGATCCACGACCGCCCTTGAATATGTAGTAGAGTAAGAAGAAGAAGAAGAAGTAGACATAGCAGAAGAAGAATGAAGAAGAAGAAGAAGACTGTACCGGGAGGATCCCTGGCCTTCTAGAACACTCAGCACCGCCGCCATCTTGCTTCTTTAGGGTCCACGGCCGCCCTGGAATATGTAGCATAGTAAGAAGAAGAAGAATAAGAAGTAGACAAAGAAGAAGAAGACTGTACCGGGAGGAGACCTGGCCTGCTGCAACATGTAGCGCTGCCGCCACCATCGTGTTTCTTTTAGGGTCCACGGCCTCCTAGAATATGTAGCATAGTAATAATAATAATAAGAAGAAGAAGAAGAAGAAGAAGTAGACATAGAAGAAGAAAATAGAGAAGTAGAAGAAGAAGACTGTACCGGGAGCGGCAGGAGCCCCAGCCTGCTGGAACATTCAGCGCCATTGCTAGGAGAGATTCAGTCTCTGTGCAAGGCGGGACTGAGCAGCTGGTTGAGCAGTAAGTCCAAGGCGGCAATTTTTCTCCATTCTCTCCGCGCGCACGGTCGATCTGCCTCTCCCCTGGGGAGCCATGGCTAATGCAGATGGAGGAAGGTGGGGGCAGGAGGAAGAAGAAAGTGATGGGCGGGGGAGAATGGTCAAAGAGTCCAGTCTGTGGGACAGTCTTATACAAGACCACCGTTTACTTCGGTGCTATGTCAACCTACATCCACCGTTCATTTGTTAATCGATGGCCTATGTCGCTTCCTTCTCAAAGAAGTGTGACTGGTAGAACTAGGGAATAAAACTCCAAAGTCCACACGATGGGACTTGATTGGACTGGCTTTAACTAGATGGACGGTTCAGCGGGGGCTTCGGCGCGCCCCGACTAGTATCCTGTGGATAGGGGTGGGACTACGCAGGAGGAAGTAATTACGGGCTGCACGTCCAACGTGTGTGCGTGCTCAAGGGGTTTTCATGATGTGCGCAACTGCTGCACGTACAAAACATGCTGGAACATTCAACTCCACGTCAACAGGAACGCATTGGACACTTCCCAATGCTCCCACACGGTGCATTTTGTGGTTTGTTACGTGTCAACACTCCCAGTACGTAGATATTTTACGATGTAGCACAATTTTTACGTGACTAGACTATAAGATGCTCCTGGCGCCCCTAATAGGATCGACACCCATCTCTGCGTACTCGCAATCGCGCATTTCTGAACAACTTCCTCACGCAGGATGGAACCGTGCCGTGGCAGATCCTTGCCGGTGGCTGACCGTCGCGGCATTGTTCGTGCCCGCCGGCAGCCATCTGAGGCACCACGACGTGTCCAACCGCGCCTATATCCATCGACATCGGCGCTCGAGGACACCGCGGTGTCGAAGCTTTTCGTACCCGAGAAGCGCGTTGCACCGGCAAAGATGGAGGATCGCCAAGCAGAAGCCAAGATGGAGGAGCGCTGGAGGAAAGCATGCAAGACCATCATGAAGAAGAGAAGGAGGAATAGAGGAGCCAGCGACGAGGACGACTCCGACTCGGGCAACGAGGAGGCATTCATGGAGCAGTTGGAGGAAGAAGCGGAGGAGAGTGACGTCGACCCATGTGACTACGAGTAGGAGGATGAGGACTTCAATGAGGAGAGGGCGCAAACATACGAGGAGGGAGTTGCCGACGAGTCATCGGAGGACACCGCCGCCGCCACCGACGATGACAACGAGGACGGCAACGACGAGTAATGTTCTGTTGCTAGTATTGTCATTACATATTTAACTGCCACATCCTGCATTGTAATTGTTGTAACTACCATATCGTGTGTAATCATACTGGGATGTTGCTACTATAACAATTTCGTGTGGCTGTTAGATCAAAGAGGATAAACGGTTGGCTGACACGATCCATGTGACAACTGTCTGACCAATCAAGGCGTGCTGGTTTCTGTGTGACCTATAGTAAGGGCTTTTCTGAGTATTCGTGACTAGCATAGAGGGAAAATCTGAGTTAACATGGCTTCCGACCCTAGATTCCCCCCTCGTTGCCTAGAAAATGGAACCACTCCATGGATTGAGCCCAAACTCAGCATGTATCTCCCTCTCGGCATCACAAGCAACTTCTCCAACTAGAGATTTCGTGGTGCTTTGGAGAAATATCGACTTTCCATTTTCTAAACCCAAAAAACCGGCGTTTTCCCATAGGAGGTGAAGTTTAGGGCGTGCCCATGGGCCCGAAGCAATTTCCAAGTATGCTACACCATGGTGCATGGCCATTCCCGAGAGGTGGGTATTTATCTCATGGCACAAGCATATAGTGTATTTTTTTAGTTACAACCCGGTAAATGCGGTTTCTAACTGTATGTACCCTATAAGACACTCTCAATTTTTAGGGAAAAATCGTTTGGGGTGCGCCATGGGGTAACTAGGCTAGATGCATGCCTGGTTCCAAGATTGTACCGACCGTCTCGTTGCCGCGGCCGCCGGAAGGTTTCTCCTTTTTTGGGCAACTCCAAACAAAATCTAAAAAAATTAAAAAAACGTGAAATCGACTCCTAGAGCCCTTGCATTTGACCCACTGCCCTCATAAAATCATAGACAGGGCATATCAGGTCCTTTGGCACCCAAGGCACCACCAGGGTGTCTATCGAGTGTGAGTTAACATGGCTTCCAACCCTAGATTCCCCCCTTGCTGCCCAAAACATGGAACCATTCCATGGATTGATCCCAAACCCAGAACCTAGCTCCCTCTCGGCATCACAAGCGACTTCTCCAACTAGAGATTTCGTGTTGCTTTGGAGAAATCTCGACTTTCCATTTTCTAAACCCGAAAAACCGGCGTTTTCCCAAAGGAGGTGCAAGATTAGGGCCTTCTAGAAGCCTACCATGGGGCCAGGTTGATTCTACATCCCAATAGTTAGGCACTGTTGGATTAGGGAGAATGGACGATAAGGATTGTCCTTTGCAATAGCAATCCGCGAGTAGGCATTTCTGCGTCCCTATTGGCCCTAGAAACCACAAGTGGACCTACCTCCTTGGCTTTATAAATGCGACCATGTGGCCAAAGCTCAAACCCCATTTGTTCCCTACAACTCGTGTTAGCACAAGCGTTGAATCCCACCTAAAGAAACAGCGCTTTGCCATGCAGAGGCCCCGTCTCAGCTTGCACAAGGCCGAGTTGTTCGCCCACTATGACATACTCGCGCTGGCGCTAGCGAGGCTACCGGCCGGCTACGAGCTCATCTACGCTGGGGTGCCTGTGGCACCGGTCCTGCACGGCATTGCGCTATCAAGGTAGATCGAGGAGCATCGCTTCCAGCTGCCGGAGCAGAAGAGGGCAATGGACCGATACGCACGCACCAGTGCGTACTTTCCAAGGTGCTTCAAGAAGGAGAGGGAGGCGTTGATTTGGATTTGCAGAGATCACCATTCGGAGATCCACCCGGATCTATGTAACCCCGAAGGGAGGCAGCGCTTCTAGGCAGTGCCTGGGCGTACGCCCTCCACCGTTATCGATGCTGCATGCCGTGCAGCACTCGTGAAGAGGAATGCCACCGAGCTCGTCCTCATCGATTTAGACTTCGAAGAGGCAGACGGTGACACGGAGGACGTCGTGCATGACGAAGATAGCGGGAGCGGCATAGTCGATTAGGGTCACTTGAGCCTAAATTTAATCTATGTACGGTAGCTTTAATGACATATTCGAATAAAATAGCCAAATTGTAAGAGCGTGTACAGCGTTGTTTGAGCCTAGCAAAAATATTAGACACGAGTCTAACAGAGGGAAATATACTACAGCGTTTAGACACACTGATTGGCCCCAATGTTAGAATAAAATACCTATTTAAAAGGGCTCTTTTCCTATTCTTCTCTTCATGTCAAAACTCATTTCTTGCATAGCTTCGGTTGAGTCTAAAGAAAATCTTAGACACGAGTCTAGGAAAACCAAGTATGCTCCAGCGTTTAGACACATTGGTAGGCCCCTCTACTGGAATACAAAACCTATTTATGAAGACTCTTTTCTTATCCTTTTTTCTTGCCAAAGCTTTTTTCCTATTAGAGCATCAATGCCCCTGACGTAGCGGATTCTTAATTCTTTGGTTCCCTTTTTGGGGACAAGTACAGGATTTGCCACCCATCGGGTGTGAAGGAATTCTCGGATAAAACTAGCCTTAAGTAACCTAGCTATCTCTTTGCCTATGGCATGTCTCTTCTCGTCTCCGAAGCGTCGTAGAGGTTGTTTCACCAGTTTGCATTTTGGATCAATATTCAAGCTGTGATCGGCAAGTTCCCTCGGTACACCTTTCATGTCGGCAGGTTGCCAGGCAAATATGTCCCTAATCTCATGGAGGAACTCGAAGAGCGTGCTTTCCTATTTGGGATCCAGGTTTGTCCCAATGGCGATGGTCTTGGAGGCATCGCCTACCACAAGTTCCACTAGCTTGGTCTCGATGGCAGCCTTGAAGGCGAGATCAGAATCAGAAATCTGCTTCTTCGATGCCGGCATCTCTATGGCATCGACCTTGCTCTGGATCTCCTTGAATTCTTCATTGTAGAGGACACCTTTTGTAAAGGCTGCTTCTCCAACTCGCATTCCCTTGCTTTGGTAAAGCTTCCGGATATGGTGATGATGCCATTTGGTCCGGGTATCTTGAGATTGTTGTAGACAAAGCATGGCTTGTCCATGAAGTCATGGAAGATGTCACGCCAGAAGATGATGTGGTACACGCTCTTGAAGGGGACCACCTCGAAGGTCATGAGTTCTTGTTGGTAATTATTAACATCGCCAAAAGCAACCTGAAGCGTGATGCACCCAAGGGACAGAGCCTCCCGGCCAGAAACTATGCCATGGAACACGGTGCTGGTCCTCCTTAGGTTGGCCTCTATCAAGTTCATCTTGTGCAGCATATCCAGGTACATGATGTTGATGCTGCTTCCACTGTCCACCATGCATTTGGTGAACTCGTTGCCGTTAATCATGGGGTTGATGACCATGGCATACTGGTTCTCCATAGGGATGAGGTCTGGGTGATCCTTCCTATCCCAAGTGATTGGAATCTCTGACCAGCGCAGGTACTGGGGAACTGTGGGTAGAGTGGCCATCAGTATCCTCATGGAGGTTTTCTGTGCATGGACGGTAGGGTGCCAAGGAAAGTGTGGTATACGACGACCTTATTCTCGAAGGGGTTCTAGCCTTTGCCATCGCCCTTGTAGGTGTGCTTGGGGCAACGTCCCTGTCCATGTCACTTGAATCCTTGGACTCCTCTTCCTTCTTCCCTTTGCCCTTCCCTCGCGGTCTGTTCTTTCGACTTCGCTTGTAACCGGACTCTGGGTCCTCCTTCAGGTTGTTGATGAACTTGCAATGGCGATTGGTGTGAGTGGCCTTGCCGTTGGTGTAGAGGTGTAGGAGGCATGGCATATCACGGTACTCCTCGTACGTTTGAGGAACATGGAGCGCTGCTGGGGTAGTTTCACTACCTCGCTGCTGCCCACGACCAGCTCCCCGTCTTCGGCCACGCTATCCATCATCACCTCGTCCTGCAAATGTGATGGAGACCATGTCGGAGGTTTGCTTTTCTTCTGGCGGGTTCTTACGCTGGGTGCTATTGTTCCTCTTAGCTTGAGTTGGAACGGCTGTTGCCGACAAGGAGCCGCGCGCATCATCGTCGGCAGCCGCGAACTCACTGGCCAGCTAGATCATCTGGTTGAGATCGAGCCTGTGATTGTCCTGCAGGCGCTTCAACTTATGTCGGAGCAATGTATATTTCTCCAACCCATTGATGAAGGTGTCCATGGCGGTCTGAGCATGTACTCCTATGCAAGAATTCTTTGTATCCAGCCAACGGGAGAGGTTGGCGCGAGATGACTCGTCTTTCTCTTACACGCACCGCTATAGATTTCCAATAGTGCAGGGACGCTTATACGTACCCTCGAAGTTCTTGGTTAATGCTTCTTGCATGTCCAACCAGTTGCAGATGGATTTTTCCAGCAAGTCACCGATCCATTGGCGGGCCGTGCCCGTCAACATCAGCGGTAGGTACTTGACGGCAATGTTCGGGTTACCCGCGGCGATCTCCACCGCGTTTCCCTAGTCCTGCAACCACATAGCTAGTTTGGTGGTGCCGTCATAGGGCTTGATCGTCTTGTCAATCTGGAAGCCCTTGGGGTAAGTTGTGGTCCGTATTATAGGTCTAAAGCAACGTGGTCCCAAGTATGGTCCTTCCCGGGCCTCGTGAATCTTGTCCAGGCGTGAACGCGCGTCGTATGGCTCCGGGCTTGCTTTTTTCTTCTTTCCGTCAGGGGTGGGTTGCATGAACGATGCAGGCCCCCTCCGCCATGGTGACTACTAGGTGGCGACAGAGGCGGAGGTGGCTGTGGGTTAGCTTTCTTGCTGTTACCCTCCTGTGACGCCTCGCGCTTGTCGCGATTGCTTGTCGGACACGGAGGGTCATGACGCGACCTGCTCTTGTGTCCTTGGTTGCGCTCTCCATCACGACGGGGCTTCTCCGCGTTGTCGCGGAAGACGATGCCGCTTTGTCTTGGCGGAGGCATGTCTATGCGATGGTGAGCCTTGGGGTCTTTGTGATGTTGGGGAGACCGGGATGGTGGAGATGGGCGACGCGGATGAGCCTTGCCTCTGTGGTCAGAGGATATGGGTATAGCGTCCTTCCTGTTGCATGCATCCCTCCGTCTTTGTTCTGATGAAGCCGTCTGTGACCCAACATCCTGAGGAGATTGGTCCCTTGACGGCTTAGGATTGCTAGACTGGCAATATGATGGGTCAGACTCAAGCCTCTGGGAGGTGTCCTTTTCCTGCTATTTCACCGCCTTTGCTACAAGGTCATAGACCTGTTCCACAGCTGCGGGTGATCTATCCTCCTCCAAAAGGGTCTTGGTGATGGCTAGGTTGAGAATAAGAGTGGGCATGACCTGCCTGCGCTCGCTATCAATATATGGCTTGGCTTGTGGCGGCTTCGGGGGAGCCCATCCTAGGTTTCGCCATACACCAGGATCGTTGATGACGTGAGCAGGAGATTTCTTAGCCTTCTACTGCTTGAGCAGAGTCTTGTACTCAACCTCCATGGCTCTAGCTTTCTCTATTGACTTCTGTGCCGATCTTGATCTAACTTTGCGCCTTGCTCCGTGATGGCCTACGCTTCTCGTCAAGCTGGACTACGTTCCGTATATGAGCCACAGTCATGGGCTCGACGAGAAAATTGTCGTACATCACTCTATCAACTGGAGTGATTTGGGCAACTGTAGACGTAGATGCCGGAGGTGGCGGTTTTGTGGTGTTGTTGTCACTCGGACCAACGTTGAGTTCCTACGGCTGCTGCACTGGGTTAGGCGGAGGGGGCATGGACTTTGCGTGATCATTGTCGGCAGCAACAGCTGGTCCCTTCCCTTTGTCCAACGCTGTAGGCGGAGCTTGTCCGGGTTGATCTTCCTCAATCACGCTCCCAATAGCGAGAAACACCTCTCAGGATGTGATGGCCTTGTCGGCCTGCTCGTCGCGTCTGATGTCCTCCTACATCTCCTGCATAGCAGAGTCGAGTTCCTCCAGGCTGAAGTCTATCTCTTCCGAGTCAGCGCTGATGTCGGTGTAGAGCGCATCCAAAACAGAGTCGGAGGGTGTCGGGGCTTCCTCAATGATGGGTGGTGGTGGTGCGGCTTTAGGGACATTGACTGGAGGCGATGGTAGTGGTGTATGAGGCGTCAAGGCGCCGGATACAGCTGCGAGAATTGCCTGAGCGTCTGCTTTGGCAGCTGCGTAGTTGTTGACAGTGTGAACCATGCCCTCGAAAGTGAGGAGACATGTGGCCTGCTACCGTCTTAGAGTATGCCGGAGAAGTGTACCACGGTCCAGTCCTTCCACAAAGTGATAGATGGCATCATCATTGGGGTTATGTTCCAGATCGTCCCATATACGGAGCCACCTGGCTAGGTAATCGCGGGGGGTTTCACCCTCTCGGTGAACGCAACGCGCCAGATCAAAGATAGTTACCACGCCGATGAACTTGGATCTCTGTTGTCCAAACGCATGGGCGAAGCCAGCGGACTTGGAGCGATCTTCCACCATTATATCCTGCAGAGGGGCGGTTTGGGTGGGCCTTGAATTTTTTGATCTATATCGGCAAACTCCAAAGAGAGATCCGACTTTGATCCTTCCGCGAACGTGTCCTACCCGTAGGCGGTCTGTGCAGGCCTTGACGATCCTCCGACTTCCAGGGAACTACTGCCCGAGTTGGTTTCTCCGTGTAACATCCCAAAAATATTAAACTTGAATCATAAAACTCTAATCATCAAAATTAGGGTTAACAAAAACTTTTCCAACTAAAAATATGAAAGCATTCATATGTATGTGTATTAAAATTTGGATTCTTTTGAATTGCCATGGTTCTGTGTTTATTTGCTTGTAAAATGATTCTTAGGTGAAATAAACATCATCTAAACAATCCCTAAACTTTTCCCAAAGACAAACAAGTCAAAACAAACAAATTAAGTGAATGGTCACTTTGGCCAAATTAACTCCCATGCCTACTTTGGCTATCTGTAACTTTCAGAACTTAACAGAAACATGTATGGATCTTTGCACCTCTTGATAGTACTCATAATAAGGTACCAAGGCCCATTTTGTGATCATGCAAAAACATTTAAATGCATAGTTTAAATGATAGTTTAAAATTGAATCTATTTCATATGGGAAGATCCCACTATTTCAAAAACCACTCAAACAAGCTCAATTTTCAAAACCCAAGCATCCACAAAATCCTCAACACATGCCTAGCACACCCACCAAAAATCTTTTCAAAATTCAAAACTCAAGTTCTTGCGGCCATTTCATCAAACACTTGGCAGGCAAATTTAAACCAAATCAAATTCACTGTTTTTAATAGTGTTTTGGGCCTAACTGGTTCCCTCTCTAGCTCACAACACCCATTTAGTAGATCATATAGCCTAATTGGCAACCTCTAGCCTCACTGTAAGCTGGCCATTGTCATTAATGGTGAGCAATCCGAGCCACCTCGCCGGCCAAACCTGGTCGCCGCCGCAGCAGACCATCTCCCCCTCTCTAGCCATGTTTGGGAGGTAGCTAGCACTCCACCGCCACCCACTGTCCCCTCCCCGAGCAAAGGAAAGCCATGGACCACCGAGCACGCCGCACGCCAAGGTTACTTGCGACATGCCGAAAGCAGCGCCAAAAGCGCCAAGACGGCACACGTGCACACGCTGCACCTCGACCGTAGCCCGTGCCCACCGCTTCGCCATGACCCAGGGAGCACGCAAGACACCTCCGTTCGCCGCCCCATGCCTCACAGCCACCGGTCGCTGTCGAAGATGCCGCCTCTGCCGCGCAGAGCACCGCACATTCCCGACCATTTGCCACCGCCCCTACACATGCATTTAAAACCTAGAGCATCTCCAGGAGACTGCCCGTCGATCGCCAACCTCGGCCATGCCTCTAGCCGCCCGTAGCTGTGTCGCCACCGTCGCCTTCCCATCCCTCTCGGTCTCGCCATCGAGCCTATAAAAGGAGACGACCCCCGCTCGATTTATTCACACCATCTCACTCCCCTCACCTCACTGATCATTCCACCCCTTAGCCGGAGCACGAGGAGCCGCAGCTCGCTGGAATTGCGCCGGAGCAAGCCGCATCTAGAGACCACCCCTGAGTTCGCCTTCATTGACTTCGTCCTTTGCCCGCCTCGCCGTCATCACTGGAGCCTCAGTATGCCCCCTATGCACCCCCACTGAGCCGCTAGGGTTCGAGCTCGCCGGTGACCTGTTCATCATCGACGACGACCCTCAGCCGTCGATCTTCATTATAATCCAACACACCACATCGCCCCGTACCGCTTCGCGTCTAATGAGCCACTGACCAGTAGACTCCCCCTGTCAGTTGCGCCCTCGCTGCGGAGTGACACTGGGCCGGCCCAATAACCCTTCCCGCGCAACCCAAGCGTTTGAATTTAGATTTTTCTATTTTCATTCAAACTCAGTTCTATACCTAGTTTCAAAAATCAACCCAGCTCGATTCACTGAACCAAAGTTCATGAAACCAAATTTTTTAGAAAGGTACTGAAATTATTAATCCAAGCCCGTTGGATTCAAATCATTTCGATCTATAAATCAACCTTGGTAAAAATAACAAGGCAGAAGCTTTTCTGCATTCAAACATTTTTTAAATTTAAACCATAATAGCTTTTGAGTTGATTCCAACTCTCAAAAATCACATTTGACCATACCTTTCAGAATATATAAAAATATATGGGTTTACTTATATAAATAATGTTCAAGTAATAAAAGAATGCCACATAGGCATTTCTAGTCACCTTATTTTATTTAAAATAAAAGGTTAAACCTTATTAAATTGTGACACCACTTTAAATCACATTCCCATGTACAGAAATATGTAGTGATGACATGTGTCAACATGATCCCATGTTTGAGTTGGAGAATATTAAATCTTAAGTAGTTTTTCAATGAGTAGAAATTACTTTTCTAAAAATAAAATAAATAAAACCAAAGCTTTAATCTTGTAATGTTAGTGGTGATGCTAGATCATCTATAGAACCCTTTTGTGTGATGATTGAAAATAGTTAAGTATTGTTTGGTGATTGTGTACCTCGTATTTATTCATAGACGCTAGTAACGACCAAGGATACGAGGAGGAAGGAGGATACTACGAAGAAGAAGCTGAGGAGAACTTCAACCACTTCTCTGCTCAAGACAAGCTAACACTTGCAATTATGAAAGTTATATGACCTATGCAATGCACTAAGCATGCTTGGTTAGACATATTTGATGATACCCTCTCCTAGTTTTACTTGCAAGCTTTCTACTTTATTTCTTTATCAAAGCTATTTCATAGAGTTTATTTAAGTGACTTGTAGATTCTAGGAAGATAATTGAAGGTTGCATAAAGAGCATTAAATTTTTCCTAAGCTAGATAATCTTGATGTCATCCTAAGGCATGAGATGGTACTTAGTTAAAACTCCACTTGTTTACCACCCCTCATTAGTACTCACCCCCACTTGTAGATGCTAGTGCTAAGTATAAAACTTGATCAACTTTAGATGGGAATACCTGGTGGAAAATGGTTATGAAAACCTTAGAATGATGAGTCATTCTACTGAGATGTTTTGACATGTGTTTTCGAACACCAGATGATTTGGATGATTAAAATGTTAAGGCATGATCCTTAGCCCTTTATAAAACTGATGGTTGTCTGGATGCGATACCATTCCAATTTTACTGTACAACCACAATACCCGAAAATTGGGTAGGGATTGACTGGAAACTTATATACCTTTGTATGGGTTCCCTCATGGCCAAGGTCTGAGCTGAGGCTACCTTGTGAAGATTGTCCACCTATGTAGTACCCAAGATGACAGTTGGTCATGGTTGGGAGGCCAAACTCACAGGAGAGGTGCCTATACTAGGGCGTGTAATTGAAAGGTTAGGATTGATTATCCGCATACTGAGTATGGTGAATTTAGGATTTATTACTGACGGATGTATCGAATGTTGTGGTGAAAGTGTACAATCTCTGCAGAGTGTCAAACTATTCGAATAGCCGCGTCCGTGGTTATGGACAGTTGGAGTGGCCATATTGTTCCCCTGTTAGATGTTTTTAAAAATGACTTGTGAAATGAATTGAGAATTTGACTTGACCACAACAGATTTGTGACATGAGATATAAGTTCCCACTTTGGTGTTATAAAACTCAACTAGCTTTTCTTGCTTCTGAACTTAGTAGAGGTAAATCTGGCTTTTTGCAAAACAACCCTAGAACTTAGTGTCCTACTACAAAAAACCCCTTAACTTGTTAGTATTAGTTTGCGAGTACTTAAAGAGTACTCATGGCTTTGTCCCTGGCTATTCCCGTGGCCAGAATATGAAGAAGAGTACCAGGATGATGGACCCCAGGAAGGTTACGACAACTAGGATCATCTCCCATTGTCAGCATTGCCTGTGACCCAGAAGATGGAGCTTCGCCTATGCTACCCTTTATTATTATTACGTATTTCCGCTACCTGAGTTGTATTAAGAACTGGATCATGAGATCCTTATTTGTGTAAGACCTTATGTATGGTTTGTAATGGATGATGTACTGTGGTATCCAATTCTGTTATGTCTCGCAAAAATGGTAATCCTGGGATTGCGACGTATGGCGTAACAGGCATCTGGGATTAAAAATCCAGGTGTTGACAAGTTGGTATCAGAGCCATCCTGACCATAGGAGACCCTAGTTAGACTAGACGTTGAATCAAAAACTTAGTTTCAAAACCAAGGGAAGCAAATATTTACAAAAACTTATTCCCATTCTTATCACCTTGATTCTTTCATGAAAATTCATGTTCCTCAAAAACTCTTGCAAAATACATAAAATTTGACACACTTGATCACTCTACTAACTTACTCATCCTATATTCTTATAGATGGACGTGAAGTACAACAAGTTTTATCAGTTGGGGAATGGAGGAGACCTTATCTTTGAGCGGGATTTGGACCAGCTTTCGGAACTTCTAGAGCGTCCACACCTCGAGTTCTTCGGAGCTCAGCTCAATGATCAAGGAGGAGAAGATCTGCAGTGGCTAATTGTTGCAAGTCTCCGAGGAAAGATTGAACCTCTCACTGTCGAGGGAATTCAGTTCACCTTAAGAGAGAACAACTGGCTCGATGGACTTGCCAGGGCAATGCAGGAAGCTCTTGCCCGTCTGTGTGGGTAGAGTATCAACCAGATCAAGGGTACCCACTTTGAGTTTTGTCCAAGGCGTGATGCTATGGGACAGCCACTGGAAGCCCCATACCACCACGAGCTGAAGACCCAGTTGGACCACCTTAGCTTCATGATGTACGATCGTCATCAGGAATTGGACAATTGTCGTGACTACTCCAACCACAAGTCCGCCATCATCGAGACAAAGGATCAGACCATCGCCATGCTAGCGAAGGATCGGAAGTCTCGCCGCCGTCAGCTCGACAAGAAGGAGCGCATCATTGCCCGTCTTCTCCACCGTATCTCGGATTTGGAGGAGACCATCCACGAGAGAGACATGCAATTGGAAGAAAGGGAGAATGCTGGAGAAGACGTTCGTGGAGACCCCTACTCATATCTCAGCGATGACGATGATTTTCTGGAGGATCAGGCTATGGACTTCTTCACCGATGATGATGATTTCGCCTTCATCAATCACGACAAGGATGATGAAGATGATGACTACACCGACTCCGGTAGCACTTGAGCACTAGCGTAGTGAGTTGTATTCGGTCTCAGTGTACCGTAGTTTCCAGAATGGTTCTTAAAACCATCTGTTTTTCTTTTTTTGTGTTGTGTGTTTGTATCGTGTGCAATGAATAAATGAAAAGCAAGTTGCTAGAAAATATGAGTCAAACTTTAAAAACTTTTCAAAGTCCCGGAACCATAGAAATTACCCTCTTTTCTCATGATCTATCTCAATCTTCAGATCCCACGTGGAGGAAGTGGTTCATCCCTGCACCCCATGTTGCAGATCCTGCAAATGTTGGTTTCTGACCATGAAGCCGAAAGAGCCGAATGTCAAGCCAACCTAGCCACCCTTCAGCAGATAGCTTAGTTGGCCCACAATAATCAAGGCCAAGGAATTCAGGACAACCATGGATCTAAGCTCAAGAATTTCCAGAATACCAACCCACCTATTTTCACTAAGTCGGAAGAGCCCTTAGATGCAGACGATTGGCTGCAAACCATGGAGAACAACCTGGAAGTCGCCGGAGTGGAAGCTAACGAGAAAGTTCTGTTCGCCACCCACTATCTAGCCGAAGATGTAAGAGCATGGTGGAACAGCGTTCGTGCAAAGACCGGAGGACAGATGATGACCTGGGAAGAATTCAAGGTCAAGTTCAGCAGAACCCATGTGCCACCGGGTTTGATCAAGATAATGAGAGATGAGTTCAGAGAACTGAAGCAAGGACGGATGACCGTAGTGGAATACCGTGACAAATTCTTGTCATTAGCTAGGTATGCCCCGGATGAGATCGACACCGAAGCCAAGAAGAAACAGAGATTCTTGAATGGTCTGCACGATGAGATGCCGACTGTGTTGGTCAATATCCCCTTTGCTGATACTGAAGCCCTTGTCGACTCTGCCATCCAGATGGAAGGAAAGATCAACCAAGCCAATGAGAACCGCAAGCGTCGCATGATGCATCAGCCAGGAACCCATCAGACCCCAAAGTATCGCCCTAACCCATCTCCAGGATTTGCCCCGAGAACCAACAGACCCCCGATGAACCGTCCGACCTATCCCAACCGTGGAAACCCGAGGCCCGGAGGAAATCATAACAACCCCGGCAATTCTGGCCATTTCAACTGTGCTCCACCCAAGTTCAACAACAACAGTGCTACCGCCAACACCAACACTGCCCGGAGGACTGGAAGCAATGTTGTGTCTGTTGCAGCAAAGGACAAGTCGCAAGTGACTTGTTATGACTGTGGAAATAAGGGTCACTACTCCAATGAGTGCCCCAAGAAGAATGCCGCAGCCCCCAATGCCAATGCCCCAGCTCAGCAACAACGTCGTGTCCAGCCCGGAAGAAGGTTTGCCCTAGGGAATTCGCTCAACCACAACGGCCGTCGTTTCCTCATGCATGCTGAAGAAGCACAGGAAGCGCCAGATGTCATTTTCTGTTAATTCAGTACTCGTTAGTGTTGTTTGATTCTGGTGCATCGCACTCATTTGTCACCGAAGAATTTGCATGCACTAGTAAGATTCAACCAACCAAACTGAAGCATGTTATGATTGTTCAAATCCCCGGTTCAACCACCAAAGCTAGGCAAATTTGCAAAGCCGTCCCTATCCGAATCCATGGCATAGAATTTTATGCTAATCTGATAGTACTCGGAACTAATGGTCTGGAAGTATTACTAGGAATGGATTGGATGTCTAAACATAAAGGATTGATTAACTGTGCCAAGAAAGCCATAACCATGACCAGTATAGCTGGAATATCAGTCGAGCATATATTTGAAACCTTACCTCGCAAATTCAAGTGCAACAAGAGTATAGCCCAACCTACCATTGACCAAGTCCGGATAGTCTGTGAATACCCCGATGTATTTCCAGATGTTTTGTCCGGTATGCCCCCAGATCGGGATAACGAGTTTATCATTGAACTAATCCCCAGAACAGGACCCATAGCTCAGAGACCATATAGTATGAACCCGTCTGAACTAGCAGAACTGAAGAAGCAACTGGATGCAATGTTGGAAAATGGATTGATTCAACCAAGTGTGTCACCATGGAGATCACCTGTTTTATTCGTGGACAAGAAGGATGGAGGTAACCGTTTGTGTACGGATTACCGGAAGTTGAATGATGTCACCATCAAGAACAAGTACCCATTGCCCAAAATAGAAGATTTGTTTGATCAGTTGACCGGTGCCAAAGTGTTTTCTAAGATTGATCTTAGAACTGACTATCATCGACTCTAGATTCACGCACAGGATATTCCCAAGACTGCCTTTACCACCAGATATGGAATATACGAGTATACTGTCATGTCTTTTGGATTAACCAATACCCCCGCTTATTTCATGAATCTCATGAATAAGATTTTTACTTCCTGGATAAGTTTGTCGTTGTTTTCATCGATGACATTCTAATTTATTCCAAATCACAAGAAGAACATGAGCTACACCTAAGGACCATTCTTGGAACCCTTAGAGAGCATCAGCTGTATGCCAAGTTTAACAATTGTGAATTCTGGTTATAGGAGGTAGGATTCCTCGACCACATTGTATCAGCCAGAGGAATTGCCGTTGACCCTACAAAAGTGAAAGATGTCAAAGATTGGCAAGCCCCAACCACTCAAACCCAAGTTCGTGCATTTCTCGGATTGGCGGGATACTACCGCTAGTTCGTAGAAGGATTCTAGAGTATCGCCAGACCCATGACCCAATTGCTGAAGAAAGACAAGAAGATTGAATGGACGGACAAATGTGAAGCGGGTTTTCAAGAACTCAAGAGGAGATTGATTTTAGCCCCCATCTTAATCATGCCGGATATCACGAAGCCCTTCGACGTGTATTGTGATGCATCCAAGATCGGTCTCGGATATGTGCTAATGCAAGAAGGCAAAGTTATATCTTATCTATCCTGACAACTGAAACAACATGAGAAAAATTACCCAACCCATGACCTCGAGCTCGCAGCTGTAGTTCTAGCCCTAAAGACATGGAGGCATTACCTGACGGGAAACCGTTGTGAGATCTATTCGGATCACAAGAGTCTGAAGTATATATTCACTCAGAAGGAGCTGAATATAAGACAGAGAAGATGGATTGAGCTAATCAAGGATTACGACCTGGACATTCACTATCACCCTGGTAAATCCAATGTGGTAGCAGATGCCCTTAGCAGATTGCCGTGCCGCCTGAACTCCATGATTTTGAAGGAGAAACCAAGCTTGCACAAAGAGATGGAAGCTTTTCGAATGGAATTAGTGAGTGAAGTATTTTTGGCTAGCATAAAACTTCAACCCAATTTGATCACCCAGATCAAGGAGGCGCAGAAAAGAAATGCTAGTATCGATAGAATCAAGCGTCGTATTGGTACATGCAAAGTACCCGGATTCACCGAAGACGAAGCAGGAGTTCTGTGGTACAAAGGACGCCTTTGTGTACCAGCAGATTCTAAGTTGAAAGAAGTTATTCTAAAGGAAGCTCATGATACTCTTTATTCTATCCACCCCGGAGGAACGAAGATGTATCAATATTTAAAAGAACAATTTTGGTGGCATAAGATGAAGAGAGAAATCGGAAGCTATATCACCAAGTGTGATATATGTCAGAGAGTCAAGGCGGGACATCAAAGACCCGCTAGATTGTTGCAACCATTGCAGATTCCGGAATGGAAATGGGATTCTGTTGGAATGGACTTTATCACCGGATTGCCTACCTCTAGTAGGGGAAATGACTCTATCTGGGTCATAGTGGACAGATTGTCCAAAGTCGCCCATTTATTACCCGTCAAGACCACATATCAGAGTTCGAAGCTAGCAGAGTTATACATAGCTAGAATCGTCAGTTTGCATGGAGTCCCCAAGAACATCGTATCGGATTGAGGAACTCAGTTTACCTCGAGATTCTGGAAGAAAGTCCAAGAAGGTTTAGGAACCCGACTAGATTCCAGCACCGCTTATCACCCTCAGACCGATGGACAAACGGAGCGAGTAAATCAAATACTCGAAGATATGCTGAGAGCATGTGTGTTAGAATATGGATCTAAGTGGGAACACTGTCTGCCGTTTGCAAAATGTTCATACAACAACAGTTATCAAGCTAGTTTGCAAATGGCCCCATTTGAATTCATGTATGGAAGGAAGTGTCGCACCCCTTTGAACTGGTCGTAAGTAGGAGAGAGTCAGCGTTTCGGACCCGACATCCTACGAGAAGCAGAAGAGAAGGTTCACAAGATTCGTGAGCACCTCAAGACATCCCAGTCCAGACAGAAGAGTTACGCCGACAAGAGATGTCGAGACCTCGCCTTCAACATAGGAGATTTTGTGTATCTGAAAGTGTCGCCATTGAAGGGAATGCAGCGTTTCCAACTGAAAGGAAAATTAGCCCCCAGATATATCGGCCCCTTCAAGATTCTGAACCGTCGAGGAGAAGTGTCGTATCAATTGGAACTACCCGAAGAGATGTCAGCCATGCACAATGTGTTCCATATCTCATTACTTCGCAAGTGCCTCGAAGTTCCAGAGAAGACTGAAGTGTTCAAGAATATCGAACACCAGACCATAGAGATCAACGCTGGCCTGACCTATCCTGAAGTACCCATCCGTATTTTGGAATAAGCTTTCAGAACTACCAGAACCCGAAGCATCAAGTTCTCAAGATTCAGTGGAGTAACCACACAGAAGAGGAAGCCACCTGGGAGCGCAAAGATCACATCAGGACGGAGTTTCCCGATCTCTTCAAATCCTAGGTAATCTTTTTCATCATTTTCAAATCCCGGGACGAGATTTTGTTTAAGGGGGGAAGGTTTGTAACATCCCAAAAATATTAAACTTGAACCATCAAACTCTAATCATCAAAATTAGGGTTAACAAAAACTTTTCCAATTAAAAATATGAAAGCATTCATATGTGTGTGTATTAAAATTTGGATTCTTTTGAATTGCCATGGTTCTGTGTTTATTTGCTTGTAAAATGATTCTTAGGTGAAATAAACATCATCTAAACAATCCCCAAACTTCTCCCAAAGACAAACAAGTCAAAACAAACAAATTATGTAAATGGTCACTTTGGCCAAATTAACTCCCATGCCTACTTTGGATATCTCTTCTTTCCGAACTTAACAGAAACATGTACGGATCTTTGCACCCCTTGATGGTACTAATAATAAGGTACCAAGGCCCACTTTGTGATCATGCAAAAACATTTAAATGCATAGTTTAAATGACAGTTTAAAATTGAATCTATTTCATATGGGAAGATCCCATTATTTCAAAAACCACTCAAACAAGCTCAATTTTCAAAACCCAAGCATCCACAGAATCCTCAACACATACCTAGCACATCCACCAAAAATCTTTTTAAAATTCAAAACTCAAGTTCTTGCGGCCATTTTATCAAACACTTGGCAGGCCAATTTAAACCAAATCAAATTCACTGTTTTTAATAGTGTTTTGGGCCCCACTGGTTCCCTCTCTAGCTCACAACACCCATTTAGTAGATCATCTAGCCTAATTGGCAACCTCTGGCCTCACTGTAGGCTGGCCATTGTCATAAATGGTGAGCAATCCAAGCCACCTCGCCGGCCAAACCTGGTCGCCGCAGCAGCAGACCATCTCCCCCTCTCTAGCCATGCCTGGGGGGTATCCAGCACTCCACCGCCACCCACTGTCACCTCCCCGAGCAAAGGAAATCCGTGGACCACGGAGCACGCCGCACACCCAGTGCCACTGCGACATGCCGGCATGCGCCAGAGCGTCGCACCCGGCACGCGTTCACACGTCGCCCCTTGATCGCAGCCCGTTCCCACCGCTTCGCCATGACCCAGGGAGCACGCCAGACACCTCCGTTCGCCGCCCCATGCCTCACAGCCACCGCTCGCCGTCAAAAACAGCGCCTCTGCCGCACAGAGCACCGCACGTTCCCGACCATTTGCCACCACCCCTACACGCGCATTTAAACCCTAGAGCGTCGCCAGGAGACTGCCTGTCGATCGCCAACCTCCGCCGTGAATCTAGCCACCCGTAGCCGTGTCGCCTGCCCATCCCTCTTGGTCTCGCCGTCGAGCCTATAAAAGGAGACGGCCACCGCTCGATTTCTTCACACCATCTCACTCCCCTCACCTCACTGATCATTCCACCCCTTAGCCGGAGCACGAGGAGCAGCAGCTCGCCGGAATTGCACCGGAGCAGGCCATCTCTGGAGAAGAAGGGAGCCGTTGATTTTGACCACCCCCGGAGCTGCCGCGACCACCCCTGAGTTCGCCGTTGTCAACTTCGTCGTTTGCCTGCATCGCTGTCGTCACTGGAGCCCCGGTATGCCCCCTATGCACCCCCACTGAGCCGCTAGGGTTCGAGCTGGCCGGTGACCTGTTCATCGTCGATGACGACCCTTAGCCGTCGATCTTCATTCTAATCCAATGCACCACATCGCCCCGTACTGCTTCGCGTTTAATGAGCCACTAACCAATAGACCCCCTGTCAATTGTGCCCAGCGCTGCGGAGTGACAATGGGCCGGCCCAATAACCCTTCCAGCGCAGCCCAAGGGTTTGAATTTAGTTTTTTCTATTTTCATTCAAACTCAGTTCTGTACCTAGTTTCAAAAATCAACCCAGCTCGATTCACTAAACCAAATTGCATGAAACCAATTTTGTTAGAAAGGTACTGAAATTCTTAATCCAAGCCCGTTGGATTCAAATCATTTCGATCTATAGATCAACCTTGGTAAAAATAACAAGGTAGAATATTTTCTGCATTCAAACATTTTTCAAATTTAAACCATAATAGATTTTGAGTTGATTCCAACTCTCAAAAATCACATTTGACAATACCTTTCAGAATATACAAAAATATATGGGTTTCCTTACAGAAATAATGTTCAAGTAATAAAAGATGCCACATAGGCATTTCTAGTCACCTTATTTTATTTAAAATAAAAGGTTAAACCTTATTAAATTGTGACACCATTTAAATCACATTCCTATGTACGGAAATATGTGGTGATGACATGTGTCAACGTGATCCCATGTTTGAGTTGGAGAATATTAAATCTTAAGTACTTTTTCAATGAGTAGAAATTACTTTTCTAAAAATAAAATAAATAAAACCAAAGCTTTAATCTTGTAATGTTAGTGATGATGCTAGATAATCTATAGAACCCTTTTGTGTGATGATTGAAAATAGTTAAGTATTGTTTGGTGATTGTGTACCTCGTATTTATTCATTTACGCTAGTACCGACCAAGGATACGAGGAGGAAGAAGGATACTACGAAGAAGAAGCCGAGGAGAACTTCAACCACTGCTCTGCTCAAGGCAAGCTAACACTTGCAATTATGAAAGTTAGATGACCTATGCAATGCACTAAGCATGCTTGGTTAGACATATTTGATGATACCCCCTCCTAGTTTTACTTGCAAGCTTTCTACTTTATTTCTTTATCAAAGCTATTTCATAAAGTTTATTTAAGTGACTTGTAGATTCTAGGAAAATAATTGAAGGTTGCATAAAGAGCATTAAATTTGGCCTAAGCTAGATAATCTTGATTTCATCCTAAGGCATGAGATGGTACTTAGTTAAAACTCCACTTGTTTACCACCCCTCATTAGTACTCACCCCCACTTGTAGATGCTAGTGCTAAGCATAAAACTTGATCAACTTTAGATGGGAATACTTGGTGGAAAATGGTTATGAAAACCTTAGAATGATGAGTCATTCTACTGAGATGTTTTGACATGTGTTTCCGAACACCAGATGATTTGGATGATGAAAATGTTAAGGCATGAGCCTTAGCCCATTATAAAACTGATGGTAGTCTGGATGCGATACCATTCCAATTTTACCGTACAACCATAATACCCGAAAATTGGGTAGGGCTTGACTGGAAACTTATATACCTTAGTATGGGTTCCCTCACGGCCAAGGTCTGAGATGAGGCTACCTTGTGAAGATTGTCCACCTGTGTAGTACCCAAGATGATAGTTGGTCATGGTTGGGAGACCAAACTCACAGGAGAGGTGCCTATACTAGGGCGTGTAATTCAAAGGTTATGATTGATTATCTGCATACTGAGTATGGTGAATTCAGGATTTGTTCCTGATGGATGTATCGAATGTTGTGGTGAAAGTGTACAATCTCTACAGAGTGTCAAACTATTCGAATAGCCGCGTCCACGGTTATGGACAGTTGGAGTGGCCATACTGTTCCCCTGTCAGATGTTTTAAAAAATGACTTGTGAAATGAATTGAGAATTTGACTTGACCACAACAGAGTTGTGACATGAGATACAAGTTCCCACTTAGGTGTTATAAAATTCAACTAGCTTTTCTTGCTTCTGAAATTAGTAGAGCAAATCTGGCTTTTTACAAAACAACCCTAGAGCTTAGTGTCCTACTACAAAAACCCCCTTCACATGTTAGTATTATTTTGCGAGTACTTAAAGAGTACTCATGGCTTTGTCCCTGGCTATTCCTGTGGCCAGACTATGAAGAAGAGTACCAGGATGATGGACCCCAGGAAGGTTACGACAACTAGGATCATCTCCCATCGTCAGCATTGCCTGTGACCCCAAAGATGGAGCTTCGCCTACGCTACCCTTTATTATTATTACGTATTTCCGCTTCCTGAGTTGTATTAAGAACTGGATCATGAGATCCTTATTTGTGTAAGACCTTATGTATGGTTTGTAATGAATGATGTATTGTGGTATCCAATTCTGTTATGTCTCGCAAAAATGGTAAGCCTGGGATTGCGATGTATGGCATAACAAGCATCTAGGATTAAAAATCTGGGTGTTGACACTCCGATGAAGAGGTGGATGTCCCCGGTTGGGACGATCGAGCAGCGTGTGGGGTTCGTCTTCGCCGGGATCCAAAACTCGTCGGGAGGGACGATCGGAAGGTTTCCGGAGAAGAGAACACGGCCGATGGGTACGGTTTCTCCGATTCCCGCGAAGAGCTTGGAACTCGCCCGTTGTAGAGCCTGAAGCGCCTCTTCCCCCAGAATGGGCGCCAACTGTCGTGGTATTGCCAACGAGTACACCATGGAGGGGTCCTCACAGAGCGTGTTTAGAGATGTGGGGTAAGGCGGAAGGTTGGCGGGTACGAGGTAACACATCTTACCCAGGTTCAGTTCCCATGACGGTGGCGGGATCCTACTCCTTCTATAAATCACGATAAGGGCAATATGCCGAGTTACAGGGATCGGTTCGCTGTGCGCGATATGAGTTGTTCTATCTAGGGTATCTTGTCCTAAAGGCTCCCATAGGTCCGGCTTATATAGTCGCCAAATCCTAGTGTTATAGGAAAAGTCCAAGTCGGACAGGTTACAGACTCCTACACGATACACAACTAGTCTAACGTGCACTCCAAGGCTCTGGGTACGCTGGTGACTCCTCCGTATCCCTCCTTTATCCGGCATGGGCCTCCCTTCTGGATTCATCTAACTGGGTCGCTCAGCAGGCCATGGACCTTGCTACCAACTGTGGGCCACCCGGGTTATCCGGATTAGAGACATGTTATGGTGATACCTTTTTGCATATCCCCAAAACCTTTCCTTGTCTTCTTCATTGTATCTGCATCCCATTTTACCATCCTCAAAATCCTCTTCCTCATCAGTCCCATAGTTAGGCCCATAGTTCAAATCAATCAAATATTCTCTACTCTCCATCCTATCAGGGTCAGCAGCCACATGTAGCGGACCCGAACCAAATCTTGGTTCGAAATCCCTATGATTACAGTGCTAGTCCCTGGATCGAATAGCTAGCACCCATAGTTTAAGATGTAATATCAAGATACAAAGGTCATATTACATCGCATGATCCACAGTTTAAGATGTAATATCAAGATACAAAGGTCATATTACAATCTCATAGCCATAGGCTATATTATTACAAAGCAGCGGAATAAAAGTAAAGCATGGAGTCCTTCTTCTTCATGTGCCACAGGGAAACATGTTGGGTGCAAACTCGTAACCCATACTCATCAAATATCACTATCATCAAGTAATCCTGCAACATGATAAGTTACAGCCACAAGGGTCAATACATTTGAATTGTATTGGCAAGTGTCACTACTATGTGGAAATAAGTTGGAGTCTACCAATACATGCATATTTGGCTAAGTGGCTCATTTGTAGAAAGCAATATGGTTTTATCCTATCTTTTCAAAATAGTTTTGATCTTTCAGCAATCTTTCTGAACTTCTTGGCAAACTCCAAGTGCTTCTAATCCCTTGTTGACACCATCAAGTTTTACTTTGAGAAACTGGAATGCCGAGATCTTCCATAGCTTCAGGCCTTAGTTCCTCAGAGTTGTCCATAACCGGGGACACGGCTAAGTGCTTAGAATTTGATCTTCTGCAGAAGTTGTACACTTTACCCACATGACACAATTTCTTCTTTACGCCACCGGTAGCCGCTGGATAAGTACACACCAAATGGAGTACCGATAGATCGAGAATGTGACAATGTCTTTCCATAGAAGTCCTCCCAATACATAATGCTAGCACGTCTACCAGACACCAATGTAAGGATATACTTCCAATACATAATTCTAGTTAACCTGAATAGGTACCAATGCAAAGGTCTTCCACTATGTAATTGACTAAGCCAAAGCCCATTTAGCATGTGGCTGTACACGAAAGCCACTGTACGAGAAACGTTTTCAATCTCTAAGTCTCTGGGTGGTATTCTTCTAGTGCACACACAAAAAAAGATAGCCACATATATGGTTCCTTTCGTTGCCACCTTATTCACAACTTAGTATCCACATTCCACCCAGGTGATTCATTGAGTACTTGTTTTATTATATAAAACATATATTATTTCCAACACTTCATATATTCATAATATGGTATTCCACCCCGAATATATAGCAGGGCTAAGCATACTACTACTACGATGTTTCTACTAAGGAATAAATAAAAGATATCCTAATAGGACATAGCATAGCATAGTAACATAGTAGTCTTATTATGCATACTACAAAATTTCTACTAAGTGTAATGAAAATAGTAGGACATGGATGATAGTGCCACTTGCCTTAGTAGTTGGCGATGTTGGTACACTCTTCGCAGTTACAAAGTTGTCAATTCACACAATCTATCAAACAAAACAACCAAGAAAAAACTTACACAAGATCAACTCTAATGGCAACACAAAAATCATGCAAAGTATGCAAACATTCAAGATGACAATTTTTATTGTACAAATTGTTATCACAAGGTTCTGAACATTACTAAGTGATTTATGAACATTTTATATTTTCAAGATTAAAATGGAACCATTTGTGCAATTGTAGCAATTAGCAACATTTTCTAACAGTTGGAAAGGCCATCCTCACTAAATAATTGCAACGGTCATATTTATACTAGAATAAAATTAAATTTTGGTCTTACTGTACAGAGGGTTCAATTTACAACCATATGCAAAAGGATTCACTTAAAAATAATTTACACAACAAGTTTTATACTCAAAATACTCCACAAATGGTTCTATATAAAACGTGATTTTAAATGACTCAAGAATACCAAATTATGGCTCCACTGTGTTATACTCGTTTTTGTGAATCCATAGACATATTATTTGCTAAATTTGGATATACAGAACTAAATATATGATTTTTACAAGTTTCTATGTAAATCTGTCTAAAATGAACGAAAATAGGAATAGATATGACACTTGGCAGATTCTGATTGGAGGATACCCTTCGTTCAAGTGATCTATGATGACCTTTTGTAACATCCCTAAAATCATGTTTCAAAACTCATGAATATCATCCATGCATCCATGATCATGTAGGGTTCATTTCAAAAATCAATTCAAAAACAGGAGCATATGAGCTCATTATTTTATGTGATCAGCATTAAATCAAATGCTACTCTCCAATGAGAGATTGTTGTTCATGAACCAAACCTTGTTGCCATATTGCTCTAAGATTGTATTGCTTTATTGCTAGGACTTAAACCAAAAATTTCAAAACAAATTTGAGATGAAAACCATTTTCAAAACCTATTTAAAACTAAGTGTTATGTAACTGTTTATTTTATTTTATTTTATTCCAAGTGACCAGGCCAGTGCAAAGTGACCATATGTTTTTGTGCCCAGAAATATGAATGTTGTACTCTACAAAAATACTAAAATGGTTTGAATTCAAACAACTTTTGAAATCATTTGAAAATGAATTCTGAAAATGGAAATAAAAATAGAAAAGGAATAAAGAAAAGTAAAAAGGCCGGCGCCAGTTATCTAGCCCAACAACAGAACCAGCCCATTTAGCCCACCCGTGTTCTCCTTTTCTCTCTCTCACTCGCGGACAAACCCACTGGGTCGCTGACAGCTTGGACCCATCCCCACACCTTTTCACTCGCTGACGACTTGGCCTCACTGCCGCGTCACCCTTCGTCCTCAATCAGCGCCGACGACCACCTCGCCGCTGCCGTTTCCCCGCACTGATGCCGCGCGTAAATTGCATTGATATGGAGAGAGATTTCCGCCCTCGTTCTGGCTACATAAACCCCACCCCTCGCCGCTCATTTCCCCTCACCAAGCACAGACGCCACGCCACCAGGCTGCCCAAAATTCGCCGAACTCTGCTGCGGTACTGACGAACTTCGGCAGCAAATTCCGGTGAGCTCTCCGCGCCCCTTGACTTCTAACCTTGCCAGCACAATCACTGCAATCTTGCGCATCTCCTAACCCCTTTGGTGCAAGCTAGGATCATCCAGAGCCTCGTCAACATCAATGACAGCACGAGTCCGACGAAACCATCAACTCCGGCAAGCTTTCCTGGTTAGTTCTGACCGCGCCTTGCCCTCTCCTTGATACTCGCATGACCAACACCACTTTGCGCATCTGACGCACTGTTTATTTTGCCTTGGCATGATCTGTACCTTCGCCAACGTCAACGAGCAGCCGTACCCGATGCCTTCGCGAACTCCGACGAGGAATCCCTGACGGTTCTGAGCGCCCCGCCGTCAACAAAGACCACGTTGAGCATCTCCTCGTCGTGGCGAATCTGGTGAGCATCCTCCCACCTCCCCGGGCGATCTAGTTCACCGGCTCCGCCACTGACAGAGAGCGCCGCCGCCTGTCGCCGCCGCTAGCGCAGCCACTTGATGGTCAGATGCTTAGGATCGTTAGATCTAGATCTAGTGGATACGATAGATCCTAGGCGAAACGGTAAGTTTAGATCTGGGCCACGTGTTTTAGTTAGATCTGACGGCTCACAGACACGATCCAGTGCGAAGCGGTACCAACCAATAGGATTGCGCCGCGTGTCTGTTAGTTTGTTTTAAATTTCTGATTTGAATCTATTAGATGTTTAAACTTGTTTTAATCATAACTTTTGATTCCCACATCCAAATTTGATGAATTTTATATCAATGGAATCAGGAGAGAAAGCCCTTTCCATATATGCAATGTGTTTAATATTTTACTTCTGTTAAAATGGTTTTATTTACAGAAACATGTGTAGGCCTATTTTGTGTATATTAATTATTTGAGAAATATTTTAGTGTTCAAATAAAGGTTGTTTGGCAAGTTTTGAACTTGTTTATGAACCAGTAATATGAACTTGTCTTGTTGTGTTTAGAAAATCATCACATATTATATTGCATGCATCCATATATTTTTGCTTGTATTTATTTTGTATGTGATTTGTTGCTATAATTTTATGTGTAGATTTTGGTGCAAATAGTGATTGTGATTGTGAGGAGTGTAGCTACTCTCCAAACTACCAAGGCAAGTGGTGCTTCATGACTTTATTCCTATATTTTTCAAATATGCATTAGAAATATTTTGCTAGACTTGCATGGATAAATTTTTGGTCTTATATGCTATGCTTGGGAAATCCTAGTAGTTATAGAATTGCTAGAAATTTCTAAGTAAGATGTTTATCTATGCCATGCTTAGCCTAGCTAGTAGCAACCAAGGGTGGTGAAACTATTCATGCTATGATAAAATATTTCTAAGTCTTTGGACTTGTGTTTTGCTTAATAAAACAACTAAGTGAATGAAACACCTGGGTGGAATGGAAGGAATGGTTTATGTTGAGTGGTTACACAAGGCCCATTTCCATGGTTTACCTTGTGTATCTCACTTGTGGAAAGCCACCCAGGAACAAAGGGATTTGAGAGGCCAAATGTTAAGAAGCTTCTAGTGCAGCCACTTGGCAATATGGGCTCTGCCTGGATCATATAGGTTGCAATAACTTAGCCATTTGGACAGTTGGTCGTAGTGGGATGATAGGTTGGAGCGCGTCCATTTGGTCTAAGGGAAGGCTTCTGAAAGGTCCTGTCTTGGTGAAAATCAAGTCTGGTGGGGAAAGTGCACAACCTCTGCAGATGGAAGAATCTAAGTACTTAGCCATGTCCCTAGTATTGGACAATTTGAGCATCAAGACATGGAAGCTATCAAGAATCTCCTCATCCCAATTTCTAAGTAAAAACTTGTGGTTGAACAAGTGTGAAGGTCCACCAATGTCTATTGGTGGTTCCTTGGGAAAAGTTTTGACAAAGAAAAACTTGGTGTTTTCAACTGATAGGCAAAACCTATTTTGAGAAAAGCAAGCCTATGCTACACTTATCCAAAATGCATATAGTATTTAGTCCACCAATATTCTACTAAGGTATCACTTGCCAATACTATTCCAATGTATTGACCCACTATGGCTGTAACTTGTGATGTTGCAGGATGTTCTGATGATGACTAGGAGTCATGAGTCTACACTCAACATGCTTGCCTGTGGCACATGAAGATGAAGACTTATTTATCTATTTACTTATTTAAACTCTTGTACTAGGCCTGTGGCCATGGAGTTGTAAAAGACTATGTTTGTCTCTGGAATGACTGTAATAATGACCTTTGTTTCTGTGTACTTCATCTTAAGCATGGATGCTAGCATTGATCCAGGGACTAGCATTGCAATCACAGGGATCCTTTTCCTTTATAAAGGAGGGATCTTACAGATGGTATCAGAGCACTGTGTTGCCTATAGGATTATGACCCTAGGATTTGAAACCACTAAGGAAAAAATTTCAACAACTTCCACACTTGTCTTTTCTTCTCGTAAACTTTTCTAATCTTCTTTCTCATCTCTATTTGTAGATGAACTCCATCAACGAAGCCGTAAGGAAGGGACCACTCATGACAATGACTTTAGAATGTGAGACAGAATTCCCAAAGGCTCTCAAGGATCTCATGGTTGCAATGGGAATACATGGTGCAGCTATGTACAAAGGTTTTCCTGTGATGGATGAAGGAGTTGAGTACTGGTGGGTGCAACTTCACTTGTATAAAAACAAGGAAGAAAACCACAAAGAATCAGGATTCTGCATGGTCACCAATTCAGTGATGCACACCACATTCTTTGATTCAGCAAGGGATGCATCTTGGAAGGCCATCAAAGAACTTGGTGATAGAGTCAAGTGCAGAATGCTCAACACTCAAAATGACCTAAAGGAAGAAAAGAAACATACCCAAGAGTTGGAGGCTACCAACCAAACCTTAAGAGGAGACATTATAGACTTAGTAATGGAGTCATGTGCTTTAGATAGACAGATTGCTTCTAGAAATATCCTGTTAGCCAACTTGGCAAGTGAGATGGGATTGTAAGCGTATTTCGTTAGTTGGACCACCACACTTATCATTTTATTTTCCAAAATTGTTGTCTAAATATGTTGAACCTTGGATGCTTGTAATGGATTTTATGTATGCTATGACTTGTGTGTTTTGATTTCCACAATTATGCATGTGATGCCTTGTCTTGTGATTTGTCTTAAAATTGTGTTGATTCTAACTTTTTCTATCTTATTAAATAGATGCCTAATGTTACCATCAGCACTGTTGAAGAGTTCCAGGGAACTCGTTTTGGCCCTCGTATTATTGAGCTCACTAGTTTGCTCAATCTCCCTCTTCCTACCATCATGGTGCTTCCCCTCACCAACTTTGAGAGGAAAGACCTTTGGGGTTTCAAGGTCAATCAGCCCGGACGCCAGACTGAGCCTACCATGGAGGCTATCATGTTCAAGCTCATGCACGATGACAAGGAGAGAGGCCTAGAGGTAGTTATGCAGGACTTGATTGGACGTCTATAAGGGAGACACTCTCGACAGGTTAGAAGTACTCACTTCCACGCCTTCGGTAGACGTGATGAGGATGGAGAGGCCATCGACTTCGAGGACACTTCGAGGGAGACAGCAGAGCCGATTCGTCTATACCTCCAGGACTTAGAGGTTCTTCTTAGGCACGTGGACACTGATAGGACCAACGTCATGCTTAGCAATGACGAACTCCAGGTGCATCTTCGTGAGAAGGACAAGCTCTTCGCGGAGCAAGATGAGATAGTCAAGGAGATGGAGGCCAAGTTCGAGAGTTAGGACAAAAAGTTCAAGAGTCAAGAGAAGCTAGTCCAAGATAGGAACAACAGGATTCGAGACATGACTGCTGAACTGGAAGCCAAGTACTTCGAGCTCGAGCATCAGCAGACTGTGATTGAGAGGCTTCGTTCTCAGAAGAGGGCTCTCAAAGCCAAAGTAGAGACCTTGACCACCAATGTCGAGGAATACAAGACCTCTATGGAGAATGCAGGTCTTACCTTTGTTGAGGAGGAGGTTGATGCCGAGGAGTAGTGATGACTACTCATTTATCATTTATTTATCATGCTTTTTATTGAGTCGCAATGACCATCCAACATGTGGATGGCTTGCTATTGGAGTGTTTACTTTGCAAACTTGTCGTTTATGTTGTTGAACTATTATTATCGTAATGCATGTTTGGTGATTTTTTATGTGATGTATTGTGCATGTTAGCATCTATGGGTATCTCATTCTTATCTCTATTGAACAAACCACAGATGCCTCCCCGTCGTGCCAATCCCAACCCCAACAACAACAACATCACCCCTGAGATGCAGCAAATGATGACAGCTCAGACTCAGCTGATGCAAATGATGACTACGTTCATCTAGAATCAGAACAACAACAACAACAACAATAACAACAATAACAACAACAACAACAAGAACCCACCGGGTTTTGACATGCTTACCAGGTTCTTGAGATTGAGGCCAGCAAAGTTCTCAGGAACAACTAATCCTATGGTGGCCAATGATTGGCTACGCTCTGTGAACAAGGACTAGGTAACAGTTGGTTGTACTGATGAAGAGAAAGTCAGATTTGCAGCTCACTTGTTGGAAGGACCAGCAGCTACTTGGTGGGATAACTTCCAGATCACCACTCCCATTGCAGATGTGACATGGTCTATCTTTGAAGATGGTTTCCATACTACTCACATCTCATCCGGAGTGATGAGTTTGAAGAAGAAAGAGTTCCATAACCTGAAGCAGCGCCACCGCAGCGTGGCTGAATATATTGAGGAGTTCAACAATCTGGCGTGTTATGCACCGGATGAAGTTGACACTGATGCTAAGAGGAAGGAAAAGTTCCTTGAAGGGTTGAATGATGAACTGAACCTGCAGCTATCGGTGGCCTATGTTCCCACTTATTAGTCTCTTTGTGATAAGGCTGCTATTTTGGAGAACAAAATGAAGCAAGTTGAGAGTAGGAAGAGAAAGCACTCGGACAAGCACAGCTCGGGATTGTCTCACAAGCATTCCCATTATGATGATAGTGGAAGCTCGGGATCCCACAAGCATGGGAAATTCAACAAGCACCACAACCACAACCATCATCATGACAACAAGCATCACCGTAGTCATGACAATGACAAGTACAAGAATCACAAGGGTGGATATAAGAGCCACCACAGTGGTAGTGGAAGTGGCAGTGGAAGCCAGCCTGTCAAGAAGGATATTAGTCAGGTTGAGTGTTTCAAGTGCAAGAAGATGGGGCATTATGCAAATGAATGCCCAGAAAAGAAAGTTGTAGGACCCAACAAGTCTAACCCTTTTCAGAAGGGACAAGTGAACCACATCAATGTGGAGGAAATTTATGAAGAGCCAGATACTGTTGCTGGTAAGTTCAAACTCAATTCTATTCCAGCACTTGTTCTTTTTGATACTGGAGCATCTCATTCATTCATATCAAAAGCATTTGTTGATAGAAATGGGTTTCCAACTGAAAACATTGGGTGTCCAATAAAAGTTAGTTCTCCAGGTGGAGATATGATAGTAAGTCTTGGATGCCGGGATCTAGTGATGGAGTTTGGAAAGCATAAGTTTCCAGTGAGTCTGATAATCCTAGATTCCCAAGGACTGGATGTAATTTTGGGAATGGATTGGATGACCAATTATGAAGGAGTACTAGATTCTGCCAATCGTACTGTTGCACTGACAACCTCGGAGAAGAAACAGATTAGATTCAAGTCTAACTTTGAATCAAAAGGGAGTAAGCTAAATTCTCTTAAGGGGGTTAGCATAGACAGTGTGCCAATTGTGAGTGAAAATCCGGATGTGTTTCCGGAAGAGTTGCCGGGAATGCCACCAGATAGAGATGTGGAGTTTCTTATCGATTTGCTACCAGGATCTGGACCGATAGCAAAGAGACCATACAAGATGTCAGTTGATGAACTGAAAGAACTCAAGAAACAACTTGGAGAGTAGTTGCAGAAAGGATTTATTCAACCAAGTTCTTCATCTTGGGGAGCACCAGTTTTTTGTGTGGAAAAGAAAGATAGAAGTCAAAGGTTATGTATAGATTACCGTTCACTCAATGAGGTGACTATCAAGAACAAGTACCCTTTGCCTAGAATCAATGACTTGTTTGATCAGCTAGAAGGAGCTTGTGTGTTCTCAAAGATTGATCTCCGGTCAGGTTATTTCCAACTTAAGATAAGGGAACAAGACATACCCAAGACAGCTTTCCCCACAAGGTATGGATTGTATGAGCATACCGTGATGCCATTTGGTTTGACCAATGCACCAGCATACTTCATGAATATGATGAACAAGGTGTTCATGGAGTTCCTTGATAAGTTTGTTGTCGTTTTCATCGATGACATTTTGATCTACTCCAAGAGCAAAGAAGAACATGAAGGACATTTGCGTTTGATACTTGAGAAGCTCAGAGAGCATAAACTGTATGCCAAATTCAGCAAGTGTGAATTTTGGTTAAATGAAGTTGGTTTTCTTGGACACGTTGTGTCAGGTGATGGTGTAGCAGTTGATCCTGCTAAAGTTTCAGCTGTAACTGAATGGGAATCTCCCAAGTGAGTGAAAGAAGTTCGTAGTTTCCTTGGCTTAGCAGGTTAGCAAAACCTATGACAGAATTGCTAAAGAAAGACAAGAAATTTGCTTGGTCTGAAGGTTGTGAACTCAGATTTCAAGAATTGAAGAAGAGACTTGTGACAGCACCAGTCTTGTGTTTGCTAGATTTGGAGAAGGATTTCCAAGTGTATTGTGATGCATCCCATCACGGATTGGGTGCAGTACTTATGCAAGAAGGGAAAGTTATGGCCTATGCCTCGAGACAACTCAAAACTCATGAGGTGAACTACCCTACCCATGATTTAGAGTTAGCCTCTGTTGTCCATGCACTCAAAACATGGAGGCATTTGTAGGGTTTCGTAGCATGGAAAACAAAAAATTTCTACCGCATACAAACAAACAAGACAAGATCTATCTACTAGATTGTAGCAACGAGTCGATGGAATAACTCACCCTCGAAGATTCCAAAGTGTTTAACGAGAGCAGATTCTCGTGGGTGATGTAGTCGTACTCTAGCCGATCTTAAGATCGCGTAGACGATCCTTCCGGCGATGCGTTCCGGCAGCGCTTCATGATCGGTCACACGCTCGCTGACGAAGACCTTCCTCTCCCTTGTTCCAGCAGGCAGCGGAGGTTGTAGCACTCTCCTCACGATTCCGGCAGCACAACGGCGTGGTACCGTAAGTAGAGGGGAGATCTCGCAGGGCTTCGCCTTAAGCCGAAGCGAGTATGGTGGACTATGAGAGAGATCCTCGGCGATCTAGGGTTTAGACACACCAAGGAGTAGGGTCTAGGGCCGGCGGCTAGGGCTTGGAGCAGCCCAAGTCGGCGGCTAGGGGAGAAAACCTAGGCGGCGGCTATGGTGGGCGGCGGCGGCTAGGGTTTAGGTTTAGAGGGGCGTGGTGTTTTGTCCTTGGAGGGGCAGCCCTGCCCCTCCTTATATAGGTGGAGGGGCGTTCCAAGGGGAGGGGAGTCCCTCCCCAACTCGGTCTCCAAGTGGGCCGGCGGTGGAGGGAGGGAACTCCTCCCCAAGTAGGTTTCCTACTTCCCCTCCACCTCCCAAAATAGCCGTTTGACTTTTCAAATTGGCGTTTGACTTTTCAAACTAGGATATGATTAAACCCTTTATTTTGTTCAACGATGACACTTAGTACATGATGCAATCATTCCAACTTGATATGACACATTCATGTACCCTTCCCCTCCGGAGTGCCGGACATTCCAGAACCTTCTAGAACATTCCCGATGAAAACACTGGAACCATTCTCTAACCCCGAAACAGGACTTTCCTAATATGAATCTTATTCTCCGGACCATTCCGGATCTCCTCATGATATCCCAGATCCCATCCGAGACTCCGAACAACATTCGGTCTCTCACTCATCATTCCATAACTACTCAAACAATGTCGAATCCTTAAGTGTGTCTCCCTACGGTTCGTGAATTATGCGGACATGATCGAGACACTTCTCCGAACAATAACCAATAGAGGAATCTGGAAATTCATATGGCTCCCACATATTTCTACGATTACTTTGCGATTGAATGAACCACTAACATACGATACCAATTTCCCTTTGTCTCACGATAGTTTACTCATCCGAGGTTATGATCGTCGGTATCTCTGCATACCTAGTTCAACCTCGTTACCGATAAGTACTCTTTTCTTGTTCCCGTGATATGTGATCACTTGTGAGACAGTCACATGCTTGCAAGCTAATTGGATGACATTCCACCGAGAGGGCCCAGAGTATATATATCTGTCATATGGATGGACAAATCCCACTCTTGATCCATGTGCCTCAACCCATACTTTCCGAACACTCAATGCCACCTTTATAGCCACCCAGTTACGGTGTGGTGTTTGATGTCATCAAAGCATCCTTCCGGTGATGGTGATTAACATGATCTCATGGTCGAAGGAATTAGGTTACTATGTATCAGAAAGCTTATAGCAAATGAACTATATAAAATGACTTGATCTTAATGCTACGCTTAACTATAGGAGTATGTCCATCACATCATTCTCCTAATGATATGACCCTGTTGTTAATAACATCTCTATGTTCATGATCAGGAAACCATGATCATATATTAACCAACAAGCTAGTTTAACAAGAGGCTTTACTAGGGACTCTTTTATGTTTACAAATCACACAAGTATTAATGTTTCCTGTTAATACAATTATAGCATGGTATGTAAACATTTATCATAAGTATGAAGATATGATAATAACCACTTTATTATTGCCTCTTGGGCATATCTCCAACAGTCCCCCACTTGCACTAGAGTCAATATTCTAGTTTCAAACCTTTGTGTATTCAACACCTATGGATTTCTAGTGTCGTATGTACACGATTGCTAGTGGTTAAATGATCTCTGGATCTGACACTTCCAGGTCCGTGTGTAATTGCATGTCTTTGCGTCTCTACGCATCACTCATTCTCTAATGAGATGGCTTCGTACAAATTTGGTCCTTAGGTGTGACCTTTAGTTCTTTGGGGTTAAAACATGTTGATAATATTGTCGTACAATATATCTTCATAGTATTATCCCACTGTGAACTACACCTAGTTTGATAACAAACTACTTGACACAAATGCCCTCTTTTGCTGCTATATTAGCAGTCATATACTTAGCCTTTTGTTGTAGTATCTGTCACAATGTCTTAACTTTGGAATTCATCCAAATTCATTATGGAACTTACTTTCCATCATATTGTGCCACCGTTAGTTTAAATTGAGATAAACTTAATTTGTACTTTGTGACAAAACTAGTATCAATGTAACTCATTTACAATGAACTAACCATCTATTTGTCATTTCTACAAAATAATATATTCTTAGTTCTTTTACAAGATCATAAGAATATCTTTACTATCGTCCAATGACTATCTTATGAATCATTCTGATATATGCTCATAACATTTAGAGCATAGGACATATCTGGATTTGTACATATCACAGTATGATTGATATAAATACTCTTTGTGATTTCATACATCAAGTATCAATCTATAATTGAATATTTGTTTCACTTACCAAGTGTCAATACACTTGAATATATCATCAATATTGAACTCATTCAATCCTTTCTGTGTGACAAGAACCTTTCTGGTTGTTTCTATATTGAACTCATTCAATACATTATCTATGTACTTTCGGCACAACCATTTTAGCGTCTATTGATGCCAAATATTTGGGTTTTGCCTAAGTCTTTCATCGGGATGAAATTCTTAATATGTGTTAATAAAAGATACATCATTTCCAATCAACAATATGTCTTCCTCATAATGTATTAGAAACATGTCTTAGCGCTCCCACTTAATTTCTTGCAAATGCAAGCATCTTCATCGTCTCTGATGAAATTAAACTCTTTTAACAGTTTCATCATAGTGAAGATTCCAACTCCGCGATGCTCACTTCAACCATTGAAGTTTGCATATTCTTTTAGCATCCTTTCAATTAACAAAACCCTATGCACCGTGTTATGCACATGTCCTAGGTAACAATTAGAAGAACTTGTTTTGTTTATTAAATTACGACATAACAAAATTATATGTAGTGGTTGCTACATTAATCCGTCTAGACTAAATATCGGTATGAAAGATGAAATCTTGTCATAGTCAACCTTTGAACATTGTTGTGAACTCTTTCCCAACATGTCGACTATTTCACAGATGTGCAACATCCATGTCTATTTCTTTATAGATCCAAACACAACTGTAAGGTCTTACACCTTTCTCGAGGGTCCTTCAAGTTCAAAACTTGATTTCTCGTGTATGGAACTATCACGGATTTTATGGCTTCAAGCCATTTTACGGAGTCAGGGCCCATCATTGCTTCTTTGCATGTAGTACGTTCATTATTCTCAAATAATGATTCAAACCTCAAATCTTGGTATTTGATTGCTTACTCGACCTACTTGGTTCAATAGAAAATTTGACCTTCGTAACCACAACCTTTGAGGCACGTGAGCCATGAGCATTGTTGCTGCCTCCGGAACACTTTTCGGCGCTGCGCAACTTTGCACATATAGCTAAGGTTCTTTTAACCTTATCAAAGTTCTATTTTCTTCCCACTTATCTTTTCACGAAAAATTCCTTCTTAAAGAAACTTGACGTTCTAAGTGACAAACACTTTTGTCTCTGATGTTATGGAGGATTACTTAACAGTTATTCGAAATAACATACAAAGACAGGTTCATCCGACTTTGGTTGCAAACATCTTTCTTATGCATAGCATACCAATGTTTAAGAAAGGACAACTTGGGTTTTATCCCAAACCATAACTTTATATGGTGTCATTTCAACGGATTATGATGGAGCTCTTTTCAGTGGAAAAACGGTAGTCTCTAAAGCTTTTAATCTTTAAAATATAATGGCAGTTTTATGAATTACACCTTCGATCTTACCATGTCAAACAAGGTTTAATTACATATCTCAAACGCTCCATAATCTTATGGTGTTTCGGGACATGCAAATCCACGGAACGATTCCTTAAATCTTAGGTATTATGCTAAACTTGTAACTCAAATATCTTCCTTTATGATCTTATCATAAACAATTTATATTCTTGTTACAATGATCTTGCACTTCATCTTGAAAGTCTTTGAACTTTTCAAATGTTTCATACTTTATCCTTATTAAGTAAATATTCATATATTCACTCAAATTTTCGGAGAAAGCATATGAAGTTGAAATCCATCGCTCTTGACTACACATAATGGACTTCGTACAACAATATGTACAAGTTCCAATAAGCTAGTCATTCATTCCTTTTTGGCCTATGAACGAAGTTTTAATTATCTTTAGGAAAGTTTCACAAGCGTCATTTGATCAAAAATCAAAACACTCCAAAATTCCATCCACATGGAGTTTCTTCATGTTTTCTTTCCAATATAATTTAAACGGCGATGTCACTTCCGAAGTGATCTTTCAATCAATTTGTCTTTCGACATTTTTAGCACTAGTTTTATGGATGTGATTTCTCCAACGATATTTGTGAATCATCCATCTTTTATGGATTACGGCAATTATTTGAACAACCCTTTTGTTCTCATAATACTTGATAAAACAAATCTTGAAGGCAAGCTTTGATGTTTAACGAGCAACACAATAACCCTTTATTTGTTCTCGATGAATATCATCACATATTCTTTTGCTAGTTACTTAGGCCATTGTAGTTCATGAATTCTGTTGTTTCGTATGACGATTCATACCAACAAATTCAATATCAAATACTTAAGAACCACTTTGTTTAATAAGAAAATAATATAGCCATAACACGTATATCCTTTATATACCTAAACTGAACAATTCTAGTCTTTTCTTTTCTGCCATATATTTATGAGATTCTCTTTCAGTATTTTTTTTATGTTTGAAAGAATCTATCAACATCAATAGTGGAGCCATACACATGACACATACTCCAAAGCGTGTATAGTTAAATACCAATGTCTTTGGACTTGCACTTTGAAGTAGATCACCATTATCAAATGTTTGGTGTTCTTTCAAATTCCTTTCTTTAGTAATCTCTTGGGGTAGTAAACATTTTACCTACATCAAATATTCACCCTTATCATGGAATTATCCATGATCAAGCTAATTTTAGCTTATAATGGTGAATTGCGAGTATAATGTTGCTCTCCAAAACCTTTTGGAGGATTAGGACAACTAGTGTCTCCAACCTTTTGCAAATTCTCATCAAAGATGAGAACATGACTTTTTTCCATGTTATACTCTATCATGTTGTAACCAAAACTTCGTTTCAGATATCACAATATCTTCCACACATCATGGTTTCTGAAACAACTCTTTCAGATCCTAGATAACCTTGATATTAAGACAATCCTTTGAATATCAAGAATCATGGAGACTGTAACATCCCTAAAATCATGATTTCCAAGATTGCATATCATTCATGCATGCATATAGAATTGAGATTAATTGCAAACTCATTTCAGAAAAACAGAAGCACATAGTGCTATCATTTTATGTGAGCAAACTTAAATCAAATGGCCATCCCCATTTGAGAGTTTGAATGTTTTAAACCTAGATTGTTTGTCTCCTTTGTGAATGGATTGAGTGTGGATTTTGAACCAAGCTTTACAAAATGGAAATGGTTTCATTTTTGAAACATTTGCAGATCAAGTGCAAAGTCATTGTTATTATGTTTCTCCAAAAATGGCCAAGCCTTTACAAAGCAACCATATGGTTTTATGCCTATATTTGAGACTGTTGCACACTACGAAAACCCTAGAAAGATTTGAATTCAAAAAGAGTTTGAATTCATTTAAAAACCATTCCTGAAAATCAAAACAGAAAAAGAAAAGGAATAAACAAAAGAAAAGGGCCAGGCGCTCCTATTCTAGCCCAGCAGCAGAACCGGCCCAACTAGCCCACCCGGCCACTCTCTCGCTCGCTCGCACCCGCAGACACACCCACACAGACGCTGACACTCGGACCCCACCCCCTCTTCGTCTCACTCGCTGACTGGTGGACCTCGCCAGCTCACCCTCGTCTTCCCCAAATCGCACCCGACCCCGTCGCCGGCCGTTTCCTCCGCCCATCACTGCCGCGATTGATTCTTTGTTTAATTGCCTTGATTCCGCGCTTAATCGCCGCTCCCCTCTCGCCTACATAATCCCCTCTGCACCACGGTCATTTGCCCCCACTCTCCTTGCTCACTCCGCCACCAGGCTGCGCGCATTTGACCTCGAAACCCCGCAGTACCGACGACTCCGGCGACTAATTCCGGTGATCCTCGACCGCCCCCCTCTCTCTGGTTCAAACTATCTCGTCCAGCATGATCTTGTGCATCTGCTGACGCCTCTGGTTTGCTTGCTCGTGACCCAGATCGTCGTTTCCGTTCACGCCCGCAACCACCTGCGCCGTCGCTCGACTCCGGTGAGCAATAGCGGTAAGCCCCGAGCGCCCCTTGCCTTCCCTTTAATACCAACTGGTTCGCCAGTCACTTGTGCATCTTCTGAACCCTTTGCCTTGTACTAGGATGACGCGGAGCCTCGCTTGACCTCGATCAGCGGCAGACGCGCCGCCGCAACTCCGGCGAGCCCGGTGGCCGTGCCGTCGCCTTGTCAAGCCGCTGCCAAGTTGAGCTTCTCCTCGACGCTGCGAACCTGGTGAGCATCCTCCTACCCCTCCGGACGACCTGTAGCACCGCGCTGCCGCAGACAGAGCTCGCCGTTGCCAGTCGCCGCCGCTAGCGCCGCTCGAGTTTGGTTAGATGATTTGTAGCCGTCAGATCTAGATCCAGCGCATAGGATTAGTCCACTTATCGAAGCGGTATGATTAGATCTGAACCGTGCATCGTTAGTTAGATCCTACAGCTAGCAAGCGCGATCCGAAGCGAAGCGGTACGCGCCAGTAAGAACATGACGCGTGGCTAGGGTTTGATTCAAAAACAGATTTGAAATCAGATTTAGATCCAAAATTGAAATGGCTATAACTTTTGATTTCCACGTTAGATTTTTGCAAATTTTATACCGTTGGAATCAGGGAGACAAGCCCTTTATGTTTACGCAATGTGTTTAGTGAAAAGTTTCTGTTAAAATGACTTTTTATGCAGAAACTTGTTTAGGGCTATTTTGAGTATAGAATTTGTTTAGTAAATTGTTTTAGTGCTAAATAAGTTTAGTTAGCAAGTTTTTGACTTGGTTATGTTTCAGTATCATGCACTTGCTTGGTGGAGTTTTAAAAATCATCACTTAGCATTTTTGCATTGCATGCATATATTTTTATGTTTGTATATGAATTGTGTGTAATTTTGTGCTACCATTTTGTGTAGACTTTGCTAGTGACTGTGATTGTGAAGAGTGCTACTCTCCCCATTACCAAGGCAAGTGGTACTTCATGAATATTTCCATCCCTATATTTTGTACAAGAATTAGAATTATTTTGCTAAGTCTTGCATGTTGCTATTTTGCCAAGTGTTATGTTGGGAAATCCTACGTAGTTGTAGAATTGCTAGGAAATTTCCTAAGTTAAGTTACTATGCCATGCTTAGCCTAGCTAGTAGCAAACAAGGCTTGGTAAAGTATATACATGCTATGATGAAAATATTTCTAAGTCTTTGGACTTATGTTTTCTTAATAAAACAACTAAGTTAATGAATCTCCTGGGTGGAATGGGACTTGAATGGTGGTTTTTGGTTGAGTGGTTACACAAGGCCCATGGACATGGTTTACCTTGTGTATCTCACTTGTGGTATGCCACCCAGGCACAAAGGGATTTTAGAGGCCAAGTGTTGAGAAGCTTATAGTGCAACCACTTGGCAATATGGGCTCTGCCTTGATCACATAGGTTGCTAGAACTTAGTCATTTGGACAGTTGGTGGTAGTGGGAAGGATAGGTTGGAACGCGTCCATTTGGCTAAGGGAAGGCTTCTGAAAGGTCCTGTCTTGGGAAACCAAGTCTGGTGGGGAAAGTGCACAACCTCTGCAGATGGAAAATCTAAGTACTTAGCCAAGTCCATGGCAATGGACAACTTGAGCATCAAGACATGGAAGCTATCAAGAATCTCATCACTCCAACTTCTAAGTAAAAAAATTGTGGGTGAACAAGGGTGAAGGACCTCAATGTCTATTGATGGTTTCTTGGGAAAGTTTTGACAAAGAAAAACTTAGTGATTTCAACTAATAGGAAAAACCTATTTTGAGCAAAGAAAGCCAAGCTACACTTAGCCAAAATGCATATAGTAATATAGTCCACTTAAAATTTACTAAGGTATCACTTGCCAATACTATTCCAAAGTATCGACCCACTGTGGCTGTAACTTGATGTTGCAGGTTACTCCGATGATGATTAGGTGTCATGAGTCTACACTCAATATGCTTGCCTGTGGCACATGAAGATGAAGACTTATGTTTATTTACTTATTCCAAACTCTTGTAATAGGCCTGTGGCCTTGAGTTGTAAAAGACTATGTTTTATCTCTGGAATGGATGTAATAAATGACCTTTGTATCTGTGTACTTCATCTTAAACTATGGATGCTAGCAATGATCCAGGGACTAGCATTGCAATCACAGGGATCCTTTTCCTTTACAAAGGAGGGATCTTACAGATGGTATCAAAGCACTGTGTTGTCTGTAGGATTATGACCCTAGGATTGGAAACCACTAAGGAAAATTTTCAACTACTTCTACACTTGTCTATTCTTCTCGTAAAATTTTCTAATCTTCTCTTCTCATCTCTATTTGTAGATGAACTCCATCAATGAAGCCGTAAAGAAAGGACCACTCATGACCATGACCTTGGAGTGTGAGACTGAGTTTCCCAAAATTCTCAAGGACCTCATGGTGGCAATGGAAATACATGGTGCAGCTGTGTACAAAGGCTTTCCAGTGAAGGATGAAGGAGTTGAGTACTGGTGGGTGCAACTTCACTTGTACAAAAACAAGGAAGACAACCACAAAGAAAAAGGATTCTGCATGTACACCAACACTGTGGTGCACACCACATTCTTTGAGTCAGCAAGAGAAGCAGCTTGGAGGACTATCAAAGAACTTAGTGCTAGAGTCAAATGCAGAATGCTCAACCTTCAAAAAGACTTAGAGAAAGAGAAGGAACATACCCACGAGTTGGAAGCTACCAACCAAACCTTAAGAGGAGATATTATAGACTTAGTGATGGAATCATGTGAGCAAGATAGGCTGATTGCTTCTAGGAACATTGTGTTAGCCAACAGATCTAGTGAGATAGGATTGTAAACGTACTTCGTTAGTTGGACCACCACCTATCACCTTATTTTCCAAATTGTTATCTTAAAATAAGATTGGACCTTGTATTGATGTAATGGATTCATGTATGCATGACTTGTGTGATTTTGCTTTCCAAGGATGTGTATGTGTGTTATGACTTTTGTTTATCTTCAATTGTGTTGTTCTAACTTTTCTATCTTATAAATAGATGCCTATTACCATCAGCACTGTTGAGGAGTTCCAGGTTACCCGCTTTGGTCCTCGTATCGTTGAGCTTACCACTTTGCTCAATATCCCTCTTCCCACCATCATGGTGCATCCACTCACCAAGTTCGAGAGGAAGGACCTCTGGGGCTTCAAGGTGGACCATCCCGGACGCCAGACAGAGCCTACAAGCTTATGCACGATGACAGGGAGAGAGACATGGAGGTAGTTATGCAGGACCTGATAGGATGTCGGCTAGGACGACACTCCCGACAGGTTAGAGGCACCCACTTCCACGTCTTCGGAAGGCGTGATGAGGATGGAGAGTCCATCGACTTCGAGGACGACTCGAGGGACGCAGCAGAGCCGATACGTCTATATCTCCAGGACTTAGAGTCTCTCATTAGGAACGTGGACACGGACATGACCAATGTCATGCTCAGCAATGACGAGCTCCAGGTGCAGCTACGCGAGAAGGACAAGCTCTTCGCGCAGCAGGACGAGATAGTCAAGGAAATGGAGGCGAAGTTCGAGACCCAGGACAGGAAGTTCAAGAGTCAGGAGAAGCGTGTCCAGGATAGGAATAAGAAGATCTGGGATATGACTGAAGAACTGCAGTCCAAGGACTTCGAGCTAGAGCAGCAGCAGACGGTGATAGAGAGGCTTCGTTCCTAGAAGAGGGCTCTCAAGGCCAAGATTGAGTCCTTGAACACTACCATTGAGGAGAACAAGACCGTGATGGAGAACGCAGGTCTTACCTTTGTCGAGGAGGAGATTGATGCTGATGAGTAGACTTGACTACTCGTTTATCTTTTATTATCATACTTGTTATTTGTGAACTTGTTATTGGACCATCCGACATGTGGATGGCTTGCTACTTGTGTGTTTTACTTTGTGAACTTGTTATCTTGTTGTTGAACTTTTATCTTTGTGTTGCATGCTATGTGGTTGCTTATGTGATGTAATGTGCATAAAAACATCTATGGGTATCTCATTCTTATCTCTATTTGAACAAACCACAGATGCCTCCCCGTCGCGCAAACCCCAACCCCAACAACAACAACAACATCACTCCGGAAATGCAGCAAATGATGACTGCTCAAACACAGCTTATGCAGATGATGACGACATTCATACAGAACCAGAATAATAACAACAACAACAACCCCAATAACAACAACAATAACAACAACAACAACAACAACAACCCTCCGGGCTTTGATATGCTTACTAGATTTCTGAGATTGAGGCCAGCTAAGTTCTCAGGGACGACTGATCCCATGGTGGCCAACGATTGGCTACGTTCTGTAAACAAGGACTTAGTGACCGTGGGCTGCACGGACGCTGAAAAGGTCAGATTTGCAGCACACCTGCTGGAAGGGCCAGCCGCCACTTGGTGGGACAACTTCCAAATCACCACTCCTATAGATGAGGTGACTTGGGCTATCTTTGAGGATGGCTTTCGCACTGCTCATATCTCATCAGGAATAATGAGCCTGAAAAAGAAAGAGTTCCACAATCTAAAGCAGCGCCACCGCAACGTGGCTGAATACATTGAAGAGTTCAACAATCTGGCGCGTTATGCACCAGATGAGGTTGACACAGATGGCAAGAGAAAGGAAAAATTTCTGGAAGGCTTGAATGATGAGCTGAATCTGCAGCTGGCTGTGGCATATGTTCCCACTTATCAGTCGCTCTGTGACAAGGCTTCTATATTGGAGAACAAAATGAAACAAGTCGAGAGTAGAAAGAGAAAGCACTCCGACAAGCACATCTCGGGATCGTCTCACAAATGATCGCACTTTGATGACAGTGGAAGCTCAGGATCCCACAAACATGGGAAATTCAACAAGCACCATAACCACAACCGTCATGAAAACAAGCATCATCGCAGTCATGACAACGACAAATACAAGAACCACAAGAGTGGACATAAGAGCCACCACAGTGGCAATGGTAGTGGAAGTGGAAGTCAGCCTGGTAAGAGAGACATCAGTCAGGTTGAATGCTTCAAATGCAAGAAGATGGGACACTATGCAAATGAGTGCCCCGAAAAGAAAGTTGAAGGACTTGTCAAGCCCAATCCTTTCCAGAAAGGACAGGTGAACCACATCAGTGTGGAGGAGGTCTATGAGGAGCCTGATGCTGTTGCTGGTAAGTTCAGACTCAATTCTATTCCAGCATTTGTACTCTTTGATACTGGTGCATATCATTCATTCATATCAACATCATTTGTTGAAAGAAATGAACTACCGGTAGAAACTATTGGGTGTCCTATAAAAGTAAGTTCTCCTGGTGGAGAAATGATAGTGAATTCAGGATGCCATGATCTAGTCATAGAATTTGTGAAGTATAAGTTTCCCGTTAACTTGATAATACTAAACTCCCAAGGATTGGATGTCATTCTGGGAATGGACTGGATGACTAAGTATAAAGGAGTGATAGATTGTGCCAACCATACTGTCTCACTCACAACTCCAGAAAATAAAAGGATCAGATTCAAGACCAATTTTGAAGCAAAAAGGAGTATGCTTAATTCTCTTAAGGGGTTTAGCATGGACAGTGTGCCAATTGTGTGTGAGTATCCGGATGTATTTCCGGAAGAATTGCCAGGAATGCCACCGGATAGAGATGTGGAGTTTCTGATAGATTTGGTACCAGGTTCTGGACCGATAGCAAAGAGACCATATAAAATGTTAGTTGATGAACTGAAAGAGCTCAAGAAACAACTCGGAGAACAGTTGCAGAAAGGATTTATTCAACCAAGTTCTTTATCTTGGGGAGCCCCAGTTTTGTTCATAGAGAAGAAAGATAGAAGCCAAAGGTTATGCATAGATTACCGTTCACTCAATGAGGTAACTATCAAGAACAAATATCCTTTGCCTAGAATCAATGACTTGTTTGATCAGCTAGAAGGAGCATGTGTGTTCTCAAAGATTGATCTAAGGTCAGGCTATTTTCAACTCAAGATAAGAGAGCAAGACATACCTAAAACAGCATTCACCACAAGGTATGGATTGTATGAGTATACCGTGATGCCTTTTGGCTTAACCAATGCTCCAGCATACTTCATGAATATGATGAACAAAGTGTTCATGGAATTCCTTGACAAGTTTGTTGTCGTTTTCATCGATGACATCTTAGTCTACTCCAAGAGCAAAGAAGAGCATGAAGGACACTTGCGTTTGATACTTGAGAAGTTGAGAGAGCATAAACTTTATGCCAAATTTAGCAAGTGTGAGTTCTGGTTAGAAGAAGTTGGTTTTCTTGGTCATGTTATGACAAAGGATGGTGTAGCAGTTGATCCTGCTAAGGTTGCGGCTGTGACGGAATGGGAATCTCCCAAGTCCGTGAAAGAAGTTTGTAGTTTCCTTGGCTTAGCAGGTTACTACAGAAGGTTCATTGAAAATTTCTCAAAGGTTGCTAAGCCAATGACTGAATTATTAAAGAAAGATAAGAAGTTTGTTTGGTCTGAAGGATGTGAAGTCAGCTTTCAGGAGTTGAAGAAGAGACTTGTGGCACCAGTTCTATATACCTTTGATTTGGAAAAGGATTTCCAAGTGTATTGTGATGCATCTCATCAAGGTTTGGGTGCCGTACTTATGTAAGACGGTAAAGTTGTGGCTTATGCCTCGAGACAACTCAAAACTTATGAGGTGAACTATCCTACTCATGATTTGGAGTTAGCCTCTGTCGTCCATGCACTCAAAACATGGAGACATTACCTTTTGGGAAAGCGTTGTGAAGTGTTCACAGATCACAAAAGTTTGAAGTATATATTCACCCAAAAGGAAATCAATATGAGACAAAGAAGATGGTTAGAGCTTATCAAGGATTATGACTTAAGCTTGCAATACCACCCCGGTAAAGCAAATGTTGTAGCAGATGCTCTAAGTCGTAAGGTATTTGTGAATGGCCTTACCAAAGGAGAATTGCCAGATGATTTGTGCACCCAATTCAGAAAACTCAGATTGGAGATTGTGCCTGAAGGACATCTCATGTCTTTGGATGTTCAACCCACTTTGTTGGACAAGATCCGAGAAGCTCAAAAGACTGATAAGGAAATTGAAGAGATTAAGGAAAAGATTGGCCAAGGGAAAGCTAAAAATTTCCATGTAGACGAACAAGGTACTTTATGGCATGGTAAACGTATCTGTGTTCCATAAGATCCGGAGTTGCGGAAACTGATTCTGCAGGAAGCACACAACTCTCCGTATTCTATCCACCCGGGTAACACCAAAATGTACATGGACATGAAAGAAAGATTTTGGTGGAATAATCTCAAGAGAGACATCGCCGAACATATTGCTTTGTGTGATGTGTGTAGTAGAGTAAAAGCGGAGCATCAGAAAACAGCAGGTTTGCTTTAACCACTACCTATTCCTGATTGGAAGTGGGACAAGATTGGTATGGATTTCATTACCGGATTACCAAGGACCAGATTAGGATATGATTCCATATGGGTAGTAGTGGATCGCCTAACTAAAGTGGCTCATTTCATACCCGTGAAGACAACTTATACAAGTGCTAAGTTAGCTAAAATCTACATCAGTAGAGTCGTATGTCTACATGGAGTGCCCAATAGTATTGTATCTGATAGGGGAACTCAATTCACTTCCCATTTTTGGAGACAGCTACATGAGTCATTGGGAACGAGGTTGGAATTCAGTACTGCTTTTCATCCTCAAACCGATGGACAAACAGAAAGGACTAATCAAATTCTGGAAGACATGTTAAGGGCATGTGCCCTAGACTATGGAGCAAGTTGGGATGAAAGTCTGCCTTACGCAGAATTCTCTTATAACAACAGCTATCAAGCCAGCATTGAGATGGCACCATTTGAGTTTCTCTATGGAAGGAAGTGTACCACCCCATTGTTATAGAATGGTGTGGGAGAAAGAAGTTTATTCGGGCCAGATCTTATCAAAGAAGCCGAAGAAAAGGTCAAATTGGTTAAGGACAGGTTAAAGATAGCACAGTCCCGACAGAAAAGCTACGCAGATCCTAAACGTAGAGAAGTCACCTACGAAGTTGGTGATAGAGCCTATCTTAGAGTGTCACCACTTCGTGGAGTGAAAAGATTCAGAGTCAAAGGAAAGTTGGCACCAAGATATGTTGGGCCATTCAAGATTCTGAGTCGCAAAGGAGAAGTTGCTTATGAAATTGAACTGCCAGAATCTCTATCAGCTGTCCATAATGTGTTTCATGTGAGTCAACTTAAGAAATGTCACCCAGAAATGGAAGAAACTTCTTTGAAGGATACTATACCTTTGGAGGAGGTTCAACTAGAAAGTGATCTCACTTATGAAGAGAAACCTATCAAAATTCTTGAGACTGCAGAAAGAGTCACAAGGACAAAGACTATCAAGTTTTGCAAAGTACAGTGGAATCATCATTCCGAAGAGGAAGCAACATGGGAAAGAGAAGATGATCTTCGGAAAGACCACCCTCACCTATTTGCTAGCCAATCCGAATCTCGAGGGAGAGATTCACCTTAAGGGGGTTAGATTTGTAACATCCCTAAAATCATGATTTCAAAGATTGCATATCATTCATGCATGCATATAGAATTGAGATCAATTTCAAACTCATTTCAGAAAAACAGAAGCACATAGTGCTATCATTTTATGTGAGCAAACTTAAATCAAATGGCCATCCCCATTTGAGAGTTTGAATGTTTTAAACCTAGATTGTTTGTCTCCTTTGTGAATGGATTGAGTGTGGATTTTGAACCAAGATTTACAAAATGGAAATGGTTTCAAAAATCATTTTTCAAACATTTGCAGATCAAGTCCAAAGTCCCTGTTATTTTGTTTCTCCAAAAATGGCCAAGCCTTTACAAAGCAACCATATGGTTTTATGCCTAGATTTGAGACTGTTGTACACTACAAAAACCCCAGAAAGATTTGAATTCAAAAAGAGTTTGAATTCATTTAAAAACCATTCCTGAAAATCAAAACAGAAAAAGAAAAGGAATAAACAAAAGAAAAGGGCCAGGCGCTCCTATTCTAGCCCAGCAGAATGAGCCCAACTATCCACACCACGGCCACTTCTCGCATGCGCAGACACACCCACACAGACGCTGACACTCGGACCCCACCTCCTCTCCGTCTCACTCGCTGACTGGTGGACCTCGCCACCACCGTCTTCCCCAAATCGCTACCGACGTCACGCCGTTTCCTCCGCCCATCACTTCCGCGATTGATTCTTCGTTTAATTGCCTTGATTCCGCGCTTAATCGCCGCTCCCCTCTCGCCTACAAAATCCCCTCTACACCGCGGTCATTTCCCCCCACTCTCCTCGCTCACTCCGCCACCAGGCTGCGCGCATTTGACCTCGAAACCCCGTAGTACCGACGACTCCGGCGACTAATTCCGGTGAGCCTCGACCGCCCCCCTCTATTTGGTTCAAACTATCTCGTCCAGCATGATCTTGTGCATCTGCTGACGCCTCTGGTTTGCTTGCTCGTGACCCAGGTCGTCGTTTCCGTTCACGCCCAAGAACCACGCGCTTGCCGCCGACTTCGGTGAGCAATAGCGGTAAGCCCCGAGCGCCCCTTGCCTTCCCTTTGATACCAACTGGTTCGCCAGTCACTTGCGCATCTTCGGAACCCTTTGCCTTGTACTAGGACGACACGGAGCCTTGCCATGACCTCGATCGCAGCGGCGACGCCGCGCAAGAACTCCGACGAGCCCGGCGGCCGTGCGGCGCCCCTTGTCAAGCCGCTGCCAAGTTGAGCTTCTCCTCGACGCTGCGAACCTGGTGAGCATCCTCCTACCCCTCCGGACGACCTGTAGCGCTGCGCCGCCGCAGACAGAGCTCACCGTCGCCAGTCGCCGCCGCTAGCGCCGATCGAGTTTGGTTAGATGATTTGTAGCCGTCAGATCCAGATCCAGCACGTAGGATTAGTCCACTTAGCGAAGCGGTATGATTAGATCTGAACCGTGCATCGTTAGTTAGATCCTACGGCTAGCAAGCGCGATCCGAAGCGAAGCGGTACGCACCAGTAAGAACATGACGCGTGGCTAGGGTTTGATTCAAAAACAGATTTGAAATCAGATTTAGATCCAAATTTAAAATGGCTATAACTTTTGATTTCCACGTTAGATTTTTGCAAATTTTATACCGTTGGAATCAGGGAGACAAGCCCTTTCTGTTTATGCAACGTTTTTAGTGAAAAGTTTCTGTTAAAATGACTTTTTATGCAGAAACTTGTTTAGGGCTATTTTGAGTATAGAATTTGTTTAGTAAATTGTTTTAGTGCTAAATAAGTTTAGTTAGCAAGTTTTTGACTTGGTTATGTTTCAGTATCATGCACTTGCTTGGTGGAGTTTTAAAAATCATCACTTAGCATTTTTGCATTGCATGCATATATGTTTATGTTTGTATATGAATTTTGTGTGTAATTTTGTGCTACCATTTTGTGTAGACTTTGCTAGTGACTATGATTGTGAAGAGTGCTACTCTCCCCATTACCAAGGCAAGTGGTACTTCATGAATATTTCCATCCCTATATTTTCTACAAGGATTAGAATTATTTTGCTAAGTCTTGCATGTTGCTATTTTGCCAAGTGTTATGTTGGGAAATCCTAAGTAGTTGTAGAATTGCTAGGAAATTTCCTAAGTTAAGTTACTATGCCATGCTTAGCCTAGCTAGTAGCAAACAAGGGTTGGTAAAGTATATACATGCTATGATGAAAATATTTCTAAGTCTTTGGACTATGTTTTCTTAATAAAACAACTAAGTCAATGAATCTCCTGGGTGGAATGGGACTTGAATGGTGGTTTTTGGTTGAGTGGTTACACAAGGCCCATGGACATGGTTTACCTTGTGTATCTCACTTGTGGTATGCCACCCAGGCACAAAGGGATTTTAGAGGCCAAGGGTTGAGAAGCTTATAGTGCAACCACTTGGCAATATGGGCTCTGCCTTGATCACATAGGTTGCTAGAACTTAGTCATTTGGACAGTTGGTGGTAGTGGGAAGGATAGGTTGGAACGCGTCCATTTGGCTAAGGGAAGGCTTCTAAAAGGTCCTGTCTTGGGAAACCAAGTCTGGTGGGGAAGTGCACAACCTCTGCAGATGGAAAATCTAAGTACTTAGCCAAGTCCATGGCAATGGACAACTTGAGCATCAAGACATGGAAGCTATCAAGAATCTCATCACTCCAACTTCTAAGTAAAAAAATTGTGGGTGAACAAGGGTGAAGGACCTCAATGTCTATTGATGGTTTCTTGGGAAAGTTTTGACAAAGAAAAACTTAGTGATTTCAACTAATAGGAAAAACCTATTTTGAGCAAAGAAAGCCAAGCTACACTTAGCCAAAATGCATATAGTAATATAGTCCACTTAAAAATTTACTAAGGTATCACTTGCCAATACTATTCCAAAGTATTGACCCACTGTGGCTGTAACTTGTGATGTTGCAGGTTACTCCGATGATGATTAGGTGTCATGAGTCTACACTCAACATGCTTGCCTGTGGCACATGAAGATGAAGACTTATGTTTATTTACTTATTCCAAACTCTTGTATTAGGCCTGTGGCCTTGAGTTGTAAAAGACTATGTTTTATCTCTGGAATGGATGTAATAAATGACCTTTGTATCTGTGTACTTCATCTTAAACTGTGGATGCTAGCAATGATCCAGGGACTAGCATTGCAATCACAGGGATCCTTTTCCTTTATAAAGGAGGGATCTTACAGAGACAAACATGATACTCATACACTAACTCTTGGAATTGTCACTCTTGTTTTAATACCAATTATTAAACTTCATGGAGTAACCGGAACTTACTGAAAGTTTGTAATAGGACTTTTAAACTTTAGATTAACACTTCAAAACAATAAGATACCAGTTCGTAAAGTAACTAACCAGAATTCTATAGTTCTATCATCTCAATTAAAACTAAGCGCAAGGTGGTAAACGGATGCCAATGACTACAACAACTATGCAAATTCACTTTGATTTAATTTATGATAAATAGTGTTCAACTTTTAATCATATTGCCGTTGAACTCCCACTCAAAACAATATCCCTCACATTGTTTTAGTGATCACACGAACCAAATCCACCACATCGAAACCGATCATCACGAGAGTTGATGTAGCTTCAATGGCGAACAATCAACATGTTCATCATATCTACTATATGACTCATGCTTTACCTTCCGGTGATCCGTGTTCCGAGACCATGTCTGTACATGCTAGGCTCATCAAGATCAAACCTTAGCTTCCACATGAGCAAATCTGGCTTGCTCACGTTGTATACACTTGCAGAATCTAACACACCCGATCATCACGTGGTGCTTCGAAACAACGAGCTTTAGCAACGGTGCTTACTAAGGATGAACACTTTAAAACTTGAAATTGTGTGCTTGAGGGATCATCTTATAATGCTACCATCATAAACTAAGCAATACAAGATGCATAAAAGGATTAACATCACATGCAATTCATAATATGTGATATGATATGGCCTTTCTTCTTTGTGCTTCCGATCTCCATCTTCAAGCACGAACATGATCTCCATCATCACCGGCATTGCATCAAGGTCAATGACGATGCTTCATGGTTGTCGTCCACCGGCTTCAACTATTACAACTACTTTGAATAGACACGCGAGTCTTAACAGAATTTAAAGACAACCATATGGCTCCTGCCGGTTGCCAACTTACAATAAGGAACATTGCATACATCAAAAATATAATCACAATCATGGCCATATCACATCACAGCACACCCCTGCAAAACAAAGTTAGACGCCTCTACTTTCTTTGCATGTTTTACGTGGTTTGGGGCTTTCAATAAGTGTCGTTCTAACTTATGAACAAGAACCACAACATTGATACTAGTATTGTCAATCACCCATTTTAAATTGAATCTTAACTATGTTGGGAGAAACAGGCACCCGCAAAGCCACTTATGCAATACAAGTTGCATGTCAAGCGTGGAGCAAGTCTCATGAACGATGTCATGTAAGGTTAGCCCGGGCCACTTCATCCCACCATCCCGCAAGATGCAAAGTACACAAGAAGCAATCGACAACAAAAGCATCAACGCCATTTGTGTTCATGTTCTACCATCGTGTTCCCATCGGCAACGGATCTACATATAGACACGGCTCTGATACCACTGTAGGGTTTCGTAGCATGGAAAACAAAAATTTTCTACCGCATACAAACAAACAAGCCAAGATCTATCTACTAGATTGTAGCAATGAGTCGATGGAATAACTCACCCTCGAAGATTCCAAAGTGTTTAATGAGAGCAGATTCTCGTGGGTGATGTAGTCGTACTCTAGCCGATCTCAAGATCGCGTAGACGATCCTTCCGCTGCGTTAAGCAGCGCTCAAGCAATCGGTCACCGCGTTGATTGACGAAGACCTTCCTCTCCCTTGTTCCAGCAGGCAGCGGAGGTTGTAGCACTCTCCTCACGATTCCGGCAGCACAACGGCGTGGTATCGGAAGTAGAGGGGAGATCTCGCAGGGCTTCGCCTTAAGCCAGAGCGTGTATGGTGGACTATGAGAGATATCCTCGGCGATCTAGGGTTTAGACACACCAAGGAGGAGGGTCTAGGGCCGGTGGATAGGGCTTGGAGCAGCCCAAGTCGGCGGCTAGGGGAGAAACCCTAGGCGGCGGCTATGGTGGGCGGCGGCTAGGGTTTAGGTTTAGAGGGGAGTGGTGTTGTGTCCTTGGAGGGGCAGCCCTGCCCCTCCTGATATAGGTGGAGGGGCGCGCCAAGGGGAGGGGAGTCCCTCCCCAACTCGGTCTCCAAGTGGGCCGGCGGTGGAGGGAGGGAACTCCTCCCCAAGTAGGTTTCCTACTTCCCCTCCACCTCCCAAAATAGTTGTTTGACTTTTCAAATTGGCGTTTGAGTTTTCAAACTAGGATTTGATTAAACCCTTTATTTTGTTCAGCGATGACACTTAGTACATGATGCAATCATTCCAACTGGATATGACACATTCATGTACCCTTCCCCTCCGGAGTGCCAGACATTCCGAAACCTTCTAGAACATTCCCGATGAAAACACCGGAACCATTCTCCAACCCCGAAACAGGACTTTCCTTATATGAATCTTATTCTCCGGACCATTCCGGATCTTCTCGTGATATCCCGGATCCCATCCGAGACTCCGAACAACATTCGGTCTCTCACTCATCATTCCATAACTACTCAAACAACGTCGAATCCTTATGTGTGTCTCCCTACGGTTCGTGAATTATGCGGACATGATCGAGACACTTCTCTGAAAAATAACCAATAGAGGAATCTGGAAATTCATATGGCCCCCACATATTTCTAAGATTACTTTGCGATCGAATGAACCACTAACATACGATACCAATTTCCCTTTGTCTCACGATAGTTTACTCATCCGAGGTTATGATCGTCGGTATCTCTGCATACCTAGTTCAACCTCGTTACCGATAAGTACTCTTTTCTCGTTCCCGTGATATGTGATCCCTTGTGAGCCAGTCACATGCTTGCAAGCTAATTGGGTGACATTCCACCGAGAGGGCCCAGAGTATATCTATCCGTCATATGGATGGATAAATTTTTGGTCTTATATGCTATGCTTGGGAAATCCTAGTAGTTGTAGAATTTCTAGAAATTTCTAAGTAAGATGTTTATCTATGCCATGCTTAGCCTAGCTAGTAGCAACCAAGGGTGGTGAAACTATTCATGCTATGATAAAATATTTCTAAGTCTTTGGACTTGTGTTTTGCGTAATAAAATAACTAAGTGAATGAAACACCTGGGTGGAATGGAAGGAATGGTTTATGTTGAGTGGTTACACAAGGCCCATTTCCATGGTTTACCTTGTGTATCTCACTTGTGGAAAGCCACCAAGGAACAAAGGGATTTGAGAGGCCAAATGTTAAGAAGCTTCTAGTGCAGCCACTTGGCAATATGGGCTCTGCTAGGATCATATAGGTTGCAATAACTTAGCCATTTGGACAGTTGGTGGTAGTGGGATGATGAAGGGAATATGCCCTCAGAGGCAATAATAAAGTGTTTATTATGTGTATTCCAAGTATATGATAGATGTTTATTTTGCATGCTATAATTGTATTAATACGGAAACGTTAATACATGTGTGTTTAATAAACAAACAGAAAGTTCCTAGTTATGCCTCTCTCATAAACTAGCTCGTTGATTAACAAGATGATCAAGGTTTCCTGATCATGGACATTGGATGTTGTTAATAATGGGATCACAACATTAGTGTAATGATGCGATGAACATTCATCCGAAGTATAGCATTACGATCAAATTCATTGAGTTTATATTGCTATAACAACTTACGAAGTGATCCTAATCCTTAGACCATGAGATCATGTCAATCACTAACACCGGAAGAGTTTCTTGATAACATCAAACATCACACCGTAACAGGGTGATTATAAAGATGGATTCAAAACTAATAAAGTGTTATGTTGAGGCTCATGGATCGAGAGTGGAATTTGTTCATCCCGATGACGGATAGATATACTCTGGGCCCTCTCGGTGATATCACATTGATTAGCTTGCAAGCAAGTGATTTGATCACTAGAATGTTATATCACGGGAACAAGAAAAGAGTGCATGTCGGAAACGAGATCAAACTAGGTATGGAGATACCGATGATCGAATCTCGGACATGTAATATATCGTGAAACAAAGGGATTAAGATACTAGTATAAAAGGTTCCGACGATCACAAGAAAGTCATCGTTGAATGTGTGGGAGTCAGTATGGGTCTCCAGATCCCGCTTATGATTATTGATCCGAGAGGAGTCTCGATCATGTCCGCATTATTCATGAACCGTAGGGTGACACACTTAAGAGACACCGACATCCAATTGGAGCAAATGTTTCATGCCGAAAGAATAAACAAGCGCAGGAATTTATTTCACTAGATACCGAAACAGGTTTTCGGGTGAAATTGCATAAAGTGGTTATGCATGTGAAATGGAATTCTAGCAAGGGGTTATTTGTGAATGTTTTCATTAAATTAATTGACAAAATTCTGAATAAAATAAAATATTTTTATTTAATGAGAGTTTGCATTAAATTTGGTGGAAATTTAATGGGAATTTGAGTGGACTTTTGAGTGGAGGGAATTTGAAGGAATTTTGTGAGTGGAGTGTCCACCCACATGAAGAGGGGAGGGCAAGGGGGCAGCCCCATGCGCCGGCCACCCCCTTGGGGTTCCCCCCCTTCTCCTATAAAAGGAGCCCCCCTCCTCACTTGTCTCTCACACCTCCTCGTGAAGGATCTCTCTCCCCCTCTAGAATTTATCCCCCATGGTCTCGGACTAGCGAGATACATGTTCCCGGTGGCTATTCGGCAAGAAAGAGTTGTGCTTCCGCTGCATCGCTGGAGCGAGGAGGAGGAGGTTGCTCGGTGCCTCGAACGTGTGTGCGAGCACGGATGCGCTGCTGATTTGCGGCGCTAGGACTTCCTCTCGATCTTGAGATCGGCAAGAGATCGTCTACATCAACCACGAGTTGAACTCGTTAAGCTTTGTTGGTCTTCAAGGGTATGTTCTCTATGGATATACATCCGCCCGTTGTTTGTATCTAGTAGATAGATCTTGGTACATAGTTCCCATCGTAGGAAATTTTTTGTTTTCTATGCTGCGAACCCTACGATTGGTATCGAGGCTGGATCTATGCGTAGATGCTTTACACGGGTAGTACACATATGAGTATGTGGGCGATGATGATCATGTTGTTGCTCCTTTGTTGTAATTTTGGATATTGGTGGCATAGTGGGATGAAGCGGCCCAGACAAACTTTACATGTCCTTGCACATGAGACCTGTTCCACGCTTGACATGCAACTAGTTTGCATAAGTGGCTAGCGGGTGTCTGTCTCTCCTACTATAGTCAATATCTATTTTGCAAGCGAGTTGTCAACAATTTGATTATCCTCGTTGTGGTTCATGTTCATAGGTAAGAACGGTTCTATCTCGAAAGCCCTAAGCCACGTAAAACTTGCAATGGATAAATTAGAGGCATCTAGTTTAGATTGTTGCTGGGCTAGTGTTATGATATGGTAGTGTTGTAAGTAGAAGTATGAGATGATACTCTTACAACACACATAGCGTGTAAACTCCATAGACCTTGGATTTACACATATAGGTATGATAGTGATCATACCACGATGCACATGATAGAGATCATATCCGGGAACCATAACATTTCACTAATAAACATGTGATGTTTGATAGCATCTTATATTGCTTGTTTAGCGCTTCGTTAGCATAATAAGATGATCCCTCTTTTAAATATCAAGATAAGAATGTGTTCTTCCTTTAGTATGCACCGATTATGTTTCGTCGCTCCAAGACATCACGTGATGATCGGGTGTTCTTGGATCCACGACCATATTTCGGGTGTAAAACAGTTACACACGCGAATACTAAGGTTCTAACTTGGCGAGCCTAGCATGTACAGACATGGCCTCGTAACACGGACCGAAAGGTTAAGCATGAGTCATATAGTTGATATGATGCCCATTTGATGCTCGCCTTTGAAGCTATACCGACTCACGTGATGATCGGACTTGGTATAGTGGATTTGGTTCATGTAATCACCAAAAAGGCACGAGGGATGTCGTTTTTGAGTGGGAGTTCATTCGTAATATGGATTAGTTGAACTCAATCTATCATACACTTAGTCTAAACTTTACAAATTCTGTTGTAGATGGCACCACCTGCTTTTAATTTCAATGTGTTCATGGAGAAAGAGAAGCTAGCAACGAACGGTAGCAACTTTACCGAATGGGCCATGAATTTGAGGATTCTCCTCTCTGCTGCACAAAAGCAATATGTGCTAGAAGCGCTGTTAGGCCCCCCACCTTTTGATGATGCCCCTGACGAGGAGAAGAATGTCTATCGGAATCGTCAGGAGGACCACAACTTAGTTCATTGCGGCACATTGTATGGGCTAGAGCCAGAACTTCGAAAGCGTTTCGAAAATGGCAATGCATTTGATACAATGGGTGAGATGAAAATGATTTTCGACACACATGATGCTGTAGAGAGCTACAACGCTTCAGAAAAGTTCTTTAGCTGCATGATGGAAGAGCACAGCTCCGTTAGTGAGCATGTACTCAAGATGTCGGGTTACGCCGATAAGCTTGTGTCTTTGGGAATATCGATTCCCATTGACTTAGGAATCCATCGTGTTCTGCAGTCTCTGCCACCTAGCTATAAGAGCTTCGTGATGAACTATAATATGCAAGGCATGAAGAAGTCTCTCCGAGCTTCCAATGCTTAAAACTAGTAAGTGGAGATCAAAAGGAACATCAAGTGTTGATGATCAATAGGAACACTGGTTTCAAGAAAGACAAGAAGGAAAGCGGAAGGAAGTAAGGCGGCAAGCCTGTTGCGTGCCTGAAAAGAAACCCCGAGTTGGACCTAAGTCCGATACCGATCACATTACTATTGTAAGGGATCGCCACTAGAAGCGAATCGCCCCAAGTATCTGGCAGACAAGAAGGCCGACAAGGCAAACAAAGGTATATATGATATACATGTTATTGATGTGTACTTGACTAGTGCTCGCAGTAGCACCTGGGTATTTGATACCGGTTCAGTTGCTAATATTTGTAACTCGAATCAGGGGCTGCGGAACAAGCGACCGCTAGCAAGGGGTGAGGTCAAGATGTGTGTCGGCAATGGATCAAGCGTTGACGTGATCGCCGTCGGAACGCTACCTCTCCACTTGCCGTCGGGATTAGTTATAAACTTGAATAATTGTTATCTGGTGCCTGCACTAAGCATGAACATTGTATCTGGATCGTGTTTGATGCGAAGTGGGTATTCATTTAAATCCGAGAACAATGGTTGTTCCATTTATATGAATGAAATCTTTTATGGTCATGCACCGATGATGAATGGTTTATTTCTTTTAGATCTCGATGATAATGTTACACATATTCATAATGTCGATGCTAAGAAGATTAAACTTAATGATGATATATCCGCATATATGTGGCACTGCCGTCTAGGTCATATTGGCGTTAGACGCATGAAGAAGCTCCATTCGGATGGACTTTTGGAATCACTTGATTATGAATCATTTGATACATGTGAGCCATGCCTTATGGGCAAGATGACTAGGACGTCGTTTTCCGGTTCAATGGAGCAGGCATGATTTGTTGGAAATCATACATTCGATGTATGTGGTCCAATGAGTGTGTCCAGCGAGGTGGATATCGTTATTTTGTTACTTTCACGGATGATTTGAGTAGATACGGTTATATCTACTTGATGAAACACAAGTCTGAAACCTTTGAAAAGTTCAAGGAATTTCAGAATGAAGTGGAAAATCATCGTAATAGAAAGATCAAATTTCTATGGTTCGACCATGGAGGTGAGTATCTAAGTTACGAGTTTAGCACTCACATGAAAGAGTGTGGAATTGTTTCACAACTCACACCTGCCGGAACACCACAGAGAAATGGTGTGTCGGAACGTCATAATCGTACTTTATTAGATATGGTTCGATCTATGATGTCTCTGACGGACTTGCCGTTGTCATTTTGGGGTTATGCACTAGAAACTGATGCATTCACTTTAAATCGGGCACCATCTAAATCCGTTGAAAAGACACCATATGAATTGTGGTTTGGAAACAAACCTAAGCTGTCTTTTCTTAAAGTTTGGGGATGCGATGTTTATGTGAAGAAACTTCAACCGGATAAACTCGAACCCAAAGCGGAAAAATGCGTCTTCATAGGATACCCTAAGGAAACAATTGGGTATTCCTTCTATCACAGATCCGAGGGCAAGGTTTTTGTTCCCAAGAATGGATCCTTTCTAGAGAAAGAGTTTCTCGCGAAAGGTGTGAGTAGTCGGAAAATAGAACTCGAAGAGGTTATTGAACCTTCTCTTCAAAGTATGGCGAGTACCGCAGCGCCGGAAGTTGTTCCGAAGTTGGCTCCACCTGTTGAAGAGGGAACTAATGATAATGATCATGAAACTCCAAAAGAGAGTACTACCGACCCTCGCAGGTCAAGAAGGACGCGTGCAGCTCCCGAGCTGTACGGAAATCCTGTCATGAATTTCATGGTTGATGAAAATGATGACCCTGCGACGTATGAAGAAGCGATGATGATCCCGGATTCCAACAAATGGTTAGAAGCCATGAAATCCGAGATGGAATCCATGTATGAAAATCAAGTTTGGAACTTGGTGGAATTACCTCACGATCGAAAGGCCGTGGAGAACAAATGGATTTTCAAAAGGAAAACTGATGCTGATGGTAATGTGACTGTCTATAAAGCTCGACTTGTTGCAAAGGGGTTTCGACAAATTCAAGGAGTTGACTACGATGAGACATTCTCTACCGTAGCGATGCTAAAGTCAGTTAGGATTATGTTAGCAATTGCTGCATATTTCGATTATGAGATATGGTAGATGGATGTCAAAACCGCGTTTCTCAATGGTAATATTGAAGAAGAGTTGTATATGATACAACCAAAGGGTTTTGTCGATCCTAAGGATGCTAACAAGGTGTGCAAGCTTCAACGATCCATCTATGGATTGAAGCAAGCATCACGAAGTTGGATTTGTCCAAACTTATGGAGAAGCTTGTATTTACAAGAAAGTGAGTGGGAGCAATGTGGCATTTCTGATATTATATGTGGATGACATATTATTGATCGGAAATGATATAGATCTTTTAAACAGTGTTAAAAGTTATCTAAACAGCAAATTTTCAATGAAGGACCTAGGTGAAGCGTCATACATATTTGGTATAAAGATCTATAGAGATAGATCTAGGCGCCTAATAGGGATATCGCAAAGTACATACCTTGATAAGATTTTAAAGAAGTTTAAAATGGACTGAAGTAAGAAGAGGTTCTTACCTATGTTGCAAGGCAAGACATTGAGTAAGACTCAAAGTCCGGCTTCAGCGGAAGAAAGAGAGATAATGGACAAAGTCCCCTATGCTTCAGCTATAGGATCTATAATGTATGCCATGCTATGTACAAGACCGGATGTGGCACATGCTATTAGTTTGACTAGTAGGTACCAATCGGATCCAGGTTCGGAACACTGGATAGCGGTCAAGAATATCCTTAAGTACTTACGAAGAACTAAGGATATGTTTCTTGTATACGGAGGTGAAGAAGAGCTCGTCGCTAAGTGTTATGTTGACGCTAGCTTTGACACCGATCCAGATGACTCTAAGTCTCAATCCGGATATATTTTTCTCATGAATGGCGAAGCGGTTAGTTGGAGGATCTCCAAACAACCTGTGGTAGCGGGATCAACAACGGAGGCCGAATATGTTGCTGCTTCAGAAGCGGCTCAGGAAGCAGTTTGGATGAAGGAGTTCATATCCGAACTAGGAGTGGTTGCAAACGCGTTGGACCCAATGGTGATCTATTGTGACAACAATGGTGCCATTGCCAATGCCAAATAACCAAGGTCTCATAAGCATTCCAAGCATATTAAGCGCCGGTTTCACTCCATCCGCGAGCATGTCAAGGATGGAGATATAAAGATTTGTAAAGTACATACGGATCTCAATGTAGCAGATCCGTTGACTAAAACTCTCCCTAGAGCAAAACATGATCAACACTAGAACTCAATGGGTGTTAGATTTATCACTATGTAACTAGATTATTGTCTCTAGTGCAAGTGGGAGACTGAAGGGAATATGCCCTGAGAGGCAATAATAAAGTGTTTATTATGTGTATTCCAAGTATATGATAGATGTTTATTTTGCATGCTATAATTGTATTAATACGGAAAACGTTAATCCATGTGTGTTTAATAAACAAACAGAAAGTTCCTAGTTATGCCTCTCTCATAAACTAGCTCGTTGATTAACAAGATGATCAAGGTTTCCTGATCATGGACATTGGATGTTGTTAATAACGGGATCACAACATTAGTGTAATGATGTGATGAACATTCATCCGAAGTATAGCATTACGATCAAAGTCATTGAGTTTATATTGCTATAACAACTTACGAAGTGATCCTAATCCTTAGACCATGAGATCATGTCAATCACTAACACCGGAAGAGTTTCTTGATAACATCAAACGTCACACCGTAACAGGGTGATTATAAAGATGGATTTAGAACTAATAAAGTGTTATGTTGAGGCTCATGGATCGAGAGTGGAATTTGTTCATCTCGATGACGGATAGATATACTCTGGGCCCTCTCGGTGATATCACATTGATTAGCTTGCAAGCAAGTGATTTGATCACTAGAATGTTATATCACAGGAACGAGAAAAGAGTGCATGTCGGTAACGAGATCAAACTAGGTATGGAGATACCGATGATCGAATCTCGGACATGTAATATATCGTGAAACAAAGGGATTAAGATACTAGCATAAAAGGTTCCGACGATCACAAGAATGTCATCGTTGAATGTGTGGGAGTCAGTATGGGTCTCCAGATCCCGCTTCTGATTATTGATCCGAGAGGGGTCTCGATCATGTCCGCATTATTCACGAACCGTAGGGTGACACACTTAAGAGACACCGACATCCAATTGGAGCAAATTTTTCATGCCGAAAGAATAAACAAGCGCAGGAATTTATTTCACTAGATACTGAAACAGGTTTTCGGGTGAAATTGCATAAAGTGGTTATGCATGTGAAATGGAATTCTAGCAAGGGGTTATTTGTGAATGTTTGTCATTAAAGTAATTGACAAAATTCTGAATAAAATAAAAGAGTTTTATGTAATGAGAGTTTGCATTAAATTTGGTGGAAATTTAATGGAAATTTGAGTGGACTTTTGAGTGGAGGGAATTTAAAGGAATTTTGTGAGTGGAGTGTCCACCGACATGAAGAGGGGAGGGCAAGGGGGCAGCCCCATGCGCCGGGCAGCCCCTTGGGGTTCCCCCCTCCTCCTATAAAAGGATCCCCCCTCCTCACTTGTCTCTCACACCTCCTCGTGAAGGATCTCTCTCCCCCTCTAGAATTTATCCCCCATGGTCTCGAACTAGCGAGATACATGTTCCCGGTGGCTATTCGGCACGAAAGAGTTGTGCTTCCGCTGCATCGCTGGAGCGAGGAGGCGGAGGTTGCTCGGTGCCTCGAACGTGTGTGTGAGCACGGATGCGCTGCTGATTTGCGGCGCTAGGACTTCCTCTCGATCTTGAGATCGGCAAGAGATCGTCTACATCAACCATGAGTTGAACTCATTAAGCTTTGTCGGTCTTCAAGGGTATGTTCTCTACGGATATACATCCGCCCGTTGTTTGTATCTAGTAGATAGATCTTGGTACATAGTTCCCATCGTAGGAATTTTTTTGTTTTCTATGCTGCGAACCCTACAGATGATAGGTTGGAGCGCGTCCATTTGGTCTAAGGGAAGGCTTCTGAAAGGTCCTGTCTTGGTGAAAATCAAGTCTGGTGGGAAAAGTGCACAACCTCTGCAGATGGAAGAATCTAAGTACTTAGCCATGTCCCTGGTATTGGACAATTTGAGCATCAATACATGGAAGCTATCAAGAATCTCCTCATCCCAATTTCTAAGTAAAAACTTGTGGTTGAACAAGGGTGAAGGTCCACCAATGTCTATTGGTGGTTCCTTGGGAACAGTTTTGACAAAGAAAAACTTGGTGTTTTCAACTGATAGGCAAAACCTATTTTGAGCAAAGCAAGCCTAAGCTACACTTAGCCAAAATGCATACAGTATTTAGTCCACCAATATTCTACTAAGGTATCACTTGCCAATACTATTCCAATGTATTGACCCACTGTGGCTGTAACTTGTGATGTTGCAGGATATTCTGATGATGACTAGGAGTCATGAGTCTATACTCAACATGCTTGTTTGTGGCACATGAAGATGAAGACTTATTTATCTATTTACTTATTTAAACTCTTGTACTAGGCTTGTGTCCATGGAGTTGTAAAATACTATGTTTGTCTCTGGAATGACTGTAATAATGACCTTTGTTTCTGTGTAATTCATCTTAAACTGTGGATGCTAGCATTGATCCAGGGACTAGCATTGCAATCACAGGGATCCTTTTCCTTTATAAAGGAGGGATCTTACACCTTTAGATGAAGATCTAATGGTCCAGGATGGCTTACCAAAAAAGCTCTCTAGAGAAGTTCGTCGGATTTGCGGGCACCGGCTTGGCGTTGCCATTTCCATCGCTAGGGATGTATCATGAGAAGAAGAACATGCGGATGGCATAGAGAACGTCGAGGTGGTGCTACTGGACGTGATTGCGAGGTCGTTCGTTTCCAACTGTTTCAACAATCTACGGCTAGAACAACGTGCGACGTCGACGGCACAACCAACTACAACAATATGATGAACAATCATGTCCTGAAGGTAGACAACATCAAGAGTAGTCTTATGGTAGAAGGAATTGACAAGGGACTCACCAAGGACAAACCAATCTAGCGATGAACTCCGGTTTTAGGCTGATCTTGGCATGGTTGGTGCGTGTTCTACAGAGCTCCTCTCGAGAAAGTCTAAGAATGAAAATGATGGAGGAGACGGAAGGGAATACGGTGCTCTCTTCGGTTATTGCTAAGGTGAAATGTGGAGAGATATCGAAAGACGTATGCCGCCAAGTGATGTTCGGATCATTGGTTTGATTTGATGTATTTACTCACCTAAATGCAAAATTACTTTCCTGAACGGATACCCCAATAAATTTGTAATAAGTTTTATATTTAAGTCGACAAGAAACTTTCAATAGAATTGATGGGAGGAGAGGAAGAGGTATTCATGGTTCTCACAACCATGTACATTCACTTCCCAGGAGGAAGACGAGCTCGAGCGCTCGTGTAGTTCCGTTCTTAAATGGGCCAGGGAAATTTGGCCCAAGAAAAATGAATGGTAGAGTAAAAAAAGATAGAAATGGGGGGTTGATTGGGCCTAGGCTGCTGCTTCTCCCTATCTTTTTAACTGATTTCTTCTTCTTCTTTTTTTCTGTTTTGTCTTTTATCAATTGATTTAAACTTTTAAATTGATTCAAATTTATACCAAACCTTTTTAGAAAATTTATATAAAACAAAGTTGATAGTTTACTCCAATTTAGAGTATTTGGAATATTTTTTTAATAAAGTATAATTCATTTAAAAAAATTAAGCATGGTACGTATGCCTAGTTTTATTATTTTCTATTTTTTTCATATAAAAATCATATCTTTTGACTTAGGACTCCAAAAGGTTTAAACCAATTTCTTTAGCTTTATAATTTTATTCTTTATCATAATCACTCATTTAAGAATACTTTTAGTTTGTTTTAGTCATTGCCTTAACATAACTTTATTTTTCTTACTATATTTTTTATAAATTTCATATCATTTTATCTGGAGCTTCAAATAGAGTCAAACTAATTTCTACGGTTTTATAATTTTGCCCTTTATCTTTTTAGCTCATTTAGGAATTCTTTTGTATATTTTAAATTTGGAATATATCCAAAGTCTCATGTTGTTAAGTTTCAATTCAATTTTGAGAAGAAAGTTATTTCTCTTAGTTTTAAAATGCAACAATACATGCTTCATGATTTTGAGGTTTTGAAAACATGCATACAACTCAGAAACAAAATTGTTTTATTTAACATTTGTTTTGAAGGAGTTATATTAAATAGTCAAAAGGTTTTTGTTCCCTCTGAATTTCCAAGACTTAGTTTTTCATTTTGTTTAAGTTTTTCCACATTTCAAATTTTGCAAAATTTTGGGATGTGACAGACTACCACCCTTAAAAGGAATCTCGTCCCGAGATTCGAGAAGGATATAAAGAATAGGTTGATTTTCATGATAAATAGGGTACTACCACCCTTAAAAGGAAATTTTGTAGGATTTCATTGATGGTTCACTTTACTATAGGTTCAATAATTTACATCCAAATATGGGATCCTTATATGACTCAACTGAGTTAGCTAAATCTTACCATCCACATCATCTAATTCTTCAAGGGTTCCATACATGTTGATGTGGTTCACATGTCCTTTCTGGGTCACATTGGAATTGCTTCCATTGGTGTCTCCAACACCCTTATTATTTTTCTTCTCAGGACAGTCTGATGCATAGTGTCCAACTTGCTTACAATTGTAGAACTGCAACTGGCTAATATCCTCCTTAGGATTGTTATGCTGTTTCTGACCATGGTTATCTCCACTGTGAGTACCATTTGCATTGTTATTACCACTTCCATTGGTGTGGTGATGGTGATTGTGTCCATTTCCTTCATGTTGATATGATCCAGAATCTCCATTGTCCTATTTGAATGAACGCATCTTTTGTGATGATCCCGAGTGATACTTGTCAAAGATATGCTTCCTCTTCATGTTCTCAACTTGCTTCATTTTGCTTTCTAAAATTGTAGCTTTGTCACATAATGATTGATAAGTTGGAACATAAGCAACTAATAATTGCATGGAAATTTCATCATTTAGTCCATCTAGGAACTTTTCCTTCCTCTTAGCATCAGTGTCAGTATCATCTGGAGCATAACGTGACAGATTGTTGAATTCCTCAATGTATTCAGCAACGCTGCGGTGACGTTGTTTAAGGTTGTGAAACTCCTTCTTTAAACTCATCACTCCTGAAGATTTATGGTTAGTGCGAAAACCATTTTCAAATATTTCCCAAGTCACTTATTCAATGGGGTAAGTGACATGAAAGTTGTCCCATCATATAGTTGCAGGGCCTTCGAGCAAGTGTGCTGCAAATCTCACTTTCTCGGCATCAGAGCAGCCAACTGTCACTAAATCCTTGTTCACTGAACATTGTAGGGTACGCAGCATAGAAAACAAAAAATTTCATACGATGGGAACTATGTACCAAGATCTATCTACTAGATAAAAAAACAGGCGGATGTATATCCGTAGAGAACATACCCTTGAAGACCGACAAAGCTTAATGAGTTCGACTCGTGGTTGATGTAGATGATCTCTTGTCGATCTCGAGATCGAGAGGAAGTCCTAGCGCCACAAATCAGCAGCGCATCCGTGCTCGCACACACGTCTGAGGCACCGAGCAACCTCCGCCTCCTCGCTCTAGCGATGCAACGGAAGCACAACTCTTTCTTGCCGAATAGCCACCGGGAACATGTATCTCGCTAGTCCAAGACCATGGGGATAAATTCTAGAGGGGGAGAGAGAGATCCTTCACGAGGAGGTGTGAGTGAGAGATAGGGAGAGGGGTGCCTTTTATATGAGGACGGGTGGCACCCAAGGGGGTGGCCGCCGTACATGGGGGCTGCCCCCTCCCTTCCTTCATTCATGTGGGTGGACACTCCACTCACAAAAACCTCTTCATTTCCCTCCACTCAAAATCCCACTCAAACTTGCAATTAAATTTCCACCAAATTTAATGCAAACTATGATTAAATAAAACTCTTTTATTTATTCAGAATTTTTTCAATTACTTTAATGAAAAACATTCACATATAACCCCTTGCTAGAATTCTATTTCACATGCATAACCACTTTATGCAATTTCACCCGAAAACCTGTTTCGGTATCTAGTGAAATAAATTCCTGCGCTTGTTTATTCTTTCGGCATGAAACTTTTTCTCCAATTAGATGTCGGTGTCTCTTAAGTTTGTCACCCTATAGTTTGTGAATAATGTGGACATGATCGAGACCCCTCTCGGATCAATAATCAGAAGCGGGATCTGGAGACCCATACTGACTCCCACACATTCAACGATGACTTTCTTGTGATCGTCGAAATCTTTTACGCTCGTATCTTAATACCTTTGTTTCACGATATATTACATGTCCGAGATTCGATCATCGGTATCTCCATACCTAGTTTGATCTCGTTACTGATATGCACTCTTTTCTCGTTCCCGTGATATAACATTCTAGTGATCAAATTACTTGCTTGCAAGCTAACCAATGTGATATCACCGAGAGGGCCCAGAGTATATCTATCCGTCATCGGGATGAACAAATTCCACTCTCGATCCATGCGCCTCAACATAACACTTTATTAGTTACGAACCCATCTTTATAATCACCCTGTTACGGTGTGACGTCTGATGTTATCAAGAAACTCTTCCGGTGTTAGTGATTGACATGATCTCATGGTCTAAGGATTAGGATCACTTCGTAAGTTGTTATAGCAATATAAAATCAATGACTTTGATCGTAATTCTATACTTCGGATGAATGTTCATCACACCATTACACTAATGTTGTGATCCCGTTATTAACAACATCCAATGTCTATGATCAGGAAATCTTGATCATCTTGTTAATCAACGAGCTAGTTTATGAGAGAGTCATAACTAGGAACTTTCTGTTTGTTTATTAAACACACATGTATTAATGTTTCCGTATTAATACAATTATATCATGCAAAATAAACATCTATCATATACTTGGAATACACATAATAAAAACTTTATTATTGCCTCTCAGGGCATATTCTCTTCAAACGTAACTAGTCATCGGCTACCATTGGATCAGAAGCACCGGAGAACTTTGCAGGTCTCAACCTTAGAAATCTAGTGAGCATTTCCAGAGCTGGTGGATTGTTATTGTTTTGGTTGTTATTGTTGTTACTGTTGTTCAGATTCAGATTCTAATTCTGATTCTAATTCTAATTTTTTGATGGTTGCCATGAATTGTATCATCATCTGCATTAGCTAAGCCTATCAAGTTATCATCTGTTGTATATCATTTCCATTATTGTTGTTTCCATTGTTATTGCGGTTGTTGGCACGTCTCGGAGGCATCTATTGGTTTAATATGGATAAGTAATGATAGATAGATCTAAAGAAGTTCTAACACACAACCCAAAACGAACAAGTTCAATCAAACAATCAACAAGCAACTAATCACTTAACATCTTATGAGTTTAACTCACGAGTCAAATAAAACAAAAAGTTTTCTTGAAACAATCAACCTAGTATAGTCATACCACATAGGACGGTATGATCCATGTACTAACACGATATCGATGTCTTAAATAGTTGGTAGGAAATCTAATGTCTCTTGGGTCTCACTATAATAACATTAGTGGGAGCTCTCTTTTGAGTTGGGCAATCATCGGTGAAGTGTACTATCTTCCGGCAGCGGTGGCAAAACACCTTGTTCATGTATCGGGTCCTTTTCCTTGAAGTGTTGTTGTGGTTGTCTTGATGTTCCTTCTCTAGACATTCATTGATATTGTGTCCTTCCTTCTTGCATTTGGAGCAAGTGATATGTAAGTTTTTCCTCTATCTTCCTTAGAGCTTGATACATTCCATCCTTGATTTGTTCTTTCACTTGTTGCACTATAAGTCGAGATGGCACTTGGCAGGAATGTGGTTGGTTCCTTCACATAGGGAACAAGTGACTTGAGATACGGGGCATTCTTCAATTGGATAGTTGTCATCACAAAAGGGACATTGATCTTGATGTTCCTTAGATGTGTGGCCTACTTCTCCACATATTTTGCAAGCTCAAGGACTTGTCGCCACTTGTATCTTGAACTTCTTATTGACATGATCCATCTTCAAGGTCCTTAGAGAAAGCAAAAGGCTCGCTTTCTACATGTTTCAAGGAGAAGAGATTTAGTAAATAATGATCAAGGTATACGAGAAAACCTACTAAGTATAAAATGATAAGTTCATTCCTAACAAGGGTCTTTGTCCAAATCCTAGGGTTACGATCATACAGGCAACACAGTTCTCTGATACCATCTATAGCGGACCCGAACCCGGCTTGGTTCGAAATCCCTATGATTACAGTGCTAGTCCCTGGATCGAATAGCTAGCACCCACAATTTAAGATGTAATATCAATATACAAAAGTCATATTACATTGCATGATCCAGAATATATATACTTTATTATAATCTCATAGCCATAGGCTATCTTATTACAAAGCAGCGGAATAAAATTAAAGCATGGAGCCCTTCTTCTTCATGTGCCACAGGCAAACATGTTCGATGCAGACTCGTAACCCCTACTCATCAAATATCACTATCATCAAGTAATCCTGCAACATGATAAGTTACAGCCACAAGGGTCAATACATTTGAATTGTATTGGCAAGTGTCACTACTATGTGGAAATAAGTTGGAGTCTATCAATACATGCATATTTGGCTAAGTAGAGTTTAGGCTCATTTGTAGAAAGCAATATGGTTTTATCCTATCTTTTCAAAATAGTTTTTTTCTTTCAACAATCTTTCTGAACTCCTTGGCAAACTCCAAGTGCTTCTAATCCCTTGTTGACACCATCAAATTTTACTTTGAGAAATTGGAATGTCGAGATCTTCCATACCTTCAGACCTTATTTGCTCAGAGTTGTCCGTAACTAGGGACACGGCTAAGTACTTAGAATTTGATCTTCTGCAGAAGTTGTACACTTTACCCACATGACACAATCTCGTCTTGATGCCACCGGTGGCCGCTGGATAAGTACAGACCAAATGGAGTACTGGAAGATCGAGAATGTGACAAAGTCTTTCCATAGAAGTCCTCCCAATAGATAATGCTAGCACGTCTACCATGCACCAATGTAAGGATATATTTCCAATACATAATTCTAGTTAACCTGAATAGGTACCAATGCAAGGGTCTTCCACTATGTAATTGAGTAAGCCAGATCCCATTTATCATGTGGCTGTACACGGAAGCCACTGTACGAGAAACATTTTTAATCTCTAAGTCCCTGGTGGTATTCTTCTAATGCACACAAGAAAAAGATAGCCATATATATGTTTCCCTTTGTTGCCACCTTATTCACAACTAAATATCCACATTCCACCTAGGTGATTCATTGAGTAATTGTTTTATTATATAAAACATATATTTTCCAACACTTCATATATTCATAATATGGTATTCCACCCCAAATCTATAGCAGGGATAAGCATACTAGTACTATGATGTTTCCAGTAAGGAAGATATAAAAGATATCCTAATAGGACATAGCATAGCATAGTAACATAGTAGTCTTATTATGCATACTACAAAATTTCTACTAAGTGTAATGAAAATAGTAGGACATGGATGATAGTGCCACTTGCCTTACTAGTTGGCTATGTTGGTACACTCTTCGCAGTTAAAAACTTGTAAATTCACACAATCTATCAAGCAAAACAACCAAGACAAAGCATATACAAGATCAACTCTAATGGCAGCACAAAAATCATGCAAAGTATGAAAGCATGCAATATGGAAATTTTTATTGTACAAATTGTTATAACAAGGTTCTGAACATTACTAAGAGATTTATGAACATTTATATTTTCAATATTACAAATGTAACCATTTGTGCAATTGTAGCAATTAGCAACATTTTCTAACAGTTGGAAATGCCATTATCACTAAATAATTGTCATGGTCTTATTTATACTAGAATGAAATTATAATTTGGTCATACTATAGAGAGGGTTCAATTTACAACCATATACAAAAGGATTCACTTTAAAATAATTTACACAACAATTTTTATACTCAAAATACTCCACAAATGGTTCTGTATAAAACGTGATTTTAAATGACTGGAAAATACAAAATTATGGCTCCACTGTGTTCTACTCGTTTTGTGAATCCATAGACATATTATTTGCTAAATTTGGATATACAGAACTAAAGATATGATTTTTACAAGTTTCTATGTAAATCTGTCTAAAATGAACAAAAATAGGAATAAATATGACACTTGGCAGATTCCAATTGGAGGATACCCCTTCGTTTAAGTGATCTATGATGACCTTTAGATGAAGATCTAATGGTCCAGGATGGCTTAACGAAAAAGCTCGCCGGAGAAGTTCGCCGGATTTGTGGGCACGGGCTTGGCTTTGTCGTTCCTGTCGCTAGGGACGTACCCGGAGTAGAAGAAGATACAGACGGCGTATTGAACTTCGAGGCGGTGCTACTCGACATGATTGCAAGGTCGTTCGTCTCCAACGATTTCAACAATCTATGGCTGGAGCAACGTGCGTCGTCGGCGGCACAGCCAACTACAACAATATGATGAACAATCATGTCCTAGAGGTAGAAAACATGAAGAGTAGTCTTATGGTAGAAGGAATTGACAAGGACGTCACCAAGGACGAAGCAATCTAGCGATGAACTCCGGTTTTAGGCTGATCTTGGCATGGTTGGTGTTTTTTCTACAGAGCTCCTCTCAAGAAAGTCTAAGAATTAAAATGATGGAGGAGACGGAGGGGAATACGATACTCTCTTCGGTTTTTGCTAAGGTGGAATATGGAGGAAGATCGGGAGACGTATGCCGCCAAGTGATGTTCGGAGCACCAGTTTGATTTGATTTATTTACTCACCTAAATGCAAAATTACTTTCATGAACGGATATCCCACTAAATTTATAATAAGTTTTGTGTTTAAGTCGACAAAAAACGTTCAATAGAATTGATGGGAGGAGAGGAAGAGGTGGTCATACGTTCTCTTCCCACGAGGAAGACGAGCTCAAGCGCTCGTGTTGTTTCGTTCCTAAATGGTCCATGGAAATTTGGCCCAAGGAAAATGAACGGTAGAGAAAAAAAGATAGAAATGGAGGACTGATTGGTCCTGGGCTGCTGCTGCTCCCTATCTTTGTTTAACCGATTTCTTCTTCCTCTTATTTTTTCTGTTTTGTATTTTATCAATTGATTTAAACTTTTATATTGATTCAAATTTATACCAAACCTTTTTAGAAAATTTATATAAAGTTGATAGTTTACTCCACTTTAGAGTATTTGAAATATTTTTTTATAAAGTATAATTCATTTAAAAAAAATAAGCATGGTCCGTATGCCTAGTTTTATTATTTTTTATTCCTTTTTCTTATAAAATCATATCTTTTGACTTAGGACTCTTAAAAGGTTTAAACCAATTTCTTTAGCTTGATAATTTTATTATTTATCATAATCACTCATTTAAGAATACTTTTATTTTGTTTTAGTCATTGCCTTAACGTGACTTTATTTTTCTTCCTATATTTTTTATAAATTTCATATCATTTTATCTGGAGCTTCAAATAGAGTCAAACTAATTTCTACGGTTTTTTAATTTTGCCCTTTATCTTTTTAGCTCACTTAGGAATTTTTTTGTATATTTTAAATTTGTAATATATCCAAAGTCTCATGTTGTTAAGTGGTCAATTCAATTTTGAGAAGAAAGTTATTTCTCTTAGTTTTAAAATGCAACAATGCATGCTTCATGATTTTGAGGTTTTGAAAACATGCATACAAATCAGAAACAAAATTGTTTTATTTAACATTTGTTTTGAAGGAGTTATATTAAATAGTCAAAAGTTTTTTGTTCCCTCTGAATTCCAAGACTTAGTTTTTCATTTTTTTTAAGTTTTTCCACATTTCAAAATTTGCAAAATTTTGGGATGCGACACCACATATGGATATCCTGTCTCATCATCATCATCTTTGAGCACAAAATCATCCTGACCGCCACACATTTCGATGTCTTCATGCTCAACAAAAGTCTGGTCGGTCGCGCTCGGTATCGAAAACAGATCCTGCTCTGTTCGCGTTCCACATGGCCTGATATCATTCATTATAGTCTCTTCCCCACTATCTTTGTTAATGATGTGCATAAACATTAGCACAGTCCCCGTTCCGAGGTGTTTACTCCACATCATGGCCAAAGCCTCCTTAGTTCTAATATCGCAGAAAGTCTGCGAATTTGTGTCGTAGTACCTGATTACGAATTCATCATGCTCGCCAATGGGAAACTTGTCAAATTGCATGTTCAAGTCACTTATTGTTATGTCTTCCATGTCTACTATCAGCCGATAATCAAATCCACTGGTAACTGCGATTCTACCGTCGGACATGGTTTCAGTCCGACACACATGCCGAATATTCAAAAGAAATCTGGATGAAGCAGGCGTCTTGCGGTCACCAACACAGGTCCTCTCCATCAACACGGGACTAGAAAAACTAATTGGGAGATGCAGATATGGAATTGCATTTCTTACCCTTCAGGGAGAATGTATGACACGTTCAATGGGCTCCAGAGCACCAAAGCTTTGCACCCCGCGTCCTCTTCCCCTGTTTTGTGCTCCTCCATGTTCTCCAGTCTTGAAGGGTCCATCTCTTTGCTCTCTGTCCGGGAAGGACCCATATCCGTGTTCTCCGGCCACGCAGGATCCATTTCCGTGTGGGATCCAGATCAAAACCATCGTCGTTGCGCGAGAACCTAGCGCCCACCAAACAATTTTCGTTCCGAGACGCGCTTGGGTAGGGACAGAGGCAAGGAGACAGGGCAAGGGGGAAAGGCAGTGCAGGTAGGGTGAGCAGGGGATGACGGGAGGACGAGAGTGTTGCCGGAGGGGACGGAGTGGCGGCGTGCAAGACCAGAGTGGTGGAGCGGAGAATACCTGCGAGCGAGCGACAGAATATCGAAAATCACATAATAATGGGGATCACTAATCCTCGAACCTGAGATGCGCACCATTGACGGTCGAGTTGCAGGGCCCACTAGTCAGTAAAACGCCATGTCCTATTCCCCTGTTTCTGATGGTGTTGCTACAATTCTATGATCGTAGTGGCACAAGCAAAATTTCTGGACATAACTAAGGACACACTCATAAATATACTTAAAATGGAACCCTGACCTGGTACATTACCCGATCCGGTTGCTAGCCACGACCTGTATTTTTAATATCTTAGCACTCTTATGCTGAGAAGGGAAATAAAGATTCTGCAGTTAGTCGAACTAGTTTCGAATAAATAAGATACACTCTTAGGAAACTTAGCTATGGCCCCGCCTAAGCAGAAGCCACCGCCCAGGCGGTCGCCGCCGCCGAATCTTGAATATTTAGCCCATCTGAGGCATGCCATGCAGCTGTACTACAAGGTCGTTCTTCTATTGCCATCCAAGACGGTTGATTTCGAAGAATGTGCTGCATCTGCAGTGACGGTGGTGGAAACGACGAAGGCCACCGCAGCATCGAGAAGGGTCAACTGAGCGTCGTGGAGAATGCGCACGACGGCATTTTCGTGTGCTCTGCGCATGAGAAAGAAGGTACATTCCGAAGCATTCCTGCGAGCTTGCCGCCGAGGAAACAAACCCCGCAATAGGGTGGTGCCAAGGTCAAGAAACTCTCGCCTCAATGCCTCTGCGCGGGCGACCTTACCGTGGGGCAATCTGGGCGCACGCCGTCAACGGCAAAGACGATCCATCCTACACATTGTCGGCAGCCACACCGTGACAGCGTGCATCCATCTCTCTTGTTGGAGTGTTTGACAGCTGGAGCCGACGACGAGCAACAGCTCAGCACCGGAATTCAGGGTCAGATTCACAGGGACCTACGATCCCTACCACGAGAAGCCAGAGTTCACCTTTGAAGAAATCGTTGTAGCGGCATGGCTGTTCGTACTGAACCGGGACTGGTTCAAGCGCGTCAACTAGTGCATGAACATTGCAGATCTCTTGAAGTTTGGCGGGAAGGAAAAAGATCAGTTGTGGTTGAACGATCGCTGAACTTACGTCCTCTCTAGGAAGTTGGCTAGCCAACTTTTATGGTGGAGATCTGCAGGTTCTTCAATATAGAACAGTTAAGTTCATAGACTAACACTATAGAATGTCTTTTGTAGATGCAATAGCCCCCTTTTGCGCAGCTATCCCATACTGTAGTATGGAACTAGTTCGGAAGTAACCAAATACTATCAAGATGTATCTATTTATTCAATTACTACCGGCGGTTGAATTCAGTTTACTGTCATAATTATCCGAGGCAGACAAGATTCAGACATCATTTTATGAAATGATCTTGGGTGGTTTATTCATGCAAGTTCCATACAGAATCACGCACCATCTAGACCAAATATATGTAAAAATTGTTTGAGGCATACAAACCATCAGCATTTCGTGCCTTTTGGATCTCTCACCAGCAGCATATTCCCGGCTATGGTGACATTGATCATTGCTAGCCCACCCTCTTTTTAGGAGGCTAACCTTGGTTATTTACACAAATTCATTAGCCACACATACTACAAATTCATTAGCCACACAAACTACAAATCATTAGCCACACGTACTACAAAATCAGTAGCCACACAAACTACAAATCATAAGCCACACATACTATGAATTCAGTAGCCACACATTGCAAATTTTGTATCCACACATACTACAGCAGTTCAAACTATTACATAAGGCATACTACATGCTCGACTCTCAAGTCAGCAATCTTTTAGATTCACTAAACCTTTGTCTTCACTCGAGGTAAATCAGAACCACCAGCCTATCCACGCCCGGTACCCCCACCGAAACCATGCTCTCCGTCGCGGAACGGTGGTGGTTCTGTGCCATCGATCCTTCTAGGCCAACACTACAAGAGACTAGGACACTTTCTAGCTGGCTAGTCGGGGTCCTGAATGCCATGTACCGGATCCAGAATCTGCTGCAGGTGGATGATCACCGGGTGCTTCCAGCAAAGCTGTCCTCTTGCCCTGCTTGGAATCTCGACATTGTACATCTTAGGGATGGTGTTTGGATCTTTCAGCCACACCTTTACCTCAATGATCCATCTGTCGCTCGGTGGAACAATCTCCACCGACTCGCCGCCAAGGGTACTGACGACCTGCTTGAGCGCCTCCATTTCCCAAGCATGCAAAGGGAGGCCATCAAAGCCAAGTTTAGAGAAGAAACGAAGCTTCCCCAAGCGATCCTCCCACCCACAGGCACGAGGCCAATGCAGGAAGCTCATTTTCTCCCTATAGTACTCGAAAGAATGGGAAGAATGCAGAACACTATCGCTGTCTAAGCTGTGGGTGAGCCGGACAAAGAAATCAAATGGCGGCGCACATACCTCAATTATTGACCACTTTTCGTCTGGTCCCAAAATGAGACCTGAAAGCCGACAGCAAGTCTGCCGGCGACACGAGGGGACGCGTTCCTAGCATGGTGGCAATGAGAGCGTTGTCGTTGAACTCCTCTGTTGGGGCTACCATGCCTGGGATGCGCGACAACACGCAACCGCCCGAGTCTGGTCGCCGGTCCGGATTGCCCGGCCGGTCGAGAAGGTCTAGGCAGCAGCGAGAGGCTAGGCTGGGATGCAAAGCTCCAACACGCCGACTAAGAAAAACGAGGCGAGGGCGACGGAGGCGAGCTTCGATTAAGGGCGTGGTAGGTTGACCGACCATGCTAGGGATGCAAGGAGAGCAATGGCAATCTCCGATCTGGAGACCAGTAGCCAGATCTAAGCAAGGTAATGGATAGGGGAATAATAGGGGAGAAGAGCAGAGTAGATAAGAAGATATAGTCCTTACAGGGGTAAACCAGTCCATGACCGCAAATGATAACGGGAAATACCGATGGGTCAATGCAAGAAGAGTTGACCTAACGGCGGGATTTGAGTTCAACCATTTTTTGACTAGTTCAAACGATCATTTGGTCGTTAGATTTGTATTTACCCCCATTTGGCCCCTCTGGACAATTGGCGAAGCTACTATAACCCTTCCACGAGATTACACGCAACTTGGACCCCGCGTTGCCTTGGCGCCAGAACTTTCGGGCCGCATATTAAAATTCTCTCCACCAATATCCCACATACAAGATATTTGCAATAACAAGACTTATCAATGCCCACATCTCCATGTGTTATAACCATACAAAGCATCTACGCATAGACATAGCTCTGATACCAAAAACGAGGTTCGTTGCAAAGAAAAAAGGTTTGCAACTACCAAGATCAAATCTAGGCAATAATTTGTAACAGTTACAGATGGACTCACCCTCGTAGACCATAAGCGGGATAACGTTCCCGCAAACAAACATGGTTTATGTACATGGTACACTACTGTCCTCAAGGATGTGCAGACGATCAGCGCCACAGACAGGCAGTGCCTCTGTAATCGGTCACACGTTCGGTGTGCCGATGACTCTTGATCCCTTGCTCCATCCGAGAAGAGAAGATCCCTAGGAACTCAAACATCACTATGCCATGGTAGTGGTGGTGGTGGGGAAGGTTTAGAGCAGGGCTTCACTAAGCACCGTTTGTAGTGGAAATGGACAAGGCAAGCAAGGGGGAGGGGCAAGATGCTAACCTTGGATCATATGAGAGATCTTGTGAGAGAGTGTGTGGAGAGGAGGAGGAGACCACCTCCTTCTATAGGTTCCATGGGGCTGCCCCCTCCCCTCCTATCATTCAATCTCCACTAAAACACTTTAATTCCTTTAAAGGTCTACTAAAACACTTTAATTTCCTTAAAGGTCTTTCCATTAAAGAACTTTAATTTCCTTAAAGGTCTATCCATTAAAGCACTTTAATTACATTTTAATGCAACTCAATATATTGAACACTTCATTTAATGAGTACTTCATTTAATGAACACATTAACATTTTTATCCCATGCTTTGTGATGCATCAAAACTATTTCAACAGATTCGGCAGAACAATTTTCTATAGTACAAATATTTCCTGCGATCTCCATTGACTTCCCATGTGTTTCCTATCCACTCATACGCATTAGTTAACCTTAAGTGTGTCTCCCTACGGTTTCATCAACTATGTAGACATGATCAAGACTTTCTCCCATCAATAATCATTAGTGGGACCTGGAGATCCATAATGACTCCCACTAGTTCCTCAAAGATCTCATGATCGTCTGAACCTCTTTCACTATAATCAAATTCCTTGTGTATGGTGATATATTAATTTTCCGAGATTCGATCACTCGATATCATCTATACCTTGTTTAATCTTGTTCCTGACAAGTACTCTTTTTCTCGTTCCTATGATATGACATTCGAGTGGTCAAATCACTTGCTTGCAAGGCTATGTCAATGTGATATCACCGACAGGGCCCTGAGTATATCTATCCGTTATCCGGATGTAGAAATACTAATCTTGATCCACGAGCCTCCACTGACAAATACCTAACGACACCTTTATAATCACCCTATTACGATGTGACATTCGATGTAATCAATGTACTCTTCCAGTGAAGGTGATTGTCGTGATCTCATGGTGTAAGGACATTGAGTTACTACGAATTTGATAGAAATTTAAACTTGATGACATGATCGTATTGATACATCTACTTTAGGTGACTGTTCATCATATCATTCTCCAATTATATGACCCTTTTATTAACAACATCCATTGTTATGATCAGGAAACCTTTGATCATCCGTTAATCAACATGCTAGTATAAAGAGAGGCTTTACTAGGAACCATTTCTGTTTATAAATCACACATGTATTAATGTTTCCTTATTAATAAAATTCTAGCATGAAAAAAAAACATCTATTATAAACCTGGAATAGTATAATAACCACTTTATTATTTCCTCTCAGGCATATTCCTTTCACAACTTACAAAATCCATATAACTAGACCTATTGACGTTTTAATGATTTATCATAGGAGTAGGATCTCACAACCGCCGTGAGATCTAAACCTGGGTAACGCGTGTGACACACTCTTCCTGGATGCTCGCCACCTCTCAACCCATCTTTCTAAACCCATCATTAGGATCCCCTCATAGCATACTCATAGATAATACCACGATAGTTGGCGCCCATCGTGGAGCATGAAGCGCTTGGAGCATGGATCTCGGAGGGATTTGCCTTCTTGGGCATTAGTGACACTATTGCCATGGGTCGCATATTATATGCTATCAATGCTCTGATCGGCCACAACGATCACCTCTAGAATCTGGAAAGGCAGAACGTCTTCCGCCACCACATCATCCCATTCGGTGGCGTCCACATTTTCATCAGAGAAGTAGGCTCGGGATCGTTCGCTCAGTAAGCCACCTTTACGCCAAGACCAACGGGGACCGCCTTTAGGCTAGAGATGATTGTGCAAGATAGATCAAAGAAGGATATCTCTCAAGAGTTTTTCTCTTTATATTTAGACAAAACCAGCCCCACCCAAACCTCCCTAGGGAAAGATACAATGGTGGAAGACCAAATAAAATCCTGGTAGGTCTCCTAGATGTTAGATAAGTAGAGGTATAATTTTGTTGGCTATATCAACACAATAGATCTGGGTCTAGAGGCCAAAAAACCCTTAGCAAATTATGTGCCTCATGGCTTGAGATGAATCACGGATGACATAGTCATTCAATCCTTCATTAATGGACTCACGTAGGGATTGATGCTTACAACCAAGCACTTACATTTGGTGGAGAAACACAAACTTGACCTCAATGACATGACCGAGATTGCTAGCCGGTACTCCGAAGCTGGCAAGAAGGATTGTGCCATAGTATCCCAACTATCTGGAATGCCAAGGACCTACTATAGTGATGTTGGATCCGCTCCCAAGGAAGGATGGGATGAATCAGAATCCAGTAGGTAAGCACTAACTCTAGGATAGGTGACTTGGATTGCAACAGCATTTTGGCCAACATGGAGTAGTATGACGTTATGATGAAGGAATACGAGGCTGAACTCACTCATGAGAAGATCATAGACAAACCCCCACCATCTAGCAAGTCTTCATGGCCAACCAGGACAATGTCACTAATGATGTAGTTCTTGTCAAAGTTGGAGCCTTGGAGCTAGAAGCGGCAGATCAAGCAATGAAGGCAATTGCCACAGGTAGAAGTTGTAGTCCCTATGGACATAACTAGGGCTATGCCGCCTCATTTAGTCATCCAGTTGCATAATCAGGACTAACAGGAACTCCGAGTTGGTAGAAACGGAACAAACCAAACCGCCAAGTTTTGACCTAGTCCTCAAGGGTGGGAGATCCATTCACCACCCCTGCCTTCAATATGATATTTGGCTAAACCGTCGCCGAAGCTGTAATGTTGGATCGTATCAGAGATGTTGCTCAACTCAATTAGAAGAACAAGGAAGTTCTGGAGGAGGCTAGGTTTGTCTTGATGATGAATGTTGTAATACCCCACCTTTTAAAGGTAAAGGCCCCTGTGATAGCAATGCTAGTCCCTAGATCAAATGCTAGCATCCACAGTTTAAGATGAAGTACACAGATACAAAGGTTGTTATTACATCGTCATTCCAGAGATAACATAGTCTTTACAACTCAATAGGTCAAGGCTAGTACATAGAGTTCATAACATAAAGGAAATAACTATAAGTCTTCATCTTTATGTGCCACAGGAAAGCATGTTGAGTGTAGACTCACAACCCTAATCTCCATCATAGTAACCTGCAACATCATAAGTTACAGCCATAGTGGGTCTATACATTTGGAATTGTATTGGCAAGTGATACCATAGTAGAATAGTAGTATCTAACATCTCAAAATAAGGTTTTCCTTATTAGTTGAAAACACTAAGTTTTATTTGTGAAAAACACCCAAGGAACCACCAATAGATATTGGTGAACCTTTACCCTTGTTCATGAAGGGAATATGACCGAGAGGCAATAATAAAGTGGTTATTATCGTATTCCTTATTTATGATAAATGATTATTTTGCATGCTATAATTGTATTAATATGGAAACGTTAATACATGTGTGTTTAATAAACAAAAGGAAGTTCCTAGTTCTCCCTCTCTTATAAACTAGCTCGTTGATTAACAAGATGATCAAAGGTTTCCTGATCATGGACATTGGATGTTTTTAATAACGAGGTCACAACATTGTTGGAATGATGTGATGAACATTCATCCGAAGTATAGCATTACGATCAAGTTCATTGTTTTTATATTGCTATAACATCATACGAAGTAATCTTAGTCCTTATACCATGAGATCATGTCAATCACTAACACCGGAAGAGTATCTTGAAAACATCAAACGTCACACCGTAACAGGGTGATTATAAAGATGGGTTCAGTGCTACGAAGATGTTATGTTGAGGCTCATGGATCAAGACTGGAATTTTTCCATCCCGATGACGGAGATATATACTCTGGGCCCTCTCGTTGATATCACATTAGTTAGCTTGCAAGCAAGTGATTTGATCACTAGAATGTTATATCACGGGAACGAGAAAAGAGTACATGTCAGTAACAAGATCAAACTAGGTATTGAGATACCGATGATCGAATCTCGGACATGTAATATATTGCGAGACAAAGGGATTGAGTTACATGCGTATAAGGTTCACACGATCACAGAAGTCATCATTGAATATGTGGGAGTCAGTTCGGATCTCTAGGTCCCACTTCTAATTATTGATCGGAGAGGGGTCTCGATCATGTCTACATTATTCATGAATCATAGGGTGACACACTTAAGGGATACCGACACCATTTGGAGAAAATAATATGACAGAGAAAGAAAAGGAAAGCGCAGGAATTTATTTCACTAGACACCGAAACTGTTTCGGTTGAAAATGATGAAACTAGTTCTGCCTGTGAAATTGAATACTAGCAAGGGATTTTATGAGAATATTTGTTAATTAAAGTAATTAACAAAATTCTGAATAAATAAATAAAAGAGTTTTATTTAAATGAGACCTTGCATTAAATTTGGAGGAAATTTAATGCATGTGAGTGGATTTTTGAGTGGAGGCTCTTTTATGGGAGTGGATGCTTTTCATTTTGAGTGGGAGCTCCACCCACATGAATGTGGAAGACATGGGGGCAGCCACCATGGCTAGGCGCCATGCCCCTTGGGGTGCCCCCCCTCTCCCTATAAAAGGCCCCCCTCTCATCCTCTCAAAGAACACCTCCTCACGAAGGATCTCTCTCCCCCCTTTAGAATTTCCCCATGGTCTCGGATCAGCGAGATACATGTTCCCAGTGGCTTTTTCTGGAAGGATATATTGCTTCCGCTGCTTCGCTAGAGCGAGGGCATGGAGGTTGTCGGGGTACCCAGAGGTGTGTGCGATCACTGATGCATCACTGCTTTGCGGTGCTAGACTTGATGGTGCTGGACCGGCTGGACCAGATGGACTTCATCACGATCTTGAGACCGGCAAGCGTTCGTCTACATCATCCACAAGTATAACCTCATTAACACTATTCAGTCTTTGATGGTATGTATTCTATGGATGTATATCCACCTGTTTCTTGTATCTAATAGATAGATCTTGGTACATAGTTGTTCCCATCGTAGGAAAATTTTTGTTTTCTATGTTGCGAACCCTACAGTTGTATCAGAGCTGGATCTATGCGTAGATGCTTTGCACGGGTAGTACACATATGAGTATGTGGGCGATGATGATCATTTTATTGCTTCTTAGTTGTACTTTCGATATTGGTGGCATAGTGGGATGAAGGGGCCCGGACAAACTTTACATGTCCTCGCACATGAGACCTGTTCCACGCTTGACATGCAACTAGTTTTGCATAAGTGGCTAGAGGGTGTCTGTCTATCCTACTATAGTCAATATCTAATTTGCAATGAGTTGTCAACAATTTGGTTATCCTCGTTGTGGTTCATGTTCGTAGGTAAGAACGGTTCTATCTTCGAAATCCCTAAGCCACGTAAAACTTGCAATGGATAAATTAGAGACGTCTAGTTCAGATTGTTGCTGGGCTAGTGTCATGATATGGTGATGTTGTAAGTAGAAGTATGATTTGATACTCTTACAACACACATAACGTGTAAGTTCCATAGACCTTGGCCTTACACATAGAGGTATGATAGTGATCATACCACGATGCACATTATGGAGATCGAGTGCAAGAACCATATCATTTCACTTATAAACATGTGATGTTTGTTGCATATTATATTTCTTGTTTAGTGTTTTATTAGCATAATAAGATGATACATCATTTAGACATCAAGATAAAAATGTGTTCTCCCTTAAGTATGCACCGATTATGTTTTGTCGCTCCAAGACATCATGTGATGATCAGGTGTTCTTGGATCCACGATCATATTTCGGGTGTAAGACAGTTACACACGCGAATACTAAGTTTCTTACTTGGCGAGCCTAGCATGTACACACATGGACTCGGAACATGGACCAAAAGGTTTAGCATGATTCATATGGTAGATATGATGCCCATTTTATGCTCTCCTTTGAAGCTACACCGACTCACATGATGATCGGACTTGGTGTAGTGGATTTGGTTCATGTAATCACCAAAAAGACACGAGGGTGTCGTTTTTGAGTGGGAGTTCATTTCTAATTTGGATTAGTAGAACTCAATTTATGATAAATTAAATCAAAGTGAATTTGCATAATTTGTTGTAGTCGTTGGCATTCGTTCACTACCTTATGCTTAGTTGTAATTGAGATAATAGAACTATAGAATTCTGGATATTTAATTTATGAACTGGTATCGTATTGTGTTAAGTATTAATCTAAAGTTTAAAGTACTATTGCAAACTTTCAGCAAACTCTGTTTACTCCATGAAGTTTAATAATTATTATTAAATCGAGAGTAACAATTTCAGTGTTAGTATCTTATGTATCATGTTTGCCTCCATGATTCTTGATTGTTTTATTATCAAGTTTATCTAGGAGCTGAAAGAATTGTTTCAGAAACCATCATGTGTGGAAGATATAACGATATCTGAAATAATGTTTTGGTTGCAATATAATAGAGTATAATATTGGATGAGAATTTGCGAAGGTTGGAGATGCCACACATCCTAATCATCCAAAAGGGTTTTGGAAAGTAACATTATACTCACAATTCACATTCATAAGCTAAATTAGCGTGATCATCAAATTCATCATGATAAGGATGAATAGAATATGTATGTAAAGTGTTTACTACACTAAAAGATTACTAAAGAATGGATTTTGAAAGAACGCCGATCATTTGATGATGGTGATCTACTTCAAAGTGCAAGTCCAAAGGTATTAGTATTTGAATATACATGCTTTGGACTATGTGTCATGTAGATGGCGCCACTGTTGATGTTGATAGATTCTTTTAAAAAGGAAAAGGAAATGCTGAAAGAGAATCTATAAAATATATTTGGCAGAAAATAAAAGACTGGAAATATCTAGTTTAGGTATATAGACGATATGCATGTTATGGTTGTATTCTTTGCTTGTTAAACAATGTGGTTATTGGGTATTGGATACCGAATTGGTTGGTATGAAATTTCATACAGAACGACGCAATTCATGAGCTATAATGGCCTAAGTAACTAGCAAGAGAATATGAGATGATGTTCATCGAAAACAAACAAGCCGTTGTTTGTATTTCTCGTTCACATCAAAGTCTGCCTTCAAGATTTGTTGTAATAATCGTTATTTAAATCAGGTATTATGAGACCAAAGTTTGTTCAAATAATTACCGCATTCCATGTAAGATGTCTGATTTACAAATCTAGTTGGAGAAATCACATCCATAAAACTAATGCTAAAATGTCGCAAGACAAATGATTGGAAGTTCACTTAATGAAGGGACATCGCCGTTTAAATTATATTGGAAAGAAAACATGAAGAAAATACATATTCATGGATTTTTGGAGTCCTTGATTTGATCAAGTGATGCTTGTGAGACTTTCCTCGGGATAATTAAAACTCCATTCAAAGGCCAAAGAAGAACGATCGACTAAAATAATGGAATTTATACATATCGATGTATGTAGTCCATTATGTGTAGTCATAAGCGATGGATTTCAATTAAATATGGTTTATCTGGAAATTTGAGTGAATATTCACTTAATGAGAAAGAAGTTTGAAATATTTGAAAATGTTCAAAGACTTTCAAGATGAAGTGGAAAATCAATGTAACAATAAAATAAATGATTTATGATTTTATCATAAAGGGATTTATTTGAGTTGCAAGTGTAACAAGAAAATAAATGATTTATGATTTAATCATAAAGGGATTTATTTGAGTTGCAAGTTTAGAAAAACACCTAGACTTACATCTCCCAAAATACCATAGGAATATGGAGTGTTTGAGATTTGTAATGAAACCTTGTTTGACATGGTTGGATCAAAGGTGTTATTTATAAAACCGCCATTATGTTTTAAAAGATTAAAGCTTTAGAGACTACCGCTTTTACACTAAAAAGAGCTCCATCATGATCCGTTGAAATGACACCTGGTTTGGGGTAAAACCCAAGTTGTCCTTTCTTAAATTTTGGTTTGCTAAGCAAAAGTAAGATGTTTACAACCAAAGTCGGATGAGCATGTCTTTGTAGGTTATTTCGAATAACCATTGGGTATTCCTCCATAACATCGAGGACAAATGGGTTTGTCGCTTGAAATGTGAAGTTTCTTGAAAAAGGAATTTTTCACAAAAGTTAAGTGGGAGGACAATAGAAATTTGATAAGGTTAACGAACCTTATCTATATGTGTTGAGTTGCACAGCGCCGAAAAACATTCTGGAGTCATCCAGAATGCTCATGGCTCATGTACCTCAAAGGTTGTGGTCATGGAGGTCTATGTTCCTATTGAACCAAGTAGGTCAGATAATAATCAGATACTGAGATATGAGAATAAATCATTATTGTTTGACAATGATGAACCAACTACATGCAAAGAAGCGATGATGGGCCCTAACTCCGTTAAATGGCTTGAAGCCATAAAATCCGTGATAGCTCCATACATGAGAAATCAAGTTTTGAACTTGGAAGACCCACCGGAAAGGTGTAAAAACCTATCAGTCGTATTTGGATCTATACAGAAATAGACATGAATGTTTCACATCTATGAAATAGTCGACATGTCGTAAAGTTTTTTATGATAATGTTCAATGAGTTTACTATGACAACATTTGATCTTTCATAGCAATATGTAGTTTGGACAGATTAATGTAGCAACCACTACATATAATTTGATATCTGGTAGTTGAATAAACAAAATAAAGTTCTTCGCCGTTAATTCAAAGGATACTAAAAAGGGCATGCAAACTTCAATGGTTGAAGTAACTATCACGGAGTTGGAATCTTCGCCGTGATGAAACTGTTAAAGGAGTTTTTCATCAGGAGACGATGAAGATGCTTGCATTTACAAGAAATTAAGTGTGAGTGCTAAGACATATTTCTTATATATTATGTGCAGGATATATTTTTTATTAGAAATGATGTATATTTTATTGACAAAGGTTAAGAATTTCATTTCGATGAAAGACTTAGGCAAAATCTGAATATTTAGCATGAATGTCTGCATGGATAGACAGTGACGCTATTATGGTTGTGCCAAACGTACATATATGAGATATTGAAGGAGTTCAATATAGAAATGGCGAGAAAAGGATCTTGTCGCATGGAAAAGCATTGAATCAAGATTCAAGTGTATTGACACTTGATAAGTGAAACAAGATTCAAGTGCTTTGACACTTGATGAGTGAAATCAAAAGAATGTTTTGATCAACCATACCATGATATGTACACATCCAGATATATCCTATGCTCTAAGTGTTATGATCATATACTAGAATGAATCATAAAATGATCATTGGACGATAGTGAGGATATTCTTATGATCTTTTGGAAGAACTAAGAATATATTTGTGTAGAGGTGACAAACAATTACAAACAGTTCATTGTAAAACATTATATTGATACTAGTTTTGTCACAACATACAAATTAAGTTTATCTCAGTTTAAACTATGGGTGGCATAATGAAATGGAAAGAAATTTTCCATGATGCATTTGGATAAATACCAAAGTTAAGACATTGTGACGGATACTACAACAAAAGGCTAAGTATATGACTGCTATAGTAGCACCAAAGGAGGGCATTTGTGTCAAGTAGTTTGTTATCAAACTAAGGTGTGCTTCACAACGGGCTAACACTAAAGATATATTGTGCGACAATAGTATCGACATGATTTAACCCTAAGGAACTAAAGGTCTCACCAAAAGACCAAATTTATACAATTCCATCTCATTGGAGAATAAGTGATGCGTGAAGACGCAAAGACATGCAAATACACAAGGATCTGAAGCATCAGATCCGTAGATTATGTTAACCACTTACAATTGCGTATATGGAACAACAGAAAGCCATAGGTGTTCAATATGTAAAGTTTTTAAACTAGATTATTGTCTCTAGTGCAAGTGGGAGACATAACGGAATATGCCCGAGAGGCAAGAATAAAGTGGTTATTATCGTATTCCTTATTTATGGTAAATGTTTATTTTGCATGCTATAATTGTATTAATACGGAAAAGTTAATACATGTGTGTTTAATAAACAAAAGGAAGTTCCTAGTTATGCCTATCTTATAAAATAGCTCATTGATTAACAAGATGATCAAAGGTTTCCTGATCATGGACATTGGATGTTGTTAATAACAAGGTCACAACATTGTTGGAATGATGTGATGAACATTCATCCGAAGTATAGCATTACGATCAAGGTCATTGGGTTTATATTGCTATAACATCATATGAAGTAATATTAGTCCTTAGACCATGAGATCATGTCAATCACTAACACCGGAAGAGTATCTTGATAACATCAAACTCACAACGATATAGGGTGATTATAAAGATGGGTTCGGTGCTACGAAGGTGTTATGTTGAGGCTCATGGATCAAGAGTGGAATTTGTCCATCCCGATGACAGAGAGATATAATCTAGGCCCTCTCGGTGATATCACATTAGTTAGCTTGCAAGCAAGTGATTTGATCACTATAATGTTATATCATAGGAACGAGAAAAGAGTACATGTCGGTAACGAGATCAAACTAGGTATGGATATACCGATGATTGAATCTCGGACATGTAATATATCACGAGCAAGGGGATTGAGTTACATGCGGATAAGGTACACACGATCACAGAAGTCATCGTTGAGTATGTGGAGTCAGTACGGATCTCCAGGTCCCGCTGCTGATTATTGATCGGAGAGGGGTCTCGATCATGTATACATTATTCATGAATCGTAGGGTGACACACTTAAGGGATACCGACACCATCTGGAGCAAATAATATGCCAGAGAAAGAAAAAGAAAGCGCAGGAATTTATTTCAATAGACACCGAAACTGTTTCGGTTGAAATTGCTGAAACTGGTTCTGCATGTGAAATTGAATACTAGCAAGGGGTTTTATGAGAATGTTTGTTAATTAAAGTAATTAACAAAATTCTGAATAAATAAATAAAAGAGTTTTATTTAAATGAGAGCTTGCATTAAATTTGGTGGAAATTTAATGCATGTGAGTGGATTTTGGGGTGGAGGCTATATTATAGGAGTGGAGGCTTTTCATTTTGAGTGGGAGCTCCACCCACATGAATGTGGAAGAGGTGGGGACAGCCACCATGGCTGGGCTCCATGCCCCTTTGGGTGCCCTCCTCCCCCTATAAAAGGCCCCCTCTCCTCCTCTCAAAGAACACCTCCTCGCGAAGGATCTCTCTCCCCCCTTGAGAATTTCCCCATGGTCTGGGTTCAGCGAGATACATGTTCCCAGTGGATTTTTCTAGAAGGATTTGTTGATTCCACTGCTTCCCTAGAGCGAGGGCGCGGAAGTGGTCGGGGTACCCGGACGTGTGTGTGATCACTAATGCACCACTGATTTGCGGTGTTGGACTTGATGGTGCTGGACCGGCTGGACCAGATGGACTTTATCACGATCTTGAGATCGGCAAGCGTTCGTCTACATCATCCATGAGTACAACCTCGTTAACGCTAGTCGGTCTTTGAGGGTATGTATTCTATGGATGTATATCCACCCGTTACATGTATCTAGTAGATAGATCTTGGTACTTAGTTGTTCCCTTCGTATGAATTTTTTTTCTATGCTGCAAACCATACATTTCAACCACAAGTTTTTAACTTAGAAATTGGGATAAGGAGATCCTTGATTGCTTCAATGTCTTCGATGCTCAAATTGTCGGTTGCCGGGGACACGGCTAAGTACTTAGGTTTTTACCCTCTCTAGAGGTGGTGCACTTTCCCCACAAGACTCGACATGCATCAAGACGTGACCTTTCAGAAGAATTCCCTTAGACCACCATGGACGCGTTCCATCCTATCACCCTACCACCAACTGTCCATCTGGCTAAGTTCTTGCAACCTATGTCGTCAAGACAGAGCCCATATGCCATGTGGTTGCACTAGAAGCTTCTCAACACTAAACATCTCAAATCCCTTTGTTCGTAAAGTTGTGTAACCACTCAACATACACCATAGACATGGGCCTTGTGTAACCACTCAACATAAACCAACATAGCATTCCACCCAGGTGATTCATTCGTAAAGTTGTTTTATTAATCAAAAACACAAGTCACAGACTTAGCAAAATTTCATAGCATGAATATTCCACCATTTTTTGCTACTAGCTAGGCTAAGCATGATAACATAACAAGTTTTCTTAACTTGGAGAAAATGCTACTAAGATTACAACTACTAGGATTTCCCAAGATAGCATAGCATATATATACTTAGAAAAATCCATGCAAATCCTACTCAAAATATCACTAGTGCATAGTCAAAAATAATATGACAAAAATATATGGATCATCACTTTCCTTGATAGTTGGGGGAGTAGCAACAGTCCTCACAATCATAATCACCACTATCACCAAAATATACACATAAAATCATAACACCAAATTCACATTCAAATATTGAAACAAAAATATATATGAATGCATTCAAATGCAATGAAATGGTTTTCTACACTAAAAAGGTCACACCAAACAGTACTAAACACAAAGTAAACTTCCTAAGGTTCAAATAAAACAAGTTCACTCTAAAACAATTTTTAAAACATTTTATATAGTCAAAATAAGCCTATAATTGGTTCTGCAAATAGTCCTATTTTTCCAGAAGCAAAATTCTAATTCAAGGCCACAGAAGTGTAGGGTTTATTTTTATGAATCCAATGTTATATTATTTGCAAATTTTGGCCAAATATAACCAAGGTTATGAATTTTACAAGTTAAATCAACTAATAGATTCAAAAACAGATTTTTAAATCAAACAGCCAGACACGTGGACGCATCTGATTGGTTGATACCGTTTCATGTAGGATCACCCTTCCGTACCATTGCATCAAGTCAGATCCAACGCGCTAGATCAAAACTTACCGCTTCACTCACGATCTAATCTATAGCGCACGATCTAGATCTAACGCCCCTGGAACATGCAACCAAAAGTGAGCGGCGCAAATGGCACTTGCGTCGGCGGCGCTTCTGCTGGCGATGCTCCGGCGAATCCAGAGGGGGATAGGGATGGTGGCGTGTCTTACCAGGTTCGCACAGACGCGAGGAAGCTCAAGGTGTAGCTGGCTTGGACAGGAGCGTGCTGCTGTGACCGTGGGAGCTCGTCGGAGTAGCTGCTGGCATCGTGTTTTTGCAAACGGCAACGGAGGCGACGACCTATGTCACCATAGCGCAAACAAAGGGCATCAGAACATGGACAAGGACAAGGCGTACTAGTTAGTTTGATCTAGAAGGCAAGGGGCGTGCAAACCTGAACGGAATTACTCGCCGGAGTTGTGGACGGCGTCGGGTGCTTGTAGGGGTTGATGGGGTCGACGCTCTGGATCACAAGCAGGAAAATAGAGAGCATGATAAGTAGCGCAAGAGAGTGGCGAGCACGTCAGGATGAATCAGAAGGCACAGGGTGGACGGAACTCACCGGAATCACTCTCCGTCGTTCGTCGGGCAGCGACGATGCAAGCTTGAATATGGGCAGCCTGGGGCTCTAAGTGGGGGCTTGGTGAGGGGAAATGGCCACAGTGCAGAGGGGGTTAAGTAGCCGGTGAGGGGCGAGAGAATTATGCACGCATTCATCAGCAATTAAGCTCGAATCAATCGCGGCAGTGAAGGAGGAAATAGTGGCAACGACGGGGTCTACGCACGAGGTTTGAGGACGAAGGGATGAACTGGCGTTGGGCCCAGTGGTAGAGAGTGCGGGGTAGGGTTTGCACGGGTGAGAGAGAGAGAAGTGGAGGGGGGACCCGGGTGGGCTATATGGGCCGGTTTGGTGTTTAGCTGAATAAGCAGCGCTCAGTTTTATTTTTTGCTTTAACCTTTTCTTTTTCTGTTTTGATTTTCAGGAATAAATTTGAAACCCTAATTCAAACTTGTTTGAATTGAAATCTTTTCTAGATTTTTGTACTATGAACCTTTCACTCAAAAGTGTGACAAATACATCTATTCACTCAAAACACTTGGTCTTTTGAAAATAAAAATAAAACCATGCCTCATATGAATAATAAAATGGGAGAAATATGGTTTTATTTGGTTTCAAACTTTGAAATTTTTTGTGCAAGCTCTAGATGCTAAGATGATATGAATGAAATGTATGATTTTACAATTCATGAATTTTTGGGATGTTACAAATGTATAGATCGACAAGGACATGGCCATAATAGAGGTATTCCTTAAGGTGGAGAAGACACTAGAAACTGAGTACAAGAGAATAATTGATGCGCTGAAGAAAAAACAACACCATCATGCTACCAATGATAAGGAAACTCAAAAAGTATTTGAAATCACCTTGGCCTTTAAGCGTGTGGGAAAACCAATTAAACTCAATGATGTGCCATACTAAAACAAGGAAGGCCGACAAGTTATGCCAACCCCAATCCTAAATATGTCTATAGCCTGAACTCGGTTCAAGGAGGATCAATCACTAGAGGTCGTCTCCCAAGTCTACACATGCAAAACACACTTGCTAGTTTGTTAACGATCTTAAGGAGGATTTGGAAGCAGGCTACAAGCCTATCCAGAAGAACATCCTTAATGTCGACCCCAACTTCTCCATTGCTCATCCTTTCCTTTTACTTTCCCAAATTTTATCTTGTTAAACTCCCCCTTTTGTGCTTCTTGGATCCTTTCTTGGAAGGTGGACACTATTTCCATAGTCGCTACGTGTCCTTTCGGGACTATCTCCAACCTGAGATCCCTGAATTTCTTGCATAAATCCTCTGGAAGTTCCCCTGCGGTAAGTCCATTTACATATACCTTACGGCTTAAGGCATCAGCCACCACATTTGCCTTTCCGGGGTGGTACTGTAAATCCAAGTCATAATCCTTAATTAGCTCAAGCCATCTTTGTTGTCTCATATTCAACTCCTTTTGGGTGAAGATGTACTTCAAACTTTTATGATCTGTGAACACATCACAATGTTTTCCCATGAGGTAGTGTCTCCATACCTTGAGTGCATGAACCACAGATGCAAGTTCAAAATCATGAGTGGGATAATTGTGTTCGTGGTTCTTAAGTTGTCGGGAGGCATAGGATACCACTTTCCCATCCTGCATCAATACACTTCCAAGTCCTTGTCGAGAAGCGTCACAATAGACTTGAAAATCCTTCTGGATATCCGGCATGTAATCGGTGCCGTTACAAGGCGCTTTTCAACCCTTGAAAACTTGCTTCACATGCCTCGGTCCATAGGAATTTCTTTTCCTTCTTTAATAGTTCCGTCATGGGTTTTGCTATCTTGGAAAAGTTTTGATGAACCTCCGTAATATCCTCATGAGGCCCAAGAAACTCCTAATATCTCCCACATTCTTGGTGACCCCATTCATTATCTGGAAGCTACCTTGCTAGGATCTGCGGCAACTCCTTTAGCCGACACAACATGGCCAAGGAATCCCACTTCCTTTAACCAGAACTCGCACTTGCTGAATTTGGCATACAACTTGTGTTCTCTTAGTTTTTCCATAATAAGGCGCAGATGTTTCTCATGTTCTTTCTAATCCTTAGAGTATATGAGTATATCATCTATGAATACCACGATAAACTTGTCCAAATATTCCATGAACACCTTGTTCATCATGGTCATGAAGTATGCTGGGGCATTGGTTAGACCAAAAGACATCACGGTGTACTCATACAATCCGTATCTTGTGGTGAATGTTGTCTTGGGCACATCCTGTTCTCGAATCTTTAGCTGAAAATAGCCCGATCGTAGACCGATCTTTGAGAACACACTGGCTCCTTTTAGCTGGTCAAACAGGTCGTTGATGTTGGGCAGAGGATACTTATTCTTAATCGTCACTTCGTTCAACGAGCGGTAGTCCACAACCAGCCTCTTGGTCTTATCCTTCTTTTCCACAAATAGGACGGGTGCTCCCCAAGATGATGCGCTGGGTTGAATGAACCCCTTATCCAATTGTTCCCTAAGCTGTTTCTTGAGTTCCTTTAACTCATCCACATCCATCTTGTATGGTCTCTTAGCTATCGGCCCCGTGCCTGGCATTAAGTCAATGAGAAACTCGATATCACGGTCGGGTGGCATTCCGGGTAGCTCTTCTGGGAAGACATCTGGGTATTCCTTTACAATAGGTACCTCCTCCAAGCTAACCCCCTGAAGAGAGTTCACCATGACTTCTTTAAGTGCGAAATTCGATTTGATACGAATCCTCTTCCCTTCCGTTGTTGTGAGCATGACAGTTCTCTTGGCACAATCTATGACCCATTCATATTCGGTCATCCAATTCATGCCCAAGATTATGTATAATCCTTGTGATTCTAGAACTACTAGACTGGTGGGAAAAATGTGTGTCCCAATCCTTAGTTCTAAATCCCGACAACCGGAGTTTGCCACTATTTCTCCCCCAGGAGAACTTACCCTTAGAGGAAAGTTTATAGTCTCCGTTGGTATCTTTCCTCTATCCACAAATACCCTTGATATGAATGAATGCGATGCACCGGTATCAAAAAGAACAACTGTGGGAATAGAATTGAGTTTGAACTTACCAATCACGGAGTCTGGCGCATCACAAGCATCCTCCATAGAAACATGATTCACCGTGGCTTTGACAAACGGATTTGGCTTCTTCCCGTTTCCATTGCCATGGTTGTGTCCATTACTATTCCCATTGCCATTGCCATTGCCATTCTTCCTCTCGGGGCAAGAGGTTGCATAGTGCCCTGTCTTGTTGCACTTAAAGCATGTCACCTCACTGAGATCCTTTCCATTGCTGCCATTGCCATTGCGGTTTCTGTGCCCATTGTGTTTGTGGCCACCATGGTTATGACCGTTATGGTTGTGGCCATTATTGTTATAAGGTGGTGGTGAGGAATTGTGCTGCTTCTGGTACGGAACAGAGTGTTTGTGAGGGTTAGATTTCCTCTTGCGATTTTCTATGCTCTTCCTCTTTGATTCAACCACAATGGCTCTGTCCAGGAGTTCCTGAAAGTTGTCAAATTTCTGAGCCACAAGCTGAATGGATATCTCATCATTGAGCCCTCTTAAGAACTCCTCCTGTCTCTTGGCATCAGTGGAAACATCATCGGGTGCATAACGGGCTAGCTTATTGAAAAGCTCACCATACTCGGTGACAGAACGGTGCAGCTGGTGTAGGTCGCGAAACTCGCGCCTCTTTAGAGCCATGACACCAGCAGCCACATGATGAGTGCGAAAAGCTAACTCAAACTGTTCCCAAGTGATAGCATCAATGTCCGGGTGGGTGACTTGGTAGTTATCCCACCATTTTGCAGCAGGTCCTTCAAGCTGGTGTGCGGCATAACGCACCCTGTCGGCTCCGACAACTTGCACGGTGTCTAGCTTCTTGTTGATCGTACGCAGCCAGTCATCAGCGATGATTGGTTCAGTGCTGCTAGTGAAGGTAGGTGGGTTCAGCCTCCAAAACCGAGTCAAGCGATCTTGTTGAGGAGGTGGCGGAGGTGGTGGTGGTGGCGGCGGGTTGTTGTTGTTGTTTTGCATGTTCTGATTGAGCAGTTGGATCAGCTGGTTCTGAGTGGCCAAAAGTTCTGCTATTTCTGGCGGGATTTCGGGGTTCGCACGTCTTGGCGGCATCTGTGGGGTTAAGAGAATAGTTAAGAAATAGACAGAAAGTCTAAGTAGTAAACTCTTACCCTTATGAAAACACACCAAGCACACAAGGCACACAAGACATAATAACACAGATTTAACACAGGAAACAACCAAGTTTTAACTAAACCAGACTTATCTTGGTATTTATTACATTTGCGATTAACGTTCTACTATAGAATTAAAGGTGGTCCAACTATTACACATCTTCCACGCCTTCCTCTTCCTCCTCCTCGAACGAGTAGCCTTCTTGCTCTAGAGTTGTCTTGTACAACTCCATCTCCTTTGTGGTGGCTTCAAGCTTCTCTTGGAGGTCCTTTATCTCATCCTGTAGCTTCTTGGTACTGGCTTCCAGCTGCTCCTGAAGTCCCTCCTTCTCGATTTGTAGCTCCTCCACTAAACTTGACTTCATTGCGGCTTCAAGTTGCTTTGCCAAGTCCCTCTTGGAAGCACGCACATCATTGATTATCTTGCAAAGGCCTTCAGTTTGCACTTCATCTCCATCGATCTGCTGTTTGAGTTCCCTAATTCTCTTGTTTTTATTTATCACCCTCTTCTCTTGGTTAGCGAACTTCTTCGCTTGATCCTGGAATTTTATCTCTTGGAGCTTCATTGCCTCCTCCTGCTGCTTGATCATTTCTTCCTTCTCCTTGATGAGGGCGCATAGCTCGTCGTTCTTCAACATCTCGAGGAAGGTACCCTCCTCAAGGTCATGGATGTGGCACTCCAAGTCTTGATATTGTGTTCTTCGGCGCTTGGTAGAAGTTCTTTCCTCAAAGGTTAACTCCCTGGGAATTCCTTCCTCATCTCGTCTTCCAAAGAGGCCGCCGCAGTGTCCTTGGAGAGCTTCATGATGACGTCCACATAGGCGACCAATGAGTTGCTGCAAGCTAATGCGAAGGGCCTTCTCCTTGGAATCGCTAACAATGTGGATTGCTATGTCTTCCTCCGGGTTCTTGCCTCGCTCTTTTCCTGGCTGGATGACCTTGACTCCCCAACAACCATCCTGGTGGAGTTTCTTCATTGTGCTCCCTTGGATCGTTGGGAGAGGAAGATCCAAACGTGTGAGTAGATCCATGAGGCATCCTCCAAAGCGAAGGGGCTCGATGTCCGCGACGGTGTCGTAGAGGAAGCTTGTCATCTTTGAGTTAGAAGAATGAGGGTTAGATACTTAAACAAGTAGAGGAAAGCAGATACTAGATGTGCGGAAAATAACTTAGTAGAAAAGCAAGTAAGGCACTAAAGTTAGAGGTGGTTTCAATCCTAGGGTCACGTCCTACAGGCAACGATGTGCTCTGATACCATCTGTAGTGACCTCGGATCGGTAAGGATCCTAAGTCCCTGTGATTAACATGCTAGTCCGTAGATCAATAGCTAGCACTCACAGTCGATGAAATATCATGTAAAACACAAAGTCTTTATTACACGGAGAATCCAGAGTATGATATTATTACAAAAATTGCTTAGCATTATGCTAGCTCAAATAACAGCGGAAACATAAAAGCAGCATGAGTCCATCAACACCCCAGGCTTATCGAGTGTAGACCCGCGATCCCTACGCACCTTTCAATCTTCGGATTCTGCACATAAGACGTGCAGCCAATAAGTTGGGTCAATACTTTGAATGTATTGGCAAATTACACCAAGGAGAGAAAAGACTATCTCTACATGCAAGGCTGGTATAGGCTGTAGAGTTCATTTGCTCAAAGCTAATTTTCTTAAGTAGAGAGAAGAATAGAAGATTGCCCTACTTTGTAAACATTTGCTTGGATAAAATAAGGTCGAGTGACACACGAGGATATTACGCACCAAGTGTCCAAACAACCAAACACTTGGATATTACACACCAAGCGTCACTTGGATATTACACACCAAGTTCCCCAAATTCCCACCCATTAGCGATATTACGCACGCCATGGGGTTTCAAAACTTTGTTTTAGAAAAGAGAGAGAGGAAGATCCTTCAGAGGCTCCATCCTTCAGACGCTCATTGCTGTTCTTAGAAAAATTCATGCATGCATGCAACATGGTAGTTTATGCAAGGTTGGTTAAATTGATCAAGGTAGCAAGTTTGTGTTGTGATAGTGTAAGGGTGTCACTAGGATTGATTTTCCAAGGGTTTAGATCTACTATAGTGTCGCTAAACAAATCCTAGGATTATAAGGAGATCAACCATCTAATTAGCCCCAAGCTAGATCTAATGACCCTAAGCAAAGCTTAGTGATTTGGATCAGTAGGTATTGTGGAAACAAAGTTATAGCAACAAGAATCAAATAGGATAGAATTTTAATTATTTTTCTATAGATTAAACTCTCTAATCGAATGATTAAAATCTACACCTAAAACATTACTGCAATCCTGCCATATTATTACAGATTTGGATTCTACATAAAATTAGGAATCCAACGGTATATTACAAGCTAGATTTGGACAAATATTTGATTTTATATGATTTTTGCAAGATTTAATTCCAAATCTGCAAACAGATCTAAATTTCACTTAAAACCTAGCCAGGTGTCAGCGTCCGGTTGGTCCAGCTGGAGCGACGCGGCAGCGGCATTGCGCTACGGCAGCACGTGGCAAGCCACTATTCGCTGATACCCCTTCGGTACTCATCTAATCCTACGCGTTCAACCTCAATCCGACGGTCAGGAGGGCGGCGGCGACTTACAAGGGTGTGACGGCGGCGCGGGGGCAGCGGTGGCGTCAGTGGTCGATGGTGGCGGCGTTCCGGCGGGTCCCTGGAACCGTGGCGAGGTCGACGAGGTTCGCCTGGCTCTCGCGGTCACGCTCGCGTCCTCGTCGTCTGTCCTCGCTTCCTCGGCTGTCAGCAGCGTCCCGCTGATCTCCTTCGTCTCCGGCGGCGCTCCGGCGAGCAATCGCGGGCGAGTTCCTGCGAGAGAGAAGGGGAAGAACACACGGCTGGAATCAGTGGTGGATGGGGAATCTCCGGTGGGAGGAAGGAGCGAGGGAGAGTCTTCGAACCGTCTCGGCGAGGTCGACCCGACAGCGGCGGTGCAGTTCGTCGCTGGCTAGGGTTCGTGCAAGGAAGGAATCGAGCGGGGGAACGCGAGTGGCGGGTTTAAATAGGGAAGCGCCGGGACGCGGACTCTCGCTGCCTCGTCGGAGTCTGACCACCTCACGGCGGCGCGCGGGTTCCGTGGGGAGGAAGGTGACGACGGGTGGGCCAGGGCGGTCAGCGGGTGCGGCAGGTGGCGACGGTGCGAGTGGGCCGGTGGTGGGCGGCGGAGGCTGGAGCGGTAAGCTGGCTGCCGCATGGGCGCTGGTGGGCTGCGCTGCGGCCCAGCTAGGTTAGCCACTGCTTCTGTTTTTTTTTTATCATTTTTCAATTTCTGGTTTGGTAAAACTCAAATAACTTTTGCAAGACAAGTCCAAAAAAGTTGAAACTTGTTTCCAATTTTTTGTAAAAATAAGGTGATCAATATAGGACCATAGTTTACTGTTTTTACATAATTTATATTGAAGGGTCAACTTGCTATAACAAGGTGCTCACTTATGGAAATAATTAGTAGGGTTTTTAATAGGTTTAGGTTTTAGGATTCTTATTGCAATTTTCAAATGTAGGATGTAATGATGCAAGGATGATGCATGACACTAATAACATCCTAATACAAAATCTGGGATGTTACATACGCATAGGGGACACGTTCCATCATACACCCCAGCAACTCGCCGCCTACTCGTCGAGGTCGCCCTTGTACTCTCTCCATAATACAATCTAGTAGGAGTAGGTCTTTACCCTCCAGGCGGCCGAACCTGGGTAAATCCTTGTGTTTCCGCCCTTATCTCGCACCGCAGATGGCTGGCCGCCCTTACCCTTTGTTCTACCACTCGCTGCCGATTGCAGCATCTGCCGTGACCATTCTCATGACAGTGGCGTCCATCATGGGGCAAGAGGTGCTTGGAGGGTGATAATCCGGATGGGATCCTCTAGCCTGTGTGGTCGTTCACGCGGCAGTAGATTGATTCATATCATAAAACCGGCGCTTGCAGCCAGATCAAATTCTGGTTCGTCACGTGCTCATGGCCAAGACCAACATGGGGAGAGATATTGAAGCGAATCAAGCTTGGCAGCCTCCACGAGAGGTTATTCCCCACATCGTAGGTGCTTCATCAGGCTCACACGCGCTGGATCGTGCGCGGCCATGGCCGACCGTTTTTCTTCTATCCGATCCCATCTCTCTCACTATTGATTATTCTTTACGTCAATTAATATTTTAATATTTTATATGAGTCTAATTGACGTTGCCTGTTTGTATTATTTGGAGCATTACCCATTACTACAAGATTGGATGAAGATTTTCCAATCCGGTGGCGGCCGCCAACACGGAACAGGCGCGTGCACTCGACCTGCAAAATCACAGGCGCGCCAGCGTTCACCATCGGTTCCATATGGCTAATTGGTTTTGTTTAATCCCTTCTCCCATTAATTATTTTATTTAATGTAACTTTCTGAGTGATGTCGTCATGTATCGTTTAGAGAATCAAATTCTCGAGGCAGAACCGGATCATCTCCCAATAAGATAGCAGAAGACAAGAAAATGGGTTTTCACCCGACCCCCTCGCAGCCTAGAAAGTCCACGACTAGTGGATTCTTTTCCTATTCAATCTCATATTCTTTTACACGTTAACCGCTCTTTCAATCGATTATTTTATTTCAATTTAATCCTTCACGTATTGCTTCTTGAATATATGTACCACAGAACATGAATCGGTCTACATGGTTTCTCACGTGCATATCACGGGAGAAATAATCCATAGAGACGAGGCGATATGCTGGTTCAAAATCATTGCATCATCACGGACTCGTCATGTTCAGGGACTCGTCATCGCGGATTTTTCATCGCGCACTTGGCATGCTCGGGGACTCGCCACCGCGATCTCGTCCTTTTGTACTTGCCACACTCGGAGACTTGCCATCGCGAGCTCGCCATCGCGTACTCGCCACGTTCGTGGACAGCACGGACTCGCCACACTCGCAGACTCGCCATCACGGAATTGCCATGATAACAGCTTACACTCGCACATGTTATGGGTTCAAAACATATGTGCATATCCATTCATTCTTCAAAGCCGACTATGCATTCGCATATGACCATTTTCAGGGATCAAAATCATATTTGGGATTGGTTTCAGTTTTGTCTGTTGTTTATTCGTGTCCGTCGAAGTAGTGCGGCTGGGTACCAAAAGAACGACCTTGTCTCCGGGTTCAATAGTCTGGCATCGTATCCCTGTTATCCAGCAAGCGTTTGATGTTGGAGGTCTTCCTAGTCATGAAAAGACATGCATAAACCTTATATACTGTCCATCGATCAACATAACAAAAGTGCGTTTTCTTTAACATCTCAAATTTGCACGTCATACAAATGTTCAATATATTTCATAAATACACCTTATTGCAGTTGTATTTTTTCCTCCTTCTCAGAAAAACGGTGTCTTTCTCGCCGCACTTGGGGACTCGACACTCGCCGGTCTCTTGACCTCGCCGCTCGCCGTGCTTGGGGACGCGGCGCTCGCCGGACGCTCGACCTCCCCGCTCACCGTCTCGGGGACCCGGCGCTCGCCGGTCGCTCGACCTCACCCCTCCCCACGCTCGGGGACTCAGCGCGCTACAGACAGTGCCACTCGCCGGTCGCCCGACCTCGCCACTCGCCGCGCTCAGGGACTCGGCGCTCGCCGGTCGCCCGACCTCGCCACTTGCCATGTTCGGCAGCAACCACTACTCTTTTCAGAATATGCATCTCTAAAGAGCCTCAAGTCGCCTCTACAAGCCAACTCGAGACTCGGGGACTACTCCTATGCATGCTGTGTGTACGCATGGTTTCATGACCGCGGCTTGCCCTCGGGGACTCTCCACCGTGGACTCGCCCTCGCGTACTCAAGACACTCGGGGACTCGCCGCCGCGGCCTCGCCCTCGCGTACTCAATGCGCTCGGGGATTCGCCACCGCTGAATCGCCCTCGCGTACTCCACACGCTCGGGGACTCGCCACCACGGAATCGCCCTCGCTTATTCAACGCGCTCGGGGACTCGGCGCGCTATAGACAGCGACACTCGTTGGTCGCCCAACCTCGCCACTCGGCGAGCTCTGGAACTCGGCACTCGCCGGTCGCTCGACCTCGCCACTTGCCGTGCTCGGGGACTCGGCATGCTCCATGTTCGGGGACTCGTCGCAACTGGCGGCTTCACCGACACCCTGCGTCTTTCACTAACTGGCCATCACCGACTGGCTCACGCCGACCGCCTCCCGCTTCACGGTTCTTTTCTCTGTTCAAGAGCTCATCGGCGATTCACCACGACCCATCGTCAAGACTCTCCGCGCCCTACCTCAAGCCCGCATCGAATCAACAACGCCCTTGGGGACTACTGATGGGGGAATACCAATCGGGGTATACCCACGAAGCGGAGTCGCCAGCTGGTATCGAGCCGACTGAAGCCAAGCCCAGAGTGGTTCGACTCGCCCAATACGACGACTGGAGCATACTAGACCAGACGACTGGCGCCGACTAGAGGCCCAAGACGGCGACTACAATACGTAGCCCACCAAAACCCTTGTAAACCCTAACTGGCTTCATATATAAAGCCATCAGGGGCACCCCTTTAGGGACATCTTCTCCCACATCATATTAGATCTAGTCTCTACCTCCGCCTACAACGTCTCCCTTGTAAACCAATCTATGATCATATACTGGATTGATAGCAGGACGTAGTGATCCTCCACCGAGGGGACTTGAAGCTGGGTACATCGTGTGCCAATCTCGCTCGCGGATTCTCCTACATCTCCTTGCTCCCTCTATGTAAGTTACAACTAGTAGAATATGCCGTGCAATACCACGACAACACTACCATGATAAGGAAACTCAAAAAGTATTTGAAATCACCTCGACCTTTAAGCGTGTGGGCAAACCAATCAAACTCACTGATGTGCCGTATTACAACAGGAAGGCCGTCAAGTGATGCCAACCCCTATCCAAAATATTTCTATAGCCCGAAATCAGTTCAAGGAGGATCAATAACTAGAGGTCGTCGCCCAAGTCTACACATACAAACCACACTTGCTAGTTTGTTAATAATCTCCAGGAGGACGCGGAAGCAGTCTACAAGCCTATCTAGAGAAGATGCTCAATGTCGACCCAAACTTCTCCATTGCTTATCCTTACCATTTTACTTTCTGAAATTTTATTTTGTTAAAATCCTAAACTAATTGTTAGAAAATAATAGATAAATTATTTTACGTGTTAAACGGATAAAAAAGGTGTGCTCAAACTGAATAGTATTTTAAATCATAAGGAGCACATAACCATTAACTTTTAAGTCTAAATTTTTTCCTATGCATTGGCATTTTGTATATGAATAAATAGCAGCAACTTTGTGGTAGCCAATGCATATAATGATCAGTACCTTGGATTTTAAATAATGTGTAAAAATAAAGAGGGATCTATGTCTTCTTCTTTCATAATATCTGCAAGCATTAAAGGTAAACTCAACCACATAGTTTTTAGTAGAATCACCATGTAAATGCTTTTCATTTAATGAGCATAAGGGGTCATCTAAGTCAATTATATCACTCTCATCCTCCCATGTATTAGACACAATAGTTCCACACAGATTACTATCAGGCAATAAAGGATCATCGTCTATATCACTATCAAAGCTAAACTCCTTTTCTTCATTTTTAACAGGAGTACTAGCACTAATAGCATCATTTTTATCCTTTACAAATCTATGTCCTAAGAAACTATTGTCGAACATTTGTCCCATGAAGGAACTAGGGTAGAACAATCCCTTGGTTTGAGAGTAGGCTGAATCCGTAGTTACAAAGAACCTCGGCGACGGTGGTGAAGGCGGAGCAAGCACACGACAGAGAGATGACATGGGTTTTTTTACCCAGGTTCAGGACCGTCGTGAGGAGGTATAGCCCCTATTCCTGCTTTGTTGTATTGCTCGCTTGCTTCACGAGAGTACAATGGGGGATGTATATCTAGGGTTTAGATCGCAGGGGAACGATCTATTCTAAGGTAGGAGGTGGATCCCTTATATAGGGCGGTGTCGGGCCTCTTCCCCCTAGACTTTGGGTGGGAAGGGCATCCACAGTGCCTATCCTCGAGATCCTGGTCTAGGAGACTACCTTTGGTGTCCTTGGTCCATCCCGCCGCGCTTCACTCCGTCCTCCTGTAAAGAAGCTTTCGTCGATGTCGCTTGTCTTCATCCGGCGCTCTCTGCTTTTTCCTTCTTTCACCAAAACGGCAACAGGGAAGCCTTCCATGATAAGACCATCTGTCCTTTTACTGCTGAAAGGGGGGAACGAGCTGTGGGACCTCGGATTTACGGTCCAAGAATCCCTGTTATGCCTGCAATTCATGTTCCCATGATCAGTGAGCCATGAGCATAACGTACTAGTACCACAACAACATCCATAAATTAACGTAGTAGAAGACTTACATAGTTGCCTTTATGGCGGTACAAACAATAGCAGCGGACTTATTCAATCACAGAGCCCATGTCATGCCTTAACCTACAGGAAATTGAGTGGGAAGACGGCCTAGCTCGCATAGATGTCAGCATCTTTATCCTTCTAGATTTTGCAAATCTGTCCAAGTAAATAGATAGGGACAAAGCCAGTGAGTACACTAAATGTACTCACAAGACCACTGATATAAGTAAAGCAAGTATCATGCACATTTGGCTGTAGCGAGGTAGCCCTACACTACAGTTCTTTTTCGAAAAGCCTAAATTGGCATCTCTATATCTTTGTTGAAAAAGAGTTTTTTAAAACATGCCTCCTTTTTGAAAACCTGGATATAGCCATATCCCTTTTATGGAAATGTTTATAAAACATTTTTTAGAGAAATAGCCCCTTTGAAAACCTCTTTGAGCAGCCATTTTTTAGAGAAATAGCCCCTTTCAAAACAAAACTTGTTCTCATGCTTCCTCGTGACCAAATCACATCCCTTTTTATTCTCTCAAAACCATCCCATGGGTAATCCTAGCGATCACCTTTCCAATCGTCCTTGACCCTGGACACGACTAATCGAATAGATTATACTCTGCATATTTTGTGCACTTTATCGACAAGAATCAATACATCCATCAGGATACAACTATGGCCCGCTACACACGGTAAATGGGGGTTCACATAATCAAACTTTCATTTGTCATCCCTAGCAACGGCTGCTTTTCCTTTTGGGTTTGTTCTCCCCAATAATGAGTATGTGTCCCAGCACCGTAATCCTCCCTTCTGTTCACGCGGATACCGGAACTGCTGCTTGGCATATACGTTAACTTGGTGAATCCACTTACTTCTCCACTCCTAAAGAATACCTTCCACGGGAGACCCAATTGTTGCACCGGCACTCTTGCCAAGAGAGGTTGACTCTTGCCGAAGCAAGATGCAGGCTTTAGATCTGTAGACCCATTAGATCTCGCCCGGAATTCCAGGGATTTCTCCCTTTTAGCAGGTACAAGCTTCCCCGTCTAAAGACGACAAACTACGAGCTAAGCCCCATCTCCTGCCGTAATGTGGTTGTACGGGTAAATAATTCTGGTAAAGGTGTATAACATCCCTTCTCTTTCTCTTGCTCAATGTTCCTCCTTCTCCTCATCAGCTTTTCTTTGGTAAAACATCCACTCGGAAACGATGCCTCTTTCAAAGGGTTTTATGTTGTGTCGTGGTGGTGTCACGACAGATGCCATGGGTAGGCTTAAGTTAGGGGCCGAATGGGTGCTTGTGGTCACCAGGGAGGGAGTGCACGGTCTTGCCATGCATGAAGAACAAGATGAACTTTCCACACTTAGGAATTTTATTGATGCTAGAGGTTTACAACTGCTCCTCGAGCTGTATGAACTAGTGTTCCATGCACTAGTTCCCTACTTGGTCCAACCTCCTTCTACTACAGCTATGCCCCTCCTTATATAGGCGTAGCTAGCTAGGTTACACCCCTTTGGGTTCTAGGGTTACTGTTTGGATCTTGGTCCCTACTATGTGGGTTGGGTCATGGGCTTTCCCTAAGTCAAGTGGCCCAGTCCATAAAGCTTGACAACTAATGGTCTTCAAGTACGTCGCCTCCTGTTCCTTTTGGCGTCATGTAGTAACTTTGTACGTCATCCCTTGCTTTGGGCGTCACCCGACTCCTTTCGTGTCACCCAGCGTCGCCCTTCTCTTTTGACCATGCTTTACTATGGTCCCTCCTGAACCTCGCTCAAAAAGGTGCCACATGTCCTATCTGACTTGGCCCCACCTCGGGAGACTCGCCTCGTTGGTTCCTGAAAGGTTAACATCTTTGTCCTATATGGGCCGACATAGTTTCTATGTCGGCCGTATACGATCCTCTTACCCAACCATACTTACTTGGCCTGGTTCTTTCTTCACTCGGCGTAAGCCAAGCTGGGTTGTGTTTTACCCCTTGTGACCCTACCGGGGGTTATCCCCCCGACATTAGTCCCCGAAGCTGGTGACGTCTAGCCGTTCTAGCTCTTAGGCGTCTCCAGGTTCCTTTAATGTAATTGGAACCTCTTCTTTTTTCTTTATTTATCGCTTAAGGCGCACTGTTTGGCGCAATCTTGCATCTTGCCGAGTCTATCTTACAGTTTCCGGGTCTGTTCTTTGACTTTCTAGCTCGTCTTCGCCTCGTGCCGAGTCATTTTGGCCAATTCCGAGTCATTTTTTGCATGCTTCAGTCACTGACAACTGGTAATCATGGTAACTTTGGTCCAAGCCCTAATCGATGGTGATTACCATTATTCCCTTTATCACTGTCCCATCGTTCACGCCTTGTCCTTCCTTTCGTGATGTGGCAGGGGATTTTTTGTGTATTGTTGTCATGTGGCGCCCGCTGATTGGCTTACTCGGCCGGGTACACGGACACATGCTGGCCGCACGGCGCAGGGGGATCCCATGATTGGGGTTTTTTACTGCCCTTAAGTAGGGGTGAGGGGATTACAACTTCCCTCGCCCGTTCAATTTCCCCATAGCCTCTTCTTCTTCCTTTCGCCTCCAAAATCGAACTTCCTCCTCTACGGTTCTTGTCGTGGTATTGCACGGCAGATGCTACTGGGGGTAGCTTACATAGAGGGAGCAAGGCGACATAGGAGAATCCGGGAGCGAGATTGGCACACGAAGTACCCAGGTTCACGTCCCCTCGGTGGAGGATCTCTACGTCCTGCTATCAATCTAGTATATGATAATAGATTGATTTACAATGGAGCCGCCGTAGGCGGAGGGAGAGACTAGATCTAATCTATTGTGGGCGAAGATGTAATATTACCTGGGAGCGCGTACCCCGTGGGGGTGCCCCTGGTGGCTTTATATATGCAGCCAGTTAGGGTTTACAAGTATTTGGTGGCCTTTGTATTGAAGTCGCCGTCTTTGGCCTCCAGTCGGCACCAGTCGCCTGGTTCCATTATACGCCGTCAGATTCAAGTAGTCGACCCGCCTGGCTTGGCTTCAGTCGGCTCGATACCATCTGGCGAATCTGCTTCGTGGGTATACCCCGATTGTATTCCCCCATCAGTAGTCCCCGAGCGCGTTGTCGATTCTATGCGGGCTTGAGGCAGGGCGCGGAGAGTCTTGACGAATGGGTCGTAGAGAATCGGCGATGAGCTCCTGAATAGAGAAAAGAACCGTGAAGCAGGAGGCGGTCGGCGTGAGCCAGTCGGTGATGGCCAGTTGGTGAAAGACGCATGGTGTCGGTGAAGCCGCTAGTTGCGGCGAGTCCTCGAACATGGAGCATGCCGAGTCCCCGAGCGCAACGAGTGGCGAGGTCGAGCGACCGGCGAGCGCCGAGCCCCCGAGTGTGGCGAGTGGCGAGGTCGGGCAACCGGCGAGTGGCGCTGTCTGTAGCGCGCCAAGTGCCTGAGCGCATTGAGTACGCGAGGGAGGGTCCATGGTGGCGAGTGCCCGAGCGTGTTGAGTACGCGAGGGCGAGTCCGTGGTGGTGAGTCCCCGAGCGTGTTGAGTACGCGAGGGCGAGTGTCTGTGGCGGCGAGTCCCCGAGATCGTTGAGTACGCGATGGTGAGTGTCCGCGGCGGCGAGTCGACGAGGGCGAGCCGTGGTCGTGGAACCACGCGTACATGCAACATGCCTAGGAGTAGTCCATGAGGCTCGAGTTGGCTTGTAGAGGCGACTTGAGACTCTTTAGAGATACATATTCTGAAAATAGTAGTGGTTGGTGCCAAGCATGGCGAATGGCGAGGTGGAGCGACCGGCGAGCGCCGAGCCCCCGAGCGCGGCGAGTGGAGAGGTCGAGCGACCGACGAGCGCCGAGTCCCCGAGCGTCGCGAGGGGCGAGGTCTAGCGCCTGGCGAGTGGCGTGGTCGAGCGACCGGCGAGCAAGGCGACGAGCCCCGAGCGTGGCGAGCGGCGAGGCCGAGCGACCGGTGAGCGCCGAGTCCCAGCGAAAGTCAGCGGTCGACCGAGAGTGCCGAGTCTCAGCGCGGTAGTGGGCGTGCCAAGTCCCGAGCGCGTTGAGCGGCGAGGTCGGCGACCGGCGAGTGGCGAGGTCGAGCGACCGGCGAGTGTCGCTGTCTCTAACGCGCCGTGTCCCCGAGCGCGTTGAGAGGTGAGGTCGGTGACCGGCGAGCGCCGTTGTATGTAACGCGTCAAGTCCCCGAGTGTGGCGAGTGGCAAGAAAGACACGAGGCAGTTTTGCTGAGAACGAGAAAAGATACAATTGCATTAAGGTGTACCTGCATAATATATTAAACAATCGTAAGACGTGTGAATTTTCGATGTTGAGAAAATACACTTTTGTTATGTGGATCGATGCCAGACTGTTGAACCCGGAGACAAGGTCGGCCTTTTGGTACCCAGCCTTACTACTTCGACGGACGCGAATAAACAGCAGACAAAACTGAAACCGATTCCAAGTATGATTTTGGTCCCTAAAAGAGTCGTACGCACTGCATGGTCGGCTTTGGAGAATGAATGAAGATGCATATATGTTTTGGACTCATAGCATATACGAGTGAAAAGAAACTTAGATGTTAACATGACAAGTCTGCGACGACGAGTCCGCGACAAGCGAGTCCCCGAGCCTAGCGAGTCCGCCTATAAGCGTGTCCGCGTTTAGGAGAGTTCCGAAGCACGGCGAATCCACCACAGAACCCGCGACCGATTGGTGCGGCGCTCAGTGAACTGCCCATTGTGACTTGGTTTTCCTCGTATTTGCAGAGACAACACGACTGATTAATAGATATGACAAAATATAATAATTAAAATAAGCTTGAGCTAAGAGAAAATAATTAGCCACAGCGAGTCGTTCGCTGTTGAAATTGTACACAGCCACGACAGTGAAAAGTTGAAGCTCTTTGCGGTATAATAGTTGTCTGATACGCTCATGGCCACGGGATTTAGTTAATAGCAACCTGATGGAGTGAACTATACCAACGAAAGCCTCCGATGATCCGGTCTCTGATTGCAGATGATCCACCAAATGATGCAAACAAGCAACATGAATTAGATTAAATAGAACATTAAATGATATCTAAGAGAGAGGGCATTAAATTAAAAAGACCCTGATTAGTCATGGTCGCATGTGATTGCGCGCACGTGCTAGACTGATGAAGCACGTCTGATCCTCTTGCTGACCGAACAGATTTTTCGTTCCAGCGCACTCGCCCGGCGGCTGCTGCAAGGATAATGGATCATGCTAGGGCCTGTTAGAATATGATTTTTATCAACGTGTAAACCAAACTCGGTAGATCCAAATAAACCAGTTACTAAAATAATCAATAAGATGAAAATATGAGATCGGATCGGAATATCATCAGCCGCCATGAGCTTTTTCTTGATCACACGTATATGCTGATGACGAATTTGAGGATCCCGTCCGGATATTCACCCTCCAAGCACCCCTAGCCTCACGGTGGGCGCCAACTGTGGTGGTATTGCACGGCAGATGCTACTGGGGGTAGCTTACGTAGAGGGAACAAGGCGACGTAGGAGAATCTGGGCGCGAGATTGGCACACGATGTACCCAGGTTCACGTCTCCTCGTTGGAGGATCGCTACGTCCTGCTATTAATCCAGTATATGATCATAGATTTGTTTACAAGGAAGCCGCCGTAGGCGGAGGGAGAGACTAGATCTAATGAGATGTGGAAGAAGATGTAATATCACCTGGGAGCGCGTACCCCGTGGGGGGTGCCCCTGATGGCTTTATATATGCAGCCAGTTAGGGTTTACAAGTATTTGGTGGGCTTTGTATTGAAGTCGCCGTCTTGGGCCTTCAGTCGGCACCAGTCGCCTGGGTTCATTATACGCCAGTAGCCGTATTCGGCGAGTCGACCTGCTATGGGCTTGGCTTCAGTCGGCTCGATACTATCTGGCGACTTCGCTTCATGGGTATACCCCAATTGGTATTCCCCCATCAGTAGTCCACGAGCGTTTTGAGTATGCGATGATTGCGAGTCCGCGATGATTGCGAGTCCGCGAGAGGAGAGTCCCCGAGTGTTGTGAGTCCGCGATGATTGCGAATCCGCGAGAGGAGAGTCTCCGGGTGTGCCGAGTCTATGAGGAGAGCGAGTCCGCGATGATTGCGACTCCGCGAAGGGAGCGAGTCCGCGAGGGGAGCGAGTCCGCGATGATTGCGAGTCCGCGTTGGTAAGGATTGATTGCGTTGTTTCTATTAGCGAGTCTCTCGTCTTGGCCCGGGGGGCCAGTCGCATGGCGACTCCAAAGATGGCTCTCGGCTTGGCGTTCTTCCTGGGCGATCCGAGGCTCGGTTTGCGAGTCCTCGTCTGCAGTACTTGGCCGTGCGAGTCGCGCTATCTAAGGTTGAGGAGGACATGGTGCTGTTTGTGTAGCACTACCATTTGTCTTGGCCCGAAAGGCCAGTCGAGCAAGGTGACTCCAATGATGGCTCTCGGTTAGCGTTTTTCGTGGACGATCCGAGGCTCGGTTTGCGAGTCCTCGTCCGCACTACTTGGCCATTACGAGTCGTTCTTTCAAAGGTTGAGAAAGGCGAATTGATTTTTTTCGGGGGAAGAGACACCCAGTGGTGAGTCCATGCAGCGTGGCAAGTGACCCTCTCTGGCGACTCAGACGATGAAGGTCCCTTAGTAGGTGGGGCGTACGCGTTTGACGTAGCCGGAAAGAGTCGACGTGGCGGACACGGGGTCGATGCGACGGACGGAGATCGCGCTATGGCGAAGTCGACGCGGCGGACACGGGGTCGACGCGGCGGACGGAGGTCGCGCTATGGCGAAATCGGCACGGCGGAAACGGGGTCGACGCGGCGGACGGAGGTCGCGCTATGGCGAAGTCGACACGGCGGACACGGGGTCGACGCGACGGACAGAGGTCGCGCTATGGCGATGTTGGCGCGGCAGGCCGCGAGGAAGAGGTCGCGATGGCGATCCCGCGGCAGGCGAATCGGCAATGGCGAGTCCATGACGGCGGGTGAGACCGTGACAGATGGAATCGACCAGATTTTGGTCCATCCGGAACAGCATAAACATGCTTTCTTCATCGTCTATTTTCACATGCAACAATAAACATGGATTAGATGCTGAATAAATGACAACAAATATCAATTTATAGAGGGTGGACTTGTCGAAAATCAATTTGATGCAGAGTGAGCAAAGCCTCTCTGATTCCAGGCATGTCGCCCAGGCCGCTGACGGCATGGTCGTGTCCATCTTGCTCTAGGTACAACAATCAGATAATTTTATCTGGCGCAGTCGATCGAATGATTCCATCTAGCTCAATACGTGCAGCACATACGTAAAGGTTAAATCTAAATAAAATAATCAAGTGCTATGTAATCAACTGGAAAAGAGTTTGAATTAAAAACACATCATAGAACCGATCGTATATGTTCGCATGCGTCCAGAATTTCCAGAGAAGGCGGCATGTGCCTCTGACATGCGAATAGTGCACCGCTACTACTAAGCTGACTTGATTCTCCTTATATCTGCACACAAGAATCGATTAGTGGACATGGCTGAATATTAGAATATGCTAGAGTGGATAGAGAGATTTGTTTATGGACCGCGCTAGGCGTCCCCCGGACGATGGGGGTTTTTCATCGTCCTGGTCCCCCATGGGCCACGTGTCCTCCAAATAGCACAAAATCCCGCATTTTGCTGCAAAACATCCCGCGTTTGCTGCATATGTCCCTGTTTTTGCTTACGAAGCAAAAAATGGTTCGTTTTAGAAATAGAACGTCTCGCCGGAGACCTTGCCGGAGACCATGCAGCAAAAAAAATATGCTAATGCGGCAAAACCGACTTCGCCGAAGACATCGTCGGAAAAAACTTGCCGGTGACTCTCGCCGAAGACCTTGTAGCAAAAAATTGACACTGTTGTAGCAAAACCATAAAACGGTTGTAGCAACAAAGTTCTTCTAATGTAGCAAAAATCCTACTTCGCCGGAGACATCTCCGGAGAATTTAGCCGGAAAACCTCTTCGGAGAACTTGTAGCAAAATTTTTGTGGTATTGTAAGAAAACAAAAAAACAGAGATAGCAAAAAAATATATCAATGTAGCAAAAATACAGAAACTTTTTAGCAAAAATAATTTTTGCTATTGTGGCATCCTAGTGCAGCAATTATAGGGCCTTCGGTAGCAAATCCAGGGCTCGTCGCCCTTGCCCCGGAAGAGGGAGCTGCTAGGAGGCGCGGCCGCCATGGGAGACACTGTAGCAGGCGGCACCCAGGAGCGCGTGTGCTAGGCTCGAGGCCCCTTGAAGCAGTTAGGGGTAGGGGCGTCCGCCGGCGGGGCACATGAGGTGGTCAGGCGCACGGCGTTGGGCTTCGGTAGCAAATCCAGGGCTCGTCGCCCTTGCCCCGGAAGAGGGAGCTCCTAGGAGCACGCTCGCCATGGGAGACACTATAACAGGCGGCACCCAGGAGCGCGTGTGCTAGGCTCGAGGCCCCTTGAAGTAGTTAGGGGCAGGGGCGTCCGCTGGCGGGGCACATGAGGTGGTCAGGCGCGCGGCGATGGGAGCTTGTACGGGACGGCCTCCTGTGGTCGCCGGCGTCGAAGCGGGATACGGGAAGAGACGGGAAGGAGAACGATAGGAAGGAGGGGATAAGATTCCACCACACGCGAGCGGAGACACGGCATGATGACCCGGATGATGGAATCGTTCCATCGTCCCGACGATACGTATCATTTTCCTTTGTTTATGCTAATCGGATGCATGCAATTGCATCCCTCCTGCCGGTGCTTCTCGCGTGCGTGGCCGGCTCAGCTTGCGTGCGTGGCCGGCTCTACTGGTGTTTTTTAGAAGGATAAATTGAATCGCCAATCGATTTGATGTGTCTATCAGGATCGATGTCAGCCTCAAACAGCCACGCTACAACGCGATAACAGCAAAGGCCGCCTCGCCCTTTAGATTGGATCTTATTTTTCCAATCTCCGGTTGATGACGAACTCGTTGATGTAGATCATCTGCTCGGACGCTATCTGAGAGTCGTTGTTGATGATGAGGGATCCCGCCCGGATTATCACCCTCCAAGCATCGCTTGCCCCACGGTGGGCGCCAACTATCGTGGTATTGCACGGCAGATGCTACTGGGGGTAGCTTACGTAGAGGGAGCAAGGCGACGTAGGAGAATCCGGGAGCGGGATTGGCACACGATGTACCCAGGTTCACGTCCCCTCGATGGAGGATCGCTACGTCTTGCTATTAATCTATATATGATCATAGATTGGTTTACAATGGAGCCGCCGTAGGCGGAGGGAGAGACTAGATCTAATCTATTGTGGGCGAAGATGTAATATCACCTGGGAGCGCCTACCCCGTGGGGGTGCCCCTTGTAGCATCCCAATTGTCTAACAATTGCAATGCTACTAGCCTAGTCTACATAGATGCTACTTCCTATATATAATTGTTGCATCATCATTATATCATGCTCATGTCATCATGCCACCTTGCATTTGAGCATCATATAAAACCCTTTTCATTTGGTTCTTATCTCATATGCATTGTAAATTGTATTTGCCTCTTGATATTGTATTTGGTTCTTGATATATTGTTTAAATGCCCAAGTTGAGTTGGGGGCATATCTTTTATTAACTCCACCACCTTTCTTGTCATCACCCATCATTCCACCATTCCACCATATATGAGCATTGCAACTTATTTGGTTTTACCTCTAGCTCATATGTGTTGTTGTGGATCCAATTCTTTTGCCACATGCTCTCATCTTGGCATCATTTTGTTTTCACATTATTGATATATGAGAGCCACATGGCCACCTTTGCATGCCTTGTGAGTGGAACCATTTTTTCCTAGCTTCCATATGGATTATCATGGAATTATGCTCATGTTGGAATATTTTTGGGACCATTAATCATCTAGTGGAACCTACACACTAGCATGTCCCATTTTATTTCAAACATGGCCATCTCCAACTACTCCACATGGGGCATCCTTTTTAATTCTTTTTGCTTGGCTTTTATTCCAATTTTGGGAATGCATAATAATAATGCCATGTAATAATATTGTTTTCACAAGAATCAACATGGCAATAAATATTTTGCATGGGCCATGCAAGTGCCATCTTTTCTAGTATTGGTTTTTATTTGAATCTTGAGTGGCTCCTCGTCTCTCTATCTCTATCTTTTCTTTTGGCTTGATCTAGTTGATCTTGCTTAAACCCCATCACCATATCTATCCATGCCATCATCCCCTTCTCTTCTTTTCTCTCTTTTGGCTATCTTGTTTGAGCTTGTTTTGTGCATGCTTGAGCTTGCCAAGGGATTGCCACCACCTTATCTTTTCCTCTCTCTCTAATCTCTCTCTTAATCTATACCTCTTCCATCCAACCTAAAACCATACCCCCCTAGTACCAAACCCTAATCTACCACACCTCCTCCCTCTCGGCCTCTCTTCTCTCACCAGCTGGCCCCACCATGCCACCTAGCTACCCCATCTAAGACAAACCCTACCCGAGCCATGCCCCCTCTCCTTCCTACCCTAGCTCCAACCCTAGCCCGAGGCTACCACCACCCCAACCCGAGCTCCTCCCTCCCTCTCTTTCTCTCTCTGCCTGAGGACCCCACCACCCGAGCCTGCCCCTGCCTCCTTGGCCTCACCCTGGTCCCACATGCCAGCTCCCTGCCCTGGTCCTGCCCTGCCGAGCACGTGAGGAGGAAGGAGGGAAAAGGTGGCCGAAGCCACCTTTATCTCCAACCACTTCCCCCCCACGGCACCTCCTCTCCTCTCCGTCCCTATCCACCCTCTCTGCCTCTCCCAGCTACCCCCAGATCCACCCAGCGGCGCCCTACCCTCTCCCCTCTCTGCTCCATCGCCACCGTCTACACCATCGTCTGCACCCTCGGCCTCCACCGCGTCCAGCCGATCCAGCCGAGCAGCACGTCCGTGGAGCGGCCTGGGAGATCAACGGCGCTTCCCTGCTTCACCGAGCCGGCGACGAGAGGAGAGCGACCGAGCCACCGAACCAGCGCGAGCCGACGCAAACCCTAGATCCTTCGTTGCGCCTCGACGCCGTTCCTCTGCGTCTCGAACCGATCCAACCGCACCGACACACTCTCGGTGAGCTACCTGATCTCCTGGACATGCTCCGCCGTGCTATCGTCGTCCAGAGCCGTCTTGCGTTTCATCGAGCACGCTCGGTGCGCCGGCGAGCGCAGCGTCTGCTCGCTCCCCCGCCGCACAGAAACCCTAGCTAGGCCACGCACGCCTCCCTGTCACCAAGCCCAGGCCAGCGCAGTGGTTCCGCCCAGCGGCCTAGGGTCCTGCGTTGAATCCCAGCGGCGCTTCGCGTTCGGCACCGATCTGTCCGCGAGGAAGAACCACAGTGTCGCGACGCCGTTTTGCAGATACCCCCTCCAAACCCTTTTGCCTCAACCCGCAACCCATCGAGCCCCACCTGTCGGCATGGATGAACATTTCTGTAAAGCGCCCAGAGTTTCCGCCCTCAACCCGCAGTCCTCGCTATGCCGCGTGGCACCCTCCTTGTCGCCACGACGTGTGGGTCAAAGCCAGTGCCCCACTGTCATGCTCGATGGTGGCAGCGATCATGATGATAGAAGTTTTCAAGACGCTGTGTTGCCCGGTCGACAGGCCCACCCGTCAGTGGCTGTGGCTGAATCTGTCTTGGTATAAAAAGGTTTTCTGGATTTCGGTTTTAATTCAAATCTTTTCAAAATTAATTCAAATTCAAAATTCAAATCTGTTTTAATATATCTTTTAAAATATAAACCCAATTTAAATAAATAATATATGTTTTGAGATCAGAAAAATATGAGGAATTCAAATATGCCATTAAAAATATATTTTTGACACTTAAAATTTCAAGTTGACTTAAATTACAATAAAATACCCTTTTTCCTTATTTAATTAATAACTTTTGTTTTATAACTCCAAATTTAACAAATAATATGTCTAAAATGATTAGCTCGACGAGACCTTTCTGTTTATGCATTCCATGATCTGAATTGCAGCATGCATCATATAAATATAAAGAGTACAGCAACTAATATGAGGTTAAAATGTGGCCAAAACTAAATAAAATGGTTTATTCTTGTATTCCACACCTCACCCATGCCATGCTACTTTATTGCCATGCAAATTGTGCATCATTCATCATGGCATGATTGTTTGCTTGTCGCATCTAATTCATATGCTTGCGCACTTTATTTATGTTGGCCCTTGTTTGTTTGGTTCTTCTTGAATAGGCAATGAGCAGGGGATATATCAAGAGAACCAGGAGCACTACCCAGATCCATCCATTGCTTCAACTGAGCTGCCAGGCTAGCACTACCACATGCTTGCGTACATATAGTACCTATTGTCTCTATGTTATTCTTGCATCATTGAGTCGCGATTGCATTAATCTGAATCCCAAGTATTGCATAGCCTTTACTTTTAAACCCCACCGAAGCTTGTTCCTCCATCCCATGAGCCATTACTACAGGAGTTGTTTGAGCCATGCAGTCATAGAAACGACATGTGTAGGGTATGTGAGTGTCTGTTGGATAACGAGGTACCTAAACAACTTAACCTGAGTAGTAATGGGATAACTAATGAAAGTGGCATCGGTGAGCCATATTCGCTATTTGGTTTTCAGGCTCACTTGTGTCCCGTAAGACCCCGAGTACTTGATTCCTGTTCCAAGATTATTCACGCTATCCACATCCGGGAGGCCTTATGGACCCCCCTGAGCCAGAGCTTGATTCATTCTTATTTCTTGCGGCCACAAACTAGTTTGAGGTTTTATTTACTATCATGTACTTATGCCATGCTTTACTGCTTTATTTAAATTGTGCGAGTCTTTGCACTTTGTCTTCGTTAGGAAAGCAGTGTTTTCGTGTGTCGACAAGCCGATCACATTTTCGGGTTCCCGATCGTTCACAGCCATTGACGCAAACCTTGAGTCCGTCTGAGTCACTAACCGTTCTTGGGTAGCTCAATGGGGTGGCCCCCTGAAATTTTCTGAATCCTGCAATTGCTTTGTCGTGACTGCCTCGTTGGGTTTTGATTTGGTTTTTCCGAGGCATATCGAGTGTGTGTTGCTATTTGTGCACCCCTGCAGGGTAAAACTTTCTGAAAGCCGTGTCCGCGGTTATGGACGACTTGGAGCATAGTTTCTCGATCATAGACAAGCATAACTAAAGTACCGCTTTTAATTTGACTAGACTAGGTACCTGACTAGTAAATAGCGCAACACTCATGGAATGGATAATAAAACTGCCAACGGAAGGGGGGTGTTTGTCCGCTTCCTCGTCGGTAAGCGAGGAGGAGGATGGATCTGTTAAGATTACCATTATAACTGTTATAACTATTGTTATTAATCCACGGACGTCCGTCTATCTCTAGTTAGGCGGATGGTTAGCGAGTATCTATAGAATTGCTAGGGTTTATCTTTTGCTGCAATTGCGCCACCCCAGGTTGTGTCCCCTTTAGAGGCATAAAGACTTGCTGAGTACCCCTAGGGTCTCACACGATAAATTATTGGTTCAGATGAACAGGTACACTTGTAAGATGGATACTGGGTGGAAGAGACGGACGATGTGGGCAACGATCATTCGGTGTAGAGATTCCGGGAATGGGGATCCGTGAGATCTGTGGGAGGGATGTGCTTATTTATGGGGCATCTTATGCCGATTTGCTTCTTATCCGTACTTGGATTTTGTCTTCCGCTTCCACTTGATACTCTGATGTTTGATGTATGAGTAGATATCCTAAACTATTATATCTATCTAGGATATTTGGATCTTGCCGTATGGCGTTGCTATATTTCCTTTCTTTTTAGATGGAATGGCTCTGATGTACTATTGTATGGTGACTTGCATACATACTCATTTGTGTATGTAGTTGATCCCTTCGCCTGCCGATTACGCCGCCCGTTCTTGTCCCGATGTTTGGAAATGGTTAGGACTGCCGAAAGGTCTACCTGTGAGTGGCATTTGGGCCCCACCGTACTATTTCAACCATTTCTGATCATCCAGGCTTGTACTAGGAGCGTAATTCACCGAGGTAGTTACACCCCTGGTGGCTTTATATATGCAGCCGGTTAGGGTTTACAAGTATTTGGTGGGCTTTGTATTGAAGTAGCCGTCTTGGGCCTCCAGTCGGCACCAGTCGCCTGGGTCCATTATACGCCAGTCGCCGTATTCGGCGAGTCGACCCGCTCTGGGCTTGGCTTCAGTCGGCTCGATACCATCTGGCGAATCCACTTCGTGGGTATACCCCGATTGCTATTCCCCCATCAGTTCTTATTGCCTTATGTTCTTTCCTTGCGATTTCCCTTTCCCTCTTCTCATTGCACTACGGGTCCTCATTCTTCCAAGCCTCTTCCAACGGCGGAGGAGATCGAGTCCAGGGAGATCATGGACGCACGCCATGGCGCTGAAGGAGCTGAAGAACAGGAGGTTCCCGCCGGCGAGCGTGGCGGCTAGGAGGGTTCGGAGGTCTCCTCTGAGGAGCTCGAATGGCTTCGCTCCACTAGGCGCATCCCGCTCGAGGTTGACTGCCGTCTTCCCGCTGGTGAGATCTCCCCCAAACCCGATGCCAATGAAAGGGTGGTTTTCCTCTCTCATTTTGAGTGAGGTTTCGCCTTGCCCGTGAGCAGTTTCTTCACTTCCTTTCTTTCCACCTTCCATCTCCAGACCCATCATTTGCCCGCCAACGCGATTGGCTCCCTTTCCTGCTTCATATCAACTTGCGAGTCCTATTTTGGCATTTGGCCTACTATTCTTCTATGGGCCAAATACTTTAGTTTTAGGGTGAAAGTTGTTCCTCAGCCTGGCGCTCCCGAGCCGAGAAAAAAACTACTCGGTGCGGTGCCGCTAGCATCACACCCAGGAGAGACTCCATCTTTCCTCGGGTTACTAGCCTTGACTCTTGCAAGAAATGGCATAAAACTTTCTTCTATGTCAAAAACAGCGGGACCGCTGACTACATCCGGCTCCCCCTTTCTCGGATGAGGTCCCCAGCAAGAAGTTCTGGCAACTTGACCAACGCGACCAAGAAGTTACGGTGAATGAGGCCAATGTAATCTTGGAGAGGTTGTTGTCGCCGGATGAGAACTTTCATCTCGCTGACACGGACCTCATGTGCACTTTCATTGCACGCCGAGTCAGCCCCATCCAAGCCAGGATCCATAAGATGTGCTTTATGAGCGGCACACATGACCCCACTCGGCACTCCACGAAGGAGCTTACCGACGATTCCGTCGCTCGCCGAGTAAGCTTGATGTTCAAGCTGAAATTGGCGGATGATTGGGCTTGGAGCTGCCCTCCATTTATCCGGGTCAAGCCTGTCCCCTGGGTAAGTTTCCGAGTCACCTTTCGCTGTCGAGTCAGCTTTAGCTTGTTTGGCTATTCTCTGTCTAGTTTTCGATGCTTATTTTGTTTGTCATTCATAGAATCTTGTTCACCAGGTTGATGACAGTACTATCCCTCCTAGAGGTTACAACAAGGACATCTCCGACTTTGACGAAGTCGGGTATGATTTGGAGTGCTTCATGCCCATTCCGCATTCGGCTGCTGCTTCAACTCCGGGTAGGAGTCAATCTCGAAATCCCTTACAAGATTGGTATGATGACGACGATGATGATGATTATGAGATTTTGGAGGTACTTGCCTTGTGACCTCAGCCATCTAACTTTTTTGAGTAAGCCTGTCATTTACTTATGCAGCTGGCTAGGTACATGACACTCCACCTCTCGGTATGGGTTGAGTCGGTAAAATCCCTGTCGCCAAGCCGAATAAGCGACGCGGGGCCTCCTCCAGTACTCATCCGGCCAAGAAGCGCAAGGCTGCTCTTGTCGGTCCTGCTGCCCCTGCTGCTGCCACGCTGGCTGGGACTCATAAGCCGGTGCGAGTCACACGTCGCCACCATCTGACCAGTATTGCAGTAGCTTTTGCGACCCGCCTATATTGCGTTTTTCCTTCTTATGTTCCGCTTCTACTTTCTCATGCGTGTCTTGTTGTTTTCAGCGCTACGCCTCTGTCAGCTAACCAGGCTGCTCCTAGCATCGCCTCGCCGCTAAGACCTGCGCCTCCTCCGACTGATTCTACGGTGTAGAACCCTGTCCGAGTCGAGGCTCTCACTGCTAAGGCTCACGCTTCATAGTGTCAGTCAGACCCTGTGGCTCACCCGGCAGAGGAGACTCGGCCCAACACATCTGCCGCATCCCAGGAACAACTTCCTGATCTTGGTGCCGGCAATGCTGGTGTTGAGAAGACCTTCGCCACTAGTTCCTCTGGCACCAGCCCACAAGTTGGTGTTCATAAACAACTTTCTAATCTTGGTGCCAGCAATACTACTGAGCCCAGTCAGTTGGCTCCCATTTCATCTCCAAATAAACCTGCTCACTCTCCTCCTCTGTCAAAGAACCAGACCCGGCCTACTTCTCCTAGTCCAGCTCGCACCTCATCCAGCAAAACCACCTCCACCAAACAGACAATCTTGGTCTGTGCTCCGGGCACTGCTCCTCAGATCTGGCCCACGACACTAGCAACAATTCTCGTCCCAACGGGTAAACCGAGTGGATCTGCGGCTGCCAGGTCGGGTGGCGGCTCTAAAGCTGTTACCCTTCACAACAGTGCCGCTGCAACCCACGGCAAGGTGGGAAATACCCTGAAGAAGGGACAAGTTGTCACTCGGACGCTCAGCGGGTACGGCCTTGGTGCCGCTGAGCCTTATGCTGTTGCGTGGAATGCAGATGGCGAGCAAGAGGTCAACTCTCATGCTGGCAAGAAGATGAAGCTGGGCCCCAAGGCCGTTTCCAACATGACCAAGCAAGCCATTGCATTAATGGCTCGAGCGTATGAAGTGAACAAGGTAAATAACCTTCTTACTCTTTTGTGTTATTGAGCATTTATGTTATACATATCACCTAGTCCCCGAGGTTACTACCGAGTGAGGAACTTACTCAGTTGTAAGATCTAAGCAATAACTTAGCTTTTATTTCCTCATGCCAAGTTCGCATGTTAAATTTTCGATCCCTAGTCCCTGAGGTTATTGCCGAATGAGAAACTTATTCGGCTAAGCTCTAAGACAGGAGTCACCCTTTATCCGGCTTTGAGCTTGACTTCTCCATTTATTCATTGTGTTTTTCTTTTGTGCATATTACACATAATGAGCGCACCAAGGTGCATCAAGCTCTCCTCCTGGAGCATCGCAAGCTCAAACTTGCTCATTAGAAGCTGCAAGCCGAGACTCAAGGCCAAGGTAACTTTCTTACTCGCCATATATTTATCCTGCGTATCTTTCCTTGCTTCATTTTCTTCATCTTTTCTCGCTTTTTTCCCACAGCTTCTGCCCAGTCCACCATCGACGCGCTCCACTCGCAGATCAGCGAGACGGAGAGTAAGTCCTTAGCCATCGTTGTGCTGCTTTGTGTTCATACCATTCCCTTGCCCATTTTATCCTGACGAATCAAGATTGTTCTGCTGCTGCTGATGAGTAATTTGTTCCGAATAAGCAGAGAAGCACCAAGCCGAACTCCAGAAGGAGCGAGACGAGGTGATCCGGCTGAAAAAGCTGAAGGAAATATGCCCTAGAGGCAATCATAGAGATGATTATATTTCATATGTATCCATGAGTTATTGTAATGTTCCTTGAATATCCATATTAGGCAACTTGTATTGATTGGCAATTATGTGAATTGTTTGTGAAACACTTTACTTGTATGGTTATTTCATAGTTGTCCCTAGTCGGAGTTCATGTGTGGACACATGTGAATATTAGACTAGCACATCGACTGGTTGATGACTATGTTTCAGAAGTCATAGACATGGAGATGTCAAACCAATGATGTGGACACATGTTATGAACATGGGGTTGGACTAACCCAACTTGAGACTGGCAATTTGACTTGCAGCTCTCTCTACACATCGTGTACGTTCTGTCCTTAGACCTGAGATTGCCACATGTACTTGAGATGCGATCGACCTACTTTGGGGCTATTAGACGCTACTCCGTAACTGGGTAGTTATAAAGGTAGATTTTGGGTTTGTCCTAAAGCATGCTGCAAGGCATGGTCAATCAAGTTGGGATTTGACCCTCTCTACTTAAGAGAGATATCTCTGGGCCCCTCGAGTGATCGGATCCAGAAATGCATGGCCATGCTACATAAGGTTAAGAGTTAACCTAGTAAAGGGATTCCGAATCACAGTATCGAGAAAGGGAGGTCAGCTTGGAGATAGACCAAATATCATGAGGCAAAGGGAAAGACATGTACTAAACCTTGTGATGGTTCGACCGATATGATCTTTGTATGTGTTTAGGAGTTGACACGTCTTGCTAGAGGCCGCTACCAACTATTGGCAGAATAAGTGTATTCGTGTCATGTCTATACGTATATGAACCTATAGGGTCACACACTTAAAGGGGCTGGAAGCCTAATGAGGATTGGATCCGAATTAGACCAGGCTTAGGCTACTAATGGGCTACTAATGTAGAAGCCCACTAGGGACGCCTATATAAGAGAGGGTGGGGCGAGCTGACCAGGGTTAGACCATTCCACCCAGCCACCACTCCTCACGCCTGTGTTGCACACGCAGACCTAGCAGTCCGGCGTCTGACGCTTCCATCCCGCACGTGTGGATACCTCGGAGGTGCTGCATTAGTGGCACTTGGACGAGCCGTGCAAGGGCAGCTTCTTGTGGGACGAGGACAAGGAGGAGACGTGGAATGTTTGCACTGCCTCGACGCGCTTCATCAATTCCGCAACTGCGCATCTAGTGGTAATCCCGTGATCTATGACAACAGTATTCCTGGTTTGCGCTGTAGAAAATTTTGATTTGGGCTAGTGTAGCCTACCCGTATCCCTTCAGTGGTATCAGAGCCGATGATGTTCAGTTATCGGTTCGGGATGTTTGCATATGGTGATATGCAGATTGATATGAATGATGTGATTGTTTATATTGTGATGATTTAGGATTGATCTATGATCTTTCTTTCCGTGATCGTGATTCTAAGGTTGTCGAACGACTTACCCCTACCGGTCGGTTTCCGCCATTGGGGTAGACAGTGACACATAAATCCTATTGAATCACGCAAAGATCAATATGATTGATTGAATCGGAACCTAGATCTAAAATTGATGTACCGTGATCAAAGGAGTTTGATTTAATCGGGACAGGAGTCGGTTTATGGTAAATTTGATTTGCCTATCAAAATCCTTAAAGAAAATTGTGAAGATTCGATCTCTCATTTTTTACAATTTTATGGTAATATTGAATCACGCGAAGATCAATACCGCGAGGGGCGCTGCCCCTTCGAACCCCGTAGGGGGAGACCCCCTAGACCCCCCTTAATCGTAGCCCCTTTTGTATCTCGTTAAGGTAACTAGGTGCTGCGATGTCACATGATCCGGTAGAATGCGATTCTATGCATAACTTGTTTTTGCAGGATGTATGTGATCATTATGGCCCATATATGTATGGATGCATGTATGAAAATTTTCATGACCTGCGTTTCGTGAGTAGGGCAACATGGCTGGAGCCATATGTGTTGTCATTTATTGTAATGGCCTGCGTGCCAACTTGTGATGATCCCAATACTATGTAATTTTGATTATTATCTATTAGGAGTAATAGCTTGGATTAGTTCTTGGAGGACTCATTACTTGGATGATGGCTCACATGGAACATGAAGATGGAAATCATCATGGTGGATAGGTTCTATGGCGATGGAGATCACCATGAGAAAATGGGCCATACTATGTCACATTTATGTGAATGCTATTCTTATGTGTTTTACTACTATGCATGCTTAGATGATAGAAGTAGAACGATCCCTCACAAAGTTTAAGTTAAACTGGGCCCTCCCAACCAAACCTTGCACCATCCTATGCCCTGTACAATCATTGGTGGTCCTATGAAATTAGGGTGCCGCGGTTTTCCTTCGCTGGATGGGTTTGTATCGGATACCTACATGCATAAAGGTTGGTGAGATTGACAAGGTCATCTTAACAGTTAAGGACCTTGGGGCATAAAGGTTGGGGTCCTAGTTTTGACATAGAGATGTCGCCCAACAACAAGAGTCATATGTGATATGATTAGCAAGTGTTGCTTACCGATTTACCTTGTCTTCTAGCAGTGATGCTAAAGCTCACTAGTCGACTTGTTAATGGTGGATCTTGAATCACTTAGTATCAATAGAGGGATATTGATTTAAGTGGGAGTATATGCTATTAAATTGTTTAATATGTTTTACCCTTTCATGGTTACATGGCTTAGTATTTTGCATGTTTTCTGTTGTAGATCAATGGCACCGAACACTACATCACCTTTTTCTTTGCGTTCGATTCTTGACAAAGATAAACTTAATGGATCAAATTATACCGACTGGGTCCGTAACCTGAGAATTGTTTTCAGGTATGATAAAAAGGAAACGGTTATGGATATCCCAATCCCCGATGAACCTGCTGATAATGCATCTGCTGCCCTAAAGAATGCCTACAAGAGAGCATGTGATGATTCTCTTGAGGTTAGCTGCCTTATGCTTGCATGCATGGAACCTGAACTCCAAAAGAGGTTTGAGGATCAGGATGCGTACGATATGATCGTGGCGCTTAAGGACATGTTCCAAGTGTTGGGCCACGCGGAGATAAAATAAAATTTTCCTCTAACGTGGTGATCCCAAGATCTAGCTGAGGTAGAAGGCCACGAGGTTTACCACTAGACGCGCGGTTGCGGATTACTGATGAAGCGCGTCAGTTGATGAAGTGCAGTCCTCACGATCCGATCGTCCTGGTGCTGATCGCACAACACCTCTGCTGGTATCCACACGTACAAGGAGGAGCGCCGGCGGCGAACTTCTAGGTTCGTTACGGCGGCTGGACTGCTGTGGAGCTAGGGTTTCCAACACATGGAATGACCTAAACAAACAACGATTAACCTTTCTAGGTTAAGGTGCTCCACTATATATAGGGAGTGAACGTGGGCTCTGCTCGCGCGACCCATTCACTAAAGCCCATATAACACTAGTGACCATGAGTCCAACTCACTAGCTCAGTCCTAATCTGGTTTAGGTCCAACCCATCCGAACTTGCTCCCGCTCTTAAGTGTGTGACCCCGCAGGCTCATGGTTACTTGGACACGATTGGAGTCCGACTCTCAATCGATCGGTCCAGAGGTTCTAGCGTAACGCGTCAATTCCCAACTATCAAAGAGTCATGACGACTTGCCTTTCCAATGCGACTTACGTCCGAGTCCCTTTTGCCTTACGATATACCTTGTCAGACTATGGGCGAATATATGTCATCCCTTAAATAGTCCGACTCTCTTCTCGATCCGAGATAAGTGATTCACCCGACTAACTCTTAGTCGATCGCCTCGGTTAACACTTAACCGAGTCATGCATGGCCATGCTTTCCGAATCATATCTCACGAGACGGCCCAGAGAATATCTCTCCGAGTGGAGGGGCAAAATCCCATCTTGGTTATTCACATCACGCAGCTTGATTCTCGAATTCCCGAACCTGCGTTTATAAGCGCCCGATTCGGATCAGCGTTGATGTAACCTAAGTCGGTGATCCTCAACTCGGACTATGCAACAACCTCAGGTCTAAGGATTACATTGATTGAGATATACAAATGACAGCTAGTTCGTTGTACCTCAATATGGGTCAATCCGACTCGCTAAACTCTTTAGTGAATCTGTAAGTTGGAATAGCATCTCCATGCCCATGACAAGTGGAACCGAGTCATCAAGCCAACTTTCACATTGGTCTAAGTTGTGTGTCCAGCACAACCTCAATGACCAAGGATATTTAGTACAAACAACATGAATGCATAGTTCCACAACTGAATCACATATTCAATGATACACATCAGATGTTTATACAAGGACTACTTAATAACTTTATGAATACAATGGGAAATATCATCATACATGATTGCCTCTAGGGCATATTCCCAACAGTCTCCCACTTGCACTAGAGTCAATCCTTCGATATCACATGTCTAAACATCTAATGCCCATGGCTCTCAGGTGCGCCTCATGCTTCGGCTGTGGTAACGGCTTTGTCAACGGATCCGCAATATTTGCATCCGTGTGTACCTTGCATAACTTGATATCACCTTGATCCACGAACTAGCGAATCAGGTGGTACCGCATGAGTATGTGCTTGTTCTTTTGGTGTTGTCTAGGTTCCTTGGCTTGTGCAATAGCACCATTGTTGTCACAATACACATCCAACGGATTGGACGATCCCTGAACCACACCAAGATCCATGAGGAAATTCCTCATCCAAACAGCTTCCTTTGCTGCCTCCGAGGCTCCAATATACTTAGCTTCTGTTGTAGACGCAGACAAAGTCTCTTGCTTGGAACTCTTCCAGCTCACAGCACCTCCGTTTATAATAAACACGTATCCGGATTGCGAGCGAGAATCATCAGAGTCGGTGAGATAACTCGCATCCGTGTAACCCTTTACACTGAGTTCATCTTCACCACCATAAACCAAGAACATATCCTTAGTCCTTCTCAAGTACTTTAGGATATTTTTAGCCGATGTCCAGTGGATCTCTCCAGGATCAGCCTGGTATCTGCTCACAACACTTAGAGCATAGGAAACATCCGTACTAGTACAAATCATGGCATACATGATGGATCCGACTACAGAAGCATATGGAATCTCACTCATCCGACTTCGCTCATCAGTTGTCGAAGGACACTGAGTTTTGCTAAGTTTTACTCCATGGGACATCGGTAAGAACCCCTTCTTAGACGATTCCATGTTGAACTTCTTCAACACTTTGTCCAAATAAGTACTCTGACTCAATCCAATGAGCCTCCTTGATCTATCCTTATAGATCCGGATTCCGAGGATGTATGTTGCCTCACCCAAGTCTTTCATTGAGAAACTCCTTTCCAATGATTCCTTGGTTTCTTGCAACATCTGGACATCATTTCCAATCAGTAATATGTCATCCACATATAAGATTAGAAAATTTCCTTTGTTCCCACTAAACTTCTTGTACAAACAAGAATCATGATCACTCTTGATGAAGCCAAACGATTTGACTACCTCATCAAAGCGAATATTCCAACTCCGAGATGCTTGCTTCAACCCATAAATGGATTTCTGAAGTTTGCATACCTTGTCAGCATTAGCCGGATCGACAAAACCCTTGGGCTGTATCATATACACGTCCTCGGTTAAATTTCCGTTAAGGAAAGCCGTTTTGACATCCATCTGCCATATCTCATAGTCGAAATAGGCTGCCATAGCTAACATGATCCGAACTGATTTAAGCATCGCTACGGGCGAGAAAGTCTCGTCGTAATCAACTCCTTGAACTTTTCGGAACCCCTTCGCGACAAGGCGTGCTTTATAGATTGAAACATTTCCATCCATATCATTTTTCTTCTTAAAGACCCATTTGCACTCGACGGTTCTAGCACCGTCTGGCAGATCAACCAAGTTCCAAACTTGATTTTCATCCATGGACTTTATCTCGGATCTCATGGCTCCAAGCCATGACTCGGAATCAGATCCCACCATTGCTTTCGAATAATTTGCTGGCTCATCACTGTCTAACAGTAACACATCACGAACACTTCGTAATCTTGCCGATCTTCGTAGTACGGTCTTTGCCGCTCAATCGCCACGACCGGCTCAACCTCCAAGGTTTTGCCGACTCGCTACTAGCTGGTTCCTCTCGAATTTCTTCGAGTTGCACCGCGTTCCCACTTACTCCCGACCGAGAAACTCTTTCAAGGAAGACACCGCCCGAGCGACAAACACTTTGCCCTCTTCTTGGTTGTAGAAGTAGTAACCCAAGGTTTCCCTCGGATACCCCACGAAAATACATTTATCCGACTTGGCCGTAAGCTTGTCCGACTGAAGTCGCTTGACAAACGCTTCACAACCCCAAATCTTAAGAAAAGACAAACTTGGCTTTTTTCCTGTCGACATCTCATGTGGTGTCTTCTCTACCGACTTTGATGGTACTTTGTTTAGTGTGAACGCCGCTGTTTCTAGACAATAACCCCAAAATGATAAAGGCGGATCTGTCTGACTCATCATTGATCGTACCATGTCCAACAAGGTCCGATTCCGCCTTTTTGAAACACCATTCCTTTATGGTGTTCCTGGTGGAGTAAGTTGAGGAACTATTCCACAACTTTTCAGATGGTCATCAAACTCATGGCTCATGTACTCGCCTCCTCGGTCCGACCGAAGAAACTTTATTTTCTTGCCGAGTTGATTCTGTGCTTCATTCTGGAATTCTTTGAACTTTTCAAAGGCTTCCGACTTATGTTTCATCAAGTAGATATATCCATACCTACTCAAATCATCAGTGAAGGTAATGAAGTACTCATAACCACCCCTGGCTGTCGTGCTCATTGGTCCACATACATCACTATGTACTAGTCCCAACAAGTCGGACGCCCTTTCGCAACTCTTTGCAAAAGGTGTCTTGGTCATTTTGCCGAGTAGGCAAGATTCGCATGTCTCGAACGACTCCAAGTCAAACGAAGTTAGGAGTCCATCATCATGGAGCTTCTTCATGCGTTTCCAACTTATATGACCAAGCTGACAGTGCCAAAAGTAAGTCATATTCAGATCATTTGGTTTCAACCTTTTAACATTTATGTTATAAACCGACTCACCATCAAGATTCAAAATAAATAATCTGTCCTGGACGGGTGCAAAGCCGTGAAACATATCATTCAAATACAAAGAACAACCATTATTCTTGATATTCGACTCATAGCCTTGCCTCATCAAACATGAAGCAGAAATAATGTTTCGACTGAGCACTGGAACATAATAACAATTATTTAGTTCCATAATGAATCTGTAAGGTAAATGAAGTTGCATCGTGCCGACTTCCAACGCAGCAACTCTTGCTTTGTTGCCGACTCGAATATCAACCTCGCCTCTTGCTACTGCTCCTAGTTCTTACCAGTCCCTGAAACGAGTTGCAGATGTGAATAACTGATCCGGTATCATATACCCAAGAACTATTAGGTGCATCAGCAAGATATATGTCTATAACATTGCAAACAAGTGTACCTGAGTCGGAAGTCATACCTCCACTCTTGGCTTTGTCAGCCAAGTACTTGCTGCAGTTCCTCTTCCAGTGACCATCCGCCTTGCAGTAGAAGCAAGTGGATCCGGCTGAAGGAGATGGTTTAGTCCCTGAGGAAGCGCTTGGGACCGGGTCCTGAGCCTGCTTTCCTCCTGACTTAGCCTTCTCCTTAGTCCAAGAACTCTTCTTGAACTTAGCCTTATTCTGCACCATCAACACTTGACTGGTGCCCTTCTTGAGATCCGCCTCTGCCTGCTTGAGCATCCCATGCAATTCAGTGAGCTTCTTATCCATACCATGCATGTGGTAGTTCGAAATGAACTTCCCATATGCACTAGGAAGAGAGTTCAGAATTATATCCGCAGCGAACTCTTCGCTAATGGGGTAGCCAAGCCTCTCCAGAGACTGCACGTAACCAACCATTTTGATCACATGCGGACTCAGTGGATCACCATCCTTAAGCTTGCAACTCAGCAAAGCCTGAGAGACTTGATACCTCTCAGTCTTCGCTGAGCTCGAACATACTTTTGAGGCTTTCGATCATATCGTAGGCCTCAACATGCTCGAACTGCTTTTGCAAGTCCGGTTCCATGTGAGCAAGCATAAGACAGCTAATATCCGTGGACTCATCCTTAGCCCGTCGGTAGGCATTGGTGGCTGCGACAGTCGCATTCTCATTCGGCTCATCTGGAAGTGGGTTGTCTAGGACATGGTCCTTCTTTTCTTTTTTGAGAACAATTCTCAGGTTTCGATACCAGTTGGTAAAATTAGTGTCGTTCAGTTTATCTTTCTCAAGAATGGTTCTCAACGCAAAACCGGATATCTGAGAGTGACTGCTACTTGGTGCCATGATCTACAATAGAAAATATGCAAAAACACTTAAGACATGTATTCATAAAAGAGCAAGCATATTAAACATTTTAATATTTTACGCTCCCACTAGAACCAACACCCCTCCGATGATTACTTAGTGATTCAGGATCCTAAATAATCAAGTCGGCTAGTGAGCTTTAGCATCACCGCTAGCCGCCAAGTGATCTAGGTAGACAACTCCTTGTCAATCGCATCTCATGCGACTCCTGTTGAATGGGTGGCATCACATGCCCCGACTCCCATCCGACTTTTCCCCGAGTCCCACAACCATTGTGATAGACCCGTCTAGCTTACCGAGTGTTTCTGCAGCAAGAGTCCGACTCGAACCCACCTAGTCAGAAAGAATTGGCAGCACCTCAATTTTATGAGCCCACTACCAAAAATGTCCGACTTGTGATGGTGCAAACACTAGCGGGAAAACCGACTAGACCTTCTTTGAGGGATTAAATTTTACCGACTATCTAATAGAGGTAAAACAGAGACATAACAATAACACAAAATAAAGCAATTATAATGTGAAATGGTATGGCTCTCTTCATGGCGATCTCCATCTCCACAAAGCCTGTAATCCGACCCGTGCCAACTCTTGTCACTTGCCGTCTTACTCCATGTCGCCGACACATACAATGCCTTGCATGCCTTCCGGGTTCTCCAAACAGCTACACTAGCTTAGTAAAGTAAATTACACAGGGAATCCGACACGCAGGTCATTATACAATAAAATGACAGCACCTAGGCTCCAGCCGGCTGACACAAACCGTGATTCGCAGATCACGTATGGATTACACACATACATCACATGCACATGAACCATACCATTCACAACTTCCTGCAAAAACAAGTTATGCATAGATACAATATCTACCGGCGTTGTGAAACTCGCAACGACATCTAAGGCGCTACGACAGGGCGAAGCCGGCGGTCCCGCTTCTGGATTCGATCAAACTCTTTGATCTTCGATATCCGGACATGGATTACGACCATCGTTCCGATTCGATCAAACTCTTTGATCTTCGATCACCGCTTCTGGATTTACGTGTCACAGTCTACCCCGATGGCGGAAGCCGACCGGTAGGGGTATGTCGTTCCACGACCACAGCAATATGATCACGGAAATCAGATCTACCATTCCCCGAGCACAGTTGATCCAATCAACTTCGTACAAAACCGATCTATCTCATAGATCGACCACCATACAGCATATAGATCTCATCTACATCCTACCGCATATCACATATGCGAGATCTCGAGCCTAAAACCAGAAGCTATCGCTCTGATACCACTGTTGGGCCACGCAGAGATAAAATAAAATTTTCCTCTGTCGTGGTGATCCCAAGATCTAGCTGAGGTAGAAGGCCACGAGGTTTACCACTAGACGCGCGGTTGCGGATTACTGATGAAGCGCGTCAGTTGATGCAGTGCAGTACTCATGATCCGATCGTCCTGGTGCTGATCGCACAACACCTCAGCTGGTATCCACACGTACAAGGAGGAGCGCCGGCGGCGAACTGCTAGGTTCGTTACGGTGGCTGGACTGCTGTGGAGCTAGGGTTTCCAACACATGAGATGACCTAACCGAACAACGATTAACCTTTCTGGGTTAAGGTGCTCCACTATATATAGGGAGTGAACGTGGGCTCTGCTCGCGCGACCCATTCACTAAAGCCCATATAACACTAGTGACCGTGAGTCCAACTCACTAGCTCAGTCCTAATCTGGTTTAGGTCCAACCCAACCAGATTACAGATTCGGATCCAATCCGAACTTGCTCCCGCTCTTAAGTGTGTGACCCCGCAGGCTCATGGTTACTTGGACACGATTGGAGTCCGACTCTCAATCGATCAGTCGGTAGCGGCTCCTAGCAGAACGTGCCGACTCCCAACTATCAAAGAGTCATGACGACTTGCCTTTCCAATGCGACTTACGTCCGAGTCCCTTTTGCCTTACGATATACCTTGTCAGACTATGGGCGAATATATGTCATCCCTTAAATAGTCCGACTCTCTTCTCGATCCGAGATAAGTGATTCACCCGACTAACTCTTAGTCGATCGCCTCGGTTAACACTTAACCGAGTCGTGCATGGCCATGCTTTCCGAATCATATCTCACGAGAGGGCCCAGAGAATATCTCTCTGAGTGGAGGGGCAAAATCCCATCTTGGTTATTCACATCACGCAGCTTGATTCTCGATCGACTGAACCACCGCCTTTATAACTGCCCAGTTACGGATCAGCGTTTGACAGAACCTAAGTCGGTGATCCTCAACTCGGACTATGCAACAACCTCGGTCTAAGGATTACATTGATTGAGATATACAAATGACAGCTAGTTCGTTGTACCTCAATATGGGTCAATCTGACTCGCTAAACTCTTTAGCCGAATCTGTGTAAGTTGGAATAGCATCTCCATGCCCATGACAAGTGGAACCGAGTCATCAAGCCAACTTTCACATTGGTCTAAGTTGTGTGTCCAGCACAACCTCAATGACCAAGGATATTTAGTACAAACAACATGAATGCATAGTTCCACAACCGAATCACATATTCAATGATACACATCAGATGTTTATACAAGGACTACTTAATTACTTTATGAATACAATGGGAAATATCATCATACATGATTGCCTCTAGGGCATATTCCCAACACCAAGATCAGGCAAGGACTGAGAGGTACAATGTTGCCAAGTCCTTTGTCGAATGCAATCTAGCGGAGGGAGCTGCTGTAGGCCCCCATGTGATCAAAATGGTTGGTTACAGTCAAACTTTGGAAAATCTTGGTTTTCCACTAGGCCAAGAGATGGCCACTGACTTCATTTTGGCGTCTCTTCCATCCAACTATGGGAAGTTCATTTCGAACTACCATATGCATGGGGTGGAGAAGGGCCTTAATGAGTTATGCGGGATGCTAAAAACAACAGAAAAGTGACATGAAGAAGTGTGCAGGGCATAGCCATGTGATGGCTGCGCAGAACAAGTCTAGCTTCAAGAAAAAGGGTACTTCTTGGAAGAAGAAGAAGGGAAAGGCTAAGGATACGATCCATAAGCCTGCACCCAAGCGAAAGGCTGGACCTGTAGAAGACACTAAGTGCTTCTTTTGTCATGAACATGGCCACTAGAAGATAAACTGCAGCAAGTACGAGGCTTCTTTGAAGAAGAGTGGAAGTAAGAGTACTTCCCACTTAGGTACGCGTGTGGTAGATGTTGTGGACATTCTTCTCGCTGATTCCTATGTTAACTCTTGGGTATTTGATACCGGATCGCTCATATTTGCAATTCGATGCAGGGGCTAATAAGGACTAGAGAAGTCTAGAAAGGCGAAGTGGATTTTCGCATCGGAAATAAAGCAAGGGTTGCTGCATTGTTCGTCGGCGTCATGCAACGTCACCTTCTGTCAGGATTTATTATGGAGTTGAATAATTATTATTACATTCCTAGTATGGGTTGTAACATTTTATCACCTTCATGTTTAATGAGGGATGGTTATACATTCTTGAGTGCAAACAATGGTTGTGTAATCTCTAAGAATGCTATGTTTATGGCTGATGCTCCCATTGTGAATGGGTTATTTATTGTAAATCTTGATGATGCATCTCTTTATAATGTTAGTGCTAAAAGGCTTCGGCCTAATGATTTGAGTCCTACCTATTTATGGCATTGTCATTTGGGGCATATAAGTGAAAAGTGCATGAAGAAGCTCCATGGTGATGGTCTTCTAACTTCATTTAATTTTGAATCATACGAGACATGTCAAGCTTGTTTACTTGGAAAGATGACCAAGTCGCCTTTTTCGGGTTTACCCAAGAGAGCGACAGACTTGTTGGAACTCATACATACTGATGTATGTGGACCAATCAATATGACAACCAGAGGAGGATATCACTACTTCATTACTTTTACTGATGATTTCAGTAGATATGGTTATGTCTACTTGATGAGGCATAAGTCTAAAACTTTTGAAAAGTTCAAGGAGTTTTAGAGTGAAGTAGAGAATCAACATGGCAAGAAAATAAAGTCCTTGCGATCTGATCGTAGAGGTGAATATTTTTGTCACGAGTTTAGTGATCATCTTAAGAGTTGCGGAATTGTTCCACAACTTACGCCGCCCGGAACGCCTCAAAGGAACAGGGTCTCCGAACAGCGTAATCAAACTTTGTTGGACATGGTTAGATCAATGATGAGCTAGTCGGATTTGCCATTGTCATTTTGGGGTTACCCTGTAGAAACGCCAGCTTTCACACTTAATAGGGTACCATCTAAATCCGTAGCTAAGACACCATATGAGATGTGGACTGGAAAGAATCCCAGTTTGTCTTTTCTAAAGATTTGGGGTTGTGATGCATTTGTCAAGCGGCTTCATTCGGACAAGCTAACACCCAAATCGTATAAGTGCATTTTCATGGGATATCCGAGGGAAACCTTAGGGTATTACTTCTACAACCGAGAAGAGGGAAAAGTGTTTGTCGCTCGTAGCGGTGTTTTCCTAGAGAAAGAGTTTCTCACAAAGGGAACAAGTGGAAGGTCGGTGCGACTTGAAGAAGTTCAAGATGAGACAGTTGGGGATGTTTCTACGAGTGATGCTATTGTAGCAGAACAAGTTGAGGAACCCGTGGCAACAGAAGCACCACAACCACGAAGATCGGCGAGGCTCCGCGAAGCACGAGAATTATTATTGTTAGACAATGATGAGCCTGCAACCTATGCAGAAGCGATGGTGGAACCAGACTCTGAGAAACGGCTGATCACCATGAGATCCGAGATAGAGTCCATGGGAGACAATCAAGTTTGGAACTTGGTTGACCTGCCTGATGGTTTTAAAGCCATCGAGTGCAAATGGATCTATAAGAAGAAGATTGATATGGATGGAAATGTTCACATCCATAAAACTCGACTTGTTGGAAAAGGTTTTCAACAAGTTCAAGGAGTTGACTACGAAGAGACTTTCTCGCCCGTAGCGATGCTTAAATCTATACGGATAATTCTAGCCATTGCTGCACATTTCGACTATGAAATATGGCAGATGGATGTCAAGACGGCTTTCCTAAATGGAATCCTAACTGAGGACGTGTATATGATGCAGCCCAAAGGTTTTGTCGATCCAAACAATGCTGGAAAGGTATGCAAACTTCTGAAGTCCATTTATGGGCTGAAGCAAGCATCTCGGAGTTGGAAAATTCGATTTGATGAAGTTGTAAAGGAGTTTGGCTTCATCAAAAACGAACAAGAACCTTGTGTTTACAAGAAGGAAAGTGGGAGAGCGCTGGTATTTCTAATCTTATATGTAGATGATATATTGCTGATTGGAAATGACATTCCTATGCTCGAGTCTGTTAAGACGTCATTGAAAAATAGTTTTTCAATGAAGGACTTAGGAGAAGACGCATATATTCTGGGCATCAAGATCTATAGAGATAGATCAAGAAGGCTAACTAGATTAATCTAGAGTACATACATTCAAAAATTGTTGAAATGGTTCAAAATGGAAGAGGCTAAGAAGGGGTTCTTGCCCATGTCTCACGGCATTAAACTCAGCTAGACTCAGTGTCCTTCGACTACTGATGAGCGTGAGCGCATGAGAAGTGTTACATATGCTTCGGCTATTGGATCCATCATGTATGAAATGATATGTACTCGCCTAGATGTTTCCTATGCTCTAAGTGTTACGAGCAGATACCAGGCTGATCCAGGTGAAGGTCACTGGACAGCGGTAAAGAACATCCTTAAGTACTTGAAAAGGACTAAGGATGTGTTCCTAGTTTATGGAGGTGAGGATGAACTCAGTGTAAAGGGTTACACATATGCGAGTTACCTTAACGACTCAGATGATTTGAAATCACAATCAGGTTATGTGTTTGTCTTGAATGGTGGTGCTGTGAGCTGGAAAAGTTCCAAGCAAAATACGGTGACCTCCTCTTCAATAGAAGCTGAATATATTGCTGCCTCGGAGGCCGTAAAGGAAGCTGTTTGGATTAGGAATTTCCTGATCGCTCTCGGTGAGGTTCAGGGCGCGTCCAATCCCTTGGACGTTTATTGTGACAACAATGGTGCTATTGCACAAGCCAAGGAACCTAGACAGCACCAGAAGAATAAACATATTCGCATGCGTTACCATCAGATTCGTGAGTTCGTTGAGGATGCTAGTGTCATGATATGCAAAATACATACGAACTCAAATGTTGCTGATCCATTGACTAAGCCTCTCCCGCAGCCCGCGCATGAGGCACACACAAGAGCAATTGGTATTAGATACATTTTAGATTGACTCTAGTGCAAGTGGGAGATTGAAGGAAATATGCCCTAGAGGCAATCATAGAGATGATTATATTTCATATGTATCCATGAGTTATTGTAATGTTCCTTGAATATCCATATCAGGCAACTTGTATTGATTGGCAATTATGTGAATTGTTTGTGAATCTCTTTACTTGTATGGTTATTTAATAGTTGTCCCTAGTCGGAGTTCATGTGAGGACCCACGTGAATATTAGACTAGCACATCGATTGGTTGATGACTATGTTTCACAAGTCATAGACATGCAGATGACAAACCAATGATGTGGACACATGTTATGAACATGGGGTTGGACTGACCCAACTTGAGACTGGCAATTTGACTTGCATCTCTCTTTACACATCATGTACGTTTTGTCCTTAGACCTGAGATTGCCGCATGTACTTGAGATGTGGATCGACCTACTTTGGGGCTATCAGACGCTACTCTGTAACTGGGTAGTTATAAAGGTAGCTTTCGGGTTTATCCTAAAGCATGATGCAAGGCCTGATCAATCAAGATGGGATTTGCCCCTCTCTACTTGAGAGAGATATCTCTGGGCCCCTCGAGTGATCAGATCCAGAAATGCATGGACATTCTACATAAGGTTAAGAGTTAACCTAGTAAAGGGATTCCTAATCACAGTATCGAGAAAGGGAGGTCAGCTTGGAGTTAGACCAAATATCGTGAGGCAAGGGAAAGACATGTACTAAACCTTATGATGGTTCGTCCGATATGATCTTTGTATGTGTTTAGGAGATGGCACCTCTTGCTAGAGGCCGCTACCAACTATTGGCAGAATAAGTGTATTTGTGTCATGTCTATACGTATATGAACCTATAGGGTCACACACTTAAGGGGCTAGAAGCCTAATGAGGATTGGATCCGAATTAGACCAGGTTTAGGCTACTAATGAGCTGCTAATGTAGAAGCCCACTAGGGATGCCTATATAAGAGAGGGTGGGGCGAGCTGACCAGGGTTAGACCAATCCACCCAGCCGCCACTCCTCACGCCTGTGTTGCACGCGCAGACCTAGCAGTCCGGCGTCTGACGCTTCCACCCCACACGTGTGGATACCTCAGAGGTGCTGCATCTATGGCACTTGGACAAGCCGCGCAAGGGGAGCTTCTCGTGGGACGAGGACAAGGAGGAGACATGGAACGTCTGAACTGCCTCGACGCGCTTCATCAATTCCACAACTGCGCGTCTAGTGGTAATCCCGTGATCTATGACAATAGTATTCCTGGTTTACGCGGTAGAAAATTTTGATTTGCGCTAGTGTAGCCTACCCGTATCCCTTCAAAAGCTGATGGCCGACATGGAGTAGAAGCATAAAGCCGATGAAAGGGCTGAAGGAGGAACTCGCCGAGAAAGACGGCCAGCATGCCTCCAGCGCCGAGAAGACCAGGGAGCTGCTCAAGAAGGCCGAGTTGGCGGTTGAGTCGGCTAACATGGATCTCGACGCGCTCCAAGCCAAGGCCAAGGCTTGGCAAATCAAACTCGGCGCCATCAACTCTTTCCTCGGTAGTGAGTCCTTACTCTTTTTTGCACAGTGCTTTTTGTTCTTGACTCCTGCCTCTTCTTTATTATTTTGCTAACGCCCTCTTTCGCTTGTAGAGAACTTTCCCGAGGCTGATATGTTCGCCATTCGGGCCATGAAGAGAGTGAGAGCCGAGTATGGCGCTCCGGCTGATGGCGAGGTGACTAACAATGAGCATGTCGAAGCATTGTCGGAGCGCGTCAGGACCCTCAAGTCATGCGGCATGGACTTGCTCAAATCATCGATTCATGCGTTCCGCATGCTCTGGCCGGATGAAGATGCACCATCATTCATCGAGCCCCTTGCTGAAAGGCTGCTTCTTACCGAAGACAGGCTGGATCAGTGGCGTGAGTCGGCTGGACGAGCTGCAGCGGACAAGGCCCTTTCCTTCATGCTTTCATGGTATGAGGACATCAATCTTGATGTTCTTGCACGCATAAGGGGGGATAGGAAGTGGCTAAATGATCCTAAGTTGATCAACGAGCGATCCTACGCCATGATCGAGTTTACTATGGTGCACGGTTGGTGCGATAGGCCCAGCTTCCTCGACCTCGGCGAACCACTTGCTGAAGTTGCTGAAGAGGAGGGTGCTGACAGCGAGGCCACCGAGTCGGATGACCCTGAAGACTCGGCTACTAATGCCCCTGACTCGGCAGATGCTCCTGGCGATGCTCCCGGCTCCAAGACCGCTCCTCCAAGCCCAGCTGCTTCTTATACTGAGTATAAAATACTTGAACTCTGATGAGATCCCCGTTATGCCGGGTACAAATGTAACATATATTGCACTTATTGTTTGGTTTGTGCCTTGTGATAAGGCTTAAATTTCTTGTTATATTTTGCATGTGAATCATCCAAGGGCAAGTCCCCGAGTCTCATCTTGCTGTTTCACTTTTCCTTGACTTTGGCTCTTGTCTAACTTTTTCGGTGTTCGACATTAGAGTCTCAAAGTGCTAAGGGTTTAGTTAGAGGGTATGAAACTTAGATCACTTGACCCAAGATCATCCAATCATACAATACGATATAACCTGCAGTGGGTTAGTTAAAAACACAAGGTCGACTCGCGCTTCTCCTTTTACTTATCTGGCGTTCGTGTTTACTCATCCTGCATCCTTTCCTCTTGCTTGCCATGAAGCCGTATTTTTGGACAACAGCATAGTGGAAGAGTTGATTTTTTACGAGTAAACACTACTTGTTCCGAGATAAGATTTAGGTGTTACGCCAGCCGACATAAAATAATTTTAAAAGGTTAAACCTAAGGGGCAGTCCCCGAATCAGTTTTTCGAGTCATACCTTTTTATTATCAGCAAATAGCAGGCAGAAACGTCGGATATATGAGAGTTCGAGTGATACATGCACTGCTTCTCCTAAGTGTAGAAGGGGCGAAGTAGTGCCACATTGCATGGCCTTTTGGTCTCATCACCTGCTCTGTCTGCCTTGTTCTTTTGTGCTTCACGAGCATCTATGAGATAATATGAATCATTGTGCAATGCTTTTCTTACAACGAATGGACCTTCCCATGGGGGTGATAACTTATGCATTCCAGCTGTGCGGTGCACTAGTCTTAGCACCATATCCCCTTCTCAAAAAACACGAGGTTGAACTTTCTGGCTATGATAGCGTCGGTGATTTTGATGATATATAGCGGATTTGGATAATGCCAATTCCCTTGCTTCTTCGAGTAAGTCAACTCCATCTTCTTGGGCCTCTTTTACCTCGGCTTCCGAGTATTGCCCTTACTCTTGGCGAGTCATACTCTATGTCGGCAGGCAAAACTGCTTATGCCACATACACCAGGAAAAATGGCGTGTAGCCTATTGATCGATTCGGAGTTGTCCTTAGACTCCATAGAACTGAGGGTAGTTCCTCTATCCAGCAACCATGTGATCTTTGGAGTGGTTCCATGAAACGGGGTTTTATCCCGGATAAAACTAAGCCATTAGATCGTTCAACTTGTCCATTTGATTCTGGATGAGCGACTGATGCTACGTCAGGTCTTATTCGGTTTTTTCCGCAGAATCGAGCAAAAGCTCCTTTGGCAAAGTTTGTGCCATTATTTGTGATTACACTGTGTGGGTAACCATATCTCAGGATTATGTCCCTTAGGAATATGACAGCTGTTATTTCGTACAATTTTTTGATGGGCTTCACTTCTATCCATTTGGAGAACTTATCAATCATTACCAATATATGAGTCATGCCTCCCCTAGCTAGCTTGAATGGTCCTACCATATCCAGGTACCATAGTGCGAATGGCCAAGTGATTGGTATAGTCTTCAATTCAGATGCTGGTAAGTGTGACTTGGATACATAATGCTGGAAACCGTTGCATTTTCCGACTAGCTCTTGTGCTTCTGCCAGTGTGCTTGGCCAATAAAATCCATGTCAGAATGCTTTGTCCACCAATGCCCTTGATGATGCATGGTTCCCACATTCTCCTTGGTGAATATCCAATAATATTGCTTGGCCTTTCTCTGAACTAATGCAACGCTGCAGTACACTCGTCACACTTCTCTTGTACAGCTCCTTGTTGATTATGGTGTATGCTTTTGCCCTTTTTTCTGTTTGCCTTGCCAATATCTCATCATCCGGCAAAGTTCCATCTTTTAAGTAGTTGAATATTGGCTGCGCCCATGTTGGTATTAGTGGTGCCAGATCTGTTTCCCCATCAATTTCCATTGGCTCAGTCGACATATGTTCTCCCGACATGACTTGAGGAGTCCTCGAGTGTGATTTGGCTACCACTGAGGTGAGCGGATCAGTCCCCGAGTGGCTCGAACCTGCCCCTGAGTCAACGTCCATTGGCACAATGTCTGACTCTTGTGTTGTCGGGATGAATATTGACTCGGATGCTAGTGAGGGCTTGATCGATGGTTTCCTGAGATATTCCAACGCGATTCCTGGTGGATTGCTTGCCGAGATGAGCCTAACTTGGATAGTACATATGCTGCCTCATTCTCTGCTCTTGGTACGTGATGGAACTCACACCCGTCAAAGTATCCCGAAATTTGTTGCACATGGAAACGATATAGTGCCATGTTTGCGTCCAACGCGTCCCAATTCCCAGATACTTGCTAAATCACCAAATCCGAATCACCAAAACACATGATCCTTTTGATGCCAATCACTTTGGGCACTTTGATGCCGTGAACAAGTGCTTCATACTCGGCAACATTGTTGGAAGCAGCAAAATGGATCTGTAACACGTACTTGACCTGATCCCTCTTTGGCGACGGGAGCACTATTCCGGCGCCTAAACCCATTTTCGTCTTGGATCCGTTAAAATGCATCTTCCAATAATTCGTATCTAGGAGAGGTGGTTCGTATTGCATCTCCATCCAATCCACGAAGAAAACTGCCACGGCTTGATATTTAATCGCAACTCGCCTATCATACTGTGGAGTATATGGTGCTAGATCTATGGCCCATTTTGTGACTCGGCCACTGGCATCTTTGCTTCCTGATATATCCGATATAGGCGCCTCACATATTACCCGGATTAGGTGTTCTTGAAAATAACGTTTCAGCTTCTTTGCTGCCATATATACCCCATATGTCATTTTTTGGTAATGAGGGTAATTCTGCTTTGATATAGAGAGCACTTAGCTCAAGTAATAAACTGGCCTTTGGACTGATTTGCCCTCTTCTTCGCGTTCAACCACTATTACTGCATTTACAACTTTGTTGGTTGCGGTGACATAGAGCAACATTGGCTCTTTAGATAGTGGTGATTCTAATATTGGTGATGTTGCCAACATCTTCTTGAGTTCTTGGAAAGCGTTATCAGCTTGCTGCGTCCATGTGAATTTGTCTGATTTTTTATCAGTTGATGTAGTGGTAGGGATTTTTCACCTAGCCGAATAATAAACCTACTCAACAAGGCCAGGCATCCTGTGAAATTATGGACATCGTTGAGGGTTTTTGGCAATTCCATTATTTCTATGGCCCTAATCTTTGTCAGGTTAGCCTCAATTCCTCAGCTGGTTACAAGAAATCCAAGTAACTTGCCAGCCGGGACACCAAATGTGCATTTTTCCGGGTTGAGTTTCATCTAGAATCTTCTTAAGTTTGCGAATGTTTGACGCAGGTCCTCAATTAGAGTATGACTTTGCTTGGTTTTTATCACCACATCATCGAGATATACTTGAACATTTTTGTCCAACTGATCTTGTAAGCATTTTTGCATGCATCTTTGATATGTTGCGCCTGCATTTCTCAATCCGAATGGGATGGTACGATAGCAATAAGCCCCGTACGGGGTGATAAAAGCTATTTTTATTTGATCATTCGGATTCCTTGGTATCTGGTGGAATCCAGAGTACGCGTCCACAAATGACAACAACTCACACCCGACAGTAGAATCTATGACTTGATCGATCCGTGGCAGGGGGAATGGATCTTTTGGACAAGCCTCATTGAGGTTTGTGTAATCAATACACATGCGCCACACCACCGCCACGTTCGGGTCATCCTTTTTCTTCTCGACCAAGACTGGATTTGATAACCAATCCGGGTCCAGTACTTCCATGATGAATCCAGCGGTTAAGAACCTGGCTATCTCGGCAGCTATCACTTTCCTCCTATCTTCGGCAAAGCGGCGGAGGGGTTGATTCACCGGCTTGGCATCTGGCCTTACATGAAGAGAGTGCTCAGCCAGCTCCCTCGAAACTCCTTGCAAATCCTGTGTGGACCATGCAAAGATATCCCGATTCTCACGGAGGAAGCTGGTGAGCTCGTTTTCCTATTTGCCAGTTAGCCCTGCCCCAATGGTAACTGTGTCCTCTAGGAAAGTTTCATCCACTTGTACCTTCTTGGTCTCTTTGGTAGCTTGGAATGACACATTGCCATGAGGATTAGTGAGAGCCGGCATGGAAATTTGTGCTGCTTTGGCCAACGCTGTGACCTCCAACATTTGATGCTTTTCCTGTGCTATGACCAGTGACTCGGCCAGTGAAGATCCGGTTGAGGCACAAGAAATAGATCTTTTGTAATCTCCTTCGACTGTGATCACCCCACATGGACCTGGAAGCTTCATCTTTAAGTAAGAAATGTCAGGAGTAGCCATAAACTTTGCCATAGCCGGCCTGCCAAGTAAGGCATGGTATGAGCTGACCAAGTCGACCACTTCGAACTCTATAGCTTCAGCGAGACAATTATCTATGTTGCCTAATAAGACGTCGACCCAGATCTTGCCAATTGGCTCATAGTACAATCCCGGCACGATGCCATGGAACGTTGTGTTAGTTGGCTCCAGCATGTTTATGGTAATGCCTAACTTGAGCATGGTATCCTTGTACATGATGTTGATGATACTGCCATCATCGATCAGTACCTTGGAAAACTTCACATTGATATCAGGGCCCATGAAAATTGGATCTAAGACTATAGCATAACCTCCTAGGGTTGGCATGATCTTGGGGTGATCCTTTATGCTCCAAGTTATCTCATATTCAGACCAGTGCATGTACTTAGAAATTTCCAGCATTGTGGCATTCACTTCCATCATTCGTCTCTGCTGGCTATTTTTGTCATTCGGCTCTGTGATGAAGACAACATAGCTCTGGTGATGTTCCCTGTACTCATTTCTAGTTTCGTGGCCGACATGAGCATCGTCACCTCTTGGATTGTGAACCTGGTGCACAACTTCCCTTCTTTCTTGATTATGATACCTCGGCTGCCTGTTTTCATATCTTTTATCAGCTCCCACAGCTTGAGAATTCCCTCCTATGAGTGGTGGAGGGGGAGGTGGTGGTAGCTGCTTACTCGGCGAATCCACTCTATCTCCTTTCTGAAACCAAGTGCATTGGCTTGTTGTGTTATTTGTCGGCTTACTCGGACTAGGCGTGTGAAATTTACACGGCTGGTCCAACATCATATCATATGTATACTTTTGTCTGTCCCGATAATGCTTTCTCTGTTTGTATGGCTTTTTGCCATCATTCTTTTGTATCCACTGCTGTTGTCCATTTGTCCTTTGACGTTGGCTACTTCGAGCATCTGGATGATCCTGGCTCACGGCCGCCACCTCAGTCGAACCATATTTGTAGTCTGGCCCTTCATCTCTTCTTTTTCTTATGTATTCGGCCCTTTCCTAGCGCCTTTGCGACCCGATAGCATCATAGATTTGAGTCTCAGTTATCCCGTCTTCCGACATGAGCAGAGGCTGATTCGGATCTCCTAACGCTTACGAGTCAGCAATCCTTATTGTTTCTGCCAAGCTTGCCGGCATATCCCGCTGAAACCTTTGCCACAACACACTTCTGTGTCTGCATCCTTGAGCAAACCAAGCGATTGCCTGTGATTCGATTACCCCTTCCCAAGAGTTGCGCATTGTGCACCATCTTGTGAGGAACTATCTGTCTGTCTCATTCCGCCTTTGCTTGCACATTGCTAGATGTGGTGGGTGATTCGGCCTCTTGTAGGTGCTCGTGAAATTGCTCACAAAAGCGTCCGGAAAATCGATCCAGCTGTTGATGCTTCTAGGTGGCAAGTTGTTCAGCCATACCCGTGTTGGTCCTTCTAACATTTGCGGTACATAACATACTTCCCATCTCAAATTTCCCTGCGCAATTTTCTCGGCAGTTCCATAATCTATGATCCAGTCTTCTAGCTTTGTGCTTCCATCATAAGTTTCTGTTCCTCTGGATAGCTGGAAAATTTGTACAGGTGGATCCTTCATGATCCTTGGGCCAAAGCATGGTGGACCCTATGGAACTTGTGACTCCATCAACTCTGCCATCTTTATTCAGTCATGCTTCAGCCTTGCATGATCCGGCTGAAGGTTCCTTCCTTCAAGTCTGGCTCCCATTGCTTGATATGTGTGATCCGGCAATTCATACCCGTCGTTCACCATTGCCGATTAACCATCATTGTATCTATTTGCGTTCAGGTCAGCAGGCTATTGTACTGATTTTCCCGCACTTTGCTGTCTTCTTTCGGGCTGGGCTGGAGGATTATTCGGTGCTGTATTTCCTCCTCCTGCAGAGTGAGCTCCACGCCTAAGTTGAGGCGCAAAATTTTGCCATCCATTGTCATTCCTTTGCCCTGCTTGCCTGCATTTTCCTGGTTCTCATTTCTCGGGGCGTTATTCCTTCTCGTTCCTTGTGCATGCGCTGGGTTTCCCTGAGCCAGGTCATAGGTGATCATTTGCTTGTTCCTCCCTGAATCCACACTCTTTTCTTTTCTCTGTCTTGGCGCCGCTCCAGGTGAGGATGCCGTATGACCTGCTGATCGTGCCGGGATAGGAGTTGCCGAATGAACTAGCTGTGACCTCCCTGCTATACCTGGATTCTCCCTGTAGTATGCTTCATTCATCATGCTTTCTGCTCTTACCAGTTCACTGACTCGCTCTTGTTGTCTTTTCTTCGCTTCACCTATCAAATGGGGTAGCTCTGCCATTGCTGCTTATGCGGCTCGCAGGTTAGATGCTACTGTATTGTATGTCGGCCACATTGCTGTTTCGTTAATGTTCTCTGGTGTTATTTTTGATGTTGCATCCGCCATCTCCTCATTGAGGTTTATTCCTCTTAATCTAGTTGCATCAAGCCGAGTCTTTGCGCCCTTGACTCGATTTGCCGAGTTGAGATCTCAGATTGTGATATCCACATCTTGCTGTAACTGCGCTAACTCCTTTGCCTTCTCCAAAACCTTTATCCTGGCCCCTCTAACTCGGCCTACACGCGTGCCGGATCAGTTGCTTGCGCTACTGGCTCTACCAACTTGTCTATTGCGTCTTGCAGCTCTTTAGCCCTCTTACTCCTAGCTATTTTTTCTAGCTTTTCTATCGGTGCCTTTGTTGTTCTTGCAGCCCTCGGTGTATCCTCTTGATTTCCTCCCTTAGCATTCCCCTTCACTACTGGAGCTACTAGAGGAGCTGTTGGGTTAGGGGTTTTCATCATTACCTCAACAGATACGAGTTGGTGAAGCTTCCCTGCGACAGGAACTGCAGGTGGATCCGGCACTAGGAAGACGTGCTCCGGATATGCGTGCTCCATGCGAACCGCGACGTAGACCTGGTGCTCGCCAAACTTGAGGAATTGACCGCCCCATGGGAACGGTTTTGTCCCGAAGCACAAAGCGTGTCGCTGACAGAGTTGAGTGCTCCAAACCTCTGGATGAGGCCGGAGTAGACGCGCTCGCTGGTCTTGGTGATGATATTGCGCGTCCGTATGAAGACTCCATCAAGCACCTGATTTTTCCCCAGGGTGGGCACCAACTTTCGTGGTGGTTTCACGACAGATGTCATGGGTAGGCTTAAGTTGGGGGCCGAATGGGTGCTTGTGGTCACCGGGGAGGGAGTGCACGGTCTTGCCATGCACGAATAACAAGATGAACTCTCCACACTTAGGAATTTTATTGATGCTAGAAGTTTTCATCTGCTCCTCGAGCTGTATGAACTAGTGTTCTATGCACTAGTTCCCTACTTGGTCCAACCTGCTTATACTACAGCTATGCCCCTCCTTATATAGGCATAGCTAGCTAGGTTACACCCCTTTGGGTTCTAGGGTTACTGTTTGGATCTTGGTCCCTACTATGCGGGCTAGGTCCTGGGCCCAGTGGCCCAATCCAAAAAGCTAGACAGCTAACGGTATTCAGGTATGTCGCCTCCTGTTCCTTTTGGCGTCACTTAGTAACTTTGTACGTCAGCCCTTGCTTTGGGCATCACCCGGCTCCTTTCGTGTCACCCGGCGTCGCCCTTCTCTTTTGACCATGCTTTACTATGGTCCCTCCTGAACCTCACTCGAAAATGTGCCACACGTCCTATCTAACTCGGCCCCTCCTCGGGAGGCTCGTCTAGTTGGTTCCTTGCAAGGTTAACATCTTTGTCCTATACGGGCCGACATAGTTTCTATGTCGGAAGTATACTATCCTCTTACCCGGCCATACTTACTTGGTCTGGTTCTTTCTTCACCCGGCGTAAGCCAAGCAGGGTTGTGTTTTACCCCTTGTGACCCTACCGGGGGTTATCCCCCTGACATTTTGAAAACACTATGGTGGGGTCAAACCCCAAAATATTTTTATCATCAAAAACAACAGTTTCCAAGGAGATGAAATGCTAATCATCCTAACATCGATCTAAAGGGTAAAAGTGGGTGTCAATAAGGGTAGGTGTCCTACGATACACTCATCCATAACTTGGAGGAGCCAAGTTACTATCATTCTTTTATTTGAAACAAACCATGCAAGTAGCCATGTAGTTCATAAACGAGATACAAAACAAGTGATAAAAAGGAATAGGGAAAGTATAAGGATTCAGTAATGGTGGCTTGCCTATGACTAGCGTGATGTCTCTTGACTTCATTAGAAATACCAGAATACCGAGAATACCCAAATATAATAATAATGAGAATTCCTTATTCTCAATGTCGCACCATCACATCTATCTCCGTTATTGAGCAAACATGCAAACAAGCAAGGCCACAATCAAACAAGGCATACAAATATTGATACCATAGAACAAGGCAAATATAATCACATGATATAAAACAGTAGGGTGCTAGAAGATTGGCTTGATGAGATCGGTAAATGACTTGGAATCATTTGTAGAAATTTTAATAAGATTTAAGGTCTAGAAATTACTTAGGAGAGGGGTTTTAGACCAAGGTCATATTATGTATGATACCATTGTATAAAAATGATACCATCAGATAGGTGTTGATAAAATGAAACCAGCAAAAGTGGTTTCACTATTTTACCAATTTCCTTTGAATTACTATGAATTCCCTAGTGATAAAGCTCTAGTTTTAGCAAAATAATTCACCAGAAAAGTTCTGTAGGTCAAAAAATTATTTACTTGGATGGTTATATAGTTTTTGATGTAATGATTCACAGAGAGTTAGAATCATGTAAAAATATTTAACAGTATTCCCTCAGGAAATTCCCAAAGGAAGTACTATAAGGTTTTTGTATTTTTATCCAGAATTAATATACATAGGCTTTTGATATCATTCCAAAGGCACATGTTAGGTATTTGAATTTCCTTTCTGTAGGACTTGGAATCACCCTTTTTGGATTTACATAACTAGTGTAGTGATTTTATTAGCGAATTAACTATGCACAGAACTATTTAATTCACAATAAATCAATGGTGGCTTAATTAATTTAGGGCTTCTAGGGTTTGATGGATATTGGTATTTGTATGTTTCTAGATTTGGATTTAGTCCAGTACCATTCTTGGTTACACCTAGAGAAATACCTAAGGAATAGGATGGCTTGGTTTTTTTATTTTTACTGGGGACAATTTAGGAAGAAAAATAAGATGAGACCAATGATGAGTGGTAGGTGCCTTCAGGGACTACCAGAGGAAGTTGGGTTTACTATATTTGGACTCATGAAACTTCCTAAGGGATTTATATACTAAAAAGGACACATTCTGGTACTTTATTTACTAGAAAATATCTGAAAAGTATTTTAGTACAGTTCTAAATATGCATGTTAGAGTAGATGTTCAGGCATGTGTGAAAATGCTAGATGATTATTTGGGGGTATTTTCCAGTTTTGAAATGATTTAAACTAAATGATTAGATTGTAGATCTGGGAAAATAAGTAAACAGAAAAGGGGATCTAGGCAGGATCTGCTAGGAGATGGGCCACTCAAGGGGGAAACGGCCCACCCGGTAGCTTCTCGAGCTGGAGGAGATTTTCCGAAACCCACCAGGCGGGGCCCACGAATTAGAGTTGGTGGTCGGCGAAGGGTTACCAAGATATAGGGCCCGTCGTATTAAGGACAGATCCATGACCCTGGGTCATCGTTTTCCCTGCAATACACGGTGGCAAGGAAGAACCCTAGGGCGACGCTGAGGGGTCACGGGAGCTCACCTGGCTAATCTAGGACGACCGTGGAGGCGACGGGGAGACGCGGCACGTCGAGACGGTTCCGGAGAGGGGCATCATCGATCTGCTTTGAGACAAGAAGGGGAGTCATGCCTCCCACGACGGAGTTCACTCAGGAGATTGTCGAGCCCGCCCTTGACGGTCATCATGGCGAAGGAGGGGACTTAGAGAGGATGTAGAGGTCAGAGGAAACGTCGGGCCGGTCTAGGCGATGCATGCAGGGGCTTGGATCCGTCAGGCTGGACGGGGAGCTCCCAAATGGGATGCACAACGGCGCATGCTCCAGGGGTCCTGCAGCAGTAAGCAAAGGGAGGTAGATCATAGGTAGGAGAGTCCAATTTGGCTACATGCAGGAGTAGGTGATCAGGGAGAGGGCGACCTCGAGCTCGATTTCAAGAATGGCTGAAAGTGATATTTCTTATTCTTGTGGCCAGCAGATAGGTAAGGAGGGGATGGGAAGCTCGGGAGAGCTGAGTGAGGAGAAGAGGAAGCAAATGGGTGAAGGGGGAGGTGATGGGTGACATATGGGTATTTATCCCAAGTTGGCATGGTGCATGGTGGACAAAGTCCATGGGAACAAGAGAGAGGAGTAGGGCCTTCTGGTTGGTCAAGTGTGCGGTGGAGAGAGGTGTGAGGATGCTTTGGAAGGGCAGAGGTCAGAGGGATTGATGCATCTCACTTAATGAGCAAGATTTGGCAAGATATTCTTGCCCCTCTCTCTCACTATCTCCACAAGCTAGTGGACAAAAGGGAAAGGGTTCTACAGTGTTTCTACATTGATTTCGAAAAGGAGGGTGGATGAGTGCTGGGGATACTTGCTTGACCATATTAGTAGAGATTTTGGGGGGTTTAGAGATATGAGTTTGAAAGTTTTCAAATATAGAGATTTCTGAAGCAACTCTGGATTTTTGCATTAGGCAAGATGAGCCAAAGGTACTGGTTAGGAGATATTTTCAAGACTACACTCCTACATTGGACAAATGTGGTTTTTGATGTGAGATTGTCCTAAATACCATGTCACACATTTGGGAATTTTCTTGGAATTTAATTGGATAGAAAAGTATTTTTAAACAATTATTTTTTGTTTCTGCCATTTAAGAAAAAGGGCAAAAAGAAATAATAAAGGATCTCAAAAATATTTATTTTTGAGTTGGGAAGGTAGGATATGATATATAGGAATCAAGTGTTACTTGAGTTGGCAAGGTGGTTTGGAGAAAAACAAACTTGCCTTTATAGGAATGGTTTTGAAGATTTTGCCAAGAATGGAATTCAAATGTTTTTAGGGCACAACTAATTGTGGAAATTATTTGGTAAATGATTATATCCAAGGTGGATGATGTCAACTTGAAGTATCGATCATTAACAACCTTGGAGTTCAAAAATCTACCTTGGAAATCGAAGGAGTCTAGATTTTAGAGGATATAAGGTTTTGATGTTGAAAATATACCTTGGAAATGGAAGGATTCTAGATTTTAGGTTGGATTAGGGAGATCAAATCTCACCTCGATACCAGAGATAGATGGATGGTATACCAAGTTATATAGATGATCATGACGATAGGAGTTCGGCTTGATTATATTTGAGGTGGTATTGAAGTGATGGCAAACTTTGTTAAAGATAAGGCTGCCATAGAAGATTATCAGGAAGCCTCATAAACCATGTGGGTTTTAAGAAGAACAAAGCTCAATTAAGAACAAGTTAAGCGTAGATTGATATATCATGGTAAGTAGATCATAACCATTCAAAGACTTGGTCAAGTGAAGGTATTATATGGATGTGAGCTTCTGCCAAAGTAGGCAAGATGATATGGTTGGCATATAAGATTATTTTCTTGACTACAAAACCATCATGGATGAGTGGTTATAAGTAGGGTATAGACAAGGGAAAGATTGGGCTTTGCTAGTACTAATGATGTATTACAATATGGTTAAAGTACCTTCTCAAGAATGCAACTGATTGATATAGGTGGAGTCTCAAAGATTGAATCCAGATAAGGATTTCAGACTTAGCCAAATCTCGCATATTTGTGGATTTCAACTATTATGAAAGAGGAAAGGATTTGGAGAAGATGCAAGAGTTCATTCTTATCATTAAATTGGATGATGTTGAAGGATAGCTTTGTAGAGGAGATTCATGCTTGTACATGGTCTTTGATGAGTTAGATGCTAATCCAAAGGATTACGTCAGGATTGATCTGGTTAAGGGGATTAGAGGTTCACTTGGTGACTTAGGATAGATCCAACTTAGGAGGCTTGGTTCAAGATTTGGTTAACTTAACCATTGGTTTGGTCCTAAGGTATGAGATACTAGATTATCCCACTCTAGTTCCTAAACAATCAAGGCAATCAGCAGATCAAGGCAACTCATCTTGACAAGAAAAAATATTACTAAGGTTACCATCAAGCCTAGCTTGAGGTAAGAATGGTTAATTTGAAGAGGTTGTGTTTTGAAGTAAGATAAGGCCTCTTGGGTATTTCTACCAAGATTGGAATGAAAAGGTTTTAGGAAAGGTTCTTGGAAGACCTAGAGGTAAGAGTAGTTGAAAGTTCTGTCTTGGAAACATAGGTCTCCATAGTTCTGTTAATAGAAACTAATAGAACATTTTGTTGTGTCAAAGTCATCCTGGATCAGGTCTAGAATGCTAGAACATTTGATAATATGAAAGATGATCCAAGACATTTCTTTTGAAAAACAGTTTGTGTCAAATAGGGTTGAGGTAAGGAGTATATGATCTAATACACAATCAGTTGCATGAGCACAAGCAAACGATTAAACAAACATTGCAACACTTATCAAGAGAAATAAAGAAATTGTAACCCCGAATTTTTGCATTTTGGACCATAAATCTGGGTTGCTGAAATTGGGATGTTACACAGGCTTTCCTTTACCGAGGTGACTAGCTCCACAGTACCACTATACTTCCTTTCAGACTATATCTCGCACTCCGCTCAATGAAGTTACCGCCCTACCCTTGACACGATCCAAGGTATTCGATGCTTCGAGGGCATGGGGCGGCATAGCAGTAAGGAGCCCTACCCTTGACATGCTCTATCCCCTTGCGAGCGGGGGGCCTCATGATGTCTGTACGGTACCTCAGGAGGCATTGTTGCCTCACGAGGGTGGTGGTATCTCCGGCGCAGGGCTCGTCGATCGCGGGGCGTGGCACCCTGTTTTCCAGATCCCCCATAGTAGCCCCCGGGTGCTTGGACTGCACATGCCCCTAGGTGGGATAGTAGGGTCAAGCGGCCCTAGATGATGGACGGGCATCCACGCTTGCTTGGTCAATGAGGACCTACCATGCTTGAATATTTCTCGTGAATCCCAACTGGTCGTGCACTCTCGTCCGTTGATCTCGGGCGCGCAGCTCTCGCTCCGGGAGTTGTTCCCACAACGCGATGACCCGTGGGGCCTAGCGGTTAATACTGTGCACACAACACAGTGATGCATCTTTTCAACTGGCATGGTTAAATCAAGGGGTGGGGAAAGAATAGTTTCACTTCCACGCCACTGCTCCCCTTCTCCCTTTTGTGCTTCTAAGCCAAAGCCTCGCCCCCTTCCATGGCGTCCTGCATCTTCCCCTTTCCGCGGCTAGCGAGGATGTGTTGGTCGAGACACAGGTTGCCCCGACTCTGGCTGGAATGGCGGAAGCCCCGCCGGTGAAGCGTGGCTATGGGCATACGCGCGGAAGCGGCCGAGGGAGTCGTGGCGATCATGGTGCGGACCTCACCATGGTCACGTCTTTGGAGGTAGAATAGGCCGTCAGGGAAACCTCTGTTAGACGTGGGCACGGCCGTCCTGCGGGAGTGGCTGAGGTTGTCACGGGGGCATGGCGGTAGGTACAGGGTCAAATCCGGACCTTCCTCGCCTGTCGCTGCTGTCCCCCATGTGGTGATCGAGGTGGAGGACGACCCCATTCCTGTTCGGGTGAAGGACTTCATCGTCATCCTCGGGAACTCTAAATGATTCGCCCTCATGAGGCTCCCATCACACTTTGCCCTTGGAGTCATGGAAAGCCTCCCCAAGGAGGGGGGCTGCGGCACTCCGGGGGGCACAGGAAATGGAGGGTGAGTGTCAAGACCCTTCCTCCTGACGAGATGTACCTTAGTCGTGCTGGAGCCGCTTCCTCATCACCCACCACATCTATCGTGGCTCCGTGTTGCGCTTTCGCTTCACTGGTGCAGGAAACCTTCTTTGTTACGGTGTTCGACACTCTCCTCTGTCGAGTTTCCTACCGCCGGTACTCTAAAGGTGTCGGGGTAAGATACCCGCGGCTAGAATATCCACCGCCAAACCTTCACGACTGAGCGCTCGGGGTCTGAGATTACCTGTATGGCTATGCCTAGCAGGAAGTGAAGCTCTACAGTACCCGCAGAGGACGTCAGATCCAACACACCACCTGGAGGCTGCGACCCAGACTCGGCTCGATTGTAAATCACTTCTAGGACCACTGACGATTGAACGTTACTGTCCTTATCCATGAACCGCATAAACGAGGCGGGCTTCGCTGCCGGTGACTCGGTCGCCGTAGGCTTGGCCTTGATGGGAGGATCCACCTCCACGACTTCGACCTCCTCGGCGGACGACCCCGCCGCTTGAAACGCTGCAGCACCAGCTTCGGCCGCTTTTGACGCGCATGTCGCCGAAGTGGCGACCTTCTTCTTCTTGATGCCCGCTTCGGGCGCCTCGGTTCTGATATCCTTCCTCTTCATGGAAGGATCTTCTGCTACAACAAAAGGCTTTCCCATGACCTTCGTCGCGGTACCACACTGGATATTTTTTGGTCTGTCACTAGAAAACATTATGACAGCTAAGTTGGGTGATCCAAATAAACACAAACAATTTTAAAAGGGATCAAAATCAACACTTACTTGGAGACTTGGATCTTTCATAGCCCGGTAATTATATGAGCGGGCTTCTCCAGTTCTGGCCCAATGGGCCGCGATAGCCCCACCTCCAGCAAGCTCGCTTGGAGCTGCTGCTTTGGCGGAGCCTTCGGCTCGCCTGCGGGCTTGGAAGGTGTTGTATCCCGCTTGGACCTTGCCTCCACGGTGACCTCTAGATCACTATCTCCTTCACTGAGGATAAGACTAGCCTCGGTCTCATGGTGCTGTTGTCCGCGCATATTATGGGTTGCCCATGGATGGTCACGCTCATCTTCGATGTCTTCTCCTTCCTCCTCCTCGCAAGGCGGAGGAGTATCATGTTTCCTCCTAGAGGATATCTTGTGGCACATCTTCATCCATAGGAGGCGGCCACTCTTCCAGGATCTTGAATTTCTGAAGACAATCACATATGTCAATGCAAAATAAATAAGTGCAACTGGAAAGTAAATAGTTTAGAAGACACTTACTGTGTGAGCCGAGACGTCGTCTTACTTGTATAGGGCGAGTCCGTCGGCCATGCCAGCGTACGTCGCCTCTGTGATTTTATTGAGAGCGGCGACGTAGTCCTTCGCCTTCCACTACACCTATTTTGCACATCAGTGTTGTGGTTCATCAGTGGAATCAGTAGGCAGCCGAGCTAGCAATTGAAGAGGTTGATCGTCTTCAACCACTCGTCTTGTAGCTCGTTCATTCGGGCGATCATCTCTGTGACCACAATTCTTTATGGCCACGATAGCTCCTTCTTCGATAGCCGCCAGGGAACATTGTGCCATGCGGTGTATGCCGGGATCGCCACCTCCCCGTACTGGGTCGACTCCTTCATGTAAAACTAGGAATTCTTCTAGTCGCTAGCCGCCTTCTTCGGGAACATTAGTTTAAAGAAATGGGCACTGATGGGCATATGCCGAGTGGGGTATACCCAGCAGGACATTCCCTACTGGATCATACTCTCAACGAGTGGGCCTGCAGGACGGCGACTGGACCGCAACCCAAGAGGAAGCCAGGTGACTGGATACGGAAGGCCTATAAGCACAGCTAGGCCCAGTCGGATTTGGTCAAAACCCTACGAGTCCTTATCTAACTCGGTTGTAGATCTGTAAACCCTAGAGAGGTGACTCTATATAAACCTCCCTAGGGCACACATAGGACTTATGTTCCATCATACACCCCCTCGAAATGCCGCCTAGTCGCCGAGCTCATCCTTTGTAATCTCTCATCAATACAATCTAGCAGGATTAGGTCTTTACCCTCTGAGGGGCCGTACCTGGGTAAATCCCTTTGTCTTTGCCCTCATCTCGCACCGCAGACGGCTGGTCGTCGGCCTTGCCCCTCGTTCTACTACTTTCTGCCAATCGCAGCATCTGCCGTGGTCATTCCCATGACAGTGCCGCCCACCGTGGGGCCTGGTCGGTCAGGCCTATGTTCTGCGGCGAGACCCTATTTGCCCATCAACCGGACGATCGCAACCGGTCGCATGATCACCATCGGTGAGATACTCCAAATCTTGCCCAGCAGCTATGTCCCGGCGTCATGCCCGGTCACACACAGCGTCATCATGCCGATTGGCACAATCAGCCTCTTTGTCGGCTTCATTGATGTCATCGTCTCGGGGGACTCGACGCGCATCGACGAGTCGCCGCCATGCGATCGGCTCTCTGAGAGCCACGTCCGCACCATCCACCGCCTCGCCTCTGAGTATGACTCGACCACTAGAAATATGGCCGAGACCAACGCGGCCGCAGATGATGCGGCCCTCAACAACGACGCCGACTCGGAGACCCCGACCTCAATAACCGAATCCATTGTTGCCGCATTGCCAGCGGGCTCCATCACCCAAGTCTCCAACATGGGGGATTTTGAGGATCCATCTATCCTCGGGATCTTCGAGTCCGACTCCGGATCGCAGAACTCCGGCGACCTCCACGCCGGATCGGGTTGCTTCATTGCGACCTACATGGCAAGCGGCACGAGCACCCCGCCGGACCCCTTCTCCATGCCGATCCCGCCAACCGCGACGGCGGGGAGGTTGAGGAGGTGCGCCTACGCTTGGAGGAGACAACACGCAAGGAACAAGCCAAGCGCTAAAACTTCCGCCTCGAGCAGTCCACGACGCAGGAGCTATCGCTCTACCACCAGTGCCACATCAGGACGCGCTTGAACCCCACAGTTCAGGGCTGCGACCTGAACTTCGACGATGACAACGATCCGGCTCACGTGGCCGATCGCACGATCTGCGAGAACGCGCCACCAGGTGATATGTCGAAAACATATCTACTTTCCCGAACACTTTTGCTATTGTTTCTATTATAAACTTGTGTGATTTGGATACAACTAACACATACTGACGTTGTTTTTAGCGGAATTACCTTGGTGTCTAGTTTTTGTGCAGAAAATCGACTATCAACAAAAAATCCCGAAAAATATGACAAAAAAAATATTTCACCAGAAGATCCACGGAGCCAGAAGACGAAACTGAGTGGAGGCCTGGGGGCCCACACCCCTTCCAGGCGGGGTGGGCCCTTCCCTGCGCCTAGGGGGTGTGGCCACTCCAGGCACCCTCTCGGGCTCCCTCTGCGCCTATAAGTTGCCCCTTGACCTAAAAACCGACGGGGTTCGACGTTTTTCCAGAAAGAGTTCCGCTCCACCGCCACCATCAGAAACCAAGATTCGGATCCATAAACTCCGTTATCGCACCCTGCCTGGACGGGGAATTTGGAGAGGATCATCACCATCGTCATCACCAACTCTCCATCAACCATCGATGTTTCCCCCATACATGAGTGAGTAATACCCCGCTGTAGGCTATGGGGATGGTAGGGATTGGATGAGTTCTATCTTGTAATCGAATAAGATTAGTAGGGCATAGTACCTAGTATCTCTATTAGTGTTATTTGACTTTGTTGCAACTTGTTGTGCTTAATGCTTGTCACTAGGGCCCGACTGCCATGATCTCAGATCTGAACTTATTATCGAATCATTATGATAGTATTGTTTGTGATCTTACTGCAAGTTGTGTACACATATCGTTGTCCGGATCCAAAGGCCCCGAAGTGACAATAATTGGTACAACCGGAGGGGATGGCTGTGATGTGAGGATCACATGTGTTCACGAAGTGTTAATTCTTTGGTCCGGTGCTCTATTAAAAGGAGCACCTTAATTGCCAGTAGTTCCCTAGAGGCCCCGGTGCCACGTGCTGGCTGGACAGAAGATGTTGTGCAAGTTCTCATTGCGAGCATGTATGACTATATATGGAGCACATGCCTAGGATTGTTTAGTACTTGGATGCTTGTTATTATTTATCTGCAATGCCCTAGATCTTGAAGTTACATGTTTAGACTCGTCCATGCAACGGCCGTCCATCCATCCCTATGCCTACCGCACTAGAATCCTACTGTTACCGTTACTCTTACTATTGCTCCTGTTTTGCTGCTGTTGCTTTGTTGTTGCTATACCAAACTGTTGCTACTGATAAACTTCTGTGAGCAAGAACTATTTCCAGGTGCAGCTGAATTGACAACTCAGTTGTTAAGGCTTGAAAGTATTCTTTGGCTCGCCTTGTGTCGAATCAATAAATTGGGTAATACTACCCGCTAAGACTGTTGCGATCCCCTACACTTGTGGGTCATCAAGACTATTTTCTAGCGCCGTTGCCGGGCAGCATAGATTTATTTGTAAGTTCACTTGGATCTATTATTGTTCACTGCTACTCCTTTCATTATTGGTAATCTCGTGATGGAAAGTTCCCTATTTTACCATCCACTACAAGAAGAGGTACAGTCCTAAATACCTATGTTTCTCTTGATTCACCGTGTGTTATAAGTAAGCTTGTCACACCACCACCACATACCCATGCTACACACATTGCTACTACTGCTGAATCTGAAACTGCTTTTGATGCTCATGATGTTACTTCTACTGTGCTTGATGCGACTGGTTCATTAGGTTCTTTTCTAGATGCTACTATGGCTAGTCTAGGAAATACCGAAACTCCTAGTGAAGATACTGTTACACCTGTTAGCTCACCTGAGTCTAGAGAGAGTTATGATATTAATGATGGTTACATTGAGTTCACTGATGAATTTGTTGAAGAGTGTCGAAACACACATGGTACTAGTGCTATTAAGAGTCTCCTTGCTAGACGCACCATTATTCCTAAGTTGTCTTCTGATCCTAAGTTTGTGTAGAACCCCCAGTTTTAGTAAATCAATATTTAGGGTTGATTGTGCATCCATGAGCATCATTCCTTTAAAATGCATTGAAGAAAATAACAAAACCCTACCCTCTCCCTCTATTTGAAAACAATTAAAATGGTTTTGAAAATGTTTCAAAAGTGCAGCCCAGGACGCAGCCCACTCCCTCTTCCCTCACTGCAAGCTTTGCCACGGCCTAGCCTCGACCCAAGCAGCCCAGCTCTCTGTCCAGTACCGCTTCAACCTCCTTTTCCTTTCTTCTTCCTCAACGACATAAGGATGCCGGCGACCAAAGTTGCTGCGTGGCGATGCCGACGCTGTTCCCACCTCACCGTGATCCCCGCTGCAAAGAGATTCACGCTACCGACACCTCTGTTGCCTATAAGAACCCTCCCTGCCGCTTGGTTGAACCCTAATCCCCTCTTTTGTCCCAATTTCTCTCCGGCCGGAACCCTACCCCGCTTGTGCCATGTTGCCCCGTTGTACTAGGCCTCCCCGAGCCAAGATGATGCTCCTCGGAGCATCACCTCGTCGCCATGATCTCTCTCATCAGAGGAATCAGCCACGGACGTCCTCAGTCGAGATTCCCATCCGCTTCCTCTCCGATGACTGTCGTCGTTGTTGCGGTTGATTCAAGCCGCGCCTCTCCTCATCGACTATCGTACCAAGTTCCTAGTGAGCTCGGGAGCACACTTGTGCTCTCCACCCTCTACCTCGCTTCCTAGTCTAGTCTCCCGCCGCGCGCCACCGTCTGCTGCCGCAAAAGGTCATCGTCGACCATGGTCCGGTGGCCAAATATTGGCGGCGCCACCACTGGTTGGCTCAGCATGATGCATTGAGTCGAGCAAGACCCTCCTCGCTTGACCGCGCCCTCCCGATCGACGGATCGAGCCACGATCTGGAGATCAACCCCTAGATGACGTCACGCCTAGGTCATAATCCTTTTTATTTTATTTATTTATTCTTCTCAGTATTATTTTCTAGAAATAATAGATACCCTTGGGGCCCATTCGTCAGCGTCTGAGGATAGCCTCTGCTCTGGTAAAAAGCCCATAAGGCCACTTTGTGTGTGTGGCTGCTGAGGTGGCCACAGGCCCACCTGTCTGTGTCTGTGGCTAGCCTAGCCTCTGTGTAAAATGTATTTCCAGTTTTATTTGAATTAAGAAAAGGTTTAATAATTTCAGAAATTGTTTAGAATATTGTAAATTCAATAACTAATTCATATTAATTCAGAAAAATACAAATAATATATCAAAATGTTCAGAAAAATGAAACCTACCTCTTTAAGATATAAAAATGCATTCTTAAACAACTTTCATGACAAGTTTAATTAGAAGAACAAATGCACCCCTCTCATATGTTCCGAGTTTCCCCGAGTTAGGGTTTTCACCCCTCAGAACCCCGATTAAATTGCCGAGCATGCCTTAGGGTTACATTTCAATGCAAATTAACTTGTCATATCATCATACTTGCTTGAGCATTGCATCGATGCCATGTGTTGATTGTTTCCCCTTTCTTTCCAGTGTTTGGTTCTTCCCGGTAGAATATGAGATCGAGATTGATATCGAAGCCAGAGATCAAAACCGTCGAAGATTGAAGATCGACGAACAATACTTGACCAACTGTAACCAAGTCAAGTTCAAGGCTTCCGAAGATCTGCTCATCTGTTATCAACTGGCATAGGCGACCATAGCCCCAACATGATATAATCCTATGATTTCGAAATCATTTCAATTCCTACCATGATGCATACGATTCTACTGTGGTCTTTTATCGATAGATAGAGTAACCTATCTATTGCATTACTCCCTTTGAGCTTATATTACCTGATCCACTGCTCCTAGCATAACTAGGTTTGGCTTGTGTGCACTTATAGAGCTTGTATCTGTGTCCGCTTAGCCATGCATAGCTGTCAGTTCTGGTCCATCCAGATGATGTATGAGATGCAGATAATCTAGTGTGACAAGAGATCATGATGAGATGAGAAAGTGATATGAGATTAAACATGCTAAGGCTTGTTTGGGAGGCCACGGTGGGATGTGGTTTTTCTAATCCCATGCTCGCCACCACTAGGACCTGAGTTCTTGCCTTTGGAAATGAGAGGAGCGTACAGCCACACGGGGCTTGGGAACCCCTCGACTGATTAACTTGCCTAGTAGATTCCATGAGTCACATAGTTCGGGCGTTCCATTCGACATATGCATAGAAAATCTTTTGAAAGATTTGCCTGGTGAAGTTGGTGCATTCATAACAGGTAGGGAAGTGTGGCCGCGGTTTCTTGGGGTTGATGGCGCCCCTGGTAAACCAACCACGCCTCACATATTTAAGTACCGACTTTGGGATTTGACCCGTTACAGCGGAACAATACTTATTGCGTGACTCATGGTCTCGGTGAAAGCAAGGTAAAGGTCGTGGCCAACCACACCCTCTGCCGGCCTTCCAAGGAAGAGGGCTAATGATCTGGCATTAAGAGTCGGTTGGTACATGTGGGTAAATTGTACACCCCTGCAGGGTTAAATCTTTTCGAAAAGCCGTGTACATCGTTATGAACACTTGGTGACCAGATTCTAAGATCATAGAGAACTTGAACCTAATCATAAAACTTGGCAGATCACCGTGTGCTTAAGGATGCTTCCTCATGGGTACGAGGGGGTGATCCTAGTTGGTAGATGATGATGGTTCGGTGGATATCAAAAGATGATGATCAATACTTTGGAGATGTCGCTCTCTTATCCCCTTTTAAAATACTCTGATTAGACGAGCTTCTTCTCCCTCTTGTTTTGTAAACCAAAGTGGCTTTATGCAAAACAACTCCACCAGCCATAAGTCTTGCGGAGTACACCCTGTACTCACCCTTTCTTTATTGATAATTTTGGCAGAGTAAGTGTTCCTTGAAGACTAGTTTGGTACTACATTGACATCAACGAGTAGCTTGGGGTTCCGGCCGGTAGCCTGGAATCTATGGGCTGGGACGTCATCGTTATGCTTCAGGCCTCTTAGGCCATTTGTTAAGTTTGCTATACTTAATAGCATTATTTGCCTTCCGTTGTTTGATGTTTGTGGTCAGTGACCTCTTCTTGTAATAATTTGGTTCTCTACTCAGTTATGAGCTTGCTGTAATAAATTTTGTGTCGTAGGGTCACTGATGTGTTATCAATTCTTCACTGGATAATCTCGAGCTCAAGGTTAAGCTTATGTCAGACGGAGGCCTGGGATTTGTTTAGCCCTGATCCCGAGGGTGTCACAGTTTGCCACCTCTCCCATAGATATTAAAGATAAATATTATGATTTCTCTATTGATTTATCCTATTTAGATATTGTTGAGAAAGAACCTTTACGTGGGACTGAAAATGAGAGTGCTCTAGCTCATATGAATGAGCTCTCTACTATGAGTGCTTTGTTCTCTGATGATTTTAAATGCGCAAGTACATTGTTACTAAGATCTTCCCTTTTTCACTAAAAGGAGAAGTTAGGGCTTGGTTTAATAGATTACCTCCTAGTTCCATTGATAGCCCTGATTGCTTCTTTCTTCTAGAAATATTTTCCTCCCAGTGCTAGACATGTTGCTTTGCAGAGACTTTTTGATTTTAAACAGGGAGATGAAGAGAAATTGCCTGAGTCATGGACAAGGTTCTCTACCTTGATTCATGCACATCCTAGATGTCCATTACCTAAAAATGAGCTTCTTGATATTTATTATAATAGATTAACTAATGATTCTAGGACATACCTAGATAGCTTTGATGATTGTGTTTTCATGAAAAGAACTCCTATAGATGCTGAAGAATTAATGGCTAATATAAGAAAGAATTATGATGATTGGACTTCAACTGAGCTAAATACACCTGAGCCTATTACTCCTGAACCAGTTGTGCCTTAACCAGTTGTGCCTGAACCAGTTCTAACACCAACACCAAAGAAGAGGGTAGTTATTGCATTAAATGATGAAGTGATGAAGGAAGATATGAAATGTCTTAAGGAGAAAGGTATTAGAGATGAAGATGTGAAGAATCTACCTCCTATAGAAGAATTATGTAAGCCAATTCCCCACTCATCTACTATTGAGGTACAGTCTCTCCAACACTTTGATGAAGGTGATATGCCCTATGGGAAGCCTCCTGATCAATGCTTATAGGAACTTGATATTTTTATTGTTAAGCAAGGTAACTTTAATAGACAAGTTCAGAATCATTTATTGGAAAATTCTAGAGCTATTAATGAGTAAAAAAATATTCTGGAAAAAACTTCTAATGATATTAAAATTCTTTGTAAACACTTTCAAATGGTCCAAAATCAACTTGCTAAGGTACACAAGGATATGCTAGTTAATGCCTCAGGAGATAAACATGCTTATGGAATTAGAACTAGGAGTGGTATAGCTACTCAAGATCCTATATATCCTGAAGGACACCCTAAAAGAATTGAGCAGGACTCTCAGCAAGGTGAAGATAGTGTTAGTCCTCGTAAGAGGAAGAAAAAGAAACATAGAATAGTTGAGGAACCACTTGAACCTGCTGTAGATCCTAATAGTATATCTGTCTCTGATGCTGAAACTGAGAGTGGTAATGATAAAAATGATCCTCTTGATAATGAGGAAGGTGAGGAAGAACCTGAGAAGAACAATAACAACACTAGGTACACAAAGGAAGATTTTATTGCTAAGAAACATGGTAGTGAGAGAGAACCTTGGGTGCAGAAACCTTTGCCTTTTCCAGGTAAGAAACACAAGTCAAAGGAGGAAGAACACTACAACAAGTTTTGTGAGCGGATGAAACCTTTATTTTTGAAAATTCCTTTGACTGATGCTATTAAGTTGCCTCCTTATTCAAAGTATATGAAGGACATTGTCTCTAATAAAAGGAAGATTCCTAATGAGGATATTTCTACTTTGCTTGCTAATTACTCCTTCAATGGTAAGGTTCCAAAGAAACTTGGTGATCCAGGTATACCAACTATTCCTTGCTCTATTAAGAATAACTATGTTAGAACTGGTTTATGTGATTTGGGAGCCGGAGTTATTGTTATGCCTTTTTCTCTCTACAAGAGACTCCATCTAGAAAAGTTGATACCAACTGGTATATCTTTACAAATGGATGACAAGTCAACTACTATTCCCGTTGGTATATGTGAGGATGTTCCTGTGCAAGTGGCTCATAATTGCTTGGTTCTGACTGATTTTGTTGTGCTTGAAATGCCTAAAGATGATAATATGTCTATTATTCTTTGGAGACCTTTTCTTAATACTACAGGTGCTGTTATCAATTGTAATCAAGGGAAAGTAACATTAAATATTAATCATAAAGAGCATACTGTTTATTTCCCCAAGAAGGTTGCTAAAAGCTATTGCCTGAATTCCATTGAAATATTGAGAGCATCAAGGTTGGGGAAATTTATTGTCCCATTCCACAAGAAAAATTTGAAACTATTATGATTGGGACCATTGCTATCAAGTATGAGGTAACATAATCATCTCGTGGAATGCAAAGTTTTGTTTCATATAAGATTGTTTTGGTAACAAGATTTGATCAACCTTTTTAAAAAAATGATTTTAATGAACAAACTAATGTTTTCACTATGGTTATACTTGCTTTCTTTTACTTTTCTCCTTCCTAGTCTTTGCCTTCTCTTTTGCTAGCTTTGGTTTTCTTAGTTGTTTTCTTGTTAGAGTGTCTTAGAACTTCTGTAGTTTGGTTTTTGGTTTTCTTTTGCTTCTTCTAGAAAAAACTGGTTCTGCGAGAAAATCAATTTTCATAACCTGAAAATTGGCCAAAAATAAAGTTTCCCGAAAAATCCCAGAAAATTCAAAATGTGTAGCCCTTTACTTGCTCAGACCATCTTTGCTGCTGATTTTTGGAGGGATTGCTCCTTGGTATGTGCCTCCTCCACTTGTCCAGTTAGATTTGTGATTGGTAGATTGTATCTTGAGTATTTTGCTGCTATAGGTGATAGGTTGTGTGAGCTTGCATGCTTTTTCTATTCTTAGAAATTTCATTTTGATGCATGTGTATCCCTCTAGCAAGTTCCTATAGTAGTTTCTCTTCATTTATCAATTTGGAAATTACTTGGTTTGATGTTTGTCTAAAATTTCAGAAAAGAGTGGTCATGGACAACCACACATTTGGAGAGATATTTGAGAGTGATGCACCTAGAAGGGAAAGGCCCTCAAGATCATCCCCCCGTGCTAGGCCCTCATACAATGAGGATCTCATCACTCTGCGATTCGGCGACGAGGGAGATGAGGGGGATGCACACCCCTCCGCCTTTCCTTACCAAACCTTCTTGCAGGCTGCTGGGATTCTTGATGATTTTATGACCTTGGTTCGAAGGGCTGTACTATCAAGCCTTATGCAGGATGAGAGCATGCAATATGCTACTCTTACTAAAACATTTGTGGAGAGCTTATCCTTTACCAACAGCATGTTCAATCCAGATGTTTCTTTCAAAATTTATGGCAAGTCTTACCATATGAGATTGAAGAAATTTTGTGAGGCTCTGGGACTTGGTACAGCTGGGTCAGCAAAGAAGATTCCAGCTCAACCCGCTGATTTTTTGGAGCTCTACCGTGGAATAACTAATGATGATTACCGTAGAGCTCAACAGGGAAAGATAAGAAACATTCATCTTCCAGCCATCAGAGAGAGATCCCTCTCCCCCAAACCACTTTGTTCAGTATTTCTTAGGGACCTTTGTCATGCTCCAAGGAGGATATGGATGAAAAGTTGCGCTCTCTTAGATTCCATGGGCACTATCAGGAGGAAGCGCCCTCATATGACCCCGTTGTACATTACACAGCGAAGTCCTTGTTGTGACCTTGGATCAATAAAGATCCTAAGTCCCTGTGATTTACATGTTAGTCCCTGGATCATAAGCTAGCACTCACAGTCGATGAATATCATGTAAAACAAAAAGTCATTATTACACGAGGAATCCAGATTATGAAATTATTACAAATTTTCTTTGCATTAAGCTAGCTCAAATAACAGCGGAAACATAAAATAGCTTGAGTCCATCAACGCCCCAGGCTTGTTGAGTGTAGACTCACGATCCCTATGCACCTTTTAATCTTCAGATTCTGCACATAAGACGTGCAGCCAACAAGTTGGGTCAATACTTTGAATGTATTGGCAAATTACACCAAGGAAAGAAAAAGACTAACTCTACATGCAAGGTTAGTTTAGGCTATGGAGTTTATTTGCTCAAAGCTAATTTTCTTAAGTATGGAAAATGAGAGAGAATTTCCCTACTTTGTAAACATTTGATTAAGTAATATATGGTCGAATGGCACACGAGGATATTACTCACCAAGTATACAAACAACCTAACACTTGGATATTACTCACCAAGTTCCCAAAACCCACCCAATAGCGATATGACTCACGCCTTGGGTTTTTAGAAAACTTTAAGTTTAGAAAGAGAGAGAGGAAGATCCTTCATAGGCTTCATCCTTCAGATGATCAATGTTGTTATGTTTCTGTGAACACGGCTTATCGATCAGATTGCAATAGTCTCAAGAGTTTGTGCACTTTACCCACAAGCCACGATCAAGTCCTTTTACAAACAAGACCATGGTGAGGCTTTCCCTTAGTAGCCCCTCTACCAGCTGGATCCAAATGTTGGTACCCCGGTGAGGTTTCCCACTAAGTACTAGGCCAAGACAGAGCCCATATGTATTGTGGTTGCACTGGAAGCTTATGAATTCTAAAACATGGCAGACTTCTTTGATTCCTGGGCGGCCGTCCTCCACCAAAATCTCACTCGTTGTCCCGACAACCCCAGAATAAAACTTAGTTTTTATTTTGAAGTGGATTTGAGAAGAAAAGATTGCTCAAGAGAGCCTTTACACTTAGAAAAATTCATTGTCTTTTGAACCCCCCAACGGTACTTTATATATATATAATAGCAAGCAGTACTTAGCAAAAACAGGGGAACCTATTAGGAAGGGAAAAATCCTAAGTATAGAGATAATCATGGCATACTACAAAAATCATCTTACTTGCAAAATAATAATAAGAAAATTCTACTAGAACATCCTTCACATGCATACTACAGAATTTTGAGGATCACATGCATAGAATAAATCTGGGACAAAAATATGAACAAGTGGTGTAACTTGGCTTGATCCGAGTAGCACTCTACACAATAGTACTCCTCAGCGCACTCCAAACAATCTAACGAAACACAAACAAGGATCTAATCACAACTTGCACAAAATAATGCTACAGAAATAATATGCATGCATGCAACATGGTAATATGCAATATTGTGTTCTAATTTGACCAAGATATCCTTCTTGGGTTGCTAATGTGTTGGGGATGTTGTTAGTGTTAATTTCCTATAGATTTTAATCAATTTGGATAATTACTTTAATTTATAGGCTCGTAAGGAGATCCAACCATCTAATCAGCCCCGAATCAGATCTAAATATCCTAACCAATATTTTAAAATTTTAGTCAGTAGGCATTGTAAAAACAAAGCTAACGCAACAAGAATCAACTAAAATGGAGTTCTAATTATTTTTCTATGAATTAAATACTCCAAACTAGAGATTAAATCCTACACACAAAATACTACTGCAAAAACACAAAATTATTTCATATCTGTGTTCTACACAATTTTGTAAGTCCAATGGTATGTTATACGCGATTTTTGGCCAAGTGGTTGAATTTCTATGAATTTCGCAAGATTTAAACATAATCTGCCAATTTCAAAACTAACCCTAACAGATCCGCGACAAGTGGCACCACGCGATTCTTTGGTACCCCTTCGCTTAAGATCGTCAAATCTAAACTGCTAGTTCTTGATCTAACGGACGGGGAGACGACGGCGACTTATAGGGCAACGCCGGCGGTGACGGGCGGCGGTGGCGTCGGTGGTGACGGGCGGCGGCATCCTGGCGTGTTCCCAGGGTGATGGTGTGGTCGACGAGATGTAGCATCTCCTCGTGGTCCTCCTTGCACGGACAGTGTCGTCCTCCTCCTCCTCCTCCCGCTGCAAACCTCCGCTAGCGTCCATGAGCTCCGGCGACGCGTCGGCGAGCAATTCCCGGTGACGTGCTGCACAAGGGAAGGAAAGGAAGGAACGGGGTGAGGAGGTGTTGCACGGGGTAGCGTGCTAGTTGATAAAGGGGCAAGGGGCGATGGGGGTGGTGCTCAACCGTGAGCTCCGAGCTTCGGCGGCGACTATGGCGGCTCGAAATCGGCAGCAATTCGACGTATTTAGCTAGGGTTTTTCAAGGGGGAAACGAAGAGAGGGGGTCGGGCCTTTATAGTCCAGAGACTTGGAGGAGGGGGTGGCCGAAAATAGTTGGGATTCGGGTTTATCCGATCATCGTTCGCGGCATGTTCATCACGGTCTCTGCAAGGACGACGACGGGGTGGGGCCCCCATGTTAGCGGTTGCGCGCTACGTGGGCTGCGAGATGGCTGGAAGGGGCGGGCCGGCCCACGCGCTGTGAAGTGCTTGCTGCCAGGAGCGGCGGTAGATAGGTAGCGGGCTGGCCTAGCTGGCCCGCTTAGGTTAGTTAGTTTTTTTTGTTATTCTTTTTCATTTTCCATTTTTTCTGTTTTACTAAATCTTTAATAACTTTTGCATAACAAGCCCAAAACTAGTGAAACCACTTTCTAAATTTTTGTAATAATAAGGTGGTCATTATAGAACCAGAAAATACTATTTTTACAAAGCTTTAGGAAGGTCAAGCAAGGTAGCACCCTTCTTGCTCATAGACACGAATTTTTAATAGGGTTTTGTTAGGGTTTGGTGATAGGGTTTTTGATGTAAATTTAACTTGTAGGATGCAAGGATGGTGCATGCTTCTAGTAACACCTTAATATAAAATCTAGGATGTTACAAACCTACCCTCCTTAAGAAGAATCTCGTCCTCGAGATTCGGGTTGGCTAGAAAATATCTGTGGGTGTTCCGCCTTCAAATCTTCTTCATGTTCCCACATGGCTTCTTCCTCGGAATGGTGGTTACATTGGACTTTGCATAATCTGATAGTCTTGGTACAGGTAATCCTTTCGGCTGTTTCCAATATTATGATGGGTTTTTCCTCATACTTAAGGTCATTCTCCAATTGAACCTCATCTAGGGGAACTGTATCTCTTAGCGGTGTTTCCGCCATTTCCGGGTGGCATTTGTTTAGTTGTGACACATGAAACACATCATGAACAGTCAGTCCTTCTGGCAACTCCAACTGATAAGCAACTTCTCCCCTATGGGCTAGAACCTTATATGGTCCTATGAATCATGGGGCTAACTTACCCTTGATTCCAAACCTCTTAACTCCTCGTAGTGGTGAAACTCGGAGGTACGCATGGTCCCCTACTTTATAAGTAACTTCTCTGCGCTTGGAGTCAGCGTAGCTCTTTTGTCGGGATTTTGCTACCTTTAGCCTATCTTGAATCTGCCGTAACTTTTTCTCGGCATCCTTGATCAATTCAGGTCCAAACAGACTACGTTCTCCAACTCCACTCCATAACAGTGGAGTCCTACACTACTTGCCATATAGAACTTCAAACGGAGCCATCTTGATACTTGTTTGGTAACTGTTGTTGTACGAGAACTCAGCATACGGCAAGTTATCCTCCCAACTAGACCCATATTCTAGTGCATAAGCTCTCAACATATCCTCCAGAATCTGGTTCACCCTTTCTGTTTGAGGGTGGAAAGCAGTACTAAATTCTAGTCTGGTTCCGAGAGACTCATGTAGCTGTCGCCAAAACTTTGAAGTGAACTGGGTGCCTCTATCTGACACAATTCCCTTGGGAACACCATGCAGACTCACAATTCTTGACATATATATCTTGGCAAGCTTAGCACTTGTTTATGTGGTCTTTACGGGGATAAAGTGAGCCAGTTTGGTAAAGTGGTCCACCACTACCCAAATAGAATCAAATCCTGAACGAGTCCGGGGCAATCCCGTGATAAAGTCCATGCCTACTTTGTCCCACTTCCAGTCGGGTATAGGTAGTGGTTGCATCAACCCGGCCGGTTTCGGATGCTCGACCTTAACCCTATTGCATACGTCACACAGGGAAATACACTCAGCAATTTCCCTTTTCAAATTGTTCCACCAGAATCTATCCTTCACATCCATGTACATTTTTGTGTTACCCATATGAATTGAGTATGGTGAATCATGAGCCTCTTGTAAAATCAACTTTCTGATATCGGAGTCATTGGGAACGCACAAACACTTTCCGTACCAAAGGGTTCCTTGTTCATCCAGACGGAAATCTTTTGCCTTCCCTTCACTTATTTTGACTCTTATTTCCTCCAACTCTTTATCTCCATTTTGTGCTTGCTTGATTCTCTCTTGAAGAGTAGGCACTATTTCCATAGTAGCTACGTGTCCTTTCGGAACTATTTCTAGCCTGAGATGTTTAAACTGCTTGCATAAATCCATAGGAGTTCCCCTGTGGTAAGTCCATTCACATAAACTTTACGACTTAAGGCATCAGCTACTACATTAGCCTTTCCGGGGTGGTACTGTAAATCCAAGTCATAATCCTTAATCATTTCAAGCCATCTTCTTTGCCTCATATTCAACTCCTTTTGGGTGAAGATGTACTTCAAACTCTTATGATCCGTGAACACATCACAATGTTTTCCCATGAGGTAGTGTCTCCATACCTTGAGTGCATGTACCATAGATGCAAGTTCCAAATCATGTGTGGGGTAGTTGTGTTTATGGTTCTTAATTTGTTGAGAGGCATAGGATACTACCTTCCCATCATGTATCAGTACACTTCCAAGTCCTTGCCGAGAAGCGTCACAATAGACTTGGAAATCCTTTTGGATATCAGGCAGACACAGAACTGGTGCTGTTACGAGGCCTTTCTTCAACTCTTGAAAGCTTGCTTCACATGCCTCTATCCATAGGAATTTATTGTCCTTCTTCAATAGTTCTGTCATGGGTTTTGCTATTTTGGAAAAGTTTTCAATGAACCACCGGTAATATCCTGCTAGGCCCAAGAAACTCCTAATATCTCCCACATTCTTGGGCGACTGCCACTCAGTTACAGAAGCTACCTTACTAGGGTCTACGACAACTCCTTTTGCCGACACAACATGACCAAGGAAACCCACTTCTTTTAACAAGAACTCGCACTTGCTGAACTTGGCATACACCTTGTGTCCCCTTAGCTTATCCATAATTAGGCGCAAATGCTTCTCATGTTCCTTCTCATCCTTGGAGTATATAAGTATATCATATATGAATTCCACGATAAACTTGTCAAAATATTCCATGAACACCTTGTTCATCATGGTCATGAAGTATGCCGGGGCATTGGTTAGACCAAACTACATCACGGTGTATTCATACAACCCATATCTTGTGGTGAAGGCTATTTTGGGCACATCCTGTTCTCGAGTCTTCAGCTGAAAGTAATCTGATCGCAGATCGATCTTTGAGAACACACTGGCTCCCTTTAACTGATCGAACAGGTCATTGATGTTAGGCAGAGGGTACTTGTTATTGATTGTAACTTCATTCAACGAGCGGTAATCCACAACTAACCTCTTGGTTTTATCCTTCTTTTCCACGAATAGGACAGGCGCTCCCTAAGATGACGCGCTAGGTTGGATGAATCCCTTGTCCAATTGTTCCCTAAGCTGTGTCTTGAGTTCCTTCAACTCGTCCACATCCATCTTGTATGGTCTCTTGGCTATCAGCCCCGTGCCTGGCATCAAGTCAATGAGAAACTCAATATCACATTCGGGAGGCATCCTGGGTAACTTTTCTGGAAATACATCTGGGTATTCCTTCACAATGGGTACATCCTCCAAGCTAACCCCCTTAAGAGAATTCAACAGAACTTCCTTAAGTGCAAAATTTGACTTGATACGAATCCTCTTCCCTTCCGATGTTGTGAGTGTGACAGTCCTTTTGGCACAATCTGTCACTCCTTCATATTCGGTCATCCAATTCATGCCCAAGATTATGTCTAATCCTTGTGACTCCAGAACGACTAGACTTGTGGGGAAGATGTGTGTCCCAATCCTTAGTTCTAACCCCCGGCAATCGGAGTTTGCCACTATTTCTCCTCCAGGAGAAATTACCCTTAGGGGAGAATTTATAGTCTTCGTAGGTATCTTGCCTCTATCCATAAATACCCTTTATATGAATCAATGCGATGCACCAGTATCAAAAAGAACAACTGCGGGAATGGAATTGAGCTTGAACTTACCAATCACGGAGTCCGGTGCGTCACAAGCATCCTCCATGGAGACATGATTCACTCTGGCTTTGACAAATAGATTTGGCTTATTCCCGTTTCCATTACCATGGTTTTGTCCATTCCCATTCCCATTGCCATTCCCATTCTTTTTCTTGGGGCAAGTAGTTGCATAGTGCCCCGTCTTGTTGCACTTAAAGCATGTCACTTCACTGAGATCCTTTCCATTGCTTCCATTCCCATTGCGGTGCTTATGCCCATTGTGTTTCTGACTGCCATGGTGATGACCGTTATGGTTGTGGCCATTACTATTATAAGGTGGTTGTTGGGGATATGCTATATGGGTATCCTCATAGCATGTCTCCTATCCGGATAACCCGGGTGGCCCACAGTTGGTAGCATGGCCCATGGCCTGCTGGGCGGCCCAGTTAGATGGATCCAGAAGGGAGGCCCATGCCGGATAAAGGAAGGCTACGATTGGAGTTACCGACGTACCCGGAGCCTTGGAGTGCAAGATATAGAAGACTGGTAATAGACGGTGTAGGACTCTGTAACCTATCCGGCTAGGAATTTCCCTGTAACTCTAGGACCGGGCGACTATATAAGTCGGGCCTATGGGAGACTTTAGGGCACAATCTCAGACAATCCAGTAGCGATTAGCACACACCTCACATAGCAAACCAATCCCTGTAACTCAGCGTATTGCCCTTATAGTGATTTATAGCAGGAGTAGGATTCTGCCACCATTGTGGGATCTGAACCTGGGTAAGTTGTGTTACCTCAAACCCGTCAACCGTCCGCCTTCCCCCACGTCTCTAAACACACACTGTGAGGACCCCTCCATGGCGTACTTGTCGGCAATACCACGACAGTTGGCGCCCACCGTGGGGCAAGAGGCGCTTCAGGCTCTTCAGCGGGCGAGGACCAAGATCTTCGCGGGAATCGGTGAAACCGTAGCCATCGGTCACGTTCTCTTCTCCGGCAACGTTCCGATCGTCCCTCCCGACGAGTTCTGGATCCCGGCGAAGACGAACCCTACGCGGTGTTCGATCCACCTCTTCATCGGCGAAACCGACTCGGGCACTAGATCCCTAGGAGTCGGAGGAGCATCAAGGCCTGCACGGACCGCCTACGGACAGGATATGTTCGTGGAAGGATCGATGTCGGATCTCTCTTCGGACTTTGCAGGCAAAGATCAGAAAAATTCAAGGCCCACCCAAACTGCCCCTGTGCAGGATATAAAGGTGGAAGATCGCTGCAGGTCCGCCGGCTTCGCTCGTGCGTCTGGACAGAAGAGATCCAAGTTCATCGGCATGGTTACCATCTGTGATCTGGCGCATTGCATTCAGAGAGAGGGAGAAAACACCCGCGATTACGAGACGATCTCTCCCACTACCCTGATGATAATGCTATATATAACTTCGTGGAAGGATTGGACCGTGGAATGCTTCTCCGGCATTCTCTAAGACGGCAGCAGGCGTCGGGACGCCTTACCCTCGAAGGCATGGTGAGCACCGTCAACAACTATGCGGAGGCTGACGCGGCATCCTAGACAGCGCTTGCACTCATTGATGGAGATCCTCTGATTCAGCCGCCGCCACCACCGCCTCCGGCCGCCATCGTCGTAGCTGCGCCGCCACCTCTAGTCATTGCCGCTGCTGTTGCACCTCCACCGCCCGTCATCGAGGAAGTCCTGGCACCCTCCGACTCTGTTATTGACGCGCTTTATGCTGACTTCAGTGCATATTAATAAGAGATAGATTTCAGTCCAGAAGAGCTAGACTCCGCCATGCAGGAGATGGAGGAGGAGTACACGCGCGACGAGCAAGCCAGCAACGCCGTCACGTCTCGAGGGGTGTTCGTCACCATTGGGACGGCAATGGATAAAGATCAACCCAGACGAGCTCCGCCTACAGCGCTGGAGAAGGGGAAGGAGCCACTTATTGCTACTGACGATGATCACGCAAAGGTCATGCCTCCTCCGCCTAACTCAGTGCAGCAGCCGCAGGAACTCGGCACCGGCCCGAGCAACGACAACACCGCAGACTTGACGCCTCCGGCATCTACGTCTACATCAGCCCAAGTTACTCCAGCTGATAGAGTGATGTACGGCAACCTCCTCGTTGAACCACTGACCGTAGCTCATATCCGGAACATGACTCAGCTTGACGAGAAGCGCCAGCAGATGCTGGAGGAAGCGCAGGCCATCGTGGAGCAAGGCGCTAAGCTAGATCGAGATCTGGTCAACACGCAGAAGTCCATAGAGAAAGCTAGAGCAATGGAGGCCGAGTACAAGACTCTGCTGCAGCAGCAGAAGGCCAAGAAAGCTCCAGCTCGCGTCATCAACGATCCTGGTGTAAGGCGAAACCTAGGATGGGCTCCCTCGAAGCCGGCACAGGCCAAGCCATACATTGACAAAGGAAGGCAAGGTGTGATGCCCACCCCACTCCTTAACCTCGCCGTCGCCAAGACCCTTCTGGAGCAGGATAGATTGCCCGAGGCAGTGGAACAGGTCTATGACCTAGTGGCCAAGGCGGTGAAGCAACAGGAAAAGGCCACCTCTCAGAGGCTTGAGTCTGCCCTTGCGCTTTGCCAGTCTAGCCAGTATAAGCCGCTAAGGGACAGATCTCCTCTTGATGTCGGGTCCCATACAGGTTCATCAAAACAAAGACGGAGGGATGCGCGCAACAGGAAGGATGCTATCCCCATATCCTCCGACCACGGAGAAAAGGCCCGACCTCGTCGCCCATCGCCACCGCCCCGGTCCCCCCGACATCGCGAATATCACAAGGCTCACCATCATACGGATATGCCCCCACCAAAGCAGTGCGGCATTGTCATCCGCGACAACACGGAGCAGACCCGTCATGATGGAGAGTGCAACCAAGGACACAGGAGCAGGTCACGCCATGACCCTCCGCGTCCGGCAAGCAACCGTGGCAGACGTGAGGCGTCGCAGGAGGGTAACAGCAAGAAGGCTAACCCACCGCCACCACCGCCTCCGTCACCACCAAGAAGTCACCATGGCGGAGGAGGCCCGCGTAGTTCATGCAGCCCATCCCCTATTGACAAGAAGAAGAACCCGGAGTCGTACGATGCACGTTCGTGGATCGATAAGATCCACGAGGCCCGGGAAGGACCATACTTGGGACCACGTTGCTTTGGACCTGCAATACGGTCTGCAACTTACCCCAAAGGTTTCTGGATTGACAAGACCATCAAGCCCTATGACGGCACCACCAAGCCAGCCACATGGTTGCAGGACTATGGCAACGCGGTGGAGATTGCTAGAGGCAACCCCAATGTCGCTCTCAAGTACCTCCCGTTAATGTTGGCGTGCACGGCCCATCAATGGATCGATGACTTGCTAGAGAAATCCATCTAAAATTGGTTGGACATGCAAGAAGCATTCACCAAGAACTTTGAGGGTACATACAAACGTCCCTGCACTGTTGACGATCTACAGCGGTGCATTCCAGAGAAAGACGAGACATCTCGCGCCTACCTCTCCCGCTGGCTGGACATGAAGAATTCCTTCACAGGAGTGCACGCTCAGACCGCCATGGCCGCCTTCATCGATGGGTTGGAAAGGGGCATGTTGCTCCGACATAAACTGAAGCGCTTGCAGGACAATCACCATCTTGACTTGAATCAGATGATCCAGTTGGACAGTGAGTTCGCAGTTGCCGACGATGATGCTCGTGTCTCTTTGCCGGCAACGGTCGTTCCAACTCAAGCTCGGAGGAACAGCAGCACAAAGCGGAAAACCGCTCCAGAAGAAAAGCAATCTACCGACATGGTCGCTATGACTTTTGCAGGACGAGGTGATGGCGGACAACGTGGCCGAGGACGGGGAGCTGGTCGTGGGCAGCAACGAGGAAGTGAAACAACCTCGGCGCCGCTCCGCATTCCCCAAACCTACGAGGAGTACCGTGATATGTCGTGCCTCGCACACCTCGACGTCAACGGCATTTCCACCCATAACAATCGACACTGCAAGTTCGTCAACGACCTCAAGGAAGACACAGAGTCCGACTACAAGCAAAGTCGGAAGAATAGACCGCGTGGCAAGGGAAAGGGGAAGAAGAAGGAGGAGGAGTCCAAGGATTCAAGTGACATGGATGAGGACGTTGACCCCAAGCACGCTGCCAAGAGCGACGACAAGGGCAAGAACCCCTTCGCGACGAAGGCGCCAGTCTACCACACTTTCCTTGGCACCCCCACCATCCTACAACAGAAGACCTCCCTGAGGATCCTGATGGCTACTCTCCCCCAGTTCCCCAGTACCTGCGCTGGTCGGAGGTTCCAATTACTTGGGATAGGACGGACCCCCCAGACCTTATCCCCACCGAGAACCAGTATGCCATGGTCATCAACCCCTTGATTGACGGTGTGGAGTTCACCAAGTGTATGGTGGATAGTGGAAGTAGCATCAACATCATGTACCTGGATACACTGCAAAAGATGAACTTGACGGAGGCAAACCTAAGGCGGAACAACACCATCTTCCACGGCGTAGTTCCTGGTCGGGAAGCTCGGTCCCTTGGGTGCATTACACTACTAGAGAAAAGCTTATACGAGGCGCACCTAAAAGCTTATGCGAGGCGCATATCATATGCGCCTCTAGCTTCAAGCCTCGGCTATTTTTTATGTGAGGCGCATATGATATGCGCCTCCTATACTTCACATATGCGAGGCGCATATCGATATGCGCCTCCTATATTATTATGCGAGGCACATATCGATATGCGCCTCGCATATGTGAACTATAGGAGGCACATATCATATGCGCCTCGCATATGTTTAACAATGCGCCTCGTATATTTATAGTATATGCGCCTCCTATAGTGTCCTATATGCGCCTCCGGTAATATTTTCGAAATTCAAGTTTTACAGACCACTATAAATAATAATATACAGATATTCAAATATACAATATAGTCCAGAATACAGTATAAAGAGCATAGAATTTTTCAGAAACTTGCAATTTGCTAAAGCATAATAGAACCAACATGAATACAATACATTACACATCAATCATGACATACAAGTTCATACATCAAGTGTTTGTGCCACAAGTTCACACCTCCGAGTACAAGTTCACAATCACATTACACCTTCGAGTACAAGTTCACAATCACATTACAACTCCAACGACGTAGCTCTACCTAGATGAACTAGAACACATAACCTACCATGAAGAGCAACAAGGTGGTGATCACGAGGAAGTTCCTCCACTTCTTCCTTCCATGCCTCCTCCACTTCTCTTCCGCCACCTCTCTACTCTCATAGCCTTGGTAGCTGTTGCCCGAGAAGTTGTTCACTTACTTCTGGCAGTCTTTCCACTCCTCGTACACACCTGGAACCCGACCGACGTACACGACATAACAGCTCGGCATCTCCTACACATGATAAAGATGATATTACTTATGTCAGTGGAAACCAATAGCTAGCAGTTCACAAGATAGAATCATGCATATATATATATATGGGTGCAACAAAATGTAAGAAATCACGTTCTAATCATCGGCATTTCGAAGAATGACTTGGATTAGTACCTCATACTTAGGTTGGGCACGGAAATAATAATGCTCGTTGTTCGATCTTGTGCGTCAAGTAGAATATATATGCCCAAATTACTAGTCTACTTGGCACACCAGATCCGCCATAACATGTTCTAATCATCGACATTTCGAAGAAAGACAAAGAAAGCAAACCACAAGAAGTAGGGAAGCAATGACAAATGAAAAGCAACAAGCACTTAAAATAGTTCGTAACACAAATAACTAGCTAGTGTCTCTCACAATCAAGTTCAACGGTTGACGAAACATATTCTAGAGGTTTTGCTAGGCAAGTTTAACATAGTGATAAGAGGTTACAACACGAGTTCGGAACTAACAGCTAGGTACCCAGGCAATGCAATCATGAAGTCTTCTTCGGCTCTTGAGTCGGCTTTGGGGGGCATTGATGAAGCCCGACCGAGTTTTCGCCATTTGCATGAACATCCTGTCGTCACCCTGCTGCGCTAAGCGTTCGTCTATCTCCCTGTTGGACGGTGTATAGCCGCCGTAGAAGGTGCCTCCGGTTTTTATGACTCCCGGGTACATGATTGTCGCGATCCCTCCTGGATGTTGAAGAAGTGTTGCCTGAGGTTGCGAGTTTGTATGCATGCAAGCTTTTCAGCCAACTTCACGAGGTCAGATGGCAGCGTTTTGGTCTCCATGTCATTGACGAACGCCTTCATGTGGTAAAGGGCGTAGAAGGCATCCTTCCCACTGCCAGGCGGCTGCTTGACGCAGGAAAACTTCGTCGTGTGGCGGAACACGTGCACGCCGAACTTTACATGTGGCCTTGCCGGTTTGACGCCTCCCGCTGCGACGTAGCCGGTGAGAGCGCCATCAATAATTTTCTTGATATTGGTGTAGTTTTTTTGGATCGCACTGTTTGAGTCGAGGTACAAGGCTGTTGAGTGTTTGAAATTCAAGCTTATGAGCACACAGCCTGTCCGATCATCCTCCGTGATGGGATGGTAGGGAAGGAGAATCACATCCTTGTCCGAGTATGTTTGCAGGAAGTTTGAGAGGTAGTCGGTCGCCAGATCTATGGCCTCAAAGATCTTCGTGACGGGCGCCACGCATGAAGTAGGGATCCACTATCCGGATGCTGTGGATCTTGTCTCCGTGATCTCCATGGCCATATTGAGGAAGAACAGCCGGACCAGGGTATTGTGCAGTCGAAACCCGTTCAACATGTCAAACAGGTCGGTATTCCGCACGTAGAAGATATCCTCGGGGGGTACAGTGATGAAGCACGGCATATGAGAAGGCACCTTAGCCTTGAAAATGAGGTACGACTGATCGTTGTCGCGAATGCGGCACTGCTCAATTGTGAGACAGCCATAATGAATACTACGCATATGCGAGCCTGCGAACTCGAGCATCGATTTACACATCATTGGTACACCGCCACGCGTCGCTGATTCCTGCTTGCCCCACGTCACCGTCCGAAAAGAGGATTTGGATCCTGGCCCGATCACCCTTAGGATTCTTTACACCCTTCTTGCTCTTATGGCTTCGCCACCGTGTTCACCTCACCGACTGCCTTATGGAGGGTGCCGGGCTGATCAAAGGAACCACGCCTTGGAGGCTCGGTGAAGGGGACAGGTGGCGGCCTCCCGACTAGTTGGGAAGAGACGACCTTGCAAGGGGTTTGGTGCTGGTTGGGTCTCGGCAACTTGATGTGTGCCTAATGGTCCCGGCTCATACAAATCAGAAAACCTTGTGTTAACAAACTGGTCACCGTAGTTCGGGTCAATTTCTCCATCATCATCATCAGGATTCTGTGCCATGTTGTCCAAGTCTCCCATCTCGAAGTCTTCATCATGTGCTGGTTGTGCTGCCTCTAGGGTGATGTTGAGCTGGTCCTCTGTCCCCAAACGGATCTGGCTCTTCGCCCATAGGTACAAGTAGCCGAAGCCGGTATTGAGGACCGCTGCCATGTCCTCATCATCCCATCCTTGAGGTTGAGAGGGAGGTTCCACTTGCTCGTGAGTCTGAAGCACCATACTTGTATTTGACCTCATCATGTCGTGGCATTGTGACATTGTGCATTTTATGTTCTCGTTGAACAATAGTACCCTTGGCAACATCCATCAACTGGCCGCCCACCCAAAGGCATTAGAGTGCAAGGAGTGTCTCTGAAAGATCGATGTAGGCCGGCGTTAGAAAAACAGAGATCAAGTCGGTGTGGTTGAGCCTCCCAACTCTCGCTTTAATTAGTTAGTTACCTTGAGGGCGTCAAACTCGTCCAATGTCGAGGCACCGACGCCGACAGGCTTGACCACGCAAGTGGCAGAGTGCCTGCCTGATGGCACGGTGGTGCGGGTCGGCGCCTTCGCCGCAGTGGGAAAGTTAAGCTCCGGAGCTAGAGGAGTCTCCACCACCACCGGCCCTGCTGGAGGAGTCACCAATGCCTCCGTCCGCACCACATTGTCCGATTGGGCGCTATTGAGGTTGGGAACCGGTGGAGGCCCCCGTTTACCACCCTTCTACCACTTGTTGTACTTTTCCATGTAGACAGGAAGGATGGTGTTGAGCTTCTCGTTCACTTGTGAATGGACTTGTGACTGGACTTGTGTCTGGACTTGTTCTTGGAACTTTGTCTCGGCAGCCGACACAGCCTTGTTCACGGCATCTTGGACTATATTTGGAAAGGCTTCCACCTGTTCACTTGGAGTTTTACCTCAGCGCTTTCAGCCTTCTTTCCCTTTCGCTCCGGGGTGCCATAGTACTCGGACCATGATATGCCGCCAAAGCCGACCAAACGACCAGCCGACGGGGCCGCCAGGGGATCGACACTCTTGGTCCGGTTTAGTGCCCTATTAAAAGCGGTGTCCCACTTGGCGACAGGCGGTGGCGCTGACCCCTGGGATGAGGAGCTCCTACACTCCTCGTCCTGCGCACAAGGAACGCGAAGCATTTTGATCAGAAAACTGGACTTCATTGATTAATCATGAATGCAATTAATCGACTTGCATGCAAACTACTTACATATTTTTGCATGAAGTCCTTCACCCTCGGAGCAAAGGGGCCGGCGGGCTCCAAAGAATAATTAGAACTCCCTTTCGGCTTGGCAAACCGGGCCCTGATGAAGTTCTTTGCCTGCTCCTCCTTTATGTCGTCAAAGGGACGTGTCAACCCCTTTGCACGAGCGTCGGCGTCCTCCTTATCCCATTTGGGCCTCGCGGCTCTATAACCGCCAGAGCCGAGATGGTGGGTACCAATGTTTCGGGATCTCATATCCTTGCCCTTCTCAGTCCTGGCCTTGCCCAAGGCGGAGTTACATCTGGCCTTGAACACATTGTAGTCTTCTTCCTTGACCAGAGGCTCCTTCTTGAGGAGCTCTGAATAACTTAGCTTCTCCTCGAAAATCAGATTCTTCACCCGAGCCTTCCAATTTGACAAGGCCTTGGTCATCCTCCCGAGGGCATACTTGTTCACCGGATTCCCTTTGAGATTGTCATTATTATACTTGTTTTCCTCATCACCCGAACGCCAGATTCTTGCGTGCAGCTTCCGGAAAAGCTGGATGAGGAAACCCTTGTTCTCTTCGGCCTTCAGGTTCTGCATGTTGATCGTGACGGTGTTCCGGAGGATTGCCGCGAGCTGGTTAGAGTAACCCCAACAAATTCTTCTGGCTCCAAAGGCGCACCTTTAGGGCTCACGCTTGTGATGATGGACCTTTTGAGGTCGACCACGATCGGGGTCCGATCCTTCCGAGACTTCTTCGATGCGCTACCACCGTCTGTAGTAGCTTCACCGCCACCGTCAGTGGTAGTGGCGTCGCCATCGGCGTCCCCCATCTCCTCATTGCCCGACGAGGTATCCTCGTCCTCCTCCATCTCGTCGTCCCGCGGAACAAATTCCGGGTCCTCTAGGGATTCCATCTCCGCCTGCTGCTCCCAAAAGGGCTTCTGGCTAGAAGGGCCTGGCTCCGACATTTCTAAACACACAAATAAATGAAACTAATAAGCACAAAAATTCACAGAAAATTTTGGCATGAACTTTGCTAATTTTCTATGTCTAGGAGTGCCAGAAATTCGCCGGAACGGAAATGAATCAACATTCCAGCGAAACATTGGCAACTCAAAAAGAAAAACCTGCACAAAAAATCCTAAATAGAAATAAACACAGCCATTTTGCTGCCAGCATACACAAACACAGCCAGCAGAACATCAAGTTTTGCTGCCAGCATACACAAACACAGCCAAATTAACGGTTTTGTTGCCAACAGAACATCAAGTTTTACCTTACACATGCCACCATAATACGATAGAACTAGAAGAAACAGCAGTCGTTTACAAGAAACCGATGGACTTTGCGAACAAAGCCAACAGTTTAACATCTTAACTCCATCAAAAAAAAATCCTTCATTTCTAAGGTAGTTTGTCAGCCACCCTGAAGCTATTTTTCATGTGGTGCATCCTAGATAATATGCTTTACCAATAAATACCATGGCCATGTCCAAACATATATATTCCGATACCAATAACCACACCAGGAATCAAGCATCAAGCAAAACTAAAGTTATAGAAACATGAAATCGAGGTTGTAACAGTCGTATATATATCATGGTAGTAGTAAGTAAAAATTACCAAAATCAAGTTACTGCAAGTTAGAAAAAATAACCATACGATGTCAGACAAACCAACAAGTAAAAAACATCATGTCAAGAAACAAGTTACAGAAGTGCTGCATATCATCCATCGAAGGCATTCTGTAATAAACAGGAAATAAAGATATGCTTGCCACTTAACTGACGGCCATCTCGAGGAAAACTTAGCTATTGTCCCGATCTTTTTGCTCAGCAGAATAATTAATAGTTCTGTATCTAAACTATCTGCGATGCTGAATTTATTCCTAAACAAATTTTGGTCATTCTTAATCCCTCAAAGTATAATTAGCAAAAGCATTTTCCCCTGTCTGATTTTGGGCATGGTTTTGATGGCATGGACAAAATGGTTTTGCCAGAGTAATAAGGAAGCCAACGGTGGTAGTGAGGGCCGTCCAGATGGTTTGCTGGTGTAGCCAGATGATACACTGCAGGTGGTGCCGAAATTTGGAGCTACAAATCGAGCGTGAATAGAATTGAGCATCTCTTATATAAGAACAAAAAAAAGAACCAGCCTAAATTCATATGGATCTACCTAGCGAACGAGGAATGGGTGCAGAACTACATCAGAAACTGGAACCAATCAAGAACAGTAGTCCACTAGCTAGCGGGGTCAGAAGAAAACGAACGAACCGGTGAGAACGACAGCCTTCTCCGTCCAACGGAGCTGCCGGAGAGGAGTAGACGACCCCCTCCTCGCGACCGATCGAGAGCTGCTTCTTGTGCTGCCGTCGAGCGTAAGAAACACGACCCCCTCCTCGTGTCCAGAAAACCATCTGGACTCAATCTCTCGAGGATTACGAGGGGTAAGGGAGAAGGGGGATTGGTGCTCACCTTGGGGTGTTGAGGACGGAGGTGAGGTTGCAGGTCCTCCACGAGTGCAGCAACAGTCGGTCCTTCACGAGCGCAGCAGCAACAGCAGGTCCTCCACGAGGTGGGGCGGCGGCGAGCTCCTTCTTCACGGGGACGGCGGCGTCGGGCTCCTCCTCTACGGCGGCGACGGCTTCGATCTATCTGAGATGTGAAGTCGTGTACTAGCTGTACTAGCTGTGTGACTTGATGTGTGCCGGATTATGCGAGCCACATATCGCAAAGTGCGCCTCGTATAATATTACGCGAGGCGCATCTGGGCTAAATGCGCCTCGTATAATATGCAATCCTAGACAAATAGGGCAGTGCGCAAGTTTCTGTCAACAAACACACAACAGCCTAGTGGTAACATGCCCTGTCCTATTTCACTGGCCATCCAGGTTCGAATCCTAAGGTTAACAATTTTTTGGAAATTTTTTAAAGGCCATTTTTCATGTAAAAGCTTTGTCCAAACACAATATGAACTATAAAATATACTACAAATATTTTAAATATTCAAATATTGCTAAAACAACAAAAGTGAGTATTCTCAATGAATGTGTCTTGTCGATACATAATATTCTCAATGAAATATTATTATAACACACACATAATGAAAATTAAGAATGTTTTGATACATAATAGTAGGCCACACACATGACGGTTCTTGACAATGGTCGGAGCGCGCTAGCGTTTCTTGATAATGGTCGTCTTCTTGCCCTTCTTGGTCGCGGTTGCATAGGTTAGATCCGGGACGTCTTCACTACTTCTCTTGAATGGAAGTCCTTTCTTAGGTAGGGTTGTGGTGTACGGTGTTTGGTTGCCATGCCCGTCTTCTATCTTCGGGTCGCTGTTCTGGTCAAAGTCTTGCTTGTTGGCGACTCCGTCCATTCCGATAATGTTCCTTTTGCCTCTCCTGACGACAACCTGGCTAGGCTTTGACGGGTCTTTGATGTACCAGCATTGGTCGACTTTGCTAGCCAAAACCCAAGGCTCATTTCTTGCGGTGCGTTCGTGCTGGTGGTCTTTGACGGTACAACCATGATGGTGAAATACCGGTCTTCTTTCTCGACGCTCTTGGCCCACCTGACACGGAACATCGGCACCTTCTCCGTAACATAGTCGAGCTCCCAAATCTCCTCGATCCTTCCGTAGTATCTTGCCGGGATGTCTCCGGAGTAGAATATCCCCGTTACCCCTGAGTTCTGGTAATCGCAGTTATTGTCTTTTTCCTCTGTGTAGAACGTGTATCCGTTGATATCGTAAGCCTGATAGGTCATGAGGTTGTGCGAGGCGCCCTGTGACAATGAGAATATGAGTTTATCTTTCTCCGAGTACTCGCCCTGCGGTGGATTAGCTATGACCTTCTCCCTGAACCACCGCGTGAAACCGGAGTTGTGCTCCTTGATAACATCTTCCTCCTCGACTGGCGCCCGATCAGCGTAATTCTTCTTGATAAACTCTTTGTGCTCATGTATGCATGGATCAACCACCGCAGTGTTGCAGCGCGACCAGGTTTTCTTTCAAAGTCCTTGGTTCGGCCCTCCATGTCGACATGCTTTGCACGCCGACCGCGGTGACCCCATCCAAATGAGCCTCCCGAGGTGCTTGTTGAATGGCATACCAAGAGGGGTCTCGGTTTGTATAAAGTTCGAGCGAAAGAGATGCACTCTTCGCCAGGAAGCCGCTTTATGCTTCCATATGGACGGGACTTGTTCTTAACGTATCCCTTGATGTGTCCATTGAGCCTTCGAACGGCATCATGCTTCGCAGAAACGCAGGACCGAAGCTGACGATATCCTCCACGACATGGAGAAGGATGAAGCATGATGTTGAAGAAAGCGGGGAAATAGATCTCGAGCTCGCACATTATCACCACGATCTCGGCCCAAGAGCCTCGTGAGCTGCTTAATGCCTATCGACTTCGAGAGATGACGCCAAAAGTTGCAGAGGCCAAACAGTGTTTCACGGATGTGCTTGTCCATTATACCGGATCGCGACCGAGTACTCAAGGCCATTAGCACGGGCGACGTCGTGAGACTTCATCCCGCTGAAGCGCCGCCTGCCTAGCCATCTGCTTATCTTCCCTGCAGAGCTATTCGGAAATTTGACTCCGAGGAGGCACTTCATAAACTCAGATGGCCTCCTTCTTACTCAGAGTGAAGCATGAGGCCTTGAGCTTGACCTCTCCTTCTTAACCTTTTCCCTTGCGACGACGGCTATTCTGTGTTTCGCTCCTCCACTTCGCCCTCCTCCTCATCATCGCTAGGTGGTGGTTGAAGTTCATCCCCGATGCCCATATGCTTCAAGTCGCTCCTTGCCTTCGCCCATCTTTGGTCTTGTCGGGTTAAGGAGGGTGGCAAGCACTCGCCCAATGCTTCTTCGTGATATGCATGAGATCAAAGCTATGAGGCACGCGAGGATCTTCCAAGATGGCAAGTCCCGAAAATGCACTCGCCTTCCATACCTTCAAAGAACGGCTCTGGCTTCTTCTGGGTCTTTCCTGGCGTAGGGCACTCCTTCTAGTTATTCAACAGCTTGTAGATTTCTGCGCCACTCTTCTGGTGTGGGATTCCTCGGAGCTCGATCGTCCCATTGAACCGATGTCCTAGCTTTCTCTAGGCGTGATTCTTGGCAAGCCACCTCCGAGCCCCAAGGAACACGGTTTTCCCGGACCCGGGATCTTTCTGTAGCTGGTGGTACGTTGTATTATCCTTGCACCTAACGCACCCATAGAATCCTTGGACCACCTGCCCCGAGAAGTATCCGTAACCAGGATAGTCTTGCACCGTCGTGATCACCGCCGCTCTCATGTCAAAGTACTCTTGTATCGAGGCGTCCCATGTACGGGCTCCTTCTTCCCATAACGTGGCCAACTCCTCTTTCAACAACGTGAGATACAGATTGATGTCTGTACCAGGTTGTTTTGGCCCTTGAACGAGCATACTCATGGTTACGTACTTCTTCTTCATGCACAACCAGGGGGGAGGTTGTAGATCCATACAAACACGGGCCAGGTGCTGTGTGTGCTGCTCTGGATTCCAAACGGATTGAGTCCATCAGTGCTCACGCCCAGCCTGAGGTTCCTTGACTCTTTCCCAAAAAGTTGGTAATATTGGAGGTCCAACGCCTTCCACTGGCAAGCATCCGAAGGGTGCCTCAACATTTCCTCCTTCTCCGGATCATCGTCTTCCGGCCTCTTTCTTTCCGCGGTACGCGCATGAGCTGTGCTTCCTTAGGGTCTGTGAAATACCGCTGCAAACGAGGAGTTAGAGGAAAGTACCACACCACCTTCCTAGGAGCTTTCTTGGTCCCTCTCTTGTATCGAGAGGTCTTGCACATCGGACACGTGGTCTTCTCCGCATCCTCGCCCCGGTAGATGATGCAATCATTTATGCAGACGTGGTATTTCACGTGCGGTAGATTGAGAGGGCACACGACTTTCTTCGCCTCAGCGATACTAGTCGGACATGTGTTCCCCTTCTTGGGAAGAATATCGTGCCAGAATACAATGTTGTCGTCGAAACATTCATCGGTCATTTTGTGTTTTGCCTTCATCTCCAGAGCCCTAAGCGTTACATTTAGACGGGTATCCCCGTCGTTGCATCCGTCAAACAATGGATTGACCGCGTCTTTCTCCATTTGCTCTAGTTTAGCTTTCTCTCTACCGGCGGCTCTGGCGTTACTCGTCTCCTTGAGAAGCAGATCTTGGACATGAGGGTCTCGCAACCAGCTCGAATCATGGTCGAAACCTTGATCTTCGTGTTCATGACCGGTGCCACCTTGATCATCTTCGTGTCCATGCCCGACGCCACCTTGATCATCTTCGTGTCCATGTCCAGTGCCACCCTGATCTTCGTGATCGTGACTGGCGTCTTGATCTTCGTGATCATCACTGGCATCTTGATCTTCACCATTATTGACATCCTCATCATCATATTCGTCATCACGTATCCATCGAGTGTAGCCATCCATGAAACTACGTCGAAGCAGGTGCGACTCCAGCATTCCAGAATCATGCCTTATCAGATACATCAGCTTGCAGTCCCAACATGGACATCTTATCTCTGTCTTGTTTGCACGTTCCATGTCGGCCCTCGCGCATGTCATCCACCTATCCACGCGGGCTTTGTTGATCAGTGGTCGGACCATGGCCGCCTGCGTGGTACAAAGAGCAAGAGAATAATTAGAGCATATATGGACATGGATCACCGGAAAAATTCGGCATGACCTCCCCTAAAAAGAGGACATCCATGAGCGTAAATTCACCGGAAAAGAAATAAATCGACATTCTGGCGAAACATTGGCATCTCAAATGAAATCCCTGCACAAAAAGTAGCACCACAACACAATCATATAGTCGGTGTCTCCGACAACGCGCATACATGCAAGCAGCGCCTTCACGCTTCCTCCAACAACGACTTGCGCAAGAGAGCTGGAGGAGAAGTAAATGGACATGTTGTAGATCTAGAGGAGCAAGAGACTTCACTTACATATGGGTGTCAACCAATGGATGTTGAGCAAGCTTCTATGGTGAATCAATGGGGGAAATGAGGTGGGGAGGAGGACAGGGGCGACCAGATTTGTCTTGGTGGAGGAGGAAGAAGTGACACAAGTGAGTGGGGTGGTAGTTGGCTCCATGTGCAAAAAGCTGGAAAAAAGTGGTGCCAGGTTATAGGAGGCGCATATTGCACAATATGCGCCTCATATAATTCAAACTATAGGAGGCGCATATAGCAATATGCGCCTCGCATAGGCGGCCACCTACCACCACTCGGGCCCGCAGGAGTTACTTGAGGCGCATATGACCATATGCGCCTCGCATATTATCAAATATAGGAGGCGCATATAACCATAGGTGCCTCGCATATTCGTGCACCTACCAACACGCGGGCCCACACAGATTATGCGAGGCGCATTCTGCCCATATGCGCCTCGCCTATCTAATATATAGGAGGCGCATATGACTGGAATGCGCCTCGCATAATATGGGGCTGCTAGATTTAGTCCGTAGAGGGATTATAGGAGGCGCATTCTTATCATATGCGCCTCACCTATTTTAATACTAGAGGTGCATGGAGAAGGAGTGTGCCTCGCCTATTTTATAGGAGGCGCATATGGTCTAAATGTGCCTCGCATAAGCATGTCTCCTATAGCCTTTTCTCTAGTAGTGTTACACTTCAGGTTGCCTTTGGCGATGTTAATAATTACCGCCAAGAGTGTATGACCTTCGAGGTGGTCCCCTTCAAGAGCGTGTACCACGTCATATTTGGCTGCGACATATTCCACACGTTCATGGCCAAGCCATGCTTCGTCTACAACAAACTCAAGATACCCGGTCCAAACGGTGTCATCACCGTATCGGGAAGCTTTACCAAGGCAAGGGACTGCGAGATCAATGAAGCAGCTATGAAGCCGTCCTCTACAAATGAAGAATTCAAAGAGATCCAGAGCAAGGTCGATGACTCAGAGATGCCCTCGTCGAAGAATCATATCTCCGACTCCGCTGCTGCGTTCAAGGCCGCCATCGAGACCAAGCCGGTGGAACTCGTGGTAGACGATGCCTCCAAGGTCACCGCCATTGGGACGAACCTAGATCCCAAATAGGAAAGCGCGCTCATCGAGTTCCTCCGTGAATATAAGGACATCTTTGCCTGGCAACCTGCCGACATGAAAGGTGTACCTAGGGAACTTGCCGAGCACAGCTTAAACATTGATCTAAAATCCAAACCAGTGAAACAACCTCTATGATGCTTTGGAGATGAGAAGAGACGCGCCATTGGCAAAGATATAGCTAGGTTACTTAAGGCTAGATTTATCAGAGAAGTCCTTCACACCCAATGGGTGGCCAATCCTGTACTTGTCCCAAAAAAGGGAACCAATGAATTAAGAATGTGCGTTGATTACACCGGCTTGAACAAAGCATGTCCCAAAGATCCGTTTGATTTGACTCGCATTGACCAAGTCATTGACTCGACGGCTGGCTCAGAACTTTTGTGTTTTATTGATGCATACTCAGGATACCACCAGATCAAGATGAGGAAGTCTGACCAATTGGCCACTTCGTTCACTACCCCATACGGCACGTTTTGCTATGTTACGATGCCCTTTGGGCTGAAAAACGCGGGTGCTACGTACCAGCGAACAATGCAACATTGCCTTCACGACCAAATTGGTCAGAACGTTCATGCCTATGTGGACGATATCGCGGTGATGTCTAAAAAGTCAAACGACTTAGTCTTCGACTTAAAAGAAACCTTTGATAATCTCCGGAAATACAACATGATGCTTAACCCTAAGAAGTGCGTCTTCGGGGTTCCAGCCGGAAAATTGTTGGGTTTCATCGTTTCCCAGTGTGGAATCGAGGTCAACCCGGAGAAAATCAAGGCCATATTGAACATAAACCGTCCGACATGCCTAAAGGACATTCAACGACTAACAGGTTGTGTTGTAGAAGTTAGTCGGTTCGTCAGCCGACTTGGAGAGAAGGCTTCCATTACAGACAAGTTGTCAAGAAGGCGGACAAATTCACATGGACAGACGAAGCAGACGCAGCATTGAAGCAGCTCAAGGAGATTCTTTCCTCAGCGCCTATCCTTGCAGCACCCGATCCTGGAGAACCCCTGTTAATCTACATGGCGGTAACCAACTGGGTAATCAGCATCGTCATCGTGGTAGAGCGGAAGGAACCAGGCTATGAGCACGGAGTTCAACGACCAGTTTACTATGTGAGCGAGGTCTTGACAGAGTCCAAGCAGCGTTACCCGCACTACCAGAAGATAGCTTATGGAGTATTCCTTGCTTCTCGGAAGCTAAGGCATTATTTTTAGGAGCACCCAATCACAGTGGTGAGCAAGACTCCACTGTCCGACATAATCAACAACAGCGACGCTACAGGAAGGGTCACGAAGTGGGGCATTGAACTTGCCTCCTTCGAGATAACCTACAAGAGACACGACGCTATCAAGTTACAAGCCTTGGCGGATTTTGTTGCAGATTGGATGGAGATGCCAGATTCTACTCCGTTGCCGGAACCAGAGTACTGGGTGATGCACTTTGACGGATCAAAGCTGCTCAACGACTCGGGGGCTGGTGTACAGCTACAGTCACCAAGAGGAGACAAGCTACACTATGTTCTGTAGATCCACTTCGAGGCTACAAACAACATGGCGGAGTATGAAGCACTCATTCACGGACTACGTGTAGCCAAGGATATTGGCATCAAGCACATAGTTTGCTGTGGAGATTCCGACTTGGTTGCCCATCAGGTGGCTGGCACCTGGAATGGGCGGAACCCTATGATGGCGGCATATCGAGACAAAGTGGACGAGATAGCCAAGATCTTCTTGGGCTACGAAGTCAAGTATGTACCTACAGAGCAAAACAAGGCGGCTGATCTGCTGTCTAAGCTAGGATCAGGGCGCAAGCAAATTCTGCCAGGAGTTTTCCTAGAGCATCTGCTCACACCATCCGTGAAGGGATCCAACATCGATAACCCGGATAGAGCTGACTCTTTCGTCAACATGGTGACCAAGGTCCCTCCGGCTTGGACAAAACCGTTCATGGAATATCTTGAACACGGAACTTTGCCTGACGATGAGGTCGAAAGACGGCAAATAGTACGACGAGAAAAAGGTTATACCATAATCAATGGACAACTCTACAAAAGGAGCACTACTGGTGTATACCTAAAGTGTATTTCCCAGCTAGAAGGTATGGAAATCCTACGCGAAATCCATCTCGGAGAATTGCGGGCATCACGCCGCTCCTCGATCGTTGGTCGCGAAAGCCTTCCGGCAAGGATTCTACTGGATGACCGTGAAGGCGGACGCAGACAAGCTAGTTGAGACATGCATGGGATGCCAGTATTATGCCCGCCAACCACATGTTCCTGCTGAAGAATTGCGAACAATACCAATAACTTGGCCGTTCGCAGTCTGGGGGCTAGACATGGTGGGACCATTACAGACGGCACCTTGTGGGTTTACGCATCTGCTTGTAGCAGTTGATAAATTCACTAAATCGATAGAAGCTAAACCCATTAGAAATCTTGATGGGGCAACTGCCCTCAGGTTTGTCCGGGATCTAGTGGTGAGATTTGGTCTCCCACATAGCATTATCACCGACAACGGCAACAATTTGTCACTCGGAGAAGTGGAGGCTTATTTTTGGGAGAAAGGCATCTGACTTGACCTTGCATCTGTGGCTCACCCACAATCCAATGGTCAGGTTGAGCGAGCCAATGGATTAATTATGCAGGGAATCAAGCCACGTCTTGAGGAACCGCTGCATAGAGCAGCTGGAGCCTGGGCGGAAGAATTTCCATCTGTGTTGTGGAGTTTATGAACTACACCCAACCGATCCACCGGCTACACCCCTTACTTCATGGTATATGGAGCAGAAGCCATCCTGCCTTCCGACATACTTCACGATGCACCAAGGGTTGCCGCCTACGACGAAGATGATGCTGAAGAATCCAGATGCCTAGATGTGGACCTTCTCGAGGAGGAGCGCGTTTTAGCATGCCAAAGATCCGCCATCTACCAGCAGAAGCTATGCTGCTACCATAGTCGCCTCGTTCGGCATCGCTCGTTTAAAGAGGGGGATTTGGTGCTCCGACTTAAGCAGAAGAAGTCATACAAATTATCCCCGCCATGGGAAGGACCGTTCATAATAAGCAATGCGCTACTCAATGGGTCTTACTACCTCGTTGACAATCGTGAACTGAAGGATAGAACCAACAAGGATCATAAGCGTAAGCGACGTGACCCGGATGATGACTACCCGGAGCATGATCGGCCATGGAACATAGCACAGCTACGTCCTTTTTACACTTAGCATTATTTATCTAATTGTGTACCTCTTATATGATCAATGAAATAAAGCTCTCTAGTTCACCCATATTTCCGAGTCTTTTACCTCCTTTAGTGTTCATTTTTGGATCATGTAAAACCTTTATGCACAAGTTTTTGGTTTACACGTTCTTTGTCGTTTTTATGTGGATTCTGGAGTAGTGACTTTCGGCACTTGTTGTCGGCGATTTTGTGCTTAGGTTATTGATGGTGCCATTGGTCATCATCACCTGAGCGTATGGTTCCGACAACGAGTCTTCCGACTCACGAAAAGTCAAGCATAAGAACCAAAGTAATGAATAAGCCGGCACTTGCTTAAAAAATATATACATGCTGGAAACTAGTTGTTGAGTAGCAGGAAATAACAACCATTGTTTTCCTCCTTAAGTTACATCAATAAGTTTTTTCCGCACATGCACCAAAGGTGAAACAAATATTACAAAGTTGTTCTTCATTCCTTTGATGCAGGAGACTTAGAAGGAGCGTCATCACCAGCAGGAGAGTCACCCTCGAAGTCGGCGGTGTGAAGAGACTCGGAGGAGCTTTGGTTGCCGCCATCGATGGTGTTCATCGGCACGAAGACGTTGATATCGAACAAGTCGGCAACTCTGGTATCATAGCCCGCGAGCGACGACAAGATGGATTCATGGTTAATCTCTTTGCCATCATCATCTGCGTCGGGAATGCCAGAGGTCACCGTGTCGATGTCGGCATCTTCATAGTGTGCCTTCACCATAGACAGTGCCATCCTTGCACCAGCCCGTGCACATGGAACTTTCTAGCTTGTGATACGCTCGGTGGCTCGGCGCAGAATCTCCGAGTACTTCGCCACGGAGTCTGATGCCTTGATGTTTATCTGGAGTGGCTTGGCGATCTCCTTAGCCTGCGTGATGGCGGTGTTGATGAAGTTGCCGGCTAGAACCATGCATTCCTTGGCTGGAGGAGGCGATCGGGTTAAACCCATAGGAGTTGCAAATTCCGACAAGGAGCGCATGAGTTCAAAAATTCAGAGTACCTAGACTACAGAAATCCAAGACAGAGAAAAATTACTGAAGATGCTGGCCTCAGCTTGCCAGAGGGTGTCCGCCAACGATTCTTTCTCTTGTTGGAGGAGCTTATACGCCTCACTATGGCGTTGATTTTGCTCATCGGCAGCTTGCTTCTGATCTCTTAAGATATAGATCTCCTCCTTCAAGTGATTGATTTCCTCAGTGGCGGAGTCCTGCAGGGCCTTCATTGACTCCTCAGGCATTTTCGGCATGTCCTTCCTCTCCTGCTTAAGAATTTTGTTCTTGCTATCCAGCTCTTGAATGTGCTTGGATTGCTCGACAATATTCTTGGCCTTGGCAATGGTTACTGCAAGTCGGAGAAAGCAAAGTACACAGTGAGTACTCGGAGAATATGGGCACAAAACCAAGTCAGTATGCGAAAAAGAAAACAGACACTTGCTCTTGGTGATCTGTTCCTTCAAGAAGGCAGTTTTACCCTTTTCAGCTTCCAAATCTGCGCACATCTTCTGGTACTTGTCATTGGCCATGCCCCTCCGACCACTCTCATTCTGTGGAAAAAAGGTCAAAGTTAAAACGTTGATTGGTCTGCTTGGAGCATCTAGCCGGAAATTTCCCACCTAGACGCTCGGGGGCTACAGCGGGAATTTTTGACTTAGCATTATGCTTAGCTTTTCTTTAAGCATCTAGTTGGAACTAATTCATTTTTCGATTAGAAGCTTGGGGGCTATAGTATAAAGTTTTTTAACTCGGATGCAAGCTTAGCTTTTCTTTAAGCATCTAGTCGGAACTAATTCAGTTACAACTAGAAGCTTGGGGGCTACAGTATTGAAATTTATATACACTGTGTATGCTACTCTTAAAGCATCTAGTTGGAATTATTCATTCCATCTATATGCTTGGGGGCTATAGTGAGAGGTTTTCTAACTTAGTCACTCTTAGAGCATCTAGATGCAAAGACCTATGGTTTTCCATCTACATCCTCGAGGGCTATAGTGGGATACTCATATGAAATGCAAAAGGCAAATAAAACTTACAAGTGCAATGATCTTGAGGTTCGTAGCACTCTCGGCCAGCAGCTTGCCAAAGGATTCGCTGTTTCCTTGCAAGATTTCTGCTTGTCGGCGGAGCTCCTCTAGACCGCACGTTGGAGATGTCGGTGCCGCACCAGGGACCAGAGCAGTGCTACCCGGTGTAAGTACCGGATAGACTATCTTTGGATAGGTTATGGTTTTCTTGCGTGCAGGGGCGCCGCCAATGACAGAAGTACCTGCTTCCACCACCGCCTTACCGCCACCGATGGCATCCTTAGCCGGAGCTTCAGCCATTTGTTGGGCGGCACTCTCTTGCGTCGCCTGCTCGCCGACGACAGCAACCTCGATAGAGGCACCTGAGTCCACTTCCATGGCGGAAGGGACATATGCCTCCTTAGCTTGTGAGCTTGTCGGGGCAGACGAGGTCTTGACGGAGGGAGTGGCAGGGGTGATGGCGGGAGATGCGTCGCGATGCAGCATGTCCTCGATGGTTCTAGAAGCCCACAATTTGGAGGTCTTCTTCAGGCTGGTCGTGGTTTTCTTCCTGAAACGTGCAAAAATGCATAAGTACAAGAGCAATACAGATAAATAGACAATGTCGGAGAGAAAGAAGCTTACACAAGTGGGGGTGCTTTAGCAAATGGGATCCTAGTAACATTTTTCTTTTCCGCCTCCAGGGCGGCGGTAGTCTTCTTGGAGGCTCCACCCTCCGTCTTCTTCTTCTTTCCTCCGTCGGCAACGTCAGAGGTGGTGCTCTTCCGCTTTCACGCCAACGGAGCATCATCGTCGAACACGACCATGAGTTCCTTCATCTTTGGATCGTAGATTTGGGCAGCCATGTTGTCCTCCTCTAGATCACTAAGCTGTTAAGTGAGAAGTCACCGTGTTAGATGAGATGACATTTGCAAGACGGAAGAACTGGAGTATATGTCATAAACGGAAAATAAATAACTACATTTGGGCACTTGCCGTCAACGAACATGTCGTAGGTGATGGTGAAGCCATGCTTCTTGTCCTTCACCTTGACGATGTCCTTAAGGCGGAGCTTGACGGAGTCGCTCGAGAAGTTGTCCACGGAGATGCGGAGTCTATCCCTTCTATCGCTAGTATACTCGTGCATGAGCTTCGCACGGTGCTGCAGAGGTTGGATTCGCCTGATGAACCAGCACATGGCTAGGTCTAAGCCGGTCAAACCCGTCTCTACGAACCATTCTATCCGCCTTATGGCGCGGGAAGCATCGAGGTCGGAGGGAAGGGAGTCCTGTGATCTCCATGAAGAGGCTTCAGTGGAAGCTCCGTCAACGAAGTCCAGGTACGTTACTTGTCGGCCGGCCAGAGGGATATCTAGGCCATAGAAGTAAGTACGCTGCCAGTTTTTGCAGGACTCATGACCGATGATGTCGGGGAACCGCCGGCCAGGACGGATCTTGAATCTTATGGTGCCGCAATTCCTAAGTTCTTCCTTACTAGCTCCGGCTTCACGCTTGACGGTGAAGAAGTACACGAAGAGGTCTAGCCTAGGCTTTATCCCTAAGTAACCCTCGCAGAGCGCCGTGTAGTTTCTAAGCGCTAAGATACTGTTGGGAGAAAGATTCTGGGGATGGACTCTGTAGTGGTTCAAGACGGAGAGGAAGAAGTTGGAGATGGGCAGGGAGACGCCGTGTACCAGTTGGGCTTTCAGGTACACCTTTTCTCCGGCTTGGGGAGAAGGTGTCACCTCGCCGGCCGGCGCCGCCCGCTAGGCGAGCCCCTCCATCGCAGGGAGGTAGCCCTCGGAGATCAGCTCCTGGATATCACGGTCCGTGATATCTGAGCCGCGACAGTCGCCCTTGTGCGAGTCAAGCTCCTCCTCCAACGGCTCCAGCGCCGCCAGATTATGGTCGCCGCCGGTGGACTCAATCACCGCCGATGCAGGGATGACCAGGCCCTCTGGGGGCACGGCGATAGAGCTCGCCGGCTTTGCCACGGCTTCGATCGACGCTGCCATTGAAGGAGAGGTGCTGCTGCTGGCCATGGAGAGAGGCTGGAGGTGACTGGTGCGGATTGAGGCTAGGGTTTTTTGCGAGTTTTGCACGGAGAGCTCGAGGAGGCACGCGTTGGAGGAAGAAGACGATGCGAGGAGAGAATGAGGTAAAAGTTGAAAATTCCACCACGGTTACTATTTATCATCTCCAGCATCAAGATTCGTGCAGCTTGATCGGAAGGTTGCCGCGTAGATGACGTGTTTGCGAACGTGCGTGAAAATTTCGCCACGTCTCCAACCGTCACCACCAACGGTTCATATCGCTAGCGCGGGTAAATCGGACATGATTGCGTGAGTTACGAGGCGTCGCTGACCTAAGCCTACGTTGCCCTAGCTGACATAGGCAGATGAGCCGTCACATCAGAAGATTCCGGCATGGACGGATCCAGTCCGGCTATGGAAAAGTACGATGGAAGATTCAGCATTTCTCCGACTTACATATTGAAGACGGAGAAAGCCTTGTAGGGTTCTTTGGGAGGACTACAATATATTGCTTGACGATTTGCCGACATCCATCTATACGGAGCATTCCACACGAAGAGGCAAGACGGCGCAAGATCTCAGAGTTCTCCGGGGGCTACTGTTGGGGATATGCTATATGGGTATCCTCATAGCATGTCTCCTATCCGGATAACCCTGGTGGCCCACAGTTGGTAGCATGGCCCATGGCCTGCTGGGAAGCCCAGTTAGATGGATCCAGAAGGGAGGCCCATGCCGGATAAAGGAAGGCTGCAGTTGGATTCACCGATGTACCCGGAGCCTTGGAGTGCAAGATACACAAGACTAGTAATAGATGGTGTAGGACTCTGTAATCTGTCCGGCTAGGACTTTTCCCTGTAACCCTAGGATCTGGCGACTATATAAGTCGGGCCTATATGAGCTTTTAGGGCACAATATTAGACAATCTCAGACAATCCAGTAGCGATTAGCACACACCTCGCACAGCGAACCAATCCCTGTAACTCGGCGTATTGCCCTTATAGTGATTTATAGAAGGAGTAGGTTTCCGCCACCGTTGTGGGATCTGAACCTCGGTAAGCTATGTTACCTCGTACCCATCAACCGTTCGCCTTCCCCCATGTCTCTAAACACGCACTGCGAGGACCCCTCCATGGCGTACTCGTCGGCAATACCACGACAGTGGTGGTGATGAAGTGCGCTGCTTCTGGTACGGAACAGAGTGCTTGTGAGGGTTAGACTTTCTCTTGTGGTTCTATATGATCTTCCTTTTTGATTCAACCACAATGGCCCTGTCCAAGAGTTCCTGAAAGTTGTCAAACTTCTGAGCCACAAGTTGAATAGATATCTCATCACTTAGTCCTCTTAAGAATTCCTCCTGCCTCTTGGCATAAGTGGAAACATCATCGGGTGCATAACGGGCTAGTTTGTTGAAAATCTCACCATACTCAGTGACAGAACGGTGCAGCTGGTGTAAGTCATGAAACTCGCGCCTTTTCAGAGTCATGACACCAGCGGCCACATGATGGGTGCGGAAGGCTGTCTTGAACCCATTCCAGGTGATAGCATCAATATCCGGGTGGGTGACTTGGTAGTTATCCCACCATTCTATAGCAGGTCCTTCAAGTTGGTGCGCGGCATAATGCACCATGTCGGCTCCGTCAACTTGCACGGTGTCTAACTTTTTGTTAATTGTGCGGAGCCAATCATCTGAAATGATTGGTTCAGCACTGCTCGTGAATGTAGGTGGGTTCAACCTCAAAAATCGAGTCAAGCGATCCTGTTGAGGTGGTGGTGGAGGTGGGGGTGGCGTAGGTGGCGTGTAGTTGTTGTTTTGCATAATTTGAGTGAGCAGTTGGATCAACTGGTTCTGAGTGGCCAAAAGTTGTGCAATCTCTGGAGGGATTTCGGTGTTCGCACGTCTTGGCGGCATTTGTGGGGTTTCAGAAACAAGTTAAGGAATAGACAGAAGGACTAAGTAGCAAAATCCTACCCTTATGAAAACACACAAGACACACAAGGCATAAGCAACACAAGTAAAACACATAAATCATCCATGTTTAACTAAACCAAACATGTCTTCGTATTTATTACAATCGCAAATAACGTTCCACTATAGAATTTAAAGGTGGTCTAACTACTAAACATCTTCCACGCCTTCCTCTTCCTCATCGTCGAACGAGTAGCCCTCCTGCTCTAGGGTCGACTTGTACATCTCCATCTCCTTTGTGGTGGCTTCAAGCTTCTCTTGGAGGTGCTTTATATCTTCTTGCAGCTTCTTGGTAGTAGCTTCTAGCTGCTCCTGAAGTCCCTCCTTCTTGCCCTGCAGTTCTTCCACTAGGCTTGACTTCTTCGCGGCTTCAAGTTGCTTTGCCAAGTCCGTCTTGGAAGCACGCGCGTCATTGATTATCTTGCAAAGGCCCTCCGTCTGCACATCAGTGTCCTCGATCTCCTTCTTGAGTTCTCTAATCCTCTTGTTCTTATTTATCACCTCTTCTCTTGGTTAGTGAACTTCTTCTTTTGGTCCTGGAACTTCATCTCCTGGGACTTCATTGCCTCCTCCTGCTGCTTGATTATTTCCTCCTTCTCCTTGATGAGTGTGCATAGCTCATAGTTCCTTAGCATCTCGAGGGAGCTACCTTTTTCAAGGTCATGGATGTGGCACTCCAAGTCTTGGTATTGCGTCCTTCGGCGCTAGGTAGAAGCCCTTTCTTCAAAGGTCAACTCCATGGGAACTCCTTCCTCATCACGCCTTCCAAAAAGGCCTCCGTGGTGTCCTTGGAGATATTCTTGATGGCGTCCACATAGGCGACCAATGAGCTGCTACAAGCTGATGCTAAGGGCCTTCTCCTTGGAGTCACTAATGATGTGGATTGCTATGTCCTCCTCCGGGCGCTCGCCTCGATCTCGTCCTGGCTAGATGAATTTGACTCCCCAGCAGCCGTTCTTGTGGGGTTTCATCATTGGGCTTTCCTGTATAGTTGGCAGGGGAAGTTGCAAACTTGTGAGGAGGTCCATGAGGCATCCACCAAAGCGAAGGGGCTCGATGTCCGCGACGGTGTCGTAGAATAAGCTCGTCATCTTTAAGTTAGAGGAATGAATATTAGATACTTAAACAAGTAGAGGACAAGCAGGTACTAGAAGTGCGTGAAAACAACTTAGAAGAACATGTAAGGCACATAAGTTAAAGTTGGTTCCAATCCTAGGGTCACGTCCTACAGGAAACGATGTGCTCTGATACCATCTGTTGTGACCTTGGATCAATAAAGATCCTAAGTTCCTGTGATTTACATGCTAGTCCCTGGATCATAAGCTAGCACTCACAGTCGATGAATATCATCTAAAACAAAAAGTCATTATTACATGAGGAATCCAGAGTATGAAATTATTACAAATTTTCTTTGCATTAAGCTAGCCCAAATAACAGCGGAAACATAAAATAGCTTGAGTCCATCAACGCCCTAGGCTTGTTGAGTGTAGACTCACGATCCCTATGCACCTTTCAATCTTCAGATTCTGCACATAAGACGTGCAGCCAACAAGTTGGGTCAATACTTTGAATGTATTGGCAAATTACACCAAGGAAAGAAAAAGACTAACTCTACATGCAAGGTTAGTTTAGGCTATGGAGTTTATTTGCTCAAAGCTAATTTTCTTAAGTATGGAAAAGGAGAGAGAATTTCCCTACTTTGTAAACATTCGATTAAGTAATATATGGTCGAATGGCACACGAGGATATTACTCACCAAGTATCCAAACAACCTAACACTTGGATATTACTCACCAAGTTCCCAAAACCCACCCAATAGCGATATGACTCACGCCTTGGGTTTTTAGAAAACTTTAAGTTTAGAAAGAGAGAGAGGAAGATCCTTCAGAGGCTTCATCCTTCGGATGATCAATGTTGTTCTGTTTCCGTGAACACGGCTTATCGATCAGATTACAATACTCTCGAGAGTTTGTGCACTTTACCCATAATCCACGATCAAGTCCTTTTACAAACAAGACCATGGCGAGGCTTACCCTTATTAGCCCCTCTACCAGCTGTATCCAACCGTGCCAAGAACCTCCAAATGTTGGTACCCCGGTGAGGTTTCCCACTAAGTACTAGGCCAAGACAGAGTGCCCATATGTATTGTGGTTGCACTGGAAGCTTCTGAATTCTGAAACATGGCAGACTTCTTTGATTCCTGCGCGGTCGTCCTCCACCAAAATATCACTCGTTTTCCCGACAACCATTCCTCCCAGAAGAAAACTTAGTTTTTATTTTGAAGTGGATTTGAGAAGAAAAGATTGCTCAAGATAGCCTTTACACTTAGAAAAATTCATTGTCTTTCGAACCCCCCAACGGTACTTTAAATATATAGCATAGCAAGCAGTACTTAGCAAAAACAGGGAAACCTATTAGGAAGGGAAAAATACTAAGTACAGAGCTACTCATGGCATACTACAAAAATCATTGCACTTGCAAAATAATACTAAGAAAATTCTACTTGAACATCCTTCACATGCATACTATAGAATTTTGAGGATCACATGCATAGAATAAATCTAGGACAAAAATATGAACAAGTGGTATAACTTTCCTTGATCCGAGCAGCACTCTACACAATAGTACTCCTTAGCGCACTCCGAACAATCTAATGAAACACAAAGGAGGATCTAATCACAACTTGCACAAAATAATGCTATAGAAATAATATGCATGCATGCAACATGGTAATATGCAAGATTGTGTTCTAATTTGACCAAGGTATCCTTCTTGGGTTTCTAATGTGTTGGGGATGTTGTTAGTATTAATTTCCCACAGATTTTAATCAATTTGGATAATTACTTTAATTTATAGGCTCATAAGGAGATCCAACCATCTAATCAGCCTCGAATCAGATCTAAAGATCCTAAGCAAGATTTTATAATTTTAGTCCGTATTTATTGTAATAACAAATCCAACGCAACAAGAATTAACTAAAATGGAGTTCTCATTATTTTTCTATGAATTAAATACTCCAAACTTGAGATTAAATCCTACACAGAAAATACTACTGCAAAAAACAAAATTATTTCCGATATGTGTTCTACACAATTTTGTGAATCCAATGGTATATTATACGAGATTTTTGGCCAAGTGGTTGAATTTCTTTGAATTTTGCAAGATTTAAGCATAATCTACCAATTTCAAAACTAACCCTAACAGATCCGCGACAAGTGGTAGCTCCTGGTTGGCCCGGGTAGGTGACGCGGCGTTGACACTATGATGATGCAAGCATGCCACGTGGTACCGCGCGATCCGTCGGTACCCCTTCTCTTAAGATGGTCTAATCTAAACCGTCGGTTATCGATCTAACAGATGGGGAGACGTCGGCGACTTACAGGGCAACGACGGTGGCGACGGGCGGCAGTGGTGTTGGTGGCGACAGGCGGCGGCGTCCTGGCATGTTCCCGGGGCGATGGTGTGCTCAACCGTGAGCACCGATCTTCGGCGGCGACAATGGCGGCTTGAAATCGGTAGCGATTCGGCGTGTTTAGCTAGGGTATTTTGATGGGGAAACGATGAGAGGGGGTCGGGCCTTTATAGTCCAGAGACTTGGAGGAGGGGTGGCCGAAAAAAGTTGGGATTCGGGTTGATCCGATCTTTGTTCGCGGCAGAGGGGGGGCATGTTCGTCGCGGTCTCTGTGAGGATGACGACGGGTGGGGCCCCCGTGTCAGCCGTGCTGTGTCTTTGCAAGACAATTTGGAAGGTGGGCTGCCCACGTGCCGTCTGGCGCTTTGCTGCCAGCGATAGATAGGTCACGGGCTGGCCTAGCTGGCCCGCTTATGTTAGTTAGTTTTTTTGTTATTCTTTTTCTTTTCCATTTTTCTGTTTCTAAATTTTTGTAATAATAAGTTGGTCGTCATAGAACCAGAAAATATTAATTTTACAAAGCTTTAGGAAGGTCAAGCAAGGTAGCACCCTTCTTGCTCATAGATAGGAATTTTTATTAGGTTTTTGTCAGGGATTGGTGATAGGGTTTTTGATGTAAATTTAACTTGTAGGATGCTATGATGCAAGGATGATGCACGCTTCTAGTAACACCTTAATATAAAATCTAGGATGTTACAGTCCTCTGTAGAGGTCCAAACCTGATAAGGTAGAGATCCCTGTGTTTACAATGCTAGTCCCTGGATAAATAGCTAGCATCCACAATTTCAGATGTAATACCAAGAAACAAAGGTCATAATACAACTTTATAACAAGGAAGAAAATAATTCATTACGTCTTACATAGCTCTTATGGCTATCTCATTACAATGCAGCAGAAAATATCTATATAGCATAGAGTCCTTCATCTTCAAAGGGCCACAGGCAATCATGTTGGTTGTAGACTTCTAATCCTATTCAACACACTTCACTAACATCAAACAAACCTGCAACATAATAAGTTACAGCCACAAGGGTCAATACATTTGAATTGTATTGGCAAGTTTCACTACTATGTGGAAATAAGTTGGATCCTATCAATATATGCATATTTGGCTAAACAGGGTTTAGGCTCATTAGCATAAAGCAATATGGTTTTATTCTATCTTTTCAAAATAGTTTTGATCTTTTAACAATCTTTCTGAACTCCTTGGCAAACTCCAAGTGCTTCTAATCCTTTGTTGACACCATCAAGTTTTACTTTGAGAAATTGGAATGTCGAGATCTTCCATAGCTTCACGCCTTAATTTCTCAGAGTTGTCCATAACCATGGACACGGCTAAGTACTTAGAATTTGATCTTCTGCAGAAGTTGTACACTTTACCCACATGACACAATCTCGTCTTGACGCCACGAGTGGCCGCTGGATAAGTACACATCAAATGGAGTACCGACAGATCGAGAATGTCAAAAAGTGTTTCCAAAGAAGTCCTCCTAAGACATAATCCTAGCACGTCTACCAGGCACCAATGTAGGGATATATTTCCAATACATAATTCTAGTTAACCTGAATAGGTGCCAATGCAAGGGTCTTCCACTAGGTAATTGACTAAGCCAGTGCCCATTTAGCCTGTGGCTATACACGGAAGCCACTGTACGAGAAACATGTTCAATCTCTAAGTCCCTAGCTGGTTTTCTTCTAGTGCAGACATGAAAAAGATAGCCATATATATGGTTCCCTTTGTTGCCACCTTAAACACAATTGAGTATCCACATTCCACCTAGGTGATTCATTGAGTACTTGTTTTATTATATAAAACATATATTTTTCCAACACTTCATATAATCATAACATGGTATACCACCCCAAGTCTATAGAAGGGCTAAGCATACTACAACTATGATGTTTCCACTAAGGTAGATATAAAGGATTTCCTAATAGGACATAGCATAGTAACATAGTAGTCCTATCATGCATACTCCAAAAATTCCACTAAGTGTAATGAAAATAGTAGGACATGGATGATAGTGCCACTTGCCTTTTTAGTAGAGAATATAGGTTCACTCCTTGATCTTGCAATAGTCACACTCTTCAAGGTTCACTACAATTCAATGAAGCAAGTAAATATTCAAACTAACATTCAAACAATTCATCACATAAAATAAAGAAACAAAACAATGCATGCAAGCATGCAAAAGATTGTTTTATTTGGAAAGGTGGTTTATAATAGGCTATAAACATTTTAAAACACCTATTGGTCATTTATAAAAGTGTTAAAGCCATTTAAAATCAAGTTAGTGAAAATGGGCCATTTAAATCATTTTTGTTTTGTTAGAAATGATTTAAATCAAAGTAATATTTTGTAGTGTTTAGCCAAATATAATGGCACTCGGGCTGCAGCGTTCTGGCGCAACCATGAAGCAAGGGAGAGGGAGGGGGTGCTCACCAGGTTTGCAGGGTGTTCCTGATGCTTAACATGGTCTTCGGAGAGCAGGGGGCACACGAGGATGACCTGAATTGCTTGCCAGAGTTCTTGCTTTCGTCGGGTGCGCACGGTCTTCGACGGAGACAAAGCTACAAGCCATGGGAAAGCCAAATGAGGGCAACGTTAGACGCGCAAGGAAATAGAGAAGGCAGAAGTACCATCCAGAGCGAGAGGGGAGGATGGGGCTTACGAGGAAAGGTCGCCTGAGTCGGAGCAGGAGGCGGTGGCGAGAAGGCATCATCGTTGCCGAGCCTCTAGGGCACGCGCGGGCAAGGGGAAGTTGCTGGCAGGTGCGCACGTCGATGGGGAGTGAGCTTATGTGCACTAGGGGTAAGGGGAGGGTCGAGCTCGCCGGAATTCTTACCGGAGCTTGCCGGAGACAGTGAGGGTTCGAGCAAAATTAGGGGTAGCCTGGGGGCTCTCGTGGGGTGGCAACTGGGGAAAAGAGAGAGAGGAGAGAGGGGCGATTAAGAAGGCACGGTCGCGAGGCGGAATTACTGGCACATTCAAATGAATAAAAGCGAGGAATCAAGAACAGAAACGCCCGGGAAGGAAATGGGGAACGGGTCAAGGGGTGGAGACGATGATGCTGATGTGGCATGGGTCCACGCGGTCAGTGGTTTAGTGGGTTTGTTTGCGTGTGAGAAAATAACGGTTAGGGGAGAGGGGGAGATGGGCTTCTAGTTGGGCCAGATGGGTCTGTTGGCTGGGTAGGTTAGTGGGCTGCTTTGTTTTCATTTTTTTCTGATTCTTTTTCCTTTTTCTTTTTTGTTTTTCTATTTTCAAATTGAAACACTCTTTTGATTTCAGATTTCTTTTTCAAATCTTTTCCAAATATTTAGTAGGTTTTTAATCTGTTTATTTATGTATTATAAAGTCCATTTTAGAATAATTTATATTATTCCCTTAGGGTTTATTATTTATTTTAAATAGACATTTTGTCTTTTACTAAATAGGATTTTAAATATGGTTCCAATCCATATTAATATTTTTATTTATTCTTTTATTCTTTTTAAGTTACTTGGATAACTTTTTATCCTCCTGGAAATTTCCATTATTTTTCCCATGATTTAATTAACGGGAAATCTAACTCTAGACTGACCTGGTTCTAGACTACAGCCAGGTCACGTGTTGGCATCGCACGTTTCGGATCCAACGGCGCACAACAATCCCTCGGCCTGCAGCCTAACTCCCATGTAGCTTCTTTGGTGTACGCGTAGCAGGAGTACTGATCGTTTTAATATTCGATGACTTTTTTTGAGGATGTAACTTTTTGCTAGATGTAACTCTCTCTGCTAACTGGGATGTAACTTTTTTGCTGGATGATGTAACTTTTTCTGCTAATTTATATGTAACTTTTTGTTGGATGATGTAATTTTTTTGCTGGATGTAAATTTTTGATAACTTGGTTATAATTTTTTTTGTAAATTGGATGTAACTTTCACAAACTTACATCCTCTAAAAAAATAGTCGAAACATATCAACATGGGATCTAGTTTTGAAGATCGCATCGCGACAAGCCCAACAGTAAAAACAGATCTTGAATCGGACAAAAGGTTTGAGCTAGAATACATTTTAAATGTTTGGATTTCATAATTATGTACATGGGATAAAGTGCATGCAGTAAGGCTGAGTAGTGTATCCATTTTTTAGAATAAAGACAAAACTCATTTGCTTTTTCTATTCCAAAAATAGAAATATTATTGGGTTGTCTGACCTCCGGCGTCCAAAAAAGGAAAAAAAATACTCGTCGGAGCGACCTGGCTATAAGCTAAATCCAGGTCGACCTAGATGTAGTCGTGTCCTTTAATTAATCATTTACCTTAAGGATTTTGTCCCCATTTAAATATAATTAGAATATGGTTTAATCCCATATACTTTTATTTGAATATTCTTTATCCCTTTATTTTATTTGTATTATATTTATTCCATTTGCTTATGGATTTGGCCAAGATTTAATTTGGCTTTTAAAGATTCCTTATTTATTTATTTCTTTCTTTGCCTTATAAAATCCATATCTTTTTATTTAAAGATCCAAAATTGGTGATTCCAATTTGTATAATTTTATTTAATATTTGTTTATCTTTTTAAATCCTTCTAGGATTATTTTTCTCAAGATTTGGCATGGATTTTAGATAGGGGCTTTATTATCTTTGGAAATTAATTCCTTTTATCTTATTAATTCATAAGTTTTTATCCAAGGTTCCAAATTTAGAAACCAATTTCTATGGTTTTATAATATTTTTATTTATCATTCTTGATCATCCATAAATGTTTGTTGATAGATTTTTATATGGAACAAATCCATAGTCTTGGAGAGATCTTGGAAATGATTTTCTTCCATTAGGGTTTTGGTTTATTTTCCCAAGTTTAAATTTCAAGATACATTGATTGATGAATGCATTTTACTTTCTTGAAATTTTGTTGGATTCCCTTTTATTCAAATTTTGTTCAAGAAGGGTTTTGATGTTTCCGTTCAGAAGCAAAAAAGTTTCTTTTCGCCCTAAATTTCAACAATTATTTCTTTTCTTCATTTATTTTTCACATTTCAAAATTTGGATTATTTTTGGATTGTACAGGCTACCACCCTTCTCGTCCCGAGATTTGGGAGGGCTAGAGGTTACAAGTTGGCTTGAAGACAACTAGGGTACTACCACCCTTAAAAGGAAATTTTGTAGGGTTACATTGATGGTTCACTTGACTATGGGTTCAATAATGGATATCCAAACATGGGATCCTTTATATGACTCAACTGAATTAGCTAAATCTTATCATCCACATCATCTAATTCTACAAGGGTTCCATACATGTTGATGTGGTTCACATGTCCTTTCTAGGCCACATTGGAATCGCTTCCATTGCAGTTTCTAGCATCCTTATTCTTTTTCTTCTCAGGACAGTCTGATGCATAGCGTCCAAGTTTCTTACAGTTATAACACTATAATTGGCTAATGTATTTCTTCTTGGGATTGCCATGTTGGTTCTAACTAAGGTCATCTCCATTGTCAGTATTATTCCCATTATTATTATCACTTCCATTGTTGTTGTGGTGATTCTTATAATGAGTGTGTCCATTTCCTTCATGCTGATGTGGTCTAGAATCTCCATTGCTCTTTTTGATTGAACACTTCTTTTGTGATGATCCTGAGTGATACTTGTAAAAGCTATGCTTCCTCTCTCTGTTCTCAACTTGCTTCATCTTGTTTTCTAAGATGGTTGCTTTATAACAGAGTGATTGATAAGTTGGAACATAGGCAACAAACAGCTACAGGTTCAACTCATCATTAACTCCTTCGAGGAATTTATCTTTCCTCTTAGCATCTGTATCAACTTCATCCGGTGCTTAGCCTGCCAGATTGTTGAACTCCTCAATGTACTCAGCCACACTGTGGTGATGCTGTTTCAGGTTGTGGAACTCCTTTTTCTTCACGTTCATCACTCCGAATGAGATGTGAGTTGTACGGAAACCATCCTCAAAAATAGCCCAAGTTACATCCTCAAGGGGAGTGGTGATCTAAAAGTTGTCCCACCATGTTGCTACTGGTCCTTCGAGCACATGTGCTGCAAACCTAACTATTCCTCATCGGTGCAGCTGACAGTCACTAAGTCCTTGTTCACCGAACGTAACTAGTCATTGGCTATCATTGGATCAGTTGTTCCAGAGAACTTTGCAGGCCTCAGTTTCAGAAATCTGGTGAGCATGTCAAATGCTGGAGGATTGTTCTGATTTTTGTTGTTGTTGTTGTTGTTATTGTTGTTCTGATTCTGATTTTGCATAAATTGCGTCATCATCTGCATCAGTTGAGCTTGAGATGTGATCAACTGCTGCATCTCGGGAGTGATGTTGTTGTTGTTTTGGTTGGGGTTGGCACGACGGGGAGGCATCTGTTGGTTTAATAGGGATAAGTAATGATAGATAGATCTAAAGAAGTTCTAGCACACAACCCAAAACAAACAAGTTCAATCAAACAGTCAACAAGCAACTAATCACTTAACAACTTATGAGTTTAACTTACAAATCGAAGAAAACGACAAGTTTTCTTGAAACAATCGACCTAGTATAGTCATACCACATAGGTTGGTATGATCCATACACTAACATGATATCAATGTCTTGGATAGTTGGTAGGCAATCTAATGTCTCTTGGGTCTCATTTGTGGTCCTTAGTGATTTCCAAGTTGAAGTCCTTGGTGAAACTAAAGTTGAAGTCATTGGTCATGGTGGAGGCTTTGTTCATGGTGAAGGCCTTGTCCATCAAGTTCAAAAGGAAGAGATGTAGAATTAAAACCAAAAAGGTTGAGGAAAGAGTTTACAAGATTGTTTGTAAATAAGTTTTGGAACAAATACAACTCCTATTTTTCTAAGGGGTTTTGTCCAATCCTAGGGTTACAATCCTACAGGCAACACAGTGCTCTGATACCATCTTTAGAGGTCCCAACCTGATAAGGTAGAGATCCCTGTGTTTACAATGCTAGTCCCTGGATCAATAGCTAGCATCCATAGTTTAAGATGTAATATCAAGAAACAAAGGTCATAATACAACTTTATAACCAGGAATAAAATAATTCATTACGTCTTACATAGCTCTTATGGCTATCTCATTACAATGCAGTAGAAAAAATATATATACCATGGAGTCCTTCATCTTCAAAGTGCCACAGGCAATCATGTTGGTTGTAGACTTGTAATCCTATTCAACACACTTCACTAACATCAAACAAACCTGCAACATAATAAGTTACAACCACAAGGGTAAATACATTTGAATTGTATTGGCAAGTTTCACTACTATGTGGAAATAAGTTGGATCCTATCAATATATGCATATTTGGCTGAGTATGGTTTAGGATCATTTGCAGAAAGCAATATGGTTTCATCCTATCTTTTCAAAATAGTTTTGATCTTTTAACAATCTTTCTGAACTCCTTGGAAAACTCCAAGTGCTTCTAATCCTTTGTTGTCACCATCAAGTTTTACTTTGAGAAATTGGAATGCCGAGATCTTCCATAGCTTCAGGCCTTAGTTGCTCAGAGTTGTCTGTAACCGGGGACACGGCTAATTACTTAGAATTTGACCTTCTGCAGAAGTTGTACACTTTACCCACATGACACAATCTCGTCTTGACGCCACCAGTGGCCGCTGGGTAAGTACACACCAAATGGAGTACTGGCAGATCGAGAATGTCACAAAGTCTTGCCATAGAAGTCCTCCCAAGACATAATGTTAGCACGCCTACCAGGCACCAATGTAGGGATATATTTCCAATACATAATTCTTGTTAACCTGAATAGGTGCCAATGCAAGGGTCTTCCACTATGTAATTGACTAAGCCAGCGCCCATTTAGCATGTGGTTGTACATGGAAGCCACTATACGAGAAACATGTTCAATATCTAAGTCTCTGGGTGGTTTTCTTCTAGTGCAGACACGAAAAAGATAGCCATATATATATGGTTCCCTTTGTTGTCACCTTATCCACAATTGAGTATCCACATTCTACCCAGGTGATTCATTGTGTACTTGTTTTATTATATAAAACATATATTTTTCCAACACTTCATATAATCATAACATGGTATTCCAACCCAAGTCTATAGCAGGGCTAAGCATACTACAACTATGATGTTTCCACTAAGGTAGATATAAAGGATTTCCTAATAGGACATAGCATAGCATAGTAACATAGTAGTCCTATCATGCATACTCCAAAAATTCCACTAAGTGTAATGAAAATAGTAGCACATGGATGATAGTGCCACTTGCCTTTTTAGTAGAGAATATACGTTCACTCCTTGATCTTGCAATAGTCACACTCTTCAAGGTTCACTACAATTCAATCAAGCAAGCAAATATTCAAACTAACATTCAAACAATTCATCACATAAAATAAAGAAACAAAACAATGCATGCAAGCATGCAAAAGATTGTTTTATTTGGAAAGGTGGTTTATAATAGGCTATAAACATTTTAAAACACCTATTTGTCATTTATAAAAGTGGCAAAGCCATTTAAAATCAAGTTAGTGAAAATGGGCCATTTAAATCATTTTTGTTTTGTTAGAAATGATTTAAATCATAGTAATATTTTGTAGTGTTTAGCCAATATATTTTTACACACAAATGTTAGTGTTTATGGTCAAAGTGTTTAAAACAAATCCATTTCCAAAATGTTTCACTCAAAAATCATTTTTAAATCAAGCACCAACTTTATTTTACTAGAAAACCTTTTTATTAGAAGGAATAATTCCTTAGTGTCACAAAATATATTTTTAAATCCAAATGTTGGTTTTTATGGTCATTAGGTTCAAAACAAATCATTTGTAAAAGATTTACCCTAAAATCATTTTTAGAATAATTTTTATAACCAAAATAGGCCTAGAAATGTTTCTGCAAAAACAACTACCTTTACAGAAGCAAAACACTAAAAAACGTGCATGGTTGCAAAGGTTTATTTTTCCTGATTCCAATGATATAAAATTTGCAAAATTTGGACATGTGGATTAAAAGTTATGAATTTTTCAAATCTAAGCATCTAATAGAAATGTTTCTATTTTTAAAACAAACTACCAGCCACGTGTCTTAACCCTATTGGTGCATACCTTTTCGGTAGGATCGCGTGATGTGGATCGTTAGATTTAAATAGAATCGTGCGGCACAGATGCATTCGTACCCCTTCGGTTAAGTTCTAATCTCACTCATTCGATCAAGATCTAACGGCCCATATCGTCTTGACCATATCCAAGGCGGTCTTTGGCGTGGGCCAAGGCGGCCAGCGGCTCTGCGGCGTTCTGGCACAACCAGGAAGCAAGGGAGAGGGAGGGGGTGCTCACCAGGTTCACAGGGTGTTGCTGATGCTCAACGTGGTCTTCGGAGAGCAGGGGGCGCACGAGGATGACCTGAGTCGCTCGCCGCAGTTCTTGCTGCCGTCGGGTACGCACGGTCTTCGACGGAGACTAAGCTACAGGCCACGGGAAAGCCAAATGAGGGCAATGTTAGACGCGCAAGGGAACAGAGAAGGCAGGAGTACCATCCAGAGCGAGAGGGGAGAACGTGCAAGGAACGTTGCCGAGCCTGTGGGCGCGCGCGGGCAAGGGGAAGGTGCTGGCAGGTGCGCACATCGATGGGGAGTGAGCTCGCGTGCACTAGGTGGTAAGGGGAGGGTCGAGCTCGCCGGAATTCTTACCGGAGCTTGCCGGAGACAGTGAGGGTTCAAGCTAAATTAGGGGCAGCCTGGGGGCTCTCGTGGGGTGGCAACTGGGGAAAAGAGAGAGAGGAGAGAGGGGCGATTAAGAAGGCACGGTCGCCAGGCGGAATTGCTGGCACATTCAAACTAATAGAAGCGAGGAATCAAGAACAGAAACGGCCGAGAAGGAAATGGGGAACGGGTCGAGGGGTGGAGACGATGATGCTGATGTGGCATGGGTCCACGCGGTCAGTGGCTGAGTGGGTTTGTTTGCATGTGAGAAAATAACGGTTAGGGGAGAGAGGGGGAGGTGGGCTTCTAGTTGGGCCAGATGGGTCTGTTGGCTGCGTAGGTTAGTGGGCTGCTTTGTTTTCATTTTTTTTCTTCTGATTCTTTTTCCTTTTTCTTTTCTATTTTTCTGTTTTCAAATTCAAACGCTCTTTTGATTTCATATTTCTTTTCAAATCTTTTCAAAATATTTAGTAGATTTTTAATCTGTTTATTTATGTATTATAAAGTCCATTTTAGAATAATTTCTTTTATTCCTTAGGGTTTATTATTTATTTTAAATAGACATTTTGTCTTTTACTAAATGGGATTTTAAATATGGTTCCAATCCATATTAATCTTTTTATTTATTCTTTTTAAGTTATTTGGATAACTTTTACTCCTCTTAGCAATTTCTATTATTTTTCCCATGATTTAATTAATCATTTACTTTAAGGATTTTGTCCCCATTTAAATATAATTAGAATATGGTTTAATCCCATATACTTTTATTTGAATATTCTTGATCCGTTTATTTTATTTGGATTATCTTTATTCCATTTTCTTATGGATTTGGCCAAGATTTAATTTGGCTTTTAAATATTCCTTATTTATTTATTTCTCTCTTTGCCTTATAAAATCCATACCTTTTTATTTAAAGATCCAAAATTGGTGATTCCAATTTGTATAATTTTATATAATATTTGTTTATCTTTTTAAATCCTTTTAAGATTATTTTTCTCAAGATTTGGCATGGATTTTAGATATGGGCTTTATTAGCTCTGGAAATTAATTCCTTTTATCTTATTAAATTCTTAAGTTTTTATCCAAGGTTCCAAATTTAATGAAACCAATTTCTATGGTTTTATAATATTTTTATTTATCATTCTTGATCATCTATAAATGTTTGTTGATAGATTTTTATATGGAACAAATCCATAGTCTTGGAGAGATCTTAGAAATGATATTCTTCCATTAGGGTTTTAGGGTTTTGGCTTATTTTCCCAAGTTTAAATTTCAAGATACATTCATTGATGAATGCATTTCACTTGCTTGAAATTTTGTTGGATTCCCTTTTATTCAAATTTTGTTTAAGAAGGGTTTTGATATTTCCATTCAGAAGCAAAACGTTTCTTTTCACCCTAAATTTTAACAATTATTTGTTTTGTTCATTTATTTTTAACATTTCAAAATTTGGAAAATTTTGGGATGTGACGTCCTCGGGCTCGTATCAGGACAAGGGTGCCTCCTCGTCATACTACGGAGGTGCACCTACTTTGGAACCATGGGATTGAGCCCCACTTAGGACAAAAGCCTAAGGTTGGGTGGAGGTACCAACATCACACTCATCTATATATCATGTTCGGTCGGTTCTTTGTATATCCATTGTTTCGCTTTCTTTTTGGTTTTTTGTTGTTGCTTTCTCAAAAACAAAAAAATACCAAAAATATTTTTGTTTTTTCTCTTGCTTTTCTTATTTGCCTTGGTTTGCCTTAAAAGAAAAATCCAAAAAGATTTTGCTTTGTTTGGTTTGTTTTTGCTTTGTTTGTTTTTGCTTTGTTGGCTTGTTTGAAAAAACGAAAACACCAAAAATATTTCTTGTTCTTCTTTGGTTTTGTGAGTTCTTTGCAGGTTTCAGCCGTCCTTAGTGGATTTTGGTTTCATGTTATTATTCAAGTCACACAACGGAAGGCCAATAATGAAGATTAAGACAACTCGAGGTGTGGTAAGAGGCTGGTAATGAACTCTATTTGTTTTCATTTTTGTACATATACTCATCATTGTGAGCATGCTTAGTCTGTTCATTGTAAGGCGTATGTTACTGATGGATGCTTCGTAGTTCTTTCTTGTCTATGATTAGCTCCAGCTTGCCAATAGTTTGTAGCATGTCATATGAACGTTTGCTTGCATTGTTTTATTCATATTTTGGTATGATATTGTGCTATCCTCTTCTGGAAGTTTCATGTGAATCGACTTGGCACATGCTCACGCATGCATATGACTAAACAATAGTTAGTAAGCCTCGATGATTTATTTTTCCTCAGAGTTCTAGTATCACTTTCATACCATAATTAGTCATGTTTTGTTGCAAGCATGATTATGACAGTTATTGCTCTCTCGTTTGTCGCTCCCTCTCTATTGCTAGCCTTCACCTGCACTGAGTATGAGATCTACTTGTGCATCCAACTCCCCAAAACCAATTTGCCACTATGTCCACCACACCTACCTGTTAGCATCATTTGCTATTTTAGTGCATATTCTATATGCCTTGTTTCCTTCCAAATAAAATGTTTGTCTATTTTGAGGAAGTTAGTTAGTAAAGCTCTCGTGAACTTGATGGCACACTTTATTCCTTGCACTTAATAATCCTGAACCATTGTGACTTGTCCATGAAAGTTATATGCTTGCAAATTATATGCCAGGAGTTAGCAGAACCATGATGTCACGGGGAACGCTTTCAACACTTTTTTGATACATATCCAGTTGATACCTTGCTCTTTTGTTTGCGGATGTCGTCGGTGTGAAATAAAAGGGAGCTTGTGAGTTCATGGAGTCTATACATTGTGTTAGAGAAACGCCTGGGCCGCTAGCCTAAGCCATGCCTAATCATGGTGGAAACTTGCAGCATCACCATAATAAGCATTCTATGAAGCATCCTCAATAAAAAGCAATGCACATAGTAAATAAAAAGATCGCTGAGATGCTCATTGTCTGCTTGCCTTGTCGTTTTGATCACGGGATAGCTCCTGTATCATGTGCAAGGGGTACCCTGTTGGCGGTTCTCTATGATATGCATGTATGCATAATGACAATAACTTGCAGGTAGCCCAAGTTGAGTAGCATGTGGAGTGGCCCTCGTATTCAAGGGGCTTGGGATTTCCAGTTTATGGTCTGTCAAGCATATAACTCAGATTGGACCTCACTTTCACCTTAACCACATGAAGATGCCTATGATAGGGGCAATGAGAGATCAAAGCTAGTGAGTACCTTCCTTTCAGCATTTGGAACCCTTTCAAACTTTTCAAAACCTTTTCACTTCCATGTTGAGTCACCACTTATTCTATGAGAACCTTCTTGAGAGCATAGTTGTCATTCTTGTGTTTGTTCCAAAACTTGGTTAATTATGTCATGACTTTGATGCTTGTATCTCTGATATTTTTACCTCTAGTCTTCACTTAAACTTCAGAGGTGCCTTGGCATTTGTATTGTGCTCTACAAACAAAGGCAAGCGAGATACCACTCTGTCATACCTTACTATGAGCACTGCAATGTTGCTTATGTTTATGTTCCATGTTATTTATTATTATTGAGTCGGTTTCTCTTCATAGCTTGCAATGACTATTGAGTAGACTTAGTTTCATACTTATTATCATGAATGGTTTAAGCATCTATTCCTATGCTGAGAATATATACATCATATGAAGCAAATGTGTTCGTGAAAGTTCCTTTATCGCACTTAGTTTTCAACTAAATTATTTCAGGACAAGCAATAAGCTAAGTTTGGGGGGAGTTGATATGTCCAAAACGTATCTACTTTCCTAAACAGTTTTGCTATTGTTTCTCCTCTAAACTTGTGTGATTTGTATACAACTAACACGGACTGACATTGTTTTCACCATAATTGCCTTGGTGTCTAGTTTTTGTGCAGAAAATCGACTATCAAGAAAAATCCCAGAAAATATCCCAAAAATTATATTTCACCAGAAGATCCACAGAGCCAGAGGAAGAAACTGAGTGGAGGCCTGGGGGGGCACACCCCTGCCAGGCGTGGGTGGGCCCTGCCCCACGCTTAGTGGGGTGCGGCCACCCTAGGCACCCACTCGGGCTCCCTCTGCGCCTATAAGTTTCCCCTTGACCTAAAAACCGAGGGGGGGTCGACGTTTTTCCAGAAAGAGTTCCGCTCCGCTGCCACCATCAGAAACCAAGATTCGAATCCAGAAACTCCATTCCGGCACCATGCCGGGATGGGGAATTTGGAGAGGATCATCGCCATCATCATAACCAACGCCTCTCCATCAACCATCGATGTTTCCCCCATCGATGAGTGAGTAATCCCCCGCTGTAGGCTATGGGGATGGTAGGGATTGGATGAGTTCTATCTTGTAATCGAATAAGATTGTTAGGGCATAGTGCCTAGTATCTCTATTATTGCTATTTGACTTTGTTGCAACTTGTTGTACTTAATGCTTGTCACTATTGCACGAGTGCCATGATCTCAGATCTGAACTTATTATTGAATCATTATGATAGTATTGTTTGTGATCTTATATGCAAGTTGTGTACACATATCATTCTCTGGATCCAAAGGCCCCGAAGTAACAATAATTGGGACAACCGGAGGGGATGGCTGTGATGTGAGGATCACATGTGTTCATGGAGTGTTAATGCTTTGATCCGGTGCTCTATTAAAAGGAGCACCTTAATTGCCAGTAGTTCCCTAGAGGCCCCGCTACCACGGGCTGGCTGGACAGAATATGTTGTGCAAGTTCTCATTGCGAGCACATATGACTATATATAGAGCACATGCCTAGGATTGCTTAGTACTTGGATGCTTGTTATTATTTATCTGCAATGCCCTAGATCTTGAAGTTACATGTTTAGACTTGTCGATGCAATGCCAGTCCATCCATCGCTATGCCTATCGCACTCGAATCCTACTGTTACTGTTACTATTGCTCCTGTTTTGTTGTTGCTGTTGCTTTGCTGTTTCTACTACCAAACTGTTGCTACTAATAAACTTCTGTGAGCAAGAACTATTTCTAGGTGCAGATGAATTGACAACTTAGTTGTTAAGGCTTGCAAGTATTCTTTGGCTCCCCTTGTGTCGAATCAATAAATTGGGTAATACTACCCGCGAAGACTATTCTGATCCCCTACACTTGTGGGTCATCCCCAGGCTTCAGTGCCCGGCCACCACCAGGCACACCAGCGAATGGAGCTTCCCCACCGCCACTAGGCCGCGCGCCCCCTCCTAACCAGCCGAAATTCCTTATCTCTCCACAATAGCGGGACAAGAACGGACTCCCCCTTTACTCCACCCCGATGGACAATGTCATCGCGGGACGAGCAATAGTTGCCAACCTCAACATCACAGGGGAGGGCACGCTGCAAATTGAGTACGCCAATGCCCTACTCGCCAAGGTCGTCGAGCAGCCAGTCGCAGGAGCCGACTCACGGGGGCGCATGTACTCCCGCTACTCCGGAAGCAGGGCGGCCTCGAGCGGCCGCCCATCGATGGCGAATACCCTGAACTGCCCACCACCCGATCCCCTACAGCTCTAGCCAAGGGCCGCGCACGTGGCTCTTTTAACCAACGACCCACGACTATTGAACAACATGGTCGCCGCCAACAGGCAGCCAGTCGACGCATGGAGCCACATCATCCCAACAACCTGAGGCATACCCTCAGCAACCGCCATGACAGCGAGCCAAGGGGCTCGCTCAGCCGAGTCGGCCCCCAGTGCTTCGGACCGATTATCCGAGGCGAGAAATACCCGACGAACTTCAAAGTGCCGAAGGAGACCGAAAAGTATGATCCCACGTATGACCCGGCCGTGTGGCTGGACACATACCTCATGGAGATGGGAATTTCCGGCCACACCAACTGCATCGCCGCCTGCTACCTCCCCTTCTCATGGAGGGAAAGACTGTGCAATGGACCAACACCCTCCTCGCGGACAGCATCGATTCCTGGGAGGACATGTGCGACGCCTTCGTCAGGCACTTCGAGGGCTCCTACACCCGCGCCACCACCATCGAGGACCTGGAGCAATCCGTCCAGGGACCCCGCGAGTCGATACGGGTAGGCTACAGTAGCACAAATCAAAAAAAATCTAAAGCGTAAACCAGGATTAATGTTGTCATAGATCTCGGGATTACCACTAGACGTGAAGTTGTGGAACTTGATGAACTTGATGAAGATGGGATTTGCCCTATAGGTTCATATACGTATAGACATGACACGAATACACTTATTCTGTTAATAGTAGGTAGCGGACTCTAGCAAGACGTGCCAACTCCTAAACTGTGACACCCCCGGGATCAGGGATAAACAAATCCCAGACCTCCGTCTGAACATAAGCTTAACCTTGAGCTCGAGAATATCAATTGAAGAATCGGTAACACAATAGTGACCCTACGACACAAAAAGTTATTACAGCAAGCTCATAACTGATCAGAGAACCAAATTATTACAAGCAGAGGTCACTGACCACAAACATCAAACAATGGAAGGCAAATTATGCTATTAAGTGTAGCAAACTTAACAAATGGCATAAGAGGCCTGAAGCATAACAATGACGTCCCAGTCCATAGATTCCAGGCTGCCGGCCGGGAACTCCAAGCTACTCATCGATGTCGATGTGTACCAAACTGATCTTCAGGGAACACTTACTCTGCCCAAAAGTATCAACAAAACCAGGGTGAGTACAGGGTGTACTCCGCAAGACTTCTGGCTGGTGGAGTTGTTTTGCATAAAGCCACTTTTTTATAAAACAAGAGGGAGAGAAAAGCTCATCTAATCAGAGTATTTTAAAAGGGGATAAGAGAGTGACATCTCCGAAGTATTGATCATCATCTTTTGATATCCACCAAGTCATCATCATCCACCAACTAGTATCATCCCCTCGTACCCATGAGGAAGCATCCTTATCAAACATTAGTTGCCAAGTTTTACGATTAGGTTCATATTCTCTATGATCTCCCATCCGTTCCCAAGTCGTCCATAACCGTGGACACGGCTTTCCGAAAGATTATTACCCTCCAGGGGTGTACAACTTTACCCACACGTACTAACCGACTCTTAATGCCACAATGATTATCCCTCTTCCTTGGAAGGACGGCAAAGGGTGTAGTTGGACACGACCTTTACCTTTCTTTTGCCGAGACCATGAGTCACGCAATAAGTATTGTTCCGCCATAATGGGTCAAATCCCGAAGCTGGTACTTAAAGATGTGAGGCGAGGTTGGTTTACCAGGGGCGCCATCAACCCCAAGCAACCCGATCCACGCTTCCCTACCTGTTATGAATGCACCTCCTTCACCTCCTCTTTTGAAAACGTTTTCAATGCGTATGTCGAATGGAACGCCCGAACTATGTAACTCATGGAATCTACTAGGCAAGTTAGTCAATCATGGGGTCCCCATTTACCCCGTGTGGTTGTACGCTCGTCTTGGTTCAAGAGGCAAGAACCTAGGGTCCAAAGGGTGGCGAGCATGGGACTAGAAAAACCACATCCTACCGTGGCCTCCCATACAAGCCTTAGCATGTTTAATCTCATATCACTGATCTCATCTTACCACGTTCTCCTATCATACTAGATTATCTGCATTTGATACATCATCTGGATGAACCAGACTCAATAGCTAAGCATGGCTAAGCAGGACACAGATGATAGCTCTAGCATTGCACACAAGCCAAACCTAGTTATGCGAGGAGCAGTGGATTAGGTAATATAAGCTCAAGGGAGTATGCAATATATAGGATACTCTATCTATCGATAAAATACCACAGTAGAATCGTATGCATCATGGTAGGAATTGAAATACTTTCGAAACCATAGGAGTATATCATGGTGGGGCTATGCTTGCCTTTGCCAGTTGATAACAGATAAGCAGATCTTCGGACATCTTGAACTTGACTTGGTTAGAGTTGGTCAAGTATTTTTCGTCGATCTTCGATCTTCGACGGTGTTGATCTCTGGCTTCGATCTTGATCTCGATCTCGTATTCTACCGGGAAGAACCAAACACCGGAAAGAGAGGGAAACAATCAACACATGGCATCGATGCAATGCTCAAGCAAGTATGATGATATGACAAGTTAAATTGTATTGAATTGAAACCCTAAAGCATGCTCGACAACTTAATCGGGGTTCCGAGGGGTATAAACCCTAATTCGGAGAAACTCCGGAACATATGAGAGGGGTGCATTTGTTCTTCTAATTAAACTTGTCATTAAAGTTGTTGAACAATGCATGGTAATAGGTTAGTTTGATAGTTCTCATTTTTCTGAACATTTTGATATATTATTTGTATTTTTTTGAATTATATATCATTAGTTATTGAATTTACAAGTTTATAATAATTTCTGAAATTAAAACAAAAAGACAATTACTTTTTACACCGGGCAAAGCAAACCCACAGTGGCTGATAGAGGGGCCTGAGGCCACCTCAGCTGCCACGCGGACAGTCAACGGTCGGCACAGGGTCAGGGTATTTTTATCACCAGGGCAGAGCCTAGCTTCAAAGGCTTACTGGTGGGGCATGGTACACGTCAGCGAGCCACGTTGTCGAGGTGGGACCTGCCACGGTGGACTTGGTCTGCCCCGTGCAGTGGACGGTGGCCGACGCCGGCGACCATCCTGCGGCGGCGCTATGGCATACACACGGACGCGGTTTTGGGCTTACCAGAAACGCCTCTGCGCGGGCTACCTAACTAGGGTGGCGCCAGGCCCTATGGTGCTCGGAAAACATGCCGACGACGAGCCTGTGCGGCAGCGAATGGTGGCACACAGCTGGAGCTCGGTACAGGAAGCAAGCTAAGAAGGGGAGGGTACTGGAAGGTGCAAAAGCTCACCCTGAACACGATGGGTCGGTCAGCGAGGTCACACGAGATCAGAAGCGACGGCGATGTCGACGGTGGTGCTGGGGAAGGAGGGCTTGATTGCGACGACTGAGACTTTCCCAGCTTGATTCATTTGGCGAGAAGATGCAGGGAAGCATCGTGGTTCTGATGGCACGCTCGAACAAACACGGGGAGGCGTGGTACGACGACGCTAGCGAGACCTGGTGGCTAGGGTTCGGTCTAGCTGGGGGAAAGAGGGAGAGAGCACGGGGGAGATAGGGATAAGAGCAGCAGGGGGAGAGACGTGCACGGCAACATTCTTATCCTCGCGGGAACATCAGCGGCGGCACGAATCATGGCGCGACGACGAATGACGAGAAGAGCAACGATGCTTCTCTTCTTCGTTCGCAAGGAAGAAGAAAAGAAGAAGCGAAAGGGGCGGCGAGTGTGGGCCTCTCTTGGGCCAAGGATGGTGATTGGCTGCTTGTTGAGCAAACTAGAGAGAAAGAGAGAGAAGGGTGAGCTAGGCTGCTGGGCTGCGGCCTGATTAGGGTAGCTGGCTCTATTTTTATTTCTGAAAACATTTTCCAATGTCTGTTTTCATGTCCTGTTTGAAATTTCAAATTCAAATCTGTTTTGAACCATTCAAACTTACCAGAGTTTTTGTAAAATATATAAAATAATTAGGGGCCCATGTAGACCATTTGGGCTCCATTATTTTGGATTTTTCAAATATTTTTCAAAATCACTTTGAAGGAATTTCAAAGAGAGGGGAGATATTAGGGTTTTAGGGTTTGATTTATTTTTCTTTAATGCAGAATTTAAAACATGATGCTCATGATGCACAAACAAACCCTAAATATAGATTTACTAGGACTGGGGTGTTACAGCTCTATCCCCCCTAACGAGAATCTCGACCCGAGATTCCAAAGGTAGGAAGAGAGACAGAGAGAGAAAGAAACAGGGCCACTCTAAATATAAGAGGGAACACACTAAACAACACACAGAGTATCTCATGGTCAACTCATGGATGGAGTGTTCAGAAACAACTTTGAGATGACAAACATGAAACACGCCAAGGTAACGGAGGAAACAAGAGGGGGAAGGTTTCAATGTCTCAGATAAATGGTCTTCATAAGGGTTGAGACCATGGAAATCAGAAGGGTTTAAGCTTCTGAAGAGGAAGGTTCCAACAGAAAGAACATGACCACAGACTTCAAGAAATGAACCTCTACTAAACAGCTTAAGTAGAGATTTTAGGTTGCAGAGATATGGATCAACAAAACCAAGCTGTTGAACTACTTTTGAAACAGAAGAGTCACTCTTTCATTCAACAGAAGGCCAAGACAGAAAGGTGTTTTGGGTGGAGAGGGCTCATAAGAGGCACAAAGAACATGTAGCAAGAGAAACTTCTGATTACCAAAATCATTGTCACTCTTGAAACCTGGTTGAGAAAACGAAGGAAACTCTTTATTCATCCAGGTCTACCAAAATCCTTGCCACAGATCATGATATCACTTTACACCACTGAGATGAATAGTTAAGAAGATTCCTGATGTCACGAGAAGAAAGAAACTTCATTCTCAGACTTTAATTACTTGGCATAACCACAATTGCCAACATAAAAGAGTCTAGAGGATCGACCGAGAGACATTTATAAACACTACTTAAAATGTTCTCCTTGATGTTCGAGAAAACAAACATCAAGTAAGGGTTGGACTTCGGATACAAAGGAAACCATGAGCACAACTCCTATATAATAAGCCTCATGAAGAGTGGTTGTTACTGCTGATTTAAGAGAATGTGACAAAAGGTCTTTCTGGCTAAGTTGTGTCAACCATTACATCAATCTTGCCAGATTTACAAGGAGACCAATATCAAAACCTTGAGGAACACCAACCATCATTACTGCTTGAGATTCAGCTTTGGTTAGGTGAGATGATACTTCAGACTCAGCATGTCTAAATATAAAATTTGCAACATTTATCGCGAAGGTAAGGTTACTAGATTCTCAAGACAGGGACTATAGTGTAAAGCTCCAAGAGACTGAGCTAAATTGCTAGACCCATGTATTTAGCAACTTGTCGAAAGACAACTGCATACATATAAATACTAACATTAAAACACACATGTGTCCTTAAGAAAAGGAAGATAACTCTACTCGAATCCACGGCGACATCTTTCAACAATTGCATGTGAACCAGAGAAGGTTACTTCTAACATCCAGAATACATACTTCGAGATGACTCAAAGACGGTTCTCAAAAAGTTGTCCAACATTAATACCAATTGTTCCATATGAATCCAATCTAACATGGAGAAGATAAGAATATTGTTGATGGGCTCAATAGAAAACTTATCGAGACACTCCGAGAAGGTGAACTCGTATGTTGTATGAACAAGGCAAACTATTGGTCAGACCAAAGAACATGAAGATGTATCCCAGTGAAACATCACAAGAAGAAACATCATCAGGAGAGTCCTTGGAACTGAGTTTGATTTGACGATAACCCAGATCAAATCAAATGTGGGGAAGATAACATTTCCAGAGAGGAGATACTATCTTTCTTCAGCGCGAACCAAAATTAGACATCCCTTTTAGAAAGGAACTGGTTGGATAGAACTTTTGTCTTACAACTCTCCACGTTGTTGTTTAAGTTCAACCAACTAGTTCAAGGGTATCTAGTACGGATCCTTGAAGATAAGAACAGTTCAAAGAACTTAGTTGCTCAAGAACTTGACAACACGGTCATCACTACTAGGAAAACGTCTATAGGTAATCCACACATCCGTGGCGCACGTGCTAGTGGTGCCCCACGGGTAAAATAGGCGTGGCGCCTTTACGCCTAATTGCCGTAAAGCTATAAGCGCACATGACCATAGTGCGCCACAGATATGTGAGCTAGGGCCTGACGACACCAAACATCCGTAGCGCACATAGGGTAGGTGCGCTATGGTTGTTAGTGTCAACCGTGGCGCACATGGAGGGGGTGCCCTACGCCTAAGCGCATGCCCCTCTCTGCTGTGAAACGGCCAGACACATCCGTGGCGCACTATGCCATGTGCGCCACGGATGTATAAACTTAGTAGTAGGGCACCTTGCCCTAGTGCCCTATGCCTAACTATCCTGCACCAACTCCACCCCCCCCCCCCCTGGATAGCCTTTTTAGACTTTGCAAAAAATAAAAGAAAATGATAAACACTTCAAAAAATTAAATCCTTTCATATTTAGGTAGGTAATGTGGTATAGCTTCTAGTAAAATTAACAAACATGAGTTTCGACTTTATTTGCAAAAAAAGTCATGCCACGGTAAAAAGGCCGTAACTTTTGCATACGATGTCGGAAAAAAACGTATAATATACCAAAATGACCAGAACGAGATCCCCAGGCTTGTGGGTCATCCCCAGGCTTCAGTGCCCGGCCACCACCAGGCACACCAGCGAATGGAGCTTCCCCACCGCCACTAGGCCGCGCGCCCCCTCCTAACCAGCCGAAATTCCTTATCTCTCCACAATAGCGGGACAAGAACGGACTCCCCCTATACTCCACCCCGATGGACAATGTCATCGCGGGACGAGCAACAGTTGCCAACCTCAACATCACAGGGGAGGGCGCGCTGCAAATTGAGTACGCCAAGGCCCTACTCGCCAAGGTCGACGAGCAGCCAGTCGCAGGAGCCGACTCGCGGGGGCGCATGTACTCCCGCTACTCCGAAAGCAGGGCGGCCTCGAGCGGCCGCCCATCGATGGCGAATACCCTGAACTGCCCACCACCCGATCCCCTGCAGCTCTAGCCAAGGGCCGCGCACGTGGCTCTTTTAACCAACGACCCACGACTATTGAACAACATGGTCGCCGCCAACAGGCAGCCAGTCGACGCATGGACCCACATCATCCCAACAACCTGAGGCATACCCTCACCAACCGCCATGACAGCGAGCCAAGGGGCTCGCTCAGCCGAGTCGGCCCCCAGTGCTTCGGACCGATTATCCGAGGCGAGAAATACCCGACGAACTTCAAAGTGCCGAAGGAGACCGAAAAGTATGATCCCACGTACGACCCGGCCGTGTGGCTGGACACATACCTCATGGAGATGGGAATTGCCGGCCACACCAACCGCATCGCCGCCTGCTACCTCCCCTTCTCATGGAGGGAAAGACTATGCAATGGACCAACACCCTCCTCGCGGACAGCATCGATTCCTGGGAGGACATGTGCGATGCCTTCGTCAGGCACTTCGAGGGCTCCTACACCCGCACCACCACCATCGAGGACCTGGAGCAATCCGTCCAGGGACCCCGCGAGTCGATACGGGTAGGCTACAGTAGCACAAATCAAAAAAATTCTAAAGCGTAAACCAGGATTAATGTTGTCATAGATCTCGGGATTACCACTAGACGTGAAGTTGCGGAACTTGATGAACTTGATGAAGATAGGATTTGCCCTATAGGTTCATATACGTATAGACATGACACGAATACACTTATTCTGTTAATAGTAGGTAGCGGACTCTAGCAAGACGTGCCAACTCCTAAACTGTGACACCCCCGGGATCAGGGATAAACAAATCCCAGACCTCCGTCTGAACATAAGCTTAACCTTGAGCTCGAGAATATCCATTGAAGAATCGGTAACACAATAGTGACCCTACGACACAAAAAGTTATTACAGCAAGCTCATAACTGATCAGAGAACCAAATTATTACAAGCAGAGGTCACTGACCACAAACATCAAACAATGGAAGGCAAATTATGCTATTAAGTGTAGCAAACTTAACAAATGGCCTAAGAGGCCTGAAGCATAACAATGACGTCCCAGTCCATAGATTCCAGGCTGCCGGCCGGGAACCCCAAGCTACTCGTCTATGTCGATGTAGTACCAAACTGATCTTCAGGGAACACTTACTCTGCCCAAAAGTATCAACAAAACCAGGGTGAGTACAGGGTGTACTCCGCAAGACTTCTGGCTGGTGGAGTTGTTTTGCATAAAGCCACTTTTTTATAAAACAAGAGGGAGAGAAGATGCTCGTCTAATCAGAGTATTTTAAAAGGGGATAAGAGAGTGACATCTCCGAAGTATTGATCATCATCTTTTGATATCCACCAAGTCATCATCATCCACCAACTAGGATCATCCCCTCGTACCCATGAGGAAGCATCCTTATCAAACATTAGTTGCCAAGTTTTACGATTAGGTTCAGATTCTCTATGATCTCCCATCCGTTCCCAAGTCGTCCATAACCGTGGACACGGCTTTCCGAAAGATTATTACCCTGCAGGGGTGTACAACTTTACCCACATGTACTAACCGACTCTTAATGCCACACTGATTAGCCCTCTTCCTTGGAAGGCCGGCAGAGGGTGTAGTTGGACACGACCTTTACCTTTCTTTTACCGAGACCATGAGTCACGCAATAAGTATTGTTCCACCGTAACGGGTCAAATCCCGAAGCTGGTACTTAAAGATGTGAGGCGAGGTTGGTTTACCAGGGGCGCCATCAACCCCAAGCAACCCGATCCACGCTTCCCTACCTGTTATGAATGCACCTCCTTCACCTCCTCTTTTGAAAACGTTTTCAATGCGTATGTCGAATGGAACGCCCGAACTATGTAACTCATGGAATCTACTAGGCAAGTTAGTCAATCATGGGGTCCCCATTTACCCCGTGTGGTTGTACGCTCGTCTTGGTTCAAGAGGCAAGAACCTAGGGTCCAAAGGGTGGCGAGCATGGGACTAGAAAAACCACATCCTACCGTGGCCTCCCATACAAGCCTTAGCATGTTTAATCTCATATCACTGATCTCATCTTACCATGTTCTCCTATCATACTAGATTATCTGCATTTGATACATCATCTGGATGAACCAGACTCAATAGCTAAGCATGGCTAAGCAGGACACAGATGAAAGCTCTAGCATTGCACACAAGCCAAACCTAGTTATGCGAGGAGCAGTGGATCAGGTAATATAAGCTCAAGGGAGTATGCAATATATAGGATACTCTATCTATCGATAAAATACAACAGTAGAATCGTATGCATCATGGTAGGAATTGAAATAGTTTCGAAACCATAGGAGTATATCATGGTGGGGCTATGCTTGCCTTTGCCTGTTGATAACAGATAAGCAGATCTTCGGACATCTTGAACTTGACTTGGTTAGAGTTGGTCAAGTATTTTTCGTCGATCTTCGATCTTCGACGGTGTTGATCTCTGGCTTCGATCTTGATCTCGATCTCGTATTCTACCGGGAAGAACCAAACACCGGAAAGAGAGGGAAACAATCAACACATGGCATCGATGCAATGCTCAAGCAAGTATGATGATATGACAAGTTAAATTGTATTGAATTGAAACCCTAAAGCATGCTCGACAACTTAATCGGGGTTCCGAGGGGTATAAACCCTAATTCGGAGAAACTCTGGAACATATGAGAGGGGTGCATTTGTTCTTATAATTAAACTTGTCATTAAAGTTGTTGAACAATGCATGGTAATAGGTTAGTTAGATAGTTCTCATTTTTCTGAACATTTTGATATATTATTTGTATTTTTCTGAATTATATATCATTAGTTATTGAATTTACAAGTTTATAATAATTTCTGAAATTAAAACAAAAAGACAATTACTTTTTACACCGGGCAAAGCAAACCCACAGTTGCTGATAGAGGGGCCTGAGGCCACCTCAGCTGCCACGCGGACAGTCAACGGTCGGCACAGGGTCAGGGTATTTTTCTCACCAGGGTAGAGCCTAGCTTCAAAGGCTTACTGGTGGGGCATGGTACACGTCAGCGAGCCACGTTGTCGAGGTGGGACCTGCCACGGTGGACTTGGTCTGCCCCGTGCAGTGGACGGTGGCCGACGCCGGCGACCATCCTGCGGCGGCGCTATGGCATACACACGGACGCGGTTTTGGGCTTACCAGAAACGCCTCTGCCAGGGCTACCTAACTAGGGTGGCGCCAGGCCCTATGGTGCCCAGAAAACATGCCGGCGACGAGCCTGTGCGGCAGCGAATGGTGGCACACAGCTGGAGCTCGGTACAAGAAGCAAGCTAAGAAGGGGAGGGTACTGGAAGGTGCAAAAGCTCACCCTGAACACGATGGGTCGATCAGCGAGGTCACACGAGATCAGAAGCGACGGCGATGTCGACGGTGGTGCTGGGGAAGGAGGGCTCGATTGCGATGACTGAGACTTTCCAAGCTTGATTCATTTGGCGAGAAGAGGCAGGGAAGCATCGTGGTTCTGATGGCACGCTCGAACGAACACGGGGAGGCGTGGTACGACGACGCTAGCGAGACCTGGTGGCTAGGGTTCGGTCTAGCTGGGGGAAAGAGGGAGAGAGCACGGGGGAGATAGGGATAAGAGCAGCAGGGGGAGAGACGTGCACGACAACATTCTTATCCTCGCGGGAACCTCAGCGGCGACACGAATCATGGCGCGACGACGGAGGACGGCGGCAGAGCAGCCACCGAGCTGCTTCTCTCCTTCGTTCGCAAGGAAGAAGAAAAGAAGAAAGGGGGCGAAGGGGTACGGCCAGAGTGGGCCTCTGCTGGGCCAAGGATGGGCCGTTGGCTGCTGCGCTGAGCAAACTAGAGAGAGAGAGAGATAAGGGTGAGCTAGGCTGCTGGGCTGCGGCCTGATTAGGGTAGCTGGCTCTATTTTTATTTCTGAAAACATTTTCCAATGTCTGTTTTCATGTCCTGTTTGAAATTTCAAATTCAAATCTGTTTTGAACCATTCAAACTTACCAGAGTTTTTGTAAAATATATAAAATAATTAGGGGCCCATGTAGACCATTTGGGCTCCATTATTTTGGATTTTTCAAATATTTTTCAAAATCACTTTGAAGGAATTTCAAAGAGAGGGGAGATATTAGGGTTTTAGGGTTTGATTTATTTTTCTTTAATGCAGAATTTAAAACATGATGCTCATGATGCACAAACAAACCCTAAATATAGATTTACTAGGACTGGGGTGTTATAGCTCTATCCCCCCTTACGAGAATCTCGACCCGAGATTCCAAAGGTAGGAAGAGAGACAGAGAGAGAAAGAAACAGGGCCACTCTAAATATAAGAGGGAACACACTAAACAACACACAGAGTATCTCATGGTCAACTCATGGATGGAGTGTTCAGAAACAACTCTGAGATGACAAACATGAAACACGCCAAGGTAACGGAGGAAACAAGAGGGGGAAGGTTTCAATGTCTCAGATAAATGGTCTTCATAAGGGTTGAGACCATGGAAATCAGAAGGGTTTAAGCTTCTGAAGAGGAAGGTTCCAACAGAAAGAACATGACCACAGACTTCAAGAAATGAACCTCTACTAAACAACTTAAGTAGAGATTTTAGGTTGCAGAGATATGGATCAACAAAACCAAGCTGTTGAACTACTTTTGAAACAGAAGAGTCACTCTTTCATTCAACAGAAGGCCAAGACAGAAAGGTGTTTTGGGTGGAGAGGGCTCATAAGAGGCACAAAGAACATGTAGCAAGAGAAACTTCTGATTACCAAAATCATTGTCACTCTTGAAACTTGGTTGAGAAAACGAAGGAAACTCTTTATTCATCCAGGTCTACCAAAATCCTTGCCACAGATCATGATATCACTTTACACCACTGAGATGAATAGTTAAGAAGATTCCTGATGTCACGAGAAGAAAGAAACTTCATTCTCAGACTTCAATTACTTGGCATAACCACAATTGCCAACATAAAAGAGTCTAGAGGATCGACCGAGAGACATTTATAAACACTACTTAAAATGTTCTCCTTGATGTTCGAGAAAACAAACACCAACTAAAGGTCGGACTTCGGATACAAAGGAAACCATGAGCACAACTCCTATATAATAAGCCTCATGAAGAGTGGTTGTTACTGCTGATTTAAGAGAATATGACAAAAGGTCTTTCTGGCTAAGTTGTGTCAACCATTACATCAATCTTGCCAGATTTACAAGGAGACCAATATCAAAACCTTGAGGAACACCAACCATCATTACTGCTTGAGATTCATCTTTGGTTAGGTGAGATGATACTTCAGACTCAGCATGTCTAAATATAAAATTTGCAACATTTATCGTGAAGGTAAGGTTACTAGATTCTCAAGACAGGGACTATAGTGTAAAGCTCCAAGAGACTGAGCTAAATTGCTAGACCCATGTCTTTAGCAACTTGTCGAAAGACAACTGCATACATATAAATACTAACATTAAAACAACACATGTGTCCTTAAGAAAAGGAAGATAACTCTACTCGAATCCACGGCGACATCTTTCAACAATTGCATGTGAACCAGAGAAGGTTACTTCTAACATCCATAATACATACTTCGAGATGACTCAAAGACGGTTCTCAAAAAGTTTTCCAACATTAATACCAATTGTTCCATATGAATCCAATCTAACATGGAGAAGATAAGAATATTGTTGATGGGCTCAATAGAAAACTTATCGAGACACTCCGAGAAGGTGAACTCGTATGTTGTATGAACAAGGCAAACTATTGGTCAGACCAAAGAACATGAAGATGTATCCCAGTGAAACATCACAAGAAGAAACATCATCAGGAGAGTCCTTGGAACTGAGTTTGATTTGACGATAACCCAGATCAAATCAAATGTGGGGAAGATAACATTTCCAGAGAGGAGATACTATCTTTCTTCAGCGCGAACCAAAATTAGACATCCCTTTTAGAAAGGAACTGGTTGGATAGAACTTTTGTCTTACAACTCTCCAAGTTGTTGTTTAAGTTCAACCAACTAGTTCAAGGGTATCTAGTATGGATCCTTGAAGATAAGAACAGTTCAAAGAACTTAGTTGCTCAAGAACTTGACAACACGGTCATATGTGGCAACATGGGGATACTTCTAGTAGACACCTAGAATATCACGAACCACCGATATGTCACTTAGTTCAAGAGGAAACTTGCTTGGTAAGGCAAGAAGACATAGTCTCGGAGCTTCGGCATGAGCCTAACTCTTTGACTGAAGAGGTTGCACCAGAATAGCGGACTTGGTAGCATAGTCAAACTTCACTTAGTGATAGGGTTAACCAATCACGCTAAGAATGACTCAAATGTCCTTAGAATTCAAAACAATAATAATTGCTAAGAATCTCAGATAGCCACATTATTACGCACACGCATCACTCACGAGCGCGAAAGCTCGAGGGAGGGTGAGTAAACATGTGTGGAAGTATCACTTCATTAAGGGGTCATGAAACTCAGTACAACCTCTTTAGTATAAAAGAGTGTGATACCTTGAGGTAGATCAGACAGAAGCTAATCAATGCCTCTTGATCTGCGGATTACAACACTTTTACCTGGTCCTAGAAATGATGAGGTACTGGAGTTTGTTTATCATGACATCCCGAGATGGTTTGATTTGACGGACCACAAGATTATCTTGCATTGGAAGACACCAATGCAAATTACTACTTGGCTACCAACCGGTAAACAAAGGTCGGAGAAGAACAAGGGAAAATGAACATACCTAGGATAGAATCCTAGGATGTGGATGCATAAATCAACAATCTTCCGAAACCAATGTAGAGAAGGGTAAGGTGTGGCAGACTCACGAGTATAGATGCGAGACTCACGAGGAGTACTCTTGTCGTGATCTATTTGGTTCCATTAAAGAACATCTGCCATAGCTAGTGGTAGGGGAATTCCTTGGTTGTCATCATTCAATCGTGACAAAGAGCACAAACTTGAAGGCTATACTAGAAGGTATTAGCCATTTTGAGGTAATGTATGAACATTAACACCAGGGGTCAAAGGAATGGATCTTGGGTTAAAGTTCAGCTTCATGTACAAGATTCACAACACCAGAATCCAGCATAATCAGGGATCTTAACTTCAAGTCCAAGGGTTAAAACCCAAAGAAAGGAGTAACTACTACTTGAGTGACATGGCATACACTACAAGATAGTAATCACGAGGTAGCTTCCAAGAGAAGAAATGACTTCTGAAGTACCCAACAGACAAAAAGGAGGCACACGAGGCGAAAGGAAACCTCGAAGCCTAGAACAAAACACTACAGATCCAACAATATAATATTGCAGGTCCAGAAAGTAGAGAGATCATGATAGAAAGGAATCTCTCAAATGAACAAGAGCAAAGGGGGACAAGGAATTCTCAACACACATAACTCTAGAGAACTCAACACTAGGTCAACTAGTTGAGAAACGACATGCCTAGAAGGCACCTAAGTTTTGAAAGACAAGAAGAGATATCAAAACTTTTCCAAAATCAACTCCAGATAAGATAACTCGGAGTTAGAGTGAAACTGGATAAGAAGAAAAAGAAGCATACTAGAGTTTTCGCAAATACTTCTTATCTTTAAAATAGTTTTCTCAAGCACTAGACTCAATATCGACCAATAGCAAGGTTTTCCTATGGTCGGTACTGCTCTGATACCAAGACCTGTGACACCCCCGAGATCAGGGATAAACAAATCCCAGATTTCCGTCTGAACATAAGCTTAACCTTGAGCTCGAGAATATCCAGTGAAGAATCGGTAACACAACGGTGACCCTACGACACAAAAAGTTATTACAGCAAGCTCATAACTGATCAGAGAACCAAATTATTACAAGCAGAGGTCACTGACCACAAACATCAAACAATGGAAGGCAAATTATGCTATTAAGTATAGAAAACTTAACAAATGGACTAAGAGGCCTAAAGCATAACGATGACGTCCCAGTCCATAGATTCCAGGCTGCCGGCCGGGAAACCCAAGCTACTCGTCGATGTCGATCTAGTACCAAACTGATCTTCAGGGAACACTTACTCTGCCCAAAAGTATCAACAAAGCAAGGGTGAGTACAGGGTGTACTCCGCAAGACTTCTGGCTGGTGGAGTTGTTCTGCAAAAAGCCACTTTTGTTTATAAAACAAGAGGGAGAGAAGAAGCTCGTCTAATCAGAGTATTTTAAAAGGGGATAAGAGAGCGACATCTCCGAAGTATTGATCATCATCTTTTGATATCCACCAAGTCATCATCATCCACCAACTAGGATCACCCCATCGTACCCATGAGGAAGCATTCTTATCAAACATTAGTTGCCAAGTTTTATGATTAGGTTCATGTTCTCTTTGATCCCCCATCCGTTCCCAAGTCGTCCATAACCGTGGACATGGCTTTCTTAAAGATTATTACCCTGCAGGGGTGTACAACTTTACCCACAGGTACCAACCGACTCTTAATGCCACAATGATTAGCCCTCTTCCTTGGATGGCCGGCAGAGGGTGTGGTTGGACACGACCTTTACCTTGCTTTTGCCGAGACCATGAGTCACGCAATAAGTATTGTTCTGCCATAACGGGTCAAATCCCGAAGCCGGTACTTAAAGATGTGAGGCGAGGTTGGTTTACCAGGGGCGCCATCAACCCCTAGCAACCCGGTCCACGCTTCCCTACCTGTTATGAATGCACCTCCTTTACCCCCTCTTTCGAAAAAGTTTTTAATGTGTATGTCGAATGGAACGCCCGAACTATGTGACTCATGGAATATACTAGGCAAGTTAGTCAATCATGGGGTCCCCATTTACCCCGTGTGGTTGTACGCTCGTCTTGGTTCAAGAGGCAAGAACCTAGGGTCCTAAGGGTGGCGAGCATGGGACTAGAAAAACCACATCCCACCGTGGCCTCCCATACAAGCCTTAGCATGTTTAATCTCATATCACTGATCTCATCTTACCACGTTCTCCTGTCATACTAGATTATATGCATCTGATACATCATCTGGATGAATCAGACTCAACAGCTAAGCATGGCTAAGCAGGACACAGATGAAAGCTCTAGCATTGCACACAAGCCAAACCTAGTTATGCGAGGAGCAATGGATCAGGTAATATAAGCTCAAGGGAGTATGCAATATATAGGATACTCTATCTATCGATAAAATACCAAAGTAGAATCGTATGCATCATGGCAGGAATTGAAATACTTTCGAAACCATAGGAGTATATCATGGTGGGGCTATGCTTGCCTTTGCCAGTTGATAACAGATAAGCAGATCTTCGGACATCTTGAACTTGACTTGGTTAGAGTTGGTCAAGTATTGTTTGTCGATCTTCAATGGTGTTGATCTCTGGCTTCGATCTCGATCTCGATCTCGTATTCTACCAAGAAGAACCAAACACCAAAAAGAGAGGGAAACAATCAACACATGGCATCGATTCAATGCTCAAGCAAGGATGATGATATGACAAGTTAAATTGTATTTAATTGAAACCCTAAAGCATGCTCGACAACTTAATCGGGGTTCCGAGGGGTATAAACCCTAATTCGGAGAAACTCCGGAACATATGAGAGGGGTGCATTTGTTCTTCTAATTAAACTTGTCATTAACTTTATTGAACAATGCATGATATAGGTTATTTAGATATTTTTCATTTTTCTGAACATTTTGATATATTATTTGTATTTTTATGAATTATAAATCATTAGATATTGAATATACAAGTTTATAATAATTTCTGAAATTAAAACAAAAAGGCAATTACTTTTTACACCGGGGCAAAGAAAACCCACAGTGGCTAGTAGAGGGGCCCGAGGCCACCTCAGCTGCCACGCGGACAGTTAACGGTCGGCACAGGGTCAGGGTATTTTTCTCACCGGGGCAGAGCCTAGCTTCAAAGGCTGACTGGTGGGGCATGGTACACGTCAGCAAGCCACGTCGTCGAGGTGGGGCCTGCCACGGTGGACTTAGTCTGCCCCGCGCAGTGGACGGTGGCTGACGCCGGCGACCATCCCATGGCGGCGCTACGGCATACGCACGGACGCAGTTTTGGGCTTACCAGAAACGCCTCTGCACGGGCTACCTAACTAGGGTGGCGCCAGGCCCTATGGTGCTCGAAAAACATGCCGGCGACGAGCCTGCGCGGCGGCGAATGGTGGCACACGGCGGGAGCGTGGTACAGGAAGCAAGCTAAGAAGGGGAGGGTACTGGAAGGTACAAAAGCTCACCCTGAACATGATGGGTCGGTCGGCGAGGTCACACGAGGTCAGAAGCAATGGCGATGTCGATGGCGGCGCTAGGGAAGGAGGGCTCGATTGCGACGACTGAGACTTTCCCAGCTTGATTCCTTTGGCGAGAAGAGGCAGGGAAGCATGGTGGTTCCGATGGAACGCTCAGACGATCACGGGGAGGCGTTGTGCGACGACGACCGGCGAGACATGGTGGCTAGGTTTCGGTCTAGGTGGGGGAAAGAGGGAGAGAGAACAGGGGAGATAGGGATAAGAGCAGCAGGGGGAGAGACGTGCACGGCGAGTTCTTATCCTCGCGGGAACCTCAGCGGCGGCACGAATCATGGCGCGACGACGGCGGACGGCGGCAGAGCTGCCACCGAGCTGCTTCTCTCCTTCGTTCGCAAGGAAGAAGAAAAGAAGAAAGGGGGCCAAGGGGTATGGCCAGAGTGGGCCTCTGCTGGGCCAAGGATGGGCTGTTGGCTGCTGCGCTAAGCAAAGGAGAGAGAGAAGGGTGAGCTAGGCTGCTGGGCTGCGGCCTGATTAGGGTAGCTGGCTCTATTTTTATTTCCGAAAACATTTTCCAATTTCTGTTTTCTTGTCCTGTTTGAAATTTCAAATTCAAATCTGTTTTGAACCATTCAAAGTTACCAGAGTTTTTGTAAAATATATAAAATAATCAATGGCCCTCGTAGACCATTTGGGCTCCATTATTTTGGATTTTTCAAATATTTTTTGAAAATCACTTTGAAGGAATTTCAAAGAGAGGGGAAATATTAGGGTTTTAGGGTTTGATTTATTTTGCTTTAATGCACAATTTAAAACATGATGCTCATGATGCACAAACAAACCCTAAATAGAGATTTACTAAAACTGGGGTGTTACATAAACATATACAAAGATCATATCTGACGAATCATCACAAGGCTTAGTACATGTCATTCCCTTTATCCCACTATATTTGGTATAGCTCCAAGCTGACCTCTCTTTTTTGATATTGTGATTTAGAATCCCATTACTTGGTTAACTCTTAACCATATATAGCACGACCATGCATTTCTGGATCCGATCACTCGAGGGGCCCATAGATATCTCTCTCAAGTAGAGAGGGGCGATCCCATCTTGATTGACCAATGCCTTGCAGCATGCTTTAGGACAAACCCGAAAGCTACCTTTATGACTACCCAATTACGGAGTAGTGGTTGATAGCCCCAAAGTAGGTCGATCCACATCTCAAGTACATGCGACAATCTCAGGTCCAAGGACAAAACATACACGATGTGTAGAGAGAGCTGCGAGTCTAATTTCTAGTCTCAAGTTTGGTCAGTCCAACCCCATGTTCATAACATGTGTCTACATCATTTGTTTTACATATCCATGTCTATGACTTGCGAAACATAGTCAACAACCAATCGATGTGCTAGTCTAATATCCATGTGTGTCCCAACATGAACTTCGACTAGGGACAACTATTTGATAACCATACAAGTAAAGAGTTTCACAAACAATTCACATAATTGTCAATCAATACAAGTTGCCTGATATGGACATACAAGGAACATTACAATAACTCATGGATACATATGAAATATAATCATCTCTATTATTGCCTCTAGGACATATTTCCTCCAGTCTCCCACTTGCACTAGAGTCAATCTAAAATGTATCTAATACCAATTTTTCTTGTGTGCGCATCATGCGCGGGCTGCGGGAGAGGCTTAGTCAAGGGATCAGCAATATTTGAGTCCGTATGTTTTTTGCATATCATGACACACCATCCTCAATGAACTCACGAATCTGATGGTAACGCATGCGAATATGTTTGTTCTTCTGGTGTTGTCTAGGTTCCTTGACTTGTGCAATAGAACCATTGTTGTCACAATAAACGTCCAAGGGATTGGACACGCCCTGAACCACACTGAGAGAGATCAGGAAATTCCTAATCCAAACATCTTCCTTTACAGCCTCCGAGGCAGCAATATATTCAGCTTCTGTTGAAGAGGAAGTCACCGTATCTTGCTTGGAACTCTTCCAGCTCACAACACCACCATTCATGACAAACACATAACCTGATTGCGATTTGGAGTCATCTAAGTCGTTAAGGTAACTCGCATCTGTGTAACCCTCTACACTGAGTTCATCCTCACATCCATAAACTAGGAACACATCCTTAGTCCTTTTCTAGTACTTAAGGATGTTCTTTACCGCTGTCTAGTGACCTTCACCTGGATCAGCCTGATATCTTATCGTAACACTTAGAGCATAGGAAACATCTGGGCAAGTACATATCATTGCATACATGATGGATCCAATAGCCGAAGCATATGGACCCCGCTCATGCCCTCACGCTCATCAATAGTCGAATGACACTGAGTCTTGTTGAGTTTAATACCGTGAGACATGGGGAAGAACCCCTTCTTAGCCTCTTCCATGCTGAACCGTTTCAACACCTTGTCAATGTATGTACTCTGGCTTAATCCAATTAGCCTTCTTTATCTATCTCTGTAGATCTTAATGCCTAGAATATATGCCGCTTCTCCTAAGTCCTTCATCAAAAAACTATTTTTCAATGAGGTCTTAACAGACTCAAGCATAGGAAGGTCATTTCCACTCAGCAATATGTCATCTACACATAAGATTAGAAATACAAGTGCTCTCCCTCTTTCCTTCTTGTAAACACAAGGTTCTTGTTCGTCTTTGATGAAGCCAAACTCCTTTACAACTTCATCAAATCGAATGTTCCATCTCCGAGATGCTTGCTTCAGCCCATAAATGGACTTTAGAAGTTTGCATACCTTTTCAGCATTGTTTGGAATGACAAAACCTTCGGGATGCATCATATACATGTCCTCAATAAGGATTCCATTTAAGAAAGACATCTTGACATCCATCTGCCATATTTCATAGTCGAAATGCACAACAATGGCTAGAATGATCCGTATAGATTTAAGCATCGCTACGGGCGAGAAAGTCTCATCGTAGTCAACTCCTTGAACTTGTTGAAAATGTTTTGCAACAATTAGAGCTTTATGGATGTGAACATTTCCATCCATATCAATCTTCTTCTGATAGATCCATTTGCACTCGATGGCTTTAAAAACATCAGGCAAGTCGACCAAGTTCCAAACTTGATTGTCTCCCATGGACTCTATCTCGGATCTCATGGCGACCAGCCATTTCTCAGAGTTTGGGTCGACCATCGCTTATGCATACGTCACAGGCTCATCATTGTCTAACAATAATAATTCCCGCGCTTCGCGGATGCTCGCCGACCTTTGTGGCTGTGGTGCTTATATTGCCACGGGTTCCTCAACTTGTTCTTCTACAATAGCATCACTCATTGGAACATCCACGACTGGCTCATCTTGAACTTCTTCAAGTCGCACCAACCTTCCACTCGTTCCCTTTGTGAGAAACTCTTTCTCTAGGAAAACACCGCTACGAGTGACAAACACTACTCCCTCTTCTCGGTTGTAGAAGTAATACCCTAAGGTTTCCCTTGGATATCCCACGAATATGCACTTATCCGATTTGGGTGTTAGCTTGTCTGACTGAAGTCGCTTGACAAATGCATCACAACCCGAAACCTTTAGAAAAGACAAATTGGGATTCTTTCCAGACCACATCTCATATGGTGTCTTAACTATGGATTTATATTGTACCCTATTAAGTGTGAAAGCTGCCGTTTCTAGAGCGTAACCCCAAAATGATAATGGTAAATCCGACTAGCTCATCATGGATCGAACCATGTCCAACAAAGTTTTATTGTGCTCTTCGGAGACCCCGTTCCTTTGAGGCGTTCTAGGCGGCGTGAGTTGTGGAACAATTCCGCAACTCTTAAGATGATTGAAAAATTCGTGAATCAAATATTCACCTCCACGATCAGATCGCAAGGCCTTTATTTTCTTGCCACGTTGATTCTCTACCTAACTCTGAAACTCCTTGAACTTTTCAAAAGTTTCAGACTTATACTTCATCAAATAGACATAACCATATCTACCGAAATCATCAGTGAAACTAATGAAGTAGTGATATCCTCCTCTGGCTATAGTTCTCATTGGTCCACATACATCAGTATGTATGAGTTCCAAAAAGTCTGTCGCTCTCTCGGGAAAACCCAAAAAAGGTGACTTGGTCATCTTTCCAAGTAAACAAGCCTGACATGTCTCGTATGATTCAAAATCAAACAAAGTTAGAAGACCATCACCATGGAGCTTCTTCATGCGCTTTTCACTTATATGCCCCAAACGACAATGCCATAAATATGTAGGACTCAATTCATTAGGCTGAAGCCTTTTAGCACTAACATTGTAAACAGATGCATCATCAAGATTTAAAATAAATAACCCATTCACAATGGGTGCATTAGCCATAAACATATCATTCTTATATATTACACAACCATTGTTTGCACTCACGAATGAATAACCATCCCTCATCAAGCATGAAGGTGATAAAATGTTTCGACCAATACTAGGAATGTAATAACAATTATTCAACTCCATAATAAATCCTGACGGAAGGTGAAGTTGCATGACGCCGATGAACAATGCAGCCCCTTGCTTTATTTCCGACGCGAAAATCCACTTCGCCTTTCTGCACTTCTCTAGTACTTATTAGCCCCTGCATCGAATTGCAAATATGAACAACCGATCCGGTATCAAATACCCAAGAGTTAACATAAGAATTAGCGAGAAGAATCTCCACACCATTTACAACAAGCGTACCTGAGTGGGAAGTACTCTTACTTCCACTCTTCTTCAAATAAGCCTGGTACTTGCTGCAGTTTCTCTTCCAGTGCCCATGTTCATGACAAAAGAAGGACTCAGTGTCATCTGCAGGTCCAGCCTTTTGCTTGGGTGCAGGCTTAGGGATCGTATCCTTAGCCTTGCCCTTATTCTTCGACCAGGAAGTACCCTGTTTTTTAAAGTTAGGCTTGTTCTGCACAGCCATCACATGGTTATGCCCTGCACACTTCTTCATGTCACTTTTTGCTGTTTTTAGCATCCACATAACTCATTAAGGTCCTTCTCCACCCCATGCATATGGTAGTTCGAAATGAACTGCCCATATCTAGAAGGAAGAGACACCAAAATAAAATCAGTAGCCAACTCTTGTCCTAGTGGAAAACAAAGCTTTTTCGAAGTCTGACTGTAACCAACCATTTTGATCACATGGGGGCCGACACCTGCTCCCTCTGCCTTCTTGCATTCCACAACGGACTTGACGACATTGTACCTCTCAGTCCTGACCTGAGTCTGGAACATGTCCCTAAGCGCGACGATCATATCGTATGCTTCCTTATCCTCAAACTTCTATTGGAGTTCAGGTTCCATGCATGCAAGCATAAGACAACTAACCTAAAGAGAATTATCACATGCTCTGTTGTAGGCATTCTTAAGGGAAGCAGTTGCATTATCAGCAGGTTCATCGGGGATTGGGGTATCTAGAACTTTTTCCTTTTTATCAGACCTGAGAACAATTCTCAGGTTATAGACCCAGTCTGAATAGTATGTTCCATTTAATATATCTTTGTCAAGAATCGAACGCAAAGAAAAAGGTGATGCAGTGTTCGGTGCCATTGATCTACAACAGAAAACATGCAAAATACTAAGCCATGTAACCATGAAAGAGTAAATCATATTAAACAATTTAATAGCATATACTCCCACATAAATCAATATCCCTCTATTGATACTAAGTGATTCAAGATCCACAATTAACAAGTCGCCTAGTGAGATTTAGCATCACTGCTAGAAGACAAGGTAAATCAGTAAGCAAATCTTGCTAATTATATCACATATGACTCTTGTTGTTGGGTGACATCCCTATGTCTAAACCAGGCGCCCAACCTTTATGCCCCAAGGTCCTTAACTGTTAAGATGACCTTGTCAAGCTCACCAACCCTTATGCGTGTAGGTATCCAATACAAACCCATCCAGCCAAGGAAAACAGCGGCACCCTGATTTCATAGGCCCACCAATGATTGTACGGGGCATAGGATGGTGTATGGTTTGGTTGGGAGGGCATGATTTAACTTAAACTTTGTGAGGGATCGTTCTACTTCTATCATCTAAGCATGCAGAGTAGTAAAACATATAAGAATAACATTCACATAGACGTGACATAGTATGGCATATTTTATCATGGTGATCTCCATCGTCATAGAACCTGTCCAAGATGATGATCTCCATCTTCATGTTCCATGTAATCCATCCTTCAAGTGATGAGTCCTCCAAGAACTAATACAAGATATTACTCCTAACAGCTAGTAATCAAAATTACATAGTATTGGGATCATCACAAGTTGTCATGCATGCCATTAAAATAAATGACAACACATATGGCTCCAGCCGTGTTTCCGTACTCACGACACGCAGGTCATGATAAAATATATACGTGCATCACATGAATATATGGGACATACTGATCACATACATCCTGCAATAACAAGTTATGTATAGAATCGCATTCTACCGGATCATGTGAAATCGCATCACCTAGTTACCTTAACGAGATACGATAGGGGCTACGACTAAGCGGGTCTAGGGGGTCTTCCCCTGCAGGGTTCGAAGGGGCAGCGCCCCTCATGGTATCTACACAAATTTTTTTGATCAGCAAATCAAATTTACCATAAATCGACTATCATTCCGATTTATGTGTCACTGTCTACCCCAATGGAGAAACCGACTGGTAGGGGTAAGTCGTTCGACGACCTCAGAATTACGATCACGGAAAGCAAGATCATAGATCAATCCTGAACCACCGCAATATAAACGATCACATCATTCATATCAATCTGCATATCACCATATGCAAACATCCCGAACCTATAACTAAACAACATTGGCTCTGATACCACTGTAGGGATACGGGTAGGCTACACTAGCGCAAATCAAAAAAATTCTACCGCGTAAACTAGGATTATTGTTATCATAGATCTCGGGATTACCACTAGACACGCAGTTGCGGAACTTGATGAAGTGCGTTGAGGCAGTGTAGATGTTCTATGCATCCTCCTCATCCTCGTCCCACGAGTAGCTCCCCTTGCGCGACTCGTCCAAGTGCCACAGATGCCGCAGTTTCGAGGTATCCACACGTGCGGGGTGGAAGCGTCAGACGCCGGACTGCTAGGTCCACGCGCGCAACACAGGCGTGAGGAGTGGTGGCTGGGTGGAATGCTCAACCTTGGTCATCTCGCCCCACCCTCTCTTATATAGGCATCCCTAGTGGGCCTCTACATTAGCAGCCCATTAGTAGCCTAAGCCTGGTCTAATTCAGGTCTAATCCTCATTAGGCTTCCAGCCCCTTAAGTGTGACCCTATAAGTTCATACACGTATAGACATGACACGAGTACACTTACTCCGTCAATAGTTGGTAGTGGCCTCTAGCAAGACATTCCAACTCCTAAACGCATATAAATATCATTCAGACGAACCATCACAAGGTATAGTACATGTCTTTTCCTTTGCCTCATGATATTTGGTCTAGCTCCAAGCTGACCTCTCTTTCTGGATACTGTGATTCAGAATAACTTTAATAGGTTAACTCTTAACCTTATGAAGCACGACCATGCATTTCTGGATCCGATCACTCGAGGGGCCCAGACATATCTCTATCAAGTAGAGAGGGGCGAATCCCATCTTGATTGACCAATGCCTTGCAGCATGCTTCAGGACAAACCCGAAAGCTATCTTTATGACTACCCAGGTACGGAGTAGTGGTTGATAGCCCCAAAGTAGGATGATCCACATCTCAAGTACATGCGACAATCTTAGGTCTATGGACAAAATGTACACGATGTGTAGAGAGAGCTGCAAGTGTAATTGCCAGTCTCAAGTTGGGTCAGTGTAACCCCATGTTCATAACATGTATCCACATCATTGGTTTGACATCTCCATGTCTATGACTTGTGAAACATAGTCATCAACCAATTGATGTGATAATCTAATATTCATGTGTGTCCTCACATGAACTCCGAATAGGGACGACTATTCGATGACCATACAAGTAAATAGTTTCACAAACAATTCACATAATTGCCAATCAATACAAGTTGCCTGATAGGGATATACAAGAAACATTACAATAACTCATGGATACATATGAAATATAATCATCTCTATGATTGTCTCTAGGGCATATTTCCTTCAATCGTAGCTGGCATCCACCCAGAGACGGCGATCCACTGCTTCAAGTCCTCGCGCCGCTATGAGCCCCTGGTCGCAAAGCTAAAGTGGGTGTACAAGAAGGTCGTCGTCGCTGCTCGTCGTGACTTCAAGGAGGAGGAGGCCGCAAGGAGGTCGTCCTCGCTCGTCGTGAGTGCAAGAGAAGGCCACTGTCGCTACAAGGAGAGGAGGATGCCAGAGCAAGGAGGAGCAGAAGGCCACCATCGCCGTTGTTAGTGCAAGGAGATGAGTCCAGAGCGAGGAGAATGGGAAGGAGGAGAAGGAAAAGGAGGATGAGAAGAGAGAAGGAAAAGAAAGAGGGAGGAGAATGAAAAGGACAAGAGGGAGGGAAGAGAAGAGGGGTAGGTGGGAGGTTTCACGAACCGATGGAGCTAGGGGCCGAATATGCCCATTGGGCCATCACAAATGTTGTTCTGGTTGATGAAAATTAGCCGTCGGAGGGTGGTATGACCATACGGTATGGGCGGGCTCTGTTTGTACCAATGGTCGTTACACCCTCGGGACTCTGAAGTGTTTTGGCCGCCATTTGTTCATAAGGAATCCGATTAAGGTGTTCTTTTGCTCATTGGATTCTTATGGACGAGGGCTACAAATCCATGGCCTTGCATCTTCATTTGGAGTTGACAGAAAAATTCACTTTTTCCTCCCCTCAAATGGCTAAGTCTGGTGCTTGCAACTCCTCCATATTGAATCCTCTTGGGTCCTTTTATCCAAGATTATTCATAGCACCTACAAACAAGTCAAAGACAAGGAAAAAGTAATCAAATCCTAATAAAACTACTAATGTGCAAAGTCCATGTGAAAATGAATGTGAACCAGTAATCATACATAATAGGCATAGTTGTAGCTAGATGTAGCATGTAATGAGTGACAATATGAATAATTTGTACACTTAAATATGCTTAAATTTTGGACTCATCACTCTCTGTCAAGGTGTTCCGTGGCAACCAGCCACGTGTAGTATTCATACGATGAGGGTTGTGATGTCTAGGAGGCCAAAAACCATCACGTGCCTCTGGATCTCTGGTCGACAAGAAATTCATGTCCATCTTATGCACAGGTCACATGTAATGAGGTAGAAAGAAAGGTCAAAGACTTTCCCTATCTAGGGTAATGTAGATATTGTACTCTTTCTTTTGAGAATGAAAAGAGTACTTAGCTTTGTGTCGCATCCATCGATTCTTCTTCTATGCTTTTTCCTCTTATACCTTGATTGACACGAATGTGACCTCGATGCTCTCGTAGGTATGGCCCCCGGGTGCCCAAGAGGGGCATAATATGCGACTTTGAGACTTATGGGGACATACCAGAGAGTGCTCGAGAAACACATGTAATGATACTTAGACACTCTTATGGGGACAAGCCCCTAGTGCCCGACAAAGGCATGCAATGCGACTCGCCTTTCTGAACTAGCACCCTTGTAATTGAGAATGAAATGAGTGCGAGAAATACCAACTCATTTTTATTCATCAATAGGGGCAGCTTCTGGATACATTGCTTGTGTTATGGGACCTAGCTTGCTCAGAAGGCCTTTTTAATGCTAGGGGCATCTCCTGAGTATTCTTCTTGCATGGAGGCACTGCCGCGTGCAATACCAACCGTGGGCAAGACCGCCGGTAACATTGCTTCCACTGGTGGAAAACAGGCCTCTAGTCCCGGGCCGCAAAGGGCTCTAGTCCCGGTTTTGGGCCCGGGACTGCGAAAACAGGACTAGAGCCCTCCACTAGTCCCGGCTCGCTACAGCCCGCGACTAATAACAGCCACGTGGTTGTTTCAGCGTTGCGGGGGTGGAAACCCTCTAGTCCCGGGCCGTAACACCACCTGGGACTATAAGGTTTCCTGCCGCGGCAGAGAATTTTGTGTTTCTCTGCCGCGACAGAGATTGTGTATTTCCTTTTTTTTCCATTTCGTTCCTTTTTCGTTTTGTGTTTCACTATAATTTCAAACATATATTTAAGTACACATATTCTACGCTACTACATAAACAGTACACGTTGATGCATATATATAATTAATCGATCCCTTGCAAGAATACATTGATGATATATATATCAAAAGGAAAAAATGTTTTGAATTACATGGTCATTGATGAATATATATATCATATCATCTACATGGAGATCACTAAGGCAAATCGAGTTCCACGTCATCCGCATAATGCTCTCCATGTACATCAAGGACTTCCTTCATCATAAATCCTGCCAGCTCCTCTTGAATTGCTCTTATGCACTGGTCTGGATCTAGTTTCTCCTACAAATCATAAATATAATGTGAGTCAACTTTACGCTCACTGGTCAACTCGCGGATGTACTCGCAGATGTAGTATCCACATAAATGAGTTCCCGGTGGCTGCTGTAAACTCTTCACCATTTTATAAGTTAACTCCTCTTTGAATGGACCTGGTATTTTCTGTCTGAACCGTGTCTAACACCTGCTCGGCAAAGAAAATGAACAAAGGAGTTATTAGTTACTTGATATCAGGAAATGAATGAAATATGACGATATAATGCGATAATGAGTGAAATTACTTATGGAGCATTGCTTTCATGTCGCTCCACTGCTCTTGGTCCCAACTTAATGAGTCATGGACTTCAACTAGGGAGTTGTCAACTTGAATGTTTAGCAAGATCCAGTGGAATCTATGGATGTTTACATAAGCATACATGCATAGCTCATCAAGTAAGCAAAAATAAAATGTGTACAAGATATAAAGACTCACTTGAAGTTGTTAGGAAATAGTATTTCCTTAACAAAATTATTCTTGGTTAATAACCTGCACAGGTCTTCCTCCACGTCCTTGGGGTGTTTCTTTAACGTATATTCATTAACGATATATGGGTCAATGAACCCAATGTCGTATCTTCTAGCTCTTTTGCATTCAATCATCTTCATTCTAAAGAATATAATATCATCATACAAAAGGATATATAGTTAGGATAATATATTAAATGCAATGAACGAGCTAAGCTACAAACTTAATTATAGAAATAAATCACTTACAGATAGTAGCAACCAATGGTAGATTTGTCGAGGGCGCGCTGGTTGTATAAATGAAACAGTTCGGTCATTTGAACCTGTATCGAGTATGGTTTGAAGTGATGCTCCTTTCTAACGTCCACCGGAAACCATTCTTTCTGATGCTTTTTTCTTCTTGCTACATTTACCATTCATGCAGATTTCGCATATGTGTGGATAGACCCGCGAGCTCCTCATTACTGAATAGAGGCTCCCCTTGGACATACTGCCGTACTATCTGACCCACTGCGTATCTTTATAGCCTAAATATTGACCAAGATACATATTTTCTTCGGTAGCAAGTGCTTTGGCCTGCGATACAGTGATTCCCATAAGTGCAACGTTATTACGGGCTCTGGGTCCATTATTTGCATCTCCATATCCATTTCAGCTCTGAAGGCCTTGTCGAGGTCTGAAATGACTTTGAGCGGGGAGACCGATTGATTCTTTTGTGCTCCGAACTGGGCAACTTGCTTCCTGCTTTTTGCACTTGTGATTTTTTCTTCTGTGCTTGCTTAATAAACTCCCGGTCATAGTCTGATTCTAGATTCATCGATATCTGGGATGGTTGCTCAAGAAAGGACTTAGCCCACTTTTGGGTTTTTTCATCATATACCGGCTTTGGCTCAGGATTTTTGGGTGCAAAATGCGCCTTAACTTGGGCAGCCACATACGCGTTAGTTTCCTCATCGGTCTTGTCATAAGGTCTCTTTGGAAGAGCCTGCGGGATGTCGACTATCTTTGTCGTTTGACCTTTCTTCTATGTGGGGCACGGGGGAGCGTCGAACTTCCGTTTCTTCGATGAGGTAGTAGTATTGAATGGAGGCGGAGGCGGAGATCGAGTATTGCGCGGAAGCGGAGATCGAGTTGATGTACTCTTGCTGCGGCGATCGTCAGCGGGGCGGGGTGGACTTGGAGGTTGGCGATAATCGGGTTGGGGTGGACTTGGAGGTTGATGATATTCGATGCGGGGCGGACTTGGCAGTCATGAGACTTTTGGTTTTGGAACTTTTTGTCTGCCATATTTATTATTCCCTTTATATTCGACGAGAACCCAGACAGGACCTTAATACTTCTTAGGCATTCAAAAAATATTTCCTTGTCTTGTTTGGTAAGAGCGTAGCTGGCATGACCTTGAAACCATTCTGGATGCAGGCCATCTGGGACTTTCATACGTTGATGGTCCTTTCGTGCTTCCGGTGTATCTTTTGTCTTCCCATACACGCCCAAGAAGCCAATAAGGTTCACGCAAAGATTCTTCGTCACATGCATCACATCGATTGCAGAGCGAACCTCTAAGAATTTCCAATATGGTAGCTCCCAATATATATATGTTTTCTTCCACATGGGTGCGTGTCCTTTAGCGTCCTTCAGAACAGATTTTCCGCCAGGACCCTTTCCAAAGGTTACCATTTGATCCAAATCTTTGACCATATCAAATATATCAGCACCAGTACGCTCCTTAGGCTTCGTCTGGTGACATGCCAGACCGTTGAAATGCTTGCCTTTCTTTCTTAAGCTATGCTTGGCCAAAAGAAATCGACGATGCTCATTGTATACATTCTTCTTACAATGTTCCAAATATATACTTTCAGTCTCATCTAAACAGTGTGTGCATGCATTGTATCCCTTGTTTGACTGTCCTGAAAGGTTACTAAGAGAAGGCCAATCATTGATTGTTACGAAAAGCAATGCTCGGAGGTTAAATTCTTCCTGCTTGTGCTCATCCCACACGCGTATCCTGGGTTCGTGCCACAACTATAAAAGTTCTTCCACTTATGGCTTTAGGTACACATCAATGTCGTTGTCGGGTTGCTTCGGACCTTGGATCAACACTGGCATCATAATGAACTTCTGCTTCATGCACAACCAAGGAGAAAGGTTATAGATGCATAGAGTCACGGGCCAGGTGCTATGACTGGAGCTCTGCTCCCCAAAGGGATTCATGCCATTTGTACTTAGACCAAACCTTAAACTCCTTGCGTCATCTGCAAAGTCCGGGTACTTTCAATCGATTTTTCTCCATTGTGACCCATCAGTGGGGTGTCGCAACATCCCGTCTGACTTACGTTCCTCTTTATGCTATCGCAACAACTTGGCATGCTCTTTGTTTCTAAATAAGCGTTTCAACCGTGGTATTATAGGAGCATACCCCATCACCTTGGCAGGAACCCTCTTCCGGGGGGTCTCGCCCTCAACGTCACCAGGGTCATCTCGTCTAATCTTATATCGAAGTGAAGTTCATACCGGGCATGCATCCAAATTCTCATACTCCTCACTGCGGTAGAGGATGCAGTCATTAGGGCATGCATGTATCTTCTGAACCTCTAAACCTAGAGGGCAGACAACCTTCTTTGCTTCGTACGTACTGGCGGGCAATACGTTATCTTTTGGAAGCATATTCTTCATCATTTTCATCAACTTTTCAAATGAGGAGTAAGGTATAGCACACTCAGCCTTCCATCGCAGCAATTCCAGTGTGGTGCCCAACTTTTTCAGACCATTTTCGCAATTTGGGTACAACAACTTTTTGTGATCCTCTAACATGTGATTAAACTTCTCCCTATCCTTTTCGGTTTCACAATCTCTTCGTGCATCGGCAATGGTCCAACCAAGATCATCAGCGGGTTCATTATGTGTCTCTTCTTCATCCTCCCCTTCAGCATCCCCCATGGAAGTATCTCCGTACTCAGGGAAACCATGATAGTTGTCATCCTCCTCCTCTTCTTCATTGTTTTCCATTATAACCCCTCTCTCTTTGTGATTGGTCCAACAATTATAACTGGGCATGAAGCCGGACTTCAAAAGGTGGCTGTGAAGGGTTTTTGAGTAAGAGTAATCCTTCTAATTCCTACATCCATTACATGGACAGAATACAAAACCATTGCGCTTGTTTGCATCAGCAACACGGATGAATTCATGCACGCCATTAATGAACTCGCCAGAGCATCGGTCAGTACCGTACATCCATTCCTGGACCATCTGCATTATAGTAAAAGTATATCAAAAACCATTACACAACATGATAAAATTATTACAAGTTATATTGTGAGCTTCTAGAGCATTAATTTTGAATTTTGAAAAATTTACATGCACCAATTTGTGAATTGGAGAAAACAATCAACATGATAAATGTGGAGTTTTTTATTATTGTTCTATCAGTGAAAACCTCATTCCATTCTAAGCTCTGAAACTCTAAAATTACATGTTTCAATTTTTAGTAACTATGTGCCTAATCAAAATTTGTTACACATATATATCAAAATCCTTCTAGCTACTTCTAGAGCATGCATGCATTGACCCATATCTCTATACTTCTAGAGAATTATAGAGCTAAAGTAGAAATAAGAGATGAAAGAATGAAGTTCTAACCTTTTAAAGTTTGGATTTAGGTGTTGCAAACTAAATCTTGACAAATCTTGAGAAAAAATGGCATGAAATCTCTTGCTTCTTTGTGAAAAATGGCCACCATATGCTTTAGGGGCAGCGGGGCAGCGAGAATATAGTGGTGGACAACTAGTCCCGGGCCGTGATACGACCTGGGACTAATAGTCCACGAAAAGACCAGCTGGCCTGCTCACGGACCGGGACTAGTGACTACGGTCGTTTCTAGCCGTTAGAGGCCTCACGGCCCGGGACTAGTGCTCCCACTAGTCGCGGGCTGTGACAGGCTGGGACTGCTGGCCTTGTTCAAGTCGGACCGAAGATGGTTTTTCTAGTAGTGTTCGGCAGCGTCCAACCATTGAGTGAGGACTTTTGTTTATGGGGTGATCCCTCCAAAGCTTTATGTGCTGCGCGGCAACACACAACCTTAAACTAGAGCTCCTTATGGGTAGAACTTGAAGAGGTGGTATTGTTGCCGGTGCTGGATATTCCATGATTTTACCACTGACATAACATCTCTGGTCTCTAGGCGGATTGTTTGTTCCCATTTTGGGTTTCCCTACACAAAATAAGGGCCTTCCCATTTTGGGTTTCAAGTTATTTGTTCCCTTTGTTTGGGATATTCATAATGCGCGAACGATAGTATCGCGTTAATTCGGCTAACCCGAGTGACCATAGATGGTGGCAAGGCCTATGGCCTGTTGGGTGTCCTAGTTAGAGGATTCCAAAAGGGAGGTCTAGCCTAATAGAGGAAGGCTACGTGAACTTCCTAATACGAAGCCGGAGTCTTGGAGTCCATGACATGTAGATCTATTTATTATCGTAGAACTATGTAACCTGTCTAGCTAGGAATAGTCCTAGTAACCCTAGGTAACCTGTCTAGCTAGGAATAGTCCATGTAGTCCTAGTAACCTGTCTAGGCAGTACTTTGTAACGATTATATATGGACTCACCCTCGTAGACCGTAAGCGGGATAACGTTCCCAAAAACAAATGTTCCTGATGTAGATGGTACATGACCGTCCTCAAGGACGTGCAGATGATCAGCACCATAGACGGGCAGTGCCTCCGTAATCGGTCACACGTTCAGTGTGCCGACGGCTCCTGATCCCGTCCTCCAGCTGGGCAGCGGAAGTTGCAAATCCATGGGAACTCCAACATGGCTATACCATTAAATTCATAAGTTTTATCCAAGGTTCCAAATTTAATGAAACCAATTTCTATGGTTTTATAATATTTTTATTTATCATTCTTGATCATCTATAAATGTTTGTTGATAGATTTTTATATGGAACAAATCCATAGTCTTGGAGAGATCTTAGAAATGATTTTCTTCCATTAGGGTTTTGGCTTATTTTCCCAAGTTTAAATTTCAAGATACATTCGTTGATGAATGCATTTCACTTGCTTGAATTTTTGCTGGATTCCCTTTTATTCAAATTTTGTTCAAGAAGGGTTTTGATGTTTCCATTCAGAAGCAAAAAGTTTCTTTTCACCCTAAATGTCAACAATTATTTCTTTTATTCATTTATTTTTAACATTTCAAAATTTGGAAAATTTTGGGATGTGACATCCTCGAGCTCCTATCAGGACAAGGGTGCCTCCTCGTCATACTACGGAGGTGCACCTACATGGGAACCATGGGATTAAGCCCCACTTAGGACAAAAGCCTAAGGTTGGGTGGAGGTACCAACATCACACTCATCTATCTATCATGTTCGGTCGGTTCTTTGTATATCCATTGTTTCGCTTTATTTTTGGTTTTTTGTTGCTGCTTTCTCAAAAACACAAAAATACGAAAAATATTTTCGTTGTTTCTCTTGGTTTTCTTATTTGCCTTGGTTTGCCTTAAAAGAAAAATCCAAAAAGATTTTGCTTTGTTTGGTTTGTTTTAGCTTTGTTTGTTTTTGCTTTGTTGGCTTGTTTGAAAAATCGAAAACACCAAAAATATTTGTTGTTCTTCTTTGGTTTTGTGAGTTCTTTGCAGGTTTCAGCCGTCCTTAGTGTATTTTTGTTTCATGTTATTATTCAAGTCACACAACTGAAGGCCAATAATGAAGATTAAGATAACTCGAGGTGTGGTAAGAGGCTGGTAATGAACTCTATTAGTTTTCATTTTTGTACATATACTCATCATTGTGAGCATGCTTAGTCTGTTCATTGTAAGGCGTATGTTACTGATAGATGCTTCGTAGTTCTTGCTTGTCTATGATTAGCTCCAGCTTGCCAATAGTTTGTAGAATGTCATATGAACGTTTGCTTGCATTGTTTTATTCATATTTTGGTATGATATTGTGCTATCCTATTCTGGAAGTTTCATGTGAATCGACTTGGCACATGCTCACGCATGCATATGACTAAACAATAGTCAGTAAGCCTCGATGATTTATTTTGCTTCAGAGTTCTAGTATCACTTTCATGCCATAATTAGTCATGTTTTGTTGCAAGCATGATTATGATAGTTATTGCTCTCTCGTTTGTCGCTCCCTCTCTATTGCTAGCCTTCACCTGCACTGAGTATGAGCTCTACTTGTGCATCCAACTCCCAAAAACCAATTTTGCCACTATGTCCACCACACCTACCTATTAGCATCATTTGCTATTTCAGTGCATATTATATATGCCTTGTTTCCTTCCCCAAATAAAATGTTTGTATATTTTGAGGAAGTTAGTTAGTAAAGCTCTCATGAACTTGATGGCACACTTTATTCCTTGCACTTAATAATCCTAAACCATTGTGTGTCCATGAAAGTTATATGCTTGCAAATTATATGCTAGGAGTTAGCAGAACCATGATGTCACGGGGAACGCATTCAACACTTTTTGGATACATATCCAGTTGATACCTTGCTCTTTTGTTTGCGGATGTCGTCGGTGTGAAATAAAAGGGGAGCTTGTGAGTTCATGGAGTCTATACATTGTGTTAGAGAAACGCCTGGGCCGCTAGCCTAAGCCATGCCTAATCATGGTGGAAACTTGAAGCATCACCATAATGAGCATTCCATGAAGCATCCTCAATAAAAAGCTATGCACATAGTAAATAAAAAGATCGCTGAGATGCTCATTGTCTGCTTGCCTTGTCGTTTTGATCACGGTATAGCTCCTGTATCATGTGCAAGGGGTATCCTGGTTGTGGTTCTCTATGACATGCATGTATGCACAATGACAATAACTTGCAGGTAACCCAAGTTGAGTAGCATGCGGAGTGACCCTCGTACTCAAGGGGCTTGGGATTTCCAGTTTATGGTGTGTCAAGCATATAACTCAGATTGGACCTCACTTTCACCTTAACCACATGAAGATGCCTATGATAGGGGCAATGAGAGATCAAAGCTAGTGAGTACCTTCCTTTCAGCATTTGGAACCCTTTCAAACTTTTAAAAACCTTTTCACTTCCATGTTGAGTCACCACTTATTCTATGAGCACCTTCTTGAGAGCATAGTTGTCATTCTTGTGTTTGTTCCAAAACTTGGTTAATTATGTCATGAATTTGATGCTTTTATCTCTGATATTTTTACCTCTAGTATTCACTTGAACTTCAGAGGTGCCTTGGCATTTATATTGTGCTCTACAAACAAAGCCAAGCGAGATACCACTCTATCATACCTTACTATGAGCATTGCAATGTTGCTTATGTTTATGTTCCATGTTATTTATTATTATTGAGTCGGTTTCTCTTCATAGCTTGCAATGACTATTGAGTATATATAGTTGCATACTTCTTATTATGAATGGTTTAAGCATCTACTCCTATGCTGAGAATATATACATCATATGAAGCAAATGTGTTCGTGAAAGTTCCTTTATCGCACTCAGTTTTCAACTAAATTGTTTCAGGACAAGCAATAAGCTAAGTTTGGGGGGAGTTGATACGTCCAAAACGTATCTACTTTCCTGAACACTTTTGCTATTGTTTCTCCTCTAAACTTGTGTGATTTGGATACAACTAACACGGACTGACGCTGTTTTTAGCAGAATTGCCTTGGTGTCTAGTTTTTGTGCAGAAAATCGACTATCGGGGAAAATCCCGGAAAATATGCCAAAAATTATATTTCACCAGAAGATCCATAGAGCCAGAAGACAAAACTGAGTGGAGGCCTGGGGGGCCACACCCCTGCCAGGAGTGGGTGGGCCCTGCGCCGCGCCTAGTGGGGTGCGACCACCCTAGGCACCCCCTCGGGCTCCCTCTGCGCCTATAAGTTTCCCCTTGACCTAAAAACCGAGGGGGGTTCGACGTTTTTCCAGAAAGAGTTTCACTCCACCGCCACCATCAGAAACCAAGATTCGGATCCAGAAACTCCATTCTGGCACTGTGCCAGGACGGGGAATTTGGAGAGGATCATCGCCATCGTCATCACCAACGCCTCTCCATTAACCATCGATGTTTCCCCCGTCGATGAGTGAGTAATCCCCGCTGTAGGCTATGGGGATGGTAGGGATTGGATGAGTTCTATCTTGTAATCGAATAAGATTGTTAGGGCATAGTGCCTAGTATCTCTATTACTGCTATTTTACTTTGTTGCAACTTGTTGTCCTTAATGCTTGTCACTAGGGCCCGAGTGCCATGATCTCAGATCTGAATTTATTATTGAATCATTATGATAGTATTATTTGTGATCTTATATGCAAGTTGTGTACACATATCATTGTCTGGATCCAAAGGCCCCGAAGTAACAATAATTGGGACAACCAGAGGGGATGGCTGTGATGTGAGGTTCACATGTGTTCATGGAGTGTTAATGCTTTGATCCGGTGCTCTATTAAAAGGAGCACCTTAATTGCTAGTAGTTCCCTAGAGGCCCCGCTACCACGGGCTGGCTGAACAGAATATGTTGTGCAAGTTCTCAATGCGAGCACATATGACTATATATGGAGCACATGCCTACGATTGTTTAGTACTTGGATGCTTGTTATTATTTATCTGCAATGCCCTAGATCTTGAAGTTACATGTTTAGACTTGTCCATGCAACGCCCGTCCATCCATCGCTATTCCTATCGTACTTGAATCCTACTGTTACCGTTACTGTTACTATTGCTCTTGTTTTGTTGATGTTGTTGCTTTGCTATTTCTACTACCAAGCTGTTGCTACTGATAAACTTCTGTGAGCAAGAACTATTTCCAGGTGTACCTGAATTGACAACTCAGTTGTTAAGGCTTGCAAGTATTCTTTGGCTCCCCTTGTGTCGAATCAATAAATTGGGTAATACTACCCGCGAAGACTATTCTGATCCCCTACACTTGTGGGTCATCCCCAGGCTTCAGTGTCCGGCCACAACCAGGCAGACCAGCGAATGGAGCTCCCGCACCGCCACTAGGCCGCGCGCCCCCTCCTAACCAGCCGAGATTCCTTATCTCTCCACAAGAGCGGGACAAGAACGGCCTCCCCCTATACTCCACCCCGATGGACAATGTCATCGCGGGACGAGCAGCAGTTGCCAACCTCAACATCACAAGGGAGGGCGCGCTGCAAATTGAGTATGCCAAGTTCCTACTCGCCAAGGCCGTCGAGCAGCAAGTCGTAGGAGCCGACTCGCGGGGGCGCATGTACTCCCGCTCCTCCAGAAGTAGGGCGGCCTCAAGCGACCGCCCATCGGTGGCGAATACCCTGAACTGCCCGCCACCCGAGCCCCTGCAGCTCCAGCCAAGGGCCGCGCACGTGGCTCTTTCCACCAACGACCCGCGACTGTTGAACAACATGGTCGCCGCCAACGGGCAGCCAGTCGACGCACGGACCCACATCAGCCCAACAACCTGAGGCATACCCTTACCAACCTACATGAGGGCGAGCCAAGGGGCTCGCTCAGCCGAGTCGGCCCTCAGTGCCTCGGACCGATTATCCGAGGCGAGAAATACCCGACGAACTTCAAAGCGCCGAAGGAGATCAAAAAGTACGATCCCACGTACGACCCGGCCATGTGGCTGGACACATACCTCATGGCTATGGGAATCGCTAGCCATACCAACCGCATCGCCGCCCACTACCTCTCCTTCTCATGGAGGGAAAGACTGTGCAATGGACCAACACCCTCCCCGCGGACAGCATCGATTCCTGGGAGGACATATGAGACGCCTTTGTCAGGCACTTTGAGGGCTCATACACCCGCGCGACCACCATCGAGGACCTGGAGCGATCCGTCCAGGGACCCCGCGAGTCGATACGGGTAGGCTACACTAGCACAAATCAAAAAAATTATACCGCGTAAACCAGGATTACTGTTGTCATAGATCTCGAGATTACCACTAGACGCGAAGTTGTGGAACTTGATGAACTTGATGAAGATGGGATTTTCCCTATAGGTCCATATACGTATAGACATGACACGAATACACTTATTCTGTCAATAGTTGGTAGCGGCCTCTAGCAAGATGTGCCAACTCCTAAACATATACAAAGATCATATCGGGCGAATCATCACAAGGTTTAGTACATGTCTTTCCCTTTGCCTCACTATATTTGGTCTAGCTCCAAGCTGACCTCTCTTTTTTGATATTGTGATTCGGAATCCCATTATTTGGTTAACTCTTAACCATATGTAGCACGACCATGCATTTCTGGATCCGATCACTCAGGAGCCCATAGATATCTCTCTCAAGTAGAGAGGGGCGATCCCATCTTGATTGACCAATGCCTTGCAGCATGCTTCAGGACAAACCCTAAAGCTACCTTTATGACTACCCAATTACGGAGTAGTGGTTGATAGCCCCAAAGTAGGTTGATCCACATCTCAAGTACATGCGACAATCTCAGGTCCAAGGACAAAACGTACACGATGTGTAGAGAGAGCTGCGAGTCTAATTTCCAGTCTCAAGTTGGGTCAGTCCAACCCCATGTTCATAACATGTGTCTACATCATTTGTTTTACATATCCATGTCTATGACTTGCGAAACATAGTCAACAACCAATCGATGTGCTAGTCTAATATCCATGTGTGTCCCCACATGAACTCCGACTAGGGACAACTATTTGATAACCATACAAGTAAAGAGTTTCACAAACAATTCACATAATTGATAATCAATAGAAGTTGCCTGATAGGGACATACAAGGAACATTACAATAACTCATGGATACATATGAAATATAATCATCTCTATGATTGCCTCTAGAGCATATTTCCTTCAGTCTCCCACTTGCACTAGAGTCAATCTAAAATGTATCTAATACCAATTGCTCTTGTGGGCGCATCATGCGCGGGCTGCGGGAGAGGCTTAGTCAAGGGATCAGCAATATTTGAGTCTATGTATTTTGCATATCATGACACTACCATCCTCAATGAACTCACGAATCTGATGGTAACGCATGCGAATATGTTTGTTCTTCTGGTGTTGTCTAGGCTCCTTGGCTTGTGCAATAGCACCATTGTTGTCACAATAAACGTCCAAGGGATTGGACCCACCCTGAACCACACTGAGAGAGATTAGGAAATTCCTAATCCAAACAACTTCCTTTACAGCCTCCGACGAAGCAATATATTCAGCTTCCGTTGAAGAGGAAGTCACCGTATCTTGCTTGGAACTCTTCCAGCTCATAACACCACCATTCATGACAAACACATAACCTGATTGTGATTTGGAGTCATCTGAGTCGTTAAGGTAACTCGCATCTGTGTAACCCTTTACACTGAGTTCATCCTCACATCCATAAACTAGGAACACATCCTTAGTCCTTTTCTAGTACTTAAGGATGTTCTTTACCGTTGTCCAGTGACCTTCACCTGGATCAGCCTGGTATCTGCTTGTAACACTTAGAGCATAGGAAACATCTGGGCGAGTACATATCATTGCATACATGATGGATCCAATAGCCGAAGCATATGGAACCCTGCTCATGCCCTCACGCTGATCAATAGTCGAATGACACTGAGTCTTGTTGAGTTTAATACCTTGAGACATGGGCAAGAACCCCTTCTTAGCCTCTTCCATGCTGAACCATTTCAACACTTTGTCAATGTATGTAATCTGGCTTAATCCAATTAGCCTTCTTGATCTATCTCTATAGATCTTGATGCCCAGAATATATGCCGCTTCTCCTAAGTCCTTCATCGAAAAACTATTTCTCAAAGAGGTCTTAACAGACTCAAGCATAGGAATGTCATTTCCAATCAGCAATATGTCATCTACATATAATATTAGAAATACAAGTGCTCTCCCTCTTTCCTTCTTGTAAACACAAGGTTCTTGTTCGTTTTTGATGAAGCCAAAATCCTTTACAACTTCATCAAATCGAATGTTCCAACTCCGAGATGCTTGCTTCAGCCCATAAATGGACTTTAGAAGTTTGCATACCTTTTCAGCATTGTTTGGATCGACAAAACCTTCGGGATGCATCATATACATGTCCTCAGTAAGGACTCCATTTAAGAAAGCCGTCTTGACATCCATCTGCCATATTTCATAGTCGAAATGCACAGCAATGGCTAGAATGATCCGTATAGATTTAAGCATCGCTACGGGCGAGAAAGTCTCGTCGTAGTCAACTCCTTGAACTTGTCGAAAATCTTTTGCAACAAGTAGAGCTTTATGGATGTGAACATTTCCATCCATATCAATCTTCTTCTTATAGATCCATTTGCACTCGATGGCTTTAAAACCATCAGGTAAGTCGACCAAGTTCCAAACTTCATTGTCTCCCATGGACTCTATCTCGGATCTCATGGCGATCAGCCATTTCTCAGAGTTTGGGTCCACCATCGCTTATGCATACGTCACAGGCTCATCATTGTCTAACAATAATAATTCCCGCGCTTCGCGGAGGCTCGCCGACCTTCGTGGCTGTGGTGCTTCTATTGCCACGGGTTCCTCAACTTGTTCTTCTACAATAGCATCCCTCGTTGGAACATCCCCGACTGGCTCATCTTGAACTTCTTCAAGTCGCACCAACCTTCCACTTGTTCCCATAGTGAGAAACTCTTTCTCTAGGAAAACACCGCTACGAGTGACAAACACTTTGCCCTCTTCTCGGTTGTAGAAGTAATACCCTAAGGTTTCCCTCGGATATCCCACGAAAATGCACTTATCCGATTTGGGTGTTAGCTTGTCCGACTGAAGTCGCTTGACAAATGCATCACAACCCCAAACCTTTAGAAAAGACAAATTGGGATTCTTTCCAGTCCACATCGCATATGGTGTCTTAACTATGGATTTATATTGTACCCTATTAAGTGTGAAAGCTGTCGTTTCTAGAGCGTAACCCCAAAATGATAATGGTAAATCCGACTGGCTCATAATCGATCGAACCATGTCGAACAAAGTTCTATTGCGCTGTTCGGAGACCCCGTTCCTTTGAGGCGTTCTAGGCGGCGTGAGTTGTGGAACAATTCCGCAACTCTTAAGATGATTGCTAAATTCGTGAATCAAATATTCACGTCCACGATCATATCGCAAGGCCTTTATTTTCTTGCCACTTGATTCTCTACCTAACTCTGAAACTCCTTGAACTTTTCAAAAGTTTCAGACTTATGCTTCATCAAGTAGACATAACCATATCTACCAAAATCATCAGTGAAAGTAATGAAGTAGTTATATCCTCCTCTAGCTATCGTTCTCATTGGTCCACATACATTAGTATGTATGAGTTCCAACAAGTCTGTCGCTCTCTCGGGAAAACCCAAAAAAGGCGACGTGGTCATCTTTCCAAGTAAACAAGCCTGACATGTATCGTATGATTCAAAATCAAACAAACTTAGAAGACCATCACCATGGAGCTTATTCATGCGCTTTTCACTTATATGCCCCAAACGACAATGCCATAAATATGTAGGACTCAAATCATTAGGCCGAAGCCTTTTATCACTAACATTGTAAACATATGCATCATCAAGATTTAAAATAAATAACCCATTCACAATGGGTGCATTAGCCATAAACATATCATTCTTATATATTACACAACCATTGTTTGCACTCGCGAATGAATAACCATCCCTCATCAAGCATGAAGGTGATAAAATGTTTCGACCCATACTAGGAATGTAATAACAATTATTCAACTCCATAATAAATCCTGACGGAAGGTGAAGTTGCATGACGCCGATGAACAATGCAGCCCCTTGCTTTATTTCCGACGCGAAAATCCACTTCGCCTTTCTGCACTTCTCTAGTCCTTATTAGCCCCTGCATCGAATTGCCAATATGAACAACCGATCCGGTATCAAATACCCAAGAGTTAACATAAGAATCAGCGAGAAGAATCTCCACAACATTTACAACAAGCGTACCTGAGTGGGAAGTACTCTTACTTCCACTCTTCTTCAAATAAGCCTGGTACTTGCTGCAGTTTCTCTTCCAGTGCCCATGTTCATGACAAAAGAAGGACTTAGTGTCATCTACAGGTCCAGCCTTTTGCTTGGGTGCAGGCTTAGGGATCGTATCCTTAGCCTTGCCCTTATTCTTCGACCAGGAAGTACCCTGTTTTTTAAAGTTAGGCTTGTTCTGCACAGCCATCACATGGGATGCCCTGCACACTTCTTAATGTCACTTTTTGCTGTTTTTAGCATCCCACATAACTCATTAAGGTCCTTCTCCACCACATTCATATGGTAGTTCGAAATGAACTACCCATAGCTAGAAGGAAGAGACACCAAAATGAAATTAGTAGACAACTCTTGGCCTAGTGGAAAACCAAGCTTTTCTGAAGTCTGACTGTAACCAACCATTTTGATCACATGGGGGCCTACACCTGCTCCCTCTGTCTGCTTGCATTCCACAACGGACTTGGCAACATTGTACCTCTCAGTCCTGTCCTGAGTCTGGAACATGTCCCTAAGCGCGACGATCATATCGTATGCTTCCTTATCCTCAAACTTCTTTTGGAGTTCAGGTTCCCTGCATGCAAGCATAAGACAGCTAACCTAAAGATAATTATCGCATGCTCTCTTGTAGGCATTCTTAAGGGCAGCAATTGCATTATCAGCAGGTTCATCGGGGATTGGGGTATCTAGAACTTTTTCCTTTTTATCAGACCTGAGAACAATTATCAGGTTACAGACCCAGTCCGAATAGTTTGTTCCATTTAGTACATCTTTATCAAGAACCGAACGCAAAGAAAAAGGTGATGCAGTGTTCGGTGACATTGATCTACAATAGAAAACATGCAAAATACTAAGCCATGTAACCATCAAAGAGTAAATCATATTAAACAATTTAATAGCATATACTCCCACATAAATCAATATCCCTCTATTGATACTAAGTGATTCAAGATCCACAATTAACAAGTCGACTAGTGAGATTTAGCATCACTACTAGAAGACAAGATAAATCGGTAAGCAACTCTTGGTAATTATATCACATATGACTCTTGTTGTTGGGTGACATCTCTATGTATAAACCAGGCGCCCAACCTTTATGCCCCAAGGTCCTTAACTGTTAAGATGACCTTGTCAAGCTCACCAACCCTTATGCGTGTAGGTATCTGATACAAACCCATCCAGCCAAGGAAAACAGCGTCACCCTGATTTCATAGGCCCACCAATGATTGTACAGGGCATAGGATGGTGCAAGGTTTGGTTGGGAGGGCATGATTTAACTTAAACTTTGTGAGGGATCGTTCTACTTCTATAATATAAGCATTCAGAGTAGTAAAACATATAAGAATAACCTTCACATATATGTGACACAGTATGGCACATTTTATCATGGTGATCTCCATCGTCATAGAACCTGTCCACCATGATGATCTCCATCTTCATGTTCCATGTAAGCCATCCTTCAAGTGATGAGTCCTCCAAGAACTAATACAATATATTAATCCTAACAGCTAGTAATCAAAATTACATAGTATTGGGATCATCAGAAGTTGGCACGCATGCCATTACAATAAATAACAACACACATGGCTCCAGCCGTGTTGCCGTACTCATGACACGCAGGTCATGATAAAATATATACATGCATATATGGGACATACTGATCACATACATCCTGAAAAACAAGTTATGCATAGAATCGCATTCTACCGGATCATGTGAAATCGCAGCACCTAGTTACCTTAACGAGATACGATAGGGGATACGACTAAGGGGGGTCTAGGGGGTCTCCCCCTGCGGGGTTCGAATGGGCAGCGCCCCTCATGGTATCTACACAATTTTTTTTGATCAGCAAATCAAATTTACCATAAACCGACTATCATCCCGATTCAATCAAACTCCTTTGACCACGGTACATCGATTTTAGATCTTGGTTCCGATTCGATGAATCATATTGATCTTCGCGTGATTCAACATGATTTATGTGTCACTGTCTACCCCAATGGTGGAAACCGACCGGTAGGGGTAAGTCGTTCGACGACCTCAGAATTACGATCATGGAAAGCAAGATCATAGATCAATCCTGAACCACCGCAATATAAACGATCACATCATTCATATCAATCTGCATATCACCATACACAAATATCCCGAACATATAACTAAACAACATCGGCTCTGATACCACTATAGGGATACGGGTAGGCTACACTATCACAAATCAAAAAAATTCTACCGCGTAAACTAGGATTACTATTGTCATAGATCTCGGGATTACCACTAGACACGCAGTTGCCGAACTTGATGAAGTGCGTCGAGGTAGTGTAGATGTTATATGTCTCCTCCTCATCCTTGTCCCACGAGCAGCTCCCCTTGAGCGACTCATCCAATTGCCATAGATGCAGCACTTCCGAGGTATCCACACATGCGGGGTGGAAGCGTCAGACGTCGGACTGCTAGGTCCACGCGCGAAACACAGGCATGAGAAGTGGTGGCTGGGTGGAAGGCTCAACCTTGGTAAGCTTGCCCCACCCTCTCTTATATAGGCATCCCTAGTGGGCTTCTACATTAGCAGCCCATTAGTAGCCTAAGCCTGGTCTAATTTGGCTCTAATCATCATTAGGCTTCCAGCCCCTTAAGTGTGACCCTATAAGTTCATACACGTATAGACATGACACGAGTACACTTACTCCGTCAATAGTTGTTAGAGGCCTCTAGCAAGACATTCCAACTCCTAAACGCATATAAATATCATTCAGACGAACCATCTCAAGGTATAGTACATGTCTTTTCCTTTGCCTCACAATATTTGGTCTAGCTCCAAGCTGACCTCTCTTTCTGGATACTGTGATTCGGAATACCTTTACTGGGTTAACTCTTAACCTTATGTAGCACAGCCATGAATTTTTGGATCCGATCACTCGAGGGGCCCAGACATATCTCTCTCAAGTAGAGAGGGGCGAATCCCATCTTGATTGACCAATGCCTTGCAACATGCTTCAGGACAAACCCGAAATCTACCTTTATGACTACCTAGGTATGGAGTAGTGGTTGATAGCCCCAAAGTAAGTTGATCCACATCTCAAGTACATGCGACAATCTCAGGTCTAAGGACAAAATATACACGATGTGTAGAGAGAGCTGCAAGTCTAATTGCCAGTCTCAAGTTGGGTGAATCCAACCCCATGTTCATAACATGTATCCACATCATTGGTTTGACATCTCCATGTCTATGACTTGTGAAACATAGTCATCAACCAATCGATGTGCTAGTCTAATATTCATGTGTGTCCTCACATGAACTCCGAATAGGGACAACTATTCGATAACCATACAAGTAAAGAGTTTCACAAACAATTCACATAATTGCCAATCAATACAAGTTGCCTGATAGGGATACACAAGAAACATTACAATAACTCATGGATACATATGAAATATAATGATCTCTATGACTGCCTCTAGGGCATATTTTTTTCAAACGCAGCTGGCATCCACCCAGAGAAGGCGATCCACTACTTCAAGTCCTCGCACCGCTATGAGCCCCTGGTTGCAAAGCTAAAGTGGGTGTACAAGACAGTAGACAACATCCCAGAACTCCTAGAGATCGCCAAGCGGTACGCGGAGGAGGACCCGAACAAAGAAACTGATGACAAGTCGGGTGGACAATGCCGCCGAAGCGGCCACGACAACGGCGGGCAGCGTGAGCTGCGCTACAGTAACACTCGCCTCACCGACAACCGCCACGGTGACGGGCGAGTCGACTTCGTCGCCAACGCTGGCTACGCGCCACGCGACCCCAAGAGCTTTCGCCGTGATGGAGGCCAACACCATGATAGCGGAAACTACCGAACAAGGCCGAAATTCGACCCCATGGCTCTCCTCAACCAATCCTGCGTGTTCCACAGCAGGGAGGGGAAGCCTGCCACACACACGACTGTCACTCCTTGAAGGAGATCGAGAAGGCACGACGCGCAAGGGAGGACCCCAACAATAACCTGCCAAATGGCGGGGCATTCGGCAATGACATCGGATCGCTCCACACCTTCATCAGGCTCAGCACCAAGCGCGAGAAGAAGGTCCACGCCTGCGCCATCGCTGTCAACACTATGTCCCTGGTCGATGTCCCCCGCTTCCAGAACTGGTCCGAGCAGCGCATCACGTGGAGCCGCGAGGACCACTCGCCACGGATCGAATATCTGGGGCGAGTTGCCCTGGTGGTCAAGCCCAAAGTGGGCGACTACTGGCTTCCCAAAACATTGATGGACGGCAGGAGCTCCATCAACATACTCTACATGGAAACGTTCACGCAGCTGCAGCTCACGCAGTCGATGGTCGAGACGACCCTCACCACCTTCTACGGCACCGTCCCCGGTCGGAAGTCATACCCGATCGGCAAGGTGATGCTTCCAGTTACCTTCGGCACACCAGTGAACATCTACACCGAGCAGATCGTCTTCGAGTTGGTCAACTTCAATAGCTTCTACCACTAACTCTTGGGGCGACAAGCATTCGCCAAATTCATGGCGGCGCCGCACTATGCGTACAACATGATGAAGCTCCCAGGGCCGTGCGGCATCATCACCATCCACAGCGACCTTGACATGGCCATCGATTGCAAGGAGAAAGGCGCAGAGCTAGCGGACGATGTCATTGCCGCGGAGGCCAACCACGCGGAGGAGCTCTCCAGATACGCGAGTGGGGTCTACAAAGACAACCCCGCCATACCCAATAAGCCCAACGTGGAGAACGGCGGCTCGACCGCGTTTGAGGCCACCATGCACACCCGCTCCATCGAGCTGGTCCCAGGCGACCCCAGCCAGACGGTGACAATCAGGACAGGAATGAGCCCCGCATAGGAAAGCGCGCTCATCGAGTTCCTACGTGAGAATCGCTACTTCTTCGCATGGAAGCCATCCGACATGCTAGGTGTCCCGAAGGAACTCGCTGAGCACAAACTCAACGGCGACCCCAAAGCACGACCTGCCAAGCAGTCGCTGCGGCGCTTCAATGAAGAGCGCCACCGAGCAATCGCCGAGGAGGTGCGGCGTCTACTCGCTGCAGGCTTCATCCGGCCCATCAAATAATCCAAGTGGCTGGCAAACCTAGTCCTGGTCGAAAAGAAGAATGGGACTTGGAGAATGTGTATCGACTAGACAAACCTCAATAGCGCTTGCCCAAAGGAGCAGTTCGTCCTCTCGCGCATCGACCAGATCATCGACTCGACCGCGAGCTCGGAATCGTTGTGCTTCCTCGATGCCTACTCTGGTTACAACCAGATCAAAATGGCGGTCCAGGACGAGGAGAAGATGGTGCTCATCACACCATTCGGTGCCTTCTGCTACATCGCCATGACGTTCGGACACAAGAACACCGGAGCTACCTATCAGCGATGCATGCAGGAGTGCCTTGCGAGCCAAATTGGCCGCAACATCCACGTCTACGTTGATGAGGTGGTGGTCAAGTCCAATCGCCAGAGCGATATACTCATCGACCTGGCCAAAACCTTCGCGAATATGCGGAGGTACATGTAACACCCTAGTTTTACTTAATCAATATTAGGGTTTTGTTTGCGCATTCATGAGCATCATATTTTAAATTGTGCATTCAAGAAATAAATAATCCTAAAACCCTAGTTCCCCGACCCCCTATATTTGAAAATCAATTCAAAGTGGTTTTGTAAATATTTGAAAAATCCAAAAAGTGGAGCCCAAATTGAATAAAAAGGGTTCTTGAGTATTTTAGATATTTCAGAAAGCCTCTTGATTTTTGAAATGGTCAAAAAACAGATTTGAAAATTAGTTTGTAAAAGAAAGAAATAAGAAAGCTAAATATAAAAAGATTTCTGAAAAAAATAGCAGCAGCAGCTCCTCAGGCCGCAGCCCGGTCGGCCCATCCTCTCCCTCTCTCTTTCTTCCGCGCGTGGAGCAGCCAGCCACACCCCGCGGCCTAGTTTGGCCCATCGGCCCAGTACCCCTTCGTGTCGTCTTCCCCAATGAGCCAAGCAGCTGCCTGGCGCAGCACCCGCCGCACATCGCCACCGTGATGCGCGCCACCGATGCCCTACGAGGATAAGGATCTCCCAGTGTCGTGCCTCTCTTCTCATTCCTATTCTTTCCCCCTCTCTCGCTCTGTGTCGCTCACCACAGAAGCCGAAACCCTAGCCGCTCCTCGCCGACGAATCGCCACCGTTGACGTGCCTACCCCAGCCTTCTGAGACCGCCACGAGCTTCGCCTCGCCTTCCTCTTGCTCCTGGTCGACAGAATCTAGCCAGGGATCCTCCAGTCGTTAGCTTTGATCTCGTCTTCCCCATGCCTAAAGCTCGCCGCCGCGTCCATCGTCGATGCCGGCGTCACCCGGCCTCCCCTCGCGTCAACGACCGCACCACTGTGTTCTCGGTGAGCGGCCGGTCCTCCTAGACCTCTCCTCTCCCTCCCTCCTGCTCTGGTTCGCTCCCGCGTCGACCACCATATTCCACTGCCGTCGGCCACCGCTAGAGCTCGTTTCTCCAGTGACCATTCGAGGGCGGCGCCGTCTCTGCCATGCTCGCCAGGCTACGCTCGCTCGAACGCATGTAACCGCGTAGTCCCGCAAGCCTTCTAACACCGCCAACCGTCGCCGCCTGATCGTCCTCCAGCGAGCCCATGTGGTGTCTAGGTGGCATCGACCTGGCTCCTGCGTGGTAGTGATGTGGGTGCTGACCAAGTCATGCTTGCGTGGCTAGTTGACTCGTCCCTGACCCCACCTGTCTGTGACTGGGGCTAGACCCAGCCCCAGTAAGAAATAACCCCACCCCTATGCTGACGTCATGTTGACGCAATAAACCTTTTAAATTGAGTTATAATTCCAGAAATTGATTAAATCTTATAAATTTAATAAGTAATTATTTATAAGTCAGAAAAATATGTATATTATATCAAAATGTTTAGAAAAATGAAACCTAGCTATTTAAGCTATAACCATGCATTTTTCAACAACTTAAATGTCAAGTACAATTAGAAGAACATAGTAACCCCTCATAGGTGATTCTGGAGTTTCCCTGAATTAGGGTTTTGAACCCTCGGAACCCCGAATAAGTTGTCAAGCATGCTTTAGGGTTTCAATTCAATGCAATTTAACTTGTCATATCATCATCCTTGCTTGAGCATTGCATCGATTCCATTGTTGATTGCTTTCCTTTATTTCTGATATTTGGTTCTTCCAGGTAGAATACGAGATCGAGATCGAGATCAAAGCTCAAGGACAACACCATCGAAGATCGAAGATCGACGAACAATACTTGACCAACTGTAACCAAGTCAAATTCAAGGCTCCCGAAGATCTGCTTATCTGTCATTAACTGGCAAAGGCAAGCATAGCCCCACCATGATATAATCCTATGATTTCGAAAGCATTTCAATTCTGCCATGATGCATACGATTCTACTGTGGTCTTTTATCGATAGATAGAGTATCCTATATGTTGCATTACTCCCTTTGAGCTTATATTACCTGATCCACGGCTCCTAGCATATCTAGGTTTGGCTTGTGTGCACTGCTATAGCTATTATATGTGTATTCTTAGCCATGCATAGCTATCAGTTCTGGTCCATCCAGATGATGTACCAGATGTAGAGAATCTAGTATGATAGGAGAACGTGATGAGATGAGATCAGTAATATAAGAATAAACTTGCTAAGGCTTGTATGGGAGGCCACGGTGGGATGTGGTTTTTCTAGTCCCATGCTCGTCACCATTAGGACTTGAGTTCTTTCCTTTGGAACCGAGACGAGCGTACAGCCACACGGGGCTTGGGAACCCCTCGCCTGATTAACTTGCCTAGTAGATTCCATGAGTCACATAGTTCAGGCGTTCCATTCGACATATGCATAGAAAACCTTTTGAATGATTTTCCAGGTGTAGGTGCATTCATAACAGGTAGGTAAGTGTGGCCGAGGTTGCTTGGGGTAGATGGCGCCCCTGGTAAACCAACCTCGCCTCACATCTTTAAGTACCGACTTTGGGATTTGACCCGTTACGGCGGAACCATACTTATTGCATGACTCATGGTCTCGGCGAAACCAAGCTAAAGGTCGTGGCCAACCACCCTCTGCCGGCCTTCCAAGGAAGAGGGCTAATAACATTGGCATTAAGAGTCGGTTGGTACGTGTGGGTAAAGTTGTACACCCCTGGAAGGTTAAATCTTTTCGAAAAGCCATGTTCACGGTTATGAACGCTTGGTGACCAGATTCTAAGATCATAGAGAACTTTAACCTAATCGTAAAACTTGGCAGATCAACGTGTGGTTAAGGATGCTTCCTCATGGGTACGAGGGGGTGATCCAAGTTCAGATGATGATGATTTGGTGGATATCAAAAGATGATGATCAATGTTTCGGAGATGTCGCTCTCTTATCCCCTTATAAAATACTCTGATTAGACGAGCTTCTTCTCTCCCTCTTATTTTACAAACAAAATATGGCTTTATGCAAAACAACTCCACCAGCCATAAGTCTTGCGGAGTACACCTTGTACTCGCCCTTGCTTTGTTGATACTTTTGGCAGAGTAAGTGTTCCCTGAAGATCAGTTTGGTACTACATCGACATCGACGAGTAGCTTGGGGTTCCCGGCCGGAAGCCTGGAATCTATGGGCTGGGACGTCATCGTTATGCTTCAGGCCTCTTAGACATTTGTTATGTTTGCTATACTTAATAGCATAATTTGCCTTCCGTTGTTTAATGTTTGTGGTTAGTGACCTCTGCTTGTAATAATTTGGTTCTCTGCTCAGTTATGAGCTTGCTGTAATAAATTTTGTGTCGCAGGGTCACTGCTGTGTTACAGATTCTTCACTAGATATTCTCGAGCTCAAGGTTAAGCTTATATCAGACGGAGGTCTAGGATTTGTTTAGCACTGATCCCGGGGGTGTCACAGTTCTTGGTATCAGAGCAGTACCGGCCGTAGGAAAACCATGCTATTGGTCGATGTTGAGTCTCGTGCTTGTGAAAACTATTTTCAAAGCTGAAAAGTATTTGTGAAAACTCTAGTATGCTTCTTTTCTCCTTATCCAGTTTTGCTCTTACTCTTGGTCATCTTATCTGGTGTTGATTTTGGAAAAGTTTTGATGTCTCTTCTTGTTTTTCAAAGCTTAGGTGCCTTCTAGGCATGTCGTTTCTAAGCCAGTTGACCTAGTGTTGAGTTCTCTAGAGTTGTGTGTGTTGTGAATTCCTTGTTGCCCCTTGCTCTACTTCATCTGAGAGATTCCTTTCCATCATGATCTCTCAATCTTTTGGACCTACAATATTATATTGTTGGTTCCACAGTGTTCTGCTCTAGGTTTTGAGGTTTCATTTCGCCTTGTGTGCCTCCTTTTTCTTGGTTGGGTACTTCAGAAGTCGTTTCTTCTTTTGGAAGCTACCTCGTGATTACTACCTTGTAGTGTATGCTATGCCACTCATGTAGTAGTTACTTCTTTTCTCGGGGTTTAACCCTTGGACTTGAAACTAAGATTCCCGATTGTGCTGGATTCTGGTGTCCTGAATCTCGTACATGAAGATGATCTTTAAACCAAGATCCATTCCTTTGACCTCTGTTGCTAATGTTCATACTTTAATCCAATCGTAAAACTTGGCAGATCAACGTGTGCTTTAGGATGCTTCCTCATGGGTACGAGGGGGTGATCCAAGTTCAGATGATGATGATTTGGTGGATATAAAAAGATGATGATCAATGTTTCGGAGATGTCGCTCTCTTATCTCCTTTTAAAATACTCTGATTAGACGAGCTTCTTCTCTCCCTCTTGTTTTACAAACAAAATATGGCTTTATGCAAAACAACTCCACCAACCATAAGTCTTGCAGAGTACACCCTGTACTCGCCCTTGCTTTCTTGATACTTTTGGCAGAGTAAGTGTTCCCTGAAGATCAGTTTGGTACTACATCGACATCGACGAGTAGCTTGGGGTTCCTGGCCGGCAGCCTAGAATCTATGGGCTGGGACGTCATCGTTATGGTTCGGGCCTCATAGGACATTTGTTAAGTTTTCCATACTTAATAGCATAATTTGCCTTCTGTTGTTTGATGTTTGTGGTCAGTGACCTCTACATGTAATAATTTGGTTCTCTGCTCAATTATGAGCTTGCTGTAATAAATTTTGTGTCGTAGGGTCACTGCTGTGTTACCGATTCTTCACTGGATATTCTCAAGCTCAAGGTTAAGCTTATATCAGACGGAGGTCTAGGATTTGTTTAGCACTGATCCCGGGGGTGTCACAGTTCTTGGTATCAGAGCAGTACCGACCGTAGGAAAACCTTGCTATTGGTCGATGTTGAGTCTAGTGCTTGTGAAAACTATTTTCAAAGCTGAAAAGTATTTGAGAAAACTCTAGTATGCTTATTTTCTCCTTATCCAGTTTTGCTCTTACTCTGGGTCATCTTATCTGGTGTTGATTTTGGAAAAGTTTTGATGTCTCTTCTTGTTTTTCAAAGCTTAGGTGCCTTCTAGGCATGCCGTTTCTAAGCCAGTTGACCTAGTGTTGAGTTCTCTAGAGTTGTGTGTGTTGTGAATTCCTTGTTGCCCCTTGCTCTGCTTCACCTGAGAGATTCCTTTCCATCATGATCTCTCAATCTTTTGGACCTACAATATTATATTGTTGGTTCCATAGTGTTCTGCTCTAGGTTTCGAGGTTTCCTTTCGCCTTGTGTGCCTCCTTTTTACTTGTTTGGCTACTTTAGAAGTCGTTTCTTCTTTTGGAAGCTACCTCGTGATTACTACCTTGTAGTGTATGCTATGCCACTCATGTAGTAGTTACTTCTTTTCTCGGGGTTTAACCCTTGGACTTGAACCTAAGATTCCCGATTGTGCTGGATTCTGGTGTCCTGAATCTCGTACATGAAGCTGATCTTTACACCAAGATCCGTTCCTTTGACCTCTGTTGCTAATGTTCATACTTTAACCTAATCGTAAAACTTGGCAGATCAACGTGTGGTTAAGGATGCTTCCTCATGGGTATGAGGGGGTGATCCAAGTTCAGATGATGATGATTTGGTGGATATCAAAAGATGATGATCAATGTTTCAGAGATGTTGCTCTCTTATTCCCTTTTAAAATACTCTGATTAGATGAGCTTCTTCTCTCCCTCTTGTTTTACAAACAAAATATGGCTTTATGCAAAACAACTCCAACAGCCATAAGTCTTGCGGAGTACACCCTGTAATCGCCTTTGCTTTGTTGATACTTTTGGAAGAGTAAGTGTTCCCTGAAGATCAGTTTGGTACTACATCAACATCGACGAGTAGCTTGGGGTTCCTGGTCGGCAGCCTGGAATCTATGGGCTGGGACGTCATCGTTATGCTTCAGGCCTCTTAGGACATTTGTTAAGTTTGCTATACTTAATACCATAATTTGCCTTCCGTTGTTTGATGTTTGTGGTCAGTGACCTCTGCTTGTAATAATTTGGTTCTCTGCTCAGTTATGAGCTTGCTGTAATAAATTTTGTGTCGCAGGGTCGCTGCTGTGTTACCGATTCTTCACTGGATATTCTCGAGCTCAAGGTTAAGCTTATATCAGACGGAGGTCTAGGATTTGTTTAGCACTGATCCCGGGGGTGTCACAGTTCTTGGTATCAGAGCAGTACCGACCGTAGGAAAACCTTGCTATTGGTCGATGTTGAGTCTAGTGCTTGTGAAAACTATTTTCAAAGCTGAAAAGTATTTGTGAAAACTCTAGTATGCTTCTTTTCTCCTTATCCAGTTTTGCTCTTACTCTTGGCCATCTTATCTGGTGTTGATTTTGGAAAAGTTTTGATGTCTCTTCTTGTTTTTCAAAGCTTAGGTGCCTTCTAGGCATGCCGTTTCTAAGCTAGTTGACCTAGTGTTGAGTTCTCTAGAGTTGTGTGTGTTGTGAATTCCTTGTTGCCCCTTGCTCTGCTTCACCTGAGAGATTCCTTTCCATCATGGTCTCTCAATCTTTTGGACCTACAATATTATATTGTTGGTTCCACAGTGTTCTGCTCTAGGTTTCGAGGTTTCATTTCGCCTTGTGTGCCTCCTTTTTACTTGTTTGGGTACTTCAAAAGTCGTTTCTTCTTTTGGAAGCTACCTCGTGATTACTACCTTGTAGTGTATGCTATGCCACTCATGTAGTAGTTACTTCTTTTCTCGGGGTTTAACCCTTGGACTTGAACCTAAGATTCCCGATTGTGCTGGATTCTGGTGTCTTGAATCTCGTACATGAAGTTGATCTTTAAACCAAGATCCGTTCCTTTGACCTCTGTTGCTAATGTTCATACTTTAACCTAATCGTAAAACTTGGCAGATCAATGTGTGGTTAAGGATACTTCCTCATGGGTACGAGGGGGTGATCCAAGTTCAGATGATGATGATTTGGTGGATATCAAAAGATGATGATCAATGTTTCGGAGATGTCGCTCTCTTATCGCCTTTTAAAATACTCTGATTAGACGAGCTTCTTCTCTCCCTCTTGTTTTACAAACAAAATATGGCTTTATGCAAAACAACTCCACCAGCCATAAGTCTTGCGGAGTACACCCTGTACTCGCCCTTGCTTTGTTGATACTTTTGGCAGAGTAAGTGTTCCCTGAAGATCAGTTTGGTACTATGTAACACCGCGGTTCTGAAAAGACCGAGGCTTCTATGTGACATGCCAATCCCTGGATCGGTTCATTGGCCCACAATAGAATAAGATGAATAACATAGCAAAATATCCGTGTATCATAAATAACGAAGATCCAGAGTACCATTATTACAATAAAAGCTTAGCTCAAGGCTAGCTCAAATTATTCAGGTAGCAACATAAGTAAAGTAAATCCTCCATTCTTCAAATTGCCCACAAGTGAACAAGTGCCGAGTGGAGTACCGTGGCCTATATCGATTACTCAGAATCGGAATAACCTGCAACATGAAACGTAGCAGCCCAGAAGGGTCAATACATGGAATGTATGGCAAGTAGAGCTAGTAATGGAGACAATAGTACTAACACCTACATGCATATTTGGCAAGTGGAGCTGTAAAGCTTGCATTTGCAAATACATTTGTCCTACTTTCATAAACAGTTTTTGATTTTCTTTGAAAAGATCCCAATTAAGTTAACCCAACAATATTAAAACAATTATGAAATTAGAATGAGCGAGAAACTTGTCATGGAATCAATATCAAGCAACTCAGTTGTCCATAACCGGGGACACGGCTAATCGATTAGATTATACACCCTGCAGGGGTTAGTACACTTTACCCATGTGACTTGGCCAGCCCAGCTCGTACCATCACTCTCATTTTGGGTGATGATAGGGAGAAGTCCAAGAAGAGACTGTTCGGGAAGTAGCACCCCAATCCCGACGCGCACCGGTCCAACCTACCAAAATTCTACATCTCTAGATACGCGGGTTCGAGATACCACAACCTACTAAGTCCAACCAACCGCCCATTCCATTATTGGCACATGGTTGTACACGTAAGCTACACAATAAATAAGCCAATCATTCTCTCTTGATACCTGGGTGCCTTTCCGCAATAAACCACCAAAATTATCAATCCCATCACACCCAGGGGATTCACTGATTAAGTTGTTTTAGTTTTCACAAACCAATACTTTTAGAAACAAGTCTCAATGATATAACCCAGCCCTCGTTCAACATAGCATGGCTAAGCACATCTACCAACGGTGGTTCATCTACAAGGAAGGCCCTACCACATAATAGGACATAGCATAGCGATAGTATCATCCTACACATGCATCTACAAAATACACGACAATGCATTGAAAATAGTAGGACGATATCATGAACAAAGTAGCATCTACTTGCCTTGGTTGTAGCGGTCGGAAGAACAATCCACACACGAGCAAGCGTTGCACTCGTCACAATCTACACGATACAATTGCAATCATAAACAAACAATCCACAAGCATATGCAACAAAGATGATGCATGAAGGTATGCAAGGCAAGTGAATTGGTGCTACAGCTGCACCACATAATCCTAATCAATAATACTACTGATTGCATGCATGGAAAATAGTTTTAGCGCTAGGAAAACTATTATGCAAAATATAATGCTCAAAACTAGAGCTAGAACTCAAATAATTCACTACCGGTAGTATACTGTTTGTAAAATCTTGGAAAAATTCTACCGCATAGGCATCGCTGATTAGGAACAGTACCAATTGGAATTACTCAAAAGGAATTATAAAACTCCCCGAGTAATTAAAACACTGCAGAAAGCCACTAGACAGTTTCTGCAGAAGTTTTCACTGTAAGCCTAACTTTTTAATTTACGATGAGATTCCCCTCGTTCCACTGAATCCAGGGACATATCATACGTGATTTTTGGAGCTACGGATCTTTTTTTACGAATTAATTACTCCAAAAAGGACATTAAACTATTTGATTAAACTGTACTAAATCTTGCTGCAAAAGTCTGAACCAAAGGTATAGCAAGATTCTACACGACTTACTGAACCTACACATATTTTATTTGCAATTTTTGGCCCAGCGGTTTAATTTCTACGCAATTTACAAGTTTCTACCGAGATCTGTCAACTAAAACGATTAACGAAATTAACCAGTCAATTGTGTCTGTTGACTGGTCAACGTGTCTGCTGACTGGGCGCTGACTGGGCGTCTGACTAGTCAACGTCTCAGTCTGACCGGTCAACGGCTGATCTGAACAACTGATCTGAAATCTAACGGTGGCTGCAGACTTACCGGAGACAAACGGCGAAACGAACGGTGGCGAGTTCCGGACGGCGGCGGCGATCGGTTCCGGCGTCGACGTTTTTCCTGCGCGGAGGGAGACGGTCAACGTGATGGATTAAAACGGTCACGCAACGGCGGCGGCGGCGAGCGGCACGCAACGCGAGGCGGTGGCGTCTTGAGTGCGGCGGCGAAGCGCAGGCGGCTACGATGCGCAGCGTCTGCGGCAGCAGCAAGGCGGCGGCGCGGCGCTAGCGGTAGCGGCGCGATGCAAGCGGCGGCGGCTGCGAATCTGGCGGAGGCCTTGATTGCGCGCAATGAACAGCGGCAGCGGCCTTGGCGAGGAAGGCGGCGCGGCGACGAGGTGGAGGCGGCGGCGGTGGAGAAGGAGAGGGAGCGGTACTGGCGGGCAGCGGCGGTCGGCGATCGATCGCGAGATCGGCTCGGTGGGTCTCTACGCTGATTCGGAGCGAGATTGGAAAAGGACTCGGCAAACGGTCCGAAAATCGGCCCGTTTTTCTATCTTTTCATAAAACGGCCGTATCTTTTCCGCACGAGCTCCGAATCGAGCGATTCTTGCTCCTACGGTTTTGTAAAATCGAGGGGAACAATCTAGGGTCAAGGGTTGGGTGAAACCACTAGGCTACAAGGGTGGAAAACACAAGTCCTACTAAAGCCTCCCGTAGGAGCCTCGTAGTAAAATAGAATAGGGTTTCAAAATTAGCGTTTCGTCGATTCTTTTCAATCGATGGTTTTGCATGGAAAAGCATGATGCATTGATATGAATGATATGCAGAACCAAATCTAAAATTTGGGATGAGACAAGACTAACCCCCTTAAGATGAATCTCGTCGTCGAGATTCGGCGCGGCTAGCAAATAGGTGTGGGTAGTCCTCTCGGATGTCATCCTCACGCTCCCAAGTGGCTTCCTCTTCGGTGTGGTGGCTCCACTGTACCTTGAAAAACCTGATCGTCTTGGTACGGGTAATCCTCTCTGCTGTCTCCAGAATCTTGACCGGCTTCTCCTCATAGGTCAAGTCATTCTCAAGCTGAACCTCTTCTAGCGGTACAGTGTCTCTCAATGGTGTATCCGCCATCTCCGGATGGCACTTCTTCAGCTGGGATACATGGAACACATTGTGAACAGCGGACAGAGCCTCTGGCAACTCCAACTGATAAGAAACTTCTCCTTTGCGTGCTAAGACCCTGTACGGTCCAATAAATCGAGGTGCCAGCTTACCCTTAATTCCAAATCTCTTGATTCCACGAAGTGGCGACACTCTGAGGTATGCTCTGTCACCTATCTCATACACCACTTCCTTGCGCTTGGCATCAGTGTAGCTCTTCTGCCTTGATTGTGCTACCTTCAGCCTGTCCCTAATCAAGGCGACCTTCTCCTCAGCGTCCTTGATCAAATCAGGTCCAAACAACTGACGTTCTCCTACTCCCTCCCATAGCAATGGTGTTCGGCACCATTTCCCATACAGCACATCAAACGGTGACGTCTTGATGCTGGTTTGATAGCTGTTGTTGTAGGAAAACTCCGCATACGGCAAATTCTCATCCCAACTAGAGCCATGAGCTAAGGCGCAAGCTCTCAGCATGTCCTCCAAAATCTGATTCACCCTCTCGATGCATCCATCGATGCATGGGTGAAACGCTGTGCTAAACTCCAATCTAGTACCGAGTGACTCGTGCAGCTGGCGCCAGAAGTGTGAGGTAAATTGGGTGCCTCTATCAGATACGATACTCTTGGGAACTCCGTGTAGGCACACAATTCTGTCCATGTAAATCTTGGCCAACTTTGCACTCGTATAGGTCGTCTTCACCGGTATAAAGTGGGCTACCTTGGTCAAATGGTCGACCACTACCCAAATAGAGTCATATCCTGACCTGGTCCTGGGCAATCCAGTGATAAAGTCCATTCCCACTCTATCCCACTTCTAATCCGGCACAGGCAATGGTTGTAGCAGTCCTGCTGGATTCTGGTGTTCCGCCTTCACTCGGCTGCACACATCACATAGGGCAATATGCTTGGCGATATCTCCCTTCATGTTGTTCCACCAAAATCTGCTCTTCAAATCCATATACATCTTTGTGTTGCCCGGATGTATGGAGTATGGCGAGTTATGAGCCTCTGCGAATCAACTCCCTTATCTCCGGGTCATTTGGGCACACACAAACGATCTCCATACCACAAGGTACCATGCTCATCCTCGCGAATATCCTTTTCCCGATTCTCCTTCATCTTTTGCTTTATCTCCTCTATTTCCTTGTCTCCTACCTGAGCCTTCATGATCCTGTCCTGTAATGTCGGTTGGACTTCCATTGTAGCCAAGTACCCTTCAGATACTACCTCCAGTCTAAGGTCCTTGAATTGCTTGCACAAATCCTCAGGCAATTCACCAATTGTCAATCCATTGCCATAAACCTTCCGGCTCAGAGCATCTGCTACTACATTGGCCTTTCCTGGGTGGTATTGTAGATTCATATCATAGTCCTTGATAAGCTCCAACCATCTCCTTTGCCTCATGTTCAGTTCCTTCTGCGTGAATATGTACTTCAGGCTCTTGTGGTCGGTGTACACATCACAGTGTTTTCCCATTAAGTAATGCCTCCATACCTTGAGCACATGAACCACTGACGCTAACTCCAGGTCGTGTGTGGGGTAATTCCGCTCATGGTGTTTGAGTTGTCGCGAGGCATATGACACTACTCTCCCATCTTGCATCAGCACAATCCCAAGTCCCTGTCGAGAAGCATCACAGTACACTTGGAAATCCTTCTGAAGGTCAGTAAACACGAGCAGTAGCGTCACTAGTCGACGCTTCAGTTTCAAGCTGGCTTCACATACGTCTGACCATTCAAACTTCCTCTCCTTCTTCAGAAGTTCAGTCATCGGCTTAGCAATCTTGGAAAAGTTTTCAATGAACCTCCTGTAATATCCAGCAAGTCCCAGAAAGCTGTGAATCTCTCCCGCATTCTTAGGTGCTTCCCACTCTGTCACTGCAGTCACTTTGCTTGGATCAACAGCGACTCCTTCTCCTGACACTACGTGTCCAAGAAACCCAACGGTGTTAAGCCAGAATTCACACTTGCTGAATTTGGCATACAGTTGATGTTCCCTCAGCTTCTCCATAATCAGACGCAGATGTTTCTCATGCTCAGCATCATCCTTGGAATATATCAGTATGTCATCAATAAACACCACCACGAACTTGTCCAAATACTCCATAAATACCTTGTTCATCATGGTCATGAAATATGCCGGGGCATTCGTTAGTCCAAATGACATAACTGTATACTCATATAAACCATACCTAGTGGTGAAGGCGGTTTTTGGTACGTCCTCCTCTCAGATCTTCAATTGAAAATAGCCAGATCGCAGATCAATCTTGCTGAACACCTTCGCTCCTTCCAGTTGATCAAATAAATCATTTATGTTCGGTAGAGGGTACTTGTTCTTGATGGTTACTTCATTCAGCGAGTGATAGTCCACCACTAATCTCTTGCTGCTGTCTTTCTTCTCCACAAACAGAACAGGTGCACCCCACGACGACGAACTAGGCTGAATGAATCCCTTTTCCAGCTGCTCTTTCAACTGCTTCTTCAATTCCTTCAGCTCATCCACATCCATCTTATATGGTTTCTTTGCTATTGGTCCTGTTCCCGGCATCAGGTCGATAAGAAACTCTACTTCCTTGTCAGGTAGCATTCCTGGTAGCTCTTCGGAAACACGTCAGGATAATCCCTAATCACTGGCACAGTATCCATGCTAACCCCCTTAAGAGAATTCAACTTACACCTTCCTGGTCGTACAGCCGACTTGAATCTAATTCTCTTACCATCCGGGGTTTTGAGTGAAACAGCTCGCTGTGCACAATCTATGTGTCCCTCATGCATAGACATCCAATCCATACCCAGAATAACGTCTAATCCCTGTGATTCCAACACTACCAAATGTGCACTGAAGTTGTGTGTTCCAATCCTCACAGTTAAATCGCGGCATCCCGCGCTAGCTATCATATCTCCTCCAGGTGAACTCACTCTAATAGACCTTTTCATAGACTCAGTAGGTAACTTATACTTATCCACAAATGCCCTTGATATGAATGAATGCGATGCACCAGTATCGAAAAGTATAAGTGCAGGGTAAGTGTTGATTGGAAACTTACCAATCACAAGGTCAGGCTCATCTGGAATCTCCTCCACATTCATGTGGTTCACTGTGGCCTTCTCGTTGTTGGTTGGCTTCAGTCCTTTCCTCTCCGGACAGTTGTCAGCATAGTGTCCCTTCTGTTTACACTTGAAGCATGTCACCTCACTCAGATCCTTCTTCACAAAGTTGCGGTCACGGTTGCGGTCATGTCCACCGTGTCCTCCAGAGTGGTGAGAGTGTCCTCCCTTGTGGCTGTGGTGGCTGCTCCTATGGTTGTCATGACGATGCCCATCGCCTCCATGGTGGTGGCGGTCATGGCTCCCATGGTCACTCCCTCCATGCTTGGAGTATCCATCATATGAAGTGCGAGACTTGTGATGTGAACGAGAGTGGTGATTATTGCTCTTTCTCTTGCGGTTTTCCACCTGCTTGTGCTTCCCTTCTAAGATTCTGGCCTTGTCCATAAGCTCCTAGAAAGTGGGGCAATAAACCACCAGTAGCTGCACTGAAAGCTCATCACTGAGGCCATCCAGGAATCTCTCCCTCCTTTTTGCATCAGTGTCAACATCCTCAGGTGCATAACGGGACAGGTTGTTGAACTCCTCAATGTACTCGGCCATGGTGCGATTGGTTTGGCGCAAGTTGCGGAACTCCTTCCTCTTCAGGCTCAGAACTCCTGAAGACACGTGGTTGGTCCGGAAACCTTCCTCAAACATTGCCCAAGTCACAGTATCCAACGGGTGGGTAATCTGAAATGTGTCCCACCAAGAAGCGGCTGGTCCTTCCAGTAGGTGAGCGGCAAACCTCACCTTCTCAGCATCAGTGCATCCAACAGTTACCAGATCCTTGTTGACTGAACGCAACCTGGCTCCATTTTAGTAGAGAACTTAGCTGGCCTTAGCCTCAGAAATCTGGTGAGAGCATCTCCCTGAGGCTGGTTGTTTCCATTGTTGTTGTTTTGAGCTCCATGAACTGAGTCATCACTTGGGTCAGCTGTGCCTGAGCTGCCATGAGTTTCTCCAACTCAGTGGGTTGACGGCGGGGAGGCATCTGCGGTTCAGCACAAGTAAGTTTAGAATCAACTACGGTAATAGGATTCTACCCATGCATATGATCAAACAACATCAAACAATAGCAAACAATCACAAGCAAGCAACACATCAACAAGCAAGCGATCCAGCAACATCCCAGGGGTTATCCTAGCAGTATATACCTACTGAAATAGATTTACAAGAGTTGGCAATGGTTAACTAAACAGTTGATCAACTAAACAACAAAAACAGCAGTCTGCCAGAATAGTCCAGCAGCGTTCACGAATGTTTCTGCCTAACTTAAACTCGTCAGACAATTTAGCTGATTTTTTAACATATAGTACAGAGAGTTTCGCATCAGCCCAATTTTTTCAGATTTTTCCCAGTTACCAGAAAAATATGAAAAATCGTCTGATCTTCTGTATCAGTGAAAACTGCGTGAAAATAACACAGATAGTAACCAAACTTGCCATAACTCTTTAATAAAATTCGCACAAATAAATCCTGGGATATTGGAGTACACAAATAAGCAACTAAACACTCTTAAACTAACACGAACTAAGCTTCACAACGATCAAGACTAATCCTAACGAATTTACCTAACGAGGACTAATTGGTGGGCTTCTATCTACTCCTTGAAGAGGTTGCGGTAGGTCCTTGCGGTCATGCGTTGACGCTTCGGCTCGCGGTACAACCATGTCGGCGGAGTGTACACCTCTCCTGAATCATCACTTGAGATCTCAAACTCCACCTCTTCTGGATCCTCCTCTTCTTCTTCACTCTCAGCTGCAACTGCAACAACTTCATCTCCTCCACCATCATCGTCTCCATCATCATCATCCTCGTCCTCATCATCATCATCGTCTCCACTGTCATCATCATCCCCATTGTTGCCATCATATCCATTGTCATCATCAGAGGGTGGATTTAGCTGTGCTTGGAGAGCGGCAATCTGGGCTGTCATAGCTTCAATAGTTTGGTCCCTTTCCTGGACGGTCCCTTGCAACTGTTGTATGTTCTGGGTGTTCTCCTGCAGTACCATGAAGATGAGCTATGGTTTCATCTCTGGCTATCAGGGCATTCTCCAGAACTCCCACAGCTTCATGCAGGGTGTCAATCTCCTGTCCTTGGACCACCATACCATTGCTAGCAAAATCTGCAATCTCCTTTATCATCATCACATTCTCAGCTAGAGCTCCATTCTCCCTTTTCATGTCCTCTATGTGCCTCCGACGGGGCGGCATGTTGTTCCTGTCGCCCGGGGTAACCACAATGTGCCCATCTTCATCACGCCTCCCATAGTCACGGTAGGGTGAATCTGCTGGCAGTAGGTGTCGGACATTATGGCACTAGCGAGACAGGGCTTCATGTATGGCCAAGTTGATACCAAGTCCCCAGTTGTAGTATGTCTTGGTGTAGATCAAATGCACTGGATTTGGCAAGGCGGCATCTCTGAATATGAAGGTAGTGATCTCCCATGCATCCTCTCCATATCCATAGGTGTACAACCTTCTTCCCTTGAACATGGGCAGTGGCAATCCCAATGACTGCGAGAGCTGTGCTAACTGCCTTGCAAAGGGCCTTGGTGACTCCATGGTTGCATAATCAGTCCTGACTTCTCCCATCTATCAAGTAAAAGAGGAAAGTGTGAGAATAGCATATGGTAAGAATTTACGAGGGTGAAACGCATAAGATGAAAGGCAGAGTTAATATAGGCTTTAATAATTATATGGCTTCCTAATCCAATACTAGGTCACGATCCTACAGTCGACACACGGGCTCTGATACCATCTTGTAACACCGCGGTTCTGAAAAGACCGAGGCTTCTATGTGACATGCCAATCCCAGGATCGGTTCATTGGCCCACAATAGAATAAGATGAATAACATAGCAAAATATCCGTGTATCATAAATAACGAAGATCTAGAGTACCATTATTACAATAAAAGCTTAGCTCAAGGCTAGCTCAAATTATTCAGGTAGCAACATAAGTAAAGTAAATCCTCCATTCTTCAAATTGCCCACAAGTGAACAAGTGCCGAGTGGAGTACCATGGCCTATATCGATTACTCAGAATCGGAATAACCTGCAACATGAAACGTAGCAGCCCCGAAGGGTCAATACATGGAATGTATGGCAAGTAGAGCTACTAATGGAGACAATAGTACTAACACCTACATGCATATTTGGCAAGTGGAGCTGTGTCTGGCTTGCATTTGCAAATACATTTGTCCTACTTTCATAAACAGTTTTTGATTTTCTTTGAAAAGATCCCAATTAAGTTAACCCAACAATATTAAAACAATTATGAAATTAGAATGAGCGAGAAACTTGTCATGGAATCAATATCAAGCAACTCAGTTGTCCATAACCGAGGACACGGCTAATCGATTAGATTATACACCCTGCAGGGGTTAGTACACTTTACCCATGTGACTTGGCCAGCCCAGCTCGTACCATCACTCTCATTTTGGGTGATGATAGGGAGAAGTCCAAGAAGAGACTATTCGGGAAGTAGCACCCCAATCCTGACGCGCACCGGTCCAACCTACCAAAATTCTACATCTCTGGATACGCGGGTTCGAGATACCACAACCTACTAAGTCCAACCAACCGCCCATTCCATTATTGGCACATGGTTGTACACGTAAGCTACACAATAAAGAAGCCAATCATTCTCTCTTGATACCTGGGTGCCTTTCCGCAATAAACCACCAAAATTATTAATCCCATCACACCCAGGGGATTCATTGATTAAGTTGTTTTAGTTTTCACAAACCAATACTTTTAGAAACAAGTCTCAATGATGTAACCCAGCCCTCGTTCAACATAGCATGGCTAAGCACATCTACCAACGGTGGTTCATCTACAAGGAAGGCCCTACCACATAATAGGACATAGCATAGCGATAGTATCATCCTACACATGCATCTACAAAATACACGACAATGCATTGAAAATAGTATGACGATATCATGAACAAAGTAGCATCTACTTGCCTTGGTTGTAGCGGTCGGAAGAACAATCCACACACGAGCAAGCGTTGCACTCGTCACAATCTACACGATACAATTGCAATCATAAACAAACAATCCACAAGCATATGCAACAAAGATGATGCATGAAGGTATGCAAGGCAAGTGAATTGGTGCTACAGCTGCACCACATAATCCTAATCAATAATACTACTGATTGCATGCATGGAAAATAGTTTTAGCGCTAGGAAAACTATTATGCAAAATATAATGCTCAAAACTAGAGCTAGAACTCAAATAATTCACTACCGGTAGTATACTGTTTGTAAAATCTTGGAAAAATTCTACCGCATAGGCATCGCTGATTAGGAACAGTACCAATTGGAATTACTCAAAAGGAATTATAAAACTCCCCGAGTAATTAAAACACTGCAGAAAGCCACTAGACAGTTTCTGCAGAAGTTTTCACTGTAAGCCTAACTTTTTAATTTACGATGAGATTCCCCTCGTTCCACTGAATCCAGGGACATATCATACGCGATTTTTGGAGCTACGGATCTGTTTTTACGAATTAATTACTCCAAAAAGGACATTAAACTATTTGATTAAACTGTACTAAATCTTGCTGCAAAAGTCTGAACCAAAGGTATAGCAAGATTCTACACGACTTACTGAACCTACACATATTTTATTTGCAATTTTTGGCCCAGCGGTTTAATTTCTACGCAATTTACAAGTTTCTACCGAGATCTGTCAACTAAAACGATTAACGAAATTAACCAGTCAATTGTGTCTGTTGACTGGTCAACGTGTCTGCTGACTGGGCGCTGACTGGGCGTCTGACTAGTCAACGTCTCAGTCTGACCGGTCAACGGCTGATCTGAACAACTGATCTGAAATCTAACGGTGGCTGCAGACTTACCGGAGACAAATGGCGAAACGAACGGCGGCGAGTTCCGGACGGCGGCGGCGATCGGTTCTGGCGTCGACGTTTTTCCTGCGCGAAGGGAGACGGTCAACGTGATGGATTAAAACGGTCATGCAACGGCGGCGGCGGCGAAGCGACGCAACACGTAGCAGCGGCGGCAGCGCCAGCGGCGGTGAGGCGGCAGCGCTGGCAAGGCGGCGGCGGCGGCTGCAGATGCTGGTGGAGGTGCGCGGTGGCGAGGCGGTGATGGCGGCGCGGTTCGGCGCCGACGGCGGGGCAGCGGGCCGAGGCGGCGCGGCGGCGAGGGGAAGGCGGCGCGGCGGCGACGTGGAGGCGGGCGGCGTGGTGGAGAGGAGAGGGAGGCGCGCGACGGCGGCGGGGTCGGCGATCGAGGCGGCGGCGCGATCGCGGGGATCGAGGCGGCGGGGTGCAGTTCCCGAGGCGCGTGCGGGGCGATCGAGGCGGCAGGCGGCGGCTCGGTGGGTCCCTTAAGTGGGGCCCTCTCGCGGTCCTACGCTGATTCGGAGCGAGATTGGAAAAGGACTCGGAAAACGGTCCGAAAATCGGCCCGTTTTTCTATCTTTTCATAAAACGGCCGTATCTTTTCCGCACGAGCTCCGAATCGAGCGATTCTTGCTCCTACGGTTTTGTAAAATCGAGGGGAACAATCTAGGTTCAAGGGTTGGGTGAAACCACTAGGATACAAGGGTGGACAACACAAGTCCTACTAAAGCCTCCCGCAGGAGCCTCGTAGTAAAATAGAATAGGGTTTCGAAATTAGCGTTTCGTCGATTCTTTTCAATCGATGGTTTTGCATGGAAAAGCATGATGCAATGATATGAATGATATGTAGAACCAAATCTAAAATTTGGGATGTGACATACTACATCGACATCGACGAGTAGCTTGGGGTTCCCGGTCGGCAGCCTGGAATCTATGGGCTGGGACGTCATCGTTATGCTTCAGGCCTCTTAGGACATTTGTTAAGTTTGATATACTTAATAGCATAATTTGCCTTCCGTTGTTTGATGTTTGTGGTCAGTGACCTCTACTTGTAATAATTTGGTTCTCTGCTCAGTTATGAGCTTACTGTAATAAATTTTGTGTCGTAGGGTCACTGCTGTGTTACCGATTCTTCACTGGATATTCTCGAGCTCAAGGTTAAGCTTATATCAGACAGAATCTAGGATTTGTTTAGCTATGATCCCGGGGGTGTCACAATTCTTGGTATCAGAGCAGTACCGACCGTAGGAAAACCTTGCTATTGGTCGATGTTGAGTCGAGTGCTTGTGAAAACTATTTTCAAAGCTAAAAAGTATTTGTGAAAACTCTAGGATGCTTCTTTTCTCCTTATCCAGTTTTGCTCTTACTCTTGGTCATCTTATCTGGTGTTGATTTTGGAAAAGTTTTGATGTCTCTTCTTGTTTTTCAAAGCTTAGGTGCCTTCTAGGCATGCCGTTTCTAAGCCAGTTGACCTAGTGTTGAGTTCTCTAGACTTGTGTGTGTTGTGAATTCCTTGTTGCCCCTTGCTCTGCTTCATCTGAGAGATTCATTTCCATCATGATCTCTCAATCTTTTGGACCTACATTATTATATTGTTGGTTCCATAGTGTTCTGCTCTAGGTTTCGAGGTTTCATTTCGCCTTGTGTGCCTCCTTTTTACTTGTTTGAGTACTTCAGAAGTCGTTTCTTCTTTTGGAAGCTACCTCGTGATTACTACCTTGTAGTGTATTCTATGCCACTCATGTAGTAGTTACTTCTTTTCTCGGGGTTTAACCCTTGGACTTGAACCTAAGATTCCCGATTGTGCTGGATTCTGGTGTCCTGAATCTCGTACATGAAGCTGATCTTTAAACCAAAATCCGTTCCTTTGACCTCTGTTGCTAATGTTCATACTTTAACCTAATCATAAAACTTGGCAGATCAATGTGTGGTTAAGGATGCTTCCTCATGGGTACGAGGGGGTGATCCAAGTTCAGATGGTGATGATTTGGTGGATATCAAAAGATGATGATCAATGTTTCGGAGATGTCGCTCTCTTATCGCCTTTTAAAATACTCTGATTAGACGAGCTTCTTCTCTCCCTATTGTTTTACAAACAAAATATGGCTTTATGCAAAACAACTCCACCAGCCATAAGTCTTGCGGAGTACACCCTGTACTCGCCCTTGCTTTGTTCATACTTTTGGCAGAGTAAGTGTTCCCCGAAGATCAGTTTGGTACTACATCGACATCGACGAGTAGCTTGGGGTTCCCGACCGGCAGCCTGGAATCTATGGGCTGGGACGTCATCGTTATGCTTCAAGCCTCTTAGGACATTTGTTAAGTTTGCTATACTTAATAGCATAATTTGCCTTCCGTTGTTTGATGTTTGTGGTCATTGACCTCTGCTTGTAATACTTTGGTTCTCTGCTCAGTTATGAGCTTGCTGTAATAATTTTTGTGTTGTAGGGTCACTGCTGTGTTACCGATTCTTCACTGGATATTCTCGAGCTCAAGGTTAAGCTTATATCAGACGGAGGTCTAGGATTTGTTTAGCACTGATCCCGGGGGTGTCACAGTTCTTGGTATCAGAGCATTACCGACCGTAGGAAAACCTTGCTATTGGTCGATGTTGAGTCTAGTGCTTGTGAAAACTATTTTCAAAGCTGAAAAGTATTTGAGAAAACTCTAGTATGCTTATTTTCTCCTTATCCAGTTTTGCTCTTACTCTAGGTCATCTTATCTGGTGTTGATTTTGGAAAAGTTTTGATGTCTCTTCTTGTTTTTCAAAGCTTAGGTGCCTTCTAGGCATGCCGTTTCTAAGCCAGTTGACCTAGTGTTGAGTTCTCTAGAGTTGTGTGTGTTGTGAATTCCTTGTTGCCCCTTGCTCTACTTCATCTGAGAGATTCATTTCCATGATGATCTGTCAATCTTTTGGACCTACAATATTATATTGTTGGTTCCACAGTGTTCTGCTCTAGGTTTCGAGGTTTCATTTCGCCTTGTGTGCCTCCTTTTTACTTGTTTGGGTACTTCAGAAGTCGTTTCTTCTTTTAGAAGCTACCTCGTGATTACTACCTTGTAGTGTATGCTATGCCACTCATGTAGTAGTTACTTATTTTCTCGGGGTTTAACCCTTGGACTTGAACCTAAGATTCCCGATTGTGCTAGATTCTGGTGTCCTGAATCTCGTACATGAAGCTGATCTTTAAACCAAGATCCGTTCCTTTGACCTCTGTTGGTAATGTTCATACTTTAACCTAATCATAAAACTTGGCAGATCAATGTGCGCTTAAGGATGCTTCCTCATGGGTACGAGGGGTGATCCAAGTTCAGATGGTGATGATTTGGTGGATATCAAAAGATGATTATCAATGTTTCGGAGATGTCGCTCTCTTATCCCCTTTTAAAATATTCTAATTAGACGTGCTTGTTCTCTCCATCTTGTTTTACAAACAAAAGATGGCTTTATGCAAAACAACTCCACCAGCCATAAGTCTTGCGGATACACCCTGTACTCGCCCTTGCTTTGTTGATACTTTTGGCAGAGTAAGTGTTCCCTGAAGATCAGTTTGGTACTACATCGACATCGACGAGTAGCTTGGGGTTCCCGGCCGGCAACCTGGAATCTATGGGTTGGGACGTCATCGTTATGCTTCAGGCCTCTTAGGACATTTGTTAAGTTTGCTATACTTAATAGCATAATTTGCCTTCCGTTGATTGATGTTTGTGGTCAGTGACCTCTACTTGTAATAATTTGGTTCTCTGCTCAGTTATGAGCTTGCTGTAATAAATTTTGTGTCGTAGGGTCACTACTGTGTTACCGATTCTTCACTGGATATTCTCGAGCTCAAGGTTAAGCTTATATCAGACGGAAGTCAAGGATTTTTTCATCACTGATCCCCGGGGTGTCACAGTTCTTGGTATCGGAGCAGTACCGACCATAGGAAAACCTTGCTATTGGTCGATGTTGAGTCTAGTGCTTGTGAAAACTATTTTCAAAGCTGAAAAGTATTTGTGAAAACTCTAGTATGCTTCTTTTCTCCTTATCCAGTTTTGCTCTTACTCTGGGTCATCTTATCTGGTGTTGATTTTGGAAAAGTTTTGATGTCTCTTCTTGTTTTTCAAAGCTTAGGTGCCTTCTAGGCATGCCGTTTCTAAGCCAGTTGACCTAGAGTTGAGTTCTCTACAGTTGTGTGTGTTGTGAATTCCTTGTTGCCCTTGCTCTGCTTCATCTGAGAGATTCATTTCCATCATGATCTCTCAATCTTATGGACCTACAATATTATATTGTTGGTTCCGCAGTGTTCTGCTCTAGGTTTAGAGGTTTCCTTTCGCCTTATCTGCCTCCTTTTTACTTGTTTGGGTACTTCAGAAGACGTTTCTTCTTTTGGAAGCTACCTCGTGATTACTACCTTGTAGTGTATGCTATGCCACTCATGTAGTAGTTACTTCTTTTCTCGGGTTTTAACCCTTGGACTTGAACCTAAGATTCCCGATTGTGCTGGATTCTGGTGTCCTGAATCTCGTACATGAAGTTGATCTTTAAACCAAGATCCGTTCCTTTGACCCCTATTCCTAATGTTCATACATTACCTCAGGATGGCTGGTATTACTATTCTATCCTTCAAGCTTGTGGTTATTGTCGCGAATGAATTGTGACAATAAAGGACTTCCCCTACCACATGCTATGGCAGATGTTCTTTAATCGAACCAAATAGATCACGACAAGAGAACTCCTTGTGAGTCTCGTACCTATACTCGTGACTCTGCCACACCTTACCCTTCTCTGCATTGGTTTTCGGAAGATTGTTGACTTATGCATCCACATCTCAGGATTCCATCCTGAGCATGTTTCCTTATCCCTTGTTGTTTTCCGACCTTTGTCTACCAGTTGGTAGCCAAGTAGTAAATGTGCATCGGTGTCTTCCGATGAAAGATACTCTTGTGGTCCGTCAAGACAAACCATTTCGGAATGTCTGTAGAAACAAACTCCAGTACCTCGCCATATCTAGGACCAGGTAAAAGTGTTGTAATCCGCAGATTAAGAATCACTGATTAGATTCTGCCTGTCCTACCTTAAAGTATCACACTCTTCTATACTAAGAGGCCGTGCTGAGTTTCCTGACCCCTTAATGAAGTGATGCTCTTACACATATTTACCCACCCTTCCTCGAGCTTTCGCGCTCGTGAGTGATGCGTGTGCGTAATAATGTGGCCATCTGAGATTTTTAGCAATTATTATTGCTTTGAACTCTAAGGACGTTTTAGTCATTCTTAGCGTGATTGGTTAACCCTATCACCAAGCGAAGTTTGATTGTGCTACCAAGTCCGCTATTCTGGTGCACTCTCTTCAGTCAAAGAGTTAGGCTTGTGTCGAAGCTCTGATATTGTGTCTTCTTGCCTTACAAAGCAAGTTTCCTCTCGAACTAAGTGACATATCGGTGGTCCGTGATATTCTAGATGTCTTCCTAGAAGCATCGCCATGTTGCCACATGACCGTGTTGTCAAGTTCTTGAGCAAGAAAGTTCTTTGAACTGCTCCTTTCTCCAAGGATCCGTACTGGATCCCCCTAAACTAGTTGGTTGAGCTTAAACAACTACTTGGAGAGTTGTAAGATCAAAGTTCTAGCTGACCCAGTTCCTTTGTAATGGGATGTCTAGTTTTGTTCGTGTTGAAGAAATATAGTATTTCCTTTATGGATGTATTATTCTCCCCAATCTTTGATTTGATTTGGATTATCGTCAAATTAAACTCAGTTCCAAGGATTATCTTGATGATGTTGCTACTTGTGATGTTTCACTTGAGTACATCTTCATGTATTTTGGTCTGACCAATATGTTTGTCTCGTTCAAGAAACATATGAGTCCATCTTCTTGGAGTGTTTTGGTAATTTTGTTATTGAAACCATCAATGACACCCTTATCTTCTCCATGCTAGATTTGATTCATATGGAACATTTGGCATTAATGTTGGAAAAATTCGAGAACCATCTTCGAGTCATCTCGAAGTATGTGTTCTGGATGTTAGAAGTGATCTTCTCTAGTTCACGTGCAAACGTTGAAAGATGCCGCCATGGATTCGAGAAGAGTTATCCTTGTCCTCTTAAGGATACATGTGTGTTTTATTGTTAGTAATTTATGTGTGTGCAGTTGTCCTTCGACAAGTTGCTAAACGCATGGGTCTAACAATCTAGCTCAGTCTTTTGGAGCTTTACCCTGTAGTCCCTATCTTGAGAATCTAGTAACTTTACCTTTGCGGTAAATGTTGCAAACTACCTATTCGGACATGCTGAGTCTGAAGTATCATTCCGCCTAACCAAAGCTGAATCTCAAGCAGCAATGATGGTTGGTGTTCCTCAAGGTGTTGACATAGGTCTCTTTGCAAATCAGGCAAGACTGATGTAATGGTTGACACACTTAGCCAGAAAGACATTTTGTTATATTCTCTTAATTCAGCAATATCAACCACTCTTCATGATGCTTCTTCTATAAATAATTATAGGAGTTGTGCTTATGGTTTCCTTTGTATCCGAAGTCCAACCTTTACCTGATGTTTGTTTTCTCGAACATCAAGGAGAACATTTAAAGTAGTGTTGCTAAATGTCTCTCGGTCGATCCTCCAGACCATTTTATGTTGGCAATCATCTTGTTGTGCCAATTAATTGAAGTCTGAGAATGAAGTTTCTTTCTTCTCTTGTCATCAGGAATCTTCTTACCTATTCATCTTAGTGGTGTAAAGTGATATCATGATCTTTGGCAAAGATTTTGATAGACCTGGATGAATAAAGAGTTTCCTTCCTTTCTCAACCATGTTTAAGAGTGGCTATGATGTTGGTAATCACAAGTTTCTCTTGATACATGTTTATTGTGACTCATACAAGTCCTCTTCACCAAAATACCTTTCTGTCTTGGCCATCTGCTAAATGAAAGAGTGACTCCTCTGTGTCAAAAGTAGTTCAACAGCTTGGTTTTGTTGATCCATATCTTTAAACCTGAAATCTCTACTTAAGCCGTTTAGTAGAGGTTCCCTCTCGAAGTTTGTGGTCATGTCCTTTCTGTTGTAACCTTCCTCTTTAGAACCTTAAACTCTTCTGAAGCTCTATGGTCCCAACCCTTGTGAAGACCATCTATCTATCAACATGAAACCATCTCCTCTTGTCTCATCTGTTACCTTGGTGTGTTTTATGCTCGTCATCTCAGAGTTGCTTCTAAACACTCCATCATGAATTGACCGTGAGATACTCTGTGTGCTGTTTAATGTGTATCCCTCTTATCCTTAGAGTGACCCTGTGTCCTTCTCTCTCTGTTTCTCTTCCTACTTTTGGAATCTCGGGTCGAGATTCCCGTAAGGGGGATAGAGCTGTAACACCCTAGTTTTACTTAATCAATATTAGGGTTTTGTTTGCGCATTCATGAGCATCATATTTTAATGCATTCATGAAATAAATAATCCTAAAACCCTAGTCCCCCCCCTCTATTTGAAAATCAATTCAAAGTGGTTTTGTAAATATTTGAAAATTCTAAAAAGTGGAGCCCAAATTGAATTAAAAGGGTTCTTGAGTATTTTAGATATTTCACAAAGCCTCTTGTATTTTTGAAATGGTCAAAAAACAGATTTGAAAATGAGTTTGTAAAATAAATAAATAAGAAATATAAATAGAAAAATTTGAAAAAATAGCAACTCCTTGGGCTCCTCAGCCGCCCATCCTCTCCTCTCTCTTTCTCTTTCTTGGCAGCCAGCCACGCCCAGCCAGTCCGGCCCACCGCCCAAGACTTTGCGTCGTCTTCCCCAACGAGCCAAAAAGCTGCTGGCGCAGCACCCGCCGCTCGTCGCCGCCGTGATGCGTGCAGGCGCTGTGATGCGCGCCACCGACGCCTTGCGAGGATAAGGAACTCCCCGTTCCGTGCCTCTCTTATCATTCCCATTCTTTCCCCTCTCTCGCTCCGTGCCGCTCGCCACAGAAGCCGAAACCCTAGCCGCTCCTTGCCGACGAATCGCCGCCGTTGTCGTGCTTCCCCCAGCCTTCTGACACCGCCACGAGCTTCGCCTCGCCTTCCTATTCCTCCCGGTCAACGGAATCTAGCCAGGGAGCCTCCAGTCATTGGCTTCGATCTCGTCTTCCCCATGCCTGAATCTCACCGCCGCGTCCATCGTCGATGCTGGCGTCACCTGGCCTCCCCTCGCGTCAACGACCGCACCACTGCGTTCCCGGTGAGCGGCCGGTCCTCCTGGACCTCTCCTCTCACTCCCTCCTGCTCTAGTTCGCTCCCGCGTTGACCACCACAGTCCGCCACCATCGGCCACCGCTAGAGCTCGTTGCTCTGGTGACCATTCGAGGGTGGCGCCACCTCTGCCATGCTCGCAAGGCTACGCTCGCTCGAATGCACGTAACCGCGTAGTCCCGCAAGCCTTCTAACGCCACCAACCGCCGCCGCCTAACCGTCCTCCGGCGAGCCCATGTGGCGTCTAGGTCGCATCGACCTGGCGCCTGCATGGCAGTGACGTGTGTGCTGACCAAGTCATGCTTGCATGGCTAGTTGACTCGTCCCTAACCCCAGCTGTCTGTAACTAGGGCTAGAGCCAGCCCCAGTAAGAAATAACCCCACCCCTGTGCTGACGTCATGTTGATGCAATAAACCTTTTAAATTGAGTTATAATTCTAGAAATTGATTAAATCTTATAAATTTAATAAGTAATTATTTATAAGTCAGAAAATTATGTTTATTATATCAAAATGTTCAGAAAAATGAAACCTAGCTATTTAAGCTATAACCATGCATTGTTCAACAACTTAAATGGCAAGTACAATTATAAGAACATAGTAACCCCTCATAGGTGATTCCGGAGTTTCCCTGAATTAGGGTTTTCAACCCTCAGAACCCCGAATAAGTTGTCGAGCATGCTTTAGGGTTTCAATTCAATGCAATTTAAGTTGTCATATCATCATCCTTGCTTGAGAATTGCATCGATGCCATTGTTCATTGCTTTCCTTTATTTTCGGTATTTGGTTCTTCCCGGTAGAATACGAGATCGAGATCAAAGCTCAAGGACAACACCATCGAAGATCGAAGTTCGACGAACAATACTTGACCAACTGTAACCAAGTCAAGTTCAAGGCTCTCGAAGATCTGCTTATCTGTCATCAACTAGCAAAGGCAAGCATAGCCCCAGCATGATATAATCCTATGATTTCGAAAGCATTTCAATACTGCCATGATGCATACAATTCTACTGGGTCTTTTATTGATATATAGAGTATCCTATATGTTGCATTACTCCCTTTGAGCTTATATTACCTGATCCACGGCTCCTAGCATATCTAGGTTTGGCTTGTGTGCACTGCTAGAGCTATTATATGTGTCTGCTTAGCATGCATAGCTGTCAGTTCTGGTCCATCCAGATGATGTACTAGATGCAAAGAATCTAGTATGATAGGAGAACGTGATGAGATGAGATCAGTAATATGAGATTAAACTTGCTAAGGCTTGTATGGGAGGCCACGGTGGGATGTGGTTTTTCTAGTCCCATGCTCGTCACCATTAGGACCTGAGTTCTTGCCTTTGGAACCGAGACGATCGTACAGCCACACGGGGCTTGGGAACCCCTCGCCTGATTAACTTGCCTAGTAGATTCCATGAGTCACATAGTTCGGGCGTTCCATTCTACATATGCATAGAAAACCTTTTAAAAGATTTGCCTGGTGCAGGTGCATTCATAACAGGTAGGTAAGCATGGCCGAGGTTGCTTGGGGTAGATGGCGCCCCTGGTAAACCAACCTCGCCTCACATCTTTAAGTACCGACTTCGTGATTTGACCCGTTACGGCGGAACCATACTTATTGCGTGACTCATGGTCTCGGCGAAAGCAAGCTAAAGGTCGTGGCCAACCACCCTCTGTCGGCCTTCCAAGGAAGAGGGCTAATAACATTGGCATTAAGAGTCCGTTGGTACGTGTGGATAAAGTTGTACACCCCTGCAGGGTTAAATCTTTTCGAAAAGCCGTGTTCACGGTAATGAACGCTTGGTGACCAGATTATAAGATCATAGAGAACTTTAACCTAATCGTAAAACTTGGCAGATCAACGTGTGCTTAACGATGCTTCCTCATAGGTACGAGGGGGTGATCCAAGTTCAGATGATGATGATTTGGTGGATATCAAAAGATGATGATCAATGTTTCGGAGATGTCGCTCTCTTATCCCCTTTTAAAATACTCTGATTAGACGAGCTTCTTCTCTCCCTCTTGTTTTACAAACAAAAGATGGCTTTATGCAAAACAACTCCACTAGCCATAAGTCTTGCGGAGTACACCCTGTACTCACCCTTGCTTTGTTGATACTTTTGGCAAAGTAAGTGTTCCCTAAAGACAAGTTTGGTACTACATCGACATCGACGAGTAGCTTGGGGTTCCTGGCCGGCAGCCTTGAATCTATGGGCTGGGACGTCATCATTATGCTTCAGGCCTCTTAGGCCATTTGTTAAGTTTGCTATACTTAATAGCATAATTTGCCTTCCGTTGTTTGATGTTTGTGGTCAGTGACCTCTGCTTGTAATAATTTGGTTCTCTGCTCAGTTATGAGCTTGCTATAATAAATTTTGTGTCGTAGGGTCACTGTTGTCTTACCGATTCTTCACTGGATATTCTCGAGCTCAAGGTTAAGCTTATATCAGACGGAGGTCTAGAATTTGTTTAGCCCTGATCCCGGGGGTGTCACGGTACAAGATCAAACTCAACCCAGGGAAGTGCACCTTTGGTGTACCCACTAGACAACTACTAGGTTATGTAGTCTCCAAGCGATGCATCAAAGCGAACCCCACCAAGATCGATACGATTGCCCGGCTCGGCAGACCGGAGTGCCTCCGCGATGTCCAGAAGCTGGTCGGGTGAGTCGCGGCTCTCAGCCGCATCATCCCCCGGCTAGGCGAGAAGGCAATGCCTCTCTACCACCTAATGCGCAAGAACCCCACGTTCCAGTGGGACAAGGAGTCAGACGAAGCACTCCACGCACTCAAATAAGTGCTACTCGCGGCCCCGCTACTTACCGCCCATGTCGACAAGGAGCCAATGCTCGTCTATGTCACGGCATCCGAGCGAGTCATCAGCGTCGTCATGGTCGTCGAACGGCCAGAAGAGGGCAAGGAGAGCCGCATGTAGCTCCCTTTCTACTACATCAACTAGGTCCTCACCGAGTCGCGACAGCGCTACCCGCAATACCAGAAACTAGTGTACGCGGTCTTCCGAGCCAAGCGACGGCTATCGCACTACTTATAGGAGCACCCAATCACTGCCGTCTCCTCCACGCCGTTGCAGGACATCATCCGCAACCGCGAGGCGACTGGGCGAGTCGCCAAGTGGGCCGTCGAGATCGGTGTCCACAATATCAAGTACAAGTCATGCAAGGCAATCAAGTCGCAGGCCCTGGCGGACTTCCTTGCCTATTGGGAGGAGAAATTGCCGCTACGTGATGTACCTCGACTTCACCCCCTGCACCAATAACATGGCCGATTACGAGGCCCTCCTTCACTGCATGTTGTCGCGCAAGTTGCCGGTAACTGCGACGCTTTATCCCCCACCATGGCGGCATACCGCCAAGCAGTGGACCAGCTAGGGGGCCACTTCGCCGGCTACTCCGTAGAGTGGATCGACCAGCACAAGAATGAAGAGGCCGACACCCTCTCTCGCATCTGGTCGGCTCATCAGGCGCCACCCGCCGGTGTCTTCCTCGACACCATCCACAAGCCCTTTGTCTCTCCACCGAAGGAGATCAACCTCGGGATCCCGCTACAACCAGAACCCACCCTGGTTGCCATAATCATGGAGCTAAGTGACTGGACCACTCCATATATCGCAAACCTCGAGGGAGGGACCTTGCCAGCAGACGAGACGGAGGCACGCATAATCGCGTCCCGCTGCAAATCCTTCATCATCATCAATGGCGAGCTCCACAAGCGCAGCGTGACTAGCGTGTTCCAATGCTGCGTGCAGCCTTTGGAAGGCCGCAAGATCGTCCAAGACATCCACGCCGACGACAGCGGCAACCACGTCGGTGCTTGGTCCCTAGTCTCCAAAGCCATGCAACATGGCTTCTACTGGATCACCGCGCATGCCGACGCGGTCAACATTGTCCAATGCTGCGCCGGTAGCCAAAAGTACGCGAACTAGACGCACGTACCCAGCTCGGCGCTCAAGACCATCTCCATCACCTGGTCATTCGCCGTATGGGGCATGGACATGGTGGGCCCCGTCAATAAGGCCCCCTCTGGCTACACCCACCTCCTGGTCGCAATCGACAAATCACCAAGTGGGTGGAGGCCAAGCCATTCTGCAAGTGCGACGGGAAGACCGCTGCAAAATTCCTATGCGAGCTCATCTACCGCTACGGATTCCCACACAGCATCATCATGGACAATGGCACCAACTTCGCGAAGGGCGCCATGGCCGAGTACTGCAAGGAACATAACATACGGCTCGACCTTGCCTTAGTCGCCCACCCGAAATCCAACGGTTAGGCGGAACGCGCCAACCAGAGTATCCTCTGCAGCCTCAAGTCGCGACTGGAAGTTCCCCTCGAGCGAAATCCAGGATGCTGGGTCGAGGAGCTCCCCTCCGTCATCTGGGGCATCCGCACCTCCATCAACCGATCAACTTGGTTCCCACCCTTCTTCATGGTGTATGGCGTCGAAGCCGTCATGCCGACTGACCTCGAGCACGACTCTCCTCGTGTCGTCAACTACGGATAGGCCGACAATGAGCTCGCACTCCAATATGGGGTCGACCAGCTTGATGAAGCATGTGACTTGGCTCGCTCCCGCACCGCCATCTACTAGCAGGCACTCCGCTTCTACCACAGCCACCGAGTCCGGACTCGCACCTTCTAGGAAGGTGACCTGGTCCTTCGACTGATCCAGGACAAAAAGGACATGCACAAGCTCTCTCCCCCATGGGAGGGACCATTCGCCATAGGGAGAGTCCTTGGCAACGACACCTACTACCTCATCGACGTCCGAGGCGACAGAAAACTTGATGTCAAGCGGCCGTGGAATGTAAACCTCTTAAGGAAGTTATACACATAGAACTCCGACCTGTATTCCCCCGGCAATGCAATAATGATATTCGACTCGCACAAATGGTGTCTACTCTCCAACCCTTTTGCCATTCGCACTCGTAAAAACAGCATTATGCTAATCACGGAAGTCAACCCTTGGTTGCACGACCCGCATGGCTAAGTAGTGCGACGCAAGGGCATCGACGAAATTCGGGCCTTGCATCGTCCACGAAAACGCCAACCTGGAGCCCCCATCGGAGCGCCCCGCTCGACTGGCCCGTCGGGCCAAGACAACCGCACTCGCTTCTCACAGCGACATAATCCTCCGCATCCTTGGCGCAGCGACTCGAACTATCAAGTACCACGCTAGGGGACTGACGCCAGTCCAAACCTACGCGGTTAGGGAAAACACCAAGGATGAGAGCGCGCCCTGGACTCGCCACGCGACTGGCTCCTCGATTCAGGCGGAGTGACGCGCCAAGCACAACACGCTCCGTCCTCACCTACCCTGGGCATGCGACTAGAATGGCTAAGTACCACGATCGGGGACTCGTCCAGCTGACCTCGTTCGCGTCCAGGAAAACAGCTAAGTATAGAGAACCCCTTGGGGTCGCCAAGCGACTATCTTCCCAAGCCACGACGCGTCGACCTCAACTAACTAAGAGTATACAAACAAACATACACAAAGAAAAACGAGGTAAAGCCCATTAATGGGTGGCCGTGCTCGGTGACTCGCACAACAAAACAATCCAAACTCAAATCAAAGCTGGCTCAAGCATATTTGCATTCCTTACGCCAAAAAAAATTGTTCGCTTACAAGGGCAGACATACACTTATTTAAATTAACACCAATCGGCAAGCTATCTACTCCGCAGGCTTCAAAGAAGATGCGCCACTACTACCACGATCACGGATGAAGGGGACCCACGGGTTCGACGGGTGCATGGTCAAGGTGCCCGCCATCATCGAACGGAATGGTTGCTCCTTCTTGAAGTCGCGGTGCGCCGACTCAGGGTCATTCGGAGCAACGATCGTCTCCTGGTACAACAGGAGGTCACCCATCGCCAGCACCCGCTTGGAGTACATAGCCTCCCTATCGGTCAACTTCAACACCTCGGCGATTTCAACCGAGCCAGTCGCCGATGGGTACCCGCTGGTAACATCGTTAAGATCGAAGTTGTCGGGGAAGTGCGCAAGCCCAAGGCTTAGCGCAGTCACGGCCTCACGGCGGAAAGCTGACCGCGACATGTACTCCACCACCGCTGGCGCCCTCACCAGGTAGCAGCACACCTCCATGAGCTCGCTAGGAATCACTTCCCTGGGATAGATCTCCTGGAGGTACGCGCGAATACAGGTCGCCGAAAGGGTGGAAGAATCGACCAGCATGGTGATGCACTGCCTAGCGTCATACGACTGAGCCTTGGGCTCTTCATCAAGAATCTTCCCTGCAAACAACAACAACTTAGCGTTAGAAGGATGCACAACTCGGGTCCACCCCCTCGGGGACTCGATGCCAAAAGAGACCCGCATGCTCGGGGCCTCGCTGATACAACAATTGCAATCCCAATAAACTCACCAATGAGTGGACGGGAGCGCCCCGTGATGAAATCTTGAAGACCCGAAAGTCATTCTGCAGCCCTACGACAAGAGCATCGGACACCATCCGCTCGTCAGCTGCGGCAGTGATAGCCGCCTTCGCCCTCTCCTCCGCCAAGCCCGCTTCCCCCTTAGAAGCCTTGAGCTCCCGTTCCATCTCGGCAACCTGCTTCTCCGTGGTGGCCAACGACGATTGGGCAACTGTCAACTCACTAACAGGGACAAAACCATCGCGGACCTTCACAACTTCAGTCGAATGCCCCTTTGCAGCAAAACAGGGGTGAGATCATAATCAAGCACAAGAAAGCAATGGAGAGGGTAACTCAAAAACCTACCCGTGGTCGCCTACAGCTGCTGGTTCAACTCCTGTACGGATCGGATTTCGTGCTCTAGATGCTCTTTGGCGGCCAGTCGCTCCGCCGATTCAAGTTGGAGGCCCTGCATAGACGAAACTAACGTAAGCAAGCATCAAAGAATTTCCTAAGTGCATATCCGCTGAAATTCAGCAACTAGCCACTCGGGAACTTGACATCGAAGAATTTCCTAAGTGCCTAGCCGCTGAAATTCAGCGACTAGCCACTCCGTGAATGGACATCGAAGAATTTTCTAAGCGCCTAGCCGCTGAAATCCAGCGACTAGCCACTCGGGAACTGGACATCAAAGAATTTCCTAAGTGCCTAGCCGCTGAAATTCAGCGACTAGCCACTCAGGGACTGGATAACGAAAAGCAATAAGAATCTACCCACTGCAATTCAGCGAGTCGATACTCGGGGACTGGACATACCTGAATAGCCGCACCCAACATGTTGTGCAGCTCGACCACGTACACTGAGGGAACCACGAAGGGCATGCGTCCGCGATGATCCTCAACATCCGAGCCAAATATATCGGGTACTTGGGCCGATTGTGCTGCGACACTTGCAGTAGAGGCCTTTTCCATGAAGCGAGGGAAGGTTTCCACCACCGCTCTCGAAGCACTCATCATGGGTCCTGACGCCCCAACCAGCGCTACCGGCTCCACCTGCTGTGACCCCGTGCCCATGTCGGCCTTCATGGCCACGTCCACTCCAGTCGGAGCTTCACTTGGCATGTCGGCCGACTCATCCAAGACAATGACGACATCGTCGCCCTTCACCTTCTTCGCGCCCTCAGCGGGCGCCTCGGCTTCGTCGCCCTTCCTCTTCTTCGAGGGATCAGCCTCCTTCCCTGAGGCGTCTACTGGGACTTTGGCCACCGAAGGGTGACCAATCTTCTTCACGCCAGACCTGCGAAGGAAACGATCAACTATTCATACAACATCTAAAAAATAGTGATCCAAGTCGACACGGCAAACAATCACCTGGCGATTGGGATGTAGCATACGCCGGTGCGGATGTGCTCCGGCTTCTCTAGTTATGGGCCCAGCTTGCGGCTGATGCCCATTTCAGGCTGGAACCGATGTCACTGAGGCCTTCTTCGTCAACGAGGTCGCGGCCGCAGGAAGTTCCCCACCGTTCGCTGCGGGCGCCTCCCTCGATGGCGAGGCCTCTGCGACTGAAGCATCCCGAGACCTATGACGGCTGAGAATGTGGGTGGAATCGACGCCAACGGCACCTTGTCCTCCACCACGATCGTACTCGCCGTCTCTAGCGCATTCATCGACGCCTCAGCCCCTGCGTCGTCGGCCGTGCTAGTCGCTTCGGACCTAGTCGCGGACCGAGGCAGCGACATCGCCTTGGGCTCCTCCTTCTTCTTTGCTGACTACTTCTTGGACGATGTGGCCATGCACCGCGAGCTGTGTTCGTGGGCATCTCCCTCGCCCCCGTCGTGACCCTCGAGGCTCTTCCTGGCTTCGAGTTCGTGTTCCTGCTGCGTGCGAGTTTTCCGAACCACGGGTGCGGCGACCTCCACGGCCTCGTCATCATCATCGTCGAAGGAGGAGGACTCGCTCTCATTCCCCTCGGCCTCGTCCGAGATCTCGTCATCGGCGAGAGGAAGCCAGCCCTCCACAACTTGGAACATCTGAACCAATGACACATGATTAGTAAACCGTGACTGCATTCTTGTGACTGCGACAATAAACAAGGGAAAACAAACTTACCGTTGCTGCCTTGCACTTTGAAGTGTATTGTGACACCCCGGGATTAGGGCTAGACAAATCCTAGACCTCTGTCTGATATAAGCCTAACCTAAATCACGAAAGAGTACAGAGAGAGAATTGATAACACAACAGTGACCCTACGACACAGAAATTATTACAGCAAGCTCATAACTTAGCGAAGAACCAAAATATTACAAGTAGAGGTCACTGACCACAAACATCAAGCAACGGAAGGCAAAGTATGCTATTAAGTATAGCAAACTTAACAAATGGCCTAAGAGGCCTGAAGCATAACGATGACGTCCAATCCATAGATCCCAGACTGCCGGTTGGGAACTCCAAACTACTCGTCGATGTCGATGTCGTGAAGAACTCCAAACTTACTCTGCTGCAAAAGTATCAACGAAGCAAGGGTGAGTACAGGGTGTACTCCACAAGACTTATGGCTGGTGGAGTTATTTTGCATAAAGCCATCTTTGTTTTGTAAAACAAGAGGGAGAAGAATCTCGACTAAACAGAATATTTTAAAAGGGGATAAGAGAGCGGTATCACTAGCTTTGATCATCTATTGATATCCACCGAATCATCATGAACTGAACCTAACTAGGATCACCCCCTCGATCTGAGGAAGCATCCTTAAGCACACATTACTTAACTTGCCAAATTTTACAAATTGGGTTCAAGTTCTCTATGATCTTCATGTCCATTCCCAAGTTCATCCATAACCGCGGACGCGGCTTTTCGAAAAGATTAATAACCCTGCAGGGGTGTACAACTTTACCCACACGTACTAACCTTCTCTTAATGCCACTAATAATAGCCCTCTTCCTCGGAAGGCTGGCATAGGGTGGTTAGACACGACCTTTACCTTGCTTTCGCCGAGACCATGAGTCACGCACAAGGGAGATGCCGCCGTAACGGGTCGAGTCCCGAAGTCGGTCCCTAATGTGGTGCGCAGGGTTCAAGATTATGGATGTCGGGCATCTCTTGTTCTCGGCCATGCTTACCTACCTGTTATAAATGCACCTCCTTCACCTCCATTCAAGAACAACCAATATGCGTATGTCGAATGGAAATCCTAAACTATCTGACTCATGGAATCTACTCGGCAAGTTAGTTGGTCGAGGGGGTTTCCAGGCCCCCATGTGGCCGTACGCTCGTCTTGGTTCAAGAGGCAAGAACATCGAGTCCTAAGGGTGGCAACTATGGGACTGCAAAAACCACAACCCTCGTGGCCTCCCATACAAGCCTTAGCATGTTTATGATTCATCTCTGATCATACCACGTCATCCTGTCATACTAGGTTCATTCGCAGCTCTGATTCATCAACCGGATGGACCAGTGGTAACATCTAAGTATGGCTAAGCACAACGGATGTAACAGCTCTAGCAATGCCTCACAAGCCAAACCCTAGTTATGCTAGGAGCAGTGGATCAGGGAATATAGTCTACATAGGAAACATGCATCAAATAGGATTACTCTATCTATCGATAAAATACTTTAGAATCGTATGCACATGGCAAGGATGTAACACTTTGAGAACATAGGATTATATCATGTGGGGGGCTTCTCTTGCCTTTTCCAGTTGATATCCAGAAAGCAGAGTTCCGGACACCTGGTACTTGACTTGGTTATAGTTGGCCAAGTATTGATCTTCGAGCTTTGACGGTGTTGACCTCGGGCTTCGATCTTGATCTCGCTATCGTACTCTACGGGAGAAGAACAAAAAAAAGGAAGGAGAGGGAAACAATCAACACTTGGCATCCATGCAATTCTCAATCAAGAATGATGATATGGCAAGTTAAAAGTTCTTGAAATAAACCCCTAATCATGCTCAACTGTTTTAAACAGGGTCCGAGAGGTGCAAACTCTAGAATAGGGGATCCTCGGAATCACCTCTGGGTTCATTTTGTTCTTCTAATTATACTTCCCATGAAAGTTGATTAACAATGCATGATTATAATGCTATGAGATAGGCCTCATTTTTCTGAACATTTTGATATATTATTTGTATTTTTCTGATTTAAAAGAATTAGTTATGAATTTCTCCATTTTAATTCATTTTAAATCATTTTTAGAATATAACAAAATAATTTGCTTGTTGAAATTAATTTAACATTTTTATTTAATCAGAAAACATTTATGAAAATGTTTATCTCACTTACAGGGTGGACCCACCTGTCAGGTAAATTACAGATATTATTTCAGAAAAACATTTAATTAAAACAAAAAGGATAATGACCTCATGCTAACGTCAGCATGACGTCAGCAATGGAGGTGCTCTCAGGTTGAGCAAGCCCCCATCGATCTGCTGTGCGCGAGGACTCGTGGGTGGGATGGTTGGAAAGAGGAGATCGAGACGGACCTATTAGTAGAGGCACCGCCCTCAAATGGTCGTCGGAGAAGCATGTGCAACAGCGGCCGACGGCGGAGCTCGTAGGTGGTTGCGGTGGCAACGATACAGAGAGGGAGAGAGCAAGCGGAGGGGTCAATGACGACCAGGAGCTCACCAGGAAGTGAACGGGGGCGACGACGAGGCGCGGGGAGGCCGGATTTGATGGAGAGAACGGCGGACGGAGCTCGGTAATTAAGGTGAGCTCGTCGGCGGCAATACATCGCGCCTTGGGCCAATTCCTTCAACGGGTAGATTCAGTCCAGCACGGCGAAGCTCCTAGGCATAGCGTCGTGGCTCGAGGAGATCGGGATCAACAGTGGACGGCGAGGTCTGAGCTAGGGTTTCATGCGGATTTGGGGAAAAACTACAAAGAGCTCGAGAAAAGGAGATATGGGTATGGGGAGAGAGAGGGGAGAGCGGCTGTTCTTATCCTCTCGACCAACGGCGGAGGCGGGCATCACAACGCGAGGGAGATCGACGGTGTGCGCGCTGCCAGGCAGCTGCTTGCCGGCGAGGAGGAAGACGACACATAGAACGGCGAAGGGGTACGTGGGCCAAGCTGGGCTGCGGATGGGCCTAGGTGGGCTGTGGGGAAGTGCGCTGGGCGGCAGAGAGAAAGGAGAGAGGAGCTGGGCTCGGCCCAGTTAGGTTAGATAGATGTTTTTCTTTCTGAAATATTTTATATTTCTGTTTTTCCTTTTCTCTTTTGTAAATTCATTTTAATTCTGTTTTGAATATTTCCAAAATACAAGAGCTTTGCAAACATTTAAAAAATACTTGAGGGGTCGTTGTAACAATTTGGGCTCCACACTACTTGTGATGTTTCAAATAATCAAAACCATATGAATGTTTCAAATAGAGAGGGAAGTTAGGGTTTAGGGTTTTGATCTATTTGTTGCACACATTTTAAATGATGATAATGCTAGATGAATGCACAAACATTTCCTAATTACTATTTAATAAAACTAGGGTTGTTACAATTCTATCCCCCCTTAAAAGAATCTCGTCCCGAGATTCCTAGGTAGGAAGATAGAAGGAACAGAGTTACACTAAACTTCGACGATCTTCTCGAAGAGGTTGATCCATGCCACCATGACGAGTGGATGAAGCGCTTCATAATCTTCAATGTGGCTACTCACAGTAAGGGAGAGAGGGAATGACACGAAACCACAAACTGAGTATCTCATGGTCAACTCATGAATAGATGTTTCACAAACATCTCTAAAGCTAATGACATGAAACACGTCAAGATAAGAAAGGAACAAAAGGAGATGGTTTTCAATGTGACAAATAGCTGGTCTTCATAAGGGTTAAGACCATGGAAATTACAGAAGAGGGTAAACTTCTGAGGAATGAAAACTTCCAACAAAATAGATAAAGAACACAGACATCAAGAGGTAAACCTCTACTAAATAGCTTAATAGAGATTTACAGGTGGAAAAGATAGATACCAGCAAAACCAAGCTGTTGAACTACTTTTGACACAGAAGGTTCACTCTTTCGTTGAACAGAAGGCCAAGACGGAAAGGTGTTTTGGTGGAGAGGACTCATAAGCGTCACAAGAAACATGTAACAAGAGAAACTATTGATTACCAAAATCATGGTCACTCTTCGAACATGTTTAGAGAGCGGGAAGTAAACTCTTTATTCATCCAGGACTAACAAAATCCTTACCAAAGATCATGATTTCACTTTACACCACCAAGATGAATAGTTTAGAAGATTCCTGATGACATGAGAAGAAAGAAACTTCATTCTCAGACTCCAAGTACTTGGCATAACAAGACGCTTGCCATCATAAAAGGGTCTGGAGGATTGACCGAGAGACATTTAGCAACACTACTTTAAATTTTCTCCTTGATGTTCGAGACACCGATAGCAGGCTACTAACAAGCCTTTAATCAGTCATCAAGTAAAGGTCGGACTTCGTTTACAAAGTAAACCATAAGTACAACTCCTATAATAAAATATAGAAGAGGCCTCATGAAGAGTGGTTGTTATCTCTTATTCAAGGAAGTATGACAATAGGTCTTCCGACTGATTGTGCCAACCATTACATCTACCTTGCCGGATGTGTAGAGAGATCTATGTCATAACCTTGAGGAACACCAACCATCATTGTTGGTTGAGATTCAACTTTGGTTAAGTGGAGAGATACTTCAGACTCAGCATGTCCGAATAGAAAGGGTGCAACATTTACCACAAAGGTAAAGTCACTAGATTCTCAAGACACGGATTTCAATGTCAAGCTCCAAAAGATGATCTAGATTGTGGAACCCATGTGATAGCTAGTTATCAAAATATAATTGCATCTACACGAATTGTTTGCAACGTAACACAACTGAATCATGTTTATGAAACATTTAGGAGGATATCTAAGTTTTGTTGGACTCCTTATCTTCCGTGAACGAATCAATCAATGGATTGGTGTGCTTGGAGGATCTTCTCGAGATGTGAAGGTATCAACCTACCATATCAAGAATTCTCTGCACGTGCTTGACTAAATTGAAATGATTCCTGATAACTCTACTCAAATCCATGGAGACATCTTTCAACATTTGCATGTGAACTGGAGAAGGTTACTTCTAACATCCAGAACACATACTTTGAGATGACACAAAGATGGTTCTTAAAAGTTTCCAACATTAATGCCAATTGTTCTATATGAGTCTAGTATAACATCGAGAAGTTAAGAATGTCATCGATGGTCTCAATAACAAACTTATCTATACACTCCAAAAAGATGGAATCATATGTTGTATGAACAAGGCAAAATTACTACTCAGACCAAAGGACATGAAGATGTACTTAAGTGAGGCATCACTAGTGGATACACCATCAACATAGTCCTTAGAACTGAGTTTGATTTGATGATTGCCCAACTCAAATCAAAGGAGGGCAGATAACATATCCACAAAGGACATAATATCTTACTTCAACATGAACAAAACTAGACATCCCTTTAAAGAGGAACAAAGTTGGATAGAACTTTTGTCTTACAACTCCCCAAGTTGTTGTTTAAGTTCAACCAACTAGTTCAGGGGTATCCAGTACGGATCCTTGGAGAAAAGAGCAGTTTAAAGAAACAACTTACTCAAGAATCTGACAACACGGTCATGTGGCAACATGGCGATACTTCTAGAAGACATACAGAATATCACGGACCACCGATATGTCACTTAGCTCAAGAGGAAACTTTCTTTGTAAGGCAAGATGACATAGTCGCGGAGGTTCGGCACAAGCCTAACTCTTTGACCGAAGAGAGTGCACTAGAATAACGTACTTGGTAGGTTCTTGGCTTAGTGATAGGATTAACTAGTCACGCTAAGAATGATACAAATGTCCTTAGAGTTCAAAGCGATGAGAATTGCTAAGAATCTTACATGGCCACATCAATACGCACACGCATCATTCTAGAGCGCAAAAACTCATAGGAAGGGTGGGTAAGATGTGTAAGAGCAGCACTTGATTAAGAGGGTCATGAAACTCGGCAAGACCTCTTAGTATAAAAGAGTGTGACACTTTAAGGTGGAACAAAACATAAACTAATCAATTCTTATTGATCTGTGGACTACAACACTTTGACCTGGTCTTAGAAATGATGAGGTACTGGAGTTTGTTTCTCTTGACAACCTGAAATGGTTTATCATGACGAACCACAAGAGTATCTTGCATCGGAAGACACCAATGCATTTACTACTTGGCTACTAATTGGTAGAAAAAGGTCGGAAAGCAACAAGGGAAAAAGGAACATGCTCAGGATAGAATCCCAAGATGTAAACGCATAAGTCAACAATCTTCCGAGGACCAATGCAGAGAAAGGAAGGTGTGGCAGAGTCATGAGCACAGATATCAGACTCTCGAGGAGTACCCTTTTCGTGATATATTTAGTTCCATTAAAGAACATCTGCCATAGCAGGTGGTCGGGGAAGTCCTTTATCATCACTGTTCAGTAGCGACAATATCCTCAAGCTTGAAGGCTATACTAGAAGGTACTAGCCATTCTGAGGTAATGTGTGAACATTAACCAAGGGGTCAACAAAATGGATCTTGGGTTAAAGTTCAGCTTCGTGTACAAGATTCACAACACCAGAATCCAGCACAATCGAGGATCTTAGATTCAAGCCCAAGGGTTAAAAGCCAAAGAAAGGAGTAACTACTACTTGAGTGACAAAGCGTACACTACAAGATAGTAATCACGAGGTAGCTTCCAAAAGAAGATACAACTTCTGAAGTACCCAAACAAATAAAAAGGAGGCACACGAAGCGAAAGGAAATTTCGAAGCCTAGATCAGAACAATATGGAACCATCAACATGATGTTGTGGACCCATAAAATATAGAGATTATGATAGAAAGAAATCTCTCAGTTGAAAGGGAACAAGGGGATCAAGGAACACACACAACTGACTCTAGAGAACTTAACACTAGGTCAAATGGTTGAGAACTGGCATGCCTAAAGAGGCACCTAAGCTTTGAAGGAGGAGACGAGATAGCAAAACTTTTCCAAATCAACACAAGATAAGGTGACCCAGAGTTAGAGCAAAACTGGATAAGGAGAAAAAGAAGCATACCAGAGTTTTCGCACATAATTTTCATCTTTGAAAATAGTTTTCACAAGTACTAGACTCAATGTCGACCAATAGAAAGGTTTCCTACAATGCATCGCCACGATACCAAAACCTGTGACACCCCCGGGATTAGGGCTAGACAAATCCCAGACCTCTGTCTGATATAAGCCTAACCTAAATCTCGAAAGAGTAAAGAGAGAGAATTGATAACACAACAGTGACCCTACGACACAGAAATTATTACAGCAATCTCATAACTAAGCGAATAACCAAAATATTACAAGCAGAGGTCACTGACCACAAACATCAAGCAAAGGAAGGAAAATTATGCTATTAAGTATAGCAAACTTAACAAATGGACTAAAAGGCCTGAAGCATAACGATGTTGTCCAATCCATAGATCCTAGACTGCCGGCTGGGAACTCCAAACTACTCGTCGATGTCGATACCGTGAAGAACTCATCTTTTATGGTAACACTTACTCTGCTGCAAAAGTATCAACGAAGCAAGGGTGAGTATAGGGTGTACTCCGCAAGACTTATGGATGGTGGAGTTATTTTGCATAAAGCCATCTTTGTTTTGTAAAACAAGAGAGAGAAGAATCTCGACTAAAAAGAATATTTTAAAAGGGGATAAGAGAGCGGTATCACTAGCTTTGATCATCTCTTGATATCCACCAAATCATCATCAACTGAACCTAACTAGGATCACCCCCTCGATCCCTGAGGAAGCATCCTTAAGCACACATTACTTAACTTTCCAAATTTTACGAATTAGGTTCAAGTTCTCTATGATCTTCATGTCCGTTCCCAAGTTCGTCCATAACCGCGGACGCGGATTTTCGAAAATATTAATAACCCTGCAGGGTTGTACAACTTTACCCACACATACTAACCTTCTCTTAATGCCACTAGTAATAGCCCTCTTCCTTGGAAGGTCGGCAGAGGGTGGTTAGACACGACCTTTACCTTGCTTTCGTCGAGACCATGAGTCACGTACTAGAGAGATGCCGTCGTAACGGGTCGAGTCCCGAAGCCGGTCCCTAATGATGTGCGCAGGGTTCAAGATTACGGATGCCGGGCATCTCTTGTTCTCGGCCATGCTTACCTACCTGTTATGAATGCACCTCCTTCACCTCCATTCAAGAACAACCAAGATGCGTATGTCGAATGGAAAGCCTGAACTATGTGACTCATGGAATCTACTCGACAAGTTAGTTGGTCGAGGGTGTTTCCAGGCCCCCGTGTGGTTGTACGCTCATCTTGGTTTAAGAGGCAACAACATCAGGTCCTAAGGGTGGCAAGTATGGGACTACAAAAACCACAACCCTCGTGGCCTCCCATACAAGCCTTAGCATGTTTATTATTCATCTCTGATCATACCACATCATCCTGTCATACTAGGTTCATTCGCAGCTCTGATTCATCAATCGGATGGACCAGTGGTAATAGCTAAGCATGGCTAAGCACAACGGATGTAACAACTCTAGCAACGCTTCACAAGCCAAACCCTAGTTATGCTAGGAGAAGTGGATCAGGGAATATAGGCTACATAGGAAACATGCATCAGATAGGATTACCCTATCTATCGACAAAAGACTTTAGAATCATATCCACATGGAAAGAATGTAATACTTTGAGAACATAGGATTATATCATGTGTGGGGCTTCGCTTTCCTTTGCCAGTTGATATCCAGAAAGCACAGTTCCGGACACCTAGTACTTGACTTGGTTATAGTTGGCCAAGTATTGATCTTCGAGCTTCGACGGTTTTGACCTCGGGCTTCGATCTTGATCTCGATATCGTATTCTATCGGAGAAGAACCAAACACCGGAAGGAGAGGGAAAATCAAAACATGGCATCCATGAAATGCTCAATCAAGGATGATGATATGACAAGTTAAAAGTTATTGAAATAAACCCCTAAGCATGCTCAACCATTTTAAACAGGGTTCGAGAGGTGCAAACCCTAGAATAGGGGATCCTCGGAATCACCTATGGGGTTCATTTTGTTCTTCTAATTATACTTGCCATGAAAGTTCATTAACAATGCATGATTATAATGCTATGAGATAGGTCTCATTTTTCTAAACATTTTTATATATTATTTGTATTTTCTAATTTAAAATGAATTAGTTATGAATTTCTCAATTTTTAATTCATTTTAAATCATTTTTAGAATATTAAAAAATAATTTGCATGTTGAAATTACTTTAACATTTTTATTTAATTAGAAAACATTTCAGCAAAACATTTTAGCAAAACATTTTTATTTTATCTCACTTACAGGGTGGACCCACCTGTCAGGTATTTGTTAATTACATAAATTATTTCAGCAAAACATTTAATTAAAACAAAAAAGGATAATGACCTTATGCTGACGTCAGCATGACGTCAGCAATGGAGGTGCTCTTAGGTTGAGCAAGCCCCCATCGATCAGCTACTCGCGGGGCCTCATGGGTGGGATGGTTGGAAAGAGGAGATCAAGGCTGACCTATTAGTAGGGGCGCCTCCCTCAAATCATCGCCGGAGAAGCATGTGCAACGGCGGCCGGCGGCGGAGCTCGCACGTGGTTGCGGTGGCGACGATACAGAGAGGGAGAGAGCAAGTGGAGGGGTCCATGACGACCAGGAGCTCACCAGGAAGCGAACGGGGGCGGCGACGAGGCACGGGGTGGCCAGATTCGATGGAGAGAATGACGGCCAGAGCTCAGGAAGGTGAGGTCGTCTGCGGCAATAGAGAGCGCCTCGGGCCAATTCCTTCAACGGGTAGATTCAGTCTAGCATGGCGAAGCTCCTAGGCATAGCGTCATGGCTCGGGGATATCAGGATCAACAGCGGACGGCGAGGTCCAAGCTAGGGTTTCATGCGGATTTGGGGAAAAACTACAGAGAGATCGAGAGAAGGAGATACGGGTATGGGGAGAGAGAGGGGAGAGTGGCTGTTCTTATCCTCTCGACCAACGGCGGCGGCGGGCATCGCAACGTGAGGGAGATCGACGGCGTGTGCGCTGCCAGGAAGCTGCTTCTCGGCGAGGAGGACGACGATAGATAGAACGGAGAAGGGGTACGTGGGCCAAGCTGGGCTACGGATGGGCCTAGGTGGGCTGCGGGGAAGTGCGCGCTGGGCGGCAGAGAGAAAGGACAGAGGAGCTGGGCTTCGCCCAGTTAGGTTAGATAGATGTTTTTCTTTCTGAAATATTTTCTATTTCTGTTTTTCCCTTTCTCTTTTGTAAATTCATTTTAATTATGGTTTGAATATTTCCAAAATACAGGAGCTTTGCAAACATTTCAAAAATACTTGAGGGGCCCTTGTAACAATTTGGGCTCCACACTACTTGTGATGTTTCAAATAATCAAAACCATATGAATGTTTCAAATAGAGAGGGGAGTTAGGGTTTAGGGTTTTGATCTATTTGTTGCACACATTTTAAATGATGATGATGATGCTAGATGAATGCACAAACATTTCCTAATTACTATTTAATAAAACTAGGGTTGTTAGATGTATGGGGCGCTCCCGGCCTTCGGATCACGGTATTCCGCGTCGGTGATCATCCTTAGCATGGAGGCATAGTCGTCGGCCTTCCACTTGGTGGTGCAGGCCTTGGTCCTGTCATCTTTACCTGTGTATTCAAACATCCAGTGAGCACGACTGGCCAGGGGCACCAATCGTTGTCCGAACCAACAATTATATAAATTGATTCTCTCGAGAGCATCCTTCTTCAGTTGTCAAATCATTGTCAGCAACTCGTCTACAACCATCCGCTGGTCATGCGGGAGCTTGGATACTTGGAGCCGGCGCGGCTCGGTCCGCTCGGCGAAGTACGCTGGGAGTGGCACCTCGCCGTCCGGCGTCAACTCGCTGGTGTAGAACGAGTGCTTCTTCCACTTGCTTGTCACCTTCTTTGGCAGCATGAGATCGAGGAAGGAGGCCTTGGACTTTAGATGGAATGTGAGGCCACTCGCTGCCAGCATCGGGCCACCTTCCCCGTCACGACTAACCCTCCCGTGGAATAGCTCCTCCCATAGGGGAAGTACGACCGGCAGCCCAAGTACAATTCGCAGAATGCCACAAAAATGGCGAGCTGCTCGATGCTGTGTGGCCCCAGATCTGATGGATAGATGCTTTAGTAGGTGCAAAATCTCCAGAAGAAGAGCGAGGTAGGGAATCCAAGCCCCCTCTCGAGATGGCTAGTGAAGCAAATAAATTTTCTGGTGCGCGGATCTGGCTCCACCTCTCCGGCCGCGGGAACTTGACATCTCCTGGCAAAGAGAATCCCTGCGTCCTCGAAGGACTTCAGTGTCGCCCTCGTATACTTGGACTTTCCCCACAACCCCTTCAGAGGCGCCATTAGATCGAGGATCCGGGCTCGTTGGATCACTCTGGAGGCTCTGGAGGGAATGAGAGATTGAACGGCACGCGGAGTTAGAGAAATGTGAGGAATGCTCGCAACTCACCGGTCACTCTCCTTATATTGCAGTTGGTTCCCGCCAAATTCGGGGAGCCGTTGCCATGCGGTAATTACGCCGATATTACTGTTGGATTACCTAACGGATAGTTTGACCAAGCTGACGGTCCAATTTCGTCTAATCGACTCGCCGACCCATTCGCCAAAGCTGCGACTCGACTACTCGCTAATTGGCGATTCGATTGGTCGCCTTTATTGCGACTGAACATGCATGCTAAAGATTCTTTCTTTCATTGAAGGAGTCCATCGCCGATTCGACTAGGCGTCCAAATTGGACCCTGTAACATCCCAAAAATATAACACAAGGATCATCAAACTCTAATCACTAAAATTAGGGTTAACCAAAAACTTTGATTAATTAAAATCATATGAATGCATGTGTGAATGAGATGATTTGATAAATGCATGAATGAACTTGTGTGATTAACCTAAATATCAAGAAATGGTTTAAGGAGGAAAATAACAACATATAAAACATTTCCATGCAGAAAGAAATCAAGAGAAAATCAAAAACAAATCAAATAAAGCAAATGGTCATTTTTGCCAATCTTGCTCACTAGGTCACTTTGAGTGTTTCTAGTCCAAGATTTCAAACATAAACTTTTCCAATTCTTTTCAGCCCTTGCTAGAACAAGTAAAAGTGAATCAAAGCCCACCTTTCAAACTTACAGAAACATTTGGCAACCTCATTCAAATCACAATTCAAAATTCAATCTTTATCATATGTGAAGATCACCCATTTTCAAAACCCAACCAAACCAGTGCCCCTTGACTAATCCAACTAACCGGATACTACCTAGTATGTGCCTAGCAAACCCACCAATTTAAAGTTCTTGCGGCCATTTCATCAAACACCTTGCAGATACAAATCAAACAAACCTCAAACACTATAGTGTGCAGTAAAATTGGCCTAACTTGTTCCCTGTCTAGCTCACACTACGCCCTCAGTAGATCATCTAACTTGTTTAACCCCTCTTGCTCACTGTAAACCAGACCATGCCATTAATCGCAAGCAGGTCGAGTCTCACCTTGCCACCCCATTGTCGACAGCAAACTAGGAGCAACACTAAGCCTAACGAGCATGTATAGCAGGCACCCCACCATCCACTGCCACTCTCTGTCCCAGCCCCGAGCAATGCCAGCCCTTGGACCACACGACACGGCCATTCCAAACCTCTCTACGCGCGAGCCGAGAGCGCGCCAGTGCGCCACCCTCGACCAGCACCCACGGACCGCACGCTTCCCTCGCCGCGTGCGTACGTGATCACCACCTCCCCAGCAACCCCGCAGACATGCCCGTTCACCACCGCACAGACCACGCGCGCTGTGCGCCATTAAAATTCCCGTCGGACCCGCCTAGAGCGCCGCGACGTTCCGACCGATCAGCACCACCCCACGCCTCACCACCACACTGTTGAGCTTCACCAGGCAGCACAGCACCGCCCCCTACCGTCGCCCATGCCAGTAGCCCTCTGTGCCGTCGACCACGACGAGCTCAGCCCGCGCTCGTCGGTCCCCTTCAGCCACTATAAATAGAGGCCTCCACCGCTTGTTTTCTTCACACCAGTTCGCTCCCCTCTCACTCAGAACCATACCACCTCACTCCTGGAGCAAGGCGAGCAGTGCATCGCCGGAATTTGGCCGGAGCCCGTCGTTGCTGGAGAAGAAGGGAGCCGTCGATTGGAGCCGCCCCAGGAGAAGCTGCCAGTACCAGGAGAACCGCCGTAGTCGACTTCGTCGTTCGCCCCCGTCGTCGACCCTCTCCTGAGCCCCGGTGAGCATCCCACGACCTCACCTGCCGTGTTAGGGTTCTGTCTCGTTGGCGCTGCCCGACGTGGATGATGAACCAGAGCCGTTAGATTAGAACTAGATCACACGGTCCACATTGCTCCGTACTGCTTCGCCCCTCCCCGTCTCACTGACGCATGGGGACAGCCACTTAACCAGCCCGCGTACGCGCTGTGCATAGTGGGCCGGCCCAGTAAAACATCCCGCGCGTCCCAACAATTCAAATTTACTTTTATTCATTTAATTTCAAACACAGTTCTATACATAGATTCAAAAATCAACCCAGCTCGATTCACTGAACCAAAATTCATGAAACCAATTTTGTTAGAAAGGTACTGAAATGCTTAATCCAAGCCCGTTGGATTCAAGCCATTTGTATTTGTAGATCAACCATGGTAAAAATAACAAGACATAAGCTTTTCTGCATTCAAACATTTTTCAAAATTCAACCATAAGAGCTTTTGAGTTGATTCCAACTCTCAGAAATCACATTTTATCATACCTTTCAGAATATATAAAAACATATAGGTTTACTTATAGAAATAATGTTCGAGATAAAAGAATGCCACATAGGCATTTCTAGTCACTTTATCTAATTAAAATAAAAAGGTTAAACCTTATTAAATTGTGACACCACTTTAAATCACATTCCCATGTAATTAAATATGTGGTGATGACATGTGTCAACATGATCCCATGTTTGAGTTGGAGAATATTAAAATCTTAAGTAATTTTTCAATGAGTAGAAATTACCTTTATCAAATAAAATAAATAAGACAAGTGCTTTAATCTTATAATGCTAGTGATGATGATAGATCACCTAGTATGAACCTTTGTGTGATGATTGGAAATGGTTAAGTATTGATTGGTGATTGTGTACCTCGTATTTATTTATAGACGCTAGTACTAACCAAGGATACGAGGAGGAAGGAGGATACTACGAGGAAGAAGCCGAGGAGAACTTCAACCACTGCTCTGCAGAAGGCAAGCCAATATTTGCAAGCTAACCCTTGCAACTTAGCAAGATTATACTAATAACTATGCAAGCCTAATACTACTAGTTGAATGAGAAAGCTATTAACTTAGCAAGCTTACACCCACTTGATACCCAATCCTAGTTTTACTTGCAAGATTTATACTTTATTTTCCTTATCAAAGGTTTCTCTTAGAGTTTACATAGTGACTTGTAGATATTAGAAAGATATTGGAAGGTAGCATAAAGAGCATAAAATTTGGCATGAGATTGAACTTCACTAATCCCCACTTGTTTACCACCCCCCATTAGTATTTACCCTCACTTGTAGATGCTAGTGCTAAGCATAAAACTTGATCACTTTAGATGGGAATACTTGGTGAAAATGGTTATGAAAACCTTAGAATGATGAGTCATTCTACTGAAATGTTTTGACATGTGTTTCCGAACACCAGATGATTTTGATAATGAAAATGTTGAGGCATGAGCCTTAGCCCTTTATAAAACTGATGGTTGTCTGGATGCGATACCATTCCAATTTTACCGTACAACCACAATACCCAAAAATTGGGTAGGGCTTGACTGGAAATTTATATACCTTAGTATGGGTTCCTTGACAACCAAGGTCTGAGCTGAGGCTACCTTGTGAAGATTGTCCACCTGTGCAGTACCCAAGATGACAGTTGGTCATGGTTGGGAGACCAAACTCATAGGAGAGGTGCCTATACTAGGGCGTGTAATTGAAAGGTTAGGATTGATTATCCGCATACTAAGTATGGTGAATTTAGGATTTGTTCCTGACGGATGTATCGAATGTTGTGGTGAAAGTGTATAATCTCTGCAGAGTGTCAAACTATTCGAATAGCCCTGTCCGCGGTTATGGATAGTTGGAGTGGCCATACTGTTCTATCGTCAGATGTTTTCAAAATGACTTATGAAATGATTGATGACTTTGACTTGACCACAACAGAGTTGTGATATGAAATTCAAGTTCCCACTTAGGTGTTATAAAATTGTCAACTAGTTTTCTTTGCTTCTGAACTTTGTAGAGGTAAATCTGTCTTTTTGCAAAACAACCCTAGAGATTATTATATCCTATGCAAAACAACTTCACCTGTTAGTATTAGTTTGCGAGTACTTAAAGAGTACTCATGGCTTTGTCCCTGGCTATTCCCGTGGCCATACTATGAAGAGGAGTATCAGGATGACAGACCGCGGGAAGGTTACTACAACTAGGATCATCTCCCATCATCAGCATTGCCTGTGACCCCGAAGATGGAGCTTCGCCCATGCTACCTTTATATTTATGTTATTCCTCTGTTTGAGTTGTATTAAGAACTGGATTATGAGATCCTTATTTGTGTAAGACCTTATGTATGGTTTGTAATGGATGATGTACTATGATATCTAAATCTGTTATGTCTCGCAAAAATGGTAATCCTGGGATTGCGATGTATGGCATAACAGGCATCTGGGATTGAAAACCCGGGTGTTAACAAGTTGGTATCAGAGCCATCCTGACCATAGGATACCCTAGTTAGAATGGACGTTGGAATCAAAAACTTAGTTTCAAAACCAAAGGAAGTGAGTATTTACAAAAACTTATTCCCATTCTGATCACTTGGATTCTTTCATGAAAATTCATTGTTCCTCAAAAATTCTTGCAAACTCACATAAAATTTGACACACTTGATCACTCTACTAACTTACTCATCCTATATTCTTATAAATGGACGTGAAGTACATCAAGTTTTATCAGGTGGGGAATGGAGGAGACCTCATCTTTGAGCGTGACTTGGACCAGCTTTCGGAACTTCTGGAGCGTCCGCACCCCGATTTCTTCGGATCTCAGCTCAATGATCAGGAAGGAGAAGATTTGAAGTGGCTAATTGTTTCAAGTCTCCGAGGAAATATTGAACCTCCCACTGCAGAGGGAATTCAATTCACCTTAAGAGAGAACAACTGGCTCGATGAACTAGCCAGGGCAATGCAGGAAGCTCTTGCCCGTCTGTGTGGGCAGAGTATCAATCAGATCAAGGGTACCCGTTTTGAGTTCTACCCAAGGCGCGATGTTATGGGACAGCCACTAGAGGCCCCATACCACCCCGAGTTGAAGACTCAGTTGGACCATCTCAGCTTCATGATGTATGACCGTTAGAAGGAGATGGACAATGCACGTTCCTACGCTAACCACAAGTACGCCATCTCCAAGAAGAAGGATCAGACCATCGCCATGCTAGTGAAGGATCGCAAGTCTCGTTGCCGTCAGCTTGACAAGAAGGAGCGCATCATTGCCCATCTTCGCCACCGGATCACGGATTTGGAGGAGACCATCGACGAGAGAGACATGCAGTTGGAGGAGAGGGAGAATCCAGGGGAAGACCTTCGTGGAGACCCCTACTCCTATCTCAACGATGATGACTTTCTGGAGGACCAGTCTATGGACTTCTTCACCGATGAGGATGATTTCTCCTTCATCGATGATGATGAGGATGATGATGAGGACACTGACTCCGAGCAGTAGTAGCACTTGAGCACTAGCGTTAGTGACTTGTATTTAGTCCCACTTTATCGTAGTTTCCAGAATGGTTCTTAAAACCATCTGTTTTCCTTTGTAGTGGTGTGTGTTTGTATCATGTGGTATGAATGAATGAATGAAAAGCAAGTTGCTAGAAAAATCTGAGTCAAACTTCAAAAACTTTTCAACAACCCTGAACCTTAGAAATTTCCCTCTTTTCTCATGATCTATCTCAATCTTCAGATGCCTAGAGGAGGAAGCAACTCAGCCCTGGCCCCGATGTTGCAGATCTTGCAAATGTTGGTTTCTGACCGCGAAGCTGAATGAGCCGAACGTCAAGCCAACTTAGCCACCCTTCAACACATCACCCAGATGGCCAACAACAACCAAGGCCATGGAAATTAGCACAACCATGGATCTAAGGTCAAGAATTTCCAGAACACCAATCCACCTGTTTTCACTAAGTCAGAAGAGCCCCTAGATGCAGATGATTAGTTGCAAACCATGGAGAACAATCTGGAAGTCGCAGGAGTGGAAGCTAACGAGAAAGTTCTGTTTTCCACCCACTATCTGGCCGGAGATGCAAGAGCATGGTGGACAGCATTCGTGCAATGACCGGAGGTCAGATGATGACCTGGGAAGAGTTCAAAGTCAAGTTCAGCAGAACCCATGTGCCACCGGGTTTGATCAAGAGGATGAGAGATGAATTCATAGAACTGAAGCAAGGAAGGATGACGGTAGTAGAATACCGTGACAAATTCTTGTCACTAGCTAGGTATGCACCGGATGAGATCGACACTGAATCCAAGAAGAAAGAGAGATTCCCGAATGGTCTGCACGATGAGATGCAGACGGTGTTAATCCCCTTTGCTGATATTGAAGCCCTAGCCGACTCTGCCATTCAGATGGAAGAAAAGATCAACCAAGCCAATGAGAACCGCAAGCGCCGCATGATGCATCAACCAGGAACCCACCATACACGAAAGTATCGCCCCAACCCATCTCCAGGATTTTCCCCGAGAACCAACAGACCCCCGATGAACCGTCCGACCTATCCCAACCGTGGAAACCCAAGGCCCGGAGGAAACCACAACAACCCCGGCAACTCTAGCAATTTCAACCGTGCACCACCCAAGTTCAACAACAACAATGCCGCCACCAACACCAACACTGACCCAAGGACTAGAAGCAATGTTATGTCTGTTACAGCGAAGGACAAGTCGCAAGTGACTTGTTATGAATGTGGAACTAATGGTCACTATTCCAATGAGTGCCCCAAGAAGATTGCCGCAGCCACCAATGCAAATGCCCCAGCTCCGCAGCAGCGTCGTGTTCAACCCGGAAGAAGGTTTTTCCCAGGGAACTCGTTCAACCGCAACGGCCATCTTTTTCTCATGCATGCTGAAGAATCCCAGGAAGCGCCAGATGTCATACTGGGTACGTTTTCTGTTAACTCAGTACTTGGAAGAGTGTTGTTTGATTCTGGAGCATCGCACTCATTTGTCATTGAAGAATTTGCATGCACTAGTAAGATTCAACCAACCAAATTGAAGCATGTTATGATTGTTCAAATACCTGGTTCAACCACCAAAGCTAGGAAAATTTGCAAAGATGTCCATGGCATAGATTTTTATGCTAATCTAATAGTACTCAGAACTAAAGGTTTGGAAGTAGTACTAGGAATGGATTGGATGTCCAAACACAAAGGATTAATTGACTGCGCCAAGAAAGCCATAACCATGACCAGTACAGCCGGAGTATCAGTCGAGCATATATCTGAATCCTTGCCTCGTCAATTCAAGTGTAACAAGAGTGTAGCCCAGCCTACCATTGACCAAGTCCGGATAGTTTGTGAATACTCCGATGTATTTCCAGATGTTTTGCCCGGTATACCCTAGATCGGGATATCGAGTTTATCATTGAACTAATCCTTGGAACCGGACCCATAGCCCAGAGACCATATAGTATGAACCCATCGGAACTAGCGAAACTGAAGAAGCAACTAGATGCCATGCTGGAAATTGGATTGATTCAACCAAGTGCATCACCATGGAGATCACCTGTTTTATTCGTGGACAAGAAAGATGGAGGTAACCGTTTGTGTACGGATTATTGGAAGTTGAATGATGTCACTATCAAAAACAAGTACCCGTTGCCGAAGATAGAAGACCTGTTTGACCAGTTGACTGGTGCCAAAGTGTTTTCTAAGATTGATCTTAGAACTGGTTACCATCAACTCAAGATTCATGCAGAGGATATTCCAAAGACTGCCTTTACCACCCGATATGGATTATATAAGTATATTGTCATGTCTTTTGGATTATCCAATGCCCCCGCTTATTTCATGAACCTCATGAATAAGATTTTTATGGACTTCCTGGATAAGTTTATCGTTGTTTTCATTGATGACATTCTGATTTATTCCAAATTATAAGAAGAACATGAGCTACACCTAAGGACCATTCTTGGAACCCTTAGAGAGCATCAACTATATGCCAAGTTTAGCAAGTGTGAATTCTGGTTAGAGGAGGTAGGATTCCTCGGACATATTGTATCAGCCGGAGGAATTGCCGTTGACCCTGCGAAGGTAAAAGATGTCGAATATTGGCAAGCCCCAACCACTCAAACCCAAGTTCGTGCATTTCTCGGATTAGCGGGATACTACCACAAGTTCGTAGAAGGATTCTCGAGTATCGCCAGACCCATCACCCAATTGCTAAAGAAGGACAAGAAGTTTGAATGGACAGAAAAATGTGAAGCGAGTTTTGAAGAACTCAAGAGGAGATTGATTTCAGCCCCAATCTTGATCATGCCGGATATCACGAAGCCCTTTGATGTGTATTGTGACGCATCCAAGATCGGTCTCGGATGTGTGCTAATGCAAGAAGGCAAAGTTATATCTTATCTATCCCGACAACTGAAACAACATGAATAGAATTACCCTACCCATGACCTTGAACTAGCAGCCATAGTTCTAGCCCTGAAGACATGGAGGCATTACCTGATGGGAAACAGTTCTGAGATTTATTCGGATCACAAGACCCTGAAATATATATTCACTCGGCAGGAGCAAAATATGAGATAGAGAAGATGGATTGAGCTTATCAAGGATTGTGATCTGGACATTCACTATCACCCCGGTAAAGCCAATGTGGTAGCAGATTCCCTTGGTAGATGGCCGTGCCGCTTGAACTCCATGATTTTGAAGCAGCAACCAAGTTTGCACAAAGAGATGGAAGGTTTCCGAATGGAATTAGTGAGTGAAGGATTTTTGGCTAGCATAGAACTTTAACCCACTTTGATCAGTCAGATCAAAGAGGCGCGGAAAGGAAATGCTAGTATCGACGGAATCAAATGTCGTATCGGTACAGGCAAAGTACCCAGATTCACCAAAGACGAAGAAGGACTTATGTGGTACAAAGGATGCCTTTGTGTACCAGCAGATTCGGAATTGAAAGAAGTGATTTTGAAAGAGGCCCACGATACTCTTTACTCTATCCACTCCGGATGAACGAAGATGTATCAGGATTTGAAGGAACAATTTTGGTGGCATAAGATGAAGAGAGAAATCGGAAGCTATATCGCCAAGTGTGATATATTTCAGAGAGTCAAGGAGGGACATCAAAGACCCGCAGGACTATTACAACAGCTACAGATTCCTGAATGGAAATGGGATTCAGTTGGAATGGACTTTATCACCGGATTAACTACTTCTAGTAGGGGAAATAACTCTATCTGGGTCATAGTTGACAGATTGTCCAAAGTCACCCATTTCTTACCAGTCAAGACCACGTACCAGAGTTCGAAGCTAGCAGAATTGTACCTCACTAGAATCGTCAGTTTACGGGTCTCCAAGAACATTGTATTGGATCGAGGAACTCAGTTTACCTCGAGATTCTGGAAGAAAGTCCAAGAAGGTTTAGGGACCCGACTAGATTTCAGCACCGCGTATCACCCTCAGACCGATGGACAAACAGAGCGAGTAAATCAAATACTCGAAGATATGTTAAGAGCATGTGTGATAGAGTATGGATCTAAATGGGAAGACTGTCTGCCTTTCGCAGAATTTTCTTACAACAACAGTTACCAAGCTAGTTTGCAAATGGCCCCATTTGAATTCATGTATGGAAGGAAGTGTCGCACCCCTTTGAATTGGTCGGAAGTAGGAGAGAGTCAGATTTTCAGACCCGACATCCTACGATAAGCAGAAGAGAAAGTTCACAAGATTCGTGAGCACCTCAAGACCGCCAAGTCAAGACAGAAGAGTTACACCGATAAGAGACGTCGAGACCTCTCTTTCAATATCGGAGATTCCGTGTACCTTAAAGTGTCGCCGTTGAAAGGAATGCAATGTTTCCAGCTGAAAGGAAAGTTAGCCCCCAGATACATCGGACCCTTCAAGATTTTGAATCGTCGAGGAGAGGTATCATATCAATTGGAACTGCCAGAGGAAATGTCAGCAGTGCACAATGTGATCCATATATCGTTACTTTGCAAGTGCCTTGAAGTTCCGGAGAAGACCGAAGTTTTCAAGAACATTGATCACCGGACCATTGAGATGAATGATGACCTGACCTATCCCAAAGTACCCATCCGTATTTTGGAAAAAGCTTTCAGAACCACCAGGACCCAAAGCATCAAGTTTCTCAAGATTCAGTGGAGCAACCACACTGAAGAAGAAGCCACCTGGGAGCGCGAAGATCACATCAAGACGGAGTTTCCCGATCTCTTTAAATCCTAGGTAATCTTTATCTTCCTTTTAAAATCTCGGGACGAGATTTCGTTTAAGGGGGGAAGGTTTGTAACATCCCAAAATATAACACAAGGATTATCAAACTCTAATCACTAAAATTAGGGTTAACCAAAAACTTTGATTAATTAAAATCATATGAATGCATGTGTGAATGAGATGATTTGATAAATGCATGAATGAACTTGTGTGATTAACCTAAATATCAAGAAATGGTTTAAGGAGGAAAATAACATCATATAAAACATTTCCATGCAGAAACAAATCAAGAGAAAATCAAAAACAAATCAAATAAAGAAAATGGTCATTTTTGTCAATCTTGCTCACTATGTCACTTTGAGTGTTTCTAGTCCAAGATTTCAAACAGAAACTTTTCCAATTCTTTTCACCCCTTGCTAGAACAAGTAAAAGTGAATCAAAGCCCACCTTTCAAACTTATAGAAACATTTGGCAACCTCATTCAAATCACAATTCAAAATTGAATCTTTATCATATGTGAAGATCATCCATTTTCAAAACCCAACCAAACTAGTGCCCCTTGACTAATCCAACTAACCAGATACTCCCTAGTATGTTCCTAGCAAACCCACCAAGTTTGAATCCAAAATTCAAATTTAAAGTTCTTGTGGCCATTTCATAAAACACCTTGCAGATACAAATCAAACAAACCTCAAACACTATAGTGTGTAGTAAAATTGGCCTAACTTGTTCCCTATCTAGCTCACACTACACCCTCAGTAGATCATCTAACTTGTTTAACCCCTCTAGCTCACTGTAAACCAAACCATGCCATCAATGGCAAGCAGGCCGAGCCTCACCTTGCCACCCCATTGTCGATAGCAAGATAGGAGAAACACTAAGCCTAACGAGCATGTCTAGAAGGCACCCTACCGTCCATTGCCACTCTCTGTCCCAGCCCCGAGCAATGCCAGCCCCTGGACCACACGACACGACCATGCCAAACCTCTCTGCGCGCGAGCCGAGAGCGCGCCAGTGCGCCACCCTCGACCAGCACACACAAACCGCGCGCTGCCCTTGACGCGTTCGTGCGTGATCACCACCGCCCCAGCAACCCCGCAGACATGCCCTTTCACCACCGCGCAGACCACACGCGTTGTGTGCCATTAAAATTCCCGTCAGACCCGCCCAGAGCGCCGCGACGTTCCGACCGATCAGCACCGCCCCACGCCTCGCCACCACGCTGTTGAGCTTCGCCAGGGAGCACAGCACCGCCCCTACCATTGCCCATGCCAGCAGCCCTCTGTGTCGTCGACCATGACGAGCTCAGCCTGCGCCCATTGGTCCCCTTCAGCCACTATAAATAGAGGCTTCCACCGCTCGTTTTCTTCGCACCAGTTCGCTCCCCTCTCACTCAGAACCACCCCACCTCACTCCCGGAGCAAGGCAAGCAGCGCATCGCCGGAATTTGGCCAGAGCCCACTGCTGCTGGAGAAGAAGGGAGCCGTCGATTGGAGCCGCCCCAGGAGAAGCTGTCGGTACCAGGAGAACCGCCGTAGTCGACTTCGTCGTTCGCCCTCATCGCCGACCCTCGCCTGAGCCCCGGTGAGCCTCCCACGACCCCCACCTGCCGTGTTAGGGTTACATCGGCGCCGCTGCGGCGTGGGACGATGAACCAGAGCCGTTAGATTAGAATTAGATCCCACGGTCCACATTGCCCCGTACCGCTTCGCCCCTCCCCGTCTCACTGACGCGTGGGGACAGCCACTTAACCAGCCCACGTACGTGCTGTGCGTAGTGGGCCGGCCCAGTAAAACATCCCGCGCAACCCAACAATTCAAATTTACTTTTATTCATTTAATTTCAAACATAGTTCTGTACATAGATTCAAAACTCAACCCTGCTCGATTCACTGAACCAAAATGCATGAAACCAATTTTGTTAGAAAGGTACTGAAATGCTTAATACAAGACCGTTGGATTCAAGCCATTTGGATCTGTAGATCAACCATGGTTCTGTAAAAATAACAAGGCAGAAGCTTTTCTGCATTCAAACATTTTCAAAATTCAACCATAAGAGCTTTTGAGTTGATTCCAACTCTCAAAAATCACATTTGATCATAACTTTCAGAATATATAAAAACATATAGGTTTACTTATAGAAATAATGTAAAGGAATAAAAGAATGCCACATAGGCATTTCTAGTCACTTTATTTAATTAAAATAAAAAGGTTAAACATTATTAAATTGTGATACCACTTTAAATCGCATTCCCATGTACTGAAATATGTAGTGATGACCTGTGTCAACATGATCCCATGTTTGAGTTGGAGAATATTAAATCTTAAGTAATTTTTCAATGAGTAGAAATTACTTTTCTCAAATAAAATAAATAAGACAAGTGCTTTAATCTTGTAATGCTAGTGATGATGATAGATCACCTAGTATGAACCTTTGTGTGATGATTGGAAATAGTTAAGTATTGTTTGGTGATTGTGTACCTCGTATTTATTTATAGACGCTAGTACTGACCAGGGATACGAGGAGGAAGGAGGATACTACGAGGAAGAAGACGAGGAGAACTTCAACCACTGCTCTGCACAAGGCAAGCCAATATTTGCAAGCTACCCTTGCAACTTAGCAAGATTATACTAATAACTATGCAAGCCTAATACTACTAGTTGAATGAGCAAGTTATTAACTTAGCAAGCTTACACCCACTTGATACCCAATCCTAGTTTTACTTGCAAGCTTTATACTTTATTTTCGTTATCAAAGCTTTTTCTTAGAGTTTACATAGTGACTTGTAGATATTAGAAAGATATTGGACGGTAGCATAAAGAGCATACAATTTGGCCTATGTTAGATAATCTTGATGTCATCCTAAGGCATGAGATTGAACTTCACTAATCCCCACTTGTTTACCACCCCCCCCCATTAGTATTTACCCTCACTTGTAGATGCTAGTGCTAAGCATAAAACTTGATCACTTTAGATGGGAATACTTGGTGAAAATGGTTATGAAAACCTTAGAATGATGAGTCATTCTACTGAAATATTTTGACATGTGTTTCCAAACACCAGATGATTTTCATAATGAAAATGTTGAGGCATAAGCCTTAGCCCTTTATAAAACTGATGGTTGTCGGGATGCGATACCATTCCAATTTTACCGTACAACCACAATACCCGAAAATTGGGTAGAGCTTGACTGGAAATTTATATACCTTAGTATGGGTTCCCTCACGGCCAAGGTCTGAGCTGAGGCTACCTTGTGAAGATTGTCCACCTATGCAGTACCCAAGATGACAATTGGTCATGGTTGGGAGGCCAAACTCACAGGAGAGGTGCCTATACTATGGCATGTAATTGAAAGGTTAGGATTGATTATCCGCATACTTAGTATGGTGAATTCAGGATTTGTTCCTGACGGCTGTATCGAATGTTGTGGTGAAAGTGTATAATCTCTGCAGAGTGTCAAACTATTCGAATAGCCGCGTCCGCGGTTATGGACAGTTGGAGTGGCCATACTGTTCTATCTTCAGATGTTTTCAAAATGACTTATGAAATGATTTATGACTTTGACTTGACCACAACAGAGTTGTGATATGAAATTCAAGTTCCCACTTAGGTGTTATAAAACTGTCAACTTGTTTTCTTTGCTTCTGAACTTAGTAGAGGTAAATCTGGCATTTTGCAAAACAACCCTAGAGCTTAGTATATCCTATGCAAACCAACTTCACTTCTTAGTATTAGTTTGTGAGTACTTAAAGAGTACTCATGGCTTTGTCCCTGGCTATTCCCGTGGCTAGACTATGAAGAGGAGTATCAGGATGACGGACCGCAGGAAGGTTACGACAACTAGGATCATCTCCATCGTCAGCATTGCCTGTGACCCTGAAGATGGAGCTTCGCCCATGCTATCTTTATATTTACGTTATTCCGTTGTTTGAATTGTATTAAGAACTGGATCATGAGATCCTTATTTGTGTAAGACCTTATGTATGGTTTGTAATGGATGATGTACTGTGATATCTTAATCTGTTATGTCTCGCAAAAATGGTAATCCTGGGATTGCGATGTATGGCATAACAGGCATCTGGGATTGAAAACCCGGGTGTTGACAGACCCGAATACTCCGACTGCCAAAGAACACCTGCGACGAATCAACGACGGTGTTGGTTACTACTGATGGGGAAATGCCGAGTGGGGTATACCCAGCAGGACGTTCCCTATTAGATCATACTCTCAGTGAGTGGGCCTGTAGGACGGCGACTGGACCGCGACCCAAGAGGAAGCCAGGCGACTGGATGCTGAAGGCCCAGAAGCATAGCTAGGCCCAGTCGGATTAGGTCAAAACCCTTCAAGTCCTTATCTAACTCGGTTGTACATCTGTAAACCCTAGCGAGGTGACTCTATATAAACCTCCCTAGGACACGCATAGGACTTATGTTCCATCATACACCCCCTCGACTCGCCGCCTAGCCACTGAGCTCGCCCTTTGTAATCTCTCATCAATACAATCTAGCAGGAGTAGGTATTTACCCTCTGGGGGACGAACTTGGGTAAATCCCTATGTCTTTGCCCTCATCTCGCGTCGCAAATGGCAGGCCGCCCTTGCCCCTTGTTCTACTACTCTCTGCCAATTGCAGCATCTGTCGTGGCCATTCCAACGACAAGCACCGGACTTCACTTGAAATGTGATGCCGTCGGCCGCTAGTAGGGGCCCCTTCTTCCCCTCGTGACTGGTTCATCCATGGAATAGCTCGAGCCAAATGGGAAGTATGGGTGACACCCCATGTATGATTCGCAGTACGTGATAAATACCACGATCTTTTTGATGCTGTCAGGGCCTAGATTGGAGGGCTTAATTCCGTAGAAATGGAGGAACCATTCAAATAAAAGGGAAGTGGGGAAGCCAAGGACGCGCTCTAAGTGGATGACGAACGAGATGAATTCGCTGGGCCACGGATTGAGTTCGCTCTCGTTGGGCGATGGAGTTTCCTAGTTGCCTTTGGTAAGGATCCATGCGTCCAGGAAGGACTATAGGACGGGTGTGGTGCATCTGGATTGGACCATGAAGGAGTGATGACCCATAAGTATAGGGGGTGTATCATAGTACTTTTGATAAATAGGAGTGTCGATCCCAACTTAGAGCATAATGTGTTGACTAGTGGTATGGAGCAGGAAATCTCTGTAAATACTTAGCAAACGAATTTTTAGGGTTTTTCTGATAAAGCAAAGAAACAAAGTGCAAGTAATAAAGACAACGAACAATTGCAGCAAGTGTCCCAATCCATTCTAAGCAAAGGACAAGCTGGTGGGAATACTTATAAGGACCAAATGTTCTCGAGGACACATGGGAATTATGTCAAGTGCTTTCGCTTCAAATAGATGAGTACCCTTATTTGGTGTTTTAAGTGTTGTGTGGGTGAACCTGTGGTAATGTACCAACCTTACTTGGACTAATAGATACTTGTGATTAAACCCCCTTCAAGCATCTACAACTATAGTAAAGCAATTAAGATATAAACCTAACCACGGCCTTAAACTCTGAGATCCTACACTCCCTTGTGCAATGGTGTCCTAACGGGGATTCAGGTTTCTGTCACTCCGGCAACCCCACAATTAGTAGCCAAATACACAATGCATTCCCCTAGGCCCAGAAATGGTGAAGTATCATGTAGTCGAAGTTCACATGACACCACTAGAAGAATAGCACAACAACTTAAATACTAAACCATTGAATAATATCTCAACACAAATCCACTACTAACAACATGACTTCTCCCATGTCCTCAAGAACTAAACGACTATTCACAAGACATCATATGGATCAAGATCAAAGATGATATGTTAATGGATAACATATGAACATAAACAATAATCCAATGGTTCCACTCACAAGCATCAACTACAATAGTAATCAATACCAGGAAAGTTTCCCCAAAGAACTATGCAAGTATTCAACACAATTGTTACAGTGGGATGGAGTGGTGATGATGGTGCTGGTGGATATGATGGTGTTGATGATGATGATCCCGATGAAGTCTAGATTGATGACGGTGTTGACGGCGACGATCTCCCCTCTCCGGGAAGGAATTTCTCCGGTAGAAATCTGTCTGCCGGAGAGCTCTTTCTCTCTCGGTGTTTTCCGCCCCACAGAGGAGGGGAATCTTTCTATGGTCATTCCCCTTGTTTTAGGGTTCCGAGGAGAAGATATAGGCGAGAGGGCGGAGCCGGATGCCAGCCAGGTGGTCCACACCCCCTTTAGGTGTGGCCTAGGGGTGGCCCACGCCTAGGGGGTGTGTGGTCCCCTGTGGCCCATCTCCGCCTCCCCTTCTGCCTTCCTTCGTCTTCTGGGAAAATATGATTTTCCATAATTTTTATGGTATTTTTCTGATCTTCGCGAAATTGCATCAAAACACCTCTTTTTCCATCAGAATCCTGACTCCGGTAGTCCATCCTCCAAGAATCATACAACATGCAAAAACAGCTGAAAAGACATAAGTAACACCTCTTAATAAGAAATATATCAATGAATAGAGGCAAATTATGATATAGAATGGTGATGCAAATTGGACGTATCAAGGCACAATGGAGGTGAGTTCGCTTAGATCTAAGATTTGGATCAGGGGAGAATGTGAATGAAGAAGAGAGCAAGTACGGAAAGAATATGGTGAGATCTTCGTTCCCTCCGCCGGTCGCCATTTATAGCGCCACGTCTCAAGTAATCACGGGATTATCCGTTACTTTGCAGTAAAATCGCCAAGGTTACCGTTAGGAGTTAACTAACGGCTACTTTGACCATGCTGACGGTCCAACTTCGGTCAAATTGACCATTCGCCTATAGCATTTGCCTGCACAATTCGCTTGTTCCAATCGGTTAAGCAGGAAGCCTTGAATAAATATGATTCGCCACTGCTGCGATTGAAGGATAGAAGCTTCTCCCTTTGCTGGAGGAGGTCGTCACAGATTGCCAAGTTGACTCCTTCATCAAACCGCTAACGCACTCGGGGACTATTGATGGGAATATACCAATCGGGGTATCCACAAGGGAAGGAAGCAACTGGCCCAAGACAATGTCGAGTGGGCTAGCAATAACGACAACTAGAAAGGAGTTTTCAAAGAAGACTGACGACTGGATGTGAAGGCCTAAGACCGTAGTTAGGCCCAGTCGGATTAGGTAAAACTCCCGAAACCTTTACTGGTTTGGATGAGATCCTATAAAACCCTAGCGAGGCACCCCGATATAAGCGTTGCTACGGTTCCCTTTGTACCCTATCCAAGCGACTCACCACCCTTATGCCAAGTTCGCCCAACTTGTAAATCATCTTCCATCAATACAAGCAAGTAGGGAGTATGTCTTTACCCTACGGGGGCCGAACCTAGGTAAACCATGTGTCTCACTCCCAATCTCGATCCACAGATGGCGACTCGCTCTTGCCCTCCTTCGACTCAATCACTACCCCGAGTAGCGACTGTCGTGGCCATTCCCACGACACAAAGTAACAAGCCCCTTCCTCGTGCTTCCTTGATGAAGACTTGCGAATTTCTCCCCCATACACCATGGGCAAACCACTTCTTTGAACTTCTATTCATCAATTCATGATCACCAACAATGGAAAGCTTCAAGTATGTGATCTCCTAGAGACGGAGCATCTTGACCTTGCACTTCATTTCTTCTAACTCCATTAGGATGATGTCTTGAAGATACACATGAGAACTCTATCTTCTTCTTCAGCACACAAGTTGATCTTCTTTTCTTCATTCTTCGACTTCTACATAATTCCAATAGGATCAAAGCCCTTGGATAATCATTCTTATTCATTTCTTCTATCTTGAAGCCAACACATGATCCAAGCGATGCCAATAAATAATTCCTACAAGTGTAACTCAATGCAAACATTAGTACATAGAGATTTTCAGTAATTATCAAAACCACATATGGGGCACACATTGTAGAGGTCCCAACCTGATAAGGTAGAGATCCCTGTGTTTGCAATGCTAGTCCCTGGATCAATAGCTATCATCCACAGTTTAAGATGTAATATCAAGAAACAAATGTCATAATACAACTTTATAACCAGGAATAAAATAATTCATTACATCTTACATAGCTCATGTGGCTATCTCATTACAATGCAGCAGAAATAACTATAGCATGGAGTCCTTCATCTTCAAAGTGCCACAGGCAATCATGTTGGTTGTAGACTTGTAATCCTATTCAACACACTTCATTAACATCAAACAAACCTGCAACATAATAAGTTACAGCCACAAGGGTCAATACATTTGAATTGTATTGGCAAGTGATACTATGGTAGAATAGTGGTATCTATCATCTATATGCATTTGGCTAAGTGGAGCTTAGGCTTGCTTTGCTCAAAATAAGGTTTTCCTTATAAGTTGAAAACACTAAGTTTTTATTTGTCAAAATCACTTGAGGAACTACCAATAGACATTGGTGATCCTTCAACCCTTGTTCAACCACAAGCTTTTAACTTAGAAATTGGGATGAGGAGATCCTTGATATCTTCCATATCTTCATGCTCAAATTTTCCATTGCCGGGGACACGGCTAAGTACATAGATTTTACTCTCTCGATAGGTGGTGCACTTTCCCCACAAGACTCGACATGCATCGAGACAAGATCTTTCAGAAGCCTTCCCTTAGACCAAAATGGACGCGTTCCCAAACCTATCATCCCTACCACCAACTATCCATCTGGCTAAGTTATTGCAACCTATATGATCCAGGAAGAGCCTATATTGCCATGTGGCTGCACTCGAAGCTTCTCAACATTTGACATCTCAAATCTCTTTGTTTTTGGGTGGCTTTGCACAAGTGAGATACACTAGGGTAGGCCATAAATATGGGGCCCTATGTAACCACTCAACATAATCCATTCCCACCATTCCACCCAGGTGATTCATTCACATAGTTGTTTTATTAAAAAAAACACAAGTCATTGACTTAAAAATATTTCATAGCATGAATATAATCCACCTTGGTTTTATACTAGCTAAGCTAAGCATGGTAGTAGTAGGGATCTTAACTTAGGTAAAATTCTACTAAGGCATCATCTACTACAATTTCCCAAGGCATAGCATACTTAGTAAAAATTCCATGCAAGTCCTACTAAAAACATCACTAATGCATAGTGAAAATAATGGGACAAAAGTATGAAGCACCACTTGCCTTTTTGGTAGAGAAACTAAGTTCACTCCTTGATCTTGCAACTATCGCACTCTTCAAAGTTCACTACAATTCAATCAAGGCACAAATTCAATCTAGCATTCAAGCAATTCATCACATAGAATAAAGAAAACAAAAACAATGCATGCAAGCATGCAAAAAGATTATTTTATTTGGAAAGGTGGTTTCTAATAGGTTATAAATATTTTAAAACAGCTATTGGTCATTTATAAAGTGGCAAAACCATTTAAAATTAAGTTAGTGAAAGTGGGATATTTAAATCATTTTTGTTTTGCTAGAAATGATTTTAATCAAAGTAATAATTTCTAGTGTTAGCCACAATGTTTTTAAACACCAATATTAATGTTTATGGTCAAAGTGTTTTAAATCAAATCCATTTACAAAAGGTTTCACCCATAATCCATTTTTAAATCAAAGCAATATTTTTATTTTGCTAGAAATGCCTTTAAACAAAGTAATAATTTTTCTAGGATTCATCAAATATATTTTTAAATCCAAAACTTAGTGTTTAGGGTCAGAGAGTTTAAATCAACCATTTGCAAAAGGTTTTACTCAAAAATCATTTTTAAACCATAGCATATATTTTTGTTTTACTAGCAATGTCTTTATTCAAGAAATAATTCCTTGTGTTTAACAAAATATAATTATAAACCCAAAAGTTGGTTTTTATGGTCAGAAGGTTCAAAACAAAACATTTTCAAAAGATTTTACCCTAAAAACATTTTTAGAATAAATTTTATAATCAAAATAGGCCTAAAAAATTTCTGCAAAAACAACCAATTTTACAGAAGAAAAATACTAAAGTAAGGGCATGATTGCAAAGGTTTCATTTTTCTGAATCCAGTGATATAAAACTTGTAAATTTTGGACATGTAGATTAAAAGTTATGAATTTTTCAAATCTAAACATCTAATAGATAACTTTCTGTTTTTAAAACAATAGACAGGCCACGTGGCTGATTCTAACTGGACGATACCGTTCGCATGGATCGATCGATACTGGCCGTTAGATCTAAGTTGCATCGCACGGCACAGAATAAAACTTACCGCTTCGATTAGTTATTTTATCCTACTAGCTGGATCAAAATCTAACGTCACACAGCGACTCGACCAGAGATGGGCGGCGCTACGACGGTGGATGGCGACGGCGTGCTCGGGCAGTGTCGTTTGCCGGCGAAATAGGAAGCAAGGGAGGAGGAGAAATGGCTCACCAGATTTGTTGTGGAGTGCTGGTTCTCGAGGTGGTCGCTGTAGGGCAGGAGGCGCACAAAGTCTTCGTGGATTCCTCGCCGGAGTTGCTGCTACTGTCGAATGTGCTCAGGTGTTGTCGAAGGAGAACGTACAGAGCGTGCTAAGGCAAACCAGAGGCAGCGTTAGACGCGTGAGATCATGGCGAGCATGTGAGTATCAACCAGAGAGGAGGGGGCGGCCTAGGGTTACCAAAGCGAGGTCCGAGTCGAAGTAGTCATGGCGCTGGGTGATGACGGTTTAGCTTCTAGCCAGCGATTTGGGCTATGGGCAGGTGCGCCTGGAGATGGGGAGCAAGCTAGTGGGTGCCAGGGAGTGGGAGGTGTTTGGAGTTGCCAGAATTTGGCCGGAGATGGTCGTCGGTGCTGTGGTGGTGTGGCTCAAAATCAGAGCAGGCCTAGGGTAGAGAGGGAGGGGCGAGTGAGGGGAAATGGGGAGGAGAGGGAGGCGATTAAGATAGCATGGTCAGGGGACGGAATCAGTGGGGCATTAAAACTAATTTACGCGATTTGAATCGAACGAAGCTACCCAGAGGAGAGAGGCGTGGTCGTGTGACGTTGAAGACGAGCCGACGGGTGGTGGGTCGCCCCGATGGTGGGTGGAGTCTGATGCGGGTGAGAAAGGATCTGGGGAGGGGGAGTGTTGGGTGGGCTTTAGCTGGTCTTGCTGGGCCAAGTTGTTGGGTTGGTTTGCTTCTTTTTATTTTTTCCTTCTTCTGTTTTCTTTTCTTTTTCTGTTTTGAATTTATTCAATTGATTCAAATACTTTTTTGAATTCAAACTTTTCCCAAACTTTCAGTAAGTTTTAATGTTGTTTATTAATGTATTTTAAAGTCCATTTTAGAATAATTCTTTTATTTATTTACGATTTATTATTTATTTTAAATAGACATTTTGTCTTTATTAAATAGGATTTTAAATATGGTTCTAGTCCATATTATTTATTCAAATCATTTAACCTTTTGTTTTAAATTCAAATGTTTATCAAACCCTTTTCAGTAGGTTTTATTTATTCAATAGGGTGTTAAATAATTCATTTTGAATTATTTAAAATATTTTAATATGATTTATTAGTCATTTAAATTGGGCAATTATCTTTATTCAAATAAAATCAAATATGGTCTTAATCCCATATAAATTTTGTTCAAATAATTATTTGATTCCATTTAAGTTAATTAACTTTTATTCCACTTGGGCAAAAATTCCAATTTATTATTTTCTCATGATTTAATTAATCATTTTCATTAGGGATTTTGTCTTTATTTAAATAATTTGAATATAGTTAAGTCCCATATACTTTTATTTGGATACTAGCTAAGTATCCGTACGTTGCTACGGGGTAACCTGTTCTCTTCTAACTTTTGTGGAGCACCACTTCTATCCATACGCTGCCATACCGCCCTCCACCTTCCACCAGTGCATGGCTTTGTCCCCACTCTCTCATGTCGGCACCACTCTTCTCTCTTTTCTTATGCTCTTAGCTTCGCCCTGCTCACCCCTTTCTCGAGTTCCCCCACGTCCTGGGACCTGGCAATCATAATTTTGATCAGATGTGAACCTTCGAAGGAACTATTTTCTCGTGTGTTGCATGTTTAAAAAGAAAAATAAATAATGCGATCAACAATTTTAAATCTAATCTTAGTCCTTGATTTAGATTTGACGATTTTGGTATTGCAGTGGATTAACCATCACCATCACCAATCCAAATTAACAATTAAGATGATATAACAAATGCAAAGCACGTGGTAATTAGATAAAAATATGAGTCTATTGTAGGTGTCTTCGCACAAGAGAAAAATAAAGTACTTGCATAATATTGTAAAAAAACAAAGAGTATCAGATGACAAATATAATGTAAGTTTATTTTCAGCAGAAGCATCCACAGAAGCAACGTAAAATCAGAAACGTTGTGCATCCAACGCTACGCGTACAACCCTTATACATGTCGGACCATGGAGCGGCCGCTCGTGGCAGAAAAAGATTGTGGAGGAAGTAGATTGTGGAAGAAAAAAATTGTATGTATAGTAGGACTCATGAAAAATCAATATGCCTTAATTGACATATAACATGAAACAACGTGAGCTAAAAATGTTTACTGCTTCGGATGACATCTACTTCCTCCGTTTCAAAATATAATATGTTTTAGTTTTGTGAAGAAATTAAATCTAAACTTCTTTTAGTGTATAGATTCATCCTAAAATTGAGTGAACCTACATACTAAAACAAGTCTAGATTCATCTTCTTCACAAACCTAAAATATCTTATATTTTGAAACGGAGGGAGTAGTATGGAGTACTATCATTTCAAGATATGCCAGTCTTATATTTAGTTATGTTAGTACTCCCTCGATCCATATTAGTTGACTCAACTTTATCTAAATTCATACGTATCTAGTTAAGTATCTAGTCTAGATTCATCCGTATCTAGACAAAGTTAAGTCAACTAATATGGGTCGGAGGGAATACTAAAAAATGTTAAACCACAGACTTCAGAATCACTATTTATCTAATTGAGGGGTAAAATGGTTACCATTACCCAATTAAGCCTGTTGCTCCATGCTTTGCAACTTTATATATTGAACTCTGAAGGAAGACGTGTCGGCATTGATCATCTGAAAGGAAAACAAGGTACAGTGTGCAATATAAGAGGGTCAACTGCATCTCTGTTTACATTGCTCCAAAATTGAAAAACAAGGAAAACTAAATCCTTCCAGAACTCTACAATGGTTTTCTAGTGTACTGCTAGCACAGGTCGAAAGGCGGTGGTTGCTGGAGAGTAGGACATCAGAAAGAGCTTGGTGATGTGGTTGTCAACCCTGAAACACTCCGACAGTTTCGTCAGTTAACAGGTGGTTTTGTGCTGCTAATACGTGCAGCTTTACTGTGCTTCTCTATTCTCTTATTAGAACGATTACAAAGCTCTAACTACCTCCTGATGGCAGTGCTAGTGATCCGCTATAGTCGCGCCATCCCACGACGTGAATCAGAGCAGCTCACGATCGGGAGCAAAACAAGGAGAAAGACTAGGACGTGCGTCGAAGCAGTCCAGCCACTACTAGCACGAGCGGGAACCTAGACGTTGCCACGCACTGCTTATTAACAGAAAACAAGTAAACTACATTTACGTGACATGAGCTTAGTTTGGGCTAACATTTCTCCCCCCTAAGCTCAATGTTCCTTGCTGAATTCTGAGACTCCAAGCCTCTGGCGCATCTCAATGAATCGAACACGACCCAGAGCCTTGGTTAGAATGTCAGCCAGCTGATCGTGAGTCCCCACATATGCAACCTCCACCTTTCCTTTCTCAATGTGCTCACGGATTGAGTGGTACTTGACATCGATGTGCTTACTCCGATCATGATGAACAGGGTTCTTGGCCAAGGCAATTGCTGACTTGTTATCAATCAGGAGCTTGAACATAAAAGGTTCTGTTCCCTGCATCTCTCCCAACAATCTGCTTAGCCAAATCCCTTGGCATGTTGCATTTGAAGCTGCAATGTACTCGGCCTCACAGGAGCTAGTCGCCACACTCTTTTGCTTCTGTGAACTCCATGTCACCAGGTTGTTGCCAAGAAAGAATACTTGACCTGAGGTGCTTTTCCTATCTCCAACATCCCCCGCGTGATCACTGTCGCTATACCCAAGCAGGACTGGAGGAGCATGTCCTCCTCTGTATCTGCACCCATAGTCCTTGGTGCCCTGAATGTATCGGAGAATTTGTTTGACAGCTGCCCAATGATTTGTGCTTGGCTCCTCCATAAATCGGCTCACCATTCCCACAACATGAGCAATGTCAGGTCTAGTATTCACCAGATATCTCAAACTTCCAATGATGTTGCGGTACAGTGTGGCATCAAATGCCTTGTTGCCATCCTCCTTGACCAGCTTCAATCTGCATTCCATTGGTGTACTGCAACTGTTGCAACTGGTCATCCCTGCTGCTTCTAGGATCTTTGATGCATAGCTTCTCTGACAGAGTGTAATTTCGCCACCAGCTTGACTCACTTCGATCCCCAGGTAATAACTCAACAGACCGAGATCACTCATTTTAAAGAGTTCCTGCATCTGTGACTTGAATTCCTGAATTGCAGCAGCCTCTGTCCCTGTGATGATAAGATCATCTACATAAACTCCCACCAGCAGAAATGAGGTGGAGCTGCCATGCCGGTAGACTGCATGTTCCAGTGGGCTACGAGTGAATCCAAGCTTGTCAAGAGTGTCATGCAGTTTGGCATACCAAGCTCTTGGGGCCTGTCGCAGGCCATACAAAGCTTTGCTCAACTTCAGCACTTGTTGTTCTTTGCCAGTGGCAATATAACCTGGTGGCTGCGAGACATAGACTTCCTCTGCCAAATCACCATTGAGAAATGCAGATTTCACGTCCATGTGATGAACTTCCCATCCACAGTGAGCTGCCATAGCAAGGAGAAGCCTCACTGTCTCCATCCTTGCAACTGGTGCGAAGACTTCTTCAAAGTCCACACCCTGACGCTGTGAATAGCCCTTGGCCACCAGCCTTGCTTTGTGCTTGACAATCTTCCCTTCAGGATCTCTCTTCACTTTGTACACCCATTTCAATCCAATGGCTTTCTGACCTGCAGGCAGTGAGGTATACTCCTAGGTTTTGTTCTCACCAATGGACTTCAGTTCATCATCCATGGCTGCCTTCCAGGCTGTGTCACCAAGAGCCTCATCAATGTTGCTTGGCTCCTCAACACTCAGCAGTAGGTGTTCGGACGACTCATGCTCTGTCTCCCCCTCAATCTCATCAAAGATGCAGGAGAGACGTCGATAGCGCAGAGGTGCGCCACTGTCGGCATCGCAGGCATCGTCGTGCGTGGGCGGTGTTGCCCACCGGATTCCATCCGCTGCTGCTGGAGTGCATGGCTCAGATGATGGCGACGGTGTCGTGGTCAGGCTGGTGGGTGTCCCATGAGCTGGAGAAGGGTGCAGCACCACCGTGCCTGCGCCGGTATCCAGATCCTCGTGGCCTTCCTCTGTGGTGTACACCACAGTGAAGGTGTCGTGCACCATGTGTGCACTGGACACGCTCTGCACCTCCTCGCTCTGCGCCGTGCGCGTCATGGTCCCGCCCGGCGAGCTCCAGTCCCACAGACGATTCTCTTGGAAGATGGCATCACGGGTGATCACCACCTTCTTCGTCGCTGGGTTGTAGACACAGTAGGCCTTGGAGCCGGCCTCGTACCCCACGAACACCATTGGAGTGGAACGATCTGACAGCTTGGTGATGCCAGGGCCGACGGTCTTCACGTGAACCGTGCACCCAAATGTCCGCAGGTGCGACACATTGGGCTTACGATCGTGCCATGCTTCGTACGGCATGACACCTTCGAGGCTCCTCGTTGGCGCGCGGTTGAGGATGTAGACGGCGGTGGTCACAGTCTCTGCCCAGAAGAATGGTGGCATGCCCATGCTCTTGATCAGACAGCGTGCCATTTTGACGACTGTCTGATTTCAACGTTCGACGACGCCGTTTTGCTGGGGTGAGTAGGGTGTCGTGGTGTAGTGCTTGACGCCGAGCTCTTCACAGTACGCACGGAACTCGCCGAAGTTGAACTCCCCACAAGGATCGGAGCGGAAGGCGCGCAGCTTGCAGCCTCCTTCCAACTCAGCCATCTTCTAGATCTTCTGGAAGCGTTGGAACGCCTCGTCCTTGGACTTGAGGAGCTCTATCTGTTGGAGATATGCCCTAGAGGCAATAATAAATGTAGTTATTATTATATCTTTGTGTTTATGATAAATGTTTACATTCATGCTATAACAATATTAACAAGGAAACATTAATACTTGTGTGATTTGTAAACTAAATTAGAGTCCCTAGTAACGCCTCTTTATAATACTAGCTTGTTGGTTAATAAATGAATTGTGGTTTCCCTATCATGAACATTGAGATGTTATTAACAACAAGATCATATCGTTAGGAGAATGGTATAATGGACATACTCCTATAGATAAGCGTAGCATAAAGATCAAGTCATTTTAATAGTTCAATTGCTATATGCTTTCTGATACATAGTAACCTAATTCCTTCGACCATGAGATCATGCATATCACCATCACCGGAAGGATGTTTTGATGACATCAAACACTACACCGTAACTGGGTGGTTATAAAGGTGGCATTGAGTGTTCGGAAAGTATGGGTTGAGACACATGGATCAAGAGTGGGATTTGTCCATCCATATGACGGATAGATATACTCTGGGCCCTCTCGGTGGAATGTCATCCAATTGGCTTGCAAGCATGTGACTGGCTCACAAGGGATCACAAATCACGGAACGAGAAAAGAGTACTTATCAAGAACGAGGTTGAACTAGGTATGCGTAGATACCGACGATCAAAACCTCGATAAGTAAACTATCGTGAGACAAAGGGAAATTGGTATCGTATGTAAGTGGTTCATTCGATCGCAAAGTAATCGAGAAATATGTGGAGCCATATGAATTTCGATTCTCTATTGGTTATTGTTCGGAGAAGTGTCTCGATCATGTCCGCATAATTCACGAACCGTAGGGAGACACACTTAAGGATTCGACGTTGTTGAGTAGTTATGGAATAATGAGTAAGAGACCGAATGTTGTTCGGAGTCTCGGATGGGATCCGGGATATCACGAGGAGATCCGGAATGGTCCGGAGAATAAGATTCATATAAGGAAAGTCCTGTTTCGGGGTTGGAGAATGGTTCCGGTGTTCTCATCGGAAATGTTCTAGAAGGTTCCTAATGTCCCAAGACTCGGGAGGAAGGGTACATGAATGTGTCATAACAAGTTGGAATGGTTGCATCATGTACTAGGTGTCATCGCTGAGCAAAATAAAGGGATAAATCAAATCCTAGTTTGAAAAGTCAAACTCCAGTTTAAAAAGTCAAACAGCTATTTTGCTTGGTGGAGGGAGAGTAGGAAACCTACTTGGGGAGGAAGTCCCTCTCCCTCCACCGCCTGCCAAGGAGGCCGAGTTGGGGAGGGACTCCCCTCCCCTTGGCCGCGCCTCCACTATATAAGGAGGCAGGCGCCTCCAAGACCCACACCTTGCCCTCTCTAAACCCTAGCCCTAAGCCGGCGCCACCATCTCATCTCCGCCACGCCTAGGGCAAACCCTAGCCGACTTGGGCTTTCCCAAGCCTCAGCCGGGCTACTCTCTCCTTGGTGCGTCTAAACCCTAGATCATCGAGGCCTCTCTCATAGTCCACCATACTGCCCGCTTAAGGCTCATGCGAGATCTCCTCTACTTCGGCATACCACTGTCAGGTCTTTTGGGAATCGCGAGGAGAGTGCTACAACCTCCGTCTGCCGGAACAAGGGAGAGGAAGGTCTTCATCGAAAATTTAACGGTGACCGATCATGGAAGCGCCAAACGCTGCCGGAAGGATCGTCTACACGATCTTGAGATCGGGAAGAGTACGACTACATCACCCACGAGAATCTGCTCTCGTTAAACACTTTGAAATCTTCGAGGGTGAGTTATTCTATCGACTCGTTGCTACAATCTAGTAGATAGATCTTGGCTTGTTTGTTTGTATGCGGTAGAAAATTTTTGTTTTCCATGCTACGAACCCCTACAAAGGGTATCGAGCCGTGTCTATATGTAGATCTCACAGACGAGTAGAACACAATGGTCATTGTGGGAGGTGGTGCTTTTATTATCAATTGCTTCTTGTGTACTTTGCATCTTGCGGTATGATGGGATGAAGCGGCCCGGGCTAACCTTACATGACATCGTTCATGAGACTTGCTCCACGCACAACATGCAACTTGTATTGCATAAGTAGCTTTGCGGGCGTCTGTCTCTCCCATTATAGTATAGATCCAATTTACAACGGGCACTTGATAGTTCAAACATCAACGTTGTGGTTCTTGTTCGTAAGTTAGATCGACACTTATTAAAAGCCCCAAACCACGTAAAACATGCAAAGAAATTAGAGGCGTCTAACTTTGTTTTGCAGGGATGTGCTGTGATGTGATATGGCCATGATTGTGATTATATTTGATGTATGCAATGTTCTTTATTGTAAGTTGGCAACCGGCAGGAGCCATATGGTTGTTTCTTTAAATTCTGTTAAGACCCGCGTGTCTATTCAAAGTAGTTGTAATAGTTGAAGCTGGTGGACGACAACCATGGAGCAACGTCATTGACCTTGATGCAATGCCGGTGATGATGGAGATCGTGTTCGTGCTTGAAGATGGAGATCGGAAGCACAAAGAAGAAAGGCCATATCATATCACATATTATGAATTGCATGTGATGTTAATCCTTTATGCATCTTGTATTGCTTAGTTAACGACGGTAGCATTATAAGATGATCCCTCATGCACATAAATTTCAAGTTTTAAAGTGTTCATCCTTAGTAAGCACCGCTATAAAGCTTGTTGTTTCAAGCACCACGTGATGATCGGGAGTGTTAGATTCTACAAGTGTATACAACGCGAGTGAGCAAGCCGATTTGCTCATGCGGAAGCTAAGGTTTGATATTGACGAGCCTAGCATGTACGCACATGGTCTCGAACACGGATCACCGAAAGGTAAAGCATGAATCATATAGTAGATATGATGAACATGTCGATTGTTCGCCATTGAAGCTACATCAACTCTCGTGATGATCGGTTTTGATGTGGTGGATTTGGTTCGTGTGATCACTAAAACAATGTGAGAGATATTGTTTTGAGTGGGAGTTCACCTAGATTAATTTAACTATTAATTAGAACTCAATTTATCATAAACTTAGTCTAAACTATTGCAAATATGTTGTAGATCAATGGCGGCCCCTACCATCAATTTTAATGCGTTCCTAGAGAAAAAAAGTTGAAAAACAATGGAAGCAACTTCGCCGATTGGTTCCGCAATTTGAGGATTGTCCTCAATGCTGGTAATTTGACCTATGTCTTTGGATGCAATCATTGGTGACTCACCGCGGTGATGCTACCGATGAAGTAAAGAACGTTTACCTCGCTCGGAAGAATCAAGACTCACGCTCAGTGTGCTATCTTGTATGGTTTAGAATCGGAGCTTCAGAAAAGGTTTGAGAATTCAGACCCACATGATATTGTCCGTGAACTCAAACTGATTTTTGAGACTCACGCGGCAGTTGAGAGCTATGAGGCTTCTGAAAAGTTCTTTAACTGCAAGATGAAAGAGGGCAGCTCCGTCAGTAAGCATGTACTTAAGATGTCTAGGCACGCAAACAAACTCCAAAGCTTGGGTATAGTGATTTCTAATGCTTTGGGGATTTACCGTGTCCTCCAATCACTACCACCAAGTTACAAGAACTTTGTGATAAACTACAATATGCAAAGCATGAACAAGCAGTTGCCAGAACTCTTCTCCATGTTAAATCTGCAGAAGTGAAGATCAATAAAGAGCACCAAGTGTTGATGGTCAATAAGACCACCAAATTCAAGAAAGGCAAGTCTAAGCAAAAGGGACACTTCAAGAAGGGTGGTAAGAAAGTTGTCGTACCGACGAAAAAGACCAAGACTGGACCTAAGCCTGATACAGAGTGCTTTTACTGCAAGGGAGAAGGTCACTGGAAGCGGAATTGCCCAAAGTACTTGGCGGATTTGAAGAACGGCAACATCAAGAAGAAAGGTATATACGATATACATGTTATTGATGTGTATCTCACTAGTACTCGTAGTAGTGCCTGGGTATTTGATACTGGTTCGATTGCTCATATTTGTAACTCGAACCGCAGAATAAAGGAAGCTAGCGAAGAACGAGGTGATGCGCGTGGGAAATGGATCAAAGGTTGATGTGATCGCAATGACGCTACCTCTTCATCTACCATCGGGATTAGTTTTATACTTAAATAATTGTTATTTGGTGTCTGCGTTAAGCATGAACATTATATCGGGATCTTGTTTATTGTGAGACGGTTACTTGTTTAAGTCAGAGAATAATGGTTGTTCGATTTATATGAGTAATATGTTTTATGCACATGCACCTTTGATAGATGGTCTATTCTTATTGAATTTCGATAGTGGAAATACACATATTAATAACATTGAAGTTAAACGTTTGAAATTGAGCGATAACTCGACCTATATGTGGCACTGTCGTCTTGTCACATTGGAGTGAAGCGTATGAAGAAACTCCATTCCGATGGACTTCTTGAATCACTTGATTTCGATCACTTGAAAGATGCGAAGCATGTCTGATGGGTAAAATGACTAAGACTCCATTTTCTGGTATGATGGAACGAGCTACGGACTTATTGGAAATCATACATACCAATGTGTGTGGTCCAATGAGTGTAGCATCGCGCGGTGGTTATCGTTATGTTCTTATCTTCACGGATGACTTGAGTAGATATGGGTATATCTATTTCATGAAACATAAGTCCGAAACGTTCGAGAAGTTTAAGGAATTTCAAAGTGAGGTGGAGAATCAACGTAACAAGAAGATTAAATTTCTACGTTCTGATCGTGGAGGTGAATATCTAAGTTACGAGTTTGGCGAGCATTTGAAGAAATGCGGAATACTTTCACAATTGACACCGCCGGAAATACCACAGCGTAATGGTGTCCGAACGTCGTAATCGAACTCTCTTAGATATGGTTCGTTCTATGATGTCACTTACAGATTTACCGCTATCATTTTGGGGTTATGCATTAGAAACAGCCGCATTTACTTTAAATAGGGCACCATCTAAATCCGTTGAAATGACACCGTATGAATTATGGTTTGGAAAGAAACCTAAATTGTCATTCCTTAAAGTTTGGGGTTGCGAAGCCTATGTAAAGAAGTTACAGCCGGACAAGCTTGAACCCAAAGCGGAAAAATGCGTCTTCATAGGATACCCAAAGGAAACTATTGGGTATACCTTCTATCATAGATCCGAAGGCAAAATCTTCGTTGCCAAGAATGGATCTTTTCTAGAGAAAGAATTTCTCTCGAAAGAAGTGACTGGAAGGAAAGTAGAACTCGACGAGGTTATCGAACCTTCTCTCAAACTTGCGAGTAGCGCAGCACCGGAAGAAGTTCCTGTGGTGCCTGTACCAATAAGAGAGGAAGCTAATGATGATGATCATGAAACTTCGGTTGTAGTTGCTACAGAGCCTCGCAGGTCAACAAGAACTCGTACCACTCCTGATTGGTATGATCCCGTTATGAATGTCATGTTGGTGGACAACACCGATGACCCTGCGACATATGAGGAAGCAATGATGAGCCCAGATTCCAATAAATGGCAAGAAGCCATGAAATTCGAAATTGGATCCATGTACGAAAACCAAGTATGGACTTTGGTGGACTTACCGGACTAGGAAGGTCACGAGAACAAATGGATTTTCAAGAAGAAAACAGATGCTGATGGTAATGTTACTGTCTATAAAGCTCGACTTGTCGCAAAAGGGTTTCGACAAATTTAAGGAGTTGACTACGATGAGACTTTCTCACCAGTAGCGAAGCTAAAGTCTGTGAGGATTTTGTTAGCAATCACTGCATATTATGATTATGAGATATGGCAGATGAATGTCAAAACAGCGTTCCTCAATGGAGACATTGATGAAGAGTTGTATATGATGCAACCCAAAGGTTTTGTCGATCCTAAAGATGCTAACAAGGTATGCAAACTTCAACGGTCCATATATGGATTGAAGCAAGCATCCCGAAGTTGGAATCAACGTTTTGATAAGGTAATCAAAAGTTTTGGTTTTATACAAACTTATGGAGAAGCTTGTATTTACAAGAAAGTGAGTGGGAGCTCTGTAGCATTCTTAATACTATATGTAGATGACATGTTGTTGATTGGAAATGATGTAGACCTTCTTAATAGTGTCAAGGAATATTTGAATAATAGTTTTTCAATGAAAGATCTTGGCGAAGCAGCTTACATATTAGGCATAAAGATTTATAGAGATAGATTAAGACGCCTAATATCATTGTCACAAAGTACATATTTGGACAAAGTTCTAAAGAGGTTTAGAATGGAAGATAGCAAGAAAGGGTTCTTGCCCATGTTGCCCAATACGACCTTGAGTAAAACTCAAAGTCCGGCAACGGCAGAAGATAGAGAAAGGATGAGTAAGACTCCCTATGCCTCAGCCATAGGATCTTTAATGTATGCCATGCTATGTACTAGACCCGACATTGCACATGTTGTTAGTTTGACTAGCAGATATCAAAGTGATCCAGGAATGGATCATTGGACAACTGTCAAAAACATCCTTAAGTACTTGAGAAGAACTAAGGATATGGTTCTTTCTTATGGAGGTGATGAACAGCTCGTTGTTAATGGTTACACCGATGCTAGTTGGAACACCGATCCGGATGATTCTAAATCTCAATCTGGATACGTATTTACTTTGATGCAGCAGTTAGCTGGAGGAGTGCAAAGCAAAGCGTTGTGGTGAGATCTTTAACTGAATCGGAATACATAGCTGCTTCGAAGGCTTCGCAAGAAGCGATATGGATGAAGGAGTTCATTACAGAGCGCGGTGTGGTTCCAAATGCGCTGGACCCAATGTCTATCTACTGTGATAACATGGATGCCATAGCCAATGCGCAAAAACCAAGGTCACACAAGAAGCTGAAGCACATCAAGCTACGTTTTCACGCTATCCGAGAACATGTCCAAGATGGTGACATAAAGATTTGCAAAGTACACACAGATCTGAATGTGGCGGATCCGTTGACTAAACCTCTCCCGAGGGCAAAACATGACCAACACCAAACTGTCATGGGTGTTCGGTATATTACCATATAATCTAGATTAGTTGACTCTAGTGCAAGTGGGAGACTGTTGGAGATATGCCCTAGAGGCAATAAAATATAGTTATTATTATATCTTTGTGTTTATGATAAATGTTTATATTCATACTATAACAGTATTAACAAGAAAACATTAATACTTGTATGATTTGTAAACTAAATTAGAATCCCTAGTAAAGCCTTTTTATAATACTAGCTTGTTGGTTAATAAATGATTATGGTTTCCCTATCATGAACATTGAGATGTTATTAACAACAATATCATATCGTTAGAAGAATGGTATGATGGACATACTCCTATAGATAAGCGTAGCATAAAGATCAAGTCATTTTAATAGTTCAATTGCTATATGCTTTCTGATACATAGTAATCTAATTCCTTCGACCATGAGATCATGCATATCACCATCACCGGAAGGATGCTTTGATGACATCAAACACCACACCGTAACTGGGTGGTTATAAAGGTGGCATTGAGTGTTCGGAAAGTATGGTTGAGACACATGGATCAAGAGTGGGATTTGTCCATCCATATGACGGATAGATATACTCTGGACCCTCTCGGTGGAATGTCATCCAATTGGCTTGCAAGCATGTGACTGGCTCACAAGGGATCACATATCACCGGAACGAGAAAAGAGTACTTATCAGTAACGAGGTTGAATTAGGTATGCAGAGATACCGACGATCAAAACCTCGGATAAGTAAACTATCGTGAGACAAAGGGAAATTGGTATCGTATGTAAGTGGTTCATTCGATCGCAAAGTAATCGTAGAAATATGTGAGAGCCATATGAATTTCCAGATTCCTCTATTGGTTATTGTTCGGAGAAGTGTCTCGATCATGTCCGCATAATTCACGAACCGTAGGGAGACACACTTAAGGATTCGACGTTGTTGAGTAGTTATGGAATAATGAGTAAGAGACCGAATGTTGTTCGAGTCTTGATAGGATCCGGATATCACGAGGAGATCCGAATGGTCCGGAGAATAAGATTCATATAAGGAAAGTCCTGCTTTGGGTTGAGAATGGTTCCTTGTTCTCACCGGAAATGTTCTAGAAGGTTCCGAATGTCCCAAGACTCGGAGGAGAAGGGTACATGAATGTGTCATAACAAGTTGGAATGGTTGCATCATGTACTAGGTGTCATCGCTGAGCAAAATAAAGGGATAAATCAAATCCTAGTTTGAAAAGTCAAACTCCAGTTTAAAAAGTCAAACAGCTATTTTGCTTGGTGGAGGGAGAGTAGGAAACCTACTTGGGGAGGAAGTCCCTCTCCCTCCACCGCCTGCCAAGGAGGCCGAGTTGTAGGACTCCTCCTTGGCCGCGCCTCCCACCTATATAAGGAGGGCCGCCTCCAAGACCTACACCTTGCCCTCTCTAAACCCTAGCCCTAAGTCACGCCGCCACCTCCTGCCGCGCCGCCTAGGGCAAACCCTAGCCACCGACTTGGCTTCCCAAGCCAGTCAGCCTACTTAGCCCTCTCTCCTTGGTGCGTTTAAACCCTAGATCACCGAGGCGTCTCTCATAGTCCACCATACTGCGCGGCTTAAGGCGAAGCCTCATGAGATCTCCTCTACTTTGCATTAGTCATCATGTCACGGAATCGCGAGGAGAGTGCTACAACCTCCGTCACTGGAACAAGGGAGAGGAAGGTCTTCGCCGAAAATACCGAATGTGTGACCGATCATGGAAGGCCACGGAGCCTTAGCAATGGAAGGATCGTCTACACGATCTTGAGATCGAGAAGAGTACGACTACATCACCCACGAGAATCCGCTCTCGTTAAACACTTTGGAATCTTCGAGGGTGAGTTATTCTATCGACTCGTTGCTACAATCTAGTAGATAGATCTTGGCTTGTTTGTTTGTATGCGGTAGAAAAATTTTGTTTTCCATGCTACGAACCCCTACACTATCCACATGTAGCGAGAATGATCATCAACAACAAGCAGAAAATACTTGTTACCTGCGGGCGACGTGGGCGTGATTTTCCCGCAGATGTCGGTGTGGACGAGCTCGAGTCCTTGCTCCGCGCGGAACGTCGTTGCCTGAGGAAATGGCGTTCGGTGTTGCTTGCCGAGGGCGCACTCCGCTGAATGATGCATCTCGACGCTGGCCAATCATCGCATCCTCGTGCTGCTTGCCGACATGGCGCGCAGCAAGACGAAAGTGCAGATGCCCTACGCGCAGCGTGTCGCCGATGACAGTCGTCGCTTTGGCCGCCAGGCATGCCGGCAAGGCCACGTAGGATGCCGCACAAAGCGCCCTCAGGCGCTTGACACGGGCGAGCAGGCGCTCTGTAGGGTCGTGGATGATCATGACGCCGTCCTTGATGCCGATCGCGCAACCTCCTTCGTCCAATTGCCCGACGAAGATGATGTTGCTCCTCAAGCTCGGGATGTGGAAAACGTTGGAGAGCGCCCGCTGCTCTCCGCTTTGGCTGCGGAAGACGACGGTGCCACGGCCGCGGATTGCGACAAGTGACCCATCTCCGAAGTTTACTGTGCCTTGCACAGTGCTGTCCATCGTGGCGAACATATGCCGCTCGCCGGTCATGTGGCTGCTTGCACCGGTGTCAAAGAACCACACGCCGTCAGGAGAGGGAACCGGAATTACCTTCTCCTCGTTCAGGAACACGACTTGTGTCGCCACGATCTCGTTGACCTCCGCCACGAGGAGGCCACCGGCGTGATCATCTCCGGGCTGCACTAGGTTTGCTGCCTCTCGCTTCGCTTCGCTCGCGGTCATGGCGCTTATGGCATTCCTTGCCCAGTGGCTGTGTTTCCCGCAGACGGCAGCTGTTTTACGGTTTCACGGAGCACCGCTACCTCCGCTGCCCTGGCGCAGACTTGGTGCCATCCCCGCCCGGCGATTTGGGTTTGCCCTGAGGCTTCCCCTTTCTCTCGCCACCGGACGAACACCCTGTGCGCACGTTCTGGCACACGGCCCACTCCTCTTCCGTGAGCAGGAGTTTGCCCACGCCATCGGTGACCTCGTCGTCAAGCCTGTACCCCTCCTCGGAGGTTGTGAACCGTCCGGTGAGGTCCTCGATGGTGAGCGTTCGCAGATCGACCGTCTGCTCGATCGCCATCGCCATCATCCTATACCTGCGCGGCGCAACGCGGAGGTACTTGAGGATCGCCTTGTACTCGTCGACCGGGTCGCCGAGCAGCTCGAGGTCGTTGATGACCGCCGTCAGGCGCAGCGCGAAGTCCTCAGCGCTCTCCCCGGATTTGAACCGGAGCTCCTCATATTCGCGGCATCACGTTTGGGCCTTTGCCTCTCGGATTCTCTCCGAGCCAAGACGCATCGTTTTGATGGTCTCCCAGGCCGTCTTGGCGCAGTCCTTGACCGCCAGCGTCCGCAACAACTCCGGCGGGACGGCGCGGAGGAGGGCCGCGAGCGCCGCGCGATCATCCCCTTCCTCTTCTGCGCCAAACTCAATCACGTCCCATAGGTAGGCGCTTGCCAGCACCGATCACCATTGCCGCTCGCCGTAATTTCAGCGCGAGGTTGGTATCGCGGTTGCCGCCGATTCGCGCACCACCTGCTCTCGACGACGATCTTCGCCGCCACGGCGAGCTTCGCCGCCATGGAGTCGGGGACACGAGGTGCGCGTTCGCTGGCGGCTTGACCCGCCAGAAGCCGCACCGCGCTTCTTTGGCTTTCCTCGCGTACCGCCGATCGGTGGACGTCGACATCTCTGGATCCGACGGGGCTCTGATACCAAATGTGGTTGTCAAACCTGAAACACTCCGACAGTTTCGTCAGTTAACAGGAAGACATCACGGTGGTTTTGTGCTGCTAATACGTGCAGCTTTTCTATGCTTCTCTATTCTCTTATTAGAACGATTACAGAGCTCTAACTACCTCCCGATAGCAGTGCTAGTGATCCGCTATAGTCGCGCCATCCCACGACGTGAATCAGAGCAGCTCACGATCGGGAGCAAAACAAGGAGAAAGACTAGGACGTGCGTCAAGGGCCCGACCACTACTAGCACGAGCGGGAACCTAGACGTTGCCACGCACTGCTTATTAACAGAAAACAAGTAAACTACATTTACGTGACATGAGCTTAGTTTGGGCTAACAGGTGATGTGCGGAGTAGAGCATCAAGGTCACCATCTCACACTCCTGCTGCTAGCACTGCCGGCTGAGGAGCCACTGTTTGGCATTGAGGTGCGCATAGGTGTGTGTGCGTTCGTTGAGCGTGTGCACATCCGTGGCTAGCTGCGCCTCGAGGTCCGAAGCCTCAGTGACGTCCATGAAAGAAGTTCTGGCGGCAGGAAGGTACCTGCGTTCTTTGGGTAGGTCGATTTGGGTGGAGGAAAGGGGGTTGGTTAGGTGTGCGCAGGCATGGGCGGCCATTCTAGCTCGAGGCCGGTGAACTCGTCCCACTCCCACCCCCATCACCCTTCCGGTACGCCTCATCACCAGCACCTCATGTCCAGATACGGGCCTATCCTGAAGGTAGAAAGCCGCCATTGGCATCCACGGCGGCGAAACAATAAGGAGAGGCAAGACAGAACCTGCCCGTCAGCTTCCTAGCCGACAACCTCCGCAGAGCCTCGCCAACGCCACCTCCTCCCGTGTACATCATTCCAGATGTGAGAAGTTTCATCTCTGCACATGCTTGGCGGCGTTGCAATGGATGGAGCACTTTGTACTGAACGCTTTCCCCATAGCTAAACATGTAGAGAAAATAAAGTAACAAATAATATTGTCAGAAGTATGTAATAACCAGAAGTGAATTGAATATACCAAGTGATTTGGGTCACGAAGGCCAACAGCTTGAAGCAAATTGTGCAACATAGACCGAGCCAGAACGCGCTATGAATTCAGTCCTTTTATTTCTTTTTCAATCTGTGTAGGGCATGGAATATCACAAATGTAGAGAAATAAAGCGAGTTTATGTGTGAGGGATGCAGGTTTTTCAGCATAGAGTAAAGGAGTGGGAATAATCTGCTGCCGCACATGTTCTACCAAATCTGAACAAAATTGACCAGAACGTAGGCCAGCTACGCTAATTTAGCTCAACAGGTCCATCACCCAGTACAGAGTTGCAAACAAGACGAACCTGCATCCTTCTTCGTCATGAGACAGTTCTTTACACCGAAGTGAGCCGAGGATGTGTACACACCGCTCGATTCAGTCAGCTTCTGTCTTGGCCGATCTCAGGCGGAGATGGATTAGGCAGAGACGCGGCTCCCATGGCTGGAGGGAGACGAGACCGCCCCCTCTCCCTGCGACATCCCTAGCGCTGGCGCTCCCTCTCATCTCTCTTGCTGGCCTGCCACTGCAGCCCTGCCATGCTCCACCGGTCGGCAGCTGCTCGCCCGCCTGCCCATGCTCCACCCGGCTACCGCTTGCCCTGCTCCGTCGCCGGAGACAGACGCCGGCCAGATTTTCCTCCCGCCGCTCCAGCCTCCTCTATCCTCTTCTCGTCGACCCCGTGGCGGACGCCTCCCTCCCTTCTCCACCCGATATGGCAGGGGATAGGATCAGATCTGTTTTATTAAAGGGGATAATCCTAACGAAGAAGAGATGGGGCATGAGTGGTGGAGCTCTGTGTACATGCGGAGATTGGGGGAGTTGCAGCCGGCGGTGTTCGCGGATGTAGGGAGGCCAGAGGCGGCGAGAAGGGCGGGTCGGGGGCGGGCCTCCTCGCTCCCTCGCGGAGAGGAAAGGGGCGATGGGTTTCGCTTGAACCATTTTTTTATGGCAGTGGGGTAATTACCCTGTTGGTAGGAGGGCAAAATCGTCTAAGAAATTTCGGACGGAAAAAGGGACAGACGAACCTACCTCAGCTTAAATTAGTAGACAGATAGATAGATAGATAGACAGATAGATAGATAGATAGAATAGTTAGATGCCAGTGTGTTGCTACGGAAAAATAAAAATATAAATCAGCTCATCATTTTATTTGAACATTTCATCCTTTCCATTAATCGTGTGCATCATAGAACGATGCCAATAGTGACAAATTTGTCGGACGTAGAGGCTTCATCCACATATTTTTGTGGTATATTTTTGTCTGCAAAATATAAAGTTATATCAAAGTTGAAATTTAAACTGTAAAATAATGGTTTAATGCTAACAACTCCAATTTTTTACAACAACCATGAAGCTTTCATCTATTATGCCAATGGGAAGAATGTTCTCAATATACATTTTATGTTAACATAATCAGTAAACAAATGGTGTACATTTCATTTAGAATCCAAAAGATATAATAAATATATTGAGAAGCTAGTAAACATATAAAAAAAATTAAAAATTTGCATTATTCTTTGATACTACATCTTCTTTTCTTCGACAATAGATGTTGCCCCTACCTATTAAGCAAGAGAATTTAAAATTTTACATTAAAATATGCACATGACTATCACTCCACCCATGGACAGGTGTAGAGGTATCTCTCTCTTCATGTTGAACCTATTTTGGTTCACTGGAAAACTGCACCAGATGATCTGACGTCTGGACGCAGAAGCTCTGCATCCTATCAAATATGAGAAAGAGTAAGCAGACGAAGGAGAGTAATGTCAATTCTTGATCTACTTGCAAATCAGGCATCATCTCCTACCACCTCCTAGTTGTAACAACTACACATAAAAATATCCATTTATCTAGGAAGTGTTTCATCATGAGTAATTGATATAGATTTACTTTTTTTTCCTTGGTAGTAAGATTATGATTATGCGGAGCTGATTTCAAATCAGGAATTCATTAATAATATCAGACCTACTTTTTTTAGGGAAGACCTACTTTTGTTTTTCCAACACTCAAGTAGGAACACGTGGTTCTTCAGTCTGGTATTTTCCTATAATAAATTTATCAAAAAAATGAGGGAGAGGCATAAAATATTCATATCTAGAATTGCACAAGTTGTGGATTATTTGGAAAAGAAGATACAAATTTAAAATTGAATAGTTCATAGTATAGTGAAACTTGGCTAGTTGACTTCGAGTTTTTTCTTAGGAAAAGCAACAACAAACCTTCTATATGCAAATACTTGTATAAAGAACTGCACAACCATATCTTTTAATAATCTCAATTGATTTGACAACTCGATAAATCCACATGTAGCCTATCAAGCACCAGAGGATTGACAGGCAGGATGCTGAATCATTCATATTGATATATGTAAGAGAAAAATAATCAGAAACTCTGACAAAATGTCATGTACAAAATTATAATGTATAAGTAGGAGGGCTAACATGAGATGGGAGGAGAGAAATGTATTCTAAATATATATGATTAGAACATATATTCCCTCCCAAAGGAATAAATAATATAGCACATTGTTTGAACTTGAGGCCGCACTCATAGCTCTCCTACACATAGTGAATAGACTGGAAAAGAAAACTAAAGAGAAGAGGAAGAACAAAGCAAGATACAAAATATCACATGTATTCAAGCTATTTTATAAGTCACAATTAAAAATTAAATTGCTGTCTATACGATGTTCCTGCAAGAAAAGTTTGAAGTATAAATTATTAACGGATATTATTTTGTTTCAAGCATCACAAAATAAATAAAAAGTATATCAAAAGGGGACCGGAACTGCACAACTTGTGTACTGAACTTTATTAAAGAAAATCAATGCAAATGAACAAACATCCTAGGAACCATGACTGAGATGGTAGCAAGAAAGCAATCATGAAAAATATAAATTCACACCTAAATAGCACGGTCAGCCTGTAGATTCTTTACTTTGCCCTTCCTTGGTTCTTGCTTACGATACCAACATCTGATTGCATTCCTCAGTAAGTCTCTTGGCCTGTAAGCACTGCATAGGTGGGTCGAGTCAATAATAGGAAACCTTTGCATCCAGTGCCAATTCATAAGAAACAAGGGAATTGACAAAAGGTATTGGTACTTCGGAATCCTAGCCCGATTTTGACTATTTAGTTGAGTAGACTCTGTGGACTTCAAATAATAGAAGCATGAATATTATGAAAATCATTGCCAAAATAAAATGGTTCATTTGTGACATAGAATTACTTCACAACCCGTATCTACTTGTTCAACTTACAAATTATTAAAATAATGAATGACTACACAGATAATTTATTTGATCATACCTCAAGGTCTCACATTGAGGCAAAAAAAGGTAGCCACGAGCAAAGGATTGAAAAAACTATTGGATTAATCCCCTGCCAAAATACTTTTCCATTGGGTATACAAACGAGAATAACAATACAATTTAATATTAAACATGGCAACTTGATGCAGAAAATATAACGACAAAATGAATTTCGGAAGCAACAAGTCATTAGTTTGCATAAGAAAAAGTATACCACAAGAATTTCAGCATACAAAACGAATATAGCAAATTGAACTTTCAAAATGATGAAAAAGAATTTCGCAGCTTGGAAGAACCATTCTATTTATTATTAAATTGCGACAATAAAGTTTAGAAGAGGGCGGGGGATTCAGTGCAGTCATATCATTCTAGTAGTTGTACAAATTCTTGGGACTTACCAAACAAACTTCAACCCAACTGATTTATAAACATAAATTAAGACTGGCATATAAGCAACTATGCATGCTAATTCAAGGTTAATTGCAACTCAGAAGACATCATTTACCATAGAATCATTCGTATGTAAAAAAAGGAACAATAACTTTTTAGGCTTAAAACACATTAGTCCTTGCAATGTTTTGTTCGAGTAAACAATACAAACCAAAGAATTGGAAATAACAGAACCAATTGTAAGTGAAACCCACCTTTCAACATTCATTGAATCCATCTATGCATAATCACTTGCACCTCCGTCGGGAGGATGGAGAGGCTGAGCGCAGCTGCTGCCGTGCTCCTCGGCTTGAACGTTGAGGATGACCCACACGGATGTTCTCCTCGGTGTGTTCATGTTGCTCTAAATTATAATATATACTTGCATTTCTCAGAACAAATTCCATTTAGTCGTTTGATGGTTAACAATGGCTCTGAACTGGCTACAAACAGAAGATATCAGAGTAGAAAAATCGGAGCCAAATGGAATGAGCTTACCTTGGCTAGATGCTATTACTGGTATATGGTGAGACACCTTGCTGTTGACCAGTATAACAATAGTGCCCACAGCACCAACGCTTACGCAACCATGCCCTCTCGTGCCTTCTCCAGCAGCAAGCGTAGGGTGAATCGGCAATGCCTATCCTCGGCTCGGTGACCTCAAAAGGTTCTATTTTTCTACCAATTGTGTAAGTTTAGCTATAAACTAAACCAGTGGCCCATGGACAGGCAAAAATCACTGAAGTAACAAAAAGGAAACAACCTGCAAAACAGACTATGATGAAAATTTACTAAGCAAGAGATGCAGGGAAGGTAAGAACATATATACGCATAGAAGATATGTGGAATAGGAAATGAAAATATAAACCACATTTTACTAACAAAAAATGAGAGGATATATACAATGTTGAGAAAATATGAATTGACCATACAAATTAGTGGTCACCTAATATCAATAAAATGACTGAGACTTGAAAAGGTGATAACCTTTCGATTCAGTCTATCATAATGAAAAAAATAACTACTACATTTGCTTGAAGAGACATGTGGGTTTCTCCAATCATATAACTACAATGCAATATCAAGCTCGTAAGAAAATTAAGACAGTGTTGTAATCACCAAAAAAGACACATGTTAGTTGGATTCTCAAAAAATATAAATCCAGAACAGCCATTTCTGTAGAAAACTTGGCACGAGTAGACCAATAAGTGGGAAAAAATAGAGCATCTATGTAAAGCATGTATTAAATCAAACCAAGTTATCTATGAAAGCAGGATTGCTCGGCGTAACATGATGTCTAAAATACATTAAGTGCGGAACGAAAAGGGTTGTGACTGATTTTCCATGCGATAAAGCCATAGAATAAACCAACCAAAAAAGGAACAATAGTCTACAATTTTTTTTAAGAACTTGGAAGTTGATATGCTCTAACAAAACACTTACCGTTCAATTGTTAGATTATGTTTGTCATAGAATAGCAAGATAGATGAATTTTCTAATATGAAAGCTACTAAGGCACCAACCTATCCAATACAAGTTTTGAAAGAAATTATACCAGCTTATTAGTTTAACCTTGTTAAAACCAGAATTAACTTCCAGCAACAGTTGCATGACACCAGAGGCACAAATGATGGGTATCATCTTCCCCTAGCAATGGTTGATGGATGGTGGAAACTAACGTAAATGTATTGAGCAAGAGAAGGGATGGTGAGATTAACTGTTGTACCATGCAACACATTATGCGGCAAGGTGCATTGGACTTAGTGTGATTCCTCATCCTCATGTAGGACTCAATGATTTCTTACGTAACTGGGAAACATGATATCTTTAGGCCAGAGATGAATACAAACCATAACTGATACCTACTACACTGGAGGTAGAGGATCTTGATATTTGTCAAAGTACAAGTCATGGTTGAGTAGAAACATTCTTGACTGAAGTAGATATTTGCATATCTTTACATAATCTCAACAAATAAGACACCATCATAATGTACAAGTAGAATGAATAAGTATTGTTGTACTAATTAAGTAATGTGCATTTTGTAGTTTTCTTCATGCATTTCAAAATAGAATCACAAGTACATATATATGAAAGCGCCGCTCCTAACCTCACTAATTTGAGATAAGAACCGGTGGGAAGGAGAGAAGGCTGCCTCTCACGCCATCTTGTGTCTGGTCGATCCTGTCCGGCAGCGGTTTAGCCAACCGGCGACCTCGAAAGCGTGCATAGATGGTGAACATGACCAAGAATCCCTATTGCATGGATGGATGTGTAGCCTGATATTTTATAGTTTCTACATCTCATCTCTGAACCTTTTGCCTCTCAAAGTTGCATATGTATAAACCACATAACTAAACAATTATGCTTGGTATTTCCATGTAAAATTTTGAATGCAAATTAAGCTCACATGAACATGCAGGCTCCATGGGCTTACATTCCTGTGCCGGCTATGGTGCTCCTGCCCTTCAGCGTCCTGCGAGGTGGGTACTCCGGTGAAAAAATAACCACCCCGACGGCCAGATACTCCAGCAAACGATGCATCCCATAGCGCTTGATCGGGAAAACCCATATGTGCATCGATGTTGCCTGATCCTCAGAGAGAGAGAGAGAGAGGCTGAGAGAGAATTAGCGATAGAGAGGAACATACACGCAGTCTCATTCCATGGCACTGTGCTGCAAGTTCCTCGGCTGCCATGGTAATACTGTGACATTGATGTTGTGTATATATATGTGCAAAGACCAGGAGATTTACTATCCTACAATCAAACAAAATGAACAAAAACAAACAATTAATATGAACATAAAAGTTAAGGAGCAGTATCTTAATTTGTGCACCCAACATCCAGAGAGTTTACTGAACTTGTGTATACCGCATCCATGCATCTAGACTCCGAAGCAAATTGTTATGGGAAAAGATATTACATTTTTCTTTTTTTACTTCACTCTGCCAAATGATTCTTCAAAATCTCAAATTCACGTGCTTGCCAGCCTAGATGAAGAATATAGATGATTAACAGAGGCATTGCTCAAACTCACATTAGATGAAGAATATACATGGTCACGAATTATATCCTAACTATTTGATTAACAGAGACATTGCTCAAATTAAAGACCAGGCAAAGTAGGCATGGATGATGAGCGGGCAACCTTACTTGCACTGAGACGCACATACACTGGTGCATCAATGCAAATATTTAACTTCGAGATATGCAAAACCTCACCAGAGATGCTTTGGATCAGTACAGACTCATATAGTTGTTGGAGAACTCCTCATGCGTTCTTCTCCAGGTGCGCTGTCAGCCTGATACCAAGGAGAGAAAGCATGTGTTTAGGTTCGACAGAGGACACACTCGCTGTATATACCTTACCTTCATTTGAGGGGGCCTGGATGTTGACGCCGCTGTCGCCCGCTTTGGTGAAGGAAGGGGAGCGGAGGATGTGGTGACAACTGCAATGGGATTTTGGAAGTAGAATCACAAAATCGGGCAAGGAGAGAGGAGCTGAAACAGATTTGATAGGAGCGGAACCAAACCAATCGATCTTTCGAAGATCTTGGATGGTGCTGACCGCGAGGGCACGGGCGAGCAGCGAGCGGAGGAGGATATTGGGCCGGCGACGCGCCTCGTCTACGCCTCCCCCTCTATCACCAGAGCAAGAACAACGGGATTGGGCTGGCGGCGCATCGGCTGGGCACATTAGGTGTAGAAAGTTGGAAGGAGGAGGGAATGTGTCGTATGTGATGTGTCGCCGGTGTTCCCGCAAGCGGTAGAGAAGGCCAGTGGCGGCGGCGTCGTGCGGTGGAGGCCGGCAGGGGAAGTGGCACTCGGGTGGTTGACCCTGGGAGGCGGCCACGAGAGAGAGGGGGGTCTGGGGATTTGGGGAATTGGATTTGGATTGGAGGCGCGGTCTGCAGCAAGCGAGGATCACGGGCGTAGGTGTGGTTAATGCGCGGCGGAAGGGACAGATACCAACGAGAAGGGGACGACGTAGTGGTGCAGTTGGCAGAAAACGGAACACCTTTCTATTTTTTAGATAGTAGAGATTCTTTATCCCTTTATTTTATTTGAATTTGGATTATCTTTATTCCATTTGCTTATGGATTTAATTCAAGTTTTAATTTTTTTTTCTAAATAATTTCTTTGGAATTTATTATTTAGTTTAGACAATTTGTCTTCATTTAAATAAAATTAGATATTGTTCAATCCTTATGATCTTATTTAAATAATCTTTTATTCCTTTTTATTAATCAGAAATCTTTTATTTGTCTATGGATTTGGCCAATATTTAATTTGGATTTTAAATATTCCTTATTTATTTAATTCTTTCCTTGCCTTATTAAATCCATATATTTTTATTTATAGATCCAAAATTGGTGATTCCAATTTGTAGAATTTTATTTAATATTTGTTTATCCTTTTAAATACTTTTGGGATTATTTTGCTCATAATTTGGTCTGGATTTTTGTTAGGATCTTTATTAGCTTTGAAATTTATTTTCCTTTTATCTTAATAAATTCATAAGTTTTTATTCATGGCTCCAAATTAAGTGAAACCAATTTCTATGGTTTTATAATATTTTTATTTATCACTTTTGATCATATTAAAATGATTGTTGCTAAATTTTTATATGGATCAAATCCATAGTCTTTGAGAGATCTTTGGAAATGATTTATTTCATTAGGGTTTTAGGGTTTTGGTTTAACTTTTCCAATTGTTTAAATTTTAAGATACATTCATTGATGAATGCATTTCACTTGATTGAAATTTGTTGGATTCCCTTTTCATTCAAATTTTGTTCAAGAAGGGTTTTGATGTTTCCAATTAGACACAAATAGTTTCTTTTCACCCTAAATTTCAACCATTATTTATTTTTTCACATTTCAAAATTTGGATTTTTTTTGGATGAGGCACACATGCCCTTTCAGGGGGGTGCTGGAACAACAACCATGATGGCCAACGCACCCACCAGATGGGTCACCAAGCTAACACCGTGCAGCAGCATCATCATGCCTTGGAGAAAGGCGAAGCTGAGGAGAACACCGGGATCTACGAGGAGTCAAAGGGTGCTATTGCTTGCATCCTTGGAGGATCCCAGGCCCCGGCATCCAAAAAGCACTTCAAGAAGCTCACCCACGAAGTCGCCGCTGCCTGGCCTAGGACTCTATCCCCGAAACTCAAGTTGTCACAATGCGCCATCACCTTTGATGCCAGCGACCACCTCGCTTCCACTAGGGCTGTGGGAGGCCTACCCATGATATACACCCCCACGATAAAAAACATCATAGTCTCCAAGACGCTCATCGATGTGGTGCCGACCTAAACGTGATCTCCCCGGAGACGTTCGCCAAGTTGTAGGTGTCGTACGACTAGTTTATGTCGACCATGTCGTTCTTCGGAGTGGCCACCATTACCACCATACTGATTGGGCAGGTGCGCCTCTCTGTCACGTTCATGTCTCGCAACAACTACCAAACCAACCTCATCAACTTCGACGTGGTGCACATCGGTCTCCCCTACAATGTCATCATAGGCTACCCTTCTCTGGTCAAGTTCATGGAGGACGCCCACCACACTTAAAACATCATCAAGATGCTAGGAGGCAACGGCAAGGTCATCACCATCCTCTACCACGAAAGAGAGTATATGTGCTCCCTCGAGAATGCCTACAAGACCACAGCCACTTCCCATCCTAAGGACGTTGAAGCACTTGACTACATTGGGGGTACCAGAAGGAAGAAGAAAATGATGGCCCAAGAGAACGCCATGGCAAAGAGGGTAGCTGCCGCCCTGTATCCATCTCAGGAGGGCCAGGTCGCGCCCGATACCCGCAACCACGGAAAAGCTTCAAGACCACCCCATCTCGCCATCATGATCTCTATATAGGCTCACAAGTACGGCAACGATTCGGGGGCTCCCGATTTCCCTATGGACTGCACCCAGCGCACATAAAACATCAACCGCCTCCTCGATAGTGCCTTAAGGGCCATCGTCCTTGGACCTGAACCAGATGTCAGGAAGGTGGACAAACCTCTCCAAGTGACGCGTCTAGCTGCCCAAAATTTTGAAGGTGACCCTCAAACTCTCATCCTCTACAGCCTTATCTATTGTAAGACCTTGCGCGGATCACGGCGGCATTGTAATTAGCTTGAACCTCCCTAGCAATTTTTTTGATATTGCGCCTTTGACTATTCTACATTTTCCTTTCCTTCCGGGAAAATGTTTCAAAGCCATGCATGGTGGAAGTTCCCCTACATATTCCACGAGCAGGGGGCTAGGAACGGTGTACATCGTCGGGTCTCTCCCCATCAACATTAGGGCATAAAGTGTCGAGCTCTAAACTTACATACTAGCTCGGTGATAAGTCACCTCACCCATAGTTCCTGGTGCTTGAGACCCTTGCACGACATATACACTGGATCTAAGCAGCACACATTTTCCCCTACGGTCTTCTCCTCGAGATGCATACGAGGCGTCTCATGAGGGCACCCCCTCCAGCGGCCTATTTCACTTGCTAGACCTATGGTCTCCTCCTCAAGGGACCAATAGGATAAGCATTTTCCCTACAACCTTCTCCTCGTGAGGCTTACGGGGCGGTTCGTGAGGGCACTCCCCTCCAGCGGCCTATTTTATTGCTATACCTGTGGTCTCGTCCTCGAGGGACAACCAGGAGAAGCATTTTCCCTACGACCTTCTCCTCGAGAGGCTTACGGGGCGGCTGGTGAGGGCACCCCCCTTCAACGACTTATTTTTCTTGCTAGACCTACGGTCTCCTCCTCGAGGGACCAATGGGAGAAGCATTTTACCTAGCTCCTTTTCCTAGAGAAGCTTACGGGGTGGCTCGTGAGGGAACCCTTCTCCAGCGGCCTATTTTTCATGATATAACTTCGGTCTCCTTCTTGAGAGACCAACAGGAGAAGCATTTTACCTACGGCCTTCTCCCCAGTGCACACAGGGGAGCTATTCACGCTCTCCCCAGTGCACGAGCGACACTGTGCCTACTACCAGAGATCCTCCTCGAAGTGGGGAACAACCTGGCCGAAAGCGCGTAAGCCCCATGGGTGTCACCATGCGGAACCCAAGGCATGGTCATCAAGATTCGTCATGACCTAGAAAGTCCCATACACATAGTGCCTATTGATTTCCTCCCAAGTAAGCCAACAGGGCGAGCGCAGGCCCTACGATCCTCTCCACACGAGAGCATACAGGGTGGAATGCGCAAGGCCTACGGACATCTACCCTAGAGAACTATAGGAAACCCATGATCCCCGTAGAAGAGGGGCACGGGATAGCCCTCGAGCGAGTTCATCTCCTCAGGTGGCTCGGGGATGATGTGGTCGTGGCTCCCTCTGGGTGACGAAGTTCGAATTCATCTATGCTCCCCCGCGAGGCACCCTCTCTTCCCTCTCAGCGAAGAATTCTCCCCGGGTACTACCAAAAGCGCGACCCGTGGAGAGCGGGTACGAAGGGGCTTCACGAGGAATATCACCCAAGCTAACCACACAGTCAACTCCCACTGGCTTCCCCAAGCTATCACCTCAACAAAACACACAGAAAGGAAGACAACTAGCACTATAGTCTACTTAAAGTGGATCATTACAATCATTCTTATAAGGTAGAAGGCTAACAAGCACTACAGCATCACATGTACACTAGCAAAAGGTCTGTGGCCCCGTTGGAGCTACAACAGCCACGATAGAGGCCCCTGCACTACACCCATACGTAGAAGCCTCCCCTGCTGGTGTAGCGGAACCGCAACATGGAGCCATTGTGGATACATTTCTCGATGAGGAAGTGATTCCAACCGTCAGAGAGATACATCTTGCTCAGCGAAGAAGTCTCAGCGCTCACTCTCCACCTCTCGCGGCTGCCGGAGTGGCACAGTTGCACCTCCTCGAGAAGGCCGTACGCTACCCGAGAGCGAAGCGCGAGGGAAGATTCACCCTCGCGAACCAGTCCAGGTCTCCGAGGAGGATGACGAAGTCGATGACCCGGACGGGCTTGGGATTATCCTCAATCTTCATCACAATCGGAGAAGGAGGTAGAGAAGGGAGCCGTGCGGACTCCAGGCCGCTGTCCAGCCCTCCACCACGCCCCCCGCGGCACCCCTGGCAACTTCCGTGAGGGCGACAATGGACACATTTGTCCGGCGCCTCCCCTTTAGCCACCACGGCAGACCCAGAAGAAGTGGCAACAGCGGGGCAATTCCGCGGCCTCTGTGTATCCCGTGATCACTTCTGTGTGGCCGCCCGCTGCCACGCATCACTGGTGGGGTATCCTCCACCTCCACCATCACGAACTTTCCCTTCTCATCGGCGGTGAGACGCTTGGGCGCCATTGAGAAGAACGAGGCCCTGGATATGTGAAGCAAGAAGGAAGGGGAGGAGCGGATGAAATGGAGTAAAATAGAGGGCACCGTGCCTATGCCCCAACTTGACAAGATAAGGCGAATGGATGTGTCACTATGTCGGGCACACGACATTAACCGATGTTTCTCCCCACGCACCATCATATCATGGGAACAACTCCCAAGGCAAGGAAGACACTACCGCGACCGACGGTGGAGGATGGATGGCCGTTTCATATGCATGGTCGGGATGAGCGCATGGCAGACTCATGTTGACCAAGAGGGCACTAGAACCCATCAACCGTTTTTGGGCCCTTGCCCCTTCATGTCTACCAAGGGACACATTCACGACAAGCTCCCGGGGGATACTATTGGGGTCTTGGCAACTAGGGTGCCATGTCCCGAAGGTTAACATGCCCAACATCTGAGCAGAGGTGCCCTTAGGAGGCTATGACGCCTCAGGAGATGACGCTAGTGGATGATTCCTACAAGGCCCTGGCCTCAGCACGGCTCGGCTTCAAGAAGGCATCATGTGAAGAGGAGCCCCAGGCAACACTTCGGTGCTCCTTGGCCCTTAGATACCTTGAAGCGTGCATCAGGGGCATGATCATAATATCGTAGCAAAGGAAGCTAGGATAACACAACCCGACAAGGGGCGCCGCGACTCTGAGGACCACCCTTAACTCCTCGATAAAGAGAGGCCTATCCGGCCACTTTGGTGCAAAAGCAGGGAATACGACCTCAGAACTGGCAGATCTCTTCTTTGCTGTTTTAGTGCAAGAGAGGGAGGCGGTGGTGCAATGCGGCAACAAACGAAGCTAACGGAGTGAGCTTTATGGAGGAATGGAGAAGCCCCCGCAGGATTTGCACTTAGTCCACCTAAAGTAGCCTTGTAGACTGGGACTCCGAGGGGTGGCATTGTGGCGACCTTCCCTCCCAATAATTTGGGGAAGAGGCCTCATGCCGCTATATAAGGTAAATTCTCCTACCATAGAATGGGTTGATCCCAGCGATCTCAAACCCCAGACATTCATCCACCATTGTATCCTCGCAAAGCACACAAGCAATACAACAAAGAAGGAGTAGGGGTTTTACCTCCTCACGAGGGTCCCGGACCTAGGTAAAAAACCCTCTCATGTGCACTCTCTATCATGCTGCTACTCTATCCTCATCACTGCCATTGTTGAGAGGCTTAGAACACGTCTTCATCCCCATCGCAAACTCAGGTCTCGTTGGAACCCTTGTTTCTTCACGGGATGCATTCTTCAATAGGATCATCCTTCCCCGGCAATGAGAAAGCGGAAGAGATCCACCTCTGACGCTGCTTCCGCTGTCAAGAAGAAGAAACCGGAGAGTGGAGTCTCCAATACATCCACTTCCTTGTTGGAGGAAGAGAAGATAAAGTCTACCAGCATCCCCTTGACCAAGGCACCTGCAATTGTGTAAGTGCTCTCTTCTACGACTTTATCTTTTCTTTACTCATTCCTATACTTATACTTGTTAACTTTTTATGTTTCAGGAAGAGAACCAATTTTAGTATGAAGCGGACCTCCAAGGATACTGGAGGTTCCCAACGTATTTGTGATATGATTTCCAAGTCCTATCCCACAGTCGCTCCTCTAACTCATGCCTCCAAGCCAACCATAGGCTCTGACAAAGCACCGTCCAGCACTCCACCTGAGATGTCCACCATGGATATAGATATCAATACTACACAAGATATCTCAGGTGCTACCGTCTTGGACGTTGTTCCCGGCATACAAGCAAGGATGCCACTGTAAAAGGGAAAGAGCTCATTGCGGGAGCAACTACAACATCAATCACCAGCAAGTCAGGAACTTCTATGCCAACAACTACCATTGTAACACAACGATCGAATAGAGCTTCATCCGACACCAAGCCTAGAAGAGCTAATTAGGCAGGAGTATATTATTCGCAATAAAGCCAAGGTGTTCCATGACTCGTATGTCTAGGTTGTGAACAACCTAAATATTATTGCCATCGTAAGTCTTCCATACTTCACATTTCACTTAAGATATATCCCACTGTAGCCCCCCAAGCTCTTAGGCGGAAAACCTTAGGTCTTTTGGCTTGAGTGCTCTAAGAGTTACTAAGTGAAAAGCTTGATAATGTAGCCCCGAGTATCTAGGTAGAATGAAATATTCCAGCTAGGTAATCATAGAGAAGCATACGTAGTGTTGAAATTCTAAAACTGTATCCCCCGATCCTATAGGTGAAATTGAATAAGTTCTAGCCAGATGATCAAAAGATACTAAGCATACCTTGGAGTAAAATCTTATACTGTAGCCCCCAAGCAACTAGGTGAAACGGAATAAGTTCTGGCTAGATGCTTCAAGGAAACTAAGCATATCAATTGTGCAGAACGATAATACTCGTAAGGTGGCCGCCAATGAGAAGTTTGCCAAGCTGTAGGAAGAACTGGCGATCAAAAAGGGTAAAACTACCTTTCTAAAGGAATAGATAACAAAAAACAAGAATATATTTTATTTTCATTCTCCCATGAATCTATTGCCCAAACTATTTCTTCTGAGTACTCATAGTACTTTTATTTCTCCGACTTGCAAAAGCTATAATCAAGTCCAAGAGCATCGTTGACCAATCCAAGCACATTCAAGAATTGGATGATGAGAACAGACTCTAAAGAAGGATCTCGCCGATGTTGTAGCCACGCACGACAAAGCAATGAAGTATATGAAAGAGCATGCAAACACCAAGATGGAGGGCCTAAAGAATGACATTGAACAACTCAAGGAACAGAACCAATCTACCGCATAATAGAATACTCAGAGCATTGAAGCATTCAATAAACTTCAGAAGCAGCATGGAATCTTAACATAGACATGCAAGCAAGCTGAAACCAGAATCTTTAGTAACCTCCCTGCGTCTTTGTCAAATTATGTGAGTTGAATTCTTTATATTTGTTGTAAAAATCATGATCTTTGTAGCTTACGAAAACACAATCCCCATTGGCTTATCCAACTTGGTGAAGGTGTTCCGGATTCAAAGGAGTGCATGATTCTTGCTAGAAACTTCATCAACACTTCCATCACTTAGGCCAAGGAGATAGCCAAGCCCCGGAACATGACCATCAAGACAGTGAAACCTGCCACCAAGTACTCAGTGATTCTCTGTCGAGCCCCCAAGAAAATAAAAAGCTAGAAAGCTTCCTCTATCTGGGTCGGTGCTAGAATGGCCTTGTCGTTGGTCAAGGCACACTATGACAAAGCCGATATATATTTCATAACCTCTGGTATTCCGGCAATCGAAGAAGAAGGCAACGAACTTGATAGCACTATTATCTGGAACTCCCTCACAAAAAACTGAACTCACTCTCTGGCCGAGGTGATGGACAATCAGCAGGAGCTTTGTAGTTTATTGTGCCAAAATCCATGAACTTTGTAGTTTATTATGCCAAAATCCCCATTATCTTGCAACTTTATTATATTTATTGGGATAACCTACTAATAGTTGAAAAAGTTCACAAGTTCTTGTTTCACACTTTTTTGTGTAGGAAATACACGAATATGGAAGGAAACCGGTTATTGTGGTGAAATTCGGAGTTTCCTAAAATTTGTTCCTACGGAATAGTTTTCGAAGATTTCCCCGGCAGACCCTGAATATGGCATCAAATGGGAAAAGTTAAACCAAGAAAATTGTAGGTAATTTTACGTTGATGATCCTAGACATAAATTTCGGCTAAAACAAAGTCCATGCAAGATTTTTAGTCCCGGATTATTGACGGGTATAGAAGTAGTTTCGGGATTCCCAGAGTCTGTGATATGATTGAATTCAACTCTTATCATACTTGATGAATTCGGCCAAGTCACGACCCAAGGAGATCCCAAAGGACAGAGGGGAGTCCTAGGAACTAGAGGGGGGGTCCAAGGGGGCGAGCGGTGGCCAGCCCCCCCCCTATGGTTCGCCCCCTTCAACAATGCATAGCAGGAACCAGTAGTTGTATTAGGCCTAATACTCCGGCCATTAGCACAAGCATAATTAATCGTAATGATGCCCAACATGATGAATTTAATGGGACAAGCCAAAATCAAAAATATCCAAGCGCCAAAGGCCTAGTCGCATGTACATACTACCCTAAGAAAAACAGAATCGATCACACATACCACTTCCGACTTCCTGTTTGATTCAGTTTCGTGATTGAGCATCACCGACACCTCTGCCGCCGCTGCCGTCAGGACACGTCCACCCGGAACTTGAGCCCCGTCAGTAATTAGTGAATCTACAAAATTGTGTCTCAACTGTCGACGAACGACTACGAGCTACTGCCAATTCTGTGCTACATCATCATGCCCAATTCCTAGCCTGATCACTACATGGTACTATTCTCATGCACATTTGATCAAGTAATATATATTGTAGTTTCTACGTGATGATTTGCTTATAGAATCTATGGTATGATATAATTGTTATAATAGTTTATTGAATATAATTTAAGCTGGTTGGTTGGACCTCGGTTCATACTTGACAGATGAAAACATGTTTTTAGCCGAGCAGATAGAGGTTACAAATAGCATACCATACAGAATAATACTAATCACGATTCGACTGATATGTAAATTTCCCATCATAAAATTGAGTTTTTAATAGGCCTAGGAATAGATTTACTTATATATTTTCAAAATACTAGAAATGTAGCTTTCTTTTCAATTGCATTACGCATGTCGTTACATCTTGATTTCATAGTATACTAATAAGACTTCTTATGATCGACATTTACTTTGGCCTCTATGCTCAAATCCTGGATCTGCCCCTTCTAGGAAGGTTCTATAGGTTCCCAAGAGCCCTTGGATCAAGGGGGCATCCATCACATGGCCTAGATTGCATCGCCTCGTCTATATATTGAGGGGAAACTATATTTTTAGAGGAATATATCCATATCCATGAAATTTATCCCTCTTGGCACCCGCCAAGGAGGGGTAGGAGCTCCTCCACAACAGCACCATCACCAAGGAAGAAGAGGGGGCAAGGGGCCTCCATCCCCTAGGGAAGCCGTCGCCCTAGGGAGGCGCTAGGGCACCGCCGCCCTGCCCTTTTGGCAGGCCGCCTCTCTACGTCATAGTTTCCTTTCCCCTTTGGGGAGGCATGTCTCCACCACCATCTATAGTGAGATCCTCGCCATACCCCTAACATAATCTCTTGGAAAACATGATAAGTGATACAATTTATTGTTTTCACATGATCTATTGTATCTCTATGTCTTTATTTGAGTAGTGAATTGTTTATGGTAATTGTGAAATAGTTTGTTATGGGTTGCATACAAATATATTATCTTCTATGATGACATTTTGTACTAATGTATGAGTGCATGCATATGTTAGGGGATGCATAAGGTTTTCACTATTGCATGATGATAGGATGATAGACGAAGTTTAACATAAACCGGATCCCAAGTCTTAGATGTGTATCTTATGTTAATTCATGGTTAACCAATGGGGGATTATATTTGTGCAGTGGTTGAACTTATGTCTTAATAATTCCCTTGTTTTATCTTAATTGGACTTGGGATCAATCACTAGGGGTGTACTTTCTCATGTATATGGTTGCATGATGGCTCTATACATAGCTATATTTTTTCCGCGTTTAAACATTGTTTTTCATCAAGCAATTGAATAGAATCTCTCTAGTCTAGCCACTAATGACTAACTATTGCAAAGATATGTAAACCATTGCTTTGAATTGTGTTGTGCGGGAAATCATGCTTTTTAATGCAAAAAAGATTCATAAATTAAGCTTTCGAGGAAGTCCATAACGAGCACTGGTATGGGTAGGGCCCGCCTATATGGCCCGCCCGTACCATGTGGCAGCGGCTTCATCTCGTCAAACCCTAGAACTTTCGTGAATACGCCTATATATTTGCAGGTCCCAGCCGCCACGCAGAGGGCCGCCATTCTCAAATTGCATCACAACACCACCAAAGGATATCCACACCATAGTTCATCCCCATCCATTTTACATCCTCTCCATTAGACATAGCCATTACTTTATACTTGAGATCTCCATGTGATTCATAGACCATTGTAAGAATATTTGATTTCAATCTAAGTATTTTGCACGATGTTTTCTATCCTTGATCTTATTGTTATGAGTGACTAGTCCTCATGGGTTGTGGGTTGGGGAGAAACCTCGCAACAATTATGTGCATCTAATCCATGGGAGTATTGTGTATTGTTTGAGTAAGGGATTTTTGTATCTTTTGTTTCTTTGTTTCTTGCCTCGATCTTTGGACTTGTAGGTACCCAAGACCCCCGAGATCGATAAAAGCTTGAGGTGAGATACTTGGCTAGCGGCAATCTTATAGGACACCCAGTGATAGAAAGGGTTAAACGATCTTCACTTAGCAACCCATTCGGGAACAACATCATCATCTCTACTTAAGGGTTTGATCTGTGTTTTTCACTTAATAACTATTTGTAAACTGGTTGAATCAAAAGGATATTTCTATGCATGTGGCTCGGAGGGGCTTTAGTATATTAGGATGTGCTGCCCACAAAAGTTTATCTGTATTAAAATATTAGACATGACTATGCCTATTATTATCTTTTATCACATATGATGTGCAGTTGTAGGTGGATCTTCAACTCTGGCCTATCTCCATCCATTAAATCAACCCACGTTATAAAGTAAACTAGATTGGTCTAGTAAACAAAAGTAGAACAAAAAATTAAAGTCTTGTAGACTTGTCCTTTTTAATTCCTTTTAGCGTTGTTTCCCATGGTTTGACTAAACCTAGATCTATTAGGGAAAAAGGCTATTATACTACATCCATGAATCCAGATCAAAGGTATAAACCCTTTTTTTGGTGTAGTTCCCAGGGAGGCAATTCGCTATCTTGATCAGGTCACTAGAGACCTTGTTTTTAATTTTATTTTTGTTTGTAGTTTATTTCTGGTTATGATTTTACTTTCTTGTTATATATTTGAAAACCTAATAAATAGTTACTTGTTTTTTTGATTCTTTTACTTTAAATATAAAAAAAGAAAAGAGCCATGGCTCAAAAGAAACTTGGGGAGTATGCTAGTCCTACTGGGGATTTTATTCATGTACCTATTACTCAGCGCAATGTTGATGTGGAAGAATATGAAATTAAGCCTAATCTTTTAGGTTTGGTTCAGTAGAACCAATTTGGAGGCTCATCTTCTAAAGATTCAGGTTTGAATCTAAATACTTTTACTAAAATCTATGACATAATGCGTATTAAGGATGTTGATCCAAATGTTGTTAAATTATGTTTGTTTCCTTTCTCTCTAAGAGGAAAGGATAATGACTGGTTGCTAGCTCTACCTAAAGGAACTATTACATATTGGTAGGAATGCACTAATCTCTTTATGACTAATTTTCCCCAGCTAATATCCAACATTACAAGTTTTAGACAAGAAGACCACGATCCACTAGCGCATTCATGGGAAAGGATGAAAGAAGCTGTAATAAACTGTACTAGTCATGGGATGGAAGAGTGGCTTATATTGCATTTATTTTATAATGGCCTTAACCCAATGTCTAAGCCTATGCTAGATACTACAAAAGGAGGAACAATCATGGGAAAGAAAAGTGAGTGTTGCAAAGAAGTTACTTGATGATATGCAAAACAACCATGCCCAATGGCATGTGGAAAGAACCCGGAAAAGGGTGATTTCAATCACCGAGGCTCTATAGAAAAGGACAAAAACTTTGGAGACACAGTTGGCCAAGGTAGCTGAGAGCCAATCTCTCATACTGGGAAAATTCACTAGAAAGCCCGAGCCAAATCCGGTAGAAGACCTCAAGATGATGAGGGTGGAAATGAATGAAGAGAAGCCTAAAGAGCTAGATTATAGTAACGCGCCAACATCTGAATACACCAATGAAAGATATTTTAAAGATGATCAACGTAAAGAATCTCGGTCTAGAACAAGGTAACGGTGCTACATACAAACAATTTATATAACAAGTAGCATCTAAAGTTCGAGAATTAAAAATGGAGTATAAGAGACTAGCTGATAAGCTTACTGCTAAACTAGATGATATATTTGAGCCCACTATTAAAACTAAAATTGGTATTGATGAGATATTTGCACTTTGTGATCTTGGTGCAAGCATCTCAACAATTTCCTAGAGTATATTTGACAAGTTAAACTTGGGGCCTTTTAAAACCAATGAAATAAGACTCCATCTTGCTGATTCAACTTATAAACAAGTTGTTGAGATAAAATAAAATATAGCTGTTGAAATTAAAGGTAGTCCTGCTCTTATTGATCTTGTTATAGTGGACATGCATGAAGATCAAATAGCACCTATAATTCTAGGTAGGCCATTCCTAAGAACTACTAAAGCTTTAATCAATTTACATGAAGGTAATGTGAGAATAGAACTACCGTCTAGAGATCCTTTATAGTACACTTCCCTAGAAAAAAGGCCAAACCTAATAATGATAATGATGATGGTATAATCACACTAAAAGCCTATTACTTTGGAGTAGGTGTTCCACTCACAAAACCTAAATGATCACCATATGGGTGAAGCTAATTGACCTTAACTAGAAGCGCTTCATGGGAGGGAACCCATGTGAAATAAAAGTCTTTATTCGTGTGTTAACTTTTTTGTTTTGTTTTTTTGTTTTTTTAATAAAGAGTGTTTAAAAAGTCCTCTGGAGAGAGGAGAAGAAAATAAGTTAATACTCAATATTTTATTAACTAACACATGGCCTTATGGTATTGATTTTTTTATGAAGTATATTTGATGTTATTTTGTCATTTTCTAAGATGTTCAAAGGCGCGCGAAGCTACGAAACAAATTCCACAAGTTTTTAAGCTTCTAGGTCACATAACGAACACTGGTCCAGCCGAGAGACCCCGTACCGTGCGTCTGTACCACATCGCAGCTCTAGGACTTAGAAGTGTTGATTTTTTCGTAGGACGCAGTGGACGTAACGACTGTAGGGTTTATTGCATGGAAAACAAAAAATCTATCACAAGAACACATAAATTCAAGATTCAATCTATGGCAAAGACAAGATGTAATCCGCGAGATCGGTGCAACGAGATTGAAGAGAACTAACCCTCATAGATCCAAAGAGTTTAACGAGATCCGATCCTCGTGGTTGATGTAGTCGATCACTTGCCGATCTCCGGCAGCGCTTCTGTAACATCCCAATTTCCGCAACCCTGATCTTTTGTCAAAAAGGCAAAAATCAGGGGAAAAAAACTTTTTCTTGCTAAGAGTTGCAATGCCTGTTCCTTGATGCTTGTGTTTATATAATAGGTCATATATTGCTTACCTCAAGCTAGGCTTGATGGTAACCTTAGTAGTAGTTGATAAGTTTGATTAGTTGAATTGCCTTGATCTGCTGTTTGCTTTGTTTGCTTAGGAAGTAGCATGAGCCAACCTAGGAGCTCATCCTTAAATACCAAAGAAATAGTTGAGATCATCAATCTCAAACTAAGCATCCCAAAACCAAACCTACCTTAGTCACCAAGTGACTCTCTAGTGCCCTTAACAAAATCTTCTCTGAGCTAATCCTTGTATTAGCATCCCACTCCTCAAATACCAAATACATGGATGAATCCCTCATACTTATTCTATACTTCAATATCATCCATTGATGATAAGTATAAACCTTTGCATCTCTCTCAAATGTCTCCCTATCTCATACTAGTCCCAAAACCACTAGTCTGCCAAATTTGGCTAAGTCTGAAACCGTTAACTAGATTAAATCTTTGGAAGTCCCTCTACTCCAATCTATGTGCATCCCTGAGAAATCACTTGACCCTTCTTGTAGTACATCATTAGTACTACCAAGGCCCACTCTTTCCCTTGGCTAAGGCATTCTATCTCCCACTCATTCATGATGATTTTGTAGCCAAGATAATAATCTTTTCTGCAAATCTTATCATCTTTCCCACTTTGGCAGAAGCTCACATCTATATGCTACCTCCTCTTGACCAACTCTTTGCATGGTTATGATATACTAACCATGTTCTATCAATCCATACTTCACTTCATTCCATCGGATCCCTATGCTTCTTAAACCCTCATGGTTTATGAGGCATCGTGACAATCCTGCTATGGCAGCCTTGTTTTCAACAAAGTTTGCCATCTCCACTATATCACCTCAAATACAACCAAGCCCAACTCTTGGAATCTTGATCATCTATATAACTTTGTATATGCATTCATTTGTCCCTTGTATCAAGGTGAACTCTGAGCTCACCCAGCCATCCATGTTTAGGTGACATAATAATAATAAAACCCTAGATCCCCTAATCCTTGTTACTTTCCAAAATCCATCTTGTTTTGCAATAACAAAGGTTAGCTATGATAGATAAATCTTGTTGACATCATCCACCTTGATATAAACATTTTCCAAATAATTCCCATAATTATTTGGAGTCTAAAACTATTTAAATTCCTTTAATTACTAAATCCTCAAAACCTTGTCTATAAATACATGTTCAATTTCCTCCAAACCACCTTGCCAACTCAAGGCACCTTTGATTCTTACATATCATATCTTATCTTCCCAACTCAAAAATAAATATTCTTGAGATCCTTTATTATTTCTTTTTCCATTTTTCTTAAATGGCAGAAACAAGAAATAGTTCTTTACAAATACTTTCCCATCTCAATAAGTTCCAATAAAATTCCCCAAGGTGTAATATGATATTTAGTACCATCTCACACAAAAATCCCACCTTGCCTAATGTAAAAATGTCACATTAGCTTCTAGAAATCATTTCTGCATATTTTGAATAAATGCATTTAAATGGACTTATACTCTTTAGAAAAATCCCAAACAATTTAGAGGGTGATGTATTGCCCCTATCCACACACCAGTACTATCTCCCCATGTTTCCCAATGCAAAATTTTCAAAATCCTTCACAAGCTCTCATGTGATCAAATTTTGCAAAACCATCAAAACATGACCTAAACCCCTTTTCCACCTAAATCAAAGCTTCTCAACTAAGTCTCTCCATCCCCAGCACACACCCCTGGTCGATCACCACTGTAGCATCACTTTTTACCTTTGTCTCTTATGTTTGGCTAGGAAGGAGACAAAGACCAAGTCATGTCTTGCCCATAAATTACTTCTTATAGCAGCCACCCCTCCACACCTCTCTGCCCCTACTCAACCTAGATCCCTCATACCACTCCCCCACCACCCACAGCAAGGAAATCCCCTAGTTTACCCCTCCCTTTCCCCTCAAATTGACATAGTCCACCAAGCGGCCAAGAGCCACCCCAGTGCCCTTTCTTCGACTCATTTGCCCCCTTCCTCCTCCACAGGCCCCTCTCTTCCCTCTATGCCTAGTGTCACATAAGAGAGAGAGAGCAAGCCTTGGCCATGGTTTAGATGGAGCTCGAGGTGCACTCCCCTTGGCCTCCCCTCCCCTTGCATGTAGCCTCCGTGTGATCCTCTACCCCAGATCTACCACCCCTCAGCTTTAGAGCTTCTCCCGTGCCATGTACTACCCTAGAGAAGGAAGGAGATAAGCCTCGGCCTCCCTCCCCAACCAAGAAAGGCTCTCTTCCCTTATACCCTCTTCCTTCACATGTCACACCACGAGGACCCCCTCTCTCTTCTGGTATTAACCATACCCTTCCCCTTCGTTTCGACAGGCCTCAGGTACCCTCTCTAGGGATCCCCGACGAGATCCGCACGACCGTCCTTGCGTAGGAACGATCCTGACGTCAAATCTCCCCGGCCTTCCTCCACCCTCAGGTAAGCCCCGTTCTAGGGTTTGAACCCCGCCGTTGCCTCCTAGGGAAGACGACGCTCCAGCGTCGTCCGTTCTCCTTGTAATCCAACGGCTAGCCTCCCTCGATACCCCTTTGGGCTCCCGCAGCAGTTGATAGGCGGGCCCTACCGCGCGGCCGCCAACTACCTTCCACGCGCGTGCACCTATGGCTAGATGGGCTGGCTGGTCCGCTAGGCAGCCCAGTCCGGTTCTGGATCTAGCCCGTTGACCTCCTCCCTCTTTTTTTTTCAATATTTCTTGCAGATCTGAAGTATGTCCTTAAGTTTAAATGCTAAATAAAATGGAAACCACCCTATTATGGCCAGGTCCAATTTTATTCTAAGAATCACATGATTTCTCCAACATGTAGCACAGTTCCTTTGCCAGTAATAATATTCCTCTTTTCATGATAAAATAAATGCCAAGAAGTGTATATTCCCACTAAATAAATCCTTCGAGAAGATCTATCAATCCAAAAAAATGTAAACCCTATTGGTAGTGCGAGGTATTGGCCATACCTTGCATCCCACTTTTGCCACATATTAAACTGCTTCCTAAAATAACCTTGATAAAAATAACAAAAATAGTATAATTATGCCTCTAAGAATTTCTCTAGGTCAAACCAATAATGGTTCTGACCTAATTCCAACTCTTAGAATAGATGTATAAAAATATCCCCCAAATTCTACAAGACCATAATTTATTTAGCCATTATTGAATTTTGGTGAATTAATCCTTTCTATGTATAAGAATTTCACCAATAAATTCATCACAATAGTTCTGCTTAGCCAAGTAGGGTGATTCCAATTTCTACAGGAAGGTATTATAAATACCTAACATGTACCATTAGAATCACATAAAAAACAATTATATATTTAATCTGGCAAAAAAGACAATTATCATCCAAAAATTACTTGGGGATTTTCCCAAGGGCATCCTGGTAATTATTTTGAAGTGATCCCAACATTACTTGAATCAGTCCATCAAATACTACCTAATCACCCAAGGAAATAATTGTTGGAACTCCAGAACAATTCTGGTGAATTATTTCCTCAAACTAGATTTTTAACCACTAGGAAATTCATATTAAATCAAAGGTAATTGATAAAATAGTGAAACCACTTTTTTTGCTTTCATTTTATGAATACCTTTATGATGATATCCTTTTTTTATATTGGTATCATGTAGAAATGGGACTTGTCCTAAAAAACCCCTCTTACCTAGTTTCTAGACCTAAAAACACATATGGATTTCATTCAATTGTTCCACGACAATTTCCAAATACTTCTAATCCATTCTCCCAAAGACCTACTGATTTGTAACATGTATTCATTATTTGCTTGCTATAGTTTAGATTGCTTGTATGCCTTGTGTTGAATGTGACTCTTGTTGTTTGCATTTGTGATCATCGACGATGATAGTTGCGATTGTCTGATGAGGATAAGAAGAGGTATATTTATCACTATTGGGTATTCTAGTATTCTGAAGAATTCCAAGGACACATTACCATATTACTAATCATTAGGCAAGCCACCTTCTTGATCATACTCCTTTGACCGACTATTTTACTTATGCATGTTTTATCTACTATTTATGAAAATTGCATGGTTTTACCTTATTATGTTTTATATGTGGGACTGTTTGTCTCCTCTAAACTATTACCATTTTGGTACCATTAGGTAAAACCCCTATGATGGAGCTGGAGGAAGCAGGATCACCCATGTGAGTGACCGAACGATACTATGAGCCTCTCATTAAAAGTGTCGGCTCTGAAGGAGCTGGGTTGCACTCCGCTTGGTCCGTGGATCCCGAGGTATCGGTGTTGAGAGGAACAACTCATAGGGCAGGGCCCGTGTCGAAGTGGACTTTCTGAAGGTTTTGTTTGATTATCCGAAACCCCGTTTACCGTGTGTAGCGGGCCGTGGTTGTATCCCGGCGAATGTATCAAGTTTTATGGGTAAAGTGTACAACCTCTGCATAGTGTAAATCTATTCAAATAGCCGAGTCCTCGGTCATGGAAGGTTGGGAAGGTTGCTGTAGAGAGGTGCTGTTTTATTTTCAAAACTGTTTTCATAAAACAAGTGTTTACAAAAACCTGGTGGTCTGTGGGACGCTAGACCTCGAGGAGGATAACCCGGTCAGTTGAGGACCATGGAGATGAAATAGGGTGACCCAGTCCTATTGTTTTAAAAAACTCTTCCAAAAAGTTCCAAAAATGTTTTACAAAGGATTTCAATAAAACAATGTAGGTGATATATCTACAAGAGAAAATAATTTATAAAAGAACCTCTTATGAAGCCATCCTACCACAGACATATTGCATATCCTTTATTATTGTTCTCTTAAGGTGGTTTGCGAGTACATTCAAAGTACTCACCGGCATTGTCCCTGGCTATTAACTGGGCCATATTCCTAGAAGAGCGCGGAGCAAGGAAGAAGCTGACGTCTATGCGAGATAGGGCGTATCTCCGAGTCGGGCACCCTGTTGGGTTATGGCTTGACTTGGGGTCCCTCACGTGTATAAGTTCTGCTGTTATTATGTATTTGAGCCCTTATGGGCATTATGTAAGTTTATGTATGTAAACATTGTTGTAATTGATGTTGTAATGGATGTATACTTTGATATATGTCGGTTATGTTCCATGATGCACTGGTTATGGGATCGTGGTGCTATGCATAAAAGGGATTCCCGGACCATAAATCTGGGGGTGCCACATCTTTCGCACTCGGTCACACGTATGGATTTGATGAAGATCTTCATCTCCCTGTTCTAGCGCGCAACCTAGGTATTAGATCCCCTCGGAATCCCAACAGCACGAGGCATGGTGGTGGTGGCGTAGGAGACAAATATGCAGGGTTTCACCTAAGCCGGAGTAGGACGGTGGAGGAGGAAGGAGGCTGGCGCCTAGAGTTGAGGTGAGGGAGGAGGGGTGAACCTCCACCCCTCTTTATATAGATGGGGGGTGGCGGCCAGGGTTCCCACCCATGGCCGAGTCCTTCCCTAACTCCTCAACTTGGCACACAAGCAAGGGAGAGGTGGGAACTTGCCTCTTTCCTTATTTAGGGTTTGACAAACTAGGGTTTGTCCCCAATTCCTTTGGTGGCCGAATTTTCCCCTTGGGATTTGGTGCGGCTGCACCTAGGGTTCCCCCACGGAATGCCTCAGCCCATGTGATCCCTCCTAGGGTGGTGGGCCCACAGGTGGCCCCTCTAGAACATTCTAGAAACTTCCGATCAAAATACCGAAAACATTTCTGAACCCCCAAAAACCACTTTCCTTATATGAATCTTATTCTCCAGACCATTCCGTATATCCTCGTGATTTCCTACATTCAATCTGAGACTCTGAACAACATTCAGTCTCCAACTCATATTCCATATCTACTTAAACAACATCGAACCTTAAGTATGTCACCCTACGGTTCGCGAAATATGCAGACATGATCGATACACCTCTCCGATCAATAACCAATAGCGGGATATGGAGATCCATAATGGCTCCCACATATGTAACGATGAATTCGCGATCAAATAAAGCATTCACATACGATACCAATTCCCTTTGTCGTGTGACACTTTACTTATCCGAGGTTCGAGCTTCGGTATCTCCATACCTAGTTCAACCTCGTTACCAATAAGTACTCTTTACTCATTCCATGACATGAAATTCCTTGTGACCTAGTCACATGATTGCAAGAAAATTGGATGACATTCCGCCAAGAGGGCCCAGAGTATATCTATCTGTCATATGGATGGACAAATCCCACTCTTGATCCATGCGCTTCAACAAATGCTTTCAGAATACCTAATGCCACCTTTATAACCACCCAGTTACAGAAGTGGCATTTGATGTCATTAGAGTACTCATCCGGTGACGGGGATTAACATGATCTCATAGTCGAAGGATTAGGTTACCATGTATCTGCAAGATTGTAGCAAAACAAACTTAATGACTTGATATTATGCTATGCTTACTTTGGGTGCGTGTCCATCACATCATTCTTCTAATGATATGACCATGTTATTAATAACATCCAATGTCCATGACCAGGAAACCATGATCATCTATTAATCAACAAGCTAGTTAAACAATAGGCTTACTAGGGACTCTTTTATGTTTACAAAACACACAAGTATTAATGTTTCCGGTTAATACAGTTATGGCATGGGATGTAAACGTTTATCATAAACATAAAGATATAATAATAACCAATTTATTATTGCCTCTTGGGCATATCTCCAATAGTCTCCCACTTGCACTAGAGTCAATAATCTAGTTTGGAAAAAACTTTGTGCATTCAACATCCATGGCTTTCTGGTGTTGTATATACACGATTGCTAGTGGTAAACATAATGTTCGGATCTGAAACTTCCAAGTCCATGTGTATTTGCATGTCTTCGCGTCTCTACGCATCACTCATTCTCCAATGAGATGGCATTTTATAAATTTGGTCCTTTGGTGATACCTTTAGTTCCTTGGTGTTAAAACATGTCGATACAATTGTCGTACAATATATCTTCATAATACTAGCCCCTGCGAACGACACCTAGTTTGATAACAAAATACTTGCACAAATGCCCTCTTTTGCTGCTTCAATAGCAGTCATATACTTAGCCCTTTTGTTATAGTACCTGCCACAATGTCTTAACTTTGGAACTTATCCAAATCCGTTATGGAACTTCCTTTCCATTACCTTGTGCCACCCTTATTTTAAATTGAGATAAACTTAATTTGTATCTTGCGACAAAACTAGTATCAGTGTAACACTTTACAATGAACCATCGATCTATTTTTCACCTCTACATAAATAACATATTCTTAATTCTTCCAAAGATCATAAGAATATCCTTACTATCATCCAATGAACATATTATGAGTCATTCTGGTATATGCTCATAACATTTAGAGAAAATGACATATCTGGATGTGTACATATCACAATATGATTGATCAAAATACTCTTTGTGATTTCATTCACCAAGTGTCAAAACACTTGAATCTCATTTCACTTACCAAGTGTCAATACACTTGAACCTTGATACAATCCTTCCTATGCGGCAATAACCTTTCTTGTTATTTCTATATTGAACTCTTTCAATATCTCATCTATGTACTTCCGGAACAACCATATTAGCGCCTCAATCTATCCACATAGACATTGATGCCTAATATTTGGGTTATGCCTAAGTCTTTCATCAAAAACAAACTTTTAACGAAATCCTTAACCTTGTGTCAATAAAAGATACATCATTTCCAATCAACAAGATGTCCTCCACATAATGTATTAGAAATATGTTTTAGCGCTCCCACTTAATTTCTTGCTAATGCAAGCATCTTCACCGTCTCCAATGAAATTAAACTCTTTTCACAGTTTCATCATGGTGAAGATTCCAATTTCGTGATGCTTACTTTAACCATTGAGGTTTGCATGCGCTATTAGCATCCTTTGAATTAACAAAACCCTTTGGATCGTGTCATGTACACGTCCTAGGTGACCATTCTATTAGAAGAACTTTGTTTTGTTTGTTCAACTACCACATACAAAAATTATATGTAGTAGTTGCTACATTAATCCGTATAGACTAAATATCGCTATGAAAGATCAAATATGGTCGTAGTCAATTCCTTGAACATTGTCGTAAACTCTTTCCTAACATGTTGACTATTTCATAGATGTGAAACATCCATGTCTATTTCTTTGTAGCTCCAAATACAACTTAAAGTTTTCACACCTTTCCAGAGGGTCTTCCAAGTTCAAAAACTTGGTTCTCGTGTATGGAACTATCATGGGTTTTATGGCTTCAAGCCATTTTGACAGAGTCAGGGCCCATCATCGCCTCTTTGCATGTAGTCGGTTCATCATTATCAAACAACTATGATTTACTCCCAAATCTTAGTATTTGATTATTTACCCGACCTACTTAGTTCAATAGGAATTTAGACCTTTGTGACCATAACCTTTGAGGAACTTGAGCCATGAGAATTTTTGCTGCCTCCGGGACACTTTCCAGCGCTGCGCAACTCAGCACATATTAGCTAAGGTTCAATGACCTTATCAAAGTTCTATTTTCCTCCTACTTAACTTTTGACGAAAAATTCCTTCTAAAGAAACTTGATGTTCTAAGCGACAAAAACTTTTGTCTTTGGTGTTATGGAGGAATACTCAACGGTTATTTGAAATAACATAGAAAGACATGCTCATCCGATTTTGGTTGTAAACATTTTACTGATGCCTAGCATACCAAAATTTAAGAAAGGACAACTTGGGTTTTATCCCAAACCATAACTTATATGGTGTCATTTCAACGGATCACGATGGTGCTTTTTTCATTGTAAAAGCGATAGTCACTAAAGCTTTTAATCTTTAAAATATAATGGTAGTTTTATAACTAACACCTTTGATCTCACCATGTCAAACAAGGTTTCATTGCATATCTCGAACACTCCATACTCCTATGGTGTTTCTATTGGACATATGCCCTAGAGGCAATAATAAAGGTAGTTATTATTATATCTTTGTGTTTATGATAATGTTTACATTCATGCTATAATTGTATTAACCGGAAACATTAATACTTGTGTGATTCGTAAACTTATTAGAGTCCCTAGTAAAGCCTCTTTATAATACTAGCTTGTTGGTTGATAGATGATCATGGTTTCCTGATCATGAACATTAATATGTTATTAACAACAAGATCATATCATTAGGAGAATGGTGTGAAGGACATACTCCTATAGATAAGCGTAGCATAAAGATCAAGTCATTTCAATAGTTTGTTTGCTATAAGCTTTTAGATACATAGTAACTTAATTCCTTCGACCATGAGATCATGCTAATCACCATTACCGGATGGATGCTTTGATGACATCAAACACCACTTCATAACTGGGTGGTTATAAGGGTGGAATTGAGTGTTTGGAAAGTATGTGTTGAGGCACATGGATCAAGAGCGGGATTTGTCCATCCATATGGCGGATAGATATACTCTGGACCCTCTCTGTGGAATGTCATCTAATTATCTTGCAGGCATGTGACTGGCTCACAAGGGATCACATATCACAGGAACGAGTTGTTGGGCCATGTAGAGATAAAAAAACTTTTTCCTCTAACACGGTGATCCCAAGATCTATCTGAGGTAGAAAGCCACGAGGTTTAACACTAGACGCGCAGTTGCGGTTTAGTGATGAAGCGCGTCAGTTGAATGCAGTGTAGTCCCTACGATCCGATCGTCCTGGTGCTGATCGTACAACACCTTTGCTGGTATCCACGGGTACAAGGAGGAGCACCGGCAGCTAACTTCTAGGTTCGTTACGATGGCAGGACCGCTATGCAGCTAGGGTTTCGAACACATGGAATGACCTAACCGATCAACGATTAACCCTTCTGGGTTACTATGCTCCACTGTATATAGGGAGTGAACATGGGCTCCACTCACGTGGCCCATTCACTAAAGCCCATATAATACCAGTCACCGTGAGTCCGACTCACTAACTCATTCCAAATCCGGCTCAGGTCCAACCCAACCAGATTTCCGGTTCAGATCCAATCCAAACTTGCTCCCGCTCTTAAGTGTGTAACCCCGCAGGCTCATGGCTACTTGGACACGATTAGGGTCCGACTCTCAATCGATCAGTCGGTAGCGGCTCCTAGCAGAACTTGCCAACTTCCAAGTACCAAAGAGTCATGACGACTTGCCTTTCCAATGCGACTTGCGTCTGAGTCCCTTTTGCCTCACGATATACCTTGTTAGAATATAGGCGAATAATTTTCATCCCTTAAATAGTTCGACTCTCTTCTCGATCTGAGATAAGTGATTCATCTGACTAACTCTTAGTCGATCGCCTCGGTTAACACATAACCGAGTCATGCTTGGCCATGCTTTCCGAATCATATCATCCTAGAGGGCCTAGAGAATATCTTTCCAAGTGGAGGGGCAAAATCCCATCTTGGTTATTCACATCACCCGAACTCTGCCTTTATAATTGCCCAGTTATGGATCAACATTTGACAGAACCTAAGTTGGTGCTCCTCAACTCGGACTGTGCTATAACCTTAGGTCTAAGGATTACATTGATTGAGATATACAAATGACAACTTGTTCGTTGTACCTCAATATGGGTCAATCCGACTCGCTAAACTCTTTAGCCAAAACTGTGTAAGTCGGAATAGCATCTCCATTCCCATGACGAGTGGAACCGAGTCATCAAGCCGACTTTCACATTGGTCTAATTTGTGTGTCCAGCACAACCTCAATGACCAAGGATATTTAGTACAAACAACATGAATGTATAGTTCCACAACTGAATCATATATTCAATGATATACATCAGATTCTCATACAAGGACAACTTAATAACTTTATGAATACAATGGGAAATATCATCATACATGATTGCCTCTAGGGCATATTCCCAACAGTCTCCCACTTGCACTAGAGTCAATCTTCCGACATCACATGTCTAAGCATCTAATGCCCATGGCTCTCAGGTGCGCCTCATGCTTTGGCTGTGGTAACGGCTTTGTCAACGGATCCGCAATATTTTCATCCGTGTGTACCTTGCATAACTTGATATCACCGTGATCCACAAAATGGCGAATTAGGTGGTACCGCATGAGTATGTGCTTGTTCTTCTGGTGTTGTCTAGGTTCCTTGGCTTGTGCAATAGCACCATTGTTGTCACAATACACATCTAACGGATTGGACGACCTGAACCACACCAAGATACATGAGGAAATTCCTCATCCAAATAACTTCCTTTGCTGCCTCCGAGGCGGCAATATACTCAGCCTCTGTTGTAGATGTAGACACAGTCTCGTGCTTGGAACTCTTCCAGCTCACATCACCTCCATTTATAATAAACACGTATTCGGATTGTGAACGAGAATCATCAGAGTCGGTAAGATAACTCACATCCGTGTAACCCTTTACACTGAGTTCATCTTCACCACCATAAACCAAGAACATACCCTTAGTCCTTCTCAAGTACTTTAGGATATTTTTAGCCGCTGTCGAGTGGATTTCTCCAGGATCGGCCTGGTATCTTCTCACAACACTTAGAGCATATGAAACATCCGTCCTAGTACAAATCATGGCATACATGATGGATCCGACTGCAGAAGCATATGGAATCGCACTCATCCGACTTCGCTCATCAGTTGTCGAAGGACACTGAGTCTTGCTAAGTTTTACACCATGGGACATCGTTAAGAACCCCTTCTTAGATGATTCCATGTTGAACTTATTCAACACTTTGTCCAAATAAGTACTCTGACTCAATCCAATGAGCCTTCTTGATCTATCTCTATAGATCCGGATTCCGAGGATGTATGTTGCCTCACCCAAGTCTTTCATTGAGAAACTCCTTTCCAATGATTCCTTGGTTTCTTGCAACATCTGGACATCATTTCCAATCAGTAATATGTCATCCACATGTAAGATTAGAAAGTTTACTTTGCTCCCACTAAAATTCTTGTATAAACAAGAATCATGATCAATCTTGATGAAGCCAAACGATTTGACTACCTCATCAAAGCGAATATTCCAACTCCAAGATGCTTGCTTCAACCCATAAATGGATTTCTGAAGTTTTCACACCTTGTCAGCATTAGACGGATCGACAAAACCCTCGGGCTGTATCATATACACGTCCTCGGTTAAATTTCCGTTAAGGAAAGCTGTTTTGACATCCATCTGCCATATCTCATAGTCGAAATAGGCCGCTATAGCTAACATGATCCGAACTGATTTAAGCATCGCTACGGGCAAACAATTCTTGTCATAATCAACTCCTTGAACTTGTCGGAACCCCTTCGCGACAAGGCGTGCTTTATAGACGGAAACATTTCCATCCATATCAGCTTTCTTCTTAAAGACCCATTTGCACTCGACGGGTCTTGCACCGTCTAGCAGATCAACCAAGTTCCAAGATTGATTTTCATCCATGGACTTTAACTAGGATCTCATGGATCCAAGCCATGACTCGGAATCAGATCCCACCATCGCTTCGGAATATTTTGCCGGCACATCATTGTCTAACAGTAATACATCACAAACAGTTCGTAATCTCGCCGATCTTCGTAGTACTGGTGCTGCTGCCAGCTCAGCTACCACGACCGGCTCAACCTCCAAGGTTTTTTCCGACTCGCTACTATCAGGTTCCTCTCGAATTTCTTCGAGCTACACCGTGCTCCCACTGACTCCCCGACTGAGAAACTCTTACTCAAGGAAGACACTGTTTCGAGCGACAAACACTTTGCCCTCTTCTCGGTTGTAGAAGTAGTAACCCAAGGTTTCCCTCGGATACCCCACGAAAATACACTTATTTGACTTGGTCGTAAGCTTGTCCGACTGAAGTCGCTTGACAAATGCTTCACAACCCCAAATCTTAAGAAAAGACAAACTCGGCCTTTTGCCTGTCCACATCTCATGTGGTGTCTTCTCTACCGACTTTGATGGTACTTTGTTTAGTGTGAACATCGTTGTTTCTAGACAATAACACCAAAATGATAAAGGAAGATCTGTCCGACTCATCATTGATCGTACCATGTCCAACAAGGTTCGATTTCGCCTTTCTGAAACACCATTCCTTTGCAGCGTTCCTGGCGGAGTAAGTTGAGGAACTATTCCACAATTTTTCAGATGGTCATCAAACTCATGGCTCATGTACTCGCCTCCTCGGTCCGACCGAAGAAACTTTATTTTCTTGCCGAGTTGATTCTGTACTTCATTCTAGAATTCTTTGAACTTTTCAAAGGCTTCCGACTTATGTTTCATCAAGTAGAAATATCCATACCGACTCAAATCATCAGTGAAGGTAATGAAGTACTCATAACCACCCCTGGATGTCGTGCTCATTGGTCCACATACATCACTATGTACGAGTCCCAACAAGTCAGACGCCCTTTCACAACTCTTTGCAAAAGGTGTCTTGATCATTTTGCCGAGTAGGCAAGATTCGCATGTCTCGAATTACTCCAAGTCGAACGAAGTTAGGAGTCCATCATCTTGGAGCTTCTTCATGCTTTTCCAACTTATATGCCCAAGCCGACAGTGCCAAAATTAAGTCATATTCAGATCATTCGGTTTCAACCTTTTAACATTTATGTTATAAACCGACTCACCATCAAGATTCAAAATAAATAACCCATCCTGGACGGGTGCAAAGCCATGAAACATATCATTCCAATATAAATAACAACCATTATTCTTGATATTCGACTCATAGCCTTGCCTCATCAAACATGAAGTAGAAATAATGTTTCGACTGAGCACTGGAACATAATAACAATTACTCAGTTCCATAATGAATCAGGAAGGTAAATGAAGCTGCATCATGCCGAATTCCAATGTAGAAACTCTTTCTTTGTTGCCGACTCGAATATCAACCTCGCCTCTTGCTATGCTCCTAGTTCTTACCAGTCCTTACAACGAGTTGTAGATGTGTATAACTGATCCGGTATCATATACCCAAGAACTATTAGGTGCATCAGCAAGATATATGTCTATAACATTGCAAACAAGTGTACTTGAGTCGTAAGTCATACCTCCACTCTTGGCTTTGTCGACCAAGTACTTGCTGCAATTCCTCTTCCAATGGCCATCCGCCTTGCAGTAGAAGCGAGTGGACCTGGCTAAAGGAGATGGCTTAGTCCCTGAGGAAGCGCTTGGGACTGGGTCTTGAGCCTGCTTTCCTCCTGACTTAGCCTTCTTCTTAGTCCAAGAACTCTTCTTGAACTTAGCCTCATTCTGCACCATCAACATTTGACTGGTGCCCTTCTTGAGATCCGCCTCTGCCTGCTTGAGGATCCCATGTAATTAAGTGAGCTTCTTAACCATACCATGCATGTGGTAGTTCAAAATGAACTGCCCATATGCACTAGGAAGAGAGTTCAAAATTATATCCGTAGTGAACTCTTTGCTAATGGGGTAGCCAAGCCTCTCCAGAGACTACACATAACCAACCATTTTGATCACATGCGGACTCAGTGGATCACCATCATTAAGCTTGCAACTCAGCAAAGCCTAAGAGACGTGATATCTCTCAGTCTTAGCCTGAGCCTGGAACATACTTTTGAGGCTTTCGATCATATCGTAGGCATCAACATTCTCGAACTGCTTTTGCAAGTCCGGTTCCATGTGATCAAGCATAAGACAACTAATATCCATGGACTCATCATTAGCCCGACGGTAGGCATTGGTGGCAGCGATAGTAGCATTCTCATTCGGCTCATCTAGAAGTGGGTTGTCTAGGACATGGTCCTTCTTTTCTTGTTTGAGAACAATTCTGATATTTCGATACCAGTTGGTAAAATTAGTGTCGTTCAGTTTATCTTTCTCAAGGATGGTTCTCAAAGAAAAACCAGATATCTGAGATTGACTGCTACTCGATGCCATGATCTACAACAGAAATATGCAAAAACACTTAAGACATGTATTCATAAAAGAGCAAGCATATTAAACACTTTAATATTTTATGCTCCCACTAGAACCAACACTCCTCCGATGGTTACTTAGTGATTTAGGATCCTAAATAAGCAAGTCGGCTAGTGAGATTTAGCATCACCGCTAGCCGCCAAGTGATCTAGGTAGACAACTCCTTGTTATTCGCATCTGATACGACTCCTGTTGGTCGGGTGGCATCACATGCCCCGGATCCCGTACAACTTTTTCTTGAGCCCCACAACCATTGTGATAGACCTGTCTAGCTTACCGAGTGTTTCTGCAGTAAGAGTATGACTTGAACCCACCTAGTCGAAAAGAATTGGCAGCACCTCAATTTTATGAGCCCACTACCAAAAATGTCCCACTTGTGATGGTGCAAACACTAGCGGGAAAACCGACTAGACCTTCTTTGAGGGATTAGGTTTTACCGACTATCTAATAGAGGTAAAACATAGACATATCAATAGCACAAAATAAATCAAATATAATGTGAAATGGTATGGCTCTCTTCATGGCGATATCCAAATCCACAAATCCTGTAATCCGACTCATGCCAACTCTTGTCACTTGTCGTCTTACCCCATGTCGCCGACATGTACATCGCCTTGCATGCCATCCGGGTTCTCCACATAGCTACACTAGCTTAGTAAAGTAAATTACATGGAGAATCCGACACGCAGGTTGTTATACAATAAAATGACAACACCTAGGCTCCAGCCGGCTGACAAAACCATGATTCACAGATCACGTATGGATTACACACATACATCACATTCACATGAATAATACCATTCACAAATTCCTGAAAAAACAAGTTATGCATAGATACGATATCTACCGGCGTTGTGAAAATCGCAACGACGTCTAAGGCGCTACAACAGGGCGAATCTGGCGGTCCCGGTCTACCCCGATGGCGGAAACCGACCTGTAGGGGTATGTCGTTCTACGACCTCAGCAGTACGATCACGGAAATCAGATCTACTATTCCCCGAGTACAATTGATCCAATCAACAACATACAAAACCGATCTATCTCATAGATCGACCACCAAAACAGCACATAGATCTAATCTACAGCCAACCGTATATCACATATGCGAGATCTCGAGCCTAAAACCAGAAGCTATCGCTCTGATACCATTGTTGGGCCATGTAGAGCTAAAACAAAACTTTTTCCTCTAACGTGGTGATCCCAATATCTAGGTGAGGTAGAAAGCCACGAGGTTTACCACTAGACGCGCAGTTGTGGATTAGTGATGAAGCACGTCAGTTGAATGCAGTGCAGTCCTTACGATTCGATTGTCCTGGTGCTGATCATATAGCACCTTTGTCGGTATGCACACGTACAAGGAGGAGCACCGGCGGCAAACTGATAGGTTCGTTACGATGACAGGACTGCTATGGAGCTAGGGTTTCCAACACATGGAATGACCTAACCGATCAATGATTAACCCTTCTGGGTTACTGTGCTCCACTATATATAGGGAGTGAACGTGGGCTCCACTCATGTGGCCCATTCACTAAATCCCATATAATATCAGTCACCGTGAGTCCGACTCACTGACTCAGTCCAAATCTGGCTCAGGTCCAACCCAACCAGATTTCTGGTTCAGATCCAATCCAAACTTTCTCGCGCTCTTAAGTGTGTGACCCCGCAGGCTCATGGCTACTTGGACACGATTAGAGTCTAACTCTCAATCAATCAGTCGGTAGCAGCTCCTAGCAGAACTTGCCGACTCCCAAGTACCAAAGAGTCATGACGACTTGCCTTTCCAATGCAACTTGTGTCTGAGTCCCTTTTGCCTCACGATATACCTTGTCAGACTATAGGCGAATAATTGTCATCCCTTAAATAGTCCGACTCTCTTCTCGATCCGAGATAAGTGATTCATCCAACTAACTCTTAGTCGATCGCCTCGGTTAACACTTAACCGAGTCGTGCATGGGCATGCTTTCTGAATCATATCATCCGAGAGGGCCCAGAGAATATCTCTCCAAGTGGAGAGGCAAAATCCCATCTTGGTTATTCACATCACGCGGCTTGATTCTCAGTCGACCCAAACTCTACCTTTATAGCTGCCTAGTTACGGATTAGTGTTTGACAGAACCTAAGTCGGTGATCCTCAACTCAGACTATGCAATAACCGCAGGTCTAAGGATTACATTGATTGAGATATACAAATGACAACTTGTTCGTTGTACCTCAATATGGGTCAATCCGACTCGCTAAACTCTTTAGCCGAATCTGTGTAAGACGGAATAGCATCTCCATGCCCATAACGAGTGGAACCGAGTCATCAAGCCGACTTTCACATTGGTCTGAGTTGTGTGTCCAGCACAACCTCAATGACCAAGCATATTTAGTACAAACAACATGAATGTATAGATCCACAACCGAATCACATATTCAATGATATACATCAGAGGCTCATACAAGGACAACTTAATGTAGAGGTCCCAACCTTTAATAAGGTAGATATCCCTATGTTTACAATGCTAGTCCCTAGATCAATAGCTAGCATCCATAGTTAAGATGTAATATCAAGAAACAAAGGTCATAATACAAATTTATAACCAGGAATAAAATAATTCATTACATCTTACATAGATCATTTGGTATCTCATTACAATGCAGCATAAATAACTATATAGCAAGGAGTCCTTCATCCTCAAAGTGCCACAGGCAATCATGTTGGTTGTAGACTTGTAATCCTAATCAACACACTTCACTAACATCAAACAAACCTGCAACATAATAAGTTATAGCCATAAGGGTCAATACATTTGAATTGTATTGGCAAGTGATACTATGGTAGTATAGTGGTAACTATCATCTATATGCATTTGGCTAAGAGGATCTTAGGCTTGCTTTGCTCAAAATAGATTTTCTTTATCAGTTGAAAACACTAAGTTTTTGTTTGGCAAAAATCACCCAAGGCATCTACCAATCATTGATTGAAGATCCTTTAACCCTTGTTCAACCACAAGTTTTTAACTTAGAAATTGGGATGAGGAGATTCTTGATAGATTCCATGTCTTGATGCTCAAATTGTCCATTGCCGGGGACACAGCTAAGTACTTAGATTTTACTCTCTCGAGAGGTGGTGCACTTTCCCCACGAGATCTTTTAGAAGCCTTCCCTTAGACCAAATGGACGCGTTCCCAAACCTATCATCCCCTACCACCAACTGTCCATTTGGCTAAGTTATTGCAACCTATATGATCCAGGCAGAGCCCATAATGCCAAGTGGCTGCACTTGAAGCTTCTCAACATTTGACATCTCAAATCTCTTTATTCCTGGGTGGCTTTCCACAAGTGTGATACACAAGGTTCACCAGTCCCCAGGCCTTGTGTAACCACTCAACATAAATCCATTCTCACCATTCCACCCAGGTGTTTCATTTACATAGTTGTTTTATTAAACAAAACACAAGTCATTGACTTAGAAATATTTCATAGCATGAATATAATCCACCCTTGTTTTCTACTAGCTAAGCTAAGCATGATAGTAGTAGGGATCCAAACTTAGGAAATTCTACTAAGGCATCATCTACTAGGATTTCCCATGGCATAGCATACTTAGTAAAATTCCATGCAAGTCCTACTCAAAATATCACTAATGCATAGTGAAAATGATGGGAAAAAAGTATGAAGCACCACTTGCCTTATTGGTAGAGAATATAAGTTCACTCCTTGATCTTGCAATAGTCCTCTTCAAATTTCACTATAATTCAATCAAGGCACAAATTCAATCTAGTATTCAACTCATAAAATAATAAAAACAAAGCAATGCATGCAAGCATGCCAAAGATTGTTTTATTTGGAAAAGTGGTTTCTAATAGGTTATAAACATTTTAACACACCTATTGGTCATTTATCAAAGTGGCAAAACCATTTGATAACAAGTTAGTAAAAATGGCCACTTTAAATCCCTTTTTGTTTTGCTAGAATTGATTTTATTCAAAGAATAATTTCTAGTGTTAGCACAAATGTTTTTAAACACCAAGTTTAGTTTTTATGGTCATAATGTTTTAAAACAATTCCATTTGCAAAGGGTTTCATCCAAATTCCATTTTAAAATCCATCACCTTTTATTTTGTTGGAAATGTCTTTAAACAAAGTAATAATTTTATAGGGTTCACCAAATATATTTTTAATTCCAAAAACTTGGTGTTTAGGGTCAGAGAGTTTAATTCAAAACATTTTCCAAAGGTTTTACTCAAAAAACATTTTTAAAACATATCCAACATTTTTATTTAACTAGAAATACTTTTATTCAAAGGATTAATTCCTAAGTGTCACAAACTATATTTTTAAATCCAAAAGTTGGTTTCTATGGTTAGTAGGTTCAAAACAAACCATTTACTAAAGATTTTATCGTAAAAAAAATTTTAGAATGAATTTTATACACAAAAGATGCCTAAACATGTTTCTGTAAAAACAAACAATTTTATTTATTTAAAATTTTCACCAAACCTTTTTCAGTAGGTTTTATTTATTTAATAGGGTGTTAAATAATTCACTTTTGAATTATTTGAACTATTTTAATATGATTTATTAATCATTTAAATTCGGAAATTGTCTTTATTCCAACAAAATCAAATATGGTTTTAATTCCATATAAATTTTATTCAAATAATTCTTTTAAGTTAATTAGATAGCTTTTTAATTCACTTTGGTAAATTCCGATTTACTATTTTCTCATGATTTAATTAATCATTTCTATTAGGGATTTTGTCTTCATTTAAATGAAATAGAATTTGGTTAAGGCCATATTATTTTATTTGAATATTCCTTATCCCTTTATTTCATTTAGATTATCTTTATTTCATTTACTTATGGATTTGGCCAAGATTTAATTTGTCTTTAAAATATTCCTTATTTATTTCTTTCTTTCTTTGTCTGATAAAATCCATATCTTTTTATTTATAGATCCAAACTTGGTGATTCCAATTTGTAAAATCTTATTTATATTTGTTTATCTTTTTAAATCTTGTTAGGATTATTTTTCTCACCATTTGGTATGGATTTTAGATAGGAGCTTTATTATTTCCTTTTACCTTATTAAATTCATAAACTTTTATCTATGGCTTCAAATTAAATGAAACCACTTTCTATGGTTTATAATATTTTTGTTTATCATTTTTGATCATTTATAAATGTTTTGTTGATAAATTTTTATATGGATCAAATCCATAGTCTTAGAGATCTTGGAAATGATTTTCTTCCATTAGGGTTTTGGTTTACTTTTCCAAATGTTTAAATTTCAAGATACATTCATTGATGAATGCATTTCACTTGATTTGAATTTTGTTGGATTCCATTTTATTCAAATTTGTTCAAGTTGGGTTTTGATGTTTCCATTTTGAAACAAAAAGTTTATTTTCACCCTAAATTTCAACAATTATTTATTTTGTTTATTTATTTTTCACATTTCAAAATTTGGAAAATTTTGGGATGTGACAGGCTACCACCCTTAAAATAAATCTCGTCCCGAGATTTGGGAAGACTAGAGGTTACAGGTTGGCTTCAAGGCAACTAGGGTACTACCACCCTTAAAAAGGTTTCAACTAGATTACATCTTGGCTTATTTGGGATCTTGATGTATCTTCTCTGGGCATTTGTTTGCATAATGGCCTAGCTCTTTGCATTTGAAACACATCACTTGGCTAATATCCTTCTTTTCCTTTGGTATCATTGCTTCTTGTTTGTTTCCTTGGTTCTTCTTCTTTTCTAGGCAATCACTGGCATAGTGTCCCATCTCTTTGCAATTGTAACATTGCAACTGGATTATGTCCTTCTTCTTCTTTTTGGGTCTGTCCAAAGCTAGGAGTTCTTCTAGTTCATGCTCTTCATATCTCACCTCAAAGGTGGGAAATCTTTCTCTCTTCTTGGGGCAATTACTAGAGATATGACCTTCTTATTCACAAGAGTAGCAACACTTTGTTGTCACTTTGGATTTGGCCTTATGTGGCATGGTTCTGAGTTTGCCTTCATCCTTCTTGGTAGATGTTGTTCCTTTATGGAGGTTTCCAAACATTTGATGCATTCCATCTTGTTTCATTTGTTGAACTATAGGATAGATGGGGCATTGGATAGGGACATGATCATTTCCTTCACATAGGAAACAAGTCACTTGAGATGTGGGGCATTGATTAGTTGGGTGTTTCTCTTCACAATTAGGGAATTGGTCCACATGCTCCTTAGAAGTGTGATCCATGTCTCCACAAATATTGCAAGCTTGAGTTCCTTCAATAATATCATCCTTGACATCATTGTTGTCACAATCTCCTTGGGGAGAGTTGCTTATCATGTTGATCATTGATTGGTCATCCTTTGCAACAATTGGGATTGGGTTTCCAAAAACTTTTGCAAGGTTGGGTCTAACTCATTGTCGTTGGCTAAAAAATGAGTTCACTTGACTCAACTGGGTTTGGTTTGCTAGTAGTTGTTCTTGTTGGAATTATGCCCTAGAGGCAATAATAAAGATGTTATTATTATAATTCTTGTTCATGATAAAGTTTATATTCCATGCTAGAATTGTATTAAGCGGAAACATTAATACTTGTGTGGTTTGTAAACAACACCGTGTCCCTAGTACGCCTCTATGGACTAGCTCATTGATTAATGATGGTTAAGGTTTCCTAACCATGGACATGAGTTGTCGATTAATAATGAGATCATATCATTGGGAGAATGATATGGTGGACAGACCCAAACTAAGCGAAGCAATTAGATCGTGTCATTGTGTTCGTCTTTGCGAAGCTTTTCTTATGTCAAATAATGTATTCCTTAGACCATGAGATAATACAACTCCCTGGTATCGGAAGAAAGCTTTGAGGTCATCAAACGTCATCCTATGAGAGGGTGATCATAAAGGTGTCTCTCAGGTGATCGGAAAGTATCTGTTGGGTTGTATGTATCGAGATGGAATTTGTCCCTCCCAAGTCGGAGATATACTTGGGCCCACTCGTGTCGATATCAACACGCTTGCAAGCATGTGGTTAAGGAGTTAATCACAAAGTGATATCGGATTACGGAACGAGTAAAGTACTTGCGTGAGCGAGATTGAACTAGGTATGGCTGCAAGCGATCGAATCTCGGGCAAGTAAAATATCGCGAGGCGAAGGAATATATATGGGATTGATTGAATCCTGGCATCGTGGTTCATCCGATATGATCATCGATGAATGTGGGAGTCAATATGGGTTTCAGACCCGCTGTTGATTATTGATAGAAGATCATGTACGCATATTCTCGAACCAAGGGTCACACACTTAACGTGTCTCGGCTAGGATAGATTGGATAATTGGTTTATGAGTTTTTGTTGAGTCTCGGATGGGATCCGGGACATCACGAGGTTCGGAGTGGTCGAGAATAAGATTCATATAAGGCGGTGCAGTTTTGGAGTTGAATTGTTCGGGTTAATCGGTATTGTCGGAAGCTTCTAGAACCTTCGGAAGGGCCAACGTGGCCACACCTTCCGGGAGGGCTTGGTCCTATGAGGGAGTGCCCTGGCGCATTGGGCCAGGGCACAACCCATAGGGCCCAGCCGCCAAAGAGGTTTTAACCTGGATAGACCTTCTAGAAGGGGGTTTCCTTGCCCCACTCTTCCTCCTTGGGGCCGGTTTGGGCTTAGGGGAGGGCTGGGGCTGCCCTCTATATAAAGAGGGTGGGGCGCACCAACCCCCACCTTCCCTCAACCCTAGCCGCCTGCTGCCCTTCCTCTCTCCCTCATTGCTTGTAGGCGAAGCCCTGCTGCAAAAATTCTCCGCCAATTGCACCGCGCCGTCGCGTTGTAGATCCAATCCATCTCTCCACCATACTTGCTGGACCAAGGAAGGAGGATACATCGAGGTGCCGCACGTGTGCATCTCACGGAGGCATCGCCACTTGTGGTGCTAGATCGGATCGGATCGCGAGGAGGAGAAGCGAGTACGACTACATCACCCACGTTAGAGCGTTCATGTCAGAATCTTCAAGGGTATGAAGATCTAATCCAATCTCTCTCATTGTTTGCATATCCTAGATTAGATCTTGGCTTTCCCTCTGTTCGCATCCATAGAAATTTTTTGATTTACTATGCCGCGAAACCCCATCAGTGGTATCAGAGCTAGATCTATGCGTAGATGTGTTTCACGAGTAGAACGCAACATGGTTGTTGCGGGCGTTGATGTTTTCTGTTGCAAGCCTCTTGTTTGTGTTCTTCTTATGACGCAGGATAGTGAGATTGAAGCGGTCCAGGCCAACCTTACGCGACGTCGTTCGCGAGACCGGCTCCGCACTTGACGTGTGGCTTGTTCCACACATGCGGCTGGTGGATGTCAGTTTCTCTCACTATAGTTGTCATGGGATTAACACCGGAGTTTGGCAACCATAATATCACCGTTGTGGATTTCCGTAGGTAAGAATCGTTCTTAGCATCTACTCCCATAAGCCACGTAAAACATGCAACAACAAAGTAGAGGCGTCTAACTTGTTTTTGCAGGGAGTGTTTTCTGTGATATGGTATGGCCCAAGATGTGATGTGTATATTGTATGCGATGATCATGTTTTGTAATGTTTCACGACTTGCATGTCGATGAGTACACAACCGGCAGGAGCCATATGGTTGTCTTTATAATTGTGTATGACTGCGAGTCAACTTCTTATCGCCATGTAATAGCTTTACTTTATCGCTAAGTAGTTAGCAATAATTGTAGTTGCTATTCGTGGTGGAGGCAATCATGGTGGAGTGATGGAGATCATGCCGAACGCACAAGATGGAGATCATTGCGAAGATTGGCTATACCATGTCACATAAAGTTATATGCATGTGATGTTTATCCTTTTATGTATCTTATTATGCTTAGATCGCGACGGTAGCATTATAAGATGATTCCTCATAAAGATCAAGATAAAAACGTGTTCTCCCAAGTATGCACCGTTGCGAAAGTTAACGTGTCCAAGCATCACGTGATGATCGGGTGCTATAGACTCTCGCTCACATACAGCAGGTGCAAGCCAGTTTTACTGCGGAAATACTTGGGTCTAACTTGACGAGCTTAGCATGTACGGACATGGCCTCGGAACACAAGAACCGAAAGGTTAAGCATGAGTCATATGAATGATATGATCGACACTGTGGTCCACCATTGAAACCACATCTCTTCTCGTGATGATCGGATTAGGTGTGGTGAATTTGGATCGTGTTCACTAAACAACGAGGGATGTTGAATTTAGTGGGAGTTCATCTAGTAATTTGATTAAGTTGAACTATTTATCATGAACATAGTCTAAATTGTACTTGCAAATACTGTAGATCACATGGCCAAGTCCAACTTCAACTTCAACGTTTTTGCTGAGAAGGAAAAGCTTAGAAACAATGGGTCTAACTTCACCAATTGGTTCCGCAATCTAAGAATCATTCTATCTGGCGGACAAAAGGACTATGTCCTTGGGAAAGCGTTAGGTGACCCCTCTGCAAATCGCTACCGTTGATGAGAAAGCTGTCTATCATCGTAAAGATGATTATGGTGTGATTAAGAGCACCATGTTGTTTGCTATGGAACCGAACTTCAAAATCGTTTTGAAGACTATCCCGCCCTTTGAGATTCTCGAAGAGTTGAAACCATGTTTGAGACTCAGGCCCGTTCGAGAGATATGAGATCTACGAGAAGTTCTTTAACCGCAAGATGGAGGAAGGGAGTTAGTTAGTGAGCACGCCATTAAGATGACGGGCTACACTCAACGCATTTGAGCAACTGGAATGCACGATTCCAGAGGAGCTCAAGATTGACAGGGTTCTGCAATCACTCCCTCCTAGCTACAAAAGTTTTGTAGTGACTCACAATCAAATTGGTTCCACCGATACGATCACCGAGCTCTTCGCAAAGCTGAAGGCCGCGGAAGTGGACATCAAAAAGGATAATCATGTGTTGATGGTCAACAAGCCCACCTTTAAGAAAGGTAAGGAGCAAAGAAGCCCTTCAAGAAGGCGGCAAAGTGCAATGCCCTGCTGAGAAGAAGCTCGTCTGGTCCCAAGCCGGACATCGAGTGCTTCTATTGCAAGGACAAGGGTCCTTGAAGCATAACTGTCCAAGTACTTAGCGACAAGAAGGCTGGCACCATCAAAGGTATATTTGATATACATGTTATTGATGTTTTCCTTACTAGCCCTCGTTGTAGTGCCCGGGTATTTGATACCCGTTCGGTTGCTAATATTTGTAACTCAAACAGAGCTACGGAATAGACGGCGGCTTGAGGGATGAGGTGACGGCGCGCTGGCAGCGGATCAAGAGTTGATGTGATGGCCCGACACGCTCTCCTTAGTTTTACCTTCGGATTAGTTTTAAACCTTAATAAATGTTATTATGTGCTGCGTTGAGCATGAACATTATTTCTGGATCGTGTTTATTGCAAGACGGTTATTCATTTAAATCGGAGAATAATGGTTGTTCTATTTATATGAGTAACATCTTTTATGGTCATGCACCTCTTATGAATGGTTTATTTCTTCTAAATCTCTAAAGGGATGAAACACACATCCATAACATTGAGGCTAAGAGATGCAAAGTAGATAGTGATAATACTACTTATTTGTGGCAATTTGTCGTCTAGGTCATATTGGTGTAAAGCACATGAAGAAACTCCATTCGATGGACTTTTGGAGTCTCTTGATTTTGAATCATTTGACACATGCGAACCATGCCAAATGGGCAAGATGATCAAAACCCGTTCTCCGTATGATGGAGCGAGCAACGGACTTGTTGGAAATCATACATACCGATGTATGCGGACCGATGAGTGTTTGACGACGGTGGATATCGCTATTTTCTCACTTTTACCGATGACTTAAGTAGATATGGGTATATCTATTTAATGAAACATAAATCTGAAACGCTTTGAAAAGTTCAAAGAATTTCAGAATGAAGTGGAGAAACATCGTAACAGAAAGATTAAGTTTCTACGATCCTATCGTGGATGTGAATATTTTAGTTATTATTTTCTCACGCATCTTAAAGCAAGTGGAATCGATACACAACTCACGCCACCCGAACACCACAGCAATGGTGTGTCTGAATGCCGGAATCGAACCCTATTAGATATGGTTCGATCAATGATGTCTCTTACTGATTTGCCGTTATCATTTTGGGGTTATGCATTAGAAACCGCTGCATTCACTTTAAATAGGGCTCCATCTAAATCCGTTGAGACGACACCGTATGAACTGTGGTTTGGTGCTAAACCTAAGTTGTCATTTCTTAAAGTTTGGGGATGCGAAGCTTACGTCAAGAAGTTGATGCGGACAAGCTCGAACCCAAAGCGAGAAATGCGTCTTCATAGGATACCATAAGGAAACTATTGGGTATACCTTCTATCACGTAACCAAGGCAAAGTGTTTGTCTGAAGAACGGTTCCTTTCTTGAGAAGGAGTTTCTCTCGAAAGAAGTGAGTGGGAGGAAAGTAGAGCTTGACGAGGTTATTGAACCTTCTTTTGAATTGGAGAGTAGCGCAGCACCTGAAATTGTTCGGTCGCTGCACCAACAATAGAGGAAGCTAATGACAAGGATCATGAAGCTTGGACGATGTCTTCTTGAGCGTCGCAGTCGACAAGGTCGCGTGCCCCTCCCGAGTGGTACGGCAACCTGTCTTGAATGTCTTGTTAGTAGAAGACGGTGAACCTACGAACTATGAGGAAGCGATGATGGGCCCAGACTCGAGAAATGGCTAGAAGCCATGAAATCCAATTGGGATCCATGAGCAAAAACCAAGTATGGACTTTGGTGGACCTCCTAGCACCGAAAGGCCGTTGAGTGCAAATGGATCTTCAATAAGAAAACGGACGCGGATGGTAATGTTACCGTCATAAAGCACGGCTTGTCGCAAAAGGTTTTCGACAAGTTCAAGGTGTTGACTACGATGAGACTTTCTCTCCGTAGCGATGTTTAAGTCCATTCGGACTTTATTAGCAATTGCTGCTTCATGATTATGAAATATGGCGATGGATGTCAAGATTGCGTTCCTCAATGGCAACATTGATGAAGAGTTGTATATGATGCAACCCAAGGTTTTGTCGATCCTAAGGATGCTCATAAAGTATGCAAACTTCAGCGTTCCATTTATGGATGAAGCAAGCATCTCGGAGTTGGAACCTTCGCTTTTGATCAAGTGATCAAGAGCTTTGGATTTGTTCCAAATTGCTATGAAGCTTGCATCTACAAGAAAGTGAGTGGGAGCTCGGTGGCGTTTACGGTACTATATGTGGATGACATATTGATTATTGGAAATGACATCAACATGCTTAACGATGTGAAGAGTTATTTGAACAAGTGTTTTCAATGAAAGACCTACGTGAAGCTGCTTATATATTGGGCATCAAAATCTATAGAGATAGACAAAGACGCTCGATAGCTTTAAGCCGAGTACATACCTAGACAAAGTTACGAAAAGGTTCGAATGGATAAGGCAAAGAAAGGTTCAAAGGCCTATGTTGTCGTGTAAGATATTGAGCAAGGCTCGGTCCAGCTACGGTAAATGATAGGAAACTATGAGCAAAGTGCCTTATGCCTCGGCCATAGGTTCTATCATGTATGCCATCTTGTGTACTAGACCGGATGTGTCCAATGCTCTTAGTTTGACGAGCAGATATCAAAGTGATCCAGAGTGGAACCTCGGACAGCCGTGAAGAACATCCTAAAGTACCTAAATAGGACTAAAGAAATGTTCTTAGTCTATGGGGTGATGAACAGCTCGTCGTAAAAGGTTACGTCGACGCTAGTTTCGACACCGACAAGGATGATTCCAAATCTCAGACATGATACGTGTATATTTTGAATGGAGGAGCTGGAGCTGGAGAAGCAAGCAAAGCGTGATCGCGGATCTATAGTAGAAGCGGAATACATGGCTGCAGAAGCGTCAAGTGAAGGAGTTTGGATCGAAACTTCATCATCGAGCTTGGCGTGGTTCCAAGTGCATTGGACCCACTGGAGATATTGTGTGACAACACTGGCGCCATAGCACTCGCTAAGGAACCAAGATATCATCCAAAGACCAAGCATATCAACCGCAAGTTTCATATAATCCGAGATTATATAGCAGATGGAGATCTGAAGATTAGCAAAGTACATACAGATCTGAATGTCGCAGATCCGTTGACTAAACCTCTTCCGCGTGCAAAACATGATCATCACCTTAGTGCCATGGGTGTGAGATTGTTGCCAAATGTAAACTAGATTATTGACTCTAGTGCAAGTGGGAGACTGTTGGAATTATGCCCTAGAGGCAATAATAAAGATGTTATTATTATAATTCTTGTTCATGATAAAGTTTATATTCCATGCTAGAATTGTATTAAGCGGAAACATTAATACTTGTGTGGTTTGTAAACAACACTGTGTCCCTAGTATGCCTCTATGGACTAGCTCATTGATTAATGATGGTTAAGGTTTCCTAACCATGGACATGAGTTGTCGATTAATAATGAGATCATATCATTGGGAGAATGATATGGTGGACAGACCCAAACTAAGCGAAGCAATTAGATCGTGTCATCGTGTTCGTCTTTGCGAAGCTTTTCTTATGTCAAATATTGTATTCCTTAGACCATGAGATAATACAACTCCCTGGTATCGGAAGAAAGCTTTGAGGTCATCAAACGTCATCCTATGAGAGGGTGATCATAAAGGTGTCTCTCAGGTGATCGGAAAGTATCTGTTGGGTTGTATGTATCGAGATGGAATTTGTCCCTCCCAAGTCGGAGAGATATACTTCGGGCCCACTCGGTAATCGATATCAACACCGCTTGCAAGAATGTGGTTAAGGAGTTAATCACAAAGTGATATCAGATTACGGAACGAGTAAAGTACTTGCTGTGAACGAGATTGAACTAGGTATGACGGTACCGATGATCGAATCTCGGGCAAGTAAAATATCACGAGACGAAGGGAATATATATATGGGATTGATTGAATCCTGGCATCGTGGTTCATCCGATATGATCATCGATGAATGTGTGGGAGTCAATATGGGTTTCTGCACTGCTGTTGATTATTGATAGAAGATCATGTCTGCATATTCTCGAACCCGAAGGGTCACACACTTAACGTGTCTCGACGCTAGGATAGATTGGATAATTGGTTTATGAGTTTTTGTTCGGAGTCTTGGATGGGATCCGGGACATCACGAGAGGTTCCGGAGTGGTCCGGAGAATAAGATTCATATAAGGCAGTGCAGTTTTTGGAGTTCGGAATTGTTCCGTTAATTGTACCGGAAGCTTCTAGAACCTTCCGGAAGGGGGCCAACGTGGCCACACCTTCCGGGAGGGGGCTTGGGCCTATGAGGGAGTGCCCTGTCCGCATTGGGCCAGGGGCACAAGGCCCCATAGGGCCCAGCCGGCCAAAGAGGGTTTAAACCCTGGATAGACCTTCTAGAAGGGGGGGTTTCCTTGCCCCCCACTCTTCCTCCTTGGGGTCGCCAGTTTGGGCTTGGGGGAGGGGCTAGGGCTGCGCCCCCCTATATATAAAGAGGGGTGGGGGCGCACCAACCCCCCATACCTTCCCCTCCAACCCTAGCCGCCCTGCTGCCCTTCCTCTCTCCCTCCCGACTGCTTGTAGGCGAAGCCCTGCTGCAGAAATTCTCCGCCAATTGCACCGCGCCGTCGCGTTGTAGATCCAATCCATCTCTCCACCGTACTTGCTAGACCAAGGAAGGAGGAGACGTCGAGGTGCCGCACGTGTGCATCTCACGGAGGCATCGCCACTTGTGGTGCTAGATCGGATCGGATCGCGAGGAGGAGAAGCGAGTACGACTACATCACCCACGCCGGCGTTAACGTTGTGCGAATCTTCAAGCGTATGAAGATCTAATCCAATCTCTCTCGTTGTTTGCATCTCCTAGATTAGATCTTGGCTTTCCCTCTGTTCGCATCCGTAGAAATTTTTTGATTTACTATGCCGCGAAACCCCATCAGTTCTCTCATGTGCATCTCTTGGTTGTTGTTGTCACCATTCTTGATGTTGAAGTTTCTTGGAGAAGTCATCTATTTGGGTTGGATTGGGATTAGAATAGGCAAAAGATTTCTAGGGAAGAAGTCTAATCACACACAACAATTCACACAAGCAATGTGGAAACAATCACTAACAAACATTTCACTCAAACAACAAAGTTCAAGAACATTTTTTTAGGCAACAAAATATTTTTGCTACACCACACAAGTTGGTGTGTTTGATCTAATCACTAGTATGGTAGTCCAGCTATGGGATTTTCTTGAGATCATTTCATTCTTCTTGGTTGTTTCTTCTTGAACAAGATCATTGTATACTTGGAGAAATTCTTGTGTCTTGGCCACAAACTTCAAAGGTGATGATGGTTCCTTCTAAGTCTTCAAGTCTTGAGTAACATTCTTGTCTCACTTGTAGTCCTTAGTGATGTCCAAGTTGAAGTCCTTGATGAAATTAAGGTTGAAGTCATTGGTGATGGTGAAGTTGATGTCATTTGAGTTGGTGAAGTCCTTTGCTCATGTTGAAGTCTTTGCTCATGGTGGAGGCTTTGTCCATCAAGTTTGAAATAGAAGAGATATAGAATCAAAACCAGAAAGGTTGAGGAAAGAGTTTACAAGATTGTTTGTAAATAAGTTTTGGAACAAATACAGCTCCTATATTTCTAAGAGGTTTTGTCCAATCCTAGGGTTACAATCCTACATGCAACACAGTGCTCTGATACCATCTGTAGAGGTCCCAACCTTTAATAAGGTAGAGATCCCTGTGTTTACAATGCTAGTCCCTGGATTAATATATAGCATCCACAGTTAAGATGTAATATTAAGAAACAAAGGTCATAATACAACTTTATAACCAGGAATAAAATAATTCATTACATATTACATAGCTCATTTGGCTATCTCATTACAATGCAGCAGAAATAACTATATAGCATGGAGTCCTTCATCTTCAAAGTGCCACAGGCAATCATGTTGGTTGTAGACTTGTAATCCTAATCAACACACTTCACTAACATCAAACAAACCTGCAACATAATAAGTTACAGCCACAAGGGTCAATACATTTGAATTGTATTGGCAAGTGATACTATGGTAGTATAGTGGTAACTATCATCTATATGCATTTGGCTAAGAGGAGCTTAGGCTTGATTTGCTCAAAATAGATTTTCCTTATCAGTTGAAAACACTAAGTTTTTGTTTGGCAAAAATCACCCAAGGCATCTACCAATCATTGATTGAAGATCCTTTAACCCTTGTTCAACCACAAGTTTTTAAATTAGAAATTGGGATGAGGAGATTCTTGATAGATTCCATGTCTTGATGGTCAAATTGTCCATTGTCGGGGACACGGCTAAGTACTTAGATTTTACTCTCTCAAGAGTGTTGGAATTATGCCCTAGAGGCAATAATAAAGATGTTATTATTATAATTCTTGTTCATGATAAAGTTTATATTCCATGCTAGAATTGTATTAAGCGGAAACTTTAATACTTGTGTGGTTTGTAAACAACACCGTGTCCCTAGTATGCCTCTATGGACTAGCTCATTTATTAATGATGGTTAAGGTTTCCTAACCATAGACATGAGTTGTCGATTAATAATGAGATCATATCATTGGGAGAATGATATGATGGACAGACCCAAACTAAGCGGAGCAATTAGATCGTGTCATCGTGTTCATCTTTGCGAAGCTTTTCTTATGTCAAATATTGTATTCCTTAGACCATGAGATAATATAACTCCCTGGTATCGGAAGAAAGCTTTGAGGTCATCAAACGTCATCCTATGATAGGGTGATCATAAAGGTGTCTCTCAGGTGATCGGAAAGTACCTGTTGGGTTGTATGTATCGAGATGGGATTTGTACCTCCCAAGTCGGAGAGATATACTTCAGGCCCACTCGGTAATCGATATCAACACCACTTGCAAGCATGTGGTTAAGGAGTTAATCACAAAGTGATATCGGATTACGGAACGAGTAAAGTACTTGCTGTGAACGAGATTGAACTAGGTATGATGGTACCGACGATCAAATCTCGGGCAAGTAAAATATCGCGAGACGAAGGGAATATATATATGGGATTCATTGAATCCTGGCATCGTGGTTCATCTGATATGATCATCGATGAATGTGTGGGAGTCAATATGGGTTTCCAGACCCCGCTGTTGATTATTGATAGAAGATCATGTCTGCATATTCTCAAACCCGAAGGGTCACACACTTTGTAGGGTTTTGTAGCATGGAAAACAAAAAAATTCTACCGCATACAAACAAACAAGCCAAGATCTATCTACTAGATTGTAGCAACGAGTCGATAGAATAACTCACCCTCGAAGATTCCAAAGTGTTTAACGAGAGCGGATTCTCGTGGGTGATGTAGTCGTACTCTTCCCGATCTCAAGATCGCGTGAGCGATCCTTCGGCGCTGCGTTCGGCGCTCCGCAATCGGACACACGTTGAAATTTTCGAAGACCTTCCTCTCCCTTGTTCCAGCGGCGGAGGTTGTAGCACTCTCCTCGTGATTCCCGGCTGGCAGTGGTACCGGAAGTAGAGGGGAGATCTCGTAGGGCTTCGCCTTAAGCCGGAGCGAGTATGGTGGACGATGAGAGAGACCTCGACGATCTAGGGTTTAGACACGCCGAGGAGGGGGCTAGGCCGGCGGCTAGGGTTTGACCTAGGCGGCGGCGGCGAGTTGCCCTAGGGCGGCGGCGGCAGCTGGAGGTGGCGGCGCCGGCGGCTAGGGTTTAGAGGTGGAGGAGTTGTGTGTCTAGGAGGGAGCCTGCCTACTTATATAGGTGGAGGGGCCAAGGGAGGGGAGTCCCTCCCCAACTCGGCTTGGAGGTGGGCCGGCGGTGGAGGGGAGGAACTCCTCCCCAACTCGGTTTCCACCTCCCTCTCCACTTCCCAAAAATAGCCGTTTGACTTTCAAATTGCCGTTTGACTTTTTCAAACTAGGATTTGAATAAACCCTCTATTTTGTTCAGCGATGACACCTAGTACATAATGCAATCATACCAACTTGATATAACACATTCATGTACCCTTCCCCTCCGGAGTGCCGGACATTCCGGAACCTTCTAGAACATTCCCGATGAAAACACCGGAACCATTCCCCAACTCCGAAGCAGGACTTTCCTTATATGAATCTTATTCTCAGGACCATTCCGGATCTCCTCGTGATATCCCGGATCCCATCTAAGACTCCGAACAACATTCGGTCTCTTTCTCATCATTCCATAACTACTCAAACAACGTCGAATCCTTATGTGTGTCTCCCTACGGTTCGTGAATTATGCGGACATGATCGAGACACTTCTCCGATCAATAACCAATAGAGGAATCTGGAAATTCATATGGCTCCCACATATTTCTACGATTACTTTGCGATCGAATGAACCACTTACATACGATACCAATTTCCCTTTGTCTCACGATAGTTTACTTATCCGAGGTTATGATCGTCGGTATCTCTACATACCTAGTTCAACCTCGTTACTGATAAGTACTCTTTTATCGTTCCCGTGATATGTGATCCCTTGTGAGCCAGTCACATGCTTGCAAGCTAATTGGATGAAACTTCACCGAGAGGGCCTAGAGTATATCTATCAGTCATATGGATGGACAAATCCCACTCTTGATCCATGTGTCTCAACCAATACTTTCCGAATACTCAATGCCACCTTTATAGCCACCCAGTTACGGTGTGGTGTTTGATGTCATCAAAGCATCCATCCGGTAAAGGTGATATGCATGATCTCATGGTCGAAGGAATTAGGTTACTATGTATCAGAAAGCATATAGCAATTGAACTATTAAAATTACTTGATCTTTATGCTACGCTTATCTATAGGAGTATGTCCACCATATCATTCTCCTAACGATATGATCTTGTTGTTAATAACATCTCAATGTTCATGATAGGGAAACCACAATCATTTATTAACCAACAAGCTAGTATTATAAAGAGGCTTTACTACGGACTTCAAGTTAAGTTTACAAATCACACAAGTATTAATGTTTCCTTGTTAATACTATTATAGCATGAATGTAAACATTTATCATAAACACAAAGATATAATAATAACCATATTTATTATTGCCTCTAGGGCATATCTCCAACAGTCTCCCACTTGCAGTAGAGTCATCTAATCTAGATTACATGGTAATATACCGAACACCCATGGCAGTTTGGTGTTGGTCATGTTTTGCCCTCGGGAGAGGTTTAGTCAACGGATCCGCCACATTCAGATCTATGTGTACTTTGCAAATCTCTATGTCCCCATCTTGGACATGTTCTCGAATAGCGTGAAAACATAGCTTGATATGCTTCAGCTTCTTGTGTGACCTTGGTTCTTGCGCATTGGCTATGGCGCCCATGTTATCACATTAGATAGACATTGGGTCCAGCGCACTAGGAACCACACCCAGCTCTGTAATGAACTCTTTCGTCCATATCGCTTCTTGTGAAGCATCCGAAGCAGCCATGTATTCTGATTCAGTTGAAGATCTCTCCACAACGCTTTGCTTTGCACTCCTCCAGCTAACTGCTGCACCATTCAAAGTAAATACGTATCCAGATTGTGATTTAGAATCATCCGGATCGGTGTTCCAACTATCATCGGTGTAACCATTAACAACGAGCTATTCATCACCTCCATAAGAAAGAACCATATCCTTAGTTCTTCTCAAGTACTTAAGGATGTTTTTTACCGCTGTCCAATGATCCACTCCTGGATCACTTTGATATCTGCTAGTTAAACTAACAACATATGCAATGTCGGGTCTAGTACATAGCATGGCATACATTAGAGATCCTATGGCTGAGGCATAGGAAGTCTTACTCATCCTTTCTCTATCTTCTGCCGATGTCGGACTTTGAGTTTTACTCAACGTCGTATTGGGCAACATGGGTAAGAACCCTTTCTTGCTATCTTACATTCCAAACCTCTTTAGAACTTTGTCCAAATATGTACTTTGTGACAATGATATTAGGTGTCTCAATCTATCTCTATAAATCTTTATGCCCAATATGTAAGCTGCTTCGCCAAGATCCTTCATTGAAAAACTATTATTAAAATATTCCTTGACACTATTAAGAAGGTCTACATCATTCCCAATCAACAATATGTCATCTACATATAGTATTAAGAATGCTACAGAGCTCCCACTCACTTTCTTGTAAATACAAGCTTCTCCATAAGTTTGTATAAAACCAAAACTTTTGATCACCTTATCAAAACGTTGATTCCAACTTCGGGATGCTTGCTTCAATCCATAGATGGATCGTTGAAGTTTGCATACCTTGTTAGCATCTTTAGGATCGACAAAACCTTTGGGTTGCATCATATACAACTCTTCATCAATGTCTCCATTGAGGAATGCTGTTTTGACATCCATCTGCCATATCTCATAATCATAATATGCAGTGATTGCTAACATAATCCTCACAGACTTTAGCTTCGCTACTGGTGAGAAAGTCTCATCATAGTCAACTCCTTGAATTTGTCGAAACCCCTTTGCGACAAGTCGAGGTTTATAGACAGTAACATTACCATCAGCATCTGTTTTCTTCATGAAAATCTATTTGTTCTCGGCGACCTTCGCCATCCTAAGTCCACCAAAGTCCATACTTGGTTTTCGTACATGGATCCAATCTCGGATTTCATGGCTTCTTGCCATTTATTGGAATCTAGGCTCATCATCGCTTCCTCATATGTCGCAGGGTCATCGGTGTTGTCCACCAACATGACACTCATAACGGGATCATACCAATCTGGAGTGGTACGAGTTCTCGTTGACCTGCGAGGCTCTGTAGCAACTACAACTGAAGTTTCATGATCATCATCATTAGCTTCCTCCCTTATTGGTGTAGGCACCACAGGAACTTCTTCCGGTGCCGCGCTACTCGCAATTTCGAGAGAAGGTTCGACAACCTCGTCGAGTTCTACTTTCCTTCCAGTCACTTCTTTCGAGAGAAATTCCTTCTCTAGAAAGGATCCATTCTTGGCAACGAAGATTTTGCCTTCGGATCTATGATAGAAGGTATACCCAATAGTTTCCTTCGGGTATCCTATGAAGACGCATTTTTCTGCTTTGGGTTCAAGCTTGTCCGGCTGTAACTTCTTTACATAGGCTTCGCAACCCCAAACTTTAAGGAACGACAATCTAGGTTTCTTCCCAAACCATAATTCATACGGTGTCGTTTCAACGGATTTAGATGGTGCCCTATTTAAAGTGAATGCGGCTGTTTCTAATGCATAACCCCAAAATGATAGCGGTAAATCTGTAAGTGACATCATAGAGCGAACCATATCTAAGAGAGTTCGATTCTGACGTTCGGACACACCATTCTGTGGTTTTCCGGTGTCAATTGAGAAAGTATTCCGCATTTCTTCAAATGCTCGCCAAACTCGTAACTTAGATATTCACCTCCACGATCAGAACGTAGAAATTTAATCTTCTTGTTACGTTGATTCTCCACCTCACTTTGAAATTCCTTAAACTTCTCGAAAGTTTGGACTTATGTTTCATGAAATAGATATACCCATATCTACTCAAGTCATCCGTGAAGGTAAGAACATAACGATAACCACCGGCGATGCTACACTCATTGGACCACACATCGGTATGTATGATTTCCAATAAGTCCGTAGCTCGCTCCATCATACCGAAAATGGAGTCTTAGTCATTTTACCCATCGGACATGCTTGCATCTTTCAAGTGATCTGAAATCAAGTGATTCAAGAAGTCCATCGGTATGGAGTTTCTTCATCGCTTCACTCCAATGTGACCAAGGCAGCGATGCCACATATAGGTCGAGTTATCGCTTTCGATTTCAAACGTTTAGCCTCAATGTTATTAATATGTGTATTTCCACTATCGAGATTCAATAAGAATAGACCATCTATCAAAGGTGCATGTGCATAAAACATATTACTCATATAAATCGAACAACCATTATTCTCGGACTTAAACAAGTAACCGTCTACTTAATAAACAAGATCCCGATATAATGTTCATGCTTATGAGCACCAAATAACAATTATTTAAGTATAAAACTAATCCCGATGGTAGATGAAGGGTAGCGTGCCGACCGCGATCACATCAACCTTTGATCCGTTCCCAGCGCATCGTCACCTCGTTCTTCGCTAGCTTCCGTTTATTCGCAGAACTTTTGTTTGAGTTACAAATATGAGCAACCGAACCAGTATAAAATACCCAGGCACTACTACGAGTACTAGTGAGATACACATCAATAACATGTATATCGGATATACCTTTCTTCTTAATGTTGTCGTTCTTCAAATCCACCAAGTACTTTGGGCAATTCCGCTTCCAGTGACCTTCTCCCTTGCAGTAAAAGCACTCAGTATCAGGCTTAGGTCCAGCCTTGGTCTTCTTCGTTGGCGTGGTAACTTTCTTACCACCCTTCTTGAAGTGTCCCTTTTGCGTAGACTTGCCTTTCTTGAATTTGGTGGTCTTATTGACCATCAACACTTGGTGCTCTTTCTTGATCTCCACTTCTGCAGATTTCAACATGGCAAAGAGTTCTGGCAACGTCTTGTTCATGTTCTGCATGTTGTAGTTCATCACAAAGTTCTTGTAACTTGGTGGTAGTGATTGGAGGACACGGTAAATCCCCAAAGCATTAGGAATCACTATACCCAAGCTTTGAAGTTTGTTTGCGTGCCCAGACATCTTAAGCACATGCTCACTGACGGAGCTGCCCTCTTCCATCTTGCCGTTAAAGAACTTTTCAGAAGCCTCATAGCTTTCAATTGCCGCATGAGTCTCAAAGATCAATTTGAGATCCTCGACAATATCATATGGGTCTGAATTCTCAAACCTTTTACGAAGCTCCGATTCTAAACCATACAAGATAGCACACTAAAGTGGAGTCTTGAGTCTTCCGAGTGAGGTAAACATTCTTTACTTCATCGGCAAGATCATTGCAGTGGGTCACCAATGGTGCATCCAGCACATAGGTCAAATTACTAGCTGTGAGGACAATCCTCAAATTGCGGAACCAATCCGCGAAGTTGCTTCCATTGTTTTTCAACTTTTCTTTCTCTAGGAACGCATTAAAATTGATGGTAGGGGCTGCCATTGAGCTACAACATATTTGCAATAGTTTAGACTAAGTTTATGACAAATTGAGTTCAAATTTAATAATAAAATTAATCTAGGTGAACTCCCACTCAAAACAATATCCCTCACATTGTTTTAGTGATCACACGAACCAAATCCACCAAATCAACACCGATCATCACGAGAGTTGATATAGTTTCAATGGCGAACAATCGACATGTTCATCATATGTACTATATGATTCATGCTTTACCTTTCGGTGTTCCGTGTTCCGAGACCATGTCTGTACATGCTAGGCTCGTCAAGATCAAACCTTAGTTTCCGCATGAGCAAATCTGGCTTGCTCACGTTGTATACACTTGCGGAATCTAACACACCCGATCATCACGTGGTGCTTCGAAACAACAAGCTTTTAGCAACGGTGCTAACTAAGGGTGAACACTTTATGACTTGAAATTCATGTGCATGAGGGATCATCTTATAATGCTACCGTCGTTAACTAAGCAAAACAAGATGCATAAAGGATTAACATCACATGCAATTCATAATATGTGATATGATATGGCCTTTCTTCTTTGTGCTTCCGATCTCCATCTTCAAGCACGAACATGATCTCCATCATCACCGGCATTGCATCAAGGTCAATGACGCTTCTCCATGGTTGTCGTCCACCGGCTTCAACTATTACAACTACTTTGAATAGACACGCGGGTCTTAACATAAATTAAAGACAACCATATGGCTCCTGCCGGTTGCCAACTTACAATAAGGAACATTGCATACATCAAATATAATCACAATCATGGCCATATCACATCACTGCACACCCCTGCAAAACAAAGTTAGACGCCTCTACTTTCTTTGCATGTTTTACGTGGTTTGGGGCTTTCAATAAGTGTCGTTCTAACTTACGAACATGAACCACAACATTGATACTAGTATTGTTAATCACCCGTTGTAAATTGGATCTTAACTATGCTAGGAGAAACAGGCACCCGCAAAGCCACTTATGCAATTCAAGTTGCATGTCAAGCGTGGAGCAAGTCTCATGAACGATGTCATGTAAGGTTAGCCCGGGCCGCTTCATCCCAACATCCCGCAAGATGCAAAGTACACAAGAAGCAATCGTCAATAAAAGCATCAACGCCCACAATGACCATTGTGTTCTACTCGTGCAACAGATCTACATATAGACACGGCTCTGATACCACTGTAGGGTTTCGTAGCATGGAAAACAAAAAAATTCTACCGCATACAAACAAACAAGCCAAGATCTACCTACTAGATTGTAGCAACGAGTCGATGGAATAACTCACCCTCGAAGATTCCAAAGTGTTTAACGAGAGCGGATTCTTGTGGGTGATGTAGTCGTACTCTTCCCGATCTCAAGATCGCGTAGACGATCCTTCTGGCGCTGCGTTCCGGCAGCGCTCCCGCAGTTGGGCACACGTTCGGTACTCGACGAAGACCTTCCTCTCCCTTGTTCCAGCAGGCAGCGGAGGTTGTAGCACTCTCCTCGTGATTCCGGCAGCACAACGGCGTGGTACCGGAAGTAGAGGGGAGATCTCGCAGGGCTTCGCCTTAAGCCGGAGCGAGTATGGTGGACGATGAGAGAGCCCTCGACGATCTAGGGTTTAGACACGCCGAGGAGGGGGCTAGGCCGGCAGCTAGGGTTTTACCTAGGCGGCAGCTGGAGGTGGCGGCGCCGGCGGCTAGGGTTTAGAGGTGGAGGAGTTGTGTGTCTAGGAGGGGAGGCCTGCCCCTCCTTATATAGGTGGAGGGGCGGCCAAGGGAGGAGACCTCCCCAACTCGGCTTGGAGGTGGGCCGGCGGTGGAGGGGAGGAACTCCTCCCCAACTCGGTTTCCACCTCCCTCTCCACTTCCCAAAAATAGCCGTTTGACTTTCAAATTGCCGTTTGACTTTTTCAAACTAGGATTTGAATAAACCCTCTATTTTGTTCAGCGATGACACCTAGTACATAATGCAATCATACCAACTTGATATAACACATTCGTGTACCCTTCCCCTCTGGAGTGCCGGACATTCCGGAACCTTCTAGAACATTCCCGATGAAAACACTGGAACCATTCCCCAACTCCGAAGCAGGACTTTCCTTATATGAATCTTATTCTCCGGACCATTCCGGATCTCCTCGTGATATCCCGGATCCCATCTGAGACTCCGAACAACATTCGGTCTCTTTCTCATCATTCCATAACTACTCAAACAACATCGAATCCTTAAGTGTGTCTCCCTACGGTTCGTGAATTATGCGGACATGATCGAGACACTTCTCCGATCAATAACCAATAGAGGAATCTGGAAATTCATATGGCTCCCACATATTTCTACGATTACTTTGCGATCGAATGAACCACTTACATACGATACCAATTTCCCTTTGTCTCACGATAGTGTACTTATCCGAGGTTATGATCGTCGGTATCTCTACATACCTAGTTCAACCTCGTTACTGATAAGTACTCTTTTCTCGTTCCCGTGATATGTGATCCCTTGTGAGCCAGTCACATGCTTGCAAGCTAATTGGATGACACTTCACCGAGAGGGCCCAGAGATATCTATCCATCATATGGATGGACACATCCCACTCTTGATCCATGTGTCTCAACCAATACTTTCCGAATACTCAATGCCACCTTTATAGCCACCCAGTTACGGTGTGGTGTTTGATGTCATCAAAGCATCCATCCGGTAAAGGTGATATGCATGATCTCATGGTCGAAGGAATTAGGTTACTATGTATCAGAAAGCATATAGCAATTGAACTATTAAAATGACTTGATCTTTATGCTACGCTTATCTATAGGAGTATGTCCACCATATCATTCTCCTAACGATATGATCTTGTTGTTAATAACATCTCAATGTTCATGATAGGGAAACCACAATCATTTATTAACTAACAAGCTAGTATTATAAAGAGGCTTTACTAGGGACTTCAAGTTAAGTTTACAAATCACACAAGTATTAATGTTTCCTTGTTAATACTATTATAGCATGAATGTAAACATTTATCATAAACACAAAGATATAATAATAACCATATTTATTATTGCCTCTAGGGCATATCTCCAACACACTTAACGTGTCTCGACGATAGGATAGATTGGATAATTGGTTTATGAGTTTTTGTTCGGAGTCTCGGATGAGATACGGGACATCACGAGAGGTTCCGGAATGGTCCGAAGAATAACATTCATATAAGGCAATGCGGTTTTTGGAGTTTGGAATTGTTTCGGGTTAATCGGTATTGTACCGGAAGCTTCTAGAACCTTCCGGAGGGGGACCCACGTGGCCCCACCTTCCGGGAGGGGGCATGGGCCTATGAGGGAGTGCCCTGGCTGCATTGGGACAGGGGCACAAGGCCCCATAGGGCCCAGCCGGCCAAACCTAGGGAAAACCCTAGGGGAGCTTCTAGAAGGAGGGGGAAACTTTCCCCCCACTCTTCCCTCCTTGGCCGCAAGCCTAGGCTTGGGGGAGGGGCTAGGGTTGGCGCCCACCCCTCTATATAAAGAGGGCTGGGGGCGCACCACCCCCCACACCTCCTCCTCAAGCCCTAGCCGCCCTGCTTCCCTCCTCTCTCTCTCCCTCCCGACTGCACGTAGGCGAAGCCCTGCTGCAGAAACTCTCCACCACTTGCACCGCGCCGTCGCGTTGTAGATCCAATCCGTCTCTCCACCATACTTGCTGGACCGAGGAAGGAGGAGACGTCGAGGTGCCGCACGTGTGCATCTCTCGGAGGCATCGCCACTTGCGGTGTTAGATCGGAGCGGATCGCGAGGAGGAGAAGCGAGTACGACTACATCACCCACGTTCCGACGAACGTTCCGCTGTGCGAATCTTCAAGGGTATGAAGATCTCATCTAATCTATCTTGTTGTTTGCATCTCCTAGATTAGATCTTGGCTTTCCTGTTCGCATCCGTAGAATTTTTTTGATTTACTATGCTGCGAAACCCTTCAGTGGTATCAGAGCTAGATCTATGCGTAGATGTGTTTCACGAGTAGAACGCAACATGGTTGTTGCGGGCGTTGATGTTTTCTGTTGCAAGCCTCTTGTTTGTGTTCTTCTTATGACGCGGGATAGTGAGATTTAAGCGGTCCAGGCCAACCTTACGCGACGTCGTCATGAGACCGCTCGCACTTGACGTGTGGCTTGTTCCACACATGCGGCCGGTGGATGCCGCTTTCTCACTATAGTTGTCATGGGATTTACACCGAGTTTGGCAACCATAATATCACCGTTGTGGCTTTCCGTAGGTAAGAATCGTTCTTAGCTTGCTACTCCCATAAGCCACGTAAAACATGCAACAACAAAGTAGAGGCGTCTAACTTGTTTTTGCAGGGAGTGTTTTCTGTGATATGGTATGACCCAAGATGTGATGTGTATGTTGTATGCAATGATCATGTTTTGTAATGTTTCACGACTTGCATGTCGATGAGTACACAACCGGCAGGAGCCATATGGTTGTGTTTATAATTGTGTATGACCTGTGTGTCAACTTCTTATACGCCATGTAATAGTTTCACTTTATCGCTAAGTAGTTAGCAATAGTTGTAGTTGCTATTCGTGGTGGAGGCAATCATGGTGGAGTGATGGAGATCATGCTTGACGCACAAGATGGAGATCATTGCGCGAAGATTGGCTATACCATGTCACATAAAGTTATATGCATGTGATGTTTATCCTTTTATGTATCTTATTATGCTTAGATCGCGACGGTAGCATTATAAGCTGATTCCTCACTTAAAGATCAAGATAAAACTGTGTTCTCCCCATGTATGCACCGTTGCGAAAGTTCGTCGTGTCCAAGCATCACGTGATGATCGGGTGCTATAGACTCTACGTTCACATACAACAGGTGCAAGCCAGTTTTGCACACGTGAAAATACTTGGGTTTGACTTGACGAGCCTAGCATGTACAGACATGGCCTCGGAACACATGAACCGAAAGGTTAAGCATGAGTCATATGAATGATATGATCGACACTTCGTTGTCCACCATTGAAGCCACATCTCTTCTCGTGACGATCGGATTAGGTGTGGTGAATTTGGATCGTGTTCACTAAACAACTTGAGGGATGTTGAATTTAGTGGGAGTTCATCTAGTAATTTGATTAAGTTGAACTAGTTATCATGAACATAGTCTAATTTGTACTTGCAAACATTGTAGATCAAATGGCTAAGTCCAACTTCAACTTCAACGTTTTTGCTGAGAAGGAAAAGCTTAAAAACAATGGGTCTAACTTCACCAACTGGTTCCGCAATCTGAGAATCATTCTCTCTGGCGGTCAAAAGGACTATGTCCTTGAGAATGCGCTAGGTGACGCCCTAATCGCTACTTACTGATGAGAAAGCTGTCTATCAGTCGTGCAAAGATGATTATGGTGTGATTAAGAGCACCATGTTGTTTGCTATGGAATCGGACGTTCAAAATCGTTTTGAAGACTATCCTAGGCCCTTTGAGATTCTTGAGGAGCTGAAAACCATGTTTCAGACTCGGGCCCGTTCTGAGAGATATGAGATCTCTGAGAAATTCTTTAACTGCAAGATGGAGGAAGGGAGTTCCATTAGTGACCACACCATAAAGATGTCGGGCTACACTCAACGCCTTGAGCAGCTGGACTACAAGATTCCAGAGGAGCTCAAGATTGACAGGGTTCTGCAATCACTCCCTCCCAGATACAAAAGTTTTGTAGTGACTCATAATCAGATTGGTTCCACGAATACGATCACCGAGCTCTTCGCAAAGCTGAAGGCTGCGGAGGTGGACATCAAAAAGGATAATCATGTGTTGATGGTCAACAAGCCCACCTTTAAGAAAGGTAAGGGTGCAAAGAAGCCCTTCAAGAAAGGCGGCGCAAGCGCGTTGCCCCTACTGAGAAGAAGCTCAAGTCCGACCCAAGCCTATTAACAGTGCTTCTATTGCAAGGACAAGGGTCCTGGAAGCGAATCGTCCAAGTACTTAGCGGACAAGAAGGCTGGCACCATCAAAGGTATATTTGATATACATGTTATTGATGTTTTCCTTACTAGCCCTCGTTGTAGTGCCCGGGTATTTCATACCGTTCGGTTGCTAATATTTGTAACTCAAACAGAGCTACCGAATAGACGGCGGCTTGCGAGGGATGAGGTGACGATGCGCTGGCAACGGATCAAGAGTTGATGTGATGGCCGTCGACACGCCTCCTTAGTTTTACCTTCGGATTAGTTTTAAACCTTAATAATTGTTATTATGTGCCTGTTGAGCATGAACATTATTTCGGATCGTGTTTATTGCAAGACGTTATTCATTTAAATCGGAGAATAATGGTTGTTCTATTTATATGAGTAACATCTTTTATGGTCATGCACCTGTTGTGAATGGTTTATTTCTTCTGAATCTCGAAAGGGATGAAACACACATCCATAACATTGAGGCTAAGAGATTCAAAGTAGATAGTGATAATACTACTTATTTGTGTAATCGCTGCCTCAGGTCATATTGGTGTAAAGCGATGAAGAAACTCCATTCGATGGACTTTGGAGTCTCTTGATTTTGAATCATTTGACACATGCGAACCATGCCTCATGGGCAAGATGATCAAAACCCGTTCTCCGAATGATGGAGCGAGCAACGGACTTGTTAGAAATCATACGCACTGATGTATGCGCACCGATGAGTGTTTGACGCTGGTGGATATCGCTATTTTCTCACTTTTACCGATGACTTAAGTAGATATGGGTATATCTATTTAATGAAACATAAATCTGAAACATTTGAAAATTTCAAGGAATTTCAGAATGAAGTGGAGAACCATCGTAACAGAAAGATTAAGTTTCTACGATCCGATTGTGGAGGTGAATATTTGTGTTATGATTTTCTCACGCATCTTAAAGCAAGCGGAATCATTTCGCAACTCACGCCACCCAGAACACCACAGCGCAATGGTGTGTCTGAACGCCGGAATCGAACCTTATTAGATATGGTCCGATCGATGATGTCCCTTACTCATTTGCCGTTATCATTTTGGGGTTATGCATTAGAAACTGTTGGGCCACGCGGAGATAAAACAAAATTTTCCTCTAACGTGGTGATCCCAAGATCTAGCTGAGGTAGAAGGCCACGAGGTTTACCACTAGACGCGCGGTTGCGGATTACTGCGATGAAGCGCGATTGATGCAAGCAGTCCTCACGATCCGATCGTCCGGTGCTGATCGACAACACCTCTACTGGTATCCACACGCATAAGGAGGAGCACCAAATAATCTGCTAGGTTCGTACAACGGCCGGACTGTCGGGAGCTAGGGTTTCCAACACATGGAATGACCTAACTGAACAACGATTAACCTTTCTGGGTTACGGTGCTCCACTATATATAGGGAGTGAACGTGGGCTCTGCTCGCGTGACCCATTCACTAAAGCCTATATAAAACTAGTCACCGTGAGTCCAACTCACTAACTCAGTCCTAATCTGGTTTAGGTCCAACCCAACCAGATTCGGATCCAATCCGAACTTGCTCCCGCTCTTAAGTGTGTGACCCCACAGGCTCATGTCTACTTGGACACGATTGGAGTCCGACTCTCAATCGATCAGTCAGTAGCGGCTCCTAGCAGAACGTGCCAACTCCCAAGTACCAAAGAGTCATGACGACTTGCCTTTCCAATGCGACTTACGTCCGAGTCCCTTTTGCCTCATGATATACCTTGTCAGACTATAGGCGAATATATGTCATCCCTTAAATAGTCCGACTCTCTTCTCGATCCGAGATAAGTGATTCACCCGACTAACTCTTAGTCGATCTCCTCGGTTAACACTTAACCGAGTCGTGCATGGCCATGATTTCCGAATCATATCTCATGAGGGGGCCCAGAGAATATCTCTCCGAGTGGAGGGGCAAAATCCCATCTTGGTTATTCACATCACGCAGCTTGATTCTCAGTCGATTCAACCACGCTTTATAACTACCGATTCACGGATCAGCGTTGATGTAACCTAAGTCGGTGATCCTCAACTCGGGCTATGCAACAACCTCAGGTCTAAGGATTACATTGATTGAGATATACAAATGACAGCTAGTTCGTTGTACCTCAATATAGGTCAATCCGACTCGCTAAATTCTTTAGTCGAGTCTGTGTAAGTTGGAATAGCATCTCCATGCCCATGACAAGTGGAACCGAGTCATCAAGCCAACTTTCACATTGGTCTAAGTTGTGTGTCCAGCACAACCTCAATGACCAAGGATATTTAGTACAAACAACATGAATGCATAGTTCCACAACCGAATCACATATTCAATGATACACATCAGATGTTTATACAAGGACTAATATCTTTATGAATACAATGGGAAATATCATCATACATGATTGCCTCTAGGGCATATTCCCAACAGTCTCCCACTTGCACTAGAGTCAATCTTCCGACATCACATGTCTAAACATCTAATGCCCATGGCTCTCAGGTGCGCCTCATGCTTCGGCTGTGGTAACGGCTTTGTCAATGGATCCATAATATTTGCATCGTGTACCTTGCATAACTTGATATCACCCTGATCCACGAACTGGCGAATCAGGTGGTACCGCATGAGTATGTGCTTATTCTTCTGGTGTTGTCTAGGTTCCTTGGCTTGTGCAATAGCACCATTGTTGTCACAATACACGTCCAACGGATTGGACGAGCCCTGAACCACACCAAGATCCATGAGGAAATTCCTCATCCAAACAGCTTCCTTTCTTTGCCTCCGTGACAATATACTCAGCCTCATTGTAGACGCTGACACATCTCTTGCTTGGAACTCTTCCAGCTCCACGGCACCTCCGTTTAAAATAAACACGTATCCGGATTGCGAACGAGAATCATCAGAGTCGGTAAGATAACTCGCATCCGTGTAACCCTTTACACTGAGTTCATCTTCACCACCATAAACCAAGAACATATCCTTAGTCCTTCTCAAGTACTTTAGGATATTTTTAGCTATTGTCGATGGATCTCTCAGATCATCCTGGTATCTGCTCACAACACTTAGAGCATAGGAAACATCCGGCCTAGTACAAATCATGGCGTACATGATGGATCCATTATGAAGCATATGGAATCGCACTCATCCGACTTCGCTCATCAGTTGTCGAAGGACACTGAGTCTTGCTAAGTTTTACACCATGGGACATCGGTAAGAACCCCTTCTTAGACGATTCCATGTTGAACTTCTTCAACACTTTGTCCAAATAAGTACTCTAACTCAATCCAATGAGCCTCCTTGATCTATCTCTATAGATCCGGATTCCGAGGATGTATGTTGCCTCACCCAAGTCTTTCATTGAGAAACTCCTTTCCAATGATTCCTTGGTTTCTTGCAACATCTGGACATCATTTCCAATCAGTAATATGTCATCCACATATAAGATTTGAAAATTTACTTTGTTCCCACTAAACTTCTTGTACAAGCAAGAATCATGATCATTCTTGATGAAGCCAAACGATTTGACTACCTCATCAAAGCGAATATTCCAACTCCGAGATGCTTGCTTCAACCCATAAATGGATTTCTGAAGTTTGCACACCTTGTCAGCATTAGCTGGATCGACAAAACCCTCGGGTTGTATCATATACACGTCCACGGTTAAATTTCCGTTAAGGAAAGCCGTTTTGACATCCATCTGCCATATCTCGTAGTCGAAATAGGCCGATATAGCTAACATGATCCGAACTGATTTAAGCATCGCTACGGGCGAGAAAGTCTCATCGTAATCAACTCCTTGAACTTGTCGGAACCCCTTCGCGACAAGGCGTTCTTTATAGATTGAAACATTTCCATCCATATCAGTTTTCTTCTTAAAGACCCATTTGCACTCGACGGGTCTTGCACCGTCTGGCAGATCAACCAAGTTCCAAACTTGATTTTCATCCATGGACTTTATCTCGGATCTCATGGCTCCAAGCCATGACTCGAATCGAGATCCCACCATCGCTTCCGAATAATTTGCGGCTCATCAACATCTAACAAGATAACACGAACACTTTAATCTTGCCAATCTTCGTAGTACGGTCTGCTGCGGCTCATTGCCACGACCGGCTCAACCTCCAAGGTTTCTGCCGACTCGCTACTAGCCTGTTCCTCTCGAATTTCTTCGAGTTGCACCGTGCTCCCACTTACTCCCCGACTGAGAAACTCTTTCTCAAGGAAGACACCGTTCCGAGCGACAAACACTTTGCCCTCTTCTCGGTTGTAGAAGTAGTAACCCAAGGTTTCCCTCGAATACCCCACGAAAATACATTTATCCGACTTGGCCGTAAGCTTGTCCATTGAAATTAAACGACAAATGCCTCACAACCCCAAATCTTAAGAAAAGGCGAACTTGGCTTTTTGCCTGTCCACATCTCATGCGGTGTCTTCTCTACAGACTTTGATGGTACTTTGTTTAGTGTGAACGCCGCTGTTTCTAGACAATAACCCCAAAATGATAAAGGCAGATCTGTCCGACTCATCATTGATCGTACCATGTCCAACAAGGTCCGATTCCGCCTTTCCGAAACACCATTCCTTTGTGGCGTTCCTGGCGGAGTAAGTTGAGGAACTATTCCACAACTTTTCAGATGGTCATCAAACTAATGGCTCATGTACTCGCCTCCTCGGTCAAATCAAGAAACTTTATTTTCTTGCCGAGTTGATTACGTGCTTCATTCTGGAATTCTTTGAACTTTTCAAAGGCTTCCAACTTATGTTTCATCAAGTAGATATATCCATACCTACTCAAATCATCAGTGAAGGTAATGAAGTACTCATAACCACCCCTGGCTGTCGTGCTCATTGGTCCACATACATCACTATGTACTAGTCCCAAAAAGTCGGACGCTCTTTCGCAACTCTTTGCAAAAGGTGTCTTGGTCATTTTGCCGAGTAGGCAAGATTCGCATGTCTCGAACGACTCCAAGTCGAACGAAGTTAGGAGTCCATCATCATGGAGCTTCTTCATGCGTTTCCAACTTATATGACCAAGCCGACAGTGCCAAAAGTAAGTCATATTCAGATCATTTGGTTTCAACCTTTTAACATTTATGTTATAAACCGACTCACCATCAAGATTCAAAATAAATAACCCGTCATGGACGGGTGCAAAGACATGAAACATATCATTCAAATACAAAGAACAACCATTATTCTTGATATTCGACTCATAGCCTTGCCTCATCAAACATGAAGCAGAAATAATGTTTCGACTGAGCACTGGAACATAATAACAATTATTCAGTTCCATAATGAATCCGGAAGGTAAATGAAGTTGCATCGTGCCGACTTCCAACGCAGCAACTCTTGCTTTGTTGCCGACTCGAATATCAACCTCGCCTCTTAATACGCTCCTAGTTCTTACCAGTCCCTGCAACGAGTTGCAGATGTGAATAACTGATCCGGTATCATATACCCAAGAACTATTAGGTGCATCAGCAAGATATATGTCTATAACATTGCAAACAAGTGTACCTGAGTCGGAAGTCATACCTCCACTCTTGGCTTTGTCGGCCAAGTACTTGCTGCAGTTCCTCTTCTAGTGGCCATCCGCCTTGCAGTAGAAGCAAGTGGATCCTGAAGGAGATGGTTTAGTCACGAGGAAGCGCTTGGGACCGGGTCCCGAGCACCTTTCCCCCTGACTTAGCTTTCTTATTAGTCAAATAACTCTTCTTTAAATTAGCCTTTTTCTGCACCATCAACACTTGACTGGTGCCTTTCTTGAGATCCGCCTACCGCTTGAGCATCCCATGCAATTCAGTGAGCTTCTTATCCATACCATGCATGTGGTAGTTCGAAATGAACTGCCCATATGCACTAGGAAGAGAGTTCAGAATTATATCCATAGCGAACTCTTCACTAATGGGGTAGCCAAGCCTCTCCAGAGACTGCACGTAACCAACCATTTTGATCACATGCGGACTCAGTGGATCACCATCCTTAAGCTTGCAACTCAGCAAAGCCTGAGAGACTTGATACCTCTCAGTCTTACTTTGAGCTCGAACATACTTTTGAGGCTTTCGATCATATCGTAGGCCTCAACATGCTCGAACTGCTTTTGCAAGTCCGGTTCCATGTGAGCAAGCATAAGACAGCTAATATCCGTGGACTCATCCTTAGCCCAACGGTAGGCATTGGTGGCTGCGACAGTCGCATTCTCATTTGGCTCATCTGGAAGTGGGTTGTCTAGGACATGGTCCTTCTTTTCTTCTTTGAGAACAATTCTCAGATTTCGATACCAGTTGGTAAAATTAGTGTCGTTTAGTTTATCTTTCTCAAGAATGGTTGTCAACGCAAAACCGGATATCTGAGAGTGACTGCTACTTGGTGCCATGATCTACAATAGAAAATATGCAAAACACTTAAGACATGTATTCATAAAAGAGCAAGCATATTAAACATTTTAATATTTTATGCTCCCACTAGAACCAACACCCTCCGATGGTTGCTTAGTGATTCAGGATCCTAAATAAGCAAGTCGGCTAGTGAGCTTTAGCATCACCGCTAGTCGCCAAGTGGTCTAGGTAGACAACTCCTTGTCAATCGCATCTCATGCGACTCCTGTTGGACGGGTGGCATCACATGCCCCGGCTCCCATCCGACTTTTCCCCGAGTCCCACAACCGTTGTGATAGACCCGTCTAGCTTACCGAGTGTTTCTGCAGTAAGAGTCCGACTCGAACCCACCTAGTCGGAAAGAATTGGCAGCACCTCAATTTTATGAGCCCACTAACAAAAATGTCCGACTTGTGATGGTGCAAACACTAGCGGGAAAACCGACTAGACCTTCTTTGAGGAATTAAATTTTACCGACTATCTAATAGAGGTAAAACTGAGACATAACAATAACACAAAATAAAGAAATTATAATGTGAAATGGTATGGCTCTATTCATGGCGATCTCCATCTCCACAAAGCCTGTAATCCGACCCGTGCCAACTCTTGTCACTTGCCGTCTTACTCCATGTCGCCGACATGTACAATGCCTTGCATGTCTTCCGGGTTCTCCAAACAGCTACACTAGCTTAGTAAAGTAAATTACATAGGGAATCCGACACGCAGGTCATTATACAATAAAATGACAGCACCTAGGCTCCAGCCGGCTGACATAAACCGTGATTCGCAGATCACGTATGGATTACACACATACATCACATGCACATGAACCATACCATTCACAACTTCCTGCAAAAACAAGTTATGCATAGATACAATATCTACCGGCGTTGTGAAACTCGCAACGACATCTAAGGCGCTTCTGACAGAAGCCGGGCGGTCCTCGCAGTGCGGCAGCCACGATTTTCCGAAAACGTAGATCTCATCTACGATCTGGACATGGATTCCGACCATCGTTCCGATTCGATCAAACTCTTTGATCTTCGATCACCGCTTCTGGATTTACGTGTCACAGTCTACCCCGATGGCGGAAGCCAACCGGTAGGGGTATGTCGTTCCACGACCTCAGCAATATGATCACGGAAATCAGATCTACCATTCCTCGAGCACAGTTGATCCAATCAACTTCGTACAAAACCGATCTATCTCATAGATCGACCACCATACAGCATATAGATTTCATCTACATCCTACCGCATATCACATATGCGAGATCTCAAGCCTAAAACCAGAAGCTATCGCTCTGATACCACTGTTGGGCCACGCGGAGATAAAACAAAATTTTCCTCTAACGTGGTGATCCAAGATCTAGCTGAGGTAGAAGGCCACGAGGTTTACCACTAGACGCGCGGTTGCGGATTACTGATGAAGCGCGTCAGTTGATGCAGTGCAGTCCTCACGATCCGGTCGTCCTGGTGCTGATCGCACAACACCTCTGCCGGTATCCACACGTACAAGGAGGAGCACCAGCGTCGAACTGCTAGGTTTGTTACGACGGCTGGACTGCTGTGGAGCTAGGGTTTCCAACACATGGAATGACCTAACCGAACAACGATTAACCTTTCTGGGTTACGGTGCTCCACTATATATAGGGAGTGAACATGGGCTCGCTCATGACCCATTCACTAAAGCCCATATAACACTAGTCACCGTGAGTCCAACTCACTAACTTCGTCCTAATCTGGTTTAGGTCCAACCCAACCAGATTACTGATTCGGATCCAATCGAACTTGCTCCGCTCTTAAGTGTGTGACCCCGAGCTCATGTCTACTTGGACAGATTGAGTCCGACTCTCAATCGATCGATCGGTGGCGGCTCCTAGCGTAGCGTGCCGACTCCCAAGTACCAAAGAGTCATGACGACTTGCCTTTCCAATGCGACTTACGTCCGAGTCCCTTTTGCCTCATGATATACCTTGTCAGACTATAGGCGAATATATGTCATCCCTTAAATAGTCCGACTCTCTTCTCGATCCGAGATAAGTGATTCACCCGACTAACTCTTAGTCGATCTCCTCGGTTAACACTTAACCGAGTCGTGCATGGCCATGATTTCCCAATCATATCTCACGAGAGGGCCCAGAGAATATCTCTCCGAGTGGAGGGGCAAAATCCCATCTTGGTTATTCACATCACGCAGCTTGATTCTCAGTCGACCCGAACCCTACCTTTATAACTGCCCAGTTACGGATCAGCGTTTGACAGAACCTAAGTCGGTGATCCTCAACTCGGACTATGCAACAACCTCAGGTCTAAGGATTACATTGATTGAGATATACAAATGACAGCTAGTTCGTTGTACCTCAATATAGGTCAATCCGACTCGCTAAATTCTTTAGTCGAGTCTGTGTAAGTTGGAATAGCATCTCCATGCCCATGACAAGTGGAACCGAGTCATCAAGCCAACTTTCACATTGGTCTAAGTTGTGTGTCCATCACAACCTCAATGACCAAGGATATTTACTACAAACAACATGAATGCATAGTTCCACAACCGAATCACATTTTCAATGATACACATCAGATGTTTATACAAGGACTAATATCTTTATGAATACAATGGGAAATATCATCATACATGATTGCCTCTAGGGCATATTCCCAACAAAAACCGCTGCATTAACTTTAAATAGGGCACCATCTAAATCCATTGAGACGACACCGTATGAACTGTGGTTTGGTGCTAAACCTAAGTTGTCGTTTCTTAAAGTTTGGGGATGCGAAGCTTACGTCAAGCAGTTGATGCCGGACAAGCTTGAACCCAAAGCGGAGAAATGCGTCTTCATAGGATACCCTAAGGAAACCATTGGGTATACCTTGTATCACAGAACCGAAGGCAAAGTGTTTGTTGCAAAGAACGGTTCCTTTCTTGACAAGGAGTTTCTCTCAAAAGAAGTGAGTGGGAGGAAAGTAGAGCTAGACGAGGTTGTTGAACCTTCTCTTGAGTTGGAGAGTAGCGCAACACCTGAAATTGTTCCAGTGCCGTCTGCACCAACAATAGAGGAAGCTAATGACAAGGATGATGAAGCTTCGGACGATGCTACTACTGAACGTCGCAGGTCGACAAGGCCGCGTGCCCCTCCTGAGTGGTACGGCAACCCTGTCTTGACTGTCTTATTGGTAGAAGACAGTGAACCTACGAACTATGAGGAAGCAATGATGAGCCTAGACTCTGAGAAATGGCTAGAGGCCATGAAATCCGAATTGGGATCCATGAGCGAAAACCAAGTATGGACTTTGGTGGACCCTCCTAGCGACCGAAAGGCCATTGAGTGCAAATGGATTTTCAAGAGGAAAACGGACGCGGATGGTAATGTTACCGTCTATAAAGCACGGCTTGTCGCGAAAGGTTTTCGACAAGTTCAAGGTGTTGACTACGATGAGACCTTCTCTCCCGTAGCGATGTTTAAGTCCATTCAGATTTTATTAGCAATTGCTGCGTTTCATGATTATGAAATATGGCAGATGGATGTCAAGACTGCTTTCCTCAATGGCAACATTGATGAAGAGTTGTATATGATGCAACCCGAAGGTTTTGTCGATCCTAAGGATGCTCATAAAGTATGCAAACTTCAGCGTTCCATTTATGGACCGAAGCAAGCATCTCGGAGTTGGAACCTTCGTTTTGATCAAGTGATCAAGAGCTTTGGATTTGTTCCAAATTGTTACGAAGCTTGTATCTACAAGAAAGTGAGTGGGAGCTCAGTGACATTTCTGGTACTATATGTGGATGACATATTGATTATTGGAAATGACATTAACATGCTTAATGATGTGAAGAGTTATTTGAAAAAGTGTTTTTCAATGAAAGACCTAGGTGAAGCTGCTTATATATTGGGCATCAAAATCTATAGAGATAGACAAAGACGCCTGATAGCTTTAAGCCAAAGTACATACCTAGACAAAGTTTTGAAAATGTTCAGAATGGATAAGGCAAAGAAAGGTTCAGTGCCTATGTTGTCAGGTAAGATATTGAGCAAGGCTCAGTGTCCATTCTGATGAAATGATAGAAGCTATGAGAAAAGTGCCTTATGCCTCGGCCATAGGTTCTATCATGTATGCCATGCTATGTACTAGACCGGATGTGTCCAATGCTCTTAGTTTGACGAGCAGATATTAAAGTGATCCAGGAGTGGAACACTGGACAGCCGTGAAGAACATCCTAAAGTACCTAAATAGGACTAAAGAAATGTTCTTAGTCTATGGAGGTGATGAACAGCTTGTCGTAAAGGGTTACGTCGATGCTAGTTTCGACACTGACAAGGATGATTCTAAATATCAGACAAGATACGTTTATATTTTGAATGGAGGAGCTATGAGCTGGAGAAGCTGCAAGCAAAGCATGATCGCGGGATCTACAGTAGAAGCGGAATACATGGCTACTGCAGAAGCGTCAAGTGAAGGAGTTTGGATCAGGAACTTCATCACTGAGCTTGGCGTGGTTCCAAATGCATTGGACCCACTGGAGATATTGTGTGACAACACTGGCGCCATAGCACTCGCTACGGAACCAAGATATCATCCAAATACCAAGCATATCAACCGCAAGTTTCATATAATCCGAGATTATATAGCAGATGGAGATCTGAAGATTAGCAAAGTACATACAGATCTGAATGTCGCAGATCCATTGACTAAACCTCTTCCACGTGTAAAACATGATCAACACCTTAGTGCCATGGGTGTGAGATTGTTGCCAAATGTAAACTAGATTATTGACTCTAGTGCAAGTGGGAGACTGGAATTATGCCTAGAGGCAATAATAAAGATGTTATTATTATAATTCTTGTTCATGATAAAGTTTATATTCCATGCTAGAATTGTATTAAGCGGAAACTTTAATACTTGTGTGGTTTGTAAACAACACCGTGTCCCTAGTATGCCTCTATGGACTAGCTCATTGATTAATGATGGTTAAGGTTTCCTAACCATAGACATGAGTTGTCGATTAATAATGAGATCATACCATTGGGAGAATGATATGATGGATGACCAAACTAAGCGGAGCAATTAGATCGTGTCATCGTGTTCATCTTTGCGAAGCTTTTCTTATGTCAAATATTGTATTCCTTAGACCATGAGATAATATAACTCCCTGGTATCGGAAGAAAGCTTTGAGGTCATCAAACGTCATCCTATGAGATGGTGATCATAAAGGTGTCTCTCAGGTGATCGGAAAGTACCTGTTGGGTTGTATGTATCGAGATGGGATTTGTCCCTCCCAAGTCGGAGAGATATACTTCGGGCCCACTCGGTAATCGATATCAACACCGCTTGCAAGCATGTGGTTAAGGAGTTAATCACAAAGTGATATCGGATTACGGAACGAGTAAAGTACTTGCTGTGAACGAGATTGAACTAGGTATGACGGTACCGACGATCAAATCTCGGTCAAGTAAAATATCGCGAGACAAAGGGAATATATATATGGGATTGATTGAATCCTAGCATCGTGGTTCATCCGATATGATCATCGATGAATGTGTGGGAGTCAATATGGGTTTCAGACCCATTGTTGATTATTGATAGAAGATCATGTCTGCATATTCTCGAACCCGAAGGGTCACACACTTAACGTGTCTCGACGCTAGGATAGATTGGATAATTGGTTTATGAGTTTTTGTTCGGAGTCTCGGATGGGATCCGGGACATCACGAGAGGTTCCGGAATGGTCCGGAGAATAAGATTCATATAAGGCAATGCAGTTTTTGAAGTTCGGAATTGTTTCGGGTTAATCGGTATTGTACCGGAAGCTTCTAGAACCTTTAGGAGGGGGACCAACGTGGCTCCACCTGCCGGGAGGGGGCATGGGCCTATGAGGGAGTGCCCTGGCCGCATTGGGCCAGGGGCACATGGCCCCATAGGGCCCACCCGACGAAACCTAGGGAAAACCCAAGGGGAGCTTCTAGAAGGAGGGGGGAGGGAAACTTGCCCCCCACTCTTCCCTCCTTGGCCACCGGCCTAGGCTTGGGGGAGGGGCTAGGGTTGGCGCCCACCCCTCTATATAAAGAGGGCTGGGGGCGCACCCCCCCACACCTCCTCCTCAAGCCCTAGCCGCCCTGCTGCCCTCCTCTCTCTCTTCCTCCCGACTGCACGTAGGCGAAGCCCTGCTATAGAAACTCTCCACCACTTGCACCGCGTCGTCGCGTTGTAGATCCAATCCGTCTCTCCACCATACTTGCTGGACTGAGGAAGGAGGAGACGTCGAGGTGCCGCACGTGTGCATCTCTCGGAGGCATCGCTACTTGCGGTGTTAGATCAGAGCGGATCGCGAGGAGGAGAAGAGAGTACGACTACATCACCCACGTTCCGACGAACGTTTCGCTGTGTGAATCTTCAAGGGTATGAAGATCTCATCTAATCTCTCTCGTTGTTTGCATCTCCTAGATTAGATCTTGGCTTTCCCGTTTGCATCCGTAGAATTTTTTTGATTTACTATGCTGCGAAACCCTTCAAAGAGGTGGTGCACTTTCCCCACAAGACTCGACATGCATCGAGACAAGATCTTTCAGAAGCCTTCCCTTAGACCAAAATGGACGCGTTCCCAAACCTATCATCCCCTACCACCAACTGTCCATTTGGCTAATTTATTGCAACCTATATGATCCAGGCAGAGCCCATAATGCCAAGTGGCTGCACTTGAAACTTCTCAACGTTTGACATCTCAAATCTCTTTGTTCCTGGGTGGCTTTCCACAAGTGTGATACACAAGGTTCACCAGTCCCCTGGCCTTGTGTAACCACTCAACATAAATCCATTCTCACCATTCCACCCAGGTGTTTCATTTACATAGTTGTTTTATTAAACAAAACACAAGTCATTGACTTAGAAATATTTCATAGCATGAATATAATCCACCCTTGTTTTCTACTAGCTAAACTAAGCATGATAGTAGTAGGGATCCAAACTTAGGAAATTGTAATAAGGCATCATCTACTAGGATTTCCCATGGCATATCATACTTAGTAAAATTCCATGTAAGTCCTACTCAAAATATCACTAATGCATAGTGAAAATAATGGGACAAAAGTATGAAGCACCACTTGCCTTTGGTAGAGAATATAAGTTCACTCCTTGATCTTGCAATAGTCACACTCTTCAAATTTCACTATAATTAAATCAAGGCACAAATTCAATCTAGTATTCAACTCATAAAATAATAAAAACAAAGCAATGCATGCAAGCATGTAAAAGATTGTTTTATTTGGAAAAGTGGTTTCTAATAGGATATAAACATTTGAACACACCTATTGGTCATTTATTAAAGCGGCAAAACCATTTGATAACAAGTTAGTAAAAATGGCCACTTTAAATCCCTTTTTGTTTTGCTAGAATTGATTTTATTCAAAGAATAATTTCTAGTGTTAGCCAAAATGTTTTTAAACACCAATTTTAGTGTTTATGGTCATAATGTTTTAAAACAATTCCATTTACAAAGGGTTTCATCCAAATTCCATTTTTAAATCCATCACCTTTTATTTTGTTGGAAATGTCTTTAAACAAAGTAATAATTTATAGGGTTCACCAAATATATTTTTAATTCCAAAAACTTGGTGTTTAGGGTCAGAGAGTTTAATTCAAAACATTTTCCAAATGTTTTACTCAAAAAGCATTTTTAAAACATATCCAACATTTTTATTTAACTAGAAATACTTTTATTCAAAGGATTAATTCCTAAGTGTCACTAACTATATTTTTAAATCCAAAAGTTGGTTTATATGGTCAGTAGGTTCAAATCAAACCATTTACCAAAGATTTTATCCTAAAACATTTTTAGAATGAATTTTATACACAAAATTTGCCTAAACATGTTTCTATAAAAATAACCAATTTTATAGAAGCAAATCACTAAACAAAGTGCATGGCTGGAAAGTACTCTTTTTGCTGATTCCATTGATATAAAATTTGTAAAATTTGGACGTCTAGATTCAAAGTTATGAATTTTTCAAATCTAACCATCTAATAGAAATGTTTCTGTATATTTAATCAAAACTGTGCCACGCGTCGTGTTTTTATTCGCTAGTACCGGTTAGCACAAATCGAGTTACGTGGTGCCTTGGATCTGATTAGAATCGTGCGGCATAGATGCAAACTTACCGTTTCTCTTAAGTGGATCTAACGTGTCCTTACGATTTAAATCTAAGGGCCTGAAAATGTTTTGACCATACTCTGGCGGCGCTCGACGGTGGCGCGCGGCGGCGGCGCTCGGGCGATGGCGTAACGGCGAAACCAGGAAGCACGGGAGAGAGAGGAGTAGCTCACCAGATTCGCCGTGCATTGTTGATGCTCAACGTACTCATGGGGAGACAGGGGGCGCACAAGGTTAACGACAATTGCTCGCCGGAGCTCCTGCTTCCGTCAGGCACGCTCTGTCGTTGATGGAGGCGAAGCTACAAGGCACGCCAAGGCAAAACGAAGGGTGCATTAGTTGCACGCGATAGAGGAGAGTATGAGAGTGTAATCGAGAGGGGGAGGAGAGGTCAGAGGTTACCGGGGAAGCTCGACGGAGTAATGGAAGACAGTGGTGACGCTCAGGTGAAGACATAGTCGAGTATCTGGGGCGTGCGCGGGCAAGTGGGTGGTACTGGAGTGTGCGCCTGGCGATGGGAAGTAGTCTCATGGAGGCCAGGGAGCAAGGGGAGGGCTGTCGTCACCGGAATCAGGGAAAAGAACTCGTCGGAGCAGTGGTGGTGCAATGGCTAATTCGTACAACCTGGTGACAGAGAGGGTGCGGAGAATGAGGGGAAAGGTAGAGAGGGCGTTGGCTTTTAAGGGTGCTTGGTCGCTGGGAGGAATTAGTGCGGCAATCAATCGTATTGAATACGCGGAATCAATGCCAGAAACATCGACAAACTGGTCACGCGCGGGTGAAGAAGACGACTGGTAGGTGGGGTCACTTCGTAAGTGATAGAGAGAGAGAAAACAGTGGGGTCTACATATCAGTGACTGCGCGGGTTTATATGCTGGTGAGAAAACGTTTCGGGGAGGGAAATAAGATGGGCTGCGAGTTGGGTCTGTTGGGCTAGTTGGGCTGGACTGGCTTCTTTCCCTTTTTTATCCTGTTTCTTTTTCTTTTTCTGTTTTCTTTTTCTGTTTTGGATTTGTTCAAATGATTTCAAACCTCTTTTTAATTCAAAACTTTTCCAAACTTTCAATATATTTTAGTACTGTTATAAATGTGTTTTGAAGGACCATTTTGGAATAATTCCTTTATTCAATTATGGTTTATTCTTTATTTAAATTAGGCACTTTTTTTATTCAAATAGGATTTAAATTATATTTTCAAACTTTTATTTGAACTCTAATTTTCACCAAACCTTTTTCAGTAGGTTTTATTTATTTAATAGGGTGTTAAATAATTCACTTTGAATTATTTGAAATATTTTAATATGATTTATTAATCATTTAAATTTCTCAATTGTCTTTATTCCAATAAAATCAAATATGGTTTTAATTAATCATTTCTATTAGGGATTTTCTCTTCATTTAAATGAAATAGAATTTGGTTAAGGCCATATTATTTTATTTAAATATTCTTTATCCCTTTATTTCATTTGGATTATCTTTATTTCATTTACTTATGGATTTGGCCAAGATTTAATTTGTCTTTAAAATATTCCTTATTTATTTATTTATTTATTTATTTATTTGTCTTATCAAATTCATATCTTTTTATTTATAGATCCAAACTTGGTGATTCCAATTTGTAAAATCTTATTTAATATTTGTTTATCTTTTTTAAATCTTGTTTGGATTATTTTGCTCACCATTTGGTATGGATTTTAGATAGGAGCTTTATTATTTCCTTTCACCTTATTAAATTCATAAACTTTTATCTATGGCTTCAAATTAAATGAAATCAATTTCTATGGTTTATAATATTTTTGTTTTTATCATTTATAAATGTTTTGTTGAAATTTTTTTATATGGATCAAATCCATAGTCTTAGAGATCTTGGAAATGATTTTCTTCCATTAGGGTTTTAGGGTTTTGGTTTACTTTTCCAAATGTTTAAATTTCAAGATACATTCACTGATGAATGCATTTCACTTGATTTGAATTTTGTTGGATTCCATTTTATTCAAATTTGTTCAAGTTGGGTTTTGATGTTTCCATTTTGAAACAAAAAGTTTATTTTCACCCTAAATTTCAACAATTATTTATTTTTCACATTTCAAATTTTGGAAAATTTTGGGATGTGACACTTAATAACTTTATGAATTCAATGGGAAACATCATCCTACAAGATTGCCTCTAGGTCATATTCCCAACACGAGTAAAGAGTACTTATTAGTAACGAGGTTGTACTAGGTATGCAGAGATACCGACGATCAAACCTCGGATAAGTAAAATATCGCGAGACAAAGGGAAATTGGTATCGTATGTAAATGATTCATTCGATCGCAAAGTAATCATAGAAATATGTGGGATCCATATGAATTTCCAGATTCCTCTATTGGTTATTGATCGGAGAAGAGTCTCGGTCATGTCTGCATAATTCACGAACCGTAAGGAGGCACACTTAAGGATTCAATGTTGTTTAGTAGATATGGAATGTGAGTAAGAATACCAAATGTTATTCGGATTCTCGGATGGGATTCGGGATATCATGAGGAGATCGGAAATGGTTAAGAGAATAAGATTCATATAAGGAAAGTCCAATTCCGAAGTTCGGGAATGATTTTGGTGTCTTCACTGGAATGATCTAGAAGGGTCTAGAAGGTTCATCAAACCAGAAGGGGAAAGGTACATGAATGTGTCATGACTAAGTGGAATGATTGCATCATGTCCTAGGTCACTTGGTTGTGTGTTTAAAAGAAAGAAATTAAAATCCAAAATTGAAAGTCAAAAGGCAAGTTTGAATAGTCAAACTGGGACAATGGTTCCTGGTGGAGGGAGGAGAGGAAACCTCCTCTCCCTTTATCGCGCGTACCAAGGAGAGGGAGTTGGGGGAGTATACGACCTTACCCTCCCCTAGCTGCCCCTCCCTCTTATAAATAGAGGGGAGGGGGCTGCCCCAAAGACCTACACCACAATGATCCCAGCCCCACTAGCCGCCACCGCCAAGCCGCTGCCCTAGCCGCCGCCCCACATCCTCCTCTCTGGCCTCTAAACCCTAGACATCGGGGAACCCCTCTACTCCATCCTACCCACTCCGTCTTAAGGCAAATCCCTGCAGGATCTCCCCTCTAATCTCTGACACGATGTCGTCATGCTACCAAAATCGCGTGGAGAGAGTTACAACCTCTGCTGCCTGCAAGAACAAGGGAGAGGAAGGTCTTCATCGAGTACCGAACATGTGGCCGACTGCGGGAGCACTTCCGGAACATGGCACCGGAAGGATTGTCTACGCGATCTTGAGATCGGCAAGTGAACAACTACATCACCCACGAGAATCGGCTCTCGTTAACTGCTTTCGAATCTTCCAGGGTGAGTAGTCTATCGACTCGTTGCTACAATCTAGTAGATAGATATTGACTTCTGTGTGTTCATGTGGTAGAATTTTTTTGTTTTACATGCTATTAGCCCCTACAATGGTATCAGAGCCATGTCTATATGTAGATCTGTTGCACGAGTAGAACACAATGGTCATTATGGGCGGTGGTGCTTTTATTATCAATTACTTCTTGTGTTCTTTGCATCTTGCGGTATGGTGGGATGAAGCGCCTCAGGATAACCTTACATGACATCGTTCATGAGACTTTCTCCATGCTCAACATGCAACTTGTATTGCATAAGTGGCTTTGCGGGTGTCTATCTCTCCCATCATATTAAAGATTCAATTTACAACGGGCACTTGATAGTTCAAGAATCAACGTTGTGGTTCTTGTTCGTAAGTTAGAACGGTACTTATCAAAAGCCCCAAATCACGTAAAATATGCAAAGAAAATTAGAGGCGTCTAACTTTGTTTTGCAGGGGTGTGCTATGATGTGATATGGCCATGATTGTGATTATATATGATGTATGCAATGATCCTTATTGTAAGTCGGTAACCAGTAGGATCCTTATGGTTGTATTTTAATTTCGTTAAGACCAGTGTGTCTATTATTCAAAGTAGTTGTAATAGTTGATACTGGTGGACGACAACCATGTAGCAGTGCCATTGACCTTGACGCCACGCCGGTGATGATGGAGATCATGTTCGTGCTTGAAGATGGAGATCGGAAGCACATGAAGAAAGGCCAAATCATATCACATATTTTGAATTGTATGTGATGTTAATCCTTTTATGCAACTTGTATTGCTTAGATCGTGATGGTAGCATTATAAGATGATACCTCTCACAAAATATCAAGTTATAAAGTGTTCGTCCTTAGTAGGCACCGTTGCCAAGATTCGTCCTTTTATGCATCTTGTATTGCCAAGATTCGTTGTTTCGTCCTTAGTACACCACGTGATGATCGGGTGTGTTAGATTATGCGATTGTACACAACGGGAGCAAGCCAGATTTGCTCATGAGAAACTAAGGTTTGATCTTGACGAGCCTAGCATGTATAGACATGGTCTCGGGACACGAATCACCGAAAGGTAAAGCATGAGTCATATAGTAGATATGATGAACATGTCGATTGTTCGCCTTCGAAACTACATTATGTCTCATGATGATCGGACTTGATGTGGTGGACTTGGTTCATGTGATCACTAAAACAATGTGAGGGATATTGTTTTGAGTGGGAGTTCACCTAGATTAATTTAACTATTAATTAGAACTCAATTTGTTATAAACTTAGTCTAAACTATTGAAAATATGTTGTAGATCAATGGAGGCCCCTACCATCAATTTTAATGCGTTCCTAGAGAAAGAAAGGTTCAGAAAAATGGAAGCAACTTCATATATTGGTTCCGCAATTTGAGGATTATCATCAATGCTGGTCAGTTGACCTATGTGCTGGATGCACCGCTGGGTGACCCACCTGCAGATGATGCTACCGATGATAAGAAAAATGTTTTTCGTGCTCGGAAGAATTAGTACTCCATGGTTTAGTGTGATATATTGTATGGTTTGGAATCGGATCTTAAAAAGAGGTTTGAGAACTTTGACCCACATGATATTGTCCATGAACTCAAAATGATATCTGAGTCTCACGCAACAATTGAGAGTTATGAAGCTTCTAAAAAGTTCTTTAACTATAAGATGGAAGAGGGCAGCTCTGTCAATGAGCATGTGCTTAAGATGTCTGGGCACGCTAATAAGCTCTAGAGCTTGGGCATAACAATTCCTAATGCGTTGGGGATTCATCATGTGCTCCAATCACTACCACCAAGTTACAAGAACTTTGTGATGAACTACAACATTCAGCGCATGGATAAGACATTGCGATAACTCTTCTCTATGTTGATGTCTACGGAAGTGGAGATCAAGAAACAACACCAAGTATTGATGGTCAATAAGACCACCAATTTCAAAAATTAAGGCAAGTCTAAGAAAAAGGGAAACTTCAAGAAGGGTGGTAAGAAATCTACCGCGCCGGCAAAGAAGACCAAGGCTGGGCCTAAGCCTGATACTGAGTGCTTTTACTGCAAGGGAGAGGGTCACTGGAAGCAGAATTGCCCCAAGTACTTGGCAGATCTGAAGAACGGAAACATCAAGAAGAAAGTTATATCCGATATACATGTTATTTATGTGTATCTTACTAGTAGTCAAAGTAGTGCCTGGGTATTTGATACTGGTTCGGTTGCTCATATTAGTAACTCGAAACAGGTGCTGCAGAATAGACGGAAACTAGCGAAGAACAATGTGACGATGCGCGTTGGAAATGGATCAAAGCTTGATGTGATCGCGGTCGTCACGCACCTCTTCATCTACCATAGTGATTAGTTTTATACTTAAATAATTTCTATTTGGTGCCTGCGTTGAGCATGAACATTATATCTGGATCATGTTTATTGCGAGACGCTTACTTGTTTAAGTCTGGGAATAATGGTTGTTCGATTCATATGAGTAATATGTTTTATGCACACGCACCTTTGATAGATGGTCTATTCTTGTTGAATCTCGATTGTAGTAATACACATGTTAATAATATTGAAGCTAAACATTTGAAATTAAGCGATAACTCAACATATATGTGGCACTATCGTCTTGGTCATATTGGAGTGAGGCGTATGAAGAAACTCCATTCTGATGGACTTCTTGAATCACTTGAAAGATGTGAAGCATGTCTGATGGATAAAATGACTAAGACTCCATTTTCTGGTATGATGGAGCGAGCGACGGACTTATTGGAAATCATACATACCGATGTGTATGGCCCAATGAGTATAGCATCGCGTGGTGGTTATTGTTATGTTCTTATTTTCATAGATGACTTGAGTAGATATGGGTATATCTATTTAATGAAACATAAGTCCGAAACATTCGAGAAGTTTAAGGAATTTCAAAGTGAAGTAGAGAATCAACATAATAAGAAGATTAAATTTCTATGATGTTATCGTGGAGGTGAATATCTAAGTTACGAGTTTGGCAAGCATTTGAAGAAATGCAGAATACTTTCACAATTGACACAATCGGGAACACCACAACGTAATGGTGTGTCCGAACATCAAAATCGAACTCTCTTAGATATGGTTCGTTCTATGATGTCACTTACAGATTTACCTTTGTCATTTTGGGGTTATGCATTAGAAACAGCCACATTCACTTTAAATAGGGCACCATCTAAATCCGTTGAAACGACATCGTATGAATTATGGTTTGGGAAGAAACCTAAATTGTCGTTCCTTAAAGTTTGGGGTTGCGAAGCTTATGTAAAGAAGTTACAACCTGACAAGCTTGAACATAAACCGGAAAAATGCGTCCTCATAGGATACCCAAAGGAAAATACTGGGTATACCTTCTATCATAGATCCGAGGGCAAAATCTTTGTTGCCAAGAATGGATCCTTTCTAGAGAAGGAGTATCTCTCGGAAGAAGTGACTAGAAGGAAAGTAGAACTTGACGAGGTTGTCGAACCTTCTCTCGTATTTGAGAGTACCGTAGCACCGAAAGAACTTACTATGGCGCGTACACAAATAAGAGAGGAAGCTAATGATGATGATCATGAAACTTCAGTCGAAGTTACTACGGAACCTCGCAGGTCGACGAGAACTCGTACCACTCCAAATTGGTATGATCCTATTATTTGTGTCATGTTGGTGGACAACACCGACGACCCTACAACATATGAGGAAGCGATGATGAGCCCAGATTCCAATAAATGGCAAGAAGCCATGAAATCCGAGATTGGATCCATGTATGAAAACCAAGTATGGACTTCGGTGGACTTACCGGATGGCCGAAAGGATGTCGAGAACAGATGGATTTTCAAGAAGAAAACAAATGCTGATGATAATGTTACCGTCTATAAAGCTCGACTTTTTGCTAAAGGGTTTCGACAAATTCAAGGAGTTGACTACGATGAGACTTTCTCACCAGTAGCGAAGCTAAAGCCTGTGAGGATTTTGTTAGCAATAGCTTCATATTATGATTCTGAAATATGGCAGATGGATGTCAAAACGATGTTCCTCAATGCAGACATTGATGAAGAGTTGTATATGTTACAACCCAAAGGTTTTTTCGATCCTAAAGATGCTAACAAGGTATGCAAACTTCAACAATCCATTTATGGATTGAAGCAAGCATCCCGAAGTTGGAATCAACATTTTGATAAGGTGATCAAAAGTTTTGGTTTTATACAAACTTATGGAGAAGCTTGTATTTACAAGAAAGTGAGTGGGAGCTCTGTAGAATTCCTAGTATTATATTTGGACGACATATTGTTGATTGCGAATGATGTAGAGCTTCTTAATATTGTCAAAGCTTATTTGAATAATAGTTTTTCAAAGAATGATCTTGGCGAAGTTGCTTACTTATTAGGCATAAATATTTATAGAGATAGATCAAGACGCCTAATATCGCTTTCATAGAGTACATATTTGTACAAAGTTCTAAAGAGGTTTGGAATGGAAGATAGCAAGAATGGGTTCTTGCCCATGTTGCCCAATACGACCTTGAGTAAAACTCAAAGTCCCGCTATGGTAGAAGATAGAGAAAGGATGAGTAAGACTCTGTATTCCTCGGCCATAGGATCTATCATGTATGCCATGCTATGTACTAGACCCGACATTGCATATGTTGTTAGTTTGACTAGCAGATATCAAAGTGATACATGAGTGGATCATTGGACAACGTCAAAAGCATCCTTAAGTACTTGAGAAGAACTAAGGATATGGTTCTTTCTTATGGAGGTGGGAATGATGTAGACCTTCTTAATAGTGTCAAAGCTTATTTGAATAATAGTTTTTCAATGAATGATCTTGGCGAAGCTGCTTACTTATTAGGAATAAAGATTTATAGAGATAGATCAAGACGCCTAATATCGCTTTCATAGAGTACCTATTTGGACAAAGTTCTAAAGAGGTTTGGAATGGAAGATAGAAAGAAAGGGTTGTTTCCCATGTTGCCCAATATGACCTTGAGTAAAACTCAAAGTCCTGCTATGGTAGAATATAGAGAAAGGATGAGTAAGACTCCCTATGCCTCGTCCATACGATCTATCATGTATGCCATGCTATGTACTATACCCGACATTACATATGTTGTTAGTTTGACTAGCAGATATCAAAGTGATAAAGGAGTGGATCATTGGGAAGCGGTCAAAAACATCCTTAAGTACTTGAGTAGAACTAAGGATATGGTTCTTTCTTATGGATGTGATGAACAACTCGTTGTTAATGGTTACACCGATGCTAGTTGGAACACCGATCCGGATGATTCTAAATCTCAAACTAGATACTTATTTACTTTGAATAGTGCAGCAGTAAGCTGGAGGAATGCAAAGCAAAGCGTTGTGGCGAGATCTCAACTGAATCAGAATACATAGCTGCTTCGGAGGCTTCACAAGAGGCGATATGGATGAAGGATATCATTACAGAGCTTGGTGTGGTTCCTAGTGCGCTGGACCCAATGTCTATCTATTGTGATAACCTGGGCACCATAGCCAATGCGCAGGAGCCAAGGTCACACAAGAAGCTGAAGCATATTAAGCTACGTTTTCACTCTATTCAATAGCATGTCCAAGATGGTGACATAAGGATTTGCAAAGTACACATAGATCTGAATGTCGCAGATCTGTTGACTAAACCTCTCCCAAGGGAAAACATGACCAGCACCAAACCGCCTTGGGTGTTCGGTATATTACCATGTAATCTAGACTAGTTGACTCTAGTGAAAGTGGGAGACTGTTGGAGATATTCCCTAGAGGCAATATAAAAGTATTTATTATTATATCTTTGTGTTTATGATAAATGTTTACATTCATGCTATAATTGTATTAACCGGAAACATTAATACTTGTGTGATTTGTAAACTTATTATAGTCCCTAGTAAAACCTCTTCATAATACTAGCTTGTTGGTTGATAGATGATCATGGTTTCCTGATCATGAACATTGAGATGTTATTAACAACAAGATCATTTCATTAGGAGAATGGTGTGTGTCACATCCCAAAATTTTCCAAATTTTGAAATGTGAAAAATAAATAAACAAAAGAAATAATTGTTGAAATTTAGGGTGAAAAGAAACTTTTTGTTTCTCAATGGAAACATCAAAACCCTTCTTGAACAAAAAATTGAATGACAAGGGAATCCAACAAAATTTCAATCATGTGAAATGCATTCATCAATGAATGCATCTTGAAATTTAAAACACTTGGAAAAGTTAAACCAAAACCCAAATCTTAATGAAAGAAATCACTTTCAAAGATCAAATGAATTTTATGCACAGAAAGAATCTTGAAATTAAACACTTGGAAAATCAACCAAAACCCTAAAACCCTAATGGAATAAATCAATTTCAAGATCTCTCTAAGACCATGGATTTGATCCATATAAAAATTCAGCAACAAACATTTTCAAATGATCAAAAATTATAAACAAAAATATTATAAAACCACAGAAATTGGTTTCATTTAATTTGGAGCCATGGATAAAAACTTATGAATTTAATAAGATAAAGGAAAATAATTTCCAAGGCTAATAAAAGCTCCTAGCTAAAATCCATACCAAATTGTGAGAAAATTAGTCCTAAAGGGATTTAAAAAGATAGACAAATATTAAATAAAATTATACAAATTGGAATCACCAATTTTGGAACTATAAATAAAAAGATATGGATTTTATAAGATAAAGAAGGAAATAAATAAATAAGGAATATTTAAAAGACAAATTAAATCTTGGCCAAATCCATAAACAAATTAAAGTTTATTGAATAATAAAAAGGAATAAAAGATTATTTAAATAAAACTATATGGGCTTTTAACCATATTTAAATAAAACTATAAATCCCATGAAAATTATTTAGAAGACAATTTAAAACATGAATTAAATCCATAAGGAAATGGAATAAAGATAATACAAATAAAATAAGGGAATAAAGATTATTTAAATAAAATTAATATGGACTTGAACCATATTTGTTTTGAATAAAGACAAAATCCCTAATATAAATGATTAATCAAATCATGAGAAAATAATAATTGAAATTGCCCAAGTGGATTAAAAGTTATCTAATTAACTTAAAAATAATAAAGGATTAATTAAATAGAATTATATGGTTTGGAACCATATTTAAATTCATTTAAATAAAGAACAAAGCTTCATATAAATAAATATTAAATCATTTGAAAATAATTCAAAGTGAATAATTTAAAAACACTAATGGATAAATAAAATCTACTAAAAAAGGTTTTGCAAAAATTGAAAATTCAAATAGAAGTTTAAATCATTTGAATAAAATAATATGTATTGGAACCAAATTTAAAATCTTAATTAAATAAAGACACATGTCTATTTTAAATAAATATTTAACCACAAGAGAATAAAATAAATTATTCTAAAAAGGACTTTAAAATGCATTAATAAACAGTATTAAAACATACTGAAAGTTTGGAAAAGGTTTGAAAAAGAAATCTGAATTCAAATGAGGTTTGAATTCAAAACAGAAAATCAAAATATAAAACGGAAAAACAAAAAAGAGAGAAAAAAATAAGAAAGCAAATAGCCCAGCTCACCTACCAGCTAACAGGCCCAGCAAGCCCAATACCAGCCCACGCAGGAAAACCCAGTCCCCTATCTCTGCCATTCTTTTCTCACCGCGCATCACACCCGCATAGCCACTAACGCATCTGTCGTGTGAATGGCCACGACAAATGTTGCAATCGGCAGTGAATGGTAGAACAAAAGGAAAGGGCGGCCAGCCATCTGCGGTGCGAGATGAAGGCGAAGACACAAGGATTTACCCAGGTTCGTCCCCCCGGAGGGTAAAGACCTACTCCTGCTAGATTATATTATGGAGAGAGTAAAGGGGCGAGCTCGACGAGTAGGCGGCAAGTCGCTAGGGTGTATGATGGAACGTGTCCTCTATGCGTACCCTAGGGAGGTTTATATAGGCTCACCTCGCTAGGGTTTACAGATCTACAACCGAATTAGTTAAGGATTCGGAGGGTTCTTGACCTAACCCGACTAGGCCTAGCTACGCTTCTGGGCCTCCAGCTTCCAGTCGCTTGGATCCTTGCTAGGTCTTGATCCAGTCGCCGTCCTGCAGGCCCACTCGCTGGCATCTTGGGCCAGTAGAAAACGTCCTTCTGGGTATACCCCAGTCGGCATATCCCCATCAGTAGTCCCCGAGGCCGTCGTTGATTCGTCGCAGGTGTTCGTTGGCAGTCGGAGTATGCGGGTCCAATTCAGACGCCCTGTCGAATCAGCGGTGGACTCCCTCAATAAAAGAAGGAACTAGTCATTTTAGTCGCAATAACGGCGACTAGTCAGATCGCAGCTTGGCGAATAGGTCGGCGAGTGGTTAATTCACTGTTATAGTGATCAGTCGGCGAATCGTCAAGTTGCTGAAGATAGCGAGTCGAATGGATGAAGTTGGACCATCAGCGTTGGTCAAAGTAGCCCAGAACGACCACGAGCCAGCGCACCACGACTTCAAGGTGGTGCAGCCGTTTCGTGAGGCCATGGCGGGTGAGCTCACGACCTACCCGTCAAACCCGTGGATTCCTTTCATCTGCAGTCGCAAGGTCGGTGGTGCCTCATCGTCGAAGCCTGCAGAGTAGAATAGTTTGTCGATCATCATTAGTTGGGATAATTATGTAACTACCCTTGTAAGCAAACGAATGTTGCCGTTTGAAGGAAAGTAAGCGTGCTTTTGCCAATGTTTTGTGTTTTGATTGTTGGTTGTGCGAGTCCCCGACGCTCGTCCGCCCTTTTATGGGGTTGACCTTGTTTTTATGTGTTGTTTGAATTGTTAGTAAGTTAAGGTCGACTCTCCATGGCCCGGAAAGCCAGTCGCATGGCGACTCCAATGGGTGCTCCGTACTTAGCCGTTTTCCCGGGCGTGAACAGGGTCGGGTGGCCGAGTCCCCGAGCGTGGTACTTGGCGGTTCTAGTCGCGTGCCCGAGGTAGGTGAGGACAGGGCGCGTTGGGCTAGGCGCGTCACCCCACCTGATCCATGAGATCATTCGCGTGGCGAGTCCAGGGTGCACTCTCATACTTGGCCTTTTTCCCTTGACGCTCCTGTTTGGGCTGGCATCAATCCCCGAGCGTGGTACTTTTCCGTTCGATTCGCTGCGCCGAGGATGTGGAGGACTGGGTCACTGTGTGAACTGAATGCAGTTGTCTTGTCTCGGAAAGACAGTCGAGCGAGGCGACTGCGATGGGGCTCCGGGTTGGCTTTTTTCGTGGACAATACGAGGCCTGAATTCTTCAATGCCCTCGTGTAGCACTAGGCCGTGTCGGTCGCGGCACCAAGGGTTGACTTCTGCGAGTAGCATAGCGCTGTTATTACGAGTTCGAGTGGCACAAGATACGGAGAGTGGACACACGTTGTGCGAATCGGTATGCTTTATTTCATAGCGGGTGTGAGGTACATGTCTGGAGTTCTAGGAGTAGAACTTACATAGGAGGTTTACATTCCATGGCCGCTTGACGTCGAGTTTTCCGTCGCCTCGGATGTCGACGAGGTAGTAGGCGTCGTTGCCCAAGACTCGCCCGATGGCAAATGGTCCCTCCCAAGGGGGGAGAGTTTGTGCATGCCCTTCTTGTCCTGGATCAAATGCAGTACCAGGTCGCCTTCCTAGAAGGTGCGGTCCATACTCGCTGACTGTGGTAGCGGCGGAGCCCTTGCTGGTAGATGGCAGTGCGGGAGCAAGGTAGGTTGCGTGCTTCGTCGAGCTGGTCGACTCTGTCTTGGCATGCGAGCTCATTGTCGGCCTCCGCGTAGTGGACCATCAGAGGCGAGTCATGCTCGAGGTCGGTTGGCATGATGGCCTCGGCACCGTACACCATGAAGAAGGGGGTGAATCCCGTCGACCTGTTGACGGAGGTGTGGATGCCCCAGATGACGGAGGGGAGCTCTTCGACCCAGCACCCAGGAGTTCGCTCGAGTGGGACTTGAAGTCGCGGCTTTAGGCCATGGAGGATGCTCTGGTTGGCCCGTTCTGCCTGGCCATTGGACTCCGGGTGGGCGACTGAGGCGAGGTCGAGTCGTATGTTGTGCTCCTCGCAAAATTCGGCCATGGCTCCTTTGGCGAAGTTGGTGCTGTTGTCCGTGATGATACTGTTCGGCAACCCATAGCGATAGATGAGCTCGCGTAGGAACTTTGTTGCGGTCTTCCCGTCGCACTTGCGGACTAGCTTGGCCTCCACCCACTTTGTGAATTTTTCGACCACGACTAGGAGGTGGGTGAAGCCAGAGGGGGCCTTCTTGAAGGGGCCTACCATTTCCATGCCCATACGGCGAATGGCCAGGTGATGGGGATGGTCTTGAGCGCCGAGCTCGGTACTTGAGTCTGAATGGCGTACTTCTGGCACCCGATGCAGCGTTGGACGATGTCAACCGCATCGGCATGTGCGGTGGGCCAATAGAAGCCATGTCGCATGGCCTTGGCAACTAGGGAGCGAGCGCCAGCGTGGTGGCCGCAGTCGCCAGCGTGGATGTCCTGGAGGATCTTGCGTCCTAATGCGGGTTGGACGCAGCGTTGGAACACGCCGGTCACGCTGCTCTTGTGGCGCTCACCGTTGAGGATGACGAAGGATTTTCAGCAGCGTGATATCATCCGGGCCTCTGTTTCGTCAGCGGGTAGGGTGCCTCTGTCTAGGTAGGCGACGTATGGCGTGGTCCAGTCGGTTGGCTCGGCGATCATCGCGACCAGGGTTGCGTCTGGTTGCAACGGAATTCCGATGTCGATCTCCCTCGGGGGAGAAACAGAAGGTTTGGTGATGGTGTCGAGGAAGACGCCGGCGGGTGGTGCGAGTCGAGCCGAGCCAATGCGGGAGAGTGCGTCGGCCTCCTCGTTCTTTCACCTATCAATCCACTCGACGGAGTAGCCCGCGAAGTGGCCTCCTAGTTGGTCCTTAGCTTGGCGGTACGCCGCCATGGTGGGGGAGACTGCATCGCAGGTGTCGGCGACTTGCCCGGCGACGAGGTCGGAGTCGCCGTAGCAGCGCAGATGATTGATGTTCATCTTCTTGGCTACTCGCAAGCCGTGCAGTAGCACTTCGTACTCGGCCATGTTGTTGGTGCAGGGGGTGAAGTCGAGGTACGGGACGTAACATAACTTGTCGCCCTTTGGAGATGTGAGCACGATCCCTGCCCCTGCACCATCTGCATTCTTGGACCCGTCGAAGTGTAGGCTCCAGTAATGGAGGTATGGCAGTTTCTCTGGCTGCTGGGCCTCCTCCCAGACAGTGAGAAAATCTGCGAGAGCCTGCGACTTGATCGCCTTGCGCGGCTCGTACCTAATGTTGTGGACTCCAATCTCGACGGCCCACTTGGCGACTCGCCCGGTAGCCTCACGGTTGCGGATGATGTCCTGCAACGGTGCTGAGGAGACGATCGTTATTGGGTCCTCCTGGAAGTAGTGCGGCAATCGCCGCTGGGATCTGAAGACCGCATATACCAATATTTGGTACTGTGGGTAGCGTTGGGCGACTCGGTGAGGACTTCGCTGATGTAGTATACAGGTCGCTGCACCAGGCGCAACTTGCCTTCCTCTGGTCGTTCGACGACCATGACGGCACTAATGACTCGCTCGGAGGCCGCGACGTAGACGACCATGGGATCCTTGTCGACGGAGGCGGCGAGTAGCGGTGCCGCTAGTAGCACCTCCTTGAGAGCATGGAGCATGTCGTCTGCCTCCTTGTCCCACTGGAAAGCGGGGTTCTTGCGCATTAGGCGGTAGAGGGGCATCGCCTTCTCGCCTAGCCGGGGGATGAAGGGACTGAGAGCCGCGACTCGCCCAGCCGACTTCTGGACGTCACGCGGGCACTCGTGTATGCCGAGCCGGGTGATTGTGTTGATCTTGGCGAGGTTCACCTCGATCCCGCGCTTGGAGACAACGTACCCCAGCAGTTGTCCAGTAGGTACACCGAAGGTGCACTTTCCTGGGTTTAGCTTTATCTTGTACCTCCGCAGGTTGGCGAAGGTTTCCGCCAGGTCGGCGAGTAGATCGCCCTGGCGAGTGGACTTTACCACCACGTCGTCGATGTAGACGTGGATGTTGTGGCCGATTTGTCTCACAAGACACTCCTGCATGCACCTTTGGTAGGTCGCCCCGGCGTTCTTGAGGCCGAAGGTCATGGCAGTGTAGCAGAAGGCTCCGAATGGCTTGATGAACAACGTCTTCTCCTCGTCCTCGACTGCCATTTTGATCTGGTTGTACCCAGAGTAGGCGTCGAGGAAGCATAGCGACTCCAAGCCCGTGGTTGAGTCGATGATTTGGTCGATCCGCGGGAGGACGAATTGCTCCTTCGGGCAGGCACTGTTGAGGTTTGTGTTGTCAATACACATTCTCCAGGTCCCATTTTTCTTCTCGACCAGGACTGGGTTTGCCAGCCACTTGGAGTATTTGATTGGCCGGATGAAGCCTACAGCGAGTAGGTGTTGCACCTCCTCGGCGATTGCTCGGCGGCGCTCTTCATTGAAGGGCCGTAGCGACTGCTTGACGAGTCGCGCTTTGGGGTCGGCGTTGAGTTTGTGCTCAGCGAGTTCCCTCGGGACACCAGGCATGCCGGATGGCTTCCATGCGAAGATGTCGCGATTCTCACGTAGGAACTCGATGAGCGCGCCTTCCTATGCTGGGCTCATGCCCGTCCCGATCGTCACCGTCTGGCTGGAGTCGCCTGGGACCAGCTCGACGATGCGAGTGTGCGTCATCGCCTCGAAGGCGGTGGAGCCGCCACCCTCCGAGTTGGGCTTCTTGAGTATGGTGGGGTCGTCATTGTTGACCCCACTCGCATACTTGGCGAGCTCCTCTGCGTGGTTGGCTTCTGCCACTATGATGGCGTCGGTGAGCTCGGCGCCTTTGGCCTCGCACTCTGTGGCCAAGTGGGGGTCACTGTGGACAGTGATGATGTCGCACGGCCCGGGGAGCTTCATCGTGTTGTACGCGTAGTGGGGAGCTGCCAGGAATTTGGTGAACGCCTGACGCCCCAGGACACATTGGTAGGGGCTGTTGAACGACACCAGCTCGAAGACGACCCGCTCGGTGCGGAAGTTCACCGGTGTGCCGAAGGTGACTGGCAGCGTCACCTTGCCGATCGAGTATGCCTTTCGACCGGGGACGATGCCGTGGAAGGTGGTGTAGGTCGTCTCGATCATCGACTGTGGGAGCCGCAGTCGCCTGAACGTGTCCAGGTACCGAATGTTGATGGAGCTGCTGCCGCCCATCAGCGTCTTGGGGAGCCAGTAGTCTCCCACCTTGGGCTTGACCACTAGGGCGACTCGGCCCGGATATTCGATCTGTGGCGGGTGGTCTTCGCGGCTCCAGGTGATTTGTTGCTTGGACCAGTTGAGGAACTAGGGGATGTCGACCTGGGACACTGCATTGACGGTGACAACACGGGCGATGACCTTCTTCTCGTGCTTCGTGTTGAAGCCGGTGAAGGTGTGAAGCGAGCCGGCGTCGTTGCCGAATTTTCCGCAGTTTGGCGGGTGGTTGTCGGGGTCTTCCCTTGCGTGTCGTGCCTTCTTGATCTCCCTCAGGGAGTGGCAGTCGGCGGTCGTGTGCGTGGCGGGTTTCCCCTCCCTGCTGTGGAACACACAGGGCTGGTTGAGGAGAGCCGCGAGGTCGAACCTCGACTTCGCCTTGTAGTTGCCGCCGTCGCGGCAAAACCTTTTGGGCTCGCGTGGGGCGTAGCCGGAATTGGCGACGAAGTCAACTCGCCCTTCACCGCGACACTTGCCGGTGAGGCGAGTGTTGCTGTAGCGTAGCTCGGGTCGTCTCCCGCTGTCGTGGCTGCTCGTGCATAGATTCCCTCCCGACTCATCGTCGGTTTCTTGGTTTGGGTCCTCCTCCGCATACCGCTTGGCAATCTCGAGGAGGTCTGGTATGTTCTCAAGTGTTTTGTACACCCGCTTGAGTTTGGCGACCAAGGGATCGTAGCGGCACGAGGTCTTGAAGCAGTGGATCGCGGTGTCCGGGTGGATTCCAACTGTGTTGTACCATAGGTCTTGCCACCGTTGGACCCAACTGCGGGTCGACTCGCGGGGTCCCTGGACGCATCGCTCTAGGTCCTCGATGGTGGTGGCACAGGTGTAGGAGCCCTCGAAGTGCCTGATGAAGGTGTCGCGCATTTCCTCCCAGGAATCGATGCTGTCCGCGGGGAGGGTGTTGATCCATTGCCGGCACGCTCCCTCCATCATCAGGGGGAGGTAGCGAGCGGCGAGCAAGTCGGTGTGGCCGGTGATTCCCATCGCCATGAGGTACGTGTCCAGCCAAATGGACGAGTCGTACGATGGGTCGTACTTCTTGATCTCCTTCGGCGCCTTAAAGTTCACCGGATATCTTTCGCCTCGAATCATTGGTCCAAAGCTCTAGGGTCCGGCTCGGCTCAGCGATCCCCTTGGTTCACCGTCACGGCAGTTGGTGAGGGTATGCCTCAAGTCGTCGGGCTGGCGTGCGCGCCAGCTCTGATTGTTGATGATGTGGGTGCGCGCATCGAGTGGCTGCCCGTTGGCAGCGACGAAGTTGTTCGCCGGTCGAGGGTTGTTGGTGGAGAGTTCTGCATGTGCGGCTTGGTGTTGGAGCTACAGGGGCTCAGGTGGTGGGAAATTGAGGGTGTTTGCCACCATTGGGCGGCCGCTCGAGGCCGCCCTGCTACCTGACGAATGCGAGTACATGCGACCCTGTGAGTTGGCTCCCGCGTTTTGTTGCTTGACGGCCTTGGCGAGTAAAGCGTTGGCGTAATGGATCTGCAGGGCACCTTCCCCGGTCATGGTGATGCTGTCGACCGTGGCTCGGCTCGCGACGACATTGTCCATCGGGGTGGAGAATAGAGGGAGGCCATTCGCGTCTCCCTCCTGCGAGGAGACCAGGATTCTTGGCTGATCCCGGGGGGCGTGCGGCCGGGTGGTGGTGGGGGGTGCCATTATCCATTGCGCCTGGTGGTGGCTGGGAGCTCCCTCCTGGCGGCGCATTCTCGCAGATCGCACGCTCGGCTATGCGGGCTGGGTCATTTTCATCGTTGAAGTTCAGGGCATGGCCCTGAACGGTGGGGTTCAGGCGCGACCTGATGCGGAGTTGGTGGTAGCGCGAAAGCTCCTGCGCCGTCACCTGCTCGAGGCGAAATTTTCCGCGCTTGGCTTGTTCCTTGCGGACTGCCTCCTCCAACCGTAGGCGGAGTTCCTCGACCTCTGTTGCCGTCGTGGTTGGCGGGATCGGCGTGGAGAAGGGGTCTGGCGGGGCGCCCACGCCATTCTCCATGTAGGCCGCGACATTGCAACCAGGTCTGACATGGAGGTCGACGGAGTTCTCCCACCCGGAGTCAAAGTCGAAAATCCCAAGGATGGAAAGATCCTCGAAGTCTCCCATGTTGGAGACCTGGGTGATGGAGCCCGCGGGTGACGCAGTGACGATGGATCCGGCGGCCGATGACAGGGTCGCCGAGTCGGCTTCGTTGTTGAGGACCGCGTCGTCCACGACGATGGTGGTTTTGGCCACGTTGTTGTAGGCCGAGTCGTACTCGGAGGCAAGGCGGTGGATGGTGCAAACCTGACTCTCAGAGAGTCGGTCGCATGGTGGTGACTCGCGGATGCGAGCCGAGTCCTCCCAGATGATGACGTCGGTGAAGACGACGAAGAGGCTGATCGTGCCGACCGGCATGATCACGCTGTGCGTGACGGGGCGCGCCGCAGGGACGTAGCTACTCGGCAAGATCTGGAGGATCACACCGATCGCAATCATGCGGCCGGTGGTGATCATCTCGTTGATGGGAAGATTGGATCTCACCGCAGAACACCGGCCTGACCGGCCAGGCCCCAGGGTGGGCGCCACTGTCGTGGGAATGGCCACGGCAGATGCTGCAATCGGCAGCGAATGGTAGAACAAAGGGCAAGGGCGGCCAGCCATCTGCGGTGCAAGATGAAGGCGGAGACACAAGGATTTACCCAGGTTCGGGCCCCCGGAGGCTCACCTCGCTAGGGTTTACAGATCTACAACCGAATTAGTTAAGGATTCAGAGGGTTCTTGACCTAATTCGACTAGGTCTAGCTACGCTTCTGGGCCTCCAGCTTCCAGTCGCTTGGATCCTTACCAGGTCTTGATCCAGTCGCCTTCTTGGAGGCCCACTCACTGGCAGCTTGGGCCAGTAGGAAACGTCCTGCTAGGTATACCCCAGTCGGCATATCCCCATCAGCATCGACCCCACCAGTGCCACCTCATCATCGTCAACCCTGCGCTAACCTTGCCCCATTTCCCTCTGTATGTTTCCTACTGTTGAATGTCTGCGTAAATTCGCGTTACTGCAGCGATTAAACCGCCCATGCGACCACGCACGTTAAGTCGCCTCGCTCTCCTCCTCACTTCCCCTCACTTGCCACTCCCTCTACGCCCCTAGGCTGCGCGGATTCCTCCCTGCTCCACCACTGCCTCCGACGAGGTCCAGCACAAATTCCGGCCAGCCCTCACCTCCCCTTGCCTCGTTGTTTCCACGAGAACACCCCCCGTCGTCTTGAGCATCCGCCAGTACCTCCCGCTTGGCCGCTCATTCCCTAGAGCATCGGCAACGACATCGACAGAACACCGCCGCTATTTCCCCCACTCTAACGAGCTTCCCCGATAAACCCTGACCACCCCTCTCCTTCTCGATAATGCACGTGTGTTCACCTCTCCCTTGCGTGCCTAACACTGCCTCTGGATTGTCCTACCATGCTTTGTAGCCTCGCCAACGATGACGCCGAGCACACCCGTCACCAGAAGCAACTCCGGCGAGGAATTGCCATCACGGACGAGCGCCCCTAGCCTTCCCACGACCACCTTGAGCATCTCCTTGCTACTGCGAACCTGGTAAGCATCAGCACGCTCTCATTTGCTTCCTAGAACCGCCATACCAGCATCGCCTGAGCGTCGCCGCCGCGCCGCCGTCGCCAGCACCGCCAGGACATGGTCGCATGATTAACAGCCGTTAGATCCAGATCATAGAGCCACGATAGATTCATTTAATCAAAGAGGTATGCGTGATCAGAGCCGTGCGATGTAAATTAGATCCAACATCCCACACTGACCGATCCGTGCGAACCGGTATGCGCCAATAATAACTTGACACGTGGCCAGGCTTAGGATTTAAAACAGAAAATGAATCTATTAGTTGTTTGAATTTGTAAATTCCATAAGTTTTGTTCTGCTTGGCCAAACTTTTCAAATTTTATATCAATGGATTCACAAAAATGTAATCTTTTCAACCATGTCCATAGTTTAGCTTTTTTCTTCTGGAAAATAGGGTGTTTTTGCAGAAACATTTCTAGGCCTATTTAGAGTATAAAAATTATTCTAAAAATGATATTTTTGGTAAAATCTTTTGCAAATGATTTGATTTTAACCTACTGACCAGAAACACAAACTTTTGGGTTTAGAAATATATTTGATTAACCCTAGAAAATTATTACTTTGATTAAAGGAATTTCTAGTAAAATAAAATGTTGCTTTGATTTAAAAATGATTTTTGGGTGAAACCTTTTGCAAATGGATTAGTTTTAAACCCTTTTACCATAAAACACTAACATTTGGGTTTAAAAATATATTTGTCAAACACTGGGCTCTGCGGTCATCATCACTAGTTATCCCGCAGTAGAGCTCCAACAAATCAGCGGGTTGAGCTGGAATCTTCTTCACCGTCCCAGCGGTGCCAATACCCAATATTTCACAAAATTTCTTCAATGTCATGGAAATAGGCCTGTTATATATTATGAAAGATACATCTGGTTTGAAAGAGCTATTAGAAAAAAGAGAAACTCTCCACAAAGGTTTTAGTGAGCATATCATATTGCACACTCTTATCCTGCATATAACTCGTTAGTCCAACCCTTCGAACCAAGGTTAGGAAATCATTGAGAATCCCTGCAGCCCGCAAAAAGGTTAGACAAGGGAAGGTGGAAGGGTGTGCATCCCCCTCATCTCCCTCGTCGCCAAATCGCGGTGTAATGAGATCCTCATTGAATGAGGGCCTAGCTCGGGAGGATGATCTTGAAGGACTTTCCTCCTAGGTGCATCACTCTCAAATACTTCACCAAAGGTGTGGTTGTCCATGACCCTTTTTTCTAAAAAAATTAGACAAAAAATCAAACCAAGTGATTGCCAAGTTGATAAATGATGAGGAACTACTATAGGAACTTGCTAGAGGGCTAAACATGCATCAAAATGAAATCTATAAGCATAGAACAAGCATGCAAGCTCACACAACCTATCACCTACAGCAGCAAAATACTCAAGATACAATCTACCAATCACAAATCTAATTGGACAAGCGGAGGAGGCACATACCATGGACAAATCTAATTGGACAAGATGGGCTGAGGAAGTAGATCGAAAATCAGGAGCAAGAACAACAGGAACTCGAGCTTGAGAAATTTTTCCGGTGTTCTTCGGGAGAGAGAAAGAAGTGGCTGGGAGGAGACAACTTTGAGGGCCACAGGTGGGCCCCACCCAGTCTAGGCGCGCCCTGGGGGCTAGTCGCGCCACCAAGGGTGTGCTGGCCTGGTGGGTCCCCCTGGGCCACTCCAAGTGTCCCTCTGCCCCTTTTTCGAGGAAAAATTTAATATGAATTTTCTGGGATTTTTCGGGAAACTTTATTTTTGGCCAATTTTTAGGTTATGAAAATTGATTTTCTCGCAAAAAAAGATTTTTTAGAATAAGAAAAATCAAACCAGAACCAAAACTACAGAAGTTCTAAGACACTCTAACAAGCAAACAACTAGCAAGACTAAAGCTAACAAGATAAAGAGCAAAGACTAGGAAGGAGATAATAAAAGTAAGCAAGTATAACCACTCTGAAAGCATTGTTTTGTTCATTAAAATTCTTTTGTTAACAAGGTTAATCAATTCTTGTTACCAAAACAATCTTATATTAAACAAAACTTTGCATTCCACAAAGTGAATATGTTACCTCAAACTTGATAGCAATGGTCCCAATCATAATAGTTTCAAAACTTTCTTGTGGAATGGGACAATATATTTCTCCAACTTTGATGCTCTCAATATTTTCAATAGAATTCAGGCAATAGCTCTTATCAATCTTCATGGGGAAATAGACAGTATGCTCTTTGTCATTAATATTAAATATTACTTTTCATTGATTACAATTGATGACAACACCTGTATTAAGAAAAGGTCTCCCAAGAATAATAGACATATTATCATCTTCAGGCATTTCAAGCACAATAAAATCAGTTAAAACAAAGAAATTATGAGCCACTTGAACAGGAACATCCTCACATATACCAACAGTAATAGTAGTTGTAACATCCCAAAAATATTAAACATGGATCATCAAATGCTAATCATCAAACTTAGGGTTAACAAAAACTTTCCTATCTAAAAATATGAGAGCATTCATATGTATGTGTATTTAAAATTAGGATTCTTTTGAATTGCCATGGTTCTGTGTTTCTTTGCTTGTAAAATGATTCTTAGGTGAAATAAACATCATGTAAATCATTCCCAAACTTTTCCCAAAGACAAACAACTCAAAATGAACAAAGGAAGTGAATGGTCACTTTGGCCAAATTAACTCTCATGCCTACTTTGGCTATTCCTAGCACTCAAAACCTAACAGAAACATTTGTGGATCTTTGCACCCCTTGTTAGTACACATAATGAGTTACCAAGGCCCACTTTGTGATCTTCCAAAAACATGCAAATGCTAAGTTTAAATGATAGTTTAAAATTGAATCTATCTCATATGGGAAGATCCCACTATTTCAAAAACCACTCAAACAAGCTCAACTTTCAAAACCCAAGCAACCACAGAGTCTCCAGCACATGCCTCGCACACCCACCAAAAATCTTTTCAAAATTCAAAATTCAAGTTCTTGCGGCCATTTCATCAAACACCTTGCAGATTCAAATCAAACAAACAAAAAACTCTATTTTGAGCAGTGATTTGGCCAACCTTGTCCCCTCCCTAGGTCACAGCAAACCTTTAGTAGATCATCTAGCTTAGGTAGTAACCTCTAGCACCACTGTGAGCTTGCCATTGCCATCAATGGTGAGCAGGCCGAGCCTCACCATGTCACCCCAGTGTGGACAACAAGCTAGAGGAAGAACTAGCTGCGCCCACCTTGTCTAGCATGCTGCCCATGCATCACCGCCCTTTCTTGACCAGCCCTAGCTCAAAGACAGAGACAAGAACCGCCGACACGCACCACCGTGCACGCGTCGTTCCCACTCAACCCGACCACCTCGAGCCCTTGCCGCCCTCCAGCATGAACCCCACCGTCCCAGGAGACCACTAGACATGATCGTTTCCTCGCCCGTACCCCATAGCCACCGCACGCCGTGGAGTTCGACGTCGGTACCACGCAGAGCACCGCACATTCCCGACCGATTGCCACCGCCCCTAAGAGCGCATTCAAGCCCTAGAGCATCGCCAGGAGACCGCGCGTCGATCGCCAACCTCAGCCATGCCGCTAGCCACCCGTAGCCATGTCGCCACCGTCGCCTGCCCATCCCTCTCGGTCTCCCCGTCGTAGCTATAAAAGGAGGCCACCCCCAGCCGTTTGAAGCACACCATTCCACTCCCCTCACCTCACTGATCGTTCCACCCTCTAGCCGGAGCACGAGGAGAAGCAGCTCGCCGGAATTGCACCGGAGCAGACCGCCTCTGGAGGAGAAGGGGGTCGCTGATTGCGACCACCCCCGGAGCTGCCTCGACCGTCCCTGACCTTGCCGTCGACCACTCGTTCATTTTCCCGCCTCGCCGTCATTGCTGGAGCCCTGGTATGCCCCCTATGCACCCACACTGAGCCGCTAGGGGTCGAGCTCGTCGGTGACATGTTCATCGTCGACGACGATCCCCAGCCGTCGATCTCCCTTCTAATCCAACGACCCACGTAGCCCCGTACCGCTTCGCGTGTTATGAGCTGCTGACTGGTAGACCCCCATGTCAGCTGAGCCCCGTGCTGCGGAGTGACACTAGGCCGGCCCATTAACCTCTCCCGCGCGACCCAACCGCTTGAATTTAGATTTTTCCATTTTAATTCAAAAACAGTTCTGTACATAGATTCAAAATTCAACCCAGCTCGATTCAGTGAACCAAAATGCATGAAACTAATTTTGTTAGAAAGGTACTGAAATGCTTAATCCAAGCCCGTTGGATTCAAATCATTTGGATCTGTAGACCAACCTTGGTAAAAATAACAAGTCAGAAGCTTTTCTGCATTCAAACATTTTTCAAAATTCAACCATAAGAGATTTTGAGTTGATTCCAACTCTCAAAAATCACATTTTATCAAACCTTTCAGAATATATAAAAACATTTGGGTTTATTTACAGAAATAATGTTCAAGAAATAAAAGAAGGTCACATAGGCATTTCTAGTCACTTTAGTTATTTAAAATAAAAAGGTTAAACATTATTAAATTGTGACACCACATTAAATCACATTCCCATGTACTGAAATATGTGGTGATGACATGTGTCAACATGATCCCATGTTTGAGTTGGAGAATATTAAATCCTAAGTAGTTTTTCAATGAGTAGAAATTACTTTTCTCAAATTAAAATAAACAAGACAAATGCTTTAATCTTGCTATGATAGGTGATGATGCTAGATCATCTATAGTACACCTTTGTGTGATGAGTGAAAATAGTTAAGTATTGTTTGGTGATTGTGTACCTCGTATTTATTTATAGACGCTAGTACCAACCAAGGATACGAGGAGGAAGGAGGATACTACGAGGAAGAAGCCGAGGAGAACTTCAACCACTGCTCTGCACAAGGCAAGCTAACCCTTGCAAGATACCCTACTTATGCAAGCTAATACTTGATTGTTACCATGACCACTAGATGCCTTAAGCATATGTGATCATATCCACTTGATAAACCATCCTAGTTTTACTTACAAGCTTTCTACTTTATTTATTTATCAAAGCTTTTTCTTAGAGTTTACATAGTGAATTGTAGATACTAGAAGAATAATGGAAGGTGGCATAAAGAGCATTAAATTTGGCCTAAGTTAGATACTCTTGATGTCATCCTAAGTCATGAGACTGAACTTAGTTAACCTCCACTTGTTTACCACCCCTCATTAGTACTTACCCCCACTTGTAGATGCTAGTGCTAAGCATAAAACTTGATCAACTTTAGATGGGAATACTTGGTGAAAATGGTTATGAAAACCTTGGAATGATGAGTCATTCTACTGAGATGTTTTGACGATGAAAATGTTGAGGCATGACCCATATCCCTTTATAAAACTGATGGTTGTCTGGATGCGATACCATTCCAATTTTACCGTACAACCACAATACCCGAAAATTGGGTAGGGCTTGACTGGAAACTTATATACCTTAGTATGGGTTCCCTCACGGCCAAGGTCTGAGCTGAGGCTACCTTGTGAAGATTGTCCACCTGTGCAGTACCCAAGATGATAGTTGGTCATGGTTGGGAGGCCAAACTCATAGGAGAGGTGCCTATACTAGGGCGTGTAATTGAAAGGTTAGGATTGATTATCCGTATACTGAGTATGGTGAATTCAGGATTTGTTCCTGACGGATGTATCGAATGTTGTGGTGAAAGTGTACAATCTCTGCAGAGTGTCAAACTATTCGAATTGCCGTTCCACGGTTATGGACAGTTGGAGTGGCCATACTGTTTTCCCGTCAGATGTTTTCAAAATGACTTGTGAAATGATTTATGACTTTGACTTGACCACAACAAGGTTGTGATATGAAATTCAAGTTCCTACTTAGGTGCTATAAAACTTTTAACAAGCTTTCTTTGCTAATGAACTTAGTAGAGGTAAATCTGGATTTTTGCAAAACAACCCTAGAGCTTAGTGTCCTACTACAAAACCCCCTTAACTTGTTAGTGTTAGTTTGCGAGTACTTAAAGTGTACTCATGGATTTGTCCCTGGCTATTCCCGTGGCCAGACTATGAAGAGGAGTACCAGGATGACGGACCGCAGGAAGGTTACGACAACTAGGATCATCTCCCATCGTCAGCATTGCCTGTGACCCCGAAGATGGATCTTCGCCTACTCTATCTTTACTATTACGTTATTCTGCTGCTTGAGTTGTATTAAGAACTGGATCATGAGATCCTTATTTGTGTAAGACCTTATGTATGTTTTGTAATGGATGATGTATTGTGATATCCAAATCTATTATGTCTCACAAAAATGGTAATCCTGGGATTGCGATGTATGGCATAACAGGCATCTGGGATTAAAAATCCGGGTGTTCACAAGTTGGTATCAGAGCCATCCTGACCATAGGAGACCCTAGTTAGACTGTACGCTTAAATCAAAAACTTAGTTTCAAAACCAAAGGAAGTGAGTATTTACAAAAACTTATTCCCATTCTTATCACTTTGATTCTTTCATAAAAATTCATGTTCCTCAAAAACTCTTGCAAAATACATAAAATTTGACACACTTGATCACTCTACTAACTTACTCATCCTATATTCTTATAGATGGACGTGAAGTACAGCAAGTTTTATCAGTTGGGGAATGGAGGAGACCTCATCTTTGAGCGTGACGTCGTCCGACTTTGAACTTGGGCGTCCGCACTTTTGAGTTCTTCGGAGCTCAGCTCAATGATCAGGAAGGAGAAGATCGGCAGTGGCTAGTTATTGCAAGTCTCAGAGGAAAGATTGAACCTCCCACTGCAGAGGGAATTCAGTTCACCTGAAGAGAGAACAACTGGCTCGATGGACTTGCCAGTGCCATGCAGGAAGCTCTTGCCCGTCTGTGTGGGCAGAGTATCAACCAGATCAAGGGTACCCGCTTTGAGTTTTGTCCAAGGCGTGATGCTATGGGACAGCCACTGGAAGCCCCATGCCACCACGAGCTCAAGACTCAGTTGGACCACCTTAGCTTCATGATGTATGATCGTCAGCAGGAACTGGACAATGCCCATGACTACTCCAACCACAAGTCCGCCATCATCAAGACGAAGGATCAGACCATCGACATGCTAGTGAAGGATCGCAAGTCTCGTCGCCGTCAGCTCGACAAGAAGGAACGCATCATTGCCCGTCTTCGCCACCGTATCACGGATTTGGAGGAAGCCATCCACGAGAGAGACATGCAGTTGGAGGAAAGGGAGAACGCTGGAGAAGATCTTCATGGAGTTCCCTACTCTAATCTCAGCGATGATGATGAATTTCCGGAGGATCAGGCCATGGACTTCTTCACCGATGAGGAGGATTTCGCCTTCATCGATGACGATGAGGATGATGATTACACCGACTCCGAGGAGTAGTAGCACTTGAAAACTAGCGTAGTGAGTTGTATTCGGTCCCACTGTATCGTAGTTTCCAAAATGGTTCTTAAAACCATCTGTTTTTCCTTTGTTGTGGTGTGTGTTGTATCGTGTGCTATGAAGGAATGAATGAAAAGCAAGTTGCTAGAAAATCTGAGTCAAACTTTAAAAACTTTTCAAAGTCCCTGAACCTTAGAAATTTCCCTCTTTTCTCATGATCTATCTCAATCTTCAGATGCCTCGTGGAGGAAGTGGTTAATCCCCGGACCCGATGTTGCAGATCCTGCAAAAGTTGGTTTCTGACCGCGAAGATGAAAGAGCAGAACGTCAAGCCAACTTAGCCACCCTTCAGCAGATAGCTTAGCTGGCCCACAACAATCAAGGCCAAGGAAATCAGGACAACCATGGATCTAAGCTCAAGAATTTCCAGAACACCAACCCACCTGTTTTCACTAAGTCGGAGGAGCCCCTAGATGCAGATGATTGGCTGCAAACCATGGAAAACAACCTGGAAGTCGCCGGAGTGGAAGCTAATGAGAAAGTTCTGTTTGCCACCCACTATCTAGCCGAAGATGCAAGAGCATGGTGGAACAGCGTTCGTGCAATGACCGGAGGACAGATGATGACCTGGGAGGAATTCACGGTCAAGTTCAGCAGAACACATGTGACACCGGGTTTGATCAAGAGAATGAGAGATGAATTCAAAGAACTGAAGCAAGGAAGGATGACCGTGGTGAAATACAGTGACAAATTCTTGTCATTAGCTAGGTATGCCCCGGATGAGATCGACACTGAAGCCAAGAAGAAAGAAAGATTCTTGAATGGTCTGCACAATGAGATGCAGACGGTGTTGGTTAATATCCCATTTGCTGATATTGAAGCCCTTGTCGACTCTGCCATTCAGATGGAAGGAAAGAACAACCAAGCAAATAAGAACTGCAAGCGCCGCATGATGCATCAGCCAGGAACCCATCATACCCCAAAGTATCGCCCCACCCCATCTCCAGGATTTGCCCCGAGAACCAACAGAGCCCCGATGAACCGTCCGACCTATCCCAACTGTGGAAACCCAAGGCCCGGAGGAAATCACAACAACCCCAGCAACTCTGTCAATTTCAACCGTGCACCACCCAAGTTCAACAACAACAATGCTGCCACCAACACCAACACTGCCCCGAGGACTGGAAGCAATGTTGTGCCTGTTGCAGCAAAGGACAAGTCACAAGTGACTTGTTATGACTGTGGAAATAAGGGTCACTACTCCAATGAGTGCCCCAAGAAGAATGCCGCAACCCCCAATGCAAATGCCCCAGCTCAGCAACAACGTCGTGTTCAGCCCGGAAGAAGGTTTGCCCCAGGGAATTCGCTCAACCGCAACGGCCGTCTTTTTCTCATGCATGCTGAAGAAGCCCAGGAAGCGCCAGATGTCGTGCTGGGTATGTTTTCTGTTAATTCAGTACTTGCTAGAATGTTGTTTGATTCTGGTGCGTCGCACTCATTTGTCACCGAAGAATTTGCATGCACTAGTAAGATTCAACCAACCAAACTGAAGCATGTTATGATTGTTCAAATCCCCGGTTCAACCACCAAAGCTAGGCAAATTTGCAAAGCCATCCCTATCTGAATCCATGGCATAGATTTTTATGCTAATCTGATAGTACTCGGAACTAAAGGTTTGGAAGTAGTACTAGGAATGGATTGGATGTCCAAACATAAAGGATTAATTGATTTGCCAAGAAAGCCATAACCATGACCAGTACAGCTGGAGTATCAGTCGAGCATGTATCAGAAACCTTACCTCGTCAATTCAAGTGCAACAAGAGTATAGCCCAACCTACCCTTGACCAAGTCCGGATAGTCTGTGAATACCCCGATGTATTTCCAGATGTTTTGCCCGGTATGCCCCCAGATCGGGATATCGAGTTTATCATTGAACTAATCCCTGGAACATGACCCATAGCCCATAGACCATATAGTATGAACCCGTATGAACTAGCCGAACTGAAGAAGCAACTGGATGCCATGCTGGAAATTGGATTGATTCAACCAAGTGTGTCACCATGGAGATCACCTGTCTTGTTTGTGTACAAGAAGGATGGAGGTAACCGTTTGTGTATGGATTATCGAAAGTTGAATGATGTCACTATCAAGAACAAATACCCGTTGCCCAAGATAGAAGATTTGTTTGATCAGTTGACCAGTGCCAAGGTGTTTTCTAAGATTGATCTTAGAACTGGTTATCATCAACTCAAGATTCGCGCAGAGGATATTCCCAAGACTGCCTTTACCATCAGATATGGATTATACGAGTATACTGTCATGTCTTTTGGATTAACCAATGCCCCCGCTTATTTCATGACTCATGAATAAGATTTTTATGGACTTACTCGATAAGTTTGTCGTTGTTTTCATCGATGACATTCTAATTTATTCCAAATCAGAAGAAGAACATGAGCTACACCTAAGGACCATCCTTGAACCCTTAGAGAGCATCAGCTGTATGCCAAGTTTAGCAAATGTGAATTCTGGTTACAAGAGGTAGGATTCCTTGGCCACATTGTATCAGCCAGAGGAATTGCCATTGACCCTGCAAAGGTGAAAGATGTCGAAGATTGGCAAGCCCCAACCACCCAAACCCAAGTTCGCGCATTTCTCGGATTGGCGGGATACTAACGCAAGTTCGTAGAAGTATTCTCGAGTATCGCCGGACCCATGACCCAATTGCTGAAGAAGGACAAGAAGTTTGAATGGACGGACAAATGTGAAGCGAGTTTTCAAGAACTCAAGAGAAGATTGATTTCAGCCCCAATCTTAATCATGCCGGATATCACGAAGCCCTTTGACGTGTATTGTGACACATCCAAGATCGGTATCGGATGTGTGCTAATGCAAGAAGGCAAAGTTATATCCTATCTATCCCGACAACTGAAACAGCATGAGCAGAACTACCCAACCCATGACCTCGAGCTCGCAGCCGTAGTTTTAGCCCGAAAGACATGGAGGCATTACCTGATGGGAAATCGTTGTGAGATTTATTCGGATCACAAGAGCCTGAAGTATATATTCACTCAGAAGGAGCTGAATATGAGACAGAGAAGATGGATTGAGCTAATCAAGGATTACGATTTGGACATTCACTATTACACCAGTAAAGCCAACGTGGTAGCAGATGCCCTTAGCAGATTGCCGTGCTGCTTGAACTCCATGATTTTGAAGGAGCAACCAAGTTTGCACAAGGAGATGGAAGATTTCCGAATGGAATTAGTGAGTGAAGGATTTTTGGCTAGCATAGAACTTCAACCCACTTTGATCAGCCAGATCAAAGAGGCGTAGAAAGGAAATGCTAGTATCAACGGAATCAAGTGTCGTATCGGTACATGCAAGGTACCCGGATTCACCGAAGACGAAGAAGGAGTTCTGTGGTACAAAGGACGCCTTTGTGTACCAGCAGATTCTGAGTTGAAAGAAGTTATTCTGAAGGAAGCTCATGATACTCTTTATTCTATCCACCCCGGAGGAACGAAGATGTATCAAGATTTGAAGGAACAATTTTGGTGGCATAAGATGAAGAGAGAAATTGGAAGCTATATCGCCAAGTGTGATATATGTCAGAGAATCAAGGCGGGACATCAAAGACCCGCTGGATTTGTTTCAACCATTGCAGATTCCGGAATGGAAATGGGATTCCGTTGGAATGGACTTTATCACCGGATTGCCTACCTCTAGTAGGGGAAATGACTCTATCTGGGTCATAGTGGACAGATTGTCCAAAGTCGCCCATTTCTTACCAGTGAAGACCACATATCAGAGTTCGAAGCTAGCGGAGTTATACATCGCTAGAATCGTCAGTTTGCATGGAGTCCCCAAGAACATCGTATCTGATCGAGGAGCTCAGTTTACCTCGAGATTCTGGAAGAAAGTCCAAGAAGGTTTAGGAACCCGACTAGATTTCAGCACAACTTATCACCCTCAGACCGACGGACAAATGGAGCGAGTAAATCAAATACTCGAAGATATGTTGAGAGCATATGTGCTAGAGTATGGATAAAAATGGGAATAATGTCTGTCGTTCGCAGAATTTTCTTACAACAACAGTTATAAAGCTAGTTTGCAAATGACCCCATTTGAATTCATGTATGGGAGGAAGTGTCGCACCCCTTTGAATTGGTCGGAAGTAGGAGAGAGTCAGATTTTCGGACCCGACATCCTACGAGAAGTAGAAGAGAAAGTTCACAAGATTCGTGAGGACCTCAAGACAACCCAGTCAAGACTGAAGAGTTACACCGACAAGAGACATCGAGACCTCGCCTTCAACATCGGAGAGTTTGTGTATCTCAAAATGTCGCCTTTGAAGGGAATGCAGCGTTTCCAAGTCAAAGGAAAGTTAGCCCCCAGATATATCAGACCCTTCAAGATTCTAAATCGTTGATGAGAAGTTTCGTATCAATTGGAACTATGAGAAGAAATGTCATCCGTGCACAATGTGTTCCATATCTCATTACTTCGCAAGTGCCTCGATGTTCCGGAGAAGGCTGAAGTGTTCAAGAACATTGATCATCAGACCATAGAGATCAACGATGACCTGACCTATCCTGAAGTACCCATCCGTATTCTGGAAGAAGCTTTCAGAACTACCAGAACCCGAAGCATCAAGTTTCTCAAGATTCAGTGGAGAAACCACACAGAAGAAGAAGCTACCTGGGAGCATGAAGATCACCTTAGGACGGAGTTTCCCGATCTCTTCAAATCCTAGGTAATCTTTTGCGTCCTTTTTCAAATCTCGGGACGAGATTTTTTTTAAGGGGGGAAGGTTTATAACATCCCAAAAATATTAAACACGGATCATCAAATGCTAATCATCAAAATTAGGGTTAACAAAAACTTTCGTATCTAAAAATATGAGAGCATTCATATGTATGTGTATGTAAAATTAGGATTCTTTTGAATTGCCATGGTTCTATGTTTCTTTGCTTGTAAAATGATTCTTAGGTGAAATAAACATCATCTAAATCATTCCCAAACTTTTCCCGAAGACAAACAACTCAAAATGAACAAAAGAAGTGAATGGTCACTTTGGCCAAATTAACTCTCATGCCTACTTTGGCTATTCATAGCACTCAAAACCTAAAAGAAACATTTGTGGATCTTTGCACCCCTTGTTAGTACACATAATGAGGTACAAAGCCCCACTTTGTGATCTTCCAAAAACATGCAAATGCTAAGTTTAACTGACAGTTTAAAATTGAATCTATCTCATATGGGAAGATCCCACTATTTCAAAAACCACTCAAACAAGCTCAATTTTCAAAACCCAAGCAACCACAGAGTCTCCAGCACATGCCTAGCACACCCACCAAAAATCTTTTCAAAATTCAAAATTCAAGTTCTTGTGGCCATTTTATCAAACACCTTGCAGATTCAAATCAAACAAACAACAAACACTATTTTGAGAAGTGATTTGGCCAACCTTGTCCCCTCTCTAGCTCATAGCCAACCTTTAGTAGATCATCTAGCTTAGTTAGTAACCTCTAGCACCACGGTGAGCTTGCCATTGCCATCAATGGTGAGCAGGCCGAGCCTCACAATGTCACCCCAGTGTGGACAACAAGCTAGAGGAAGAACTAGCTGCGCCCACCTTGTCTAGCATGCTGCCCATGCCTCACTGCCCTCTCTTGACCAGCCCTAGCTCAAAGACAGAGACAAGAACCGCCAGGAACGCCGTGCCCGCGCCGCTGTCGAACATGCATGAAACTAATTTTGTTAGAAAGGTACTAAAATGCTTAATCCAAGCCCGTTGGATTCAAATCATTTGGATCTGTAGATCAACCTTGGTAAAAATAACAAGTCAGAAGCTTTTCTGCATTAATGTTTTTTTTCAAAATTCAACCATAAGAGCTTTTGAGTTGATTCCAACTCTCAAAAATAACATTTTATCATACCTTTTAGAATATATAAAAACATTTGGGTTTACTTACAGAAATAATGTTTAAGTAATAAAAGAAGGCCACATAGGCATTTCTAGTCACTTTAGTTATTTAAAATAAAAAGGTTAAACATTATTAAATTGTGACACCACTTTAAATCACATTCCCATGTACTGAAATATGTGGTGATGACATGTGTCAACATGATCACATGTTTGAGTTGGAGAATATTAAATCCTAAGTAGTTTTTCCATAAGTAGAAATTACTTTTCTCAAATTAAAATAAACAAGACAAATGCTTTAATATTGTAATGATAGGTGATGATGCTACATCATCTATAGTACACCTTTGTGTGATGAGTGAAAATAGTTAAGTATTTTTTGGTGATTGTGTACCTCGTATTTATTTATAGACGCTAGTACCGACCAAGGATACGAGGAGGAAGGAGGATACTACGAGGAAGAAGCCGAGGAGAACTTCAACCACTGCTCTGCACAAGGCAAGCTAACCCTTGCAAGATACCCTACTTATGCAAGCTAAGACTTGCTTGTTACCATGACCACTAGATGCCTTAAGCATATGTGATCATATCCACTTGATAAACCATCCTAGTTTTACTTACAAGCTTTCTACTTTATTTCTTTATCTAAGCTTTTTCTTAGAGTTTACATAGTGAATTGTAGATACTAGAAGAATAATGGAAGGTGGCATAAAGAGCATTAAATTTGGCCTAAGTTAGATACTCTTGAAGTCATCCTAAGGCATGAGATTGAACTTAGTTAACCTCCACTTGTTTACCACCCCTCATTAGTACTTACCCCCACTTGTAGATGCTAGTGCTAAGCATAAAACTTGATCAACTTTAGATGGGAATACTTGGTGAGATTAGTTATGAAAACCTTGGAATGATGAGTCATTCTACTGAGATGTTTTGACATGTGTTTCCGAACACCAGATGATTTTGATGATGAAAATGTTGAGGCATGTCACGGCCAAGGTCTGGCTAAGGCTACCTTGTGAAGATTGTCCACCTGTGCAGTACCCAAGATGACTGTTGGTCATGGTTGGGAGGCCAAACTCACAGGAGAGGTGCCTATACTAGGGCGTGTAATTGAAAGGTTAGGATTGATTATCTGTATACGGAGTATGGTGTATTCAGGATTTGTTCCTGACGGATGTATCGAATGTTGTGGTGAAAGTGTATAATCTCTGCAGAGTGTCAAACTATTCGAATAGCCACGTCCACGGTTATGGACAATTGGACTGGCCATACTATTTTCCCGTCAGATGTTTTCAAAATGACTTGTGAAATGAATTATGACTTTGACTTGACCACAACAAGGTTGTGATATGAAATTCAAGTTCCTACTTAGGTGCTATAAAACTTTCAACTAGATTTCTTTGCTTCTGAACTTAGTAGAGGTAAATATGGCTTTTTGCAAAATAACCCTAGAGCTTAGTGTCCTACTACAAAACCCCCTTAACTTGTTAGTGTTAGTTTGCGAGTACTTAAAGAGTACTCATGGCTTTGTCCCTGGCTATTCCCGTGGCCAGACTATGAAGAGGAGTACCAGGATGACGGACTGCACGAAGGTTACGACAACTAGGATCATCTCCCATCGTCAGCATTTCCTGTGACCCCGAAGATGGAGCTTCGCCTACGCTATCTTTACTATTACGTTATTCCGCTGCTTGAGTTGTATTAAGAACTAGATCATGAGATCCTTATTTGTGTAAGACCTTATGTATGGTTTGTAATGGATGATGTACTGTGATATCCGAATCTGTTATGTCTTGCAAAAATGGTAATCCTGGGATTGCGATGTATGGCATAACAGGCATGTGGGATTAAAAATCCGGGTGTTGAGAGTAGTAGACTTATCAGCCATTTGCAAATATATATCAGTTGGTATCAACTTTTCTAGCTTGAGTCTCTTGTAGGGAGAAAAAGGCATAACACTTACTCCAGCTCCCAAAATCACATAAAGCAGTTCTAACATAATTATTCTTAATAGAACAAGGAATAGTTGGTATACCTGGATCACCGAGTTTGTTTGGAACCTTACCATTGAAGGAATAATTAGCAAGCAAAGTAGACATTTCCTCATTAGGAATCTTCCTTTTATTAGAGACAATATCCTTCATATACTTTGAATAAGGAAGCAACTTAATAGCATCAGTCAAAGGAATTTGCAAAAATAAAGGATTCATCCACACACAAAACTTGTTGTAGTGTTCTTCCTCCGTTGACTTGTGTTTCTTATTGGGAAAAGGCATAGGTTTCTGCACCCAAGGTTCTCTCTCACTACCATGTTTTTTAGCAATAAAATCTTCCATAGAGTACCTAGTGTTCTTAGTGTGCTTCTCAGGTTCTTCCTCAACTTCCTCCTTATCAGGAGCATCATTTTTATCATTACCACTTTCAGTTTCAGCATCAGAGATATATACTATTAGGATCTACAGTAGGTTCAGAGGGATCCTCAACTATTTTATGTTTCTTTTTCTTTCTCTTACGAGTACTACCACTACTTTCACCTTGTTGATAATCCTGCTCAATTATTTTAGGGTGTCCTTCAGGATATAAAGGATCTTGAGTAGCTATACCACTCGTAGTTCTGATTCCATAAGCATGTTTATCTCCTGAGGCATTAACTAGCATATCCTTTTGTGCCTTAACTAGTTGATCAATTTGAGTTTGAACCATTTGAAAGTGTTTACAAAGCATTTTAACAACATTAGCAGTTCTTTCCATAATATCTTTCAACTCATTAATAGCTCTAGAGTTTTCCAATAAATGATTCGGAACTTGTTTATTAAAATTACCTTGTTTAACAATAAATGTGTCAAGTTCATCTAAGCATTGATCAGGAGGCTTACCATAGGGAATATCACCTTCATCAAAGCGGAGAGAGTGTACCTCAATAGTATATGAGTGGGGAATTTGCTTACATAATTCTTATATAGGAGGTAGATTCTTCACATCTTCAGCTCTAATACCTTTCTCATTTAGACATTTTTTTAGCTTCTTTCATCACTTCATCATTTAATGCAATCACTCTCCTCTTCTTCAGTGTTGGTGTTGGAACTTGTTCAGGCCCAACTGGTTTAGGAGTAATAGGCTCAGGTGTATCTAGCTCAGTTGAAGTCCAATCATCATAATTCTTGCTTATTTTAGCCATTAATTCTTCAGCATCTATAGGAGTTCTTTTCCTGAAAACACAATCAGCAAAACTATCTAGGTATGTCCTAGAATCATCAGTTAGTCCATTATAATAAATATCATGAAGCTCATTTTTAGGTAATGGACATCCAGGATGTGCATGAATCAAGGCACAAAACCTTGTCCATGACTCAAGCAATTTCTCTTCTTTTCCCTGTTTAAAATCAAAAAGTCTCTGCACTGGGAGGAATATATTTCTAGAAGAAAGAAGCAATCAAGCAATCAGGGCTATCAATGGATCTAGGAGGTAATCTATTAAACCAAGCTTTAGCTTCCCCTTTTGGTGAAAAGGGGAAGATCTTAGTAACAAAGTACTTGCGCATCTTAAAATCATCATAGAATAAGGCACTCATAGTAGAAAGCTCATTCATATGTGCCACAACACTATCATTTTCAGTCCCACAAAATGGTTCTTTCTCAACAATGTCTAAATAGGATAAATCAAGAGAGAAATTATAATCTTCATCTTTAATATCTATGGGAGAAGTAGCAAACTTAGGATCAGAAGACAGTTTAGGAATAATGGTACGTCTCTCAAGGAGACTTCTAATAGCACTAGCACCATGTGTGTTTGGGTACTCTTCAATAAAATCATTAGTCATTTCAATGTATCCATCACTAATATCATATCTCTCTCTAGACCCAGGAGATCTAACAGGTGTAACAGTGTCTTCACCAGGAGTTTCAGTGTTTCCCAAAATAGTTTTAGCAATAGTAGCATCTAGGAAAGGACCTAATGAACCACTCGCATCAAGCACAGTAGAAGTAACATCATGAGTATCAGAAGCAATTTCAGATTCAGTAGTAGTAGCAGTGTGTGTAGCATGTGTATGTGGTGGTGGTGTAACAAGCTTACTTACAATAGACGGTGAATCAAGAGCATCAGAGGTGTTTAGGACTGTACCTCTTCTTGTAGTGGATTGTAAAATAGGAAATTTTCCATCACAAGACTTACCCATGATGAAAGGAGCAGCAGTGAACAGTAATAGATCCAAGTAAACATACAAATAAAGCTATGCTCCCCGGCAACGGCGCCAGAAAATAGTCTTGATGACCCACAAGTATAGGGGATCGCAATAGTCTTCGAGGGTAGTATTACCCAATTTATTGATTTGACACAAGGGGAGCCAAAGAATACTTATAAGCCTTAACAACTGAGTTGTCAATTCAACTGCACCTGGAAGTAGTTCTTGCTCATAGAAGTTTATCAGTAGTAACAGTTTTTTAGTAGCAATAGCAAAGTAACAGCAACAGTAAAACAGGAGCAATAGTAACAGTAGTAGCAAACATTAGGATGAGTGCGGTAGGCATAGGATGGATGGAATGGTGTTGCATGGACACATGTAACTTCAAGATCTAGTGCATTTGTAGATAAATAAGATAAAGCATCCAAGTACTAAACAATCATAGGCATGTGCTCCATATATAGTCGTGCGTACTCGCAATGAGAACTTGCACAACATCTTTTGTCCTGCTAGACCGTTGCAGCGGGTCCTCAAGGGAACTACTGGCAATTAAGGTGATCCTTTTAATAGAGCACCGAAGCAAAGAATTAACACTCCGTGAACACATGTGATCCTCACATCACAACCATCACCTCGGGTTATTCCAATTTCTGTCACTTCGGGGCCTTTGGATCCGGACAATGATATGTGTACACAACTTGCAGATAAGATCACAAATAATACTATCATAATGAATCAATAATACGTTCAGATCTGAGATCATGGAAATATAGCCCTAGTGATAAGCATTAAGCACAACAAGTTGCAACAAAGTCAAATAGCACTAATAGAGATACTAGGCACCATGCCCTAACAATCTTATTCGATTACATGATAGAACTCATCCAATCCCTACCATCCCCATAGCCTATAGCGGGGGATTACTCACACATGGATGGTTGATGGAGAGGTGTTGGTGATGACGATGGCGATGATCCTCTCCAAATTCCCCGTCCTGGCAGGATGCCAGAACGGAGTTTCTGGTTCGGAATCGCGGTTTCTGATGGTGGCGACGCAGTGGAACTCTTTCTAGAAAAACATCAACCCCCCTAAGTTTTTAGGTCAGAAGGCAACTTATAGGCAAAGAGGGAGGCCGAGGTGGTGCTTGGGGCAGCCACACCCCCTCTAGGCGTGGCCTGGGCCTACCCGCGTGGCAGGGGTGTGGGCCCCTCAGGCCTCCACTCCGTCTCGTATTCTGGCTCCGTGAGTCTTCTGGTGAAATAGGATTTTTAGCATATTTTCCAGGATTTTTCCCGATAGTTGATTTTCTACACAAAAACAAGACACTAAGATAATTCTACTAAAACAGCGTCAGTTCATGTTAGTTGTATCCAAATCACACAAGTTTAGAGAAGAAACAATAGCAAAAGTGTTTGGGAAAGTAGATACATTTTGGACGTATCACCGCTTCATGGTTGTCCATCACCAACAACAACTATTACAACTACCTAGAATAAAGCTATTACATGATGAATAGACAAGCAGGTCTTAACGAATTTAAAGACAACCATTAGGCTCCTGCCGGTTGCCATGTTACAATAAGAATCATTGCATACATCAAATATAATAACAATCATTTCATGGCCATATCAATCACATGCCCCTGCAAAAACAAGTTAGACAGCTCTAATTTTATTTGCATGTTTTACGTGGCTTGGGGGCTTTCGAATAAGAACCATTCTTACCTACGAATATGAAACACAACGCTGATACAAGTGTTGTCAAGTGCCCATTGTAAATTGAATCTTAACTATGGTGAGAGAGACAGACACCCGCAAAGACACTTGTGCAATGCAAGTTGCACGTTGAGCGTGAAGAAAGTCTCATGTACGCTGACATGTAAGGTTAGTCCAGGCCGCTTCATCCCACCATCCCGCAAGATGCAAAGTACACAAAAAGCAAGCGACAACAAAAGCATCAACGCCCACAAAACCGTTGTGTTCTACTCATGCAATAGATCTACCCATAGATTCGGCTCTAATACCATTATAGGGTTCGTTGCATGCAAAACAAAAAAATTATATCACAAGAATTCATAAAATTAAGATCCAATATATGGAAAATCCAAGATCTAATCGATGAAATCGGTGCAACAAGATTGAAGAGAACTAACCCTCGTAGATCCAAAGTGTTTAACAATATCAGATTCTCGTGGTTGATGTAGTCGATCACTTGCCGATCTCAAGATCGCGTAGACTATCCTTCCGGCGCCGCGTTTCGGTAGCGCTTCCGCACTCGGTCACACGTACAGAGTCGATGAAGAACTTCCTCTCCCCGTTACAGCAGACAGCAGAGGCAGTAGATCCCCTTAGAATCCCAGCAGCACGACGGTGTGGTGGTGGTGGTGGAGGAGGATAGAAATTTGCAGGGCATCGCCTAAGCCGGAGCAGGACGATGGAGGAGGGAGGAGGCCGACGGCTAGGGTTGAGGTGACGGAGGACGGGTGTGCCCCCACCCCTCTTTATATAGATGGGGCTATGGCAGGGGTTTCCACCCCTGGCCGATTACTTCCCCAACCAGTCAACTTGGCGCACAAGCAAGGGAGAGGTGGGAACATGCCTCTTTCCTTATTTAGGATTTGACAAACTAGGGTATGTCCCCAATTCCTTTGGTGGCCGAATTTTCCCCTTGGGATTTGGTGTGGTAGGACCTAGGGTTCCCCCATGGCATGACTCAGCCCAAGTGGCCCCTCCCGGGGTGGTGGTCCTAGTGTGTAACACCCTCGGATCAGCCCTATGCAAGTTTCAGCGATTCCCACCAAACCTGCATAGAAACAATTCAAAGGTGCCCACCAGGCACTTGCGTGCGGGTGGAAAACGAAGTAATATCATTACACAATAGTCCACGATGGAACCCACAGAACATATATACAATACGACTCCATGTGTCAAGAATACAGATATACAATTTAAAGATCCAAATCACCTTGAAAACGATAAAGCGTCCGAGTACGAACAAGATGCAAATTGAGCTAAGAGCCCTGAAGAATAACCAATGGCGTTCATAACCCTGCCAAGGCCAAGCCGGAAGGGTAACCCTGCTAATGACATCGATATCAACCTGCTAAACAAAAGGGGTGCCGACAAAGGGCAAAGGAAAAAGAGAGAGCAGTCAGTATTGAGGCCAGTACACGACGAGTCTTATAATTCGGCGGTCCTCGTCTACATAGGTATGGTGGACTGAAGCGGCAGCACAGCATGCACTAAACAACCTATAGAGACTCAATATACAACTGTTGTCTATTAGAGAAAGAGGAGAAAGACCTATCCGGATCCAACCTGATACTACCACCAAACATACCCATCCTGGTATTTCCCCCTCGAGACCAAATGAGGAAGTCATGCCGAGGAAACTCACATGGTTGGTAATTTTATTCATTCTTTCAATGGTGGTTATCCAACTTACTAGTCATATTAGATACAAGTCAAATTATAACAGTAAACTTTAGTTATAGTCGTGTATGATCGAGATACTATGCTCCAAGTCGTCCATAACCGCGGACACGGCTTTTCGAAAATATTTAACCCTGCAAGGATGCACCAAAGTTTTCCACACACACTTCGACCCTTGTTGCCAGATCAATTAACATACTTCCATCGGTATGTCGGCGGGGCCTAGGACACGACGCTTTCCCTGACCCAAAGCAAGTACATGGGGCCACACAAAATAGCTACCCATACGAGGTATAGCTAATCCTCCTCGTATGGACCCTGAGGTTGCGTGGACTTGCACGGGAGCAGAGGTCATAGACAAAATATTCCCGTGACAGAGTGCCGCACCTACCCAACAGTAATAAACGATCATCGAGCAACAGGTAATAAACATCTCATACATGACATACATGGCATAAGTATAGTAGTAACGCATAAAGCCCGAACTAGTGTTGTGGCACCAGAACAGTACTTTGAAATCAGGTACTGAGCCGATAGGGGTGCCCAGACACCCCAGATGTGGTTAGCGCGCTCGTCTCGGAACAGGTGTCAAGAACTCGGGTCCTAAATGGACACGGGGGGTGGGATAACAACCAGATCTCAACTATTACCCCTCTATGCCTCTGCATTTATTATACCTACTTTCAATATTAGTTATTAAACTGTAATTAAAGCCATGATCATCTCCACCATTACGAATATGCCAACCCCTAACATCAGTGGAAATCGATGACACGAAGCAGCGCCTAAGCAAGCGGCTATGACTCGCAAGGCCAACTGTCTACCCAAACAACAGACAATAGGAGGTGTCCAATATATATAAAGGGGTACGGAATCTAAAGCATCACAACATGGATAGCAATAGATCAACATGAGGAAGTAAATACTATAAACATAAAATAGGTAGAAAGGGGGAGAATGCTCGCCTGGAAAACACTACCGAAGGTTCATCCGAAGATTGAGTCGACACTCGCATCAACCCATCGGCCTAATCCGTGAAGAAGCAAAGCACTAAAACAAACACCGGATGCACTATTTAATACTACGACAGAAGATCGGGCATGATGCATGTATGATGCATGAAATGGCAAAGATGCGATGCGATTATGCAATATTAAATGGAACAAGGTTTTAACAATTAATTAGGTGGTTTATGTTGTTTAGATACCCTACATTTTAAGTGTTGGCTTAACAATGCAAAATATAGCACCGATTCGCTACACAAGTTTAAATGAGGACAATATAAGACTAGCAAAGCCCACATATAGTCTCCATATTTAATTATATGGTGAATCGGCATAAGACACCCAAACCACGTGATATGTATGCAAGAATGATACGTTTAATTATGCAACAAGATATAATTTATTCATAAAAATAGGAGCGGGTAAGATAGGGGTCACACATTGGTATTCGAAGGTCTTGGGTGCCGAGGGATCAGGAGCGGTCTTCAAATCCGTGTAGGAGGTCACGGCGTTCCGGGATCAGTCTTCGGATCCGTGGTTTGGGGTCTTCAGACTCCATGTGGGCGATCTTGGTGTCTGGGGTCTCGGTCATCGCATACGTGTCGATGGTCTTGTGGTTCCATCTTGGTTTGCCGGCGTCGGGTGGTTCATTGGGTACGCCCGGGTGGGTGTAGATCTAGGGCTGGACTATCGAGTAGCTCGACTCATTAAGGCTCGGCTTGTTAAGGCTCATACTCGTTAAGGCTCAGATCATTAAACTCGTTAAGGATAATGAGCAAAAAGTAAAGCTCGGCTCAGTTCGTTAGATGTTAACGAGCACTCACGAGCTACTCGTTAAGAAAATACGAACGAGTAGGGCTCCAGGCTCCAGAGTCCAGTCGGCAAGGCTCGATAGGCGCGCCGCGGTCAAAAGATCTAGATAGAGAAGATGGGAATGCGGTGGGGAATGGGAACTGGGTCTGAGGAGACGACGAGTCTAGGAGAAATAAGGGGTCTGTCGACGACGGTGAACGGTCGCTCTCGCCTCTCGGGCTCTCGGCCTCTCGCTCCTGATCGATTGGTCTTCCTGGGCCAAATGTTTGTCTTAAATGGGCTGTCAAATTAGACATAAGTGGGCTATACCTTGGTTGTTACCGAGTTCAACGAGTAGCTCACGAACATCGTTAGCTCGATCGTTTAGCTCGTTAAGGATAACGAGCAAAAACTTCAGCTCAGCTCGAATCGCTAAGAAAACGAGTCGATTTCGAACGAGCCGAGCAAACGAGTGCTCGTTAAACTCTGTCGAGTTTCGAGTTTTATGTCCAGCCCTAGATCTTGTTGTCAATATGCCACACCACATCAGTACATCCTCTAGCAGATATTTGGAAACGACTTATCACAAAAAAACAGATACAACATCCACCAACTCTTTTGGTAGGAGCACATCAGTAGCACGCACTGCAGGAAACGTGTGGTCTTGGCGTTGAATCAACGATGGTGGCTACTATCAAAGGAACTGCTGGAGGTCATTACGCTCACAGGGGCTTCACGGCAGCGTCGGATTGACATGGAAGGCGGCCAGCGGCGGCACCGGATGACGAGGAGCGGCGAGGTTGACGAGGGCGGCGCCGCTCGCTGACGACGGGGAGGCGGCGGTTGGGGGGGCTTGCGGCGGCTGCAGGGCGAGGCCGAGCGGAGGAGGGCTTGCGGCCGCTTGGGGGCGCCGTGCCTCGACCTGGCGGCGGGCATAGCGAACGGGCGGCGGCTCTGCTCGCAAACGGAGGAGGCAGCAGGGCGCTCGACGATGGTGGCGGGGATGGCTCGCAGGGGCGCCGCCGAGATGAGTCAGCAGGCGACCGGGCTCCGGCGGCGAGGCGCAGCAGCAAGGAGGAGAGCCGCGGGAAAACGGCGGTGGCGAGCGCTAGGAGGATAAGGGGGCCGCGAGACAGGTTGTAGGCGTCGGGGACGAAACGCCTCGCGGGGTGGTGAGGTTAGGGACCGGGGCGTGCGTGTAGGTTCCAGGGCCTGTGTGTGTGTTTAGCGGTCAGGAACGAGTCCGGTGTGCCGCTGGGTCAAGTCGGGGGCGTTAGGTACGGGTGTGTGTGTGTGTGGGGTACTGGCCGCGTGGGTGTGCGCGTAGGAGTTGAGTGGGGGTGGCGGCGGCGGTAGGGGTTAGGTGGAGGTTTGGTCTGGTTGGGTCCAGCCGGTTGGGCCTTTGGGTCTGGCCGGTTTAGGTTTAGTCATAGGTTTATTATTTTAATAAAATATTATTTTTGTTTTTAAATATTTTTAGTAAATAGTTTAGCAGATAAATATAGAATTTTGTTTTGAAACACAGGAGAGGTATTGCATTAAGCGAAAATAGCTTTAGTTAAAACATTTTAAGAGGCAAAAATAAATGCATGATACAATGATGGTGTATAAAATAGATGACAATAGGCAATTTTATGGTGGAAGCAGCTACACCGAGGTCGACCTAGGTATATCTTAACGCGAGGTCAGTTCTGACCAGGTGGCCCTTCCCTCGATTCACATGACGTATGGATCACATTCTCCCCCACACACCCGAAACAAAACAAATGAGGCGGGATACTCGGACCCAGGGAGCGGCTACACCGCGTGCAATTGACGCTACTACCTGCGCCTCCTCCTACGCTTACCAGCGGTTACATCTAGATCTCGTCCCCCAGGCTCCATGGAGCTCTTCATCCTCCTCCTTCAACATCGGCAGGTGTAACATCCCCAGCTCCACCTCAGCTCGATCAGCTTACCTGGGAGCTCGATCCAGGACACAGGCACCTGCTCAAGTAACATCGTCAAAAAAAAGGTACGTGCTCTAACATCCTGCGATTCCTCTCCTCCTTTTCTACTACTACTACCCCAATCCCTCTTCCTTCCATCCTAGTATGATGTCCATGTGATTGCTCTAACATCCTGTGAAAATTACATCCTTTCATGAGCAAACACAGGGGAAAAAATCTAGCAGATAACATCCTAACAATTTTGTTGGTCCTTTCATGAACAACACAGGATAACGTCCTAGCAGAAAAGCAATGATAACATCCTAGCAGAAAAGCAGTACACAAGTAGTGGTAGCATGTACTGGACATCCTAGCAGAAAAGCAGTGATAAACATCCTAACTGATATGATAAAACAGTGATAATAGTAACATCCTGGGAACACAAAACAGAAGTAGTGGTAGCATGTACTGAACATCCTAGAACACAAACACAGAAGTGCTGTTCATATCCTTTTGGGCACATTGTCATTCTTCCTCTCTTCAGTTTGAGAGAATATACAGTCAGGCATAAAAAAGGTCCCACCTTTTCCCATTTGTTGTGATGTAACATGAATCTGCAGTTACAGGTAGAAAAGAAGTTAGTAAAAAATGACTGTGTTGTTGTAAATTAACTGTCAAGTAAAGAAGTAACTTTTTTGTTTGCTTTATGTTCATAATAACTTTGTTGTTCTGTATTTAAATTTCAGTAGTGAATGTAAAACAAAAAATGACAAGAGGTTTTGAGTGGTGGTTTGGAGGGTTTGATCTAAACCAGCCACTAAATTCAGACGAAGAAACTGATGTCCAGGTCGATAGGGCTTGGACATCGGCTCCCCGTGATGCTGGAACATCCGCTGCTGATGCAGATGTGCCAGATGTGCAACTGGGGCCTGATGTTACTTCTCGTGCACAAACAGGGGTGACGCTTTCTAGTGAGGAAAGTGGCAGTGAGGATGAGGTTCAATCTACTCCAGAGGGTTTTGTTCCAAAAACTCCATTTGTCGGGATGTTGTTTGCGTCGCTTGATGAAGCATTGGTTCATTACAACAGATACGCTAAACATGTTGGATTCTCAGTGAAGATAGAGTCATCAAGGAAATCTGCAAAAGATGGTGAGAAGGACAAGAGTGTTTTTGTGTGCAACAAATCAGGGAAAAATGCAGAGGGAGAAGAAGTGCCATTGAAGCAAAGGAAACGTACTATCACCAAACTATGCGATTGCAAAGCGAAGATGAGGGTGAAGCGCACTGGTGCTAGATGGCAAGTGACACAGTTTGTAGAGGAACACACTCATGATGTTATCCAGAAGTTTGCTTTGAAGAAATATCTGAGATCGCACAAGAAAATACCAAAAGAGGAGAGAAAATTTATAGACTTGTTGCATGAGGTGAACCTGAGTTCTGGGAGGATTATGCAGATTATGGCTAAGCTTTATGGAAACAAGCAAAATGTACCATTTGATAGCAAAACTGTTAGTAACTACATGGCAAAAAGTGGCGAAAAAGACATATTTCAAGATATACCTGAGTTGTTGGATTATTTTGAAGAGTTGAAGAAACAGGATCCGCGTTTCTACTACAAGTTCTACCTTGACGAATTGTCTCGAGTCGAGAGAATATTCTGGGTAGATGGTGCTGCGCTGGATGCTTACAAGCTGTACAATGATTGCATTTCATTTGACACGACATACATGACAAACAGGTACAATATGCCATGTGCACCAATCATAGGTATCAACAGATATGGGCAATCCATCCAGCTTGGGTGTGGTTTTGTCAGAAATGAGAGGATAGCAGATTTTGTATGGCTGTTTGAGATGTTCCTAGATGCAATGGATGGCTTGCATCCGGATAAAATCATAACTGACCAAGATGGTGCTATGAGGAGTGCAATCCTTACTTTGTTGGTGCACATTGTGCATAGGAATTGCAGATGGCATATAATGCAGAAAGTGCAAGAGAAGCTTGGTCCTTTCATAGCAGAAATAGAAGAATTAAGGAAGGATTTCAATGAAGTCATTGATTACAGTTTGAGTATAGAGGAGTTTGAGACCAAGTGGTCCGAGATGTTAATCAAGCATGATATTGTTGATAATTCTCATTTTCTTGATATCTATGATCTAAGACAGAACTTTGTTCCAGTTTACTTCCAGCACCGCTTTTTCCATTCCTGCAGACTACAGCAAGAAGTGAAGGTTTCAACGCAGTTCTTAAGAAGTATGTTAGTCCCCATGGTAGCCTTTGTCGCTTCTTCAAACAATACATGAAGTTAAAGGAGCAGATTGATGTAGCTGAAGATTCTCATGAGTTTGTCGGCGAGGATAAAACTGTCAGACTTTGGTCAGAATTCCCTATGAAGCAGCAGATTTTAGATACATACACTCTGCCGATTTACAATCGTTTTCAGGTTGAGTTGCGTAAGATAACTTCCTACAATGCTTTTGATCATGGAGGTGGCGTCTTTGAAATTGTTCCAATTCAGGGGGCTATCTATGGTTATGGCAGAAGAAGTTACATGGTTGATGTTGATTTGGATAATGAAATATACAACTGCCAATGTTGTAAGATCAAGAATGATGGTATTCTTTGTTTCCATGTAATGAAGGTTATGTCCCATTTGGGTGCGGTGCATTGAATACCAGACCGCTACATCCTTGCTAGGTGGTCCAAACCTCCCCCGGATATAGTTGTGCCAACCGTAGAGCCAAAAGAAATTGTTCATTCAGCTAAGAAACTGTCAAGGAAAGATATGAGGATGTTGCGTTATGGGAACCTATGCAATGATTTTGCTAAAATTGCTATTGGTTTGGAGTCCTCAGACAAAACAAAAGAGATTGCTGAGAAACATATGAAAGCAATGGAGAAAGAAATGGCTAATCTCAAAAAGGCTGCTGCAGATGCATTTAAAAGGAAGAAGGGAAAAGCTCCAGTAGTTCCTGAGAGCACTAACATGGCAGATGGTGAACCTATGGAAGAAGATCCCACTCTTTCTACCAACAGAAAGCGCAATACCCTGCTGTTACGGCCACTAAGGGGAGGCCAGCTCAGAAGAGGAAGAAAAGTGGGTTACATCTTCAGAATCCTCGTCCGACTAAATGCACACTTTGCAAAGAGATAGATCATGATAGCCATAACTGTCCATTGAGGCTAGCTGATCCAGCAAAGCACCCTACATTTTCGCTTTTTAAGTAGTAGATATGGAAAAGCAAGCCGGATTCTTTAGTGATTTCTTGGTTATGTGAAATTGGAATTCTCATTGTCTTCCTAAATGTATTTTACATGTTCCTTGCTGTTGATTTTTCTTTGCTATTTCCCAAATAATATAGCATGTTTGATGTAAGCATGTTATGCAATGTAAGTTTACAGTTGCTTGAACAGAAAAAAGGATGAAAACTCATTGTTGAACTAGAAAGTTGCTGTGTTCTTCGGAAAACGAAGCCATTTGTCAGTGAATATTTTCCTTATGTTTGGCATATCCTTCTGTGTGTAAGTTGGCACCTTTCTGCCATGCTTTTCTTCCAGGTTTTTTAGAGTGAAAAACCCGCAGTCATACCTGATAAAAAAATCTCAATAAGGCACGATGTAGAAATTTGTACAGTTTTTTAGAAAGGCAACATCTTATATATAAGCAAGATGAAGTGAAGCAAAAACATACAGCGCTTTAAAAAAGTGTAAGACTATGGATGATCACATACATGTTAGTTTGCTTCGGGCTTTCAATAAGTTCAATTGGCCAAGTTGAAATCTGGACTTTTGAATCTTTGAAGTATCTGTCTCACATTATTTTGATCCCAGCCACTAGTAGATGGCAACTGTGCATCAGTAATGCTTCACAATTTTCACTTAGGGAGTCAATGATTTCGAACCTTTAAGCTTTGATGTTTAGAACAACCAGCCAGTAGTGGCCTGATTGATCATTAGGCATGTTTGTCAACTTCTGCAAAGTTGGGAAGCAAACCTGCATGTAAAAAAACAACAAGTTAAATTGCTTCTTCTTAAACAATATTAGTTAAGAAAATCCAAGTTTTGAGAACATTTAAAAGACAGGTAATTATGAGGTTCTTACAACTTCTTTTTCATCCAGTTTGTTAGTAGGGGTTATCTCGAAGCATCTTGTAACATCTTTAAGGTCGAAGCGACACTCGATTAGGTACTCCTGGGAAAAACAAAAAAGGAAGTGTAGATGAATGTTGCTAGTACTTAAAAAAGAAAAAATGAACATTAAACTTACAGCTACATGTAGCGGCATGATGTACTTCGCTTGGTTTGTGTTTTCTTCTTTCATAATGTGAATAGCAACCTCAGCAACTATGTTTATCAGTTTTTTCCCTGGTTTCACTGAATCAGCTAGATTACCAACAGTTATGTAGTATCTACCTACATCGACAACAGTTTAATCATTCGTTGTGGACCGACTCTTGAAACCGTGTTTGCACACCATGCTGTATAGAGTCTCAATTGGTTTGGTTACGTTGTAGTTCTTCTGCGTTTCATAGTTCACATAAGGTGATTTGTCGAACTTGCTAGCTTTGGACATTCTCTTCTAGTATTCATGTCCAACTGCTATGATTTCTAAGTTAGATGATTCATTGTGTGACTGGCTACATCCAGCCTCGTGTGCCACGACTGCTGTTTCTTCTTTGTTTGACTCAGCATCTGATGGTGTACAAAGGTCAAAAGAAGGAGCATTTGGTGCTAACAGTAATGCTTCCCTCTTCTTCATTTCTGACTCAGTAGTGTCAAAGTTCAGCTTACTATTCATTGAGTCAACAAATGCTGAGTCTGGTACAATAGTTGTTGTAGTTTGGGGTGCGGAATCTGGAGTATTTATTGCTTTGCCATCTGCTGCATTTTCACCAAGAGACAGTGCCTTGTTTGACCTTGTAATAATGCGAGTGGTCCTACCAGATGGGCTTTTTTCTTTGCTTGCAGACCGTCGTGGAGATACTTGTTCTCCTGCAGTAGCTGATGTTGTTGGATTTCCAATGATGGTTCCATCTTTCTGGCTGAATGATGCTTCTTCTCGAACTACAGCTCTTGTTCTATACCTGCATGGCGACCTACTTGGTGATGTAGAAACAACTGTTGTTGGCTTTGATATTTTTGGGTTTTGATCAGCAAAAGTTACTCTCTTCCGTTTCTTTTCTGATACTTTTGGTAACATATCTGCAAGTAGCTTTGCTGATTCTGGTCTTGGTTCTGCATCAAGAAAATTTTCGAGACTCTGACCTACTTCCTCCAAGTTATGTCGGGGCAATGTTTTGAGTATGTCATGCATAACTTCACTGGTGCTGGTTTTCTTTGCCCACTCTATATCAAGAAATTCATGGGGCTCGTATATAGGATGATTGATCTTGGGAATGGGTGAGCCACGCAAGAAATCCATGAATTCTGCCCCCCTATTATCTTCCGAGTTGTCAAAACTGTCTTCACCCTCATCTTCATTCCTGGTTAATCTAATAGGTGTGCCCTTAAGTTTCTTGCTTAAAACAGGTGTATTGAAATCTTCATCCTTAATATCTGATGAAGATGTTAGTTTACTCTTGGGCATATGTACAATGTTTTCCTCAATTAGAACATCATGATTTATCATCTGCGCAGCTGAATCAACCATAAGGAATTTTGCTGTTTCTGGTTTGTTGTTGATATGAGTAACATCCTTTGCTAACTCTGGTACAACATCCTTTGCTAATTCTGTGACCTCCATTGGAACATCTCCTTTCTTACTGATCTCCTCCAATATGTGCTGCTCTTTTCCACATGACATAGTGGCATCTCTGTCCTTGTCATCCTTATTTTTCTAGCTTGCATCTTTTTCATCGCACACAGTTCTCATAGCTTCTGACTTGGATGTTTGTTCTTTGTTCACATCCTTAGAGCTTTCTTGTGGTACAACTTGTTGTTTGTTAACATCTATGCTTGTGTGCCCTGTTTGAGTCCCCATGGCATTTGAGTGCGCCATTGCAGCATCTGTGATAACTTGGGCTTCCATTAAAGTCTCTGAATTAATCACTTTGTCATTAGTTTCTGTCAAACTTTCTCCACTAACCTCAGATTCTTGGTCCTCATCTGCAACATTAGATCCCTGTTGTTTCTCCTCGTCCTTGTCTCTGGAACACCTTGGGGTTTGGTTACATCCCTCCTCGTTGGAAACCTTCTCCTTCAGTTTTTCGGAACTGGCTTGTAGTACTTGGTTGCTCTTGCTTGTAGTACTTGGTTTCTTGACTGGTCGAGGTTGAAGATTTCTCATGAACATTTGCAAACTTTATTCGAAACTGTGACATGCATACTCAATAGACTCCTTGTACCTTGCTGTATCCTATAGAGAAAAACATGGTTAGTGTGCTACTTGAACCATCTTGCTTAAGACCAAAAAATAGTAACATCAAAAAAAGGTGAACTTACTTCCAATGTACGGTCTGGTGGCGCATGAACTTCAATAAACTTATCAATCATCTGTGTGTCTATGAAAAGAATGCTCCGGCCTTCCTCATGAGCTTTGTGCTCTTGTTTGCATTCTGTGTTAAAAGCATTGCTACTGCTTGGATTGTCTTCTTGTTCATTTTCAGACTGGTCGCTAGATTCTACTTGAAGAGATGATGGTGGACTGGCTATGCTTGCAAATTCAGGTTTCAACTGCATGAAGGAGAAAAAAAAGAAAGATGTTGAAACATAAAATGGATAGATTCTAGTTTGTAAACAAGAACATGTATCAGTTCTGAAAAAACATCTAGTTTTTGATTCAGCAGTTATGTAGAGTTTGATTTATGTGATGGCAACTGAAAAAATACATCTAGTTTTGCATGAAAAAATTGTCAAAACATAAAAAGATGTAAAAAATAGAAGAAATAACATCACAGGAAACTGAAAGCATAAGATTACATCTAAAAGCTAAACAAAAAATAGAAGATGTTTCTGCTAAACTTACCGCTGCCATTCCGAAGTGACCATCAATCCTGTTGTATAGCTTTCTTGACCATTGCATTGGTCCATACGGATACACGCGTGCCTTGTTCATTGATATGCATAACTTTCAGTTCTAAAGAATCTAGGTATTTGACCTGCCAGACAAAAACAAGAAATAACACCTTGTCAAAAAATAAAAAGAAACATGCAAAACTCAAGAACTTTGATCTAGATATAAAATGGATGTTGTATGTACCATTAGATATAACATGGACGATTTCATAATGGCCTTCTCTGCTTTTTATTTGGTAGCTTTCTGGATCATCATGATCACAAACTTGCAGACATTCAACTTGTGTGCTTGCTTAATGTTAACCATTGATGGATATATACTAGGGCTGATGCATACTCCTGTGGTTGGCGCAAGAACAGAGCACATACCTAATGTTATGAACAACCTTAGGTATGAACTATTTGCATTCTTCATAGCCAGAAGTTTCTTTTTCAGATAAGTGATAGTTGGCTGCTTTCTGCCCTCATTTCCCATCTTCCTATTCATTAATTTGGTGGCCTCAGAATACACTTCATAAATCACTTCAGCATTGCCGCGCGGGACTCCGAAAACTTCTCTAACAGAAAGTTGAGTGACAGGGATTGCGCCACAGCCAGGGAATACCATGCTGCATGATGCTGGGTCAAAACTTTCCATCAGAAATTTGCAAAGTTCTGGTTGAAGTTTTGAGCACTTGATGTCCAACAGTACACCATAATCTTCATTCCTTATCATAGTTTTCTGATCTTCTGACATATAAGGGTATAAGCTGACCAACTTCATGGGTAATGCCCTCTGTAGAAGCTTCTTTGCTTTGGCCTAATAAAAAAACATGAGCACATTAGTTGCACCCGGAAATGTAAACAAAAAGTTGTAAAAATACAAGTATAGATAGTGCAACTCTGGTATATCACATATGTAATTGGTGCAACTAAAAACTTTAACAAATGCAAGATAATAAACATGCACATTGTGTCTACATCTCTTAGGAAAAGTATCATTTTACATGAGTGGGATCTGGCTAAGAAATTACCTACAAAAACTAATGAAACATCAACTATAACTAAGCATTTTTTAGAGCTGTTGACATTCAGTTGCACAAATATAAATGGGAAGGTTTGGTTTTACCTTTGACAACACAATAGCTTGTTCTTCTTCATTGTTGTTCATGTCACTCTCTTCATGCACTTCTTCAACATCGTCTCCCTCTATCATGTTATCAGTGGATGTTCCTTGATCGTCATAGTGCAGCGGTGACATCTTAGGTCTAAGTGTGAGCTTCTTCCGCATCAAACTTAGCTTTGAGTGCTTCCTCCTAGATTTCTTAGCACTGCTTCGCTTTGTCATTTTTGTACCTGCTATATTGAAACATAGGCTAAGTTTAGCAAAATGTAACAATTACATGCATTAGATTTTAGCGACAAATGAAAACCAGAGGCAGGGTGTGGATATAAACTAGACAAACACTACTAAAAATAAACAGATCAAAATGAAATCCCTTAGAAAATAGGGGTATCCCACCTGAGCTGTTGACATGCTATATATAAAGCAAACACATAGCAACATCTAACACATATATTACATTCCTTATCATAGAGCACAAAAGCAAACATCCACACATAGCAAAGACAGATGCCAGGAGCAAACAGAGCAAGACAAATGCCAGGCATAAAAACAGAGCAACATCAATACAGAGAGGCAGAAGAAAAACTGCTACAAAGCAACATCTGTATGAAAAAAGCAGCATCCACACAGAGCAACATCCATACAGAGAGACAGAAGAAAAACTGCTACAGAGCAACATCTGTATGAAAAAGAAAACATCCACAAATAGAGAAAAAAACATGAGCACATTAGTTTTGAGTGCTGCTACAGAGCAACATCCACACACAACAAAACATCCATACAGAGAACAAACATCTATGTGAAAATTAACATCTATATGAAAAAGCAACATCCACACATAGAGCAAAAAACATGAGCACATTAGTTTTGAGTGCTGCTACAGAGCAACATCCACACACAACACAAACATCCATACAGAGAACAAACATCTATGTGAAAATTAACATCTATATGAAAAAGCAACATCCACAGAGAGCAAAAACATTCCATGTGGAAGTAACATCTATGTGAAAAACATCCACACAGAGAGCAACATCCCACCTTGGTTAAGCAAAATTGACATCCTACATATAAAAGCAACATCCAAGACCCCACTAGAACAACATTTCCACAACAGAGAGCAAACATTCCACACAAGAGCAACATTCCACAAACACATTCAAACCACCACAAAACTAAGTAAGAAGGCACTATGAAGCAGACACATTAAGCAACATCCACAACCACCACAGATATCATGATGTACACAACAGAGAGCAACATGCATCATCCAACCAGATCTACTAACATCTATGTTAGATGTGGTGGAGCTATGGTACCTTTCCAGATGTGGTGGAGAAGATGTTAGCCAGAGAGTCGACGATGTGGCCGGCGGGGAGAAGATGCAGACACGGGCGAGAGGATGTGCTCCAGCGACGGAATCAACCGCCGATCACACCCACCACCTCTCCTCCTCCCCTCCTCCCCTCCCACCTCCGAAAAATGGATCCGGCGACACGAGTAGCGGGGGCCAGCGCAATGAAGTAACTGCCGCCGGTGACATCACCTCGCACGTCCCTGCGGATCTGCGGGAGAAGCGACGACGATGTCAATGCAGGAAGGGAATGGAGTTCTCTGTGCTCTCCCTCTCTCTCCTACCCGGAAGAAACGGCTGAATGTTGGTACTAAGCCATTGCGGTTGGGCCCTCGCGCGCCGCTTCGTAGACACCGTAGTATAGAAATCGCGCGGCGCAGAACGTGACCTCGCATTAAGGCACCGTGAGGTCAAATTTTAGTTAGATTTCACGTTTTATGGTAGTGGTTTTACCCGGGGTGCTACACACTGGTGGCCCCTCTATAACATTCTAGAAGCTTTTGTTTAAAATACCGAAAACATTTCCGAACCCTGGAAAACCACTTTCCTTATATGAATCTTATTCTCCGGATCTCCTCGTGATGTCCTGAATCCAATCGGAGACTCCAAACAACATTCGGTCTCCAACTCATATTCCATATCTACTTAAACAACATCGAACCTTAAGTGTGTCACCCTACGGTTCGCGAACTATGCAGACATGATCGAGACACCTCTCCAATCAATAACCAATAGTGGGATCTGGAGATCCATAATGGCTCCCACATATTCAATGATGAATTCATGATCGAATGAACCATTCACATATGATACTGATTCCCTTTGTCGCGCGATACTTTACTTATCCGAGGTTCGATCGTTGGTATCTCCATACCTAGTTCAACCTCGTTACCGATAAGTACTCTTTACTAGTTCTATGATATGACATCCCTTGTGACCTAGTCACTTGTTTGAAAGCCAATTGGATGACATTCCACCGAGAGGGCCCATAATATATCTATCCATCATATGGATGGACAAATCCCACTCTTGATCGATGCGCTTCAACACATGCTTTCAGAATACCTAATGCCACGTTTATAACCACCCAGTTAAGGAAGTGGCATTTGATGTCATCAAATTACTCATTTGGTGACGGTGATTAACATGATCTCATGGTCGAAGGATTAGGTTACTATGTATCTTAAAGCTTGTAGAAAAACAATCTTAATGACTTGATCTTATGCTATGCATACTTTGGGTGTGTGTCCATGACATCATTCTCCTAATGATATGACCTTGTTATTAATAACATCCAATGTCCATGACTAGGAAACCATGATCATCTATTAATAAACAAGCTATTTAAACAAGAGGCTTACTAGGTACTCTTTTATGTTTACAAAATACATAAGTATTAATGTTTCCGATTAATACAATTATAGCATGGGATGTAAACATTTATCATAAATATAAAGATATAATAATAACCACTTTATTATTTCCTCTTAGGAATATCTCCAACCACGACCACTGGTACGGACGGAGGAGACCGTACCTTCCTCACGTACCGTACCCACGAGAAAAATATCAATTTTTAAGCAAACCTACTAACCACATAACGACTAGTAGTATGGGTGCGCGTGACCATACTACGCACCCGTACCGAGTGCACCGCAGAAAGCATCCTTCGACCCCAAGGTTTGTCACTCGGTACGAGCGGGCTCTGGTCGTACCACCCACCCGTAACACATACTCGGCCGCCATATCTGTAACATCCCAATTTCAGCAATCCTGATTTGTTGTCAAAAAGACAAAAATCAGGAGGAACAAATACTTTTCTTGTTAAGTGTTGCAATGCTTGTTGCTTGTGTTCATACATCTGATTGTAAATTAGATCATATACTCTATACCTCAAGCTCAGTTGACAAAAACTATTTTACAAAAGATATGTCTTGGCTCATCTCCATATTCTCAAATGGTCTGACATTTCAAACTTGAGCCAAGATGAACTTTACACAAAAATCTATTTTACTAGCTTCGCTTTAACAAAACTATATAGACCTATATATACTCTCCTTAAGTTTTCAAGACTGAACTTTGAACTACTCTTATCTCTAGGTTAACCAAAACCTTTTCTAAAACCTTTTCATTCCAATCTTGGTAGAAATACCAAGATGACCATATCTTATTTCAACACACAACCTCTTCAAATTACCCCTTCTTAACTCAAGCTAGACTTGATGGTAACCTTAGTAGTAGTTGTATAAGTGTGATTAAAGGAATTACCTTGATCTGATGTTTGATGAATTGCCTTGGTCTGCTAATTGCCTTGATGGCTTAGGAACTAGAGAGAGCTAATCTATAAGCCAATCCTTTAGTATCCAACAAGTAGTAGAGATCATTAATCTCAAATCAATCATCCTAATATGGATCCATCTTAAGTCACCCAATTGACCCTCTAATGTATATCACCAGATCCAATCTGATCTAATCCTTTGTATTAGCAACCAACTCATTAAGGATCTGAAACAATCATTAAGTCTGGAATGCTTAGCTAGATTCAATCTTTGGAATCCCACCCATTCCAATCAGTGTGCACTTTTGAGGATGTGCCTGAACCATATTGTAGTACTTCATGAGTACTACCAAATACCACTCTTTCCCTTGGATAAGCCATCCTTTTACCCACTCATCCATGATGGTTTTATAGTCAAGAAAATAATATTTTATGCAAATCTAATCATCTTGCCTACTTTGGCAGAAGCTCACACCCTTATGCTACCTCCCCTTGACCAACTCTCTGCATGGTTATGATCTACTAACCATGGTATATCTACCCATACCTCACTTGTTCTCATTGTATCCTTGTGCTTCTTAAACCCACATGGTTTATGAGGCATCATGACTCATCTGTTATGGCAGCTTTGTTTTCAACAAAGTTTGCCATCAGTTCTAGATCAACTAAAATACAACCAAGCACAAATCTTGATTCCATGATCATCTATATAACTTGCTCTAACTATCCATATATACCTTGTACCAAGGTGAGCTCTAAGCTCACTACTCCAACCATGTTTAGGTGGTATAAAAATATTTCATCCCTAGATCCTCCACATCTTGTTTTCTTCCAAAATCAAGTATGAATCTCAAGACCCATGGTTGAAAATGTTGGATACACTAGGTTGACATCATTTACCTTGAATATAATAAATTATCAAATAATTTCCATAATTATTTTGGCCCTAAAAGTATTTAACTATTTTCCTTTATAAAATCTAAAAAACCACTCCTATAGAAGGAAGTGTGTTTTGCTACAAAACACTTCCCAAAATTTTGACACATCTAAGGACTATATACTAATTCCTATCTTCCCACTTCAAAATAAATATTTTTGAAGAGCTTTATTAATTCTTTTTGCCCTTTTTCTCAAATTGCAGAAATGGAAAAATAATGGTTTTAAATACATTTAATCATCAATATATCTTGGGAAAATTCCCCTAAGTGTATATTCATAATTGGGACCATCTCAACCCAAAAACCCATCTTGTCCAATTCAAAAATATCCAACGAAGTCCTGAAAACCATTTCATCGCTATTTGAATATTCCAAAAAATCCCAAAAAATTCCAGGAGGTGTCTATTGACCATACCCATCTACCACCACTTTTATCCCCTCCTGCCAGGATCAAGTTTTGAAAACTTCATTGATAACCATCACTATGGCAAGGTTTTGTCAAAATCGAAAACTATGATCAAACCCCATCCAAACCCCCTTCAAGCTTGTCAAGTACTCCTCTCCAGCCCAAGCACTCTACCCTGATCGTGCAACACTATTGCAAGCACCGTAGCCCACTTAAAACCTTGTCCCCTAGTGCTTGGAGGTGAGGACAAATCCTATCTAGATAAATTCTTGTCCCTCATTTAAAACCACAGAAGCTACCATCTCTCCCCTTTGCCCTACACCATACCAGAAACCGCTCCCCACGCCCACAGGACCAATCCATCCATGATTTTCCCCTCCCCATTACTATCCATGAGCTTGGTATACCTTAGACCACCCCCTCCCAAATAAAGGGCCAGGGCCACTCAATCACCCCACTCTGCTTCTCATTTGCTTCCACCTGCTCCCACTTACCTCCCCCACGCACCTCTCTTCATCCGCTACCTTCCTCTGCTCGAGAGAAGAAGAGGAGCTCTTGGCCTCCACCACAACTTCAGCATAGCTCCCTCTCCTCTGCTCTCCTCGCGCTGCATGTCACCTCCCTGAGCTCGCATGAGAATGGGCTACTTAACCCTACTGTATGTTTTGCCTAGGACCCTCTATACCGGCGGCGCCATGGAGCTCTGAGGTCACTGGAAGGGCGCAGTCGTGCGAGGCCTTCCTGACGATGAACCAATCCATGCTGCCCCTCTCCAGAGTCGGCATCGCCTTCTGCATCGTCCCTGTCACCCCATCGTCTCCACCGACGCTCAAGTGAGCCACCCCGCCGAGCCCCGTTCTCAGCTAGGGTTTCATCCCTACTCCTCGAGTCGAAGAAAGAAGAAGACCTGGGGCCATCCATCGTGACTAGATCTGACGGTCCCGAGTATCCCGTACCCCTTGGCTCCCTAACTAGCCAGGCCCAACTCGTGTCCCGTGAGCTCACCGCGGTGCAAGCAGGACAGCCGGGCGCCGTGAAGCCAACAGCGGGCTGGATCCGACCCAGGATGCCCCCATCCCTTTTCCTTTTTTCCTCAGATCTGTTTATTACCTGGTTGGTTTAATTCAAAATGAAAATGCTAAACCTCTCCAATTGAGTAGATATAAATTTACTTTGGTATCCACATGATTTCTCAAACATGCAGAACTAGTCTCATGTCAATATCCAATTTAGTTATTTTCTAGAAATTATTTTACTAAAAGATATCTTATGAACTAGATAAATCACTAATTAGGGTATACATCTCCATTTGGAGTGAATCCAACTTCCTACGAAAGGTAATTAATCTATTTATCACATGACCCTAACCTCATATGTAGTCAAGCCATAATTTTCCCATAGAAAAAATAACAAAAAAAAACTCTGTTTCTGGATTTAGGAATTTCTCTAGGTCAAACCAACATTGGTATTGACCTAATTCCAACTCCCAGTACACTTATATGCCGATATCTATCAAACCACATCCGTCCAATATTTATTGAGCCCTCTTTGATTTTTGGTGAATTAAAATGTTCGCATTGATTATTCACCAATAAATTTACCCAAGTAGTTCTGTAAATCCAAAAAGTTTGATTCCAATTTCTAAAGAAAGGTATTCAAAGTACCTAACATGTTTCCATGGAATAAAATCAAAATAGCTTATATATTAATTCTAGTTAAAAAGACAAATATCATCTAGTACTGCCTTTGAGAATTTCCTAAAGGAATTCTGGTAAACATTTTGAGATGATTCCAACTCCCCCTGAATTCGTATATCAAACACTACCTAAGTATCCAAGGAAATAATTTTTGGATCTCAAAAACTTTTGTGGTGAATTATTTCCTAAAACTAGGGTTTCATCCACTAGAAAACTCTTTAAAAATCTTTGATAATTGATAAAATAGTGAAACCACTTTTGTGGTTTCATTTGATCAAAACCTTTTTGATGATATCATTTTAGTATATTGATATCATATAGAAATTAGCCTTGGTATAAAAAAGCCTCCCCTAACTAGTTTCTAGATAATAACTCACTTTGGAATTCCTTCAAAGGCTTCCAACACCCATTCCAATCTTTCTAAATCCATTCTTCCTAAACCCTACTGAATTGTAGCATGTTTTCCTTGTTTGTTTGATGTTGTGTTTGATGCTTGTATGCGTTATATTGACTGGTGTATTCCTTGTTTGCATGTTTGATCAATAACAACGATAGTTGTGATTATGTGATGTCGAGAGGAAGGAAGCCTCGGATCTCATTCTTATTAATATTATAATGGGTATTCTGGTATTCTATTGAAGAAGTCCATGGACATCCCACTTTTCGCAGGCAAGCCACCTTTTATACTTATGCATGTTTTAACAATTCTTTATGTAAATTGCATGGTTTTAATATGCTATGTTTTTATGTGGGAGTGTTTGGCTCCTCGAAAATATTACCACCTTAGTACCATTAGGTACATCCCATTTCATGACTTGTACTTGTACCTAGCATGATAGATGGTGTATAACACCATAACCCCTTGGTGACCCGGTTTTAGCCGTAGTAAAAGTATAAGATGGGAAGACCCCGGGAAAATGTTTATAAAATGGTTATTGGAAAACCTTGGTGAGGTTCGACCTACCAAGAGAGGTTTGAAAAATAAATAGGTTTTGTTTTACAAAATGTTTGAAGAAAGAAGAGGAAAAGGGTTTACAAAAAGGCACTTGGTTATTTGAAATTTGGCTAGAACAATTAACCCGTGCAACCACATTACTCTGGAATGGGAACAGGGCTGGATTTGAAGGTTGCTACTCTAGTATGAGAATTCTCACAACTACTTATAAGGAATCAGCCCCCTCTAATTCCGGGCTTCCTTTACAAAAAGGGTCAACTGCTAGGCAGTCACCTAGAGGAAGCAATACCACCCATGTGAGTGGTCGGACGATACTATGAGCCTCTCATTGAAAGTGCCGGCTCTGGAGGAGTTGGGAGCACTCTGGTTGGTCTGTGGATCCCGACGTCTCGGTGTTGAGAGGAACAACTCATAGGGTAGGGCCCATGCTAGAGTGGCATCCGAAGAGTCATGATCGGTTACTCGACACACGATCAGTAAGGATCAGGGTAGTGTACCCGTTTGGTGTGGGTAAAGTTTACAACCTCTATAGAGTGTAAATCTATTCGAATACCTGAGTCCTCGGTCATGGACGGTTGGGAAGGTTGCTGTAGAGTGGTGCTGGATTTGTTTTCAAAATGAATTTTGAAAAAGTAAGTGTTTTCTAAAACCTAGTAGTCCGATGGACACGAGAGAAGGAAGAGGATAACCCATTCAGTTTAGGACCATGGAGATAAAATAGGGTGACCCAATCCTAGTATTTTCTAAAAAAATTCAAAAAGGTTTTGTCACATCCCAAAATTTTCCAAATTTTGAAATGTGAAAAATAAATAAACAAAAGAAACAATTGTTGAAATTTATGGGGAAAAGAAACTTTTTGCTTCTAATTGGAAACTTTAAAACCTTTTAAACTATTACAAAAGTTTCCCCCCAAATAAAGGTACTCCTTAAAATAAAAATAGCATTTAATAAAAACCCTAAGATCAAGCATCAAGATTATCCACATATATCCTCTACTTCAAAATTATAATTTGAAAGGTTCCCCTTCAAAATCTTTTTCAAAAACTTCCTGTATTTGAAAATCTATTTTTAATCTTGAGGAATGTTCTCAACCAAAAACCATCTATACATCTCAACTACTTCATTTACATTTTTCAAACAACCTTTGTTTTGTTTTGAACCAAAAATAAAAGCAAAGAGTCTCGTTTTAGAATAAGCAGCATAGCTTATGTGAGCTATTTTAAGATTTTATAAAATTATTCTCTCATATTTTCAAACTTTAATTCATGGTTATCCATGTAAAGTGGAACTAAATCGAATCAAGTTCAAATAAGGAAAGAATCAAAATCATTCCAAATATATTACCCTGCAACTAGGCCAATATCGCACACATGCAATCGTACAATAATTAATTAATTAATAATTGAGAAAATTAAATATTTCTAAATATATAAAATTTATGTTCTAAAATATTGCCCACGAATTTATGAACCCGTAGAAATTTGAATCGGTAAATTCGGAGCTCTAAATCAAAAGTTATAAAAAAATTAAGAAATAGGAAAAAAATATAAAACGAAAAAAAATAGAGAGGCCGGCCAGGCCAGCCAAATTGGGCCGGCCCAACCAGGCCGATGAGCACCATGCGACCAGGTACAGGCGACCAGTCACCTAAAAGAATAACCAGGAGCACTTGGTCTTCCTATCTAATGCTCCTAAATAACTTTCAATGTCTCTCCTAAATTGCACTAAATACCCCCTAATTTCTGTCCCTCTTTAATATCCTTTAATCCAGCCCCCACCCCCTCCTATATAAACCCCACTACAGGAAATTTCATAAGTTTTCAACCCATCATACTTTCATTTTCGTCCAAAATTCTCCCCAATCTTCTCCACCCAAATCGACCTTCAAAAAAACCTCGGATCGCGGTGGCTTGAAGACGGAAGTTGTTCCCCTCGTCAAGACGGTTCCATTCCCGTTGGTTTCACCTCATTTCGTTCATCGAGCTGAGAGAAAAATGCAGTCAAAGATTCAGATCTTAGAAGGTATAATCCATTCTACGCCCACCTCTTGCTCCAAACACAATTTCCTTTAAACAATAGATAAATCTAGTTGTTATCTACAACTTTCATGTAGAAAGTTTTTCCATCCGAGCAACTTTTTCTGTAGTCAAATCTGACATCATCATGACATCAGCGTAGTCAACAGTCAACTTAGTCAGATTAGTCAAAGTCAATTTCAGTCAATTCCCGATTTTGACTTTTCCAGATTTTAGTATAAACTTGTATAATTCATAGAAAAAGATTTAGAAGTCGAAAAATTATAAATTTGGTATCCCTGAAAAGCTGAGATTCTGTAGAATCCATTTCTGCAATAATATTACTTATTCTATGTACAAAAATTTGATTTATAAATTAAATGGTTTAATTGGTCATTTTCACCATAAAAATTATATCTTTAGTTCTGTATATCCAAATTTAGCAAATAATATTTCTATGGATTCACAAAAACGAGTAGAACACAGTGGACCCATAATTCGTTATTTTTGAGTCTGTTAAAATCACGTTTTATACAGAACCACTTGTGGACTATTTTGAGTATAAAAGTTGTTGTGTGAATTATTTTTAAGTAAATCCTTTTGAAAATGGTTGTAAATTGAACCCTATGTACAGTAAAACCAAAATATAATTTTATTCTAGTATAAATAAGACCATGGAAATTATTTAATAACAATGGCTTTTCCAACTATTAGAAAATATTGCTAATTGCTACAATTGCACAAATGGTTGCATTTGTAATCTTGAAAATATAAAATGTTCATAATCACTTAGTAATGTTCAGAAACTTGTTATAAAAATTTGTACAATAAAAATTTCCATCTTGCATGTTTGCATACTTTGCATGATTTTTGTGTTGCCATTAGTGTTGATCTTGTGTATGTTTTGTCTTGATTGTTTTGCTTGATAGATTGTGTTGATTGTCAAGTGTGTTATTGCGAAGAGTGTACCAACACCACCAACTACTAAGGAAAGTGACACTATCATCCAAGTCCTAATATTTTCATTACCCTTAGTGGATTTTTGAAACATGCATGATAAGCTTTACTATATTTTATGCTATGCTAAATCCTAATAGGATACCCCTATATATTCCTTAGTGGAAACATTGTAGTTGTAGTATGCTTAGCCCTACTATATATTGGGATGGGATACATGTTATGATTATAAGAAGTATTGAAAAGACTTATGTTTTATATAATAAAACAAGTACTCAATGAACCACCTGGGTGGACAAGGATACTCAAGGATGGACAAGGTGGCAACAAAAGGAACCATGTTTATATGGTTATCTCTTTTTGTTGTGCACTAGAAGAAAACCACCCAGGGACTTAGAGATTGAACATGTTTCTCGTACAGTGGCTTCCGTGTACAGCCACATGCTAAATGGGCTCTGGCTTAGTCAACTACATAGTGGAAGACCCATGCATTGGCATCTTCAGGTTAACTAGATTTGTGCTAGGGAACTTGAAACCCTACATTGGTGCCTGGAAGACAAGCTAGCATTGTGTATTGGGAGGACTCCTATGGAAAGACTTTGTCACATTCTCAATCTGCCAGTACTCCATCTTGGTGAGTACTTATCCAGCGGCCACTGGTGGCATCAAGATGAGATTGTGTCATGTGGGTAAAGTGTACAACTTCTGCAGAAGATCAAAATTCTAAGTACTTAGCCGTGTCCTCGGTTATGGACAATACTGAGCAACTAAGGCCTGAAGCTATGGAAGATCTCGACATTCTAATTTCTCAAAGTTAAAAACTTGAGGGTGACAACAAGGGATTTGAAGCACTTGGAGTTTTCCAAGGAGTTCAGAAAGATTTTTCAAAAGATCAAAACTATTTTGAAAAGATAGGATAAAACTATATTGCTTTCTGCAAATGAGCCTAAACCCCACTTAGCCAAATATGCATGTATTGATAGGATTCCCTTATATTCTACATAGTAGTGAAACTTGCCAATACAATTCAAATGTATTGACCCTTGTGGCTGCAACTTATTATGTTGCAGGTTTGTTTGATGTTAAGTGTGTTGATTAGGATTACAAGTCTACAACCAACATGATTACCTGTGGCACTTTGAAGATGAAGGACCCCATGCTTATAGATATTCTGCTGCAATGTAATGTGATAGCCAAATTAGCTATGTAAGATGTAATGAATTATTTTATTCCTAGTTATACAGTTGTATTATGACCTTTGTTTCTTGATATTACATCTTAACTGTGGATGCTAACTATTGATCCAGGGACTAGCATTGTAAACACAGGGATCTCTACCTTATTAAAGGTTGGGACCTCTACAGATGGTATCAGAGCATTGTGTTGCCTGTAGGATTGTAACCCTAGGATTGGACAAAACCCCTTAGAAAAATAAGAGTTCTATTTGTTCCAAAACTTATTTACAAACAATCTTGTAAACTCTTTCCTCAACCATTTTGGTTTTGACTCTACATCTCTTCTATTTCAAACTTGATGGACAAAGCCTGCCCCATGGCCAAAGACTTCACCATGTGCAAAATATTTCATCAACTCTAATGACTTCAACATCTTCAACATTTTAACCAAGGACTTCAACCTTTAGATATCACTAAGGACTACAAGTGAAAAACCAAGAGACATTAGATTGCCTACCAAAGACATTGATATCAAGCTAGAGTATGGATCATATTGACCTATGAGGTATGATTATACTAAGTTATTATTTTCAAGAAAAACTTGTTGTTTCCTTCAACTCATGAGTTAAACTCATAAGTTATTAGGTGGTTTGTTGCTTGTGGATTGTTTGATTGCTTGATTGTTTGATTGAGATTAGTTGTTTTTGAGTTGTGTGTTAGAACTTCTTAAAAACCTATCCACCAATACTTATCCCTATCAAACCAACAGATGCCTCCCCGTCGTGCCAACCCCAACCAAAACAACAACATCACCCCTGAGATGCAGCAGATGATGGCAGCTCAGACACAATTGATGCAACAAATGACCACATATATACAGAATCAGAACAACAACAACAATAACAATAACAATCAGAATAATCCTCCAGCACTTGACATGCTCACCAAGTTTCTGAAACTTAGGCCTGCAAGATTCTCTGGAACAACTGATCCAATGGAAGCTGATGATTGGTTACATTCAGTGAACAAAGACCTAGTGACTGTTGGCTGCACTGATGAAGAGAAAGTTAGGTTTGCAGCATTTCTGCTTGAAGGACCAGCAGCAACATGGTGGGACAACTTTCAGATCACCACTCCCCTTGAAGATGTAACTTGGGCTATTTTTGAGGATGGATTTAGAACAACTCACATCTCACCTGGAGTGATGTATTTGAAGAAAAAGGAGTTTCACAATTTGAAATAGCATCACCTGAGTGTGGCTGAGTATATTGAAGAATTCAACAATCTGGCACGCTATGCACCAGATGAAGTTGATACAGATGCTAAGAGAAAGGAAAAATTTCTTGAAGGACTCAAGGATGAGTTAAATCTGCAGCTAGCTGTTGCCTATGTCCCAACTTATCAATCACTCTGTGACAAAGCCACCATATTGGAAAACAAGATGAATCAAGTTGAGAACAAGAAGAGGAAGCATGAACTCAAGAATCACTCAGGATCATCAAAGAAGAAGCATACATTCAAAAAGAGCAATGAAGATTCTGAACCACATCAGTATTACCACAACAACAATGGAAGTGATAATAATGGAAATGATACTGACAATGGAGATGACCTTGGTCAAAACCAACATGTCAATTCCAGGAAGAAGGACATTAGCCAGTTGCAGTGCTATAATTGTAAGGAGCTTAGACACTATGCATCATACTGTCCTGAGAAGAAAAAGAAAAAGGATGCTAGAAACTCCAATGGAAATGACTCCAATGTGACCTAGAAAGGACATGTGAACCACATTGACATGGATGGGAACTTTGAAGAGATAGAAGAAGTGGATGCCAGGATTTAGATAACTCAGTTGAGTTAAATAAGGATTCCTTGTCTGGATATTAAGTGTTGAACCTATAGTCAAGTGAACCATCAATGTAACCCTATGCGACTTTATTTTTAAGGGTGGTAGTACCCTAGTTGTCTTGAAGCCAACTTGTAACCTCTTGCCTTCCCAAATCTCGGGACGAGATTTCTTTTAAGGGTGGTAGCCTGTCACATCCCAAAATTTTCCAAATTTTGAAATGTGAAAAATAAATAAACAAAAGAAACAATTGTTGAAATTTATGGGGAAAAGAAACTTTTTGCTTCTAATTGGAAACTTTAAAACCTCTTAAACTATTACAAAAGTTTTCCCCCAAATAAAGGTACTCCTTAAAATAAAAATAGCATTTAACAAAAACCCTAAGATCAAGCATCAAGATTATCCACATATATCCTCTACTTCAAAATTATAATTTGAAAGGTTCCCCTTCAAAATCTTTTTCACAAACTTCATGTATTTGAAAATCTATTTTTAATCTTGAGGAATGATCTCAACCAAAAACCATCTATACATCTCAACTACTTCATTTACATTTTTCAAACAACCTTTGTTTTGTTTTGAACCAAAAATAAAAGCAAAGAGTCTCGTTTTAGAATAAGCAGCATAGCTTATGTGAGCTATTTTAAGATTTTATAAAATTATTCTCTCATATTTTCAAACTTTAATTCATGGTTATCCATGTAAAGTGGAACTAAATCGAATCAAGTTCAAATAAGGAAAGAATCAAAATCATTCCAAATATATTACCCTGCAACTAGGCCAATATCACACACATGCAATCGTACAATAATTAACTAATTAATAATTGAGAAAATTAAATATTTCTAAATATATAAAATTTATGTTCTAAAATATTGCCCACGAATTTATGAACCCGTAGAAATTTGAATCGGTAAATTCGGAGCTCTAAATCAAAAGTTATAAAAGAATTAAGAAATAGGAAAAAAATATAAAACGAAAAAAAAATAGAGAGGCCGGCCAGGCCAGCCAATTAAATTGGCAGCCCAACCAGGCCGATGAGCACCATGCGACTGTGCACAGCGACCAGTCACCTAAAAGAATAACCAGGAGCACTTGGTCTTCCTATCTAATGCTCCTAAATAACTTTCAATGTCTCTCCTAAATTGCACTAAATACCCCCTAATTTCTCTCCCTCTTTAATGTCCTTTAATCCAGCCCCCACCCCCTCCTATATAAACCCCACTACAGGAAATTTCATAAGTTTTCAACCCATCATACTTTCATTTTCGTCCAAAATTCTCCCCAATCTTCTCCACCCAAATCGACCTTCAAAACGACCTCGGATCACGGTGGCTTGAAGACAGAAGTTGTTACCCTCGTCAAGACGGTTCCATTCCCGTTGGTTTCACCTCGTTTCGTTCATCAAGCTGAGAGAAAAACGCAGTCAAAGATTCAGATCTTAGAAGGTATAATCCATTCTACGCCCACCTCGTTGCTCCAAACACAATTTCCTTTGAACAGTAGATAAATCTAGTTGTTATCTACAACTTTCATGTAGAAAGTTTTTCCATCCGAGCAACTTTTTCTGTAGTCAAATCTGCAATCATCATGACATCAGCGTAGTCAACAGTCAACTTAGTCAAAGTCAATTTCAGTCAATTCCCGAGTTTGACTTTTCCAGATTTTAGTATGAACTTGTATAATTCATAGAAAAAGATTTAGAAGTCGAAAAATTATAAATTTGGTATCCCTGAAAAGCTGAGATTCTGTAGAATCCATTTCTGCAATAATATTACTTATTCTCTGTACAAAAATTTGATTTATAAATTAAATGGTTTAATTGGTCATTTTCATCATGAAAATTATATCTTTAGTTCTGTATATCCAAATTTAGCAAATAATATGTCTATGGATTCACAAAAACGAGTAGAACACAGTGGACCCATAATTCGTTATTTTTGAGTCTGTTAAAATCACGTTTTATACATAACCACTTGTGGACTATTTTGAGTATAAAAGTTGTTGTGTGAATTATTTTTATGTAAATCCTTTTGAAAATGGTTGTAAATTGAACCCTATGTACAGTAAAGCCAAAATATAATTTTATTCTAGTATAAATAAGACCGTGGCAATTATTTAATAAGAATGGCTTTTCCAACTATTAGAAAATATTGCTAATTGCTACAATTGCACAAATGGTTGCATTTGTAATCTTGAAAATATAAAATGTTCATAATCACTTAGTAATGTTCAGAAACTTGTTATAAAAATTTGTACAATAAAAATTTCCATCTTGCATGTTTGCATACTTTGCATGATTTTTGTGTTGCCATTAGTGTTGATCTTGTGTATGTTTTGTCTTGATTGTTTTGCTTGATAGATTGTGTTGATTGTCAAGTGTGTTATTGCGAAGAGTGTACCAACACCAACAACTACTAAGGCAAGTGACACTATCATCCAAGTCCTAATATTTTCATTACCCTTAGTGGATTTTTGAAACATGCATGATAAGCTTTACTATATTTTATGCTATGCTAAAACCTAATAGGATACCCCTATATATTCCTTAGTGGAAACATTGTAGTTGTAGTATGCTTAGCCCTGCTATATATTGGGATGGGATACATGTTATGATTATAAGAAGTATTGAAAAGACTTATGTTTTATATAATAAAACAAGTACTCAATGAACCACCTGGGTGGACAAGGATACTCAAGGATGGACAAGGTGGCAACAAAAGGAACCATGTTTATATGGCTATCTCTTTTTGTTGTGCACTAGAAGAAAACCACCCAGGGACTTAGAGATTGAACATGTTTCTCGTACAGTGGCTTCCGTGTACAGCCACATGCTAAATGGGCTCTGGCTTAGTCAACTACATAGTGGAAGACCCATGCATTGGCATCTTCAGGTTAACTAGATTTGTGCTAGGGAACTTGAAACCCTACATTGGTGCCTGGAAGACAAGCTAGCATTGTGTATTGGGAGGACTCCTATGGAAAGACTTTGTCACATTCTCAATCTGCCAGTACTCCATCTTGGTGAGTACTTATCCAGCGGCCACTGGTGGCATCAAGATGAGATTGTGTCATGTGGGTAAAGTGTACAACTTCTGCAGAAGATCAAAATTCTAAGTACTTAGCCGTGTCCTCGGTTATGGACAATACTGAGCAAGGAAGGCCTGAAGCTATGGAAGATCTCGACATTCTAGTTTCTCAAAGTTAAAAACTTGAGGGTGACAACAAGGGATTTGAAGCACTTGGAGTTTTCCAAGGAGTTTAGAAAGATTTCTCAAAAGATCAAAACTATTTTGAAAAGATAGGATGAAACTATATTGCTTTCTGCAAATGAGCCTAAACCCCACTTAGCCAAATATGCATGTATTGATAGGATTCACTTATATTCTACATAGTAGTGAAACTTGCCAATACAATTCAAATGTATTGACCCTTGTGGCTGCAACTTATTATGTTGCAGGTTTGTTTGATGTTAAGTGTGTTGATTAGGATTACAAGTCTACAACCAACATGATTGCCTGTGGCACTTTGAAGATGAAGGACCCCATGCTTATAGATATTCTGCTGCAATATAATGTGATAGCCAAATGAGCTATGTAAGATGTAATGAATTATTTTATTCCTAGTTATAAAGTTGTATTATGACCTTTGTTTCTTGATATTACATCTTAACTGTGGATGCTAGCTATTGATCCAGGGACTAGCATTGTAAACACGGGGATCTCTACCTTATTAAAGGTTGGGACCTATATAGGTTTCCAAAATGTTTTACCAAAGTTTTCAATAAAACCTTATAGATTCTATATCTACAAGAGTAACTAGTTTAGAAAAGAACCTTTCATGGAGCCCTCATACTACCACAACCATATTGTATATACTTTTATTGTTGTTATCTTAAGGTGGTTTGCGAGTACATTCCAAGTACTCACCGGCATTGTCCCTGGCTATTTACTTGGCCAGATTTCCCGACGAGCGAGAAATGATGAAGAAGTTGATGTCTATGCGAGATATGCCATCTCCCAGTTAGTAGCCTATAGGTTAAGGCATGACAAGGGCTCTGCGATTGAATACTTCTAGTATTGTTGTTGTAATCGCCATAATGGCAACAATGTAAGCTCTGTACCTGTAAATTTCTGGATGATGTAATGATACTAGTCAGTTATGCTCACGACTCACTGATCATGGGAATGTGAATTGCAGGCATAACGGTGATTCTCGGACCGTAAATATGGGGTCCCACGGACTTGGTATTAGAGCCATCCTGAATGTAGGAGACCTTAGTTAGCATGGACGTTAAACAGGACAACCACTATTTGTGAAAACCCCATCTTTCAAAAACTACTTTCTCCAAAGCTTTTCAAAAGATTTCTTATCTTATCTTCTCTGACTTAAACATTTTGAAACAAGCTTACTCTATATCTCGTATACATTCAAAAATTTCATTTTCAAAAACAAATCTTACTTGGAAACTGCAAAGACGGTGATACCGAGATGAAGAGCACCAGAGACAAACAAACTAGAGGAGCTACCAACAACGAAATACACTACAAGACCGCGCAATCAACGGAGTCCTTCCATCGCCCCCAACATATCAAGTGGGACGTCAACAACCCCGGATGGCAAGACGAAATTCAAGACCTCCCGAAACGTCTGTACTTAGGATAAACATCCTCAATATAGGATTCCCCTTATGGCGCGTAGTCATTCCCTAGTACCATGGTGCGCTTGCTTCCTTGCCATGTGCTAAATGAGAATGCTTGAATTGCGTGGATTGTTTGCCTTGGATTATTCGACTGTCTTGTATGACCCACCTTGTTTTTGTATCCCGATGCTTACCATCTTAAACCAATAAACTGAAACCTCTCCTCAGCAGGATGGACGCATAAAGAAATCTATGCCAACCCCTTCCTATGTCTACTTTTAGTCGCCCTCAAAGGAATGACGATCTGATTCAACCTTGTACAGAACCCACGAGAAGTCCTCGCCATAAAATAAATTCCCCAAAACACACAAGATAAGGATGCCCAAGGACAACGAGTCTACTTTCTCATTGAGCCGGAGCAACACAAAGAAGTCAAGTGAAGACAACCTCCTTGAAGCTAACTGCCTCTACCCCGACCGAGGAATAAGAAATAGGCTTAGTTAACCCATAATCTACCAGGAGCTAACCCCTAAAGCATTGTTAGGTAACCACCATAGCAAGGTAGTCTCAATAAGGCGTTACTCAAAGACCCCAACTCAAGCGTCATGTAAGACCTCACCCTTTAAGGTAAAGGTCCCTGTGATTGCAGTGCTAGTCCCTAGATATAATTGCTAGCACCCACAGTTTAGATGAAGTACACAGATACAAAGGTCATATTACATCGTAATTCCAGGAATACAAATAGTTCTTACACTCATTAGCCCAAGGCTAACATATAGAGTTCTTATTACAAAGTAAATAAATAAAGTCTTCATCTTCATGTGCCACAGGCAAACATGTTGAGTGTAGACTCATAACCCTACACACCATCAGAGTAACCTGCAACATAATAAGTTACAACCACAAGGGGTCAATACATTTGGAATTGTATTGGCAAGTGATATCATAGTTATATAGTAGAGACTATCATCTATATGAATTTGGCTAAGTGTGGTTTCAGGCTGGCTTTGCACAAAGTAGTTTTGTCCTACTAGTTGAAAATTCTATGTTTTTCTTTACAAAAACTCTAAGGCACCACCAATAGAGATTGGTGAACCACTACCCTTGTTCACCCACAAGTTTTAACTTAGAGAAATTTGGATGAGGGGATCCTTGATCATTTCAATGTCTTTGATGCTCAACATGTCTGTTGCTAGGGCCATGACTAAGTACTTAGGTTTTACCCTCTCGAGAGGTGGTGCACTTTCCCCACAAGACTTGACATGCATCGAGATGAGACTTTTCAGAAGCATTCCCTCGGACCACCATGGACGCGTTCCATCCTATCAAACCTACCACCAACTGTCCATCTGGCTGAGTTCTTGCAACCTAGTTGGTTAAGGCAGAGCCCATATGCCATGTGGTTGCACTAGAAGCTTCTCAACACTAAACATCTCAAATCCCTTTGTTCCTGGGTGGCCATCCACAAGTGTGATACACAAGGTAAACCATAGAAATGGTCCTTGTGTAACCACTGAACATAAACCATTCTTCCCATTCCACCCAGGTGTTTCATTAACAAGTTGTTTTCTTAGTCAAAAACACATAGGCACAAACTTGCCATAATATCATAGCATGAATTTGCACCCTTGAACTCTAATAGCTAGGATAATCATATTAGTATAACATGTATCTTGACTTAGGAAAAATTTCTACCAAGATATCATCTATAGGATCTACCATAGCATATCATATACTTTGAAATTTACCATGCAAATCCTACTGAAAATATCACTAGTGCATAGATAAAATAATAGGAAAAAAAATATGAAGTATCACTTTCCTTGGTAGCTAGGGGAATAGAGACAATCGTCACAATCACACTCTCCAAATTCCACAAAATCTACACACAAATTCATACAACAAATATTCACAAATCACTATACAAAGAAAAATAATATGAATGCATGCAAAATGCAATATGATGTTTTTCCATACTTTTTAAATCAAACTCTATAGTACTGAAGACAAAGCATATAATCTAAAGTCTAAATAAAACAAAAACCACCCTAAAATAATATTCTAAATAATTATATAGTCAAAATAAGCCTACAAATGCTTCTGCATAAAATCTTAATTTTTCAGAAGAAAATGGCCAAATCAAGGCCATAGATGAAAAGAGATTAATTTTCTTAATCCATATATATATAAATTTGTATTTTTTGGATAAACAAAACAAAAGTTATTGAATATACAAGTTTAAATACCTAATAGAACAAAATCTGGTTTTTAAATCAAAACCCTAGCCACGCGACACATTCTGATTGGCACGTACCGATTCAGCCGGATCGTGTTTCTGCACCATAGGATCTAAGTGGCTATGCACGGCCCAGATAAAATCATACCGCTTCGTCAAGTGATCTAATCGTGGCCATCAAATGCAAATCTAACGTACATGGCTTGCCTGACCAAATCCTAGCGGCGGGAATGGCTCAGGAGGCGGCGACGCCACTGGCAGTGACATACCGGCGAGGTCAGGGGGCAAGTGGGTGTGTGCTGTGATTTACCACGGTCGCGAGGAGGCGGGTAAGCTCAACATGGATGGGGCTTGGGCAGGGGCGCATGGACATGGCAGAAAAGCCTCGTCGGATCTTGTACTGGCGTCTGGTGTTCACAAACGGTGACGAAGACCACAACCTAGGGCGCAAAAAGTCAAACGGCTGGCATTAGGAGGTGCGCAAGGTCACAGAGAACACAGTCATATGAAGGAGAGGTCAAGGGGCGCACGAATTTTACCGAGATTGTTTGTCGGAGTTGAGCTGCACCTCAGCTGCTTGCAGACGTCGACGGGGACGGCAACCTAGGGCATGATTTGACAAAAAAGGCATGAGCAGATGTGCAAGGTTGAGGGGAACATGATCGTGTGAACGAGAGGCAGAGGGGTGCAATATGCTTACCGGAATAGTTCACAATAGTAGCTCTGTACTGCGGTGGTGCAAGCGGAAATTGGGAGAGCCTGGTGACACTTGGTGCTAGCTAAGTGAGGGGAAATGGTCGCGAGGAGGTGGGGTTAAGTAGCCGGAGCAGGAGGGAGAATCACATATGCATTCATCAGAAATTAAGCGAGGATTGATTCAGCAGCGACAGCGGGGAGAAACAGTAGTGGAGCTAGTTGTAGGCGCGGGACTGACGACGACGGTTGTCGTGGAGGTGGGCCCTGGCTGTCAGTGGGTGCGGTGCACGCGCGGGGGTAAGAAACTGCGGGGAGAGAGGGGGAGGTTCCCTGGTGGGTGATATGTCGGAAACATATCTATAATTTTTGATGTTCCATGCTTGTTTAGTATCTACTTTGCTTTGTCTACACTTTAAGGTGTTTTTATATGTTTTCTGGTACTAACCTATTAACAAGTTGCCACAGTGCCAGTTGTCTGTTTTCTTCTGTTTTTGGTTCCAGAAAGGCAGAAAATAAATATTCTCAAAATTGGACGGGACAAAATCCAAAGTCAATATTTTACCATGGGAACACGGAGCCAAAAGACGAGACGCAGGAGGGCCTCGAGGGGGCCACACACCCTGGATGCATGGGTGGGCCAACCCCGCGCCGGGGGGGTGTGCAGCCGCCTCGAGCACCCCCTTGGCCTCCCTCTTCGCCTATAAGAAGCCCCCGATGCCTAAACACTAAGTACCCGATCAAAATTCCACGAAACCGTCTATAGCTTCCGCCACCATCGTCCCTAGATCGGGGGGATCTGAAGCTCTTCCCGGAACCCTCCCGGAGGGGAGATCACCCTGGAGGCCTTCTTATTCATCATGCTAGCCTCCGGTATGAAGCGTGAGTAGTTCCACCTTGGACTATAGGTCCATGTAGTAGCTAGATGGTTGTATCTCCTCCTTTGTGCTTTCATGTCTAGATCTTGTGAGCTCCGTTCATGATCAAAATCTCATCTATTTGTAATCATGCATGTTGTTTTGCAGGGATCTGATGGATATTGAGATTACCATGTCAGATTGATTAATGGTTTTGTCTTATTGATTCTATCATGTCTGTGTTGTTTGTGATCTTGGATGCTCTCCGTTGTTTGTAGCTATCTTGGCCAAGTAGTTTCTAGTGACTCCAAGAGGGGGTATTTATGCTCGATAGTGGGTTCATGACTCTATTTAATCTAAGGGAAGTGACAGAAATCTCTAAGGTTGTAGATGTGTTGTTGCCACTAGGGAGAAAACAACGGTCTCTTGTTCATGGAACAAGTGGATTGTTTACCTTACACACTTTGCTTAAAGCAGTTGTCTGTTGCTTGAAACTTAATACTGGAAGGGGGTTCGGATGATAACCCAAAAAGGGACTTCTAGTCATAGATGCAGTTGGATGGCAGTCTATGTATCTTGTTGTATTTCCCAGTCAAATCTCATAGGACCATGAATGTCTAGTATTGCATTGTTATGGCTTGCTCAGTCTTGTCAATTGCCCTGCTGTAAATTAGTTTAGTTTGGTTTGCTTTCCCTTATCAAAAACACAAAATAAATTGTTCCTGCTCTAGTTGTTGCTGCTGTTGGCTTGCTCCACTTTTGCCAAAATGAACTCTGTTGAGAACACCAAGTTGTGTGACTTCACTAGCACTAACAACAATGATTTCCTAAGCACTCCTATTGCTCCACTAGCTCCTGATGCTACCTTTTATGAAATTAAGCCTGCTTTGTTGAATCTTGTGATGAGAGAGCAATTTTCTGGTGTTAGATGATGCTGCTGCCCATATCAATAACTTTGTTGAACTTTGTGAGATGCAAAAGTATAAGGATGTAGATGGAGATATTATTAAGCTCAAGTTGTTTCCTTTCTCCTTGAGAGGAAAAGCTAAAGAATGGTTGCTATCCTTGCCTAGAAATAGTATTGATTCTTCGATTAAGTGAAAAGATGCTTTTATTGGAAAGTACTACCCTGCTGCTAAGATTATATCTATGAGAAGTTATATTATGAAATTTAAACAACTTGATAATGAACATGTTGCTCAAGCTTGGGAAATAATGAAATCTTTGGTTAAGAATTGTCACACTCATGGACTTACTGCTTGGATGATTATACAGACTTTTTATGCAGGTTTGAACTTCTCTTAAAGAAACATGTTGGATTCAGCTGCTGGAGGTACCTTTATGACCATCACTTTGGGTGCTGCAACAAAACTCCTTGATAATATGATGGTTAACTATTCTGAATGGCACACTGAGAGAGCTCCACATGGTAAGAAGGTAAATTCTGTTGAAGAAACCTCCTCTTTGAGTGAAAAGATGATGTTATCATGGCTATGATTGTTAATGGAAAAGCTCCTACTAGATCTAATAATGTTCCCCTAGCCTCTTTGGTTGCTCAACAAGAGCAAGTTGATGTGAACTTCATTAGAAACAACAATTTCAATAACAATGCATATATGAATAATTTTGGCAGCAACAACAATTATAGGCCTTATCCTCCTAATAATGGCAATACCTATGGAAACTCCTACAACAATACTAGAAGTGCCCCCTCTGAACATGAAGTCATGCTCAAAGACTTTATTAGTAAACAAACCACTTTCAACAAGACTGTGGAGGAAAAACTTTTAAATGTTGAGAAAAATATTTCCTCTTTGTCTGAAGCACAATCCTATTTGGTTAATAAAATGGCTGCTAAACCTGAAACCATGGAAAGTACCTTTGCTTCTACTCATGCCATACAAGTTACTATTGATGAAAATGTTAGACTGTTAGCCCAACTTCATGCTAAGTGGGAAAGGGAAGCTAAAATTGCTGGAAACAATAGTGTGTGCACCATCACCACCACCAATATGGATGCCACTAAACCAGAAAAAGTCCCTATTCCTCCTCCTACAATGCTTAAGACGAATGAGTCTACTACTAGTGATGCTAAGTTTGATTTTGATCTTGATGGTTGCAATATTTCTGAAATGATTATGTTCCTACAAAAGCTTGCTAGAAGTCCTGATGCTAGTGATATGCATGTAACTTTCACCAAAAACACTACAGATGCTCTTGTTAAAATTAAGGAAGAGAAGTTGAAACACAAAGCTTCTATTCCTAGGAAAGTAGAAGATAGTTGGGAACCCAATATTAATATGCAAGTGAATGACTTTGATCTCAAAGCTTCATGTGATCTTGGTTCTAGTGTCTCTATTATGCCTAGGAGGATTTATGAAATGCTTGATTTGCCACCTTTGGAAGATTGTTATTTGGATGTCCCACTTAATGATAATGCTAAAAAGAAACTCATGGGGAGTATTAATGATGTTCTTATTATGGTTAACAATTCTTATGTCCCCGTTGATTTCTATGTTTTGGATGTTGAATAAAATGCTTCTTGTCCTATTACTTTGGGAAGACTTTTTCTTAGAACTATTGGTGCCATCATTGATATGAAAGAAGGCACCATTAAATATCAATTTCCATTCAAGAAAGGTATTGAAAACTTCCCAATGAGGAGAGAGAAGTTGATTTTGCTCCTCCTTTGAAAGCAAGGTTTGATGTTAATGCTTCTTCATTTCAAAATACTTGATTCTTGCTTCTTGTGCCTAACTTAAAGACGTTAAAGAAAAGTACTTGTTGGGAGATAACCGAAGAGTTTTCTTGAGTCTTGGAAGTTATTACCTCAGTAGTTACCTATCCTTATCCTTTTTGTTTGGGTTTTTGTGCCAAGAATGACCTCTAATGAGAGGGAAGTAAGACTTGGGGAGTTGCTGTCCCGAAACAGATTTTTGTGCTCCACCGTAAAAATTCATGAGGAATCTCTGTAAGTCGGATTGAGCTGATATTTGACGAATAAATCCCCCAGCATGTTAGATAAATTTCAACACTTTTTGATTTGAGCAAACATAAGGTCTTCGAAAAAATCGGTTTCTACCTGCTTGTCTGTTTTGATGGATTTCTGCGATTATTTGCATTTGCTTCTTATTGATTCCCTTTTGGGTTCTTTTTGGGAAATTGAATTTTTGAGAGAATTGCTACAGTAGATTGTGCTTTTAGTGAAATTTTTTATGTTTTAACGATAAACCCAAGAGTCTATTATCTTTTGAATACACTAATGTTGCTAATGAAGATTGTGTGAAGTTTTGTATGAAGGAAAAAAATTAGGTGTAGAGAGAGAATGATGTAATAAGATGAATAATGGACAAAAGCTCAAGCTTGGGGATGCCACCCCAGTGTCACCCCAAGAAATATCCAAGAGGTACAAGCGTCAAAGCTTGGGGATGCCCAAGGCATCCCCTTCTTCATAAATAAAAAGCTCAGGTCTTTCTAGACACTTCGTTTTTATTGTTTCATGCACTGTTGTGTTGTTCTTGGAGCGTCTTAGTATTCGTTTGCTTTGCTTAGTTTGATTAGTTTGCTTGAATAAAGTAGTTTGGACCCCCATTCTTGCTGTGTTGTTTCAAATAAGTTGATTGGTGTTGGAAAGGAGTAGAAATTTTTGCTTGAAGTAGTGCAAGAGGAGCTTGCTTTGACTGTGACTTAGACATTATCATGTCATGCTAGGAGTTGTTTTGACCTTATGCTTAGTGATTATTGCTGTATCATGACTTGTTCCAAACAATTGGGATTGCTTACTATGCCTTGAAAAAATCATGCGTTCTTTTAGCATGCAAAAGCATAGTACTGTGGTATTCTCCTTTGATGCTTTCTTTGGGTTGACTTGGCACATACTCACACCATGTTATGACTATGAATAAGTCACCATAGCCTCTATGATCATTTAGTCCTTGACTTGTAGTTCCACTCTATGTTTTGATTAGTAATGTTTTGTCGCTCTGCATGATTATGGCCATTATTGCTCTCTTAGTTGGTTGGTCCCAGTCTTTTGCTAGCCTACACTTGTATGAGTAAGATCTACTCATGCTTCCAACTCCCAATAACCAAGTTATTCCAAAGTGTCCACTATAAATTCCTATGCATGGTGTGTTACACCGTTCCAAGTATATTCTTGTTTTCATCTATCTTCTAATTAAAAAGTATTTTGTTATGTGAAAACTTAGTGATTAAAGCTCTCATGAACTTGATGGTGTTGGGCCACGCAGAGATAAAACAAAAATTTCCTCTAACGTGGTGATCCCAAGATCTAGCTGAGGTAGAAGGCCACGAGGTTTACCACTAGACGCGCAGTTGCGGATTACTGATGAAGAGCGTCAGTTGATGCAGTGCAGTCCTCACGATCCGATCGTCCTGGTGCTGATCGCACAACACCTCTGCTGGTATCCACACGTACAAGGAGGAGCGCCGGCGGCGAACTGCTAGGTTCGTTACGGCGGCTGGACTGCTGTGGAGCTAGGGTTTCCAACACATGGAATGACCTAACCGAACAACGATTAACCTTTCTGGGTTACGGTGCTCCACTATATATAGGGAGTGAACGTGGGCTCTGCTCGCGCGACCCATTCACTAAAGCCCATATAATACTAGTCACTGTGAGTCCAACTCACTAACTCAGTCCTAATCAGGTTTAGGTCCAACCCAACCAGATTATATGTTTAGATCCAATCCAAACTTGCTCCCTCTCTTAAGTGTGTGACCCCGCAGGCTCATGGCTACTTGGACACGATTGGAGTCCGACTCTCAATCGATCAGTCGGTAGCGGCTCCTAGCAGAACATGCCGACTCCCAAGCACCAAAGAGTCATGACGACTTGCCTTTCCAATGCGACTTTCGTTCGAGTCCCTTTTGCCTCACGATATACCTTGTCAGACTATAGGCGAATAATTGTCATCCCTTAAATAGTCCGACTCTCTTCTCGATCCGAGATAAGTGATTCAACCGACTAACTCTTAGTCGATCGCCTCGGTTAACACTTAACCGAGTCGTGCATGGCCATGCTTTCCGAATCATATCTCACAAGAGGGCCCAGAGAATATCTCTCCAAGTGGAGGGGCAAAATCCCATCTTGGTTATTCACATCAGCAGCTTGATTCTCAGTCGACCCGAACCCTGCCTTTATAATCGCGATTACGGATCAGCGTTGATGTAACCTAAGTCGGTGATCCTCAACTCGGACTATGCAATAACCTCAGTCTAAGGATTACATTGATTGAGATATACAAATGACAACTTGTTCGTTGTACCTCAATATGGGTCAATCCGACTTGCTAAACTCTTTAGCCTAGTCTGTGTAAGTTGGAATAGCATCTCCATGCCCATGACAAGTGGAACCGAGTCATCAAGCCAACTTTCACATTGGTCTAAGTTGTGTGTCCAACACAACCTCAATGACCAAGGATATTTAGTACAAACAACATGAATGCATAGTTCCACAACCGAATCACATATTCAATGATACACATCAGATGCTTATACAAGGACTACTTAATATCTTTATGAATACAATGGGAAATATCATCATACATGATTGCCTCTAGGGCATATTCCCAACAGATGGAACACTTTATATTTCTTGCCCCTAATAAACTTGAACCATTGTGTCATCTATGTTGTATATGCTTGCACTTATACGTTGGAATTAGTAGAACCGTACTGTCACGGGGAACCCTTTCAACATTGCACTTGTACATTGTACACAATTGACATCATGATCTTTTGTCTATGGATGTTGTCGGTGTGAAATAAAAGGGGAGCTTGTAACTCCATGGAATTATGTATGTGTGTTAGAGAAACGCCTAGGCCACTAGCCTAAGCCATGCCTAATCATGGTGGAAACTTGCAGCATCTCCATAGTGACATCTATGAAGCATTCTTCTTATAAAAAAAGAGAGGCATATTGAGAAAAGAGGAAAGAGAGAAAAAAGCACCATATTACCATGGTAAATAAGAAGATTGCCGAGATGCTCATTGTCGGCTTGCCTTGTTATTTTGGTTATGGGATTGCTCATATAACATGTGCAATGGGTATCCCGTTGGCGGTTCTCTATGATACACATGTAGTTACTATGGCGAGAAGTTATAGGTTACTAAATTTGAGTAGCATGAGGAGCGGCCCTCGTATTCAAGGGACATGAGATTTCCAACTTATACTTTGTCAATCATATACTCCATAGTTTGTTCACTTTAATCTTAATCACTTCAAGATGCTTATGATAGGGTCAATGAGATCTGAAAGCTAACAAGTACCATAATTTTTGGAAGCTCTTTTTGAATCTTGAAATCCCTGCTTCCCTTTATGAAGGGCCTTTATTCCACCATTATATTGAGTCTCCACCTTCTACCTTTAGGCACCAGTTAAGAGAGCATTGTTGCCATTCTTAGTTCTATGTGCATTATCCCAAAACTTATTGATTGATGCATATTGTTGTTATTACTTGTTCTTGTGTTATTTGTATCTAGTCACTCTTATGAACTTTGAAGGTGTCCTATGCATCTATTTGCTACTATATGAGGGACAATATGAATGCCACTATGCCATGTTTTCTGTATGTGAAACAAACAAACGTTTTACAATACATGTTATTTCATGATCTTTGTTTGTAGCCTTTCATGTTGCATGCATAGTTACTTTGTCTTACTGTTAGAACTCCATCTTTCATGTTCATGTTTAGAGTTCTTTGATCCCAACTTTCAATGCTTGCAAATGGTTTGATCTTGATTTTTATGGTGCATGTCACCTCTAAAATTATTCTTTGTAAAGGTCCCAACCTCATAAGGTAGAGATCGCTGTGTTTACAATGCTAGTCCCTGGATCAATAGCTAGCATCCACAGTTTAAGATGTAATATCAAGATACAAAGGTCATAATACAACTTTATAACCAGGAATAAAATATTTCATTACATCTTACATAGCTCATATGGCTATCTCATTACAATGCAGCAAAAAAATCTATATAGCATGGAGTCATTCATCTTCAAAGTGCCACAACCAATCATGTTGGTTGTAGACTTGTAACCCTAATCAACACACTTCACTAACATCAAAACAAACCTGCAACATAATAAGTTACATCCACAAGGGTCAATACATTTTAATTGTATTGGCAGGTTTCAGTACTATGTGGAAATAATTTGGAGTCTATCAATACATGCATATTTGGCTAAGTAGGGTTTAGGCTCATTTGCAGAAAGCAATATGGTTTTATCCTATCTTTACAAAAATAGTTTTGATCTTTTAACAATCTTTCTGAACTTCTTGGCAAACTCCAAGTGCTTATAATCCCTTGTTTACACCATCAAGTTTTACTTTGAGAAATTGGAATGTTGAGATCTTCCATAGCTTCAGGCCTTAGTTGCTCAGAGTTGTCCATAACGGGGACACGACTAAGTACTTAGAATTTGATCTTCTGCAGAAGTTGTACACTTTACCCACATGGCACAATCTTGTCTTGACGCCACTAGTGGCCGCTGGATAAGTACACACCAAATGGAGTATCGGCAGATCGAGAATGTGACAAAGTCTTTCCATAGAAGTCCTCCCAAGACATAATGCTAGCATGTCTACCAGGCACCAATGTAAGGATCTATTTCCAATACATGAATCCGGTTAACCTGAGTAGGTGCCAATGCAAGGGTATTCCACTATGTAATTGACTAAGCTAGAGCCCATTTAGCATGTGGCTATACACGGAAGCCACTGTACGAGAAACATGTTCAATATCTAAGTCCCTGGGTGGTTTTCTTCTAGTGCACATACAAAAATATAGCCATATAAACATGGTCCCCTTTGTTGCCACCTTATCCACAATTGAGTATCCACATTCCACCCAGGTGATTCATTGAGTACTTGTTTTATTATATAAAACATATATTTTTCCAACACTTCATATATTCATAACATGGTATTCCACCCCAATTCTATAGCAGGGCTAAGCATACTACAACTATGACGTTTTCACTAAGGAAGATGTAAAGGATATCCTAATAGGACATAGCATAGCATAGTAATATAGTAGCCCTATCATGCATACTACAAAAATTCTACTAAGTGTAATGAAAATAGTAGGACATGGATGATAGTGTCACTTTCCTTTTTAGTATAGAATATTGGTTCACTCCTTGATCTTGCAACAATCACACTCTTCAAATTTCACTACAATTCAATCAAGCAAGAACATATTCAAACTAGCATTCAAACAATTCACACCATAAAACAATAAAAACAAAGCATGCAAAACATTGTTTTATTTGGAAAATTGGTTTCTAATAGGCTATAAACATTTTAAAACACCTAAAGGTCATTGATAAATATGGCAAAATCATTTGAAACCAAGTTAGTGAAAATGGGCCATTTAAATCATTTTGTTTTGGTAGAAATGATTTAAATCAAAGTAATATTTTGTAGTTTTTAGCCAAATATATTTTTAAACCCAAATGTTAGTTTTTATGGTTTAAGGGTTTAATATTAATCCACTTGCAAAAGGTTTCACCTAAATTCCATTTTTAAATCAAAACAATATTTTTATTTTCTAGAAATGCCTTTAGCAAAGTAATAATTTACTAGGGTTCGTCAAATATATTTTTAAATCCTAAAACTTGGTGTTTAGGGTCAAGGAGTATAAATCAACCCATTTGCAAAAGGTTTTACTCAAAAAGCATTTTTAAACCATAATCAACATTTTTATTTGACTAGAAATGCTTTTATTCAGGGATTAATTCCATAGTGTCACACAATATACATTTAAATCCAAAAGTTGGTTTTTATGGTCAGTAGATTCAAAACAAAACATTTACAAAAGCTTTTATCCAAAAATCATTTTTAGAATAAAGTTTATACACAAAATAAGCCTAAATATGTTTCTGCAAAAAGACCCAACTTTACGGAAGCAAAATACTAAACTAATGGCATGGTTGCAAAGTTTGTATTTTTGTGATTCCATTGATATAAAATTTATAAATTTTTTAAACAAACAAAATCATTTTCTGGATTTAACAGACAGACTCAGGCCACGTGTCTTAATCTTATTCGCTGCTACCGCTTCGCACGGATCGCTCTGTGTGGACCGCAGGATCTAAAGTGAATCACACGTCACAGATCTCTTCGTACCCCTTCGTTAAGTTATCTGTCGCATCCATCTGATCTAAATCGAATGGCTCAAACGGTGGTGACCACAGATGGGCGGCGCTGCGATGGTGGCGAGCAGTGGAGTGCTCTGGCGGTGGCATTGCCGAAGAATCAGGAAGCACGGGAGAGGGAGGAGACCATTACCGAACTCGCTGCAATGAGGAGAATCTCGAGGTGGTTGCTGTTCATCGAGGGGCGCACGAGAACAGGGGAGATTGCTCACCGGAATTGGTCCAGGCGACGGGCATGCTCAGGTGTGGTTGTTGTCGATGCTACAAGGAATAAAAAGGCAAGGAAGAGGGTTCATTAGACGCGGGCGAGTGTGGCTAACACGTGAGCATCATCGAGAGAGAGGCGAGGTCAGAGTTACCGGGGAAGGGTTGTCGGAGTTGAGACAGAAGCCATCGACGCTCTGTCATTGATGAAGGCTAGTCTGCAGGGCGCGCGGGGACAAACAGAAGATACTGGCAGGTGCAGGAGATCCTCGCGAGCAAGCTCGTGTGAAGTGGGGACAGTGGGGGTGGCTGTTCTCGCCGGAATCAACGGAGGAGCTCGTCGGAGTCAGAGGCGTTGCCGCAAACAATTCTGGCAGCCTAGGGGCCTAGAGGAAGTGGTGTCTAGGAGGAAAGGGAGAGGGGGCGTGGGCGTTTAAGAGGGCATGGTCACCGACGAGGATTGATCAAGCATTCACGCGAATTTACGAGAATTAATCGCGGCATAAACGGCGAGGTGCGAGGGGGGAACGTTCGCGGGGTGGAGACGATGATGCTGATGTGGCGTGGGTCCACGCGGTCAGTGGATGAGTGGGTGAGCGCATGAGTGAGAAAACGCTTCGTAGGAAGGGGAAGTTGCTGGGCTAGACTGGGCCTGGTTAGTGGGTTGGTCCTTTTCCTTTTTTTCTTCCTGATTTCTTTTTCCTTTTCTATTTTGATTTTTGTTTTCAAATTCAAACATTCATTTGAATTCAGATTTATTTTTCAAACCTTTTTCAAACTTTTAGTAGGTTTAATTCTGTTTATAAATGTGTTTTAAAGTTCATTTTAAAATATTTCTTTTTATTCCATTATGTTTTTTTTATTATTTTAAAATAGACTTTTTGTCTTTATTTTAAATAAGTTTTAATTATGGTTTCAAACTTCTTTTGAATTCTAATTTTTGCCAAACCTTTTTTAGTAATTTTTATTTATTCATTAGTGTGTTAAATATTTCACTTTGAATTTATTTAAAATATTTTAATATGATTTACTATCCATTTAATTAGGGCATTTGTCTTTATTCAAATAAAATCAAATATGGTTCAAGTCCATATTAATTTTATTCCAATAATACTTATTCCTTTATTTTGTTTGGATTATCTTTATTCCATTTTCTTATGGATTTAACCAAGATTTAATTTTGGCTTTTAATTATTCCTTATTTATTTCTTTCTTTCTTTATCTTATAAGATCCATATCTTTTATTAAAGATCCAAAATTGGTGATTCCAATTTGTATGATTTTTTAATATTTGTTTATCCTATTAAATCCTTTTAGGATTATTTTTCTCACCATTTGGTATGGATTTAGATAGGAGCTTTTATTAGCCTTGGAAAATATTTCCTTTTAACTTATTAAATTCATAAGTTTTTATCTATGGCTCCAAATTGAGTGAAACCAATTTGTATGGTTTTATAATATTTTTATTTATCATTATTGATCATTTATAAATATTTGTTGACAAATTTTTATATGGATCAAATCCTTAGTCTTAAAGAGATCTTGGAAATGAATTATTCCATTAGGGTTTTAGGGTTTTGGTTTAACTTTTCCAAGTGTTTAAATTTCAAGATACATTCATTGATGAATGCATTTCACTTGATTTGAAATTTGTTGTATTCTATTTTATTCAAATTTTGTTCAGGAAGGGTTTTGTTGTTTCCAGTTTGAAACAAAAAGTTTCTTTTCACCCTAAAATTTCAACAATTATTTATTTTGTTTATTTATTTTTTCACATTTCAAAATTTGGAAAATTTTGGGATGTGACCTTCTTTTTATCACTTAACTACTCGTGGACGAGAAGTAGTTAAGCTTGGGGATGCTTGATACATCAGAAACGTATCTATAATTTTTGATGTTACATGCTTGAATAGTATCTACTTTGCTTTGCTTTGTCTACACTTTGAGGTGTTTTTATATGTTTTCTAGTACGAACCTATTAACAAGTTGCCACAGTGCCAGTTGCCTGTTTTCTTCTGTTTTGGTCCAGAAAGGCAGAAAATCAATATTCTAGGAATTGGACAAGACAAAAGCCAAAGTCAATATTTTACCGTGGGGAACACGGAGCCAGAAGACGAGATGGAGGAGGGCCTCGAGGGGGCTACACCCCCTAGCCACGCGGGTGGGCCCACCCTGCGCCTAGGGGGTGCAACCGCCTCGGGCACCCCCTCGTCCTCCCTCTTCGCCTATAGGAAGCCCCCGATGCCTAAACCCTAAGTACCCAATCAAAATTCCACGAAACCGTCCGTAGCCGCCGCCACCATCGTCCCTAGATCGGGGGGGGGGGTCTGAAGCTCTTCCTGGCACCCTGCCGGAGGGGAGATCACGAAGGCCTTCTTCTTCATCATGCCAGCCTCCGGTATGAAGCGCGAGTAGTTCCACCTTGGACTATGGGTCCATGTAGTAGCTAGATGGCTGGATCTCCTCCTTTGTTCTTTCATGTCTAGATCTTGTGAGCTCCGTTCATGATCAAGATCTCATCTATTTTTAATCATGCATGTTGTGTTTGCGGGGATCCGATGGATATCGAGATTACTATGTCAGATTGATTAATGCTTTTGTCTTATTGATTCTATCATGTCTGTGTTGGTTGTGATCTTGCATGCTCTCCGTTGTTAGTAGCTATCTTGGCCAAGTAGTTGCTAGTGACTCCAAGAGGGGTATTTGTCTCGATAGTGGGTTCATGCCTCTATTTAATCTAAGGGAAGTGACAGAAATCTCTAAGGTTGTAGATGTGTTGTTGCCACTAGGAGAAAACAACGGTGTCTTGTTCATGGAACAAGTGGATTGTTTACCTTACACACTTTGCTTAAAGCAGTTGTTTGTTGCTTGCAACTTAATACTGGAGGGGGTTCGGATGATAACCCAAAGGTGGACTTCTAGTCATAGATGCAGTTGGATGGTGGTCTATGTATCTTGTTGTATTGCCCAATGGAGTCTCATAGGATCATGAATGTCTATTATTGCATTGTTATGCCTTGCTCAGTCCTGTCAATTGCGTCGCTGTAATTTGTTTACCCAGCATGCCATGTTTGTTTATCTTAAGGAGAACACCTCTAGTGAACTATGGACCCCGGTCCAATCTTTACCATTGATACATCTTCCACTGTTACTGTTTACTTTCTGCAAACCACTATTACCTTCCACACCATACAGTTAATCCTTTGTTACAACAACCGGTGAGATGGACAACCTCACTATTCGTTGGGGCAAAGTCTTGAGTTTGTGTTGTGCAGGTCTCCAAGTTGCTAGCAACACCTTTGAGACGTTTCCTTCCTCCTACTAGTTCGATAACCTCGGTTTCTTACCGAGGGAAGACTTGCTTCTGTGCTCATCACAACTTGCTCTTGGGGTCTCCCAACGAAGCTCTACCACGCGCCATCAGTGGGCCGTGGGCTGCTAGGGGGAAATAGGCCAGAAGGGTTGACACCTGTTTATTTTTTCTCTTTGGTCTTTTATTTTTCTGTTTTGATTTTTTAGAATATATTTGAATGGCCATTTCAAATACAAATGATTTAAAACTTTCCACAAGTTTTTGTGTTGTGATCCGAGTATGTAAAAGTGTGTCAACAACATCTAATCACTCAAAAATCATTTTGAGGTCATAAAATAAACCATGCCCCATATATATAATAAAAGAAGGGGATTAAATATGGTTCTATTAGGGTTTTTGTTTTGAATTTTTTTGTGCATGATGAATATGCCATGATGATATGAATGTAACAACATGGTTTTGAATTTGATGACATTTGGGATGTTACAAATCTAACCCCCTTAAGATGAATGTCGCCCTCGAGATTCAGATTGGCTAGCAAATAGGTGAGGGTGATCTTTCCGAAGGTAATCTTCTCTTTCCCAAGTTGCTTCTTCCTCGGTATGATGATTGCACTGTACTTTGCAGAATTTGATAGTCTTTGTGCGAGTAAGTCTTTCTGCTGTCTCGAGAATCTTGATAGGTTTGTCTTCATAAGTGAGATCACTCTCCAACTGAACCTCTTCCAATGGTATAGTGTCCTTCAATGAAGTTTCTTCCATCTCCGGATGACACTTCTTCAATTGGCTCACATGAAACACATTGTGAACTGCTGACAGCGATTCAGGCAATTCTATCTCATAAGCCACTTATCCTTTGCGGCTCAAAATTTTGAACGGTCCAACATATCGAGGTGCCAATTTTCCTTTGACTTCAAATCTCTTCACACCATGAAGTGGTGAGACTCTGATATAGGCTCTATCACCAACATCATAGGTGACTTCCCTATGCTTTGGGTCTGCATAACTCTTTTATCGGGATTGAGCTATCTTCAATCTGTCCTTATCCATTCTAACTTTCTCTTGAGCTTCCTTGATCAGTTCTGATCCGAATAAATTCCTTTCTCCTAATTCACTCAATATTAATGGCGTAGTACACTTCCTTACATAAAGGAATTCAAACGGAGCCATCTCTATCCTCGATTGATTGTTGTTATTGTAAGAGAATTCTGGGTATGGCAGACTTTCATCCCAACTAGATCCATAGTCTAGTGCACAAGATCTCAACATATCTTCCAAAATCTGATTGGTCCTTTTTGTCTGTCCATCAGTCTGGGGGTGAAAAGCTATGCTAAATTCTAGCCTTGTTCCCATTGATTCATGCAGTTGTCGCCAAAAGTGCAAAGTGAACTAAGTTCCTCTATCAGACACAATACTCTTAGGCACTCCATGTAAACATACGATTATGTTCATATAGATTTTGGCTAACTTAGCACTGGTATAGGTAGTCTTCACGGGTATGAAATGAGCCACTTTAGTTAGGTGATCCACAATAACCCATATAGAATCGTATCCAGATCTGGTCCTTGGTAGTCCGGTCATAAAATCCATATCAATCTTATCCCAGTTCCAATCAGGTATAGGTAGTGGTTGCAATAACCCTGCTAGTTTCTGATGTTCCTCCTTCACATGGCAACACACATCACATAAGGCAAAATCAACTTCTGAAGTTCGGAATCTTGTGGAATGCAGATACGCTTTCCATACCATAAAGTTACTTGTTCATCTTCATGGAATCCTTTTGCCTTTCCTTTGCTGATTTTACCTTTAATCTCCTCTATTTCCTTGTACAACTTTTGGGCTTCTTTGATCTTATCCATCAGTGTTGGTTGAACTTCCAAAGACATAAGATAACCTTCGAGCACTATCTCCAATCTTAGTTCTTTAAATTGGGCACACAAATCATCTGGAAATTCTCCTTTGGTGAGGCCATTCACATAAACTTTGTGGCTTAATGCATCCGCTACGACATTCGCTTTACTGGGATGGTATTGCAAACTCAAGTCATAATCCTTGATAAGTTCTAGCCACCTTCTTTGTCTCATGTTGAGCTATTTCTGGGTGAAAATATATTTCAAACTCTTGTGATGTCAACACCCGGATTTTTAATCCCAGATGCCTGTTATGCCATACATCGCAATACCAGGATTACCATTTTTGCGAGACATAACAGAATTGGATACCATAGTACATCATCCATTACAAACCATACATAAGGTCTTACACAAATAAGGATCTCATGATCCAGTTCTTAATACAACTTCAAGCAGCGGAATACGTAATAATAAAGGTAGCGTAGGCGAAGCTCCATCTTCGGGGCCACAGGCAATGCTGACGATGGGAGATGATCCTAGTTGTCGTAACCTTCCTGGGGTCCATCATCCTGGTACTCCTCTTCATAGTCTGGCCACGGGAATAGCCAGGAACAAAGCCATGAGTACTCTTTAAGTACTCGCAAACTAATACTAACAAGTGACGAGGGTTTCTGTAATAGGACACTAAGCTCTAGGGTTGTTTTGCAAAATCCAGATTTACCTCTACTAAGTTCAGAAGCACGAGAAAGCTAATCAAATTTTATAACACCTAAGTGGGACTTGTATCTCGTGCCACAACTCCGTTGTGGTCAAGTCAAAGTCTCAAGTCATTTCACAAGTCATTTTGAAAACATCTGACGGGGGAACAGTATGGCCACTCCAACTGTCCATAACCGTGGACACGGCTATTCGAATAGTTTGACACTCTACAAAGATTGTACAATTTCACCACAACATTCGATACATCCGTCAGGAACAAATCCTGAATTCACCATACTCAGTATGCGGATAATCAATCCTAACCTTTCAGTTACACGCCCTAGTATAAGTACCTCTCCTGTGAGTTTGGCCTCCCAACCATGACCAACTGTCATCTTGGGTACTACACAGGTGGACAATCTTCACAAGGTAGCCTCAGCTCAGACCTTGGCCATGAGGGAACCAATACTAAGGTATATAAGTTTCCAGTCAAGCCCTACCCAATCGTCGGGTATTGTGGTTGTACGGTAAAATTGAAATGGTATCACATCCAGACAACCATCAGTTTTATAAAGGGCTAAGGCTCATGCCTCAACATTTTCATCAACAAATTCATCTGGTGTTCGGAAACACATGTCAAAACATCTCAGTAGAATGATCCATCATTCTAAGGTTTTCATAACCATTTTCACCAAGTATTCCCATCTAAAGTTGATCAAGTTTTATGCTTAGCACTAGCATATACAAGTGGGGGTGAGTACTAATGAGGGGTGATGAACAAGTGGAGTTTCAACTAAGTACCACCTCATATCTTAGGATGACATCAGGATTTTCTAACTTAGGCCAAATTTTATGCTCTTTATGCAACCTTCAGTTATCTTTCTAGAATCTACAAGTCACTTAAGTACATTCTAAGGAAGTAGCTTTGATAAAGAAAATAAAGTAGAAAGCTTGCAAGTAAAACTAGGATTGGGTATCAAGTGGGTATGATCACATATGCTTAAGGCATATAGTTGGCATGCTAACAAGCAAGTATTTGCTTGCATCAGTCTTAGTATAAGCTTGCTAAGTTAATAGCTTGCAAATATGGGATTGCATAGGTAAAGTATCTTGCAAGTGTTAGCTTTCCTTGTGCAGAGCAGTGGTTGAAGTTCTCCTCGGCTTCTTCTTCGTAGTATCCTCCTTCCTCCTCGTATCCTTGGTCGGTACTAGCGTCTATAAGTGAATACGATGTACACAATCACCAAACAATACTTAACTACTTGCAGTCATCACACAAAGGGGTTCTATAGATGATCTAGCATCATCACTAACATCACAAGACTAAGGCACTTGACTTAATGATTTAGTTTTAGAAAAGTAATTTCTACTCATTGAAAAACTACTTAAGATTTAATATTCTCCAAACCAAACATGGGATCATGTTGACACATGTCATCACCACATATTTTAGTCCATGGGAATGTGATTTAAAGTGGTGTCACAATATAATAAGGTTTAACCCTTTTATTTTAAATCATTAAAGTGACTAGAAATGCCTATGTGGCATTCTTATATTACTTGAACATTATTTCTGTAAGTAAACCCATATATTTTTATATATTCTGAAAGGTATGGTTGAATGTGATTTTTGAGAGTTGGAATCAACTCAAAATCTATTAGGGTTTAAATTTGAAAAATGTTTGAATGCAGAAAAGCTTCTGCCTTGTTATTTTTACCAAGGATGATCTACAGATCCAAATGATTTGAATCCAACGGGCTTAGATTCAGCATTTCAAGACCTTTCTAACAAAATTGGTTTCATTCAATTTGGTTCACTGAATCGAGCTGGGTTGATTTTTGAAACTAGGTACAGAAGTGTGCTTGAATGAAAATGGAAAAATCCAAATTCAAACAAATGGGCTGCGCGGGAAACGATACTGGGCCGGCCTGCTAGGCACAACGCTTACGTGGGCTGGTTAAGTGGCTGTCCCCATGCGTCAGTGAGACAGGGGTGCAAAGTGGTATGGGGGCAATGTGGTCCGTTGGATTAGAAGTAAGATCAACGGCTGAGGGTCGTTGTCGACGATGAACTAGTCACCGGCGAGCTCGAACCCTAGCGGCGTAGTGGGGGTCGTGGGAGGCTCACCGGGGCTCAGGTGAGGGTCGGTGATGCGGGCGAACGACGAAGTCGACGACGGCGAACCTCCTGGTACCGGTAGCCTCTCCTGGGGTGGACGAAATCGACGGCTCCCTTCTTCCTAGAAGTGGCGGGCTCCGGTGAAATTCCGGCGAAGCGCTGCTCGCCTTGCTCCGGGAACGGGGTGGAACAATCAGTGATGAGAGGGGAGTAGAATGGTGTGAAGAGTTTGAGCTAGGGTGGTCTCTATTTATAGTCTCGACGACGAGACCGAACAGGATGGGCAGGCGATGGTGGCGACATGGCTACGGGCTGCTAGACGCATGGCCGGCGGTGGCGATCGATCGGTGGTCTCCTGGCGATGCTCTACGGCTTTAATGCACGTGTAGGGGCGGTGGCAAATGGTCTGGAACACGCGATGATCTGCACGGCAGAGGTGGCATCTTTGACAACGAGCGGTGGCTGTGAGGCATGGGGCGGCGAACTGGGATGTCTGGCGGTCTCCTGGGTCGGTGGTGATCGTGTATGCACGCGGCGAGGGCGGCGCGCGGTCTGTGGGCGTGTGTCGAGGGTGGCGCTCTAGCGCATGCTTGGCATGGTTGCTGGAGAGCTGGGCACGGTCTGTGCATGTGGTCCAGGGGCTGGCAAGGTTCGAGCGCTGGACAGGGAGTGGCGGTGGGGTGCTAGCTTGCTCCCAGACAAGGTTGGTGAGGCTAGTGTTGCTCCTAGCTTGCTGTCCACACTGGGGTGACATGGTGATGCTCGACTGTTCACCATTGATGACATTGCCAAGCTTACAGTGGGGCTAGTGCTTAGTTAAGTTTGCTAGATGATCTACTGATGTTGCTGTGATACGTTGGGCCCAAGATATGTTGGGCCATTCAAGATTGTAAGTCGCGAACGAGAAGTTGCTTACGAAATTGAATTGCCAGAGTCTTTGTTAGCTGTCCATAATGTGTTTCACGTGAGTCAGCTTAAGAAATGTCATCCAGAAATGGAAGAAACTTCTTTGAAGGATACTATACCTTTGGAAGAGGTTCAGTTGGAGAGTGACCTCACTTATGAGGAGAAGCCTATCAAGATTCTTGAGACTGCAGAAAGAGTCACACGGACTAAGACTATCAAGTTTTGCAAAGTGCAGTGGAATCATCATACCAAAGAGGAAGCAACTTGGGAAAGAGAAGATGATCTTCGGAAAGACCACCCTCACCTATTTGCTAGCCAACCCGAATCTCGAGGGCGAGATTCACCTTAAGGGGGTTAGATTTGTAACACCCCTAAAATCATGTTTCAGACTCATGCATATCATCCATGCATCCATGATCATTTAGAATTTCATTTCAAAAATCATTTCAAAAACAGGAGCATTGTTGCTCAATATTTTATGTAAGTTTACTCAATCCCTTGTGCTACTTGTTTTTGAGAAAGGTGCTGTTAACCATTCAGTATTTTTTAGAATCCAAACCCAAGAGAATTCAAAAAATTGAGCAAAGTCTCAAAGCAAAATATGAAATAAAACCAATTCTATGCCTATTATCACACCTCATAAAGGCATGGTTTTATTTTATTTTCAAAAGACCCAAGTGTGTTTGAGTGAACAGATGTGTTTGACACTTATTTAAGTACAAGATTTATTGTACAAAAATCCTGAAAAGTTTTGGAATCAAATAGATTTGAATTGAAGTTTGAAAACCATTTTAGAAAAGCAAACAGAAAAAGAAAAAGCTTAAAAGAGGAAAAAAAATAAGCCTCAGCCGAATCTGGCCCAACTGGCCAAATGACACCCCACCCATGAACCGTTTTTCTTCACTCACCCCTGCACCCACTAGCTCGCTGACAGTCTGGACCCACTTCCTCTCCTTTCCTCTCGCTGATAGCCACGGCCCACACGACCATCGTCGTCTCCACCCAGCGACTGGTTCATCCCCAAATCACACGGGCGTTTCCTGTTTGATTCGCATCGTCAATTCCCGTTCAATGCTGGAGTGATTCATGCCCCCACCTCGCCTACTTAAACCCCCTCTACCCCCTCTCCATTTCCCCCCAGACCCCAAGCACAGAACGCCCCCAGGCTGCGAGAATTCCTCGCTGCAACCCCGCTGCTCCGACGACCTCGCCGACGAATTCCGGTGAGTACCGCACTCCCCTCTGCCCGTAGTTCATGCTGTCTTGCTCTGCATCTCCGTGCGCAACTACTGACACTTTCCGTTTGCTCGCACATGGCCTGTAGCCTCGGCAACGTCAACAACTGAGCGCCGCCGCTCTCTGCTCGAACTCCGGCGATCTTTCCCCGTAAGTTCCAGCCTCCCCTTGCCCTCTGTTTGATACGCGTAAGATCCCCAGCGTCCTGCGCATCTAACGGTACCCTCCCCTTGTCTTAGCGCGGCTCAGAACATCGCCAACGTCGACGAGCCGAAGCCACAGCCGCCAGAGACTACTCCGACGAGCAATCCGCGATGGCTCTGAGCGCCCCTTTGCCAACCAAGGCTGCGGTTCTGGTGAGCATCTTCCCACCTCTCCGGGAGCCCTAGTTCGCCGGCACCGCCACTGTCAGAGCGCGCCGCCGCCAGTCGCCACCGCTAGCACCGCCCGTCTGTGGTCAATTAGATTAGGGCCGTAGGATTTAGATCTAACGAGTAAGATCGATCCGCCCGAACCGGTACGGGCCAATTAGAACAAGACGCGTGGCAACAGTTAGATTTAAAAGACAGAATTTGAATCTATTAGATGTTCAAATTTGTTTTGGCTATAACTTTTGATCCACACGTTAGAATTTGACAAATTTTATACCGTTGGAATCAGGAGAGCATGCTCTCTCTATTTATGCAATGTGTTTAATGTTTTGCTTCTGATAAAATGGCTTTATTGGCAGAAACTTGTGTAGAGCTAATTTGAGTATATGAAATGTTTAGAAAATGATTTAAGGTTTAAATAAATGTTGTTTGGCATGTTTTTAACTTGTTAATGAACCAGTACTGTTTAGTTGCTTGGTTGAGTTTTAAAAATCATCACATACCACCTTGCATGCATGCATATATTTTTGATTGTATAAGTTTTGTATGTAATTTGTTGCTATAATTCTTTGTGTAGATTTTGGTGCTAGTGATTGTGATTGTGAAGAGTGTAACTACTCTCCAAACTACCAAGACAAGTGGTACTTCATGAATATTATTATTCCTATATTTTACTAAAGGAGAATTGCCAGATGATTTGTGTGCCCAATTTAGAGATCTCAGATTGGAGATTGTGCCCGAAGGACATCTCATGTCTTTGGATGTTCAACCCACTTTGTTGGACAAGATCAAAGAAGCCCAGAAGATTGATAAAGAAATCGAAGAGATTAAAGAAAAGATTGGCAAAGGAAAAGCCAAAGGGTTCCGCGAAGACAAATAGGGTACTTTATGGCATGGGAAACGTATCTGTGTTCCACAAGATCCGGAGCTTCGGAAACTGATTTTGCAAGAAGCACACAACTCACCGTATTCCATTCATCCGGGTAACACCAAAATGTACATGGACATGAAGGAAAGATTTTGGTGGAATAACCTCAAGAAGGACATCACCGAACATATTGCTTTGTGTGATGTGTGTAGTAGAGTGAAAGCGGAACACCAGAAACCAGCAGGTTTGCTTCAACCACTACCTATTCCTGATTGGAAGTGGGACAAGATTGGTATGGACTTCATTACCGGATTACCAAGGACCAGATCAGGATATGATTCTATTTGGGCAGTAGTGGATCGCCTAACTAAAGTGGCTCATTTCATACCCGTGAAGACAACCTATACAAGTGCTAAGTTGGCCAAAATCTACATGAGTAGAATTGTATGTCTACATGGAGTGCCCAAGAGTATTGTGTCTGATAGGGGAACTCAATTCACTTCCCATTTTTGGAGATAGTTACATGAGTCATTGGGAACGAGGTTGGAATTCAGCACTGTTTTTCATCCTCAAACTGATGAACAGACAGAAAGAACTAATCAGATTCTTGAAGACATGTTGAGGGCATGTGTCCTAGACTACGGAGCCAGTTGGGACGAAAGTCTGCCCTACGCAGAATTTTCTTATAACAACAGCTATCAAGCCAGCATTGAGATGGCACCATTTGAGTTTCTCTACGGGAGAAAGTGTACCACCCCAGTGTTATGGAATGGTGTGGGAGAAAGAAGTTTGTTCGGACCGGAACTTATCAAAGAAGCCGAAGAAAGTCAAGTTGGTTAAAGGCAGTTGAAGATAGCACATCCGACGGAAAAGCTACAGATCCTAAGCGTAGGAAGTCACCTATGAAGTGGGTGATAGAGCCTATCTTAGAGTGTCACCACTTCGTGGAGTGAAAAGGTTTGGAGTCAAAGGAAAGTTGGCCCCAAGATATGTTGGGCCATTCAAGATTCTAAGTCGCGAACGAGAAGTTGCTTACGAAATTGAATTGCCAGAGTCTTTTTCAGCTGTCCATAATGTGTTTCACGTGAGTCAGCTTAAGAAATGTCATCCAGAAATGGAAGAAACTTCTTTGAAGGATACTATACCTTTGGAAGAGGTTCAGTTGGAGAGTGACCTCACTTATGAGGAGAAGCCTATCAAGATTCTTGAGACTGCAGAAAGAGTCACACGGACTAAGACTATCAAGTTTTGCAAAGTGCATTGGAATCATCATACCAAAGAGGAAGCAACTTGGGAAAGAGAAGATGATCTTCGGAAAGACCACCCTCACCTATTTGCTAGCCAACCCGAATCTCGAGGGCGAGATTCACCTTAAGGGGGTTAGATTTGTAACATCCCTAAAATCATGTTTCAGACTCATGCATATCATCCATGCATCCATGATCATTTAGAATTTCATTTCAAAAATCATTTCAAAAACAGGAGCATTGTTGCTCAATATTTTATGTAAGTTTACTCAATCCCTTGTGCTACTTGTTTTTGAGAAAGGTGCTGTTAACCATTCAGTATTTTTTAGAATCCAAACCCAAGAGAATTCAAAAAATTGAGCAAAGTCTCAAAGCAAAATATGAAATAAAACCAATTCTATGCCTATTATCACACCTCATAAAGGCATGGTTTTATTTTATTTTCAAAAGACCCAAGTGTGTTTGAGTGAACAGATGTGTTTGACACTTATTTAAGTACAAGATTTATTGTACAAAAATCCTGAAAAGTTTTGGAATCAAATAGATTTGAATTGAAGTTTGAAAACCATTTTAGAAAAGCAAACAGAAAAAGAAAAAGCTTAAAAGAGGAAAAAAAATAAGCCTCAGCCGAATCTGGCCCAACTGGCCCAGCTAAGCCCAGCACCCCCACCCCGCGAACCGTTTTTCTTCACTCACCCCCGCACCCACTAGCTTGCTGACAGTCTGGACCCACTTCCTCTCCTTTCCTCTCGCTGACAGCCACGGCCCACACGACCATCGTCGTCTCCACCCAGCGACTGGTTCATCCCCAAATCACGCGGGCGTTTCCTGTTTGATTCGCGTCGTCAATTCCCGTTCAATGCTGGAGTGATTCACGCCCCACCTCTCCTACTTAAACCCCCTCTGCCCCCTCTCCATTTCCCCCCAGACCCCGAGCACAGAACGCCCCCAGGCTACAAGAATTCCTCGCCGCAACCCCGCTGCTCCGACGACCTCGCCGACGAATTCCGGTGAGTACCACACTCCCCTCTGCCCGTAGTTCATGCTGGCTTGCTCTGCATCTCCATGCGCAACTACTGACACTTTCTGTTTGCTCGCGCATGGCCTGTAGCCTCGGCAACGTCAACAACTGAGCGCCACCGCTCTCTGCTCGAACTCCGGCGATCTTCCCCGTAAGTTCCAGCCTCCCCATGCCCTCTGTTTGATACGCGTAAGATCCCCAGCGTCCTGTGCATCTAACGGTATCGTCCCCTTGTCTTAGCGCGGCTCAGAACATCGCCAACGTCGACGAGCCGAAGCCACAGCCGCCAGGGACTACTCCGACGAGCAATCCGCGATGGCACCGAGCGCCCCTTCGCCAACCAAGGACACGTCGAGCTTCTCCTTGTCGCTGCGGTTCTGGTGAGCATCTTCCCACCTCTCCAGGCTCCCTAGTTTGCCGGCACCGCCACTGTCAGAGCACGCCGCCGCCAGTCGCCGCCGCTAGCGTCGCCCGTCTGTGGTCAATTAGATTAGGGCCGTAGGATTTAGATCTAACGAGTAAGATTAGATCTATGTCGAAGAGGTAAGCGTTAGATCTGGCCGTGCATCTTCATTTAAATCGTGTGGCTCTCGTTGATCGATCCGCCCGAACCGGTACGGGCCAATTAGAACAAGACGCGTGGCAACAGTTAGATTTAAAAGAAAGAATTTGAATCTATTAGATGTTCAAATTTGTTTTGGCTATAACTTTTGATCCACACGTTAGAATTTGACAAATTTTATACCGTTGGAATCAGGAGAGCAAGCTCTCTCTATTTATGCAATGTGTTTAATGTTTTGCTTCTGATAAAATGGCTTTATTGGCAGAAACTTGTGTAGAGCTAATTTGAGTATATGAAATGTTTAGAAAATGATTTAGGGTTTAAATAAATGTTGTTTGGCAAGTTTTTAACTTGTTAATGAACCAGTACTGTTTAGTTGCTTGGTTGAGTTTTAAAAATCATCACATACCACCTTGCATGCATGCATATATTTTTGATTGTATAAGTTTTGTATGTAATTTGTTGCTATAATTCTTTGTGTAGATTTTGGTGCTAGTGATTGTGATTGTGAAGAGTGTAACTACTCTCCAAACTACCAAGACAAGTGGTACTTCATGAATATTATTATTCCTATGTTTTACTAAGCATTAGAAATATTTTGTAGACTTGCATGTTATATTTTGCTTATATGCCATGTTGGGAAATCCTAGTAGATGTAGAATTGCTAGAAAAATTTCTAAGTTAAGATACTATCTATGCCATGCTTAGCCTAGCTAGTAGCAACCAAGGGTTGGTGAAATATATACATGCTATGATGAAAATATTTCTAAGTCTTTGGACTTGTGTTTTGCCTAATAAAACAACTAAGTAAATGAAACACCTGGGTGGAATGGAAGGAATGGTTTGTGTTGAGTGGTTACACAAGGCCAGGGGACTGGTGAACCTTGTGTATCTCACTTGTGGAAAGCCACCCAGGAACAAAGAGATTTTAGAGGCCAAGTGTTGAGAAGCTTCTAGTGCAGCCACTTGGCAATATGGGCTCTGCCTGGATCACATAGGTTGCTAGAACTTAGCCATTTGGACAGTTGGTGGTAGTGGGAATGATAGGTTGGAGCGCGTCCATTTGGTCTAAGGGAAGGCTTCTGAAAGGTCCTGTCTTGGTGAAAATCAAGTCTGTGTGGAAAGTGCACAACCTCTGCAGATGGAAAAATCTAAGTACTTAGCCATGTCCCTGGAAAAGGACAACTCGAGCATCAAGACATGGAAGCTATCAAGAATCTCCTCATCCCAACTTCTAAGTAAAACTTGTGGGTGAACAAGGGTGAAGGACCTCAATGTCTATTGGTGGCTCCTTGGGAAAAGTTTTGACAAAGAAAAACTTAGTGAGTTCAACTAATAGGCAAAACCTATTTTGAGCAAAGCAAGCCAAGCTACACTTAGCCAAATTGCATATAGTAATATAGTCCACCTAAATTACACTAAGGTATCACTTGCCAATACTATTCCAATGTATTGACCCACTATGGCTGTAACTTGTGATGTTGGAGGTTACTCTGATGAGGATTAGGAGTCATGAGTCTACACTCAACATGTTTTCCTGTGGCACATGAAGATGAAGACTTTTATTTATTTACTTATTCAAACTCTTGTATTAGGCCTGTGGCCTTGGAGTTGTAAAGACTATGTTTGTCTCTGGAATGCCTGTAATAATGACCTTTGTATCTGTGTACTTCATCTTAAACTGTGGATGCTAGCAATGATCGAGGGACTAGCATTGCAATCACAGGGATCCTTTTCCTTTATAAAGGAGGGATCTTATAGATGGTATCAGAGCACTGTGTTGCCTGTAGGATTATGACCCTAGGATTGGAAACCACTAAGGAAAAAATTTCAGCAACTTCTACACTTGTCTATTCTTCTCGTAAACTTTTCTAATCTTCTTCTCATCTCTATTTGTAGATGAACTCCATCAACGAGGCCGTAAGGAAAGGACCACTCATGACAATGACCTTGGAGTGTGAGACAGAATTTCCCAAGGCTCTCAAGGACCTCATGGTTGCATTAGAGATACAACGTGTAGCTGTGTACAAAGGATTTCCTGTGATGGATGGAGGAGTTGAGTACTGGTGGGTGCAACTTCACTTGTATAAAAACAAGGAAGACAACCACAAGGACTCAGGATTCTGCATGTTCACCAATTCAGTGATGCACCCTACATTCTTTGACTCAGCAAGGGATGCAGCTTGGAGGACCATCAAAGAACTTGGTGAAAGAGTCAAGTGCAGAATGTTTAACATCCAAAATAGCCTAGAAGAAGAGAAGAAACATACCCAAGATTAGAAGCTACCAACCAAACTTTAAGAGGAGACATTATAGACTTAGTGATGGAGTCATGTGAGCAAGATAGACTGCTTGCTTCTAGAAACATTATGTTAGCCAACAGATCCAGTGAGATAGGATTGTAAACGTACTTTGTTAGTTGGACCACCACTTATCACCTTATTTTCCAAAATGTTGCTTTAAAATAAGTTGAACCTTGGTTGTTGTAATGGATCCATGTATGCCATGACTTGTGTGTTTTGATTTCCAAGGATATGTATGCGATGTTTTGTCTTCTGTTTTATCTTGAATTGTGTTGTTCTAACTTTTCTATCTTATAAATAGATGCCTACTGTTACCATCAGCACTATTGAGGAGTTCCAGGGAACTCTCTTTGGTCCTCGTATTGTTGAGCTTACTACTTTGCTCAATCTCCCTCTTCCTACCATCATGGTGCTTCCCCTCACCAAGTTTGAGAGGAAAGACCTCTGGGGTTTCAAGGTCAACCAGCCCGGACGCCAGACTGAGCCCACCACGGAGGCCATCGTCTTCAAGCTCATGCACGATGACAAGGAGAGAGGCCTTGAGGTAGTCATGCAGGATCTGATAGGACGTCTGCTGGGGAGACACTCCTCGCAGGTTAGAGGTACTTACTTCCACGTCTTCGGTAGACGTGATGAGGATGGAGAGTCCATCGACTTCAAGGACACTGCGAGGGATACAGCCGAGCCGATTCGTCTATACCTCCAGGACTTAGAGGCTCTCATTAGGCACGTGGACTCCGATAGGACCAACGTCATGCTTATTAATGACGAACTCCAGGTGCAGCTTCGCGAGAAGGACAAGATCTTCGCGGAGCAAGACGAGATAGTCAAGGAGATGGAGGCGAAGTTCGAGAGCCAGGACAGAAAGTTCAAGAGTCAGGAGAAGCGAGTCCAGGATAGGAACAAGAAGATCTGGGACATGACTGAAGAACTGCAGGCCAAGGACTTCGAGCTCGAGCATCAGCAAACGGTGATTGAGAGGCTTCGTTCCCAGAAGAGGGCTCTCAAAGCCAAGATAGAGACCTTGACCACTAGTGTCGAGGAATACAAGAACGTGATGGAGAATGCAGGTCTTACCTTTGTCGAGGATGAGGTTGATGCCGAGGAGTAGATTTGACTACTCATTTATCATTTATTATCATACTTGTCATTGAGAACTTGTTATTGACCATCCAACTCGTGGACGGCTTGTTATTTGTGTGTGTTTTACTTTGCGAACTTATTATCTGGTTTTTGAATCTTTATCATTATGTTGCATGCTTTGTGATTGTTTATGTGATGTATTGTGCATGAAAGCATCTATGGGTATCTCATTCTTATCTCTATTGAACAAACCACAGATGCCTCCCCGTCGTGCAAACCCCAACCCCAACAACAACAACATCACTCCAGAAATGCAACAAATGATGACAACATAGACTCAGCTGATGAAAATGATGACGACGCTCATCCAGAACCAAAACAACAACAACAACAACAACAACCCACCAGGTTTTGACATGCTTACCAGGTTCTTGAGATTGAGGCCAGCAAAGTTCTCAGGAACGAATGATCCCATGGTGGCCAATGATTGGCTACGCTCTGTGAACAAAGACTTGGTAACTGTGGGCTGTACTGATGCAGAAAAAGTCAGATTTGCAGCACATTTGCTGGAAGGACCAGCCGCCACTTGGTGGGATAACTTCCAGATCACCACTCCCATAGAAGATGTGACATGGGCTATCTTTGAGGATGGCTTTCACACTGCTCATATCTCATCTGGAGTGATGAGTCTAAAAAAGAAGGAGTTCCATAATCTGAAGCAGCGCCACCGCAGCATGGCTGAATATATTGAGGAGTTCAACAATCTGGCGCGTTATGCACCGGATGAAGTTGACACCGATGCTAAGAGAAAGGAAAAATTTCTTGAAGGCTTGAATGATGAGCTGAACCTGCAGTTGGCTGTGGCATATGTTCCCACATACCACTCTCTTTGTGATAAGGCTGCTATTTTGGAGAACAAAATGAAGCAAGTTGAGAGCAGGAAGAGAAAGCACTTGGACAAGCACAGCTCGGGATCGTCTCACAAACGTTCCCATTATGATGACAGTGGAAGCTCAGGATCCCACAAGCATGGGAAATTCAACAAGCACCACAACCACAACCGTCATGACAACAAGTATCACCGTAGTCATGACAATGACAAGTACAAGAACCACAAGGGTGGATATAAGAGCCACCACAGTGGAAATGGAAGTGGCAGTGGAAGCTAGGCTGTCAAGAAGGACATCAGTCAGGTTGAATGCTTCAAGTGCAAGAAGATGGGACATTATGCAAATGAATGCCCAGAAAAGAAAGTTGAAGGACCCAACAAGCCCAACCCTTTTCAGAAGGGACAAGTGAACCACATCAATGTGGAGGAAATTATGAGGAGCCTGATGCTGTTGCTGGTAAGTTCAGACTCAATTCTATTCCAGCATTTGTTCTTTTTTATACTGGAGCATCGCATTCATTCATATCAAAAGCATTTGTTGATAGAAATGGGTTTCCAACTGAAAACATTGGGTTTCCAATAAAGGTTAGTTCTCCAGGTGGAGATATGATGGTAAGTCTTGGATGCCGGGATCTAGTAATAGAGTTTGGAAAGCATAAGTTTCCAGTGAGTCTGATAATCCTAGATTCCCAAGGACTGGACGTAATATTGGGAATGGATTGGATGGCTAAGTATGAATGAATACTAGATTGTGCTAATCGTACTATCGCACTCACAACCCCGGAAAGAAAACGGATTAAATTCAAGTCTAACTTTGAATCAAAAGGGAGTAAGCTAAATTCTCTTAAGGGGGTTAGCATAGACAGTGTGCCAGTTGTGAGTGAATATCCGGATGTATTTCCGGAAGAATTACCGGGAATGCCACCAGATAGAGATGTGGAGTTCCTTATTGATTTGCTACCAGGATCTGGACCAATAGCAAAGAGACCGTACAAGATGTCAGTTGATGAACTGAAAGAACTCAAGAAACAACTTGGAGAACAGCTACAGAAGGGTTTTATACAACCAAGTTCTTCATCTTGGGGAGCCCCAATTTTGTTCGTGGAGAAGAAAGATAGAAGTCAAAGGTTGTGCATAGATTACCGTTCACTCAATGAGGTGACTATCAAGAACAAATACCCTTTGCCTAGAATCAATGACTTGTTTGATCAGCTAGAAGGAGCTTGTGTGTTCTCAAAGATTGACCTCCGGTCAGGCTATTTTCAACTCAAGATAAGAGAACAAGACATACTAAGAAAGCTTTCACCACAAGGTATGGATTGTATGAGTATACCGTGATGTCATTTGGTTTAACCAATGCTCCAGCATACTTTATGAATATGATGAATAAGGTATTCATGGAATTTCTTGATAAATTTGTTGTCGTTTTCATTGATGACATTTTAATCTACTCCAAGAGCAAAGAAGAACATGAAGGACATTTGCGATTGATACTTGAGAAGCTTAGAGAGCATAAACTGTATGCCAAATTCAGAAATTCTTGGTCATGTTATGACAAAAGATGGTGTAGCAGTTGATCCTGCTAAAGTTTCAGCTGTAACTGAATGGGAATCTCCCAAGACAGTGAAAGAAGTTCGTAGTTTCCTTGGCTTAGCAGGTTACTACAGAAGGTTCATTGAGAATTTCTCCAAGGTAGCTAAGCCTATGACAGAATTACTAAAGAAAGACAAGAAATTTGCTTGGTCTGAAGGTTGTGAACTCAGCTTTCAGGAATTGAAGAAGAGACTTGTGACAGCACCAGTCTTGTGTTTGCCAGACTTGGAAAAAGATTTCCAAGTATATTGTGATGCATCTCATAATGGTTTGGGAGCAGTACTTATGCAAGAAGGAAAAGTTGTGGCATATGCCTCGAGACAACTCAAAACTCATGAAGTGAACTATCCTACTCATGATTTGGAGTTAGCCTCTGTTGTCCATGCCCTCAAAACATGGAGACACTACCTTTTGGGTAAGCGTTGTGAAGTGTTCATAGATCACAAGAGTTTGAAGTATATCTTCACCCAGAAGGAAATTAATATGAGACAAAGAAGATGGCTAGAACTCATCAAGGACTATGACTTGAGTTTGCAATACCATCCCGGTAAAGAAAATGTTGTAGCGGATACCTTAAGTCATAAGGTTTTTGTGAATGGCCTTACAAAAGGAGAATTGCCAGATGATTTGTGTGCCCAATTTAGAGATCTCAGATTGGAGATTGTGCCCGAAGGACATCTCATGTCTTTGGATGTTCAACCCACTTTGTTGGACAAGATCAAAGAAGCCCAGAAGATTGATAAAGAAATCGAAGAGATTAAAGAAAAGATTGGCAAAGGAAAAGCCAAAGGGTTCCGCGAAGACAAATAGGGTACTTTATGGCATGGGAAACGTATCTGTGTTCCACAAGATCCGGAGCTTCGGAAACTGATTTTGCAAGAAGCACACAACTCACCGTATTCCATTCATCCGGGTAACACCAAAATGTACATGGACATGAAGGAAAGATTTTGGTGGAATAACCTCAAGAAGGACATCGCCGAACATATTGCTTTGTGTGATGTGTGTAGTAGAGTGAAAGCGGAACACCAGAAACCAGCAGGTTTGCTTCAACCACTACCTATTCCTGATTGGAAGTGGGACAAGATTGGTATGGACTTCATTACCGGATTACCAAGGACCAGATCAGGATATGATTCTATTTGGGCAGTAGTGGATCGCCTAACTAAAGTGGCTCATTTCATACCCGTGAAGACAACCTATACAAGTGCTAAGTTGGCCAAAATCTACATGAGTAGAATTGTATGTCTACATGGAGTGCCCAAGAGTATTGTGTCTGATAGGGGAACTCAATTCACTTCCCATTTTTGGAGATAGTTACATGAGTCATTGGGAACGAGGTTGGAATTCAGCACTGTTTTTCATCCTCAAACTGATGAACAGACAGAAAGAACTAATCAGATTCTTGAAGACATGTTGAGGGCATGTGTCCTAGACTACGGAGCCAGTTGGGACGAAAGTCTGCCCTACGCAGAATTTTCTTATAACAATAGCTATCAAGCCAGCATTGAGATGGCACCATTTGAGTTTCTCTACGGGAGAAAGTGTACCACCCCAGTGTTATGGAATGGTGTGGGAGAAAGAAGTTTGTTCGGACCGGAACTTATCAAAGAAGCCGAAGAGAAAGTCAAGTTGGTTAAAGACAGATTGAAGATAGCACAGTCCCGACAGAAAAGCTACGCAGATCCTAAGCGTAGGGAAGTCACCTATGAAGTGGGTGATAGAGCCTATCTTAGAGTGTCACCACTTCGTGGAGTGAAAAGGTTTGGAGTCAAAGGAAAGTTGGCCCCAAGATATGTTGGGCCATTCAAGATTCTAAGTCGCGAACGAGAAGTTGCTTACGAAATTGAATTGCCAGAGTCTTTGTCAGCTGTCCATAATGTGTTTCACGTGAGTCAGCTTAAGAAATGTCATCCAGAAATGGAAGAAACTTCTTTGAAGGATACTATACCTTTGGAAGAGGTTCAGTTGGAGAGTGACCTCACTTATGAGGAGAAGCCTATCAAGATTCTTGAGACTGCAGAAAGAGTCACACGGACTAAGACTATCAAGTTTTGCAAAGTGCAGTGGAATCATCATACCAAAGAGGAAGCAACTTGGGAAAGAGAAGATGATCTTCGGAAAGACCACCCTCACCTATTTGCTAGCCAACCCGAATCTCGAGGGCGAGATTCACCTTAAGGGGGTTAGATTTGTAACATCCCTAAAATCATGTTTCAGACTCATGCATATCATCCATGCATCCATGATCATTTAGAATTTCATTTCAAAAATCATTTCAAAAACAGGAGCATTGTTGCTCAATATTTTATGTAAGTTTACTCAATCCCTTGTGCTACTTGTTTTTGAGAAAGGTGCTGTTAACCATTCAGTATTTTTTAGAATCCAAACCCAAGAGAATTCAAAAAATTGAGCAAAGTCTCAAAGCAAAATATGAAATAAAACCAATTCTATGCCTATTATCACACCTCATAAATGCATGGTTTTATTTTATTTTCAAAAGACCCAAGTGTGTTTGAGTGAACAGATGTGTTTGACACTTATTTAAGTACAAGATTTATTGTACAAAAATCCTGAAAAGTTTTGGAATCAAATAGATTTGAATTGAAGTTTGAAAACCATTTTAGAAAAGCAAACAGAAAAAGAAAAAGCTTAAAAGAGGAAAAAAATAAGCCTCAGCCGAATCTGGCCCAACTGGCCCAGCTAAGCCCAGCACCCCCACCCCGCGAACCGTTTTTCTTCACTCACCCCCGCACCCACTAGCTCGCTGACAGTCTGGACCCACTTCCTCTCCTTTCCTCTCGCTGACAGCCACGGCCCACACGACCATCGTCGTCTCCACCCAGCGACTGGTTCATCCCCAAATCACGCGGGCGTTTCCTGTTTGATTCGCGTCGTCAATTCCCGTTCAATGCTGGAGTGATTCACGCCCCACCTCGCCTACTTAAACCCCCTCTGCCCCCTCTCCATTTCCCCCCAGACCCCGAGCACAGAACGTCCCCAGGCTACAAGAATTCCTCGCCGCAACCCCGCTGCTCCGACGACCTCGCCGACGAATTCCGGTGAGTACCACACTCCCCTCTGCCCGTAGTTCATGCTGGCTTGCTCTGCATCTCCATGCGCAACTACTGACACTTTCTGTTTGCTCGCGCATGGCCTGTAGCCTCGGCAAACAACGAAGCGCCAGCTCTCTGCTCGAACTCCGGCGATCTTCCCCGTAAGTTCCAGCCTCCCCATGCCCTCTGTTTGATACGCGTAATATCCCGGCGTCCTGTGCATCTAACGGTATCGCCCCTTGTCTTAGCGCTGCGGCGAACATCGCCAGCGTCGACGAGCGAAGCCACCGCCGAGGACTACTCCGACGAGCAATCCGCGATGGCACCGAGCGCCCCTTCGCCAACCAAGGACACGTCGAGCTTCTCCTCGTCACTGCGGTTCTAGTGAGCATCTTCCCACCCCTACGGGCTCCCTAGTTTGCCGGCACCGCCACTGTCAGAGCACGCCGCCGCCAGTCGCCGCCGCTAGCACCGCCCATCTGTGGTCAGTTAGATTAGGGTCGTAGGATTTAGATCTAACGTGTGAGATTAGATCTGTGACGAAGAGGTACGCGTTAGATCTGGCCGTGCATCTTCATTTAAATCGTGTGGCTCTCGTTGATCGATCCGCCCGAACCGGTACGGGCCAATTAGAACAAGACGCGTGGCAACAGTTAGATTTAAAAGAAAGAATTTGAATCTATTAGATGTTCAAATTTGTTTTGGCTATAACTTTTGATCCACACGTTAGAATTTGACAAATTTTATACCGTTGGAATCAGGAGAGCTCTCTCTATTTATGCAATGTGTTTAATATTTTGCTTCTGATAAAATGGCTTTATTGGCAGAAACTTGTGTAGAGCTAATTTGAGTATATGAAATGTTTAGAAAATGATTTAGGGTTTAAATAAATGTTGTTTGGCAAGTTTTTAACTTGTTAATGAACCAGTACTGTTTAGTTGCTTGGTTGAGTTTTAAAAATCATCACATACCACCTTGCATGCATGCATATATTTTTGATTGTATAAGTTTTGTATGTAATTTGTTGCTATAATTCTTTGTGTAGATTTTGGTGCTAGTGATTGTGATTGTGAAGAGTGTAACTACTCTCCAAACTACCAAGACAAGTGGTACTTCATGAATATTATTATTCCTATGTTTTACTAAGCATTAGAAATATTTTGTAGACTTGCATATTATATTTTGCTTATATGCCATGTTGGGAAATCCTAGTAGATGTAGAATTGCTAGAAAATTTCTAAGTTAAGATACTATCTATGCCATGCTTAGCCTAGCTAGTAGCAACCAAGGGTTGGTGAAATATATACATGCTATGATGAAAATATTTCTAAGTCTTTGGACTTGTGTTTTGCCTAATAAAACAACTAAGTAAATGAAACACCTGGGTGGAATGGAAGGAATGGTTTGTGTTGAGTGGTTACACAAGGCCAGGGGACTGGTGAACCTTGTGTATCTCACTTGTGGAAAGCCACCCAGCAACAAAGAGATTTTAGAGGCCAAGTGTTGAGAAGCTTCTAGTGCAGCCACTTGGCAATATGGGCTCTGCACGGATCACATAGGTTGCTAGAACTTAGCCATTTGGACAGTTGGTGGTAGTGGGAATGATAGGTTGGAGCGCGTCCATTTGGTCTAAGGGAAGGCTTCTGAAAGGTCCTGTCTTGGTGAAAATCAAGTTTGTGTGGAAAGTGCACAACCTCTGCAGATGGAAAAATCTAAGTACTTAGCCATGTCCCTGGAAAAGGACAACTCGAGCATCAAGACATGGAAGCTATCAAGAATCTCCTCATCCCAACTTCTAAGTAAAACTTGTGGGTGAACAAGGGTGAAGGACCTCAATGTCTATTGGTGGCTCCTTGGGAAAAGTTTTGACAAAGAAAAACTTAGTGATTTCAACTAATAGGCAAAACCTATTTTGAGCAAAGCAAGCCAAGCTACACTTAGCCAAATTGCATATAGTAATATAGTCCACCTAAATTACACTAAGGTATCACTTGCCAATACTATTCCAATGTATTGACCCACTATGGCTGTAACTTGTGATGTTGCAGGTTACTCTGATGAGGATTAGGAGTCATGAGTCTACACTCAACATGTTTGCCTGTGGCACATGAAGATGAAGACTTTTATTTATTTACTTATTCAAAATCTTGTATTAGGCATGTGGCCTTGGAGTTGTAAAGACTATGTTTGTCTCTGGAATGCCTGTAATAATGACCTTTGTATCTGTGTACTTCATCTTAAACTGTGGATGCTAGCAATGATCCAGGGACTAGCATTGCAATCACAGGGATCCTTTTCCTTTATAAAGGAGGGATCTTACATTGGTGTTATGGAGGAATACTCAATGATTATTTAAAATAACATGCAAAGATATGTTCATCCAATTTTGGTTGCAAACATCTTTCTTATGCATAGCATACCAATGTTTAAGAAAGGACAACTTGGGTTTTATCCCAAACCATAACTTTATACGGTGTCATTTCAACGGATTATGATGGAGCTCTTTTCAGTGGAAAAAAGGTAGTCTCTAAAGCTTTAATCTTTGAAATATAATGGCAGTTTTATCAATTATACCTTTTATATTACCATGTCAAACGAGGTTTCATTGCATATGTCGATTATTCCATACTCATATGGTGTTTCGGGAAACGCAAATCCATGGAACGTTTCCTCAAATCTTAGGTGTTATGCTAAACTTTATAACTCAAATATCATCCTTTATGATCCTATCATGAGTTCTTTATTTTCTTGTTACATTGGTTTTGCACTTCATCTTGAAAGTCTTTAAAATTTTCAAATGTTTCACACTTCATCCTTATTGAGTAAATATTCATATATTCACTCAAATTTTCAGAGAAAGCATATGAAGTTGAAATCTATCACTCTTGACTACACATAATGGACTTCATACAACAATATGTACAAGTTCCAATAAGCTAGTCATCCTTTCCCTTTGGCCTATGAGCAGAGTTTTAATTATCTCTAGGAAAATTTCACAAGCGTCATCTGATCAAAGATCAAAAGACTCCAAAATTCCATCCACATGGAGTTTCTTCATGTTTTCTTTCCAATATAATTTAAACGGCGATGTCACTTCCTAAGTGATCTTTCTTATCAATTGTCTTTTGACATTTTTAGCAATATTTTTATGGATGTGATTTATCCAACGAGATTTGTAAATCATCCATCTTTTATGGATTACGGCAATTATTTGAACAACCCTTTTGTTCTCATAATACCTGATAAAACAAATCTTGAAGGAAAGCTTTGATGTTAACGAGCAACACAACAACCCTTTATTTGTTCTCGATGAACATCATCACATATTCTTTTGCTAGTTACTTAGGCCATTGTAGTTCATGAATTGTGTTGTGTCGCATGACGATTCACACCAACAAATTCAGTATCCAATACTTAAGAACCATATTCTTTAATAAGCAAAGAATATAGCCATAACCTGTATATCCTCTATATACCTAAGCTGAACAATTCTAGTCTTTTCTTTTCTGCCATATATTTCTAAGATTCTCTTTCAGTATTTCCTTTTCTGTTCGAAAGAATCTATCAACATCAATAGTGGAGCCATACACATGACACATAGTCCAAAGCATGTATAGTTAAATACCAATGTCTTTGGACTTGCACTTTGAAGTAGATCACCATCATCAAATACTTGGTGTTCTTTGAAATTCCATTCCTTATTAATCTTTTAGTGTAGTAAACATTTTATCAAATATTCACCCTTATCATGGAACTATTCATGATCAAGTTACTTTTAGCTTATAACGGTGAATCGCGAGTATAATGTTGCTCTCCAAAACCTTTTGGATCATTAGGACGACAAGCATCTCCAACCTTTTTCAAATTCTCATCAAATATGAGAACATAAACTTTGCCATATTATACTCTCTCATGTTGCAACCAAAACATCATTTCAGATATCGCAATATCTTCCACACATCATGGTTTCTAAAACAACTCTTTCAGATCCTAGATAACCTTGATATTAAAACAATCTTTTGAATATCAAGAATCATGGAGACAAACATGATACTTATATACTAACACTGGAATTGTCACTCTTGATTTAATACCAATTATTAAACTTCACGGAGTAACTAGAACTTACGGAAAGTTTGCAATAGGACTTTTAAACTTTAGATTAACACTTCAAAAACAATACGATACCAGTTCGTAAAGTAACTAACCATAATTCTATAGTTCTATTATCTCAGTTATAACTAAGCGCAAGGTGGTAAACGGATGCCAATGACTATAACAACTATGCAAATCTACTTTGATTTAATTTATGATAAATAGTGTTCAACTTTTAATCATATTGCTATTGAACTCCCAATCAAAACAATATCCCTCACATTGTTTTAGTGATCACATGAACCAAATTCACTACACCAAGTCCGATCATCACGTGACATGATATAGTTTCAAAGGAGAACAATCATCATGTTCAGCATATCATCTGTATGACTCATGCTTTACCTTTCGGTATTCCGTGTTCCGAGACCATGTCTGTACATGCTAGGCTCATCAAGATGAAACCTTAGCTTCCGCATGAGCAAATCTGGCTTGATCCCATTGTATACAATCGCAAAATCTACCACACCCGATCATCATGTGGTGCTTCGAAACAACGAACTTTGGCAATGGTGCCTACTAAGGACGAACACTCTATAACTTGATATTTTTGAGAGGGATCATCTTATAATGCTACCTTTTTCATACCAATTCCTGTCCTCCAAAGGACAGGTAAAGACTTAGAGATTCCACCAGAAGAACTCTCCTAGGACAGGCTTATGGCTGATCCTTCCTCCAACAAGGCCAAAAATTCCCCCAGTGAAGAGTGATGCTAGTTTTTACCAGTGTGGTCTAGGGTCTGTGCTTCTAGTTTGTCATATCTTTATGTCTCCTTGTAATGAACTATTGGTGATCATGTGGTCTTCTGTTGTTTGTTGGCACTATCAGTTATCTGGTTTTCATGATGAGTCACTATCTATGCCAGTCTACAATTATTGCCTAAAGTTGGTACCTTGTTTTTGTTGCTGGTTTGTTGTGCATGCCAAATGGATGTTCTCACACAGTGTTTTCCAATGGATAGTTTCTCTAGTTTAAATCATGACTGGTTGGTCCTGTGTTGGAATGTCATAGGTTTAAATGATAAAGATAAAAGATTGGCTGTGTATAACAAAATTAATGAAAGTCATTGCTCAGTTATTTGTCTTCAAGAGATAAAATGTGAAGATTTTGACCATTCTTTTATCAAAACTTTTTGTCCAAGACGGTTTGACCGGTTTGTTTTTGCCCCATCTGATGGTGCCTCTGGTGGCTTAATAGTTTTATGGAATAGCTTTGTTTTTGTGGACACTTTACTAGAAACCACAGACTCAGCAACAAGAATCAAGTTTTCGTCAACCCATAACTCATATAACTAGACACTTGTAAATGTTTATGGACCTTGTAGAGGTTTGAAGAGGGATTTGTTTGTACAGTGGTTATATGATCTAAATATCCCAAATGATGAAGAATGGTTATTATTGGGGGATTTTAATTTCATTAGATCACTGGATAATAGAAATAAGGAGTGGGATGATCTCAATGACATCTTCCTGTTCAACAGCATCATTATTCATTTTGTTTTGTTAGAACTGCCTTTAAAGACTATCCTTTGTTAGAACAATTGGATTGGTTTTTTACAACTCCTGGCTGGACCTTGAAATTCCCCAACACTCTGGTCAATCCTTTATCAAAATCAATTTCTGACCATGTACCTTGTGTGGTTAGTATCTCTACCACAATTCCAAGGGCAAAAATTTTCAGGTTTGAGAATATTTGGATTGAGCAGCCTGGTTTCTTTCAAGTAGTGAAACAAGCTTGGAAGAAACCTGTTAGGCAAGGACCCACTGCTAATATCATTACTACAAAATTTAAAAATCTAAGATATGCTTTGAAGAGATGGGGGAAACAACTGTCACACATTAAGATCTTGATTGATAAGTGTAACACATGTATTTTTGAGCTGGATGATATTGAGGATAAGAGGCCCCTGAGCACACCAGAGTTTAACTTTAGAAATATTGTTAAATTACATCTCAAAAAGCTACTCAACACTCATTCTATTTACTGGAAAAACAGATGTACAATTAGATGGGACAAGCTTGGAGGGGAAAATACAAAATACTTTCATGCTAAAGCGACAGAAAGATATAGAAACAATGTCATCAATCAAATTAAAGATGATGATGGAAATATTTTGGTCCAACATAAAGAAAAGGCAGAGGCATTATGGAGTTGCTAAAAAACAGAATGGGGGTTTCTTTCCCTATTGAATGAAGGAAAGATATATCTCACTTTGTTCCAGAAGTGGATAACCTAGATTGCCTCTCTGAGGAGTTCAGTGCAGCTGAAATTGAAGATGTTGTTAAATATATGAAGACTGATAAAGCTCCAGGACCTGATGGTTTTAATGGGATGTTTGTGAAAAAGTGCTGGCACATAATTAAAGATGATTTCACTAAGTTATTTCATGATTTCCACAAGGGTATAACTCCTCTTGCAAGCATTAATGGTTCTTTCATTACTCTATTCCCTAAGAAGAACTCTCCTGAGTCTATCAATGATTTCAGGCCTATTTCTCTCACAAACACCTGTCTTAAATTCTTGACGAAATTGGCTGCAAACAGGCTACAGAAGCAAATAAAAAGGTGCATTCATGGGAACCAGTATGGATTCATTAAATGCAGAACAATACAAGATTATTTGGGTAGGAATTTTGAATATTTTCATCAATGTCATGCCTCAAAGAAACATATTGTGGTAATAAAATTGGATTTTGAAAAGGCTTTTGACACAATTAAACATGATGCAATAATTAGAATTTTGAAATGCAAGGGTTTTGATGATATATACATTGGCTGGGTTAAAGAAATATTAGCATCTGGCTCTTCAGCTATATTACTGAATGGATTACCTGGCAGAAATTTCATCTGTAAGCGAGAGGTTAGACAAGGTGATCTTCTATACCCATTGCTATATGTTCTTGGGGGAGATTTGCTACAAAGCTTCATTAACAAGTCTTTCAGTGAAGGAAGGTTAATGGCACCAATACCCAATAGAGGCACTAATGATTTTCATGTTGTGCAATATGCCGATGACACTACCATTACAATGCAAACTGATCCACAACAGTTACACACTCTGAGATAGATTCTTGAAGAATACACTGCATTCACTGGACTTAAGGTTAATTATCATAAATCTTCATTGATACCCATAAATCTAACTCAGGATGAGGATACCTCCATGGCTTTCGAAATTGGTTGTGTCACAGCAAAAATGCCTTTCACTTACCTTGGGCTGCCCATGGGGATTACAAAACCAACTATCAAAGACCTCTCTCCTCTGACTGAAAGAGTTGAAAGAAGACTGATAGCCTCAGCATCCTTTTTGTCTTATGGGGACAAACTTGTTTTGGTGAACTCTGTGGTATCCTCACTGCCTCTGCACTACATTAGTTCTCTGAGTGTCCCGAAGGGAATAATTGAAGATTTAAACAGAGCAAGAAGACATTGTTTATGGAGGAAGAGTAAGGATGATGCTAAATCCAACTCTATGGCATCTTGGGAAATGATCAGTAAACCAAAAGACAAGGGTGGTTTAGGAATCATAAATCTTCAAATCCAAAATAAATGCTGTTTATGAAACACTTGCATAACTTTTACAATAAAGCTGATCTGCCTTGGGTGAAATTAGTCTGGAACAAATATTATCATGGCAGAGTACCTCACACTGTTACTATTTGTGGATCTTTCTGGTGGCGTAGTATTATGAGTTTGCATGAGGAATACCTCTTAAATTTCAAATGTTCAGTGGGATCTGGAGACACATCTTTATTCTGGGTAGATAACTGGAACAACAACCTTCTCAACTCAACATATCCACATTTATTTTCACATGTACTTGATAAACACTGCTTTGTTAAGCAAGCAATCTTAATCACTTAGATGTCTGAAGCTTTTCATCTACCAATATCTGCTGAAGCTAGTACTGAATTACAACATTTACAATTGCAACTAGCTCAAGTCACTCTTCAACATACTAAACATGATGAATTGAAAAGTTTGAGCTAAAAAACAGGAGATTATTCTGTCAGTGATATGTACAACGGATATTTCAAGCACATACCAAATCATTTTCCATCACAGTGCACTTCCAAACATAAGTTCTTTGCCTGTCTGATAATCCATGATCGCATTAATAACAAAGATATGTTGCTCAAAAGGCATTGGAATGTTTCTAATAATCATAATTGTGTTCTTTGTCCTTGCCATACCCTTGAAGACTGGTCACATTTATTTTTTGAATGTTATTTCAGTATGAGAATATGGACATATCTTCAGGTTGTCTGGGGTATAGGGTCTGGACCAGAGATTTTGAAACATGCAAAACAGAAATTCATGGGCCCATGCTTCATAGAGATTACTATCCTAGCCTGTTGGAATATTTGGAAGCAGAGAAATGACAAAATTTTCAAACGAATAAGACCTTCCTTCAGCTCTTGGAAATCAGGGTTTATTTGTGATGTTTCACTCCTAAAATACAGAATCAGAAAGAAGACCATCATAGATCTTAACTCCTAGATTGATTCTTTTTTGTAATTTTGTATAGTTTTGTCTCTTTTTTGTTCTTTTCTTTTGTTTTAGGCTGGTAGCTTGTACATAAGACTTCCTGCTTTATTTTAATAAAGGACTGTGGGGGGCTCCCCTACAGTAAATATTCAATAATGGCCGTAATCATGCAAAGCGACAAAACATTACTAATCAAAGAATAAAGCGGTACTACAAGTCAAGGACTAAATGATCATAGAGGCTATGGTGACTTATTCATAGTCTTAACATGGTGTAAGCATGTGCCATGTCAACCCAAACAAAGCATCAAAGGAGAATACAACAATACTATGCTTTTGTATGCTAAAACAACCCATGATTCCTTCAAGGCACATTAAGCAATCCCAATTGTTTGGAACAAGTCATGCTACAATAATGATCACTAAGAATAAAGTCAAAACAACATCCCAATGCTACGACCTAGATGGAGTGCTCTTGGAAGTAGTGCTTGAGATTCTTGGCGGCCATGTACACGCCATACACCAGCTTCTGGTAGTTGGGGTAGTTCTGCTTCGAGAGTGATATTACCTCGCTTAGGTAGTATACGGGGCGCTGGATCGGCTAGGCCTTCCCCTCTTCTGGCTTCTCCACTACCAGTACCACGCCGACCACTCTGTTTGTGGCCGCGATGTACATCATCATAGGCTCCTTTACTGCTGGTGCCGCCAGAATAGGTGGTGAGGTGAGCATGCGCTTGAGGTCCCGGAAAGCTTCGTCTGCCTGAGCTGTCCAGATGAACTTATTCGTCTTCTTCTCAGCTGGTATAGGGGGAGGGTTTTCTCACCCAGCCGGCTAACGAACCGACTGAGGAAGGCCAGGCATCCGGTGAACTTTTGTATGTCATGCAGGCTCTGCGGCAGCTCCATGCGCTCAATGGCTCTGATCTTCTATAGGTTGCCCTCGATTCCTCGCTCAGAGACGAGGAAACCAAGTAGCTTGCTGGCTAGGACACCGAACACGCACTTCTCTGGGTTCAGCTTGATCTGGAAACGGCGGAGGTTGTCGAATGTTTCCTTTAGTTCCTCGAGCAGTGTGTGCTACTCCTTGGTCTTGATGACGACATCGTCAACATAGGCGTGCACGTTTTTGCTAGTCTGCTTCTGTAGGCATTTCTGCATACAACGCTGATAGGTTGCTCCTGCGTTTTTCAAGCCGAAGGGCATGGTGGTGTAGCAGTAAGCTCCATACGGGGTTATGAATGATGTCTTTATTTGATCGGTTAAATTGAGCTTGATCTGGTGATAGCCCGAGTAAGCGTCCAGAAAAGACAACAAATCACATCCGGCGATGGAGTCGATGACTTGATCAATCCACGATAGAGCGAAAGGATCCTTGGGGCATGCCTTGTTGAGGCTGGTGTAGTCAACACACATGCGCCATGTCTTGTTCTTCTTGAGCACCAGCACCGGGTTGGCGAGCCATTCCGGGTGGAAGACTTCCATGATGAAGCCGGCTGCGAGCAGCCGTGTGATCTCCTCACTGATGGTTCTTCTTTTTTCTTCTGTGAAGCGGCGTAAAGATTGTTTGACCGGCTTCGCGTCTGGTCGAACATGAAGAGACTGCTCGGCGAGCTCCCTCGGGACACCTGGCATGTATTTGGGGCACCATGCAAAAATGTCCTTATTCTCACGGAGGAAGTCGACGAGCGCGCTTTCCTATTTGCTGTCCAGGCCGTCTCTGACTAGGACGAACTTGCTTGGGTCCTGCTCGTTTAGCAGGATCTTCCTTGTGCCTTGCGAGGGCTTAAACTGTGATCCAGTCGGTTTAGGTTCTTAAACCAGCATATCCTTCTGCAGAACTGCCACGTTCAGCATTATGATGTGCTTATCCTTAGCGATGATCATTGCTTCGGCTAGCTTGGAGCCGTCTGAGGCGCACTCGATCGAACGCTTGTAGCAGCCGTCAACAGTGATCACTCCCTTTGGTCCTGGCAGCTTCATTTTGAGGTACGCGTAGTGTGGCACTCCCATGAACTTGGTGAGGGCTGGCGCCCTAGTATGGCATGGTAGGCGTTAGAGAGGTTCACAACCTCAAACCAAATTGGTTCGCGACGAAAGTTGTTCTCGCTGCCGAAGATGAAGTCCAGCCGGATCTTGCCGATTGGCGAGTGCGACGGACCTAGTATCGCTCCGTGAAACGAAGTACTTGAGGGCTGCAACTGGGACTCACTGATGACGAGCCCCTCGAGGCTGCTGCGGTACAGGAGGTTGATGCTGTTGCCGCCGTCGATCAGCACACGAGAGAAACGGAACGAGTGCTTCTTGGAGATGATGATGGGGTCGAGGACCAGTGCGTAGCTTCCAGGGTTTGGTAGCATAGCCGGCTAATCTTCCTTGCTCCAAATTGATCACTTGGTCCGACCAATGCAGGTATTGGGGGATGGGAGGGAAGATTGTGTTCACCTTCGCCTCGCGCCTCCGCTTGGCGTGCTTTGTATCCGGATTCGCGAGGAATATGTGGTAATTTCCCACTTTGTCATCCTCATGGTGGTTGCGTCGCTCCCTGTTGTCCGGTGGGCCTCTGGCTGGCGGTGGAGGTGGTGGTGGGAGCCCGCCGGCTTCAGGCATCTTCTTTGTCCACCTGCACTGGCGTGTTGTGTGGTTCACGGGCTTGCTGCCGCCACTGTGGAACTTGCACGGGCCATCGAGCAGGGACTCCATGGTGTACTTGGGCCGAGGCGGCCTATCATCCGGTATCTGCCTCCGGGTGCTGCCTCCAGCCGGGTCCTCATGCACGGCAACTACTTGCTTGGTGCCGTACCGGCTGTCCGGTTGGTCGTATTTCCTCTTGCCGTGGCGGTTGTCATGGCCGTGCCGCCTAGGGTGATGGTCGCCCGGCTGGATGCGCTACGCCTGCTCGTCCGTGACGATTTGTCCTTGGTCATCCACCACGATGGGCTTCTTCATAGTCGCGTTGGCGGTGGCATACTTGTCCACGATAGCCATGAGCTGGGACATGGTTTGCGGGTCTGCCCGGCTGAGCTGATGCTTCAGCATGGTGCCATCTCGGCAACCATTGGTGAAGAAGTCTATCGCCTGGTGCTCGCGCACCCCTTCGCACGAGTTGTGCATGCTAGTCCACCGGGTGAGGTAAGCGCGGTCGGACTCATCCTTGCCTTGCACGCAGAACGCTTGTATGTTTCGATGAAGTTGCGAATGAACGCTTCTTCGAAGTCCAGCCAGGCATTGATGCTGTTGTCGGGGAGGTTGTTGAGCCATGTTCTTGCCAAATCGACGAGCATGAGGGGGACGTAGCGAACGACCAGGCGGAGATTCCCGTTGGCGATTCCCACCGTGGTAGTGTACTCCACAAGACAATCCGCCGGCTTGACCATGCCGTTATACTTCGTCGTGTCCCTTGGAAGTGAGAAACCCTTTGGAAACGGCTCGTTTCGGATGCGCGGGCCAAAACACTTCGGGCCAGCCGGACTTTCCTCTTCCAGCACACACGACTGCACCAGGAGGTCGATGCGCTCGCGCGCGTCAGCCGATTCTCGGGGGCTGAGCCGACCCTTCAAGCGTGATGGAGGCGGGTCCTTGTTCACGTCTGCTCCTTCATCCGGGCGCACGTCTTCTTCCCTTGGGAAGCTCCTGCTTTCGGGCGCAGCTTATGCTAGAAGCAGCGGCGTCTCGGTTGTGGCAGCCACGGTTGACGGATTCGCCACACGGGCGGCTATTTTGCCCGACACCTCCTGGGAGGACGCCTGCAGATGCTTGATTCCCCCGTGCGCCATCTAATCCACGCCTTTGCGAACGATGATGTCTTGGGAGTTGCCCATCTGGCTGGGGGTGCCCTCGGCTTGCTGCTTGTTAGCGGTGGCTACGAGGAGCTAGACGCGCTCCTGCTGGCGACAAAGCTCTTCGCCCTCGAGGTGTTTCAGCTCCACGGCTGCCGCCTCGGCCACCCTCATGTTCTTGGCAGGGGTGTTGTAGACGGGCTGCGCCACACCTGCATGTGAATCAGCGGCACGGTCCAGCTCTGACGCTAGGTCACGCGCCCGGTGCTGGATCTTCCTGGCGAAGTCGTGGGCCGCGTTGTACTCATGCACGGTAGCATTCAGCCGACGCTAGTTAGCTGCAACCTTGGCGGCCTCCTCCAGGAGCTTCTAGCGCGGCCGCGGCGGCTGTCGGGTTCGCCTCGACGACGACCGGAGTGCGCAAGTGCTGGATGGAGGCAGTGAGCGGGTCTTGCTCTTGCTCGAGCGCGGAGTTCTCTCCTCCCGCCCGGCGCTCCTAAGGCGGGCGATGGTTTTCGCGGGCGTTTACCACCATGACCTCGACGCAACCACTCACCATGGCCGGGCCGTTGGCGAGGCGTCTGAGGGGCACGTCGAGGACGGGGGTGACCATGCTAGAGAAAACCTCAGCGACAGTGGCGACGTAGACTTGGATGTATCCAAAATGCATGATGGAGCCGTTGGCAGGGAAGGTGTTCCCGGCGAAGCATGCGGCGTTGTCGACAACGCAGTCGAAAGCGCCGAACGTGAGAACGAGGTCAGAGGCCACGTGTTCACCGGCAACCAGCGGAAGTCCCGTGCGGAAGATGATCCTAGCCGAAGCGCTGTGCCCCACGGTGGGCGCCAACTGTCGTGGTATGGAACACGTCAGTGCCATCGGGGATGGCTAAGAAGGGACACTCGGATGCAATCGGTGGCTCACGCAACGGGTTGGGCATGGTAAACTACAGACACAGCGTTGTACCTAGGTTCGGGTCCCTCTCGGAGAGGTAACACCCCTACTCCTACAAGATGAACTATGTAACGGGGAGAATGCCCAATATAGGTGCTCCTGGAGCTGTTTCCTTAGCTACTGATGAGAGCTAGAGGAATATAAAAACTAGCTAGTAGCACTTCTCTCCTTCTATTGTTGCCTACCTAGAACCCTAGCTCTGCCCTCCCTTATATACTGGCCTAGGAGGGGCATGTCGAGGACGGGGCACGCTAGGGAAAACGTCAGCAACAGTGGCGACGTACACGCGGATGTATCCAAAATGCATGATGGAGCCGTTGGCGGGTAAGGTGTTCCCGACGAAGTATGCGGCGTTGTCGACAACGCAGTCGAAAGCTCCGAACGTGAGAACAAGGATAGAGGGCACGTGTTCATCGGCGACGAGCGGAAGTCCCATGCGGAAGATTATCCCAGCCGAAGCGATGTGCCCCACGGTGGGCGCCAACTGTCGTGGTATGGAACATGTCAGTTCCATCGGGGATGGCTAAGAAGGGACACTCGGATGCAATCGGTAGCTCACGCAACGGGTTGGGAAGGGTAAACTGCAGACACAGTGATGTACCCAGGTTCGGGGCCCTCTCGGAGAGGTAACACCCCTACTCCTACAAGATGCACTATGTAAGGGGGCGAATGCCCAGTACAGGTGCTCCTGGAGCTGTTTCCTTATCTACTGATGAGAGCTAGAGGAAGATAAGAACTAGCTACTAGCACTTCTCTCCTTCTATTGTTGCCTACCTAGAACCCCAGCTCTACCCTCCCTTATATACTAGCCTGGGAGGGGCAGATTACAAACCGGGCCCTAGGGTTTCCTGTTTGGATATGGGTCTACAGGACAGGGCCGGCTGCAGGGCCCAGCCGGTGGGCCAGGATCCCGTCCGCCCTTCTTTTAGCGTCATCCTCTTTGTTAGAGGTCACCCGGGCTTCCTTTGGGGCGTCACCCTTGCTTTAACGGTCACCCGGACTGCTTTCGCCAGTCAGCCGACCACTTTGAACTCCATGATTCTGAAGGAGCAACCAAGTTTACACAAGGAGATGGAAGATTTCATAATGGAATTAGTAAGATGAAGAAGGAGTTTTGTGGTACAAAGGGCGTCTTTGTGTGCCAGCAGACTTAGAATTGAAGCAAGCTATTTTGAAGGAAGCTCATGATACTCTTTATTCTATCCATCCTGGAGGAACGAAGATGTATCAGGATTTGAAGGAACAATTCTGGTGGCATAAGATGAAAAGAGAAATCGGAAGCTACATAGCCAAGTGTGATATCTCTCAGAGAGTCAAGGCGGGACATCAGAGACCCGCAGGACTGTTGCAACCATTGCAGATTCCGGAATGGAAATGGGATTCCGTTGGAATGGACTTTATCACTTGGTTTACCTACATCTAGTAGGGGGAATGACTCTATTTGGGTCATAGTTGATAGACTGTCCAAGGTCGCCCATTTCTTACCAGTCAAGACCACTTACCAGAGTTCGAAACTAGCAGAGTTGTACATTGCTAGAATCGTCAGTTTGCACGGAGTTCCCAAGGAAATTTTATCAGATCGAGGAACTCAGTTTACCTCGATATTTTGGAAGAAAGTCCAAGAAGGACTAGGGACAAGACTGGATTTTAGCACATCTTATCACCCTCGGACCGATGGACAAACGGAGCGAGTAAATCAAATACTCGAAGATATGTTGAGAGCTTGTGTGCTAGAGTATGGATCCAAATGGGAAGATTGCCTGCCTTTCGCAAAATTTTCATACAACAACAGTTATCAAGCCAACATGCAAATGGCCCCATTTGAATTCATCTATGGAAGGAAGTGTCGTACCACTTTGAATTGATCGGAAGTAGGACAGAGTCAAAGATTTTCGGACCCGACATCCTACGAGAAGCGGAAGAGAAAGTTCACAAGATTCGTGAGCACCTCAAGACCGCCCAATCCAGACAGAAGAGTTATGCCGATAAGAGAAGTCGAGACCCCGCTTTCAATATCGGAGATTTTGTGTATCTCAAAGTGTCGCCTTTGAAAGGAATGCAACGTTTCCAGCTCAAAGGAAAGTTAGCCCCCAGATATATTGGACCTTTCAAGATTCTGAATCGTCGAGGAGAAGTATCGTATCAACTAGAAAAGCCAGAGGATATGTCAGCTGTGCATAATGTGTTTCACATCTCGTTACTTCGCAAATTCCTAGAAGTCCCAGAAAAGACCGAAGTTTTCAAGAACATTGATCACCAAACCATATAGATCAACGATGACATGGCGTATCCCGACGTACCCATCCGTATTTTGGAGGAAGCTTTCAGAACCACCAGGACCCAAAGCATCAAGTTTCTCAAGATTCAATGGAGCAACCACACTTAAGAAGAATCTACCTGGGAGCAAGAAGATTACATCAAGACGGAGTTTCCCGATCTCTTTAAATCCTAGTTTTCCTTTTCTCAAATCTCGGGATGAGATTTTGTTGAAGGAGGGAAGGTTGTTTGTAACATCCCAAAAATATTGATCAAGGTTGTCAAATTCCAATCAGCAAAATTAGGGTTAACAAAAACTTTTGTTAATTAAAATCATTATGAATGCATGTGTGTATGGGATGATTGTATGAATGCATGAATGGACTTATGTGATTGTTGTAAATGGCAAGGAATGGTTTAAATATGAAAACAACATCATCTAAAACAATTCCAAGCAGAAACAAATCAAGAGAAATTCAAAAAAACAAACAAAACAAGCAAATGGTCATTTTTGCCAATCTGGCTCACTAGGCCACTTTGAGTGTTTCTAGTCTAAGATTTCAAACAGAAACAATCCTATTTATTTTCACCCCTTGCTATACCAAGTGAAAGTGAACCCAAGCCCACCTTTCAAACTCACAGAAACATTTGGCAACTTGATTCAAATGAAAATTCAAAATTGAATCTATATCATATGTGAAGATCACCATTTCTCAAAACCCACCCAAACCGGTGCACCTTGAAAATTCCAAGCAACCAGTGACTACCAAGCATGTGACTAGTACACCCACCAATTTTCATCCAAAAATTCAAATTCAAATCTCTTTCGGCCATTTCATCAAACACCTTGTAAACACAAATCAAACAAAACATCAAACACTATAGTGAGCAGTATTTGTGCCTAACTTGTCTCCCCTCTAGCTCACATCACACTCTTAGTAGCTCATCTAGTTCATTTAACAAGCTCTAGCTCACTATAAGCTTGCCATTGTCATCAATGATGACCATTGTCGAGCCTAACTTGCCACCCCAATCTCGACAGCAAGCTAGGGGCCTCACCAAGCCTAGCCACCTTGTCTGGGACACAATCCACCGTCCACCGCCACCCCCTGTCCAATGCCCAAGCACTGTCAGCCCCTGGACCACCCTAGAACCACCGTGCCCTATGCCTATGTGCCATGCCGAGAGCGCGCCACAGAGCCGCGCTCGACACGCGAGCACAGACCGGACCCCACCCTTGCCGCTTGCGTGCGTGATCACCACCACCCCAGGAACCGCTCGGACATGCCGGTTCGTCGTCGTGCGACCAGGAGAGCCCGTGCACCATTAAAATACCCGTCGGACCTATCTAGAGCACCGCAACATTCTGACCAATTTGCACCACCCCACGCCTCGCCACCATGCCGTTGAGCTTCGCCAGGAGGAAGCGCACCGTCCCCTACCCACAGCCATACAGTTAGCTCACTGTGACGACGACCACGACGAGATCCACCCGCAACCTTCGGTCCCCTCTTCGCACTATAAATAGAGGCCTCCCTCGTTTGATTTCATCACACCATCTCACTCCCCTCTCTCTCAAAATCATCCCACCTCATCCCCGTAGCAAGGCAAGCACCAGGTGGCCGGAATTTCGTCGGAGTCTGCCGCGGAGGAGGAGAAGAGGCGCCGTCGATTGGAGCCACCCTAGGAGGAGCTTCCGGTACCAGGAGGATCGCTGTCGTCGACTTCTTCATTCGCCCCCCATCACCGACCATCGTCGGAGCCCCGGTGAGCCCCCACAGAGCCCCAATAGCCGCGTTAGGGTTCTGTCTTGCCGGCGTTGCCCGAAGGAGACGACAAGCCCCAGCCATTGGATTAGGTGTTAATCGCACGGTCTAGATTTCCCCGTACCCCTTCGCACCCCCTGTCTCACTGAAACCACTTAAACCAGCCCACGCGTTATGCGCAGTTGGCCGGCCCAGTTACACTCCCGCGTGACCCAGTAGTTTGAATTTAGGTTTTATCAATTTAAGTTCAAACCTAGTTTTGCCTATAGATTCAAAAATTATTTCAGAGAGATTCACTAAACCAAATGGCATGAAACCAATTTTGCTAGAAAGGTATTGGAATTCTTAATCCAAGCCCGTTGGATTCAAATCAGTTGGAATTGTAGATCACCTATAGTAAAAATAACAAGTCACAGACTTTTCTACATTCAAACATTTTTCAAAATTCAACGACAAAAGCTTTTGGGTTGATTCCAACTCTCAAAAATCACATTTAGTAAGACCTTTCTGAATATATAAAAATATCTAGGTTTACTTGCAGAAATATTGGACAAGCAATAAAAGAATGCCCCATAGGCATTTCTAGTCACTTTATTTAATTAAAATAATAGGGTTAAACCTTATTAAATTGTGACACCACTTTAAATCACATTCCCAAGTACTGAAATATGTGGTGATTACATGTGTCAACATGATCCTCTATTTTAGTTGGAGAATATTAAATCTTAAGTAGTTTTTCAATAAGTAGAAATTACTTTTCTAAAATAAAATAAATAAAACAAGTGCTTTAATCGTTGTGATAATAGTGATGATGCTAGATCATCTAGTGTGAACCTTGGTGTGATAAATAGAATTAGTTAAGTATTGTTGGTGATTGTGTACCTCATATTTATTTATAGACGCTAGTACCGAACAAGGATATGAGGAGGATGGAGAATACTACGAGGAAGAAGCCGAGGAGAACTTCAACCACTGTTGTGCACAAGGCAAGCAAACACATGCAATTGTGAAAACTATATAACCTATGCAATGCATTAGGCATGCCTTGGTGATACCAAATGATTATACCAAACCCAGTTTTACTTGCAAGCTTAGTTATTTTATTTCTTTATCAAAGCTTTATATTTGAGTTTACTTAGTGACTTGTAGATTGTGGAAAGATATTTAAAGGTAGCATAAAGAGCATAAAATTTGGCCTAAGTTAGATAATCTTTATGTCATCCTGAGGCGTGAGATTGAACTTAGATCATGCACACTTGTTTACCACCCTTCATTAGTGTTTACCCCCACTTGTAGATGCTAGTGCTAAGCATAAAACTTGATCACTTTAGATGGGATTACTTGGTGAAAATGTTTATGAAAACCTTAGAATGATGAGTCATTCTACTGAAATGTTTTGACATGTGTTCTTGAACACCAGATGAATTTGATGATGAAAATGTTGAGGCATGAGCCTTAGCCCTTTATAAAACTGATGGTTATCTGGATGCGATACCATTCCAATTTTACTGTACAACCAAAATACCCGAAATTTGGGTAGGGCTTGACTAGAAGTTTATATACCTTAGTATGGGTTCCCTTGCGGCCAAGGTTTGAGTTGAGGCTACCTTGTGAAGATTGTCCACCTATGTAGTTCCCAAGATGACAGTTGGTCATGGTTTCGAGGCTAAACTCATAGGAGAGGTGCCTATACTAGGGCGTGTAATTGAAAGGTTAGGATTGATTATCCGCATACTAAGTATGGTGAATTCAGGATTGTTCCTGACGGATGTATTGAATATTGTGGTGAAAGTGTATCACCTCTGCAGAGTGTCAAACTATTCGAATAGCCGCGTCCGCAGTTATGGAAAGTTGGAGTGGCCATACTGTTCCGTCGTCAGAGGTTTGCAAAATGACTTATGAAATGAATCATGACTTTGACTTGACCACAAAAGGGTTGTGATATGAAAACTCAAGTTCCCACTTAGGTGTTATAAAACTGTTAACTAGCTTTATTTGCTTCTGAACTCAGTTAGAGATAAATCTGGCTTTTTGCAAAACAACCTAGAGCCTAGTACTTCCTACTCAAAACCACTTCACTTGTTAGTATTAGTTTGAGAGTACTTAAAGAGTACTCATGGCTTTGTCCCTGGCTATTCCCGTGGCCAGACTATGAAGAGGACTATCAGGAGGATGGACCGCAGGAAGGTTACGACAACTAGGATCATCTCCAATCGTCAGCATTGCCTATGACCATGAAGATGGAGGCTCGCCCATGCTACCGTTATGATTACGTTATTCCTCTTCTATGATTGTATTCAGACTGGATCATGAGATCCTTTATATTGTTGTATGTATGGTTTGTAATGGATGATGTACTGTGATATCCAATCTGTTATGTCTCACAAAAATGGTAATCCTAGGATTGCGATGTTGTAACATCCCTAAAACCATGTTTTCAAAGATTGCATATCATCCATGCATTCATAATCATTTAGGGATCATTTTCAAAGTCATTACAAAAACAGAAGCATTTGGGTGCTTATTATTTTATGTAAACAGAGCTTTGGTGCAATGCTACTCTCTAATGAGAGATTGTTTGTTTTAAACCAAGGTTGTTTGTTCATAAGATGTTTTGTTTGTTTTTCCAAAGCTTGGAATGAAATTTCAAAAAAAATATGGTTTTAAAACCATTTTCACATCTTTATTAAATCTTGTGTAAAGGCACTGTTTTATTTTAAAACTCCAAAGGAACCAAGCAAGTTTAGTGAAACATCATGGTTTTATACTCAAAAATGTGTAGGTTTCAGTTTATAAAAATCCAGAAATAATTTGAAATCATACAAATTTGAATTCATTTGAAATTGTTTCCTGAAAATCGAAATAGAAAAAGAAAAAGGATAAAGAAACAGAACTGGGCCAGGCGCCACCCATTCGGCCTAGTAGACAAAACATCACACCCGGGGTTTTCCCTTCTCCCTCTGTTTCTCACCGCAGCAGAGCGCACCCACTCGCTGACAACCCGACCCCACATGCCCCGTCATCATCGTCCCCAAACCCCGCCCACGACCTGGCCTCGCCGTTTCCTCCCTCTCCTTCACTGTCACGTTTAAATCCGGTTAATTGCCGTTGATTGTGTGCATGATTCTCGCCTCTGCTCTGGCTACTTAATCCCCTCCCACTCGCGGCCATTTCCCCCAACATAGCTAGCCAGAAGCGCCGCCAGGCTCCGCAAATTCTCGCTTGCACCACCGCTGTCCCGATGAACTCCGGCGACTAAATTCGGTGAGCTCCGAGCGCCCCTCGCCTCCTGCTTGACCCTGTCGAGTTAGCCATGCCTTTGTGCTTCTCCTAATGCTTTTGGTTTGCCCGCGCATGACCCAGGTCGCCGTCCCCGACCACCTCAGCAAACGACAGAACCGCCGCCCAACTCCGGTGAACGATTTAGGTAATATCAGACCGCCCCTTGCTTTCTCTCTAACCCTATCTTGATCGCCAGTTTGTTGTGCCACCCTGGCACCTTTGGTTTGTGTTAGGGCGGTCCACATCATCGGCAACGTCGTCGTCTGCAGGAACCCGATGCCGCCCGCAACTCTTACGACCCCCAGTGACCTCCACATTGCGCCCCCGTCCACGCCAGCAAGTAGTTGAGCATCAGCGGGACCTTGCGAGTTCGGTAAGCCCCTCCGCTGACCCCAGCCCCCTCCGTAGCCGCCGGAGCATCACTGACAGAGCGCCGCCGCCGCGCCACCGTCGCTAGGGCTGCCCATCCATGGTCGCATGCTTAGAAACTATAGGATCTAGATCCAGCGCTTAGGATTAGATCTGTAGCGAAGCGGTATGCGTTGATCTGGACCGTGCATAGTTAGTTAGATCCAACGGTGTATGAGCGTGATCCGGTGTGAAGCGGTACCGTCCAATCAGGACACACCGCGTGGCCTGTTCTTTGTTTTAAAAATCTGAATTAGATTATTAGTGATTCAAACTTGTAAAATTCAAAACTTTTGATCCACACGTTCAATTTTTTCAAATTTTATATCATTGAAATCAGGAGAAAGAATTCTATCTGTTTATGCAATGTGTTTAATGTTTTGCTTCTGTAAAATTGGTTATTTTTGCAGATACATTTATAGGCTTATTTTGAGTATAGAAATGATTTGAAAAATGATTTAAAGATCAAATAAAGTTGTTTAGTGTGTCTTGGCCTTGTTTATGTTTCAGTACTGTATACTTGTCTTGTTTGGCGTAGAAAAATCATCACATGGCATTTGCATGCATTCATATATTTTTGCTTGTATATTTTGATATGTGAATTTGGTGCCATTATTTTATGTGTAGATTTTGGTGCTAATAGTGATTGTGGTTGTGAAGATTGTTGGTACTCCCCAAAATACCAAGGCAAGTGGTGCTTCATGTTTTTATCCCTATATTTTCACCTATGCATTAGAAATATTTTGTATAGGTCTTGCATGATTATTTTGCTACGTATCTATATGCTATGCTTGGGAAATCCTAGTAGTTGTAAAATTGTTAGAATTTCCTCTAAGTTAAGATGCTTACTATTGTCATGCTTAGCCTAGCTAGTAGCAACCAAGGGTGGTTTATGTATTTTCATGCTATGGAAAATATTTATAAGTCTTTGAGTTATGTTTTGCTTAATAAAACAACTAAGTGAATGAAACACCTGGGTGGAATGGAAAGAATGGTTTGTGTTGAGTGGTTACACAAGGCCCATTTCTATGGTTTACCTTGTGTATCACACTTGTGGAAAGCCACCCAGGAACAAAGGGATTTGAGATGCCAAATGTTAAGAAGCTTCTAGTGCAGCCACATGGCATTATGGGCTCTGCCTGGATCATATAGGTTGCAATAACTTAGCCATTTGTACAGTTGGTGGTAGTGGGATGATAGGTTTGAACGCGTCCATTTGGTCTAAGGGAAGGCTTCTGAAAGGTCCTGTCTTGGTGAAAATCAAGTCTTGTGGGGAAAGTGCACAACCTCTGCAGATGGAAGAATCTAAGTACTTAGCCATGTCCCTGGAAAAGGACAACTTGATCATCAAGACATGGAAGCTATCAAGAATCTCCTCATCCCAATTTTCTAAGTTAAAACTTGTGGTTGAACACGGGTGAAGGTTCACCAATTTCTATTGGTGGTTCCTTGGGAAAGTTTTGTCAAAGAAAAACTTAGTGTTTTCAACTGATAGGTAAAACCTATTTTGAGCAAAGAAAGCCTAAGCTACACTTAGCCATATTCATGTAGTAACTAGATGTTAATATTCTACTAAGGTATCACTTGCCAATACTATTCCAATGTATTGACCCACTGTGGCTGTAACTTGTGATGTTGCAGGTTACTCTCATGATGATTAGGGGTTATGAGTCTACACTCAACATTCTTGCCTGTGGCACATGAAGATGAAGACTTATTTATATTGTTATATTTGAACTCTTGTATTAGGCCTGTGGCCATGGAGTTGTAAAAGACTATGTTGTCTCTGGAATGACTTGTAATAATGACCTTTGTTTCTATGTACTTTATCTTAAACTGTGGATGCTAGCATTGATCCAGGGACTAGCATTGCAATCACAGGGATCTTTACCTTTATAAAGGTGGGATCTTAAAGATGTATGGCATAATAGGCATCTGGGATTAAAAATACGGGTGTTGACAATAGGCCATGGGGATGGTAGAGATTGGATGAGTTCTATCATGTAATTGAATAAGATTGTTAGGGCATGGTGCCTTGCTATTTTACTTTGTTGCAACTTGTTGTGCTTAATGCTTGTCACTAGGGCCCGAGTGCCATGATCTCAGATCTGAACTTATTATTGAATCATTACGATAGTATTGTTTGTGATCCTATCTGCAAGTTGTGTACACATATCATTGTCCGGATCCAAAGGCCCTGAAGTGATAGAAATTGGGACAACCTGAGGGGATGGCTGTGATGTGAGGATCACATGTGTTCATGGAGTGTTAATTCTTTGCTCCCGTGCTCTATTAAAAGGAGCACCTTAATTGCCAGTAGTTCCCTTGAGGCCCCGCTGCAACGGGCTGGCAGGACAAAAGATGTTGTGCAAGTTCTCATTGCGAGCACGCATGACTATATATGGAGCACATGCCTATGATTGTTTAGTACTTGGATGATTATTCTTATTTATCTACAATTTCCCGAGATCTTGAAAGTTACATGTTTAGACTCGTCCATGCAACATCCGTCCATCCATCCCTATGCCTACTGCGCTCATATCCTACTGTTTGCTACTAATGTTACTATTGCTCCTGTTTTGCTGCTGTTGTTACTTTGTTTTTGCTACTACAAAACTGTTGCTACTGATAAACTTCTATGAGCAAGAACTATTTCCAGGTGTAGCTGAATTGACAACTCAGTTATTAAGGTTTGCAAGTATTCTTTGGCTCCCCTTGTGTCGAATCAATAAATTGGGTAATACTACCCTCGAAGACTGATGCGATCCCCTATACTTGTGGGTCATCACTAAGACCTTTCAGTACCAATTGGGTTCGTGCCATTTGGAAATACCAAACTCTCTGAAATCATTTATTAGTGGAAATAGGTACTTCTTGCATTTATTTTACCTAGAAAAGATGGTAATTATTTTGGGCATAAGACCTTATCTACAAGTTTGCCAAAGCACACAGGGACATGTACAAATTTGGATCTATGAAATTTGGGTTGTTTTCCATTTTCAAACTGATTTAAACCAAACTGCACTTTCAGATCTAGAATTTTAATTAAAAGAAAAGTGGGGCTGAGGGGGTTTTGTCGGCCGGATCTAGGGCGAATTGGGACGCACAAGGGAGACACGGCCCACCCGGGCGGCGCTGTGCGGGCGCCCGGATTTTGAATCCCTCGCAACGGGGCCCAGCGATCAACAACCCGGGGCCACGTAGGGGTACCAAGCCTCGCGGGCCATTTGATCCAGTGAGGATCAATGACCGCGGCTCATCATCCTCCTCACGAATGAGCGTCGACGGCGGGAACCCTAGCTCACGATGAAGGGTATGTGGGAGGCTCACCTGAGGGCTGGGAGACGGCAGGGAGTGGCGGAGATGAATCAACACTCGACAGCGGCCCCGATGATGGGCGACATGGCCTGGTTCCGCGACTGGATCTTGATCACGCAAGCATGCCCGCGGAGCACATTCAGGATCTCACCGAGATAGCGTCCATGGTTTCTGCATGTCATAATAAGGAACACCGTCAGTACTAGAAGGAGGAGGGGAGCTCAGAAATGCAACATGCAGAGGGGGGAGAGAAGGGGTGGAGCTCGGGGCTCGATTTCTTTGAGAAGGCCGAAGTGCCTTATCCTCCATCTCTCGGTCAAAACAGAGCAGGGGAACGAGGGAGGGAGCTCCGGGGAGGTCTAGTGGGGTGAGAGGAAGCAAATGGGGGGAGTGGTATCGGGGTTGGTGGCCTCTAGCCTTTTATCCCGACGGGGTTGGGTGTAGGATGGAAAATGTCCATGGAGGGCTTGAGAGGGGTAGATGGCTAGGGATTGGCTCTTAGGCCTGGTGGAGTGGTCGTGTGGGACTAGTAGCTTGACCAGGGAGAGGGGGAATTGGTGGTGGGTTTTTATTGCCCAAGATTTTTAGGATGCATGTCTTTCCCTCTCACTTACAAGCACATGTGACAAAAGAAAGGGTGTCCCTACTGTGGTGCTATAGTGCTAGTCGACCAGAGGTGATAGGGTTGCTGTGGTGAAGTCTTTGGCAAGATTTGATGGGGTTTGGATGGTTTTGATTTTGGCAAATGCTTGATTGGCAAAAGTGCTCCAAACAATGGTTGTGAAGGAAGTTTGAAAATTTGCATTGAGGAATGTGGGGAAATGGTACTGGTAGATCGAGGATGTCAACTCATCTCATCAATATTTATTTGGGATTTTTCAAATGATTAGAAGCCCATTTAAAAGCATTTATCCAAAAACTTCAAAAGTTGTTTCTAGAAGGTCATGTGATATTTTTACATTGGATAAGGTTGGTTTTTGACGCGATATGGTCCTAAATACCATATTACACGTTGGAGAATTTTATTGGAATTTATTGAGATGGAAAAGTATTTTTAAGGAATTATTTCTTGTTTCTGCCATTTAAGAAAAAGGGGAAAAAGAAATAATAAGGTATCTCAAAAATATTTATTTTTTAGTTTGAAATATAGGGTATGAGGTAGAGAACTCAAATGTGCCTTGAGTTGGCAAAGTGGTTTGGAGAAAAACAAACTTGCCTTTATAGGAGAGATTCGAGAATTTTGCAAAAATTAAGAATCTAAATAGTTTGAGGATCCAATAATTATGTAATTATTTGGGGAATTATAATATCCAGGGTAGATGACGTGAACTTGATTTATACATCATTTAAAACTTGCTTGTTGAAGATTAATGGTGATAAGGGAAGAAAACTAGATTTGGGAGAATCTAGGGTTTGGATATTTATATGCCACCTAAACATGGTTGGATTTGTGAGTTCAGAGCTCACCTTGATATAAGGGATAGATGGTTGATTGGAACAAGTTATATATATGTTCATGGCCACAAGATTTGGGCTTGGTTGTATTTGAGGTGTTCTAGAAAAGATGGCAAACTTTGTTGAAAATAAGGCTGCCATAACAAAGTTGTCATGATGCCTCATAAACCATGGGGGTTTAAGAAGAACAAAGGATGTATGGCAAGATGGGTCAAGTACATTCTCAAGAGTGCACATAGGTTGGAAAAGGTAGAGCTCCAAAGATTTAATCTTGGTAAGCATTCCACACTTAGCCATTTTGGCAGTCTTAGGGTTTTAGACTAGATTACAAGAGGGAAACATTTAAGAGAGTGGCAAGGGTTTATCCTCTCCATCAAGTGGTTGATATTGAGGTATGGATTGGATGGAAGATATCCATGCTTGGATTGGGTCTTCATTGAGTTGGGAGCTATCAAAAAGGGATTATCTCTAGATTGATCTGATTAGGAGATGAGATAGCCACTCTGGTGGCTTAGCATAGATCTAGATTTGGATGCTTGGTTTGAGATTAATGATCACCAACATAGATTGGGTCATAAGGAATGATCTACTAGATTAGATCACTCTAGTTCCTAAGAAAACAAGGCAATCAATAGATCAAGGCAATTCATCTAATCAAACTTGTCAAACTACTACTAAAGTTATCCTCAAGACTATCTTGAGGTAAGCATGGGTGTTTTGAAGAGGTTGTGCTTTGAATTAAGGTAGGTACCTCTTGGTATCTCTACCAAGGTTGGAGGGAAAAGGTTTTTGGAAAAACTAGAGGTAAGAGTAGCTGAAGTTCTGTCTTGAAATCATAAGGAGATGATATGTACGTCTCCATAGTTTTGGTAATAGAACTAGTAAATTTATTTGCTGTATCAAAATCATCTTGACTCAAGTTTTAAATGCCAGAACATTTGAGATTATGAAAGATGAGTCAAGACATCTCTTTTGTGAAATAGTTTTTGTTAACCAGGGTTGAGATGAGAAGTATATTACCTAATACACAATCAGTTGCATGAACACAGGCAAACAAGTAAACAAATATTGCAACATGTAACAAGAAAAAGTTTTTGTTCCCCCTGATTTTTTCCTTTTTGACAACTATTCAGGGTTGCTAAAATTGGGATGTTACAGACCTTTCCCCCTTAAAATAATCTCGTCCTGAGATTAGGGAGGAGTAGGGTTGGGTGATTACATCCGCTTAGCAATTTCAGCGATGGAAATATAAGATGCTAACAGGTTTTCCAACAAACAAGCGTGGTCCGTTACGGGTCAGAGCTGAGTGGCTTCTGATTGAGCTGTTTAGATTAAACAAGTGAAAAAGACAAAGTCTTTTCCCCTTAGGACAATTTGAGGTAGGTTTAGCTTCACAAGGTCCTTCTTTCTTGAGGAAGGACAGTAGGTTGAGCCTTCCTGAACGCTTTACCAAGGTAGTCGACAAGTCTTGATGCACCGGGGTGTTGGCTGAGGAGTCATATTGATGATGGAGGACTCTCCTAAGGTATCTTCAGGTTCTGGAGAAGTGTCGATGGTCGTCCTTCTTGTAGGGTCGATGATTCGGATTTACAGGAGTGGTCATCACTTAACGATAACTTGTGTTCGACTCCAGGGTTCTATCAGGTTTTGGGTGGGAAAGACGTAGTCTTCATCCCCCTTAGAGCGACACTGTGGGTTCTTGGTGGAGTCGCCGACTTTCTTGATTGGCATCATATGCTGATGCTAGGGTATGGCGTTGCACCTTTCGTCCGGAGGTGGATATCTTTTTTCAACCTTGTATAATCCGCTTCGTGAGAGACGTCTGATACGTCGGAAACGTATCTATAATTTTTTATGTTACATGCTTGTTTATTATCTACTTTGCTTTGCTTTGTCTACACTTTGAGGTGTTTTTATATGTTTTCTGGTACTAACCTATTAACAAGATGCCATAGTGCTAGTTGCATGTTTTCTTCTGTTTTTGGTTCTAGAAAAGCTAGTAAAGAAATATTCTCGGAATTGGACAATACAAAATCCAAAGTCAATATTTCACCAAGGATAACACGGAGTCCAAAGGAGAGACGGAAGGGAGCCACAGGGCGGCCTCACCACCCCAGGTGCGGGCCCACCCTAGGCCGCGCCTGGGCAGGGTCTAGGCCCCCTGGACGCCCTCCTGCCTTGCCTCTTTGCCTATAAGAAGCCTCCAATGCCTAAACCCTAAGTACCCGATCAATATTCCATGAAACCGTCTGTAGCCGCCGCCACCATTGTCCCTAGATCGTGGGGATCTGAAGCTCTTCCCGGCACCCTGCCAGAGGGGAGATCATCCCGGAGGCCTTCTTCTTCATCATGCCAGCCTCCGGTATGAAGCGTGAGTAGTTCCACCTTGGACTACGGGTCCATGTAGTAGCTAGATTGTTGTATCTCCTCCTTGTGCTTTCATGTCTCGATCTTGTGAGCTCCATTTATGATCAAGATCTCATCTATTTGTAATCATGAATGTTGGGTTTGCGGGGATCCAATGTATATTGAGATTAATATGTCAGATTGATTAATGGTTTTGTCTTATAGGTTCTATCATGGCTGTGTTGTTTGTGATCTTGCATTATCTCCGTTGTTAGTAGCTATCTTGGCCAAGTATTGCTAGTGACTCCAAGAGGGGGTATTTATGATCGATAGTGACTCCAAGAGGGTCTATTTAATCTAAGGGAAGTGACATAAATCTCTAAGGCTATAGATGTGTTGTTGCCACTAGGGAGAAAACAATGGTCTCTTGTTCATGGAACAAGTGGATTGTTTACCTTGCACACTTTGCTTAAAGCAGTTGTCTATTGCTTGCAACTTAATACTAGAGGGGGTTCAGATGATAACCCAAAGGTGGACTTCTAGTCATAGATGCAGTTGGATGGCGATCTCTACCTTATTAAAGGTTGGGACCTCTACAATTTGTCAAACCAAATGGCATCACGGTGTACTCATACAACCCATACCTAGTGGTGAAGGTAGTCTTAGGTATGTCTTGCTCTCTAATCTTTAGCTGAAAGTAGCCTGTTAGGATATCAATCTTTGAGAACACACGGGATCCTTCTAACTGTTCAAATAGATTGATGATTCTAGGCAAAGGATACTTGTTCTTTATAGTCACCTCATTGAGTAAATGGTAATCTATGCATAACCTTTGACTTATATCCTTCTTCTCAACAAACAGAACAGGTGCACCCCAAGATGAAGAACTTGGTTGAATAAATCCTTTCTGCAACTGTTCTCCAAGTTGTTTCTTGAGTTCTTTCAACTCATCAAATGACATCTTGTAGGGTCTGTTTGCTATTGGTCCTGATCCTGGCAGTAAGTCAATCAGAAACTGCACATCTCTATCTGGTGGCATTCCTAGCAACTCTTCTAGAAACACATCCGGATACTCTTTCACAATTAGCACACTGTCTATGCTAACCCCCTTAAGAGAATTTAGCTTACTCCCTTTAGATTCGAAGTTAGACTTGAACCTAATCCGTTTCTTGTCTAAGGTTGTGAGTGTAACAGTACGATTGGCACAATCTAGTACTCCCTCATACTTAGTCATGCAATCCATGCCCAAAATAACATCCAATCCTTGGGAATCTAGAATTATCAAACTAACTGGAAACTTATATTTTCCAAATTCTATCACTAGATCATGACATCCAAAGTTCATAATCATCTCTCCACCGGGAGATCTTACTTTTATAGAAAACCCAATAGTTTCACTTGGAAGTCCATTTTTATCAACAAATGCTCTTGATATGAATGAATGTGATGCACCGGTATCAAAAAGAACAAGTGCTGGAAAAGAATTTAACTTGAATTTACCAGCTACATCATCAGACTCTTCATAAATTTATTCCACATTGATGTGGTCCACTTGTCCTTTATTAAAAGGGTTGGGCTTGTTGGCTCCTTCAACTTTCTTTTCTGGCCATTCATTTGAACAGTGCCCAGTTTTCTTGCATTTGAAGCACTCAACCTGACTGATGTCTCTTTTTGCAGGCTAACTCCCATTATCATTTCCACTATGGTGGCTCCTGTGTCCACTCTTGTGGTTCTTATACTTTTCATTGTCATGACTGTGATGATGCTTGGTGTCATGGTGACGGTTATGGTTGTGGTGGCTGTTATACTTCCCATGCTTGTGAAATCCAGAACCTCCACTATTATCATTATGGGAACCCTTGTGAGACGATCCCGAGCTATGCTTATCAAAGTTATGCTTCCTCTTCCTACCATCAACCTGTTTCATCTTGTTTTACAAGATGGTGGCCTTGTCACAGAGTGATTGATATGTTGGGACATAGGCAACAGATAGCTGCAGGTTCAATTCATCATTCAATCCTTCGAGGAACTTCTTCTTCCTCTTGGCATCAGTATCAACCTCATCCGGTGCATAGCGCGCCAGATTGTTGAACTCCTCAATGTACTCAGCCACACTGCGGTGACACTGTTTCATATTGTGGAACTCTTTCTTCTTCCGGTTCATCACTCCTGATGATATGTGGGCAGTGCGGAAACCATCCTCAAAGATAGCCCATGTCATATCCTCAAGGGGAGTGGTGATCTGAAAGTTATCCCACCAGGTTGCTGATGGTCCTTCAAGCAGATGTGCTACGAACCTGACCTTTTCTTCATCGGTGCAGCCAACAATGACTAAGTCTTTGTTCACGGAATGTAACCAGTCATTGGATACCATTGGATCAGTTGTTCCCGAGAACTTGGCTAGCCTCAACCTTAGAAACCTGGTGAGCATGTCAAAAGATGGTGGGTTGTTGGGATTGTTGTTGTTGTTAATATTGTTATGATTCTGATTCTGATTAGCCATGAACTGGGTCATCATCTGCATCAGTTGAGTTTGAGCTGTCATCAACTGCTGCATCTCGGGATTGACATTATTGTTGTTGTTGGTTGGGTTGGGATTGGCACAACGGGGAGGCATATGTGGTTTCAATAAGGATAATTAATGAGATATAACCCATAGATGCTATGCACAATACATCACAAAACAACAAACACGATAAACAACCATAAGGTAAACATAGAGTTTAAACAATGTAAACAACAAGTTTGGAAAAGTAATCATAATAGCAAGCCATCCACATGTTGGATGATCATTGCCACTCAATAAACCAAAGGATGATAGATAAATAGGTAGCCGAATAGTCAACTACTCCTCCATGTCGACCTCCACGTCCACAAGAGTAAGTCCGGCTGTCTCCATAGATGACTTGTACTGCTCCACGCTGGTGGTCAAGGCCTCAATCTTCGCGCGAAGAGCTCTCTTCTGCGAGCGAAGCCTCTCTATTACTCCCTACTGAGTCTCTAACTCGAAGTCCTTGTCCTCTATCTCAGCCCTCATGTCCTTGATATTATTGTTCCTGTCCTGAACTCTCTTCTCCTGATTCTTGAACTTCTTGTCCTGGCTCTCGAATTTGACCTCCATCTTCTTGACGATCTCGTCTTGCTCCGCTAAGATCTTGTCCTTCTCCCTCAACTGAACCTAAAGCTCGTCATTTCTAAGAATCATGTTGGTCCTATCCGTGTTGAGGTGTCTAATAAGACCCTCGAGGTCCTGGAGGTACAGACGAACTGGCTCTATGATCTCTCTAGTAGCTCCCTCATACACCAATGCCTCTCCCTCCTCGTCACGTCTCCCAAACGGGTGGAAGTAGAGGCCTCTAAGCTCGGTGGAGTGGCGTCCGCAGAGGCGTCCGAGTAGCTCCTGCATGACTACATCTAGACCCTTCTCCTTGTCATCATGCATCATCTTGTAGGAAATATCCTCTATGAGTGGCTCCGTCTGGCATCCAGGGTGTGTGACTCTAAAGACCCAAAGATCCTTCCTCTCGAACTTGGTAAGATGGAGTGCCTTGATACTAGGAAGTGGGAGGTTGAGCACTGATATGTCAGAAACGTATCTATAATTTTTGATGCTCCATGGTTGTTTAGTATCTACTTTTCTTTGCTTTGTCTACACTTTGAGGTGTTTTTATATCTTTTCTGGAACTAACCTATTAACAAGTTGCCACAGTGCCAGTTGCCTGTTTTCTTCTGTTTTTGGTTCAAGAAAGGCAGAAAACCAATATTCTCGGAATTGGACGGGACAAAAGCCAAAGTCAATATTTTTACCATGAGGACACGAATCCAGAAGACGAGACGGAGACGTGAACCAGGGCAGCCAAACCCCCCTAGGCGTGGCCAGGGGTGGGCCTGTGCCTAGGCAGGGTGTGGCCCCCCTGGTCGCCTCCCGGCCTCGCCTCTTAGCCTATAAGAAGCCCCTGATACAAAAACCCTAAGTACCCGATCAAAACTCCACAAAACCTTATGTAGCCGTCATCACCATCGTCCCTAGATCGGGGGGATCTAAAGTTCTTCCCGGCACCCTGCCGGAGGGGAGATCATCCTGGAGGCCTTCTCGCCGGTATGATGCGTGAGTAGTTCCACCTTGGACTATGGGTCCATGTAGTATCTAGATGGTTATATCTCCTCCTTGTGCTTTCATGTATAGATCTTGTGAGCTCCGTTCATGATCAAGATCTAATCTATTTGTAATGATGCATGTTGTGTTTGCGGGGATCCGATGGATATTGATATTACTATGTCAGATTGATTAATGGTTTTGTCCTTATGATTCTATCATGTCTGTGTTATTTGTGATCTTGCATGCTCTCCGTTGTTAGTAGCTATCTTGGCCGAGTAGTTGTAGTGACTCCAAGAGGGGGTATCTATGCTCGATAGTAGGTTCATGCCTCTAGTTTCCAAGGGAAGTGACAGAAATCTCTTCGGTTGTAGATGTTCTGTTGCTATTAGGGAGAAAACAACGGTATCTTGTTCATGGAACAAGTTGATTGTTTACCTTACACACTTTGCTTAAAGCGGTTGTATGTTGCTTGCAACTTAATACTGGAGGGGTTCGGATGATAACCTGAAGGTGGACTTCTAGTCATAGATGTAGTTGGATGGTGGTCTATGTATATTGTTTTATTGCCCAATCGAATCTCATAGGATCTTTTTGTCTAGTATTGCATTATTATGCCTTGCTCAGTTCCTGCCAATTGCCCTGCTGTAATTTGTTTACCCTTCATGCCATGTTGTTTATCTAAGGAGAGCACCTCTAGTGAACTATGGACCCCGGTCCAATCTTTACCACTAATACATCTTCCACTTTTACTTGTTTACTTGCTGCAAACCATTACCTTCCACACAATACTTTTAATCCTTTGTTACAGCAAACCGGTGAACTTGACAACCTCACTGATTCGTTGGGGCAAAGTCTTTAGTTTGTGTTATGCAGGTCTTCGCATTGCTTGCAACACCTGTGTGGCGTTTCCTTCCTCCTACTGGTTCGATAACCTCGGTTTCTTACTAAGGGAAGACTTGATGCTGTGCTGCTTCACACCTTGCTCTTGGGGTTCCCAACGAAGCTCTCCTACATCAACTCAGCGCTGCATCAAGCCTTATCTTGCGCCATTGCCGGGAGATTAAGGACGTCTTCACTATGGGAGTCCTCCACTTCCTTTCTCTTTACTTTGTTTTTAGTTTGCTTAGTTTATTTTGCTTGGTTTTGTTTGCATCTTTTAAAAAAACCCAAAAAAATTAGTCTAGTTTGGTTTGCTTTCTTTATTCAAAAACACAAAAAAATTAGTTCCTGCTCTAGCTGCTGCTGCTGTTTTTGGCTTGCCCACCTCTGCCAAAATGAACTCTGCTGAGAACACCAAGTTGTGTGACTTCACTAGCACCAACAACAATAATTTCCTTAGCACTCCTATTGCTCCACCTGCTCCGGATGCTATCTTTTATGAAATTAAGCCTGCTTTGTTGAATCTTGTGATGAGAGAGCAATTTTATGGTGTTAGTTCTGATGATGTTGCTGCCCATCTCAATAACTGTGTTGAACTTTGTGAGATGCAAAAGTATAAGGATGTAGATGGATATATTATTAAGCTCAAGCTTTTTTCCTTTCTCCTTGAGAGGAAAAGCTAAAGAATGGTTGCTATCTTTGCCAAAAAATAGTATTGATTCTTGGACTAAGTGCAAAGATGCTTTTATTGGAAAATACTATCCTCCTGCTAAGATTATATCTATGAGAAGTTACATTATGAAATTTAAACAACTTGATAATGAACATGTTGCTCAAGTTGGGGAAAGAATGAAATCTTTGGTTAAGAATTGTCCCACTCATGGACTCACTACTTGGATGATTATCTAGACTTTTTATGCATTTTTGAACTTCTCCTCAAGAAACCTGTTGGATTCAGCTGCTGGAGGTACCTTTATGAGCATCACTTTTGGTGCTGCAACTAGACTCCTTGATAATATGATGGTTAACTACTCGGAATGGCACACTGAGAGAGATCCACATGGTAAGAAGGTAAATTCTGTCAAGGAAACTTCCTATTTGAGTGATAAGATTGATGTTATTATGGATATGCTTGTTAATGGGGAAGCTCCTATAGATCCTAATAGTGTTACCTTGGCCTCTCTGGTTGCTCAAGAAGACCAAGTTGACGTGAAATTCATTAGAAACAATAATTTTGGCAACAATACACTAGTACAAAACAGGACACTAGTCCCGGTTTGTAAGAGGCTTTAGTCCCGGATTGCAATCCGGGACTAACGTATCGGGACTAAAGGTTAGGCCTTTAGTTCCGGTTCTGTTACAAACCGGGACTAGATTGTCTCCACGTCGCCGCTCTGTGCACGCTGGGCTGGAGGATATTTAGTCCCGGTTCGTAACACGAACCGGGACTAAAGTTCTTCTTCATGACGTTTATAAGCGCTACATGGCGGGAGGTGGGGTTTTAGGGTTTTCTTTTTTTGTGTTTGATTATTTTTCATTTTGTGTTTTCATATACATATTATTCTACGCTACTACATGCTGTATACATTGATGCATATATAATATAATTTCACTCACGATAACATAAATATATATAAATATATACACAACCGAGACTAGAGCTCGTCTAATTGATTTACACCAAGATCATCATTACAACAGATATTGTCCTTTTGTGTCTATCCACGATTACACGAAGGTCTATCTACGTTGTACTCTCTTTTTGAGTTTATGACGTCCCTGAGCAAAAATCCCGACAACTCCTCTTGAATTGCTAGTATGCGTTCATGTGGTAGGAGCTTATCCCGCATCGCATCCAACTATATATAAAGAAGTAGATCATTATGAATGGAACTCAACAAAAACTATGGTATATAATAAATTGCAAATATATTGTTTACGTACTTGAAGAAAGTCTGTGCTCTGCTCCATACACACACGAATGAACTCACATACGTAATATCCACATAAATTAGTCCCCTGTAGTTGCATCGCACACTTTTCGATCGAGAATATAATTCAATCAGATAATAATCAAGCATGATAATTGTAATATCCACATAAATTAGTCCCCTAGCTCTCGTACTACTTACCGGGACCGTACGAAAAGTGAGTTCCTCACGCCATTCACCCTGAACCTCCTTCGTGAACCTTTTCCAAACCCTGTCCGGCAAAAAAGAAATGAATGAGTTATTAATTAGTTTACATCTCAGAGAATGAACGAAAGAGACAGATATAGTGATTGAAATTACTTTTGGAGGCAATCAATTATGCTGCGGTAGTCTTCCATCGACTTCTTTAACGAGTCCAAGATTTCAACTTTTGCACGGTCAACATCAATGTTTAGAAGAATCCAGTGGAAGCTGCGATCGTTTATATACACTTAACATCGAGTAAACAAAAATTGAATCTGTACAGGACAGTAAGACTCTTACCCATAGTTGTAAGGAAATAGTATTTGTGTCTTGTAATGTTGCTCCATTCAAAACATTAGCAAGTTATCCTTTGTTTCCTCGAGGTTATTTATTAGAGTATGTCCATTTACTCTGTTTGGGTCAACGGACCCAATGCTGTAGATTGACTTTCTTCTACATTCTTGAATCTTCATTTTGCATATATAATAGCATACAGAAAGAGCTATAGTGAGGATAACGACAGGAAATGAATTGAACGAGCTGAGTTAGTGACTTAATTACTTACAGACAATATATGTTGAGGAGGGACTTGTCGAGGGCATCTAGGTTAAATAACTGAAATAGTTCACAAAGTTCAATGGAGATCTCGTCTGGATGGAAGTACTCCTCTCCAACTTTACATAGGAGAAATTGTCTCCCTTCCTTTGTGACTTTCAAGTACCAGATATGCAACAGTCGCATATGTGTTGGCAGATCATCGAATACCTCATCGCTGACCAGAGGCTCCCCGTAGACAAATTTTCGTGCTATTGGTCCCTTGGCGACATTATCTCTGCTGGCTAGAAGTGCTTCGACCGGCACGTTACACTCCTTGGCTAATTTAATAGCTAATTCCATATCTATTCCACCTTATGTGGGCTGGGGTAACACCTTGAGCGGGGCAATGGATTGTTTTGCCTGTTTGCCGAGCTGGGCAACTTATTTTGATTTTCTCCCACTTGCAGTACTGCTTGATGACTTCTCTTTTAGTGTCTTCGTAAGACAGCGTGTATATTAATCTTTCCTATTTAACACATGTTAGGGTGGTTGGTCAAGGAATGCCTTGAAGTGCTTCTTGACTTTTGGATCAACTAGCACCTGTGGCTCGGGTTGTTTTGGTGCAAAATGGGCCTTCACTTTGGACCAAGAGATCACCGCGCTTTCCTCATTAGTCCGGTGATAAGCTAACTTGGGAGGAGACGGCGGTACTCTTGGTAGGGGATCTTGTCGTTTTCGGCGTCGGGTCTCCCTCGACGTAGCAGTGCTATTCTTCCGCTTTCTTCCCTTTGATTCAGTGGGCGGAGGCGGAGGCACCGGAGATGGAGATGCAGTCGCGCTGTGATCCCTCTCAGGAAGGGGTGGACTATTGTTTCTTGATGGAGACGGTGGACTCGGAGGTGATGGTGGCCTTGGAGGTGATGGATTGCTTCTCGGAGGAGAAGATTTCCTTGGCGCCCAGCCTAGAAACACGATGTGTTGTTTTTTCCAAAGAATGATCCCACCCTCCACTTCTCCAAGTGTTTTCTCCCCTTCGCCTGCAGGGATGTCAAGCTCAAGTGATCGACATGTCAGTTCAACTTCATCCACACCGACACGAGAATAGCCAGCTGGAATCTGACTTCCATGGTAGGTAGCTTCCGGTGGACAAGGTAAAGCAAAGCCGAGCGCCACCTTCATAGAAATGTTCTTCACTGTGACATGTAGCTCACAAGCTGTCCTTGCCTCGACTTCATCCACGAGGTAGCGAACCATCGTTGCATTATTGTCCATCAGCATTGGATTATTAGCTTGTACCTCCGTGGAAGCCACACTGCTTCTCCGCTGAGATGGGCCCACCGGACTGTCTAGCGCAGGATCTTGTTGTCGGGCCAGTACTCTAAGTTCATTAATCTGCTCCTGCTGCAGCTTGAACATGGCTTGAAATTCCTCGTTCCTTTTTTCAACCGCCTCCAACCGCGCTGCCTCCTCCGCCTTCTGTCGGTTCGTTTTTCTGGATCGGCTTCTATAAGTGTCGATGTCAGCGGGAAACCCTGTCTTCCATGGAACAGATGGGCCAAAGCCTCGTGTTCATCCGACTTTTTCAGGATTCCCGAGGGCATATGTCAGCTCATCGTTCTCTCTGTCAGGAATGAACTTTCCATCTTTTCTCAGTTGTATCACTTTAACAAATTCATCTTTGGGTTTAGTAATGGCCTCCTTTGTAACAATAATCTCCCCGGTTTCAGTGTCATACGACCCCCCATGCCCAAGAAGCCAATTTTTTGACCTCACGGGCCACTGATTTGTAGCTGGCGTGACCCCTTTTTTACGCATTTCTTCCTCGGTTTTTTCCCACTTCTGCGCGGCCGTCTTGTAACCACATGTCCCCATAGTATGGTGATATTTCTTTTTGGCCGCATTTAGCTTATTCTTTTCTTACTTGGCCGTAGCTGCTTCTGATTCCTTGTATTTCATAAATGGGGTCCAGTTATCCCGCTGCTTCTCTAGCGGGCTAGTGAATGGCGGAGTCAGCCCCTTCTTGGCAAAGTTGTTGTACAATCTTTTCTTCCAGTCCTTGAACTATCCGCCCATCTTCTTAAGGGCCCTCTTTCTGACTTGCAACCTCAACGCCTCAGTGAGTTCAGGAGTGTCCAATTCAGGCAGAGAGAAGTGTGCCATGAGTGAATTCCAAAGACCGTCTTTGGCTCTGTCATCGACAAAAGTTTCTCCAACTCGATCTCTTTTCTTTCATGGCTTATTCCACTTCTGAGTAGTGATCGGGATGGCATCCCTTACTATCGCTCTGCACTGGTATACAAATACACTTGCGGCCTCTTTCGGCTCCAAAGGTTCGCCGAACTCAGACACTAGATCAATGGTGAAACGCATACCGTCGGCCAACTTTTTGGTCGGGCCTCATTTCCTTGCAGAAGATTTGCCTGATGCGGAGGTCTAAGAGAAGAAACAGTCGTTAGTACATATATATATATATATGAATCAACTAATGCATCTACTAGCTCGTGTTCAGCAGAGGCTTTATATACCTCGTCGGTCTTTGCTATGGTGGTGTCTCCACCGTTAGTTCCACCGTCGTCTCCACCAAAGAATTCGTCATAGTCGTCTCTTCTGTCGGCTTCATCCAAGTTGAGGTATTGGGAGCCATCATCATCTCCATCATCGTCTGCTCCATCATAATTGTAACCTCCTGTACCCTCATCTATCATCTTGTACATGATGTGCTATTCGTTGTATCTACCGTCCATAACTTAACTAATACAGAAGAAAGATAAAACCATTTTGCTTAATGCGATAAAATAAAGGAAGCTAAAGTAATCCATCTTAAACAATGCGATAAAGAAAGATAAGTACCAGTTAAACAACAATACATCTCGAATAATCCAGCTAGTACAACAATAAAGTACCAATTAAATAACAATACAACCCTATTACACATCTAGCTAGCTCAGCGAAGACGTCGAGCCCCGGCTACTGAGCCGCGGGAGGTGTGCACCCAAAGTGTAGGAACCATCACTGGAGAATATCTCGGGTAAGGTGCCTAAAGAAGCTGCCAGGTATTGGCGTCCCGGACTCCTAAAATGTGCATGTAGCGCCGGACGTGCTCGTCCTCCTCCCTGACACGACGCTGTACCATCTCGTCGGGGGCCGGCTCCCTCTGCATCGCACCTGGACCACTCGGCCGCCACCATAGAAGATCCGGGTCGATGATGAAACCCGAATTCCTCACGAGACGACGTCCCCCGGATGGTAGGACCTCCAAGTGCCAGCCCGGCGGAGCCCAGCCCCGTGGATGCCCGGTGACACTGTCTAGTAGCGCTCTGGGGGTCACGCTGAGTGAACGAGGATGAGGAATCGGCATATTCCTAAACACTAAATTAAACCTATATACTTTAAACATGATGTAAATAAATAGTATCAACTAAAATAAACTATATTAAACACTAACTAAAATAAACTATATTAAACACTAACTAAAATCCTAAAATTCACTAACTAGGAAAAATTCACTAACTAAAATATCTAACAAAACAATTACACTAAAGTTACTAAATAAATTCACTAACTATATTACACTAACTAAATTACACTAATAAAACAAAATATATTAAACACTAACTAAAATATCTAAGAAACAATTACACTAAACTTACTAACTAATTAACCCTAAAATAACCCTAACTAATTAACCCTAAAGTACACTAACAAAATTATATACACTAACTAATTAACACTAACAAAATTAACACTAAAAAAATTAACACGTACTACTAAATTAAACTAGAGCTTACCTGCTGGAAAGGCGGTTCAGTGGTAGTGGATTTGGTGCGGCGCGGTGGGCTCGGTGACAGCTGGCTGGCGATCGTCGTCAGCGTCTTTGAGGGAAGGCGGTGCGCGGAGCGGACGCCGGGCGCTGGTCGACACGGGCTGGTGGCACTCGGCCGAGCGGTGGCTGAAGGCACGAGAAGGGGCGGCGCGAGGAGGGGCGCGGGCGTGGGACGGTGGTTGGCGGCGCGGGCGAGGAGGAAGACGGGGGTCGATTCAGGTGCTCGGCACTAACCAGGACACACAGAGTGGGTATTACCCATTTTAGCCTCGGTTTGTGCTAACGGGCAGCTAGGGGTTTTGGCGAAGCGCCAAGTTTCATGATCCACCCCTTTAGCCCCGGTTTGTAGTTCAAACCGGGGCTAAAGGTCCTTTTTTAAAAGCTCTTGCAAAACCTTTTTAATAACCTTTTTAAAATTAATTATTATATGCATGTTTAAAACCTTTTTAGAAACAAAAAACCTTTTTAAAAACCTTTTTTAAAAACCTTTTTTAAAACCATTTTAAAAACCTTTTTTAAAAACCTTCTTTAAAAATCTTTTTTAAAACCTTTTTTTTAAAAAAATTTCAAAACCTTTTTTAAAACCTTTTTTAAAACATTTTTTAAAACCTTTTTGAATTTTTTATGTCCGTTTTGAATTTTTTGCCGCTTCGAACTTAGTTCAAACCGGACCCACTTCCTGCTGATTCGGCAGACATTTGACTTTTTCACCCGGAAAGGACAGAAAGGTTTGAGATCCCCCGGTTGGGATATAGTTCATGTAACATGGTCTACTATTTTATAAAAATGGGATGGTAGCATTCTGTAATTGCATTTTGGTGGCTGCTTCACAAAATGACCCGTCTTTTTGCGCTCGGAAATGAAAAATTTCTCCGAGCGACGAAAAGGAAAAATTTCTCCTGCAACATTGTTCTACATCCCAATATACACATGCATGCACAATATGGACACCATATCACAAACTATGCCGCGATTCAACACATAACATCCGTCTCTTGGATCGAAAGCCATAAAACCTCGAACATGATAGGTCATTTTGTGAAGGTTTTTTGGAGATATAATCAGTATACCAAGTTTGATATTTTTTCTTGCAACTATATCACATAATAACACACCACGCGAAGGATTTACATTGTTCGGACCTTTTTTGAATTTTTTATGCCCGTTTTGAATTTTTTGCCGTTTCGAACTTAGGTCAAAACGGCGTGCGTGAAGATAGGGATGAGAATGTTAGAACTTGTATTGGATCTCTGAAAAAATGACATATTGTGAGTCTAAAAATGATTTTTTCAAAAAATCACGGACGTTAGATCATGTACCTGTAGTTCAAACCGGACCCACTTCCTACCGATTCGGCAGACATTTGTCTTTTTCACCCGGGAAGGACATAAAGGTTTGAGATACCCCGGTTGGGATATAGTTCACATAACGTGGTATACTATATTAGAAAAATTTGATGGTAGCATTCTGTAACTGCATTTTGGTGGCTTCTTCACAAAACGACCCGTCTTTTTGCGCTCGGAAATGGAAAATGGCTTTTCCGAGCTACGAAAAGGAAAACTTTCTGCTACAACATTGTTCTACATCCCAATATACACATGCATGCACAATATGGGCACCGTATCACAAACTATGTCGCGATTCAACACATAACATCCGTCTCTTGGACCGAAAGCCATGAAACCTCGAACATGATAGGTCATTTTGTGAAGGTTTTTTGAGACATAATCAGTATACCAAGTTTGATATTTTTCCTTGCAACTATGTCACATAATATCACACCACGCGAAGGATTTACATTGTTCGGACCTTTTTTGAATTTTGTATGCTCGTTTTGAATTTTTTGCCGTTTCGAACTTAGGTCAAAACGGCGTGCGTGAAGATAGGGGATGAGAATGTTAGAACTTGCATTGGATCTCTGAAAAACGACATATTGTGAGTCTAAAAATGATTTTTTCAAAAAATCACGGACGTTAGATCATGTACCTGGAGTTCAAACCAGACCCACTTCCTACCGATTCGGCAGACATTTGTCTTTTTCACCCGAGAAGGACAGAAAGGTTTGAGATCCCCTGGTTGGGATATAGTTCACGTAACATGGTCTACTATTTTAGAAAAATGGGATGGTAGCATTCTGTAACTGCATTTTGGTGGCTGCTTCACAAAACGACCCGTCTTTTTGCGCTCGGAAAATGGAAAATGGCTTTTTCGAGCGATGAAAAGGAAAACTTCCTCCTGCAACATTGTTCTACATCCCAATATACACATGCATGTACAATATGGGCACCGTATCACAAACTATGCCGCGATTCAACACATAACATCCGTCTCTTGGACCAAAAGCCATGAAACCTCGAATATGATAGGTCATTTTGTGAAGGTTTTTTGGAGACATAATCAGTATACAAAGTTTGATATTTTTCCTTACAACTATGTCACATGATATCACACCACGCGAAGGATTTACATTGTTCGGACCTTTTTTGAATTTTTTATGCCTGTTTTGAATTTTTTGCCATTTCGAACTTAGGTCAAAACGGCGTGCGTGAAGATAGGGGATGAGAATGTTAGAACTTGCATTGGATCTCTGAAAAAACGACATATTGTGAGTCTAAAAATGATTTTTTTTAAAAATCACGGACGTTAGATCATGTACCTGTAGTTCAAACCGGACCCACTTCCTACCGATTCGGCAAACATTTGTCTTTTTCACCTGGGAAGTACAGAAAGGTTTAAGATCCCCCGGTTGGGATATAGTTCACGTAACATGGTCTACTATTTTAGAAAAATGGGATGGTAGCATTCTGTAACTGCATTTTGGTGGCTGCTTCACAAAACGACCCGTCTTTTGCGCTCGGAAAATGGAAAATGGCTTTTTCGAGCGACGAAAAGGAAAACATCCTCCTGCAACATTGTTCTACATCCCAATATACACATGCATGCACAATATGGGCACCGTATCACAAACTATGTTTCGATTCAACACATAACATCCGTCTCTTGGACCGAAAGCCATGAAACCTCGAACATGATAGGTCATTTTGTGAAGGTTTTTGGAGACATAATCAGTTTACCAAGATTGATATTTTTCCTTGCAACTATGTCACATAATATCAAACCACGCGAAGGATTTACATTGTTCGGACCTTTTTTGAATTTTTTATGCTCATTTTGAATTTTTTGCCGTTTCGAACTTAGATCAAAACGGCGTGCGTGAAGATAGGGGATGAGAATGTTAGAACTTGCATTGGATCTCTGAAAAACGACATATTGTGAGTATAAAAATGATTTTTTCAAAAAATTACGGACGTTAGATCATGTACCTGGAGTTCAAACCGGACCCACTTCCTACCGATTCGGCAGACATTTTTTTTTTCATCCGGGAAGGACAGAAAGGTTTGAGATCCCCTGGTTGGGATATAGTTCACGTAACGTGGTCTACTATTTTAGAAAAAGGGGATGATAGCATTCTGTAACTGCATTTTGGTGGCTGCTTCACAAAACGATCCGTCTTTTTGCGCTCGGAAAATGGAAAATGGCTTTTTCGAGCGACGAAAAGAAAAACTTCCTCCTGCAACATTGTTCTACATCCCAATATACACATGCATGCACAATATGGGCACCGTATCACAAACTATGTCGCGATTCAACACATAACATCTGTCTCTTGGACCGAAAGTCATGAAACCTCGAACATGATAGGTCATTTTGTGAAGGTTTTTTGGATACATAATCAGTATACCAAGTTTGATATTTTTCCTTGCAACTATGTCACATAATATCACACCACGCGAAGGATTTACATTGTTCGGACCTTTTTTGAATTTTTTATGCCTGTTTTGAATTTTTTGCCGTTTCGAAGTTAGGTCAAAACAGCGTGCGTGAAGATAGGGGATGAGAATGTTAGAACTTGCATTGGATCTCTGAAAAAACGACATATTGTGAGTCTAAAAATTATTTTTTCAAAAAATCACGGATGTTAGATCATGTACCTGTAGTTCAAACCGGACCCACTTCCTACCGATTCGGCAGACATTTGTCTTTTTCACCCGGGAAAGACAGAAAGGTTTGAGATCCCCTGGTTGGGATATAGTTCACATAACGTGGTCTACTATTTTAGAAAAATGGGATGGTAGCATTCTGTAACTGCATTTTGGTGGCTGCTTCACAAAACGACCCGTCTTTTTGCGCTCGGAAAATGGAAAATGGCTTTTCCGAGCGACGAAAAGGAAAACTTCCTCCTGCAACATTGTTCTACATCCCAATATATACATGCATGCACAATATGGGCACCGTATCACAAACTATGCCGCGATTCAACACATAACATCCGTCTCTTGGACCGAAAGCCATGAAACCTCGAACATGATAGGTCATTTTGTGAAGGTTTTTTGGAGACATAATCAGTATACCAAGTTTGATATTTTTCCTTGCAACTATGTCACATAATATCACACCACGCGAAGGATTTACATTGTTCAGACCTTTTTTGAATTTTTATGTCCGTTTTGAATTTTTTGCCGTTTCAAACTTAGGTCAAAACGGCGTGCGTGAAGATAGGGGATGAGAATGTTAGAACTTGCATTGGATATCTGAAAAAACGACATATTGTGAGTCTAAAAATGATTTTTTCAAAAAATCACGGACGTTAGATCATGTACATGTAGTTCAAACCGGACCCACTTTCTCCCGATTCGGCAGACATTTGTCTTTTTCACCCGGGAAGGACAGAAAGGTTTGAGATCCCCCGGTTGGGATATAGTTCACATAATGTGGTATACTATTTTAGAAAAATGGGATGGTAGCATTCTGTAACTGCATTTTGGTGGCTGCTTCACAAAACGACCCGTCTTTTTGCGCTCGGAAAATGGAAAATAGCTTTTCCGAGCGACGAAAAGGAAAACGTCCTCCTGCAACATTGTTATACATCCCAATATACACATGCATGCACAATATGGGCACTGTATCACAAATTATGCCGTGATTCAACACATAACATCCGTCTCTTGGACCGAAAGCCATGAAACCGGAACTAAAGATATTTCCCGCCATATCCCACCGCTTCCCGCCGTTTCCCTCTAAACGGTGCTTTTATACCCGGTTGTAGCCACTAACCGGGACTAAAGATATTTCCCGCCATATCCCACCGCTTCCCGCCATGTTTTCCCGCCCTTTCCCTCTGAACGGTGCTTTTAGTCCCGGTTGTAGCCACTAACCGGGACTAAAGATATTTCCCGCCATATCCCACCGTTTCCTGCCATGTTTTCCAGCACTTTCCATCTATATATAGGCTGACCACGCCATGGGTATCCATACATCCGCACCTTCCTCTCTCACAACTATGGACAGTGCCTACTAGGCCATTATGACCCTCGAGGAGACCCAGGCGTTCTGGGACTCCAACTACCCTTGCTTGGCAGTTACCGCCGGCCCGATGCTGAATCTTTGGCCGAGGGGTTCCTGTCCCTCCTGTGCCTCAAGGCTCCACCAGACAGGCGGCCATCACGAACCACTTCTACCACGAGCTCACGCCGGAGAAGCGGATGGATCCCCAGTGGGATCCCGACAACTATCACTCCTGGAATGCCTTCTTTGCTAACCGACGGGAAAGGTAGCTCGCCAGGTACGAGGGTGATGGCCCGCCCCCGATGAACCACAATGAAGCCGGTCGGCATCTATGGTGGGCGAACCGTACTATCATCGGCGTGATGCGCTACATCACCGGGGGAGACCATCCTCGCCTGCGGTGCCCACAAGTCTACCCGCCACAGAGCCACAAGAAGGCCCCTCCCCCGCCCGGCGGTAGCGGCATCGTCTTCCAGGAGACTCCTCCCCCGCCTGCCGTGAATCCTAGGACGGAGTGGCAGGTGCCCCCGGTATATGCCTGTAACATCCCAAAAATATCAAACTTAGATCATTAAAACAATAATCATCAAGTTTAGGGTTAACAAAAACTTTTCTAAATGAATTCATGAATGCATGTATATGTGTATGCATGAATTTTGAATTTCTTTAAAAACCACCTTGTTTGTGTGAACCATTGCTTGAAAAATGTTTCTTAGGTGAAAATAACATCATCTAAAACATTCCCCACACTTTTCCTAAAGACAAGTAAATCAAAACAAATATATTACGTGAATGGTCATTTTGGCCAATTTAACTCACATGCCTACTTTGGCTGTCTCAAACTTTCAAAACCTAACAGAAACTTTTCTGGATCTTTGCACCCCTTGAATGTACTCATAACAGAGTATCAAGGCCCACTTTGTGATCATCCAGAAACTTTCAAATGCATAGTTTAAATGACAATTCAAAATTGCATCTTCTTCATATGGGAAGATCCCACTTTTTCAAAACCCACTCAAACAAGCTCAACTTTCAAAACCCAACACTAGCACCCCTGTGAGCTTGCCATTGCCATTAATGGTGAACAGCCGAGCACCCCCATGTCACCCCATTGTGGACAGCAAGCTAGGAGCAGCAGCAAGCCTAGCCAGCATGTCTGGGAGGCAGCCCACCATCCACCGCCCCTCACTATCCCAGCCGCGAGCGTTGCCAAGCCCTGGACCACGCGCACGAGACACGCCCAGACCATGCCGAGCGTGCGCCAGAGCGCCACCCGCGACCAGCGTCCACAGACCACGCGCCGCCCTTACCGCGCGCACACACGATCACCACCGACCCAGGACACCGCCAGACACCCCCGTTTGCCGCCCCGTGCCATACAGCCACCGCCCGCCGTCGAAGACGCCGCCTCTGCCGCGCAGAGCGCCGCCCGTTCCAGACCAAACCACACCGCCCCATGCCTCGCAATCATGTCATTGAGCATCGCCAGGAGACACAACACCGTCCCCTACCCTTGCCCATGCCATTAGCTGCCTGTAACGTCGCCCCCGACGAGCTCACCTTGCGCCTCGACGGTCCCCTCGCTCGACTATAAATAGAGGCCACCCCCGCACGATTTCTTCACACCATCTCACTCTCCTCTCCCCACTGACCGTGCCACACCATTCTCAGAGCAAGGCGAGCACCACCTCGCCGGAATTTCACCGGAGCCCGCCGCCTCTGGAGAAGAAGGGAGCCAGCGATTGGAGCCGCCCCAGGAGAAGCCACCGGTACCAGGAGGATCACCGTCATCGACTTCGTCGTTCGCCCGCCTCGCCGACCCTCGCCCGTACCCCGGTGAGCCCCCAGCACCCCCCACTGGCCGCGCTAGGTTTCGTTCTCGCCGGAGCTGTCTCGCGTCGACGATGACCCTCAGCCATTGGATTAGAACTAGATCGGACGATCCGCGTTGCCCCATACCGCTTCGCCCAGCCCCGTGTCACTGACGAGTAGGGACACCCACTTACGCAGCCTGCGGGAGCACTGTGCTTAGCAGGCCGGCCAGTTAGAAGTTCCTGCGCAGCCCAACAATTCAAATTAAACCTTTTTCTTTTTAAATTCAAACACACTTCTGTACCCAACTTCAAAAATCAACCCAGATCGATTCAGTGCACCAAATTGGGGGAAACCAATTTTGTTGGAAAGGTCTGTGAATGCTTAATCCAAGCCCATTGGATTCAAGTCATTTGGATCGGTAGATCACCCATAGTAAAAATAACAAGGCAGAAGCTTTTCTGCATTCAAACATTTTTCAAATTTAAACCATAAAAGCTTTTGAGTTGATTCCAACTCTCAAAAATCACATTTAACCATACCTTTCAGAATATATAAAAATATATAGGTTTACTTGCAGAAATAATGTTCAAGTAATAAAAGAATGCTTCATAAGCATTTCTAGCCACTTTAATTAATTGAAATAAAAGGGTAAAACCTTATTAAATTGTGACACTACTCTAAATCACATTCCCATGGACTACAATATGTGGTGATGACATGTGTCAAAATGATCCCATGTTTAGTTTGGAGAATATTAAATCTTAAGTAGTTTTTCAATGAGTAGAAATTACTTTTCTAAAAATAAGAAGTTTTAAACCAAGCCTTAACCTTGTAATGTTAGAGATGATGCTAGATCATCTATAGGACCCTTGTGTGTGATGATTGCAAGTAGTTAAGTATTGTTTGGTGATTGTGTACCTCGTATTTATTCATAGACGCTAGTACCGACCAAGGATACTACGAGGAGGAAGGAGGATACTACGAAGAGGAAGCCGAGGATAACTTCAACCACTGCTCTGCACAAGGCAAGCCTAATATTACTAGTGAATGTGCAAGCTAGTAACTATGCAAGCTTATATTGACACTGATGCAAGCTGATACTATACCAATGCAAGCTAACACTTGCAAGATACCCTATTGTTGCCACCAACCCATACTTGTGATATGAATACTATATGCCTTAAGCATATGTGATCATACCTACTTGCTAAACCAATCCTAGTTTTATGGCAAGCTTCTTACTTTATTTCTTTATCAAAGCTTACTTAGAGCCCACCTAAGAGTTTGGTAGATATTAGACAGTTGTGCTCAAGTTTGCCTAAAGAGCATAAAATTTGGCCTAAGCTAGAAACCTTGATCTCAGTCTAAGATATAATGTTGGACTTAGTGAAACTCCACTAGTTACCACCCCTCATTAGTACCACCTCCAACTGTAGATGCTAGTGCTAAGCATAAAACTTGATCAACTTTAGATGGGAATACTTGGTGGAAAAATGGTTATGAAAACCTTGGAATGATGGATCATTCTATTGAAATGTTTTGGACATGTGTTTCCAACACTTAATGATTTTGGTGATGAAAATGTTGAGGCATGAGCCTTAGCCCTTTATAAAACTGATGGTTGTCTGGATGCGATACCATTCCAATTTTATTGTACAACCATAATACCCGAATACTGGGTAGGGCTTGACTGGAAACTTATATACCTTAGTATTAGTTCCCTCACGGCCAAGGTGTGAGCTGAGGCTACCTTGTGAAGATTGTCCACCTGTGCAGTACCCAAGATGACAGTTAGTCATGGTTGGGAGGCCAAACTCACAGGAGAGGTTCTTATACTAGGGCGTGTAATCGAAAGGTTAGGATTGATTATCCGCATACTGAGTATGGTGAATTCAGGATTTGTTCCTGACGGATGTATCGAATGTTGTGGTGAAAGTGTACAATCTCTGCAGAGTGTCAAACTATTGAATAGCAGCGTCATGATTATGGACAGTTGGAGTGGCCATACTGTTCCCCCGTCAGACTTTTAAAATGACTTATGAAATGAATTGCGACTTTGACTTGACCACAACAGAGTTGTGACCTAGATTACAAGATCCCACTTAGGAGTTATAAAACTGTGACTAGCTTCGGAACTTTTTAGAGATAAACCTAGCTTTTTGCAAAACAACCCTAGAGCCTAGTGTCCTATTATCCAAAAACCCCTTACTTGTTAGTATTAGTTTGCGAGTACTTAAAGAGTACTCATGGCTTTGTCCCTGGCTATTCCCATGGCCAGACTATGAAGAGGAGTACCTAGAAGATGGACCCCAGGAAGGTTACGACAACTAGGATCATCTCCCATCGTCAGCATTGCCTGTGACCCCGAAGATGGAGCTTCGCCTACGCTACCGTTATTACTACGTATTCCGCTGCTTGATGTTGTATTAAGAACTGGATCATGAGATCCCTTTTTGTGTAAGACTTATGTATTGTTGTAACGGATGAAGTACTATGGTATCCAATTCTGTTATGTCTCGCAAAAATGGTAATCCTGGGATTGCGATGTATGGCATAACAGGCATCTAGGATTGGAAAATCCGGGTGTTGACAAGTTGGTATCAGAGCCAGGTTGACCATAGGAGACCCTAGTTAGGTTGGACGTTGAACCAAAAACTTAGTTTCAAAAACCAAAGAAAACAAATATTTACAAAAACCTATTCTCATTCTTATCTCTTTAATTCTTTCATAAAACCTCATGTTCCTCAAAAACTCTTGCAAAATAGATAAAATTTTGACACACTTGATCACTCTGCTAATCTACTCATCCTCTATTTTTATAGATGGACGTGAAGTACAGCAAGTTTTATCAACTCAGAAATGGGGGAGACCTTATCTTTGAGAGGGATCTGGATCAGCTTTCGGAACTTCGGGCGTCCACTTTTGAGTTCTTCGGAGCTCAGCTCAATGATCAAGGAGATGATCTGTAGTGGCTAATTGTTGCAAGTCTCCGAGGAAAGATTGAACCTCCCACAGCGGAGGGAATTCAGTTTACCTTGAGGGAAAACAACTGGCTCGATGGACTTGCCAGAGCAATGCAGGAAGCTCTTTCCTGTCTGTGTGGGCAGAGCATCAATCAGATCAAGGGTACTCGCTTTGAGTTTTTCCCAAGACGTGATGCAAATGGACAACCACTGGAAGCCCCATACCACCCCGAGCTGAAGACTTAATTGGACCACCTTAGCTTCATGATGTATGACCGTCAGCAGGAGTTGGACAACTGCCGTGACTATTGCAACCACAAGTCTGCCATCATCAAGACGAAGGATCAGACCATCGCCATGCTCGCAAAGGATCGCAAGTCTCGCCGCCGTCAGCTCGATAAGAAGGAGCGCATTATTGCCCGTCTTCGCCATCGCATCTCATCTCTGGAAGAGACCATCCACGAGAGGGACATGCAGTTGGAGGAAAGGGAGAATACCGGAGAAGATCTTCGTGGAGACCCTTACTCCTATCTCAGCGATGACGATGATTTTCTGGAGGATCAGGCCATGGACTTCTTCACCGATGAGGATGATTTCGCCTTCATCGATGATCCTGAAGATGATGAAGCCACAGACTCCGAGGATTAGTAGCACTGAGCACTAGCGTAGTGAGTAGTAGTCGGTCCCACTGTATCGTAGATTCCAGAATGGTTCTTAAAACCATCTATTTTTCCTTGTTGTGGTGTGTGTTGTACTGTGTGCTATGAGTGAATGAATGAAAAATCCAGTTGCTAGAAAACTTGATTCAAACTCCAAAAACTTTTCAAAAACCCAAAACCTTAGCAATTTCCCTCTTTTCTCATGATCTACCTAAATCTTTAGATGCCACGTGGAGGAAGTGGTTTAGCCCCGGACCCGATGTTGCAGATCCTGCAAATGTTGACTTCTGACCGCGAAGCTGAAAGAGCGGAACGTCAAGCCAACCTAGCCACTCTGCAACAGATAGCCTAGCTAGCCCACAACAACCAAGGCCATGGAAATCAGGACAACCACGGATCTAAGCTCAAGAATTTCCAGAATACCAACCCACCCGTTTTCACCAAGTCGGAAGAACCCCTAGACGCCGATGATTGGCTGCAAACCATGGAAAATAACTTAGAAGTAGCCGGAGTGGAAGCCAACGAGAAAGTCTTGTTCGCCACCCATTATCTAGCCGGAGATGCCAGGGCATGGTGGAACAGTGTTCGTGCAATGACCGGAGGCCAGATGATGACCTGGGAGGAATTCAAGGTCAAGTTTAGCAGAACCCAGGTGCCACCAGGTTTAATCAAGAGAATGAGAGACGAGTTCAGAGAGTTGAAGCAAGGAAGGATGACTGTAGTGGAATACCGTGACAATTTTTTGTCATTATCTAGGTATGCCCCGGACGAGATAGACACCGAAGCCAAGAAGAAAGAAAGATTCCTGAATGGTCTGCATGACGAGATGCAGACGGTGTTAGTCAATATCCCCTTTGTTGATATTGAAGCCCTTGTCGACTCTGCTATCCAAATGGAAGGAAAGATCAACCAAGCCAATGAGAACCGCAAGCGCTGCATGATGCTTCAACCAGGAACCCATCAAACCCCAAAGTATCGCCCCAACCCATCTCTAGGATTTGCCCCAAGAACCAACAGACCCCCTATGACCCGTCCGACCTATCCCAACCGTGGAAACCCTAGACCCGGAGGAAATCACAACAACCCCGGCAACTCTAGCAATTTCACCCGTGCCCCACGCAAGTTCAACACCAACAATACTACCACCAACCCCAACACTGCCCCAAGGACTAGAAGCAATGTTGTGCCTATCGCAGCCAAGGACAAGTCACAAGTGACCTGTTATGACTGTGGAAATAAAGGCCACTATTCCAATGAGTGCCCCAACAAGAAGAATGCCACAACCCCCAACGCCAATGTCCCAGCTCAGCAGCAGCGTCGTGTCCAGCCAGGGAGAAGATTTGCCCTAGGGAATTCACTCAACCGCAATGGCGGTCTTTTTCTCATGCATGCTGAAGAAGCTCAGGAAGCGCCATACATCGTGCTGGGTATGTTTTATGTTAATTCAGTACTTGCAAGAGTGTTGTTTGATTCTGGTGCATCGCATTCATTTGTCACCAAAGAATTTGCCTGCACTAGTAAAATTCAACCAACCAAATTGAAGCATGTGATGATTGTGCAAATTCCCGGATCAACCACCAAGGCTAGGCAAATTTGCAAAGCCGTCCCTATCCAAATCCATGGCATAGATTTTTATGCTAATCTAATAGTACTCGGAACTAAAGGTTTGGAAGTAGTACTAGGAATGGATTGGATGTCCAAGCATAAAGGATTGATTGACTGTGCCAAGAAAGCCATTACCATGACCAGTACCACCGGAATATCAGTCGAGCATATATCTGAAACCTTACCTCGCCAATTCAAGTGTAACAAGAATCTAGCCCAACCTACCATTGACCAAGTTCAGATAGTCTGCGAATACCCCGATGTATTTCTAGATGTTTTGCCCGGTATGCCCCCAGATCGGGATATCAAGTTTATCATCGAACTAATCCCCGGAACAGGACCCATAGCCCAGAGACCCTATAGTATGAACCCGTCAGAACTAGAAGAACTGAAGAAGCAACTGGATTCCATGTTGGAAATCGGATTGATTCAACCAAGTGCGTCCCCATGGAGATCACCTATCTTGTTTGTGGACAAGAAGGATGGAGGTAACCGTTTGTGTACGGATTATCGAAAGTTGAATGATGTCACCATCAAGAACAAGTACCCCTTGCCTAAGATAGAAGATTTGTTTGATCAGTTGACCGGTGCCCAGGTGTTTTCTAAGATTGATCTTAGAACCGGCTATCATCAACTCAAAATTCGTGCAGAGGATATCCCAAAGACTGCTTTCACCACCAGATATGGATTGTATGAGTACACAGTCATGTCTTTTGGATTAACCAATGCCCCCGCTTATTTCATGAATCTCATGAATAAGATTTTTATGGACTTCCTGGATAAGTTTGTCGTTGTTTTCATCGATGACATTCTGATTTATTCCAAATCGGAAGAAGAACATGAGCTACACCTAAGGACCATTCTTGGAACCCTTAGAGAGCATCAGTTGTATGCAAAGTTTAGCAAATGTGAATTCTGGTTACAGGAAGTAGGATTCCTCGGTCATATTGTATCAGCCGGAGGAATTGCCGTGGACCCTGCCAAAGTGAAAGATGTAGAAGATTGGCAAGCCCCAACCACTCAAACCCAAGTTCGTGCTTTTCTCGGATTGGCGGGATATTACCGCAAATTCGTAGAAGGATTCTCGAGTATAGCCCAACCCATGACCCAATTACTGAAGAAGGACAAGAAGTTTGAATGGACCGACAAATGTGAAGCGAGTTTTCAAGAACTCAAGAGGAGATTGATTTCAGCCCCAATCTTGATCATGCCGGATATCACGAAGCCCTTCGATGTGTATTGTGACGCATCCAAGATTGGTCTCGGATGTGTGCTAATGCAAGAAGGCAAAGTTATATCTTATCTATCGCGACAATTGAAGCAACCTGAACAAAATTACCCAACACATGACCTCGAACTCGCAGCCGTAGTTCTAGCCCTAAAGACATGGAGACATTACCTGATGGGAAACCGTTGTGAGATTTATTCGGATCACAAGAGCCTAAAGTATATATTCACTCAGAAGGAGCTGAATACGAGGCAGAGAAGATGGATTGAGCTAATCAAGGATTACGACCTGGACATTCACTATCACCCTGGAAAAGCCAATGTGGTAGACGATGCCCTTAGCAGATTGCCGTGCCGCTTGAACTACATGATTTTAAAGGAGCAACCAAGTTTGCACAAAGCGATGGAAGATTTTCGAATGGAATTAGTAAGTGAAGGATTTTTGGCTAGCATCGAACTTCAGCCCACTTTGATCAGTCAGATTAAAGAGGCGCAGAAGGAAAATGCCGATGTCAGCGGAATCAAGCGTCGTGTCGTCTGAGCAAAGTACCCGGATTCACCGAGGATGAAGAAGGAGTTTTGTGGTACAAAGGACGCCTTTGTGTACCAGCAGATTCGGAGTTGAAAGAAGTTATCTTGAAGGAGGCTCATGATACTCTTTATTCTATCCATCCCGGAGGAACTAAGATGTATCAAGATTTGAAAGAGCAATTTTGGTGGCATAAGATGAAGAGAGAAATCGGAAGCTATATCGCCAAGTGTTACATATGTCAGCGAGTCAAGGCAGGACATCAAAGACCCGCTGGATTGTTGCAGCCTTTGCAGATTCCGGAATGGAAATGGGATTCTGTAGGAATGGACTTTATCACTGGACTACCTACTTCTAGTAGGGGAAATGACTCTATTTGGGCATAGTGGACAGATTGTCCAAAGTCGCCCATTTCTTGCCCGTCAAAACCACCTATCAGAGTTCGAAGCTAGAAGAGTTATACATCGCTAGGATCGTTAGTTTGCACGGAGTCCCCAAGAACATAGTCTCGGATCGAGGAACTCAGTTTACCTCGAGATTCTGGAAGAAAGTCCAAGAAGGTTTAGGAACCCGCCTAGATTTCAGTACCGCGTATCACCCTCAGACCGATGGACAAACGGAGCGAGTAAACCAAATACTAGAAGATATGCTTAGAGCATGTGTGTTAGAATATGGATCCAAATGGGAAGACTGTCTGCCGTTTGCAGAATTTTCATACAACAATAGTTACCAAGCCAGTTTGCAAATGGCCCCATTTGAATTTATGTATGGAAGAAAGTGCCGCACCCCTTTGAACTGGTCGGAAGTAGGAGAGAGTCAGATTTTCGGACCCGACATCCTACGAGAAGCAGAAGAGAAGGTTCACAAGATTCGTGAACACCTCAAGACAGCCCAATCCCGACAAAAGAGTTACGCCGACAAGAGACGTCGAGACCTCGCCTTCAACATCGGAGATTTTGTTTATCTGAAAGTGTCGCCATTGAAGGGAATGCAACGTTTCCAACTCAAAGGAAAGTTAGCCCCCAGATATATCGGACCTTTAAAAATTTTGAACCATCGAGGAGAAGTATCGTATCAATTGGAGCTACCTGAAGAGATGTCAGCTGTGCACAATGTGTTCCATATCTCGTTACTTCGCAAGTGTCTCGAAGTCCCCGAGAAGACCGAAGTGTTCAAGAATATCGATCACAGGACCATAGAGATCAACGATGACCAAACCTATCCCGAAGTACCCATCTATATATTGGAAGAAGCCTTTCGAACTACCAGAACCCGAAGCATCAAGTTTCTCAAGATTCAGTGGAGCAACCACACAGAAGAGGAGGCTACCTGGGAACGCGAAGATCACATCAGAACGGAGTTTCCAAATCTCTTCAAATCCTAGGTAATCTTTCGTCCTTTTCAAATCTCGGGACGAGATTTTGTTTAAGGGGGGAAGGTTTGTAACATCCCAAAAATATCAAACTTTGATCATTAAAACAATAATTATCAAGTTTAGGGTTAACAAAAACTTTTCTAAATGAATTCATGAATGCATGTATATGTGTATGCATGAATTTTGAATTTCATTAAAAACCACCTTGTTTGTGTGAACCATTGCTTGAAAAATGTTTCTTAGGTGAAAATAACATCATCTAAAACATTCCCCACACTTTTCCTAAAGACAAGTAAATCAAAACAAATATATTAAGTGAATGGTCATTTTGGCCAATTTAACTCACATGCCTACTTTGGCTGTCTCAAACTTTCAAAACCTAACAGAAACTTTTCTGGATCTTTGCACCCCTTGAATGTACTCATAACAGAGTATCAAGGCACACTTTGTGATCATCCAGAAACTTTCAAATGCATAGTTTAAATGACAATTCAAAATTGAAACTTCTTCATATGGGAAGATCCCACTTTTTCAAAACCCACTCAAACAAGCTCAACTTTCAAAACCCAAGCATCTGCAGACTCACCAGAACCAATCTAGCAAACTCACCAAAATTCATTTCAAAATTCAAAACTTGAGTTCATGCGGCCATTTCATCAAACAGGTTGCAGACACAAATCAAACAAAACCACAAACACTATAGTGTGCAGTGTTTTGAGCCTAACTTGTTCCCTAGTTAGCTCACACACAAACCAGTAGATCATCTTGAAAGATTAGCCCAACACTAGCACCCCTGTCAGCTTGCCATTTCCATTAATGGTGAACAGCCGAGCACCCCCATGTCACCCGATTGTGGACAGCAAGCTAGGAGCAGCAGCAAGCCTAGCCAGCATGTCTCGGAGGCAGCCCACCGTCCACCGCCACTCACTGTCCCAGCCTCGAGCGTTGCCAAGCCATGGACCACGCGCACGAGACACGCCCAGACCATGCCGAGCGTGCGCCAGAGCGCCACCCGCGACCAGCGTCCACAGACCGCGCGCCGCCCTCACCGCGCGCACACACGATCACCACCGACCCAGGACACCGCCAGACACCCCCGTTTGCCGCCCCGTGCCATACAGCCACCGCCCGCCGTCGAAGACGCCGCCTCTGCCAGCCTTGAGCGCGCCCGTTCCAGACCAAACCACACCGCCCCATGCCTCGCAATCATGTCATTGAGCATCGCCAGGAGACACAACACCGTCCCCTACCCTTTCCCATGCCATTAGCTGCCTGTAACGTCGCCCCTGACGAGCTCACCTTGCGCCCCGACGGTCCCCTCGCTCGAGTATAAATAGAGGCCACCCCCGCACGATTTCTTCACACCATCTCACTCTCCTCTCCCCACTGACCGTGCCACACCATTCTCAGAGCAAGGCGAGCACCACCTCGCCGGAATTTCACCGGAGCCCGCCGCCTCTGGAGAAGAAGGGAGCCAGCGATTGGAGCCGCCCCAGGAGAAGCCACCTGTACCAGGAGGATCACCGTCATCGACTTCGTCGTTCGCCCGCCTCGCCGACCCTCGCCCGTACCCCGGTGAGCCCCCAGCACCCCCCACTGGCCGCGCTAGGTTTCGTTCTCGCCGGAGCTGTCTCGCGTCGACGATGACCCTCAGCCATTGGATTAGAACTAGATCGGACGATCCGCGTTGCCCCATACCGCTTCGCCCAGCCCCGTGTCACTGACGAGTAGGGACACCAACTTACGCAGCCCGCGGGAGCACTGTGCTTAGCAGGCCGGCCAGTTAGAAGTTCCTGCGCAGCCCAACAATTCAAATTAAACCTTTTTCTTTTTAAATTCAAACACACTTCTGTACCCAACTTCAAAAATCAACCCAGATCGATTCAGTGCACCAAATTGGGTGAAACCAATTTTGTTGGAAAGGTCTGTGAATGCTTAATCCAAGCCCATTGGATTCAAGTCATTTGGATCGGTAGATCACCCATAGTAAAAATAACAAGGCAGAAGCTTTTCTGCATTCAAACATTTTTCAAATTTAAACCATAAAAGCTTTTGAGTTGATTCCAACTCTCAAAAATCACATTTAACCATACCTTTCAGAATATATAAAATATATAGGTTTACTTGCAGAAATAATGTTCAAGTAATAAAAGAATGCTTCATAAGCATTTCTAGCCACTTTAATTAATTGAAATAAAAGGGTAAAACCTTATTAAATTGTGACACTACTCTAAATCACATTACCATGGACTACAATATGTGGTGATGACATGTGTCAAAATGATCCCATGTTTAGTTTGGAGAATATTAAATCTTAAGTAGTTTTTCAATGAGTAGAAATTACTTTTCTAAAAATAAGAAGTTTTAAACCAAGCCTTAACCTTGTAATGTTAGAGATGATGCTAGATCATCTATAGGACCCTTGTGTGTGATGATTGCAAGTAGTTAAGTATTGTTTGGTGATTGTGTACCTCGTATTTATTCATAGACGCTAGTACCGACCAAGGATACTACAAGGAGGAAGGAGGATACTACGAAGAGGAAGCCGAGGAGAACTTCAACCATTGCTCTGCACAAGGCAAGCCTAATACTACTAGTGAATGTGCAAGCTAGTAACTATGCAAGCTTATATTGACACTGATGCAAGCTGATACTATACCAATGCAAGCTAACACTTGCAAGATACCCTATTGTTGCCACCAACCCATACTTGTGATATGAATACTATATGCCTTAAGCATATGTGATCATACCTACTTGCTAAACCAATCCTAGTTTTATGGAAAGCTTCTTACTTTATTTCTTTATCAAAGCTTACTTAGAGCCCACCTAAGAGTTTGGTAGATATTAGACAGTTGTGCTCAAGTTTGCCTAAAGAGCATAAAATTTGGCCTAAGCTAGAAACCTTGATCTCAGTCTAAGATATAATGTTGGACTTAGTGAAACTCCACTAGTTACCACCCCTCATTAGTACCACCTCCAACTGTAGATGCTAGTGCTAAGCATAAAACTTGATCAACTTTAGATGGGAATACTTGGTGGAAAAATGGTTATGAAAACCTTGGAATGATGGATCATTCTATTGAAATGTTTTGGACATGTGTTTCCAACACTTACTGATTTTGGTGATGAAAATGTTGAGGCATGAGCCTTAGCCCTTTATAAAACTGATGGTTGTCTAGATGCGATACCATTCCAATTTTATCGTACAACCACAATACCCGAATACTGGGTAGGGCTTGACTGGAAACTTATATACCTTAGTATTAGTTCCCTCACGGCCAAGGTCTGAGATGAGGCTACCTTGTGAAGATTGTCCACCTGTGCAGTACCCAAGATGACAGTTAGTCATGGTTGGGAGGCCAAACTCACAGGAGAGGTGCTTATACTAGGGCGTGCAATCGAAAGGTTAGGATTGATTATCGCATCGAGTATGGTGAATTCAGGATTTGTTCACGATGGATGTATCGAATGTTGTGGTGAAAGTGTACAATCTCTGCAGTGTCAAACTATTGAATAGCAGCGTCATGATTATGGACAGTTGGAGTGGCCATACTGTTCCCCCGTCAGACTTTTAAAATGACTTGTGAAATGAATTGCGACTTTGACTTGACCACAACAGAGTTGTGACCTGGATTACAAGATCGCACTTAGGAGTTATAAAACTGTGACTAGCTTCAGAACTTTTTAAAGATAAACCTGGCTTTTTGCAAAACAACCATAGAGCCTAGTGTCCTATTATCCAAAAACCCCTTACTTGTTAGTATTAGTTTGCGAGTACTTAAAGAGTACTCATGGCTTTGTCCCTGGCTATTCCCATGGCCAGACTATGAAGAGGAGTACCTGGAAGATGGACCCCAGGAAGGTTACGACAACTAGGATCATCTCCCATCGTCAGCATTGCCTGTGACCCCGAAGATGGAGCTTCACCTACGCTACCGTTATTACTACGTATTCCGCTGCTTGATGTTGTATTAAGAACTGGATCATGAGATCCCTTTTTGTGTAAGACTTATGTATCGTTGTAATGGATGAAGTACTATGGTATCCAATTCTGTTATGTCTCGCAAAAATGGTAATCCTGGGATTGCGATGTATGGCGTAACAGGCATCTAGGATTGAAAAATCCGGGTGTTGACAATGCCATGGCTAGGCTGAGGATCTCTGGAGTGGTAGGTGACGATGACGATGATGATGACGATGACGAAGAAGACCCTGAAGCTGTGTACTATAGGACTAGGCATGATTATGACTAAAGGGGGTGGCTTTAGTCCTCAGTGTAAGCTAGTCCCGGTTTGTCCCGGTTTTAATATTAATAAATATCTAAGTGTTACCTAGTATACAGTTTTGGTACCTGCCTACAGCAATCTCAGAAATTACTTTATTAACCATGGAGCATCTTCCTTTAATAAATGAAAAATAGGATTAATTCACAAAAGATTTAATACATTACATCACCAATATCCACATCTAGTGTTTTGGTTCTCTTCTTGTCCGTAACCATGGAGCATCTTCCTTATTTAGAGATATGCTTGGGTCAGTTTTCACTTTGAATGGCGGAATTTCATGAAATTTGTCATAATCTTCTAACATGTCTGTCCTGTTCTGAACTCCCACCATGTTTCTTTTTCCTGAAAGAACTAAGTGGCGCTTTGGCTCATCGTATGATATTATATTCTTTTTCTTATGTTTCCTTTTTCTCGGTCTAGTAGACATGTCCTTCACATAGAAAACTTGAGCCACATCATTGGCAAGGACGAATGGTTCGTCTCCGTACGCAAGATTATTGAGATCCACTGTTGTCATTCTGTATAGCTGGTCTACCGTTACCCCACCTCCTGTCATCTTGACCCATTTGCATCGAAACAATGGGACCTTGAAATTAGGACCATAGTCAAGTTCCCATATGTCCTCTATGTAACCATAATATGTGTCCTTATTTCCATTCTCGTCCGTTGCATCAAATCGGACACCACTGTTTTGGTTGGTGCTCTTTTTATCTTGGGCGTGCGTGTAAAATATATTCCCATTGATCTCGTAACCTTGGAAAGTCAATATAGTTGAAGATGGAGACCTGGCCAACAAGTACAACTGATCTCCAACAGTGGTGTCATTCATGAGATGTGTCTGCAACCAACCGCCGAAAGTCTTCACGTGTTCATCTCTAATCAACCTGTCAGACTGCCCCGGGTAGTTCGAGCGTACAATATTCTTGTGTACCTCGATATATGGAGCCACCAAGGTGGAAATTTGCAGAACTGTATAGTGTGCTTTAGTGAAAGAATGTCCATCCATACATATCTTTGCTTTCTTTCCTAGCGTGCCTTTTCCACTAAGTCTCCCTTCATGTCGTGATTCAGGTACACCGATCGGCTTAAGGTCAGGAATAAAGTCAACACAAAACTCAATGACCTCCTCTGTTCCATATCCCTTGGAGATGCTTCCTTCTGGCCTCGCATGGTTATGGACATATTTTTTTAAGACTCCCATGAATCTCTCAAAGGGGCACATATTGTGTAGAAATACAGGACCGAGAATGGTAATCTCTTCGACTAGGTGAACTAGAAGGTGCGTCATTATGTTGAAGAAGGATGGTGGGAACACCAACTCAAAAATGACAAGACACTGGACCACATCTTTCTGTAACCCTGGTAGACTTTCTGGATCGATTACCTTCTGAGAAATTGCATTGAGGAACGAACATAGCTTCACAATGGGTACTCTAACATTTTCCGGCAGAAGCCCACTCAAAGCAACCGGAAGCAACTGCGTCATCAGCACGTGGCAGTCATGAGACTTCAGGTTCTGGAATTTTTTCTCTACCATATTTATTATTCCCTTTATATTGGACGAGAAGCCAGAAGGAACCTTTATACTACTCAGGCATTCAAAAAATATTTCCTTCTCTTCCTTGGTAAGAGCGTAGCTGGCAGTACCTTGAAACACCTCTAGATGCCTGCCTTCTCGGTCTTTCATAGGTTGTTGGTCCTGTCGTGCTTCTGGTGTATCTTTATTCTTTCCATACACGCCCAAGAAGCCTAGCAGTATCACGCAAACATTCTTCATCAGGATCATCACGCCGATTGCAGAGCGGACCTCTAAGACTTTCCAATAGGGTAGCTCCCAAAATATAGATTTCTTCTTCCACATGGGCACGTGTCCGCCAGCTTCCTTCGGAACGGACTGTCCGCCAGGACCCTTTCCAAAGATTACTTTTACATCCTTCACCATATCAAATACATCATCACCAGTACGACGGATAGGCTTACTCTGGTGATCTGCTTCACCGTTGAAATGCTTGCCTTTCCTTCTTAGGGAATGCGTGGGCGGAAGAAAACAACGATTCCCTAGGTACACATTCTTCTTGCACTTATCCAAATAAATACTTTCAGTGTCATCTAAACAGTGTGTGCACGCATTGTATCCCTTGTTTGTCTGTCCTAAAATGTTACTAAGAGCAGGCCAATCATTGATGGTTACGAACAACAATGCCCGTAGGTTAAATTCCTGACGTTTGTGCCCATCCCACACACGTACACCTTGTCCGTGCCATAGCTGTAAAAGTTCTTCAACTAATGGCCTTAGGTATACATCAATGTCATTGTCGGGTTGCTTCGGGCCTTGGATGAGCACTGGAATCATAATGAACTTCCGCTTCATGCATAACCAAGGAGGAAGGTTTTACATACACAAAGTCACAGGCCATGTGCTATGACTGCAGCTCTGCTCCCCAAAGGGATTCATGCCATCCGTACTTAGACCAAACCATAAGTTTCTCGCGTCACCTGCAAAGTCTAGGTACTTTCTCTCAATTTTTCTCCATTGCGACCCATCAGCAGGGTGTCTCAACATCTCGTCCTTCTTACGGTCTTCTTTGTGCCATCGCAACAATTTGGCATGCTCTTCATTTCTGAACAAACGTTTCAGCCGTGGTATTATAGGAGCATACCACATCACCTTGGCGGGAACCCTCTTCCTCGTGCGCTCCCCCTCAACATCACCAGGGTCATCTCATCGGATCTTATACCGCAATGCAGTGCATACCGGGCATGCATCCAAATTCTTGTACTGCTCACCGCGATAGAGGATGCAGTCATTAATGCATGCATGTTTCTTCTGTACCTCTAATCCTAGAGGGCAGACAACCTTCTTTGCTTCGTAAGTACTGGCGGACAGTTCGTTATCCTTTGGAAGGAGCTTCTTCATTATCTTCAACAACTTTTCAAATCCCTTGTCAGGCAGACCGACCTCTGCCATCCATTTCAGCAATTCCAGTGTGCTGCCTAGCTTTTTGTGGCCATCTTCGCAATTGGGGTACAACAATTTGTTGTGATCATCTAACATCTGCTCAAATTTCAACCTCTCCCTTTCGCTATCACATTCTCCCTTTGCATCAGCAATGGCCCGACCAAGATCATCATCTGGCTCATATGATGCACGTTCTTCTACTTCTTCTTCATCATTGTCTTCCATTGTAGTACCACCGTATTCAGGGGACATAGGATAACTGTCATCATTCTCTTCAACTTTGTTGTCTTCCATCATAATCCCTCTTTCTCCGTGCTTGGTCCAACAATTATAGCCAGACATGAAACCGAACCGAAACAAGTGGCCATGAAGGACTCTTAAGGAAGAGTATTCCTTATGATTCCGACGCTCACCGCATGGACAACAGATAAAACCATTCCGCTTGTTTGCCTCTACCACAACGAGAAAAGAACTCACGCCTTTAATGAACTCGTCAGAGATTTGGTCAGCGTACATCCATTGTCGTCTCATCTGCATTTTATAAGTTCATCAAACAAAATCACGATGCTAAGAGTAGTACTAGTCTAAAAATAAAAGAACACATCGTATACATCAAACAAGCACTGATTTAGAAAACTTTCTACTATATCTTTAGTCCTGGTTGGACACACCAACCGGGACTAAAGGGGTTGCGGCAGGCTAGGGCCGACATGAGCCCGTTTAGTCCTGAATGGTGTCTCCAATCGGGACTAAAAGTGGGTGACGACACTATATGTAGTGAGTGGACACTATGCCAGTGAGTGGCGACACTGTTTTAGTGGGTGGTGACAATATGACAGGGGTGAGTGTCGACATTATGTCATGAGTGTCGACACTATGTTGTGCTTCTTAATCTATAAAAAGGCTTCCTTGTGAACTATCAACTGCAAGTAAGTTCGTGTGTGAGACCAGGGACACCACTACGGCGGAGCTTCTCAAAGATGTCTTAGGACCTCGTCCTCAGACATCTTCGAGGAGCTCGCCGTAGATGCACTCCCTAATATGTGAAATTAGTTAGCTCCACCAGCATACTAATTTAGCTAGAAAATATATGAACTGAAAGATGGTGTGCGAGATCAGGGACACCACTATGGCAGAGCTTCTCGAAGATGTCTTAGGATTCCTCGTCCTAAGACATCTTCGAGGAGCTCGCCATAGAGGCACTTCCTAATTTAATTTGGTAGCTCCTTGGTGTGTTCATGTTTTTGTTCTTAATTTCTTGCTTAACTGGCTGATGATTAACTAAAATGCTAGGGCGCCACTATATATATGTGTGTCTTCATAGTTTTGGTACTTATTTTTGTTTCAATGGATTTTGTGACGACAGGTAGAAGAAAGAAGAATATTTTGTTGCTCGACGGTGACATGATGCACTGTGAACCGACCGGATTTCAAGACAACGTGTCAAACCAAGATATGTATATAGGATGAACTCATGTATCTATGTGCTTCGATGAATCAAATGAATTTCGATAACTATATGTGCCAAATTAACCAGATATACAGAGATAGAACCCACACAAAATCTATCCATTTATAGAGCATGAAATGAGCTAAAACAAGCAATGAGAGATGAAATGATGAAGTTGCTAACCTCTTAGGACCCTTGATAGATATGGAGCCAAAAAATCTTCACAAATCTTGAGAAAAATGGGGAAGAACTCGAGATTGAGGGGAGAAATTTGAGAGTGATGATTGTGTCACCTTGAAATGGCTCAGGCTGAGACGGGGAAGAAGATATAGTCGGGGACTTTAGTCCCGGTTTGAGAAACAAACCGGGGCTAAAGGTCAACGCATCTGCTCTTTTCCAGCGCCAGACCCTTTAGCTCCGGTTTGTTAAACGAACCGGGGCTAAAGTTCACATACGAACTGGGGCTAATGTCTTCTGGTCCCTGTGGCCGTTTCTAGCCGTTGGGACCAGGGCATTAGTCCTAGTTTGTACCAGAACCGGGACTAATGCTCTGGACCAAAGGTCCATTTTCTACTAGTGATAATTATGGTAATTATAGGCCTTATCCCCCTAGTGGAAGTGCTTATCATGGTAGATCTGGAATGCCTAGCGAAGAAAGGATCCTAGAAGTAGAGAGATCCACTAAGAATTTTATGCATATGCAATATGAGAAAAATAAGATTTTCACTAAAACTATGGATGAACAATCTATTATCTTGAAAAACATTAGTCATCAACTTGAGAATCTGAATAGAGAAATTCCTAGTTTACAGTCAAAAATTTTGAGTGCTGAGAAAAATATATCCTCTCTGTCTGAAGCTCAGTCCTCCTTGATTAATAAAATGGCTGCTAGAACCTGAAAACATGGAAAATACCTTTGCTACTGCTCATGCCATACAAGTTATTATTGATGAAAATGTTAGGTTGTTAGCTCAACTTCATGCTAGGTGGGAAAGGGAAGCTGAAATTGATAGAAACATGTAGAGGTCCCAACCTGATAAGGTAGAGGTCCCTGTGTTTACAATTCTAGTCCCTGGATCAATAGCTAGCATCCACAGTTTAAGATGTAATATCAAGGAACAAAGGTCATATTACAGCTTATAACCAGGAAAAGAATAATACATTACATCTTACATAGCTCATTTCACTATCTCATTACAATGCAGAAGAAATATCTATATAGCATGGAGTCCTTCATCTTCAAAGTGCCACATGCAATCATGTTGGTTGTAGACTTGTAATCCTATTCGACACACTTCATTAACATCAAATAAATCTACAACATAAGTTACAGCCACAAGGGTCAATACATTTGAATTGTATTGGCAAGTGATACTATGGTAGAGTAGTGGTATCTATCATCTATATGCATTTGGCTTAGTGGAGCTTAGGCTTTCTTTGCTCAAAATAAGGTTTTCCTTATCAGTTGAAAAACACTAAGTTTTTGTTTGTCAAAATCACCCAAGGAACAACCAATAGAATTGGTTAACCTCTAACCCTTGTTCAACCACAAGTTTTTAACTTAGAAATTGGGATGAGGAGATCCTTGATAGCTTCCATGTATTGATGCTCAAATTGTCCATTGCCGGGGACACGGCTAAATACTTATATTTTACTCTCTCGAGAGGTGGTGCACTTTCCCCACAAGACTCGACATGCATCGAGACAAGATCTTTCAGAAGCCTTCCCTTAGACCAAATTGACGCGTTCCAATACTATCACCCCCTATGACCTTCTGTCCATCTGGCTAACTTATTGCAACCTATATGATCCTGGCAGAGCCCATATACCATGTGGTTGCACTAGAAGCTTCTCAACATTTGACATCTCAAATCTCTTTGTTCCTGGGTGGCTTTCCACAAGTGTGATACACAAGTTTTCCCCAGTTTATTGAACTTGTGATACACAAGTTTTCCCCAGTTTACTGGACTTGTGTAACCACTCAACATATCCCATTCTCACCATTCCACCCAGGTGATTCATTCACTTAGTAGTTTCATTAAGCAAAAACATAAGTCCAAAGACTTAGCAAAATTTCCATAGCTTGTGTATATAATCCACCCATGTTTACTAGTAGCTAGGCTAATCATGATATCAACTAGTATCTTAAATTAGAGAATAATTCTATCAAGACTACAACTACTAGGATTTCCCATAGCATAGCATATAGATACTTAGCAAAAATTCCATGCAAGCTCTATACAAAATAATACTAATGCATAGTCAAAATAATAGGACAAATACATGTAGCACCACTTGGCTTTTTAGTATATAATATAGGTTCTCTCCTTGATCTTGCAAATGTCACACTCTTCAAAGTTCACTACAAGTCAATCAAGGAACAAATTTAAAACTAACATTCAAACAATTTCACCACATAAGATAATAAAAACAAGCCAATGCATGCAAGCATGAAAAGATTGTTTTATTTGGAAAGGTGGTTTCTAATAGGCTATAAACATTTTAAAACACCTATTGGTCATTTATAAAAGTGGCAAGACCATTTAAAATCAAGTTAGTGAAAATGGGCCATTTAAATCATTTTTGTTTTGCTAGAATGATTTAAATCGAAGTAATATTTTGTGGAGTTAGACAGATATGTTTTTAAACACAATGTTAGTGTTTAGGATCAAAAGTGTTTAAAGCAAATCCATTTACAAGAGGTTTCACCCAAAAATCATTTTTAAATCAAAGCAACATTTTATTTTTCTAGAAATGCCTTTAATCAAAGTAAGCATTTTCCAATGTTAAAAAAATATATTTCTAAACCCAAAAGTTTCTATTTCTGGTCAGTAGGTTCAAATCAAATCATTTGCAAAATATTTTAACCCAAAATCATTTTTAGAATAATTTTTATGCTCAAGATAGGCCTAGAAATGTTTATGAAAAAACGCCCTATTTTCCAGAAGCAAAATGCTATACTAAATGAGTGGTTGAAAAGGTTTCTCTTTTCCTTATTCCAATGATATAAAATTTGCAAATTTTGGACATGTAGATCAAAAGTTATGAATTTTTCAAAGTCAATTATCTAATAGATCAAAATTTGTTTTTAAAACAACAGGCAGACCCAAGTATCTTGTTTTCATTCACTGGTACCAGTTCGCACGGATCGAGCTATGCAGTGCGTTGGATTTAACTGAGATCGCACGGATCAGATCAGCCCATACGGATTCAGTTAAGTGATCTATCCTACCGCTTGGATCTAGATCTAACGGTTGAAATTGACTTGGCCAGTATCGGGCGGCGCTGCGACGGCTGCGCGGCGGTGACTCTTGGGAGGTTACGTTACCGGCGAAATAGGAAGCGAGAGAGAGAGAGAACGAAGGGTGTTACCAGACTCGCAGGGTCACGCTGATAGGTGTTCCTGGCGATTGCTCGCCGGAGTTGCTACTGGCGACGGGCGTGCTCGGCGTCGTCGTTGGCGAGGCTACAAGGCATCGTAGGACTATCTAGAGGCAGTGTTAGGCACGCAATGGAGAGGTGAACACACGAGCGTCACCGAGAGGGGGAGGCACGGTCTGTACTTACGGGGAGGGGTCACCGGAGTTGATGCAGACAGCGGTGGAACTCAGACTTGGTTGTTGCTGACACTCTAGGGAACGCGCGGGTGAGAAAAAGGTACTGGTAGATGTGCCTGGTGCTGGTGAGCATGCTCGTGCAATTTAGGGGGCAGGGGAGGGTCTGGTTTGGCCAGAATTTGCACTGGAGGTTTCCAGAGACAGCGGTGGTTCGAGGTGGAATCAGGGAAGCCTGTTGGCTCTCGCAGTGTGGTGTCAGAGGGGAAAGAGAGAGGAGAGAGGGGTGCTTAAGTAGGGTATGGTCGCGGGCGAATTTCTAGCGTGATTGATGCGAATTGACGAGGTTTAACCACAGGAAGAAACGGCAGCGAGGTGAGGGGAAAGAACTGGTCGCGCTAGAGAAGATGCTGAGCTAGCGATGGGGTCCGTTGTCAGCGAATGAGAGGGGGTTACAGTGGGGTACCTGGGTCAGTGGCTATGCGGGTTCATTCGCGAGTGAGAAGAACGATTCGGGGAGAGAGAGGTGCCGGGTGGGCTGGTAACGGGCTCGTTGGGCCAGGGAGCTGGGTAGGATTAGATGGGCTGCTTTATTTTCATTTTTTTCTTCTCTATTTTCTTTTTCCTTTTTCATTTCTGATTTCTATTTGAATTTAGTCAAATGATTCAAACACCTGTTTGAATTCAAATATTCATCAAATATTTTCAGTAGGTTACTACTGATTATTAATGTGTTTTAAAGTCCATTTTAGAATAATTTCTTTTATTTTTATGGTTTATTATTTATTTAAATTAGACACTTGTCTTTATTTAACTAAGATTTTAAATATGGTTCTAATCCATATTATTATATTTAAATTATTTAAACATCTTTTTTAAATTCAAATGTTTATCAAACCTTTTAAGTAGGTTTTATTTATTTATTAGTGTGTTTAAATAATCCACTTTGAATTATTTTAAATATTTTAATATGATTTAATATTTATTTAAATTGGGCATTTGTCTGTATTCAAATAAAATCCAATATGGTTTTAAACCCATATAAATTTTATTCAAATAATTCTTTTGTTATTTTTAAGTTAATTAGATAACTTTTTAATCCACTTTGGCTAATTCATTTATTATTTTCCCAAGATTTCATTAATCATTTATTTTAGGGATTCTGTCTTTATTCATAACACATATGGTTCAAGTCCATATATGTTTTTATTCCAATAATCTTTATTCCCTTATCTTATTTGGGTTATCTTTATTCCATTTGCTTATGGATTTAATTCAAGTTTTAAATTGTCTTCTAAATAATTTTATTAGGATTTATTATTTAATTTAGGCAATTTATCTTTATTTAAATAAAATTGGATATGGTTCAATCCTTATGATTTTATTTAAATAATCTTTTACTCCTTTTATTATTCAATAACTTCCATTCGTTTATGGATTTGGCCAAGGTTTAATTTGGCTTTTAAATATTCCTTATTTATTTATTTCTTTATCTTATAGAATCCATATCTTTTTATTTATAGATCCAAATTTGGTTATTCCAATTTGTATAATTTTATTTAATATTTGTTTACCTTTTTAAATCCCTTTAGGATTAATTTTATCACAATTTGTCATGGATTTTAGCTAGGAGCTTTATTAGCTTTGAAATTTATTTTCTTTATCTTATTAAATTCATAAGTTTTTATCCATGGCTTCAAATCAAGTGAAACCAATTTCTATTGTTTTATAATATTTTTGTTTATTATTTTTGATCATTTATAAATGTTTGTTGCTGAATTTTATATGGATCAAATCCATTGTCTTAGAGAGATCTTGGAAATGATTTTCTTCCATTATGGTTTTAGGGTTTTGGTTTATTTTCCCAAGTGTTTATATTCAAGATTCTTTCCATGCATAAAATGCATTTGATCTTTGGAAGTGATTTTTTCATTAAGATTTGTGGTTTTGGTTTAACTTTTCCAAATGTTTAAATTTCAAGATACATTCATTGATGAATGCATTTCACTTGATTGAAATTTTGTTGGATTCCCTTTTCATTCAAATTTGTTCAAGAAAGATTTTGAAGTTTCCATTTAGAAGAAAAAAGTTTCTTTTCAACCTAAATTTCAACAATTAATTCTTTTTTTATTTCTTTTTCACATTTCGAAATTTGGAAAATTTTGGGATGTGACAAAACAATAGTGTGTGCACCATCACCACTAAACCACAAGTAGTCCCTATTCCTCCTTCTGCTATGCCTAAGCCTATTGATCCTACTACTAGTGATGCTAAGTTTGATTTTGATATTGATGGTTGCAATATTTCTGAAGTGATTATGTTCCCACAAAAGCTTGCTAGAAGTCCTGATGCTAGTGATATGCATGTTGCTTTTACTAAACACATTACAGATGTTGTTGTTAAAATTAAGGAAGAGAAGCTAAAACACAAAGCTTCTATTCCTAGGAAAGTAGAAGATAGTTGGGAACCGATTATTAATGTGCAAGTGAATGACTTTGATCACAAAGCTTCATGTGATCTTGGTTCTAGTGTCTCTATTATGCCTAGGAAGATTTATGAAATGCTTGATATGCCACCTCTAGAAGATTGTTATTTGGATGTCCCACTCAATGATAATGCTAAAAAGTAACTCATGGGGAGTATTAATGATGTTCACATCATGGTTAAGAATGTTTATGTCCCTGTTGATTTCTATGTTTTGGATGTAGAATACAATGCTTCTTGTCCTATTACTTTGGGAAGACATTTTCTTAGAACAGTTGGTGCCATCATTGATATGAAAGAAGGCACCATTAAATATAATTTTCCATTCAAGAAAGGTATTGAACACTTCCCTGTGAGTAGAGATAAGTTGCTTTTTTCTCCTCCTTTGAAAGCAAGGTTTGATGTTAATGCTTCCTCATTTGAAAATACTTGATTATTGTTGCTTCTTGTGCCTAACTTAAAGGCATTAAAAAAAGTACTTGTTGGGATATAACCCAAGAGTTTACTTGAGTCTTGGAAGTTATTACTTTAGTAATAACCTCTCCTTATCCTTTTTGTTTGCTTTTTTGTGCCAAGAATGACCTCTAATGAGAGGGAAGTAAGATTTGGGGAGTTGCTATCCTGAAACAGATTTCTGTCCTCCACCAAAAACATTCGTGAGGAGTCTCTATAACTCGGATTGAGCTCAAAATTTATGAATAAATCCCCCAGTTTGTTAGATAACTTTCGTTAGTTAAACACTTTTTGATTTGAGCAACAAAAGGTCTTCGAAATAATCGGTTTCTACTTGCTGGTCTGTTTTGACAGATTTCTGTCATTATTTGCATTTGCTTCTTATTGATTCCTTTTTGAGTTATCTTTTGGGGAATTGATATTTTTGAAGGAGTTACTACAGTATCTTGTGTTTTTAGTGAAAAGACTTGCTGTTCCAAAGCTTTTCTAGAGGTCTAATATCTTTTGAATAAACTAATGTTGTTAATGAAGATTGTGTGAAGTTTTGTATGAAGGAAAAAAATTCAGGTGTAGAGGGAGAATAATGTAATAAGATGAAGAATGGACAAAAGCTCAAGCTTGGGTATGCCACCCCGGTGTCACCCCAAGAAATATCCAAGAGGTACAAGCGTCAAATCTTGGGGATGCCTAAGGCATCCCTTTCTTCATCAATAAAAAGCTCATGTCTATCTAGACACTTTGTTTTTATTGTTTCATGCATAGTTCTATTGTTCTTGGAGCTTCTTAGTTTTCGTATTCTTTGCTTAGGTTGTTTAGTTTGCTTGAATAAAGTAGTCTGGACCCCCATTATTGTTGTGTTGTTTTGCAAATAAAATTGCTTGGTGTTGGAAAGGACTAGTAAATTCTTGCTTGAAAGTGCAAGAGGAGCTTGCATTGACTGTTACTTAGACTTTAGCATGACATGCTAGGAGTTGTTTTGACCTTAAGCTTAGTGATTATTGATGTAGCATGTCTTGTTCCAAACAATTGGTATTTCTTAGTGTGCCTTGAAGAAATTATGCGTTGTTTTAGCATGCAAAAGCATAGTGTTGTGGTATTCTCCTTTGATGCTTTGTTTGGGTTAACTTGGAACATGTTTACACCATGTTATGACTTTGACACGTCACCATAGCCTCTATGATCATTTAGTCCTTGACTTGTAGTACCACTCTATGCATTGATTAGTAATGCTTTGTTTCTTTACAAGATTATGGCAATTATGCTCTCTTAGTTGCTTGCTCCTAGTCTTTTGCTAGCCTCCACTTGTATGAGTAAGCTATACTCATACTTCCAGCTCCCAAGAAACCAAGTTTTTTTCAAAGTGTCCATTATAAACGCCTATGCATGGTGTGTTACACCATTCCAAGTATATTCTTGTTTTCAGCTATCTTCCAATTAAAAAATATTTTGTTATGTGAAAGCTTAGTGATTAAATCCCTCACAAACTTGATGGCACACTTTATATTCTTTGCCCCTAATAAAATTGAACCATTGTGTCATCTATGTTGTATATGCTTGCACTTATACGTTGGAATTAGAAGAACCGTGCTATCACGAGGAACATTTTCAACATTGGACTTGTACTTTGTACTCAGTTGATATCATGCTCTTTTGTCTATGGATGTCACCGGTGTGAAATAAAGAGGGAACTTGTAAGTCCATGGAGTTTGTATTTTGTGTTAAGGAAACGCCTAGGCCACTAGCCTCAGTCATGCCTAATAATGGTGGAAACTTGCAGCATCACCATAGTGAGCTATCTAGGAAGCATCCTCAATAAAAAGCTATGCATATAGTAAATAAAAAGATCACTGAGATGCTCATTGTCTACTTGCCTTGTCATTTTGGTTATGGGATAGCTCCTGTAGCATGTCCAAGGGGTACCCCATTGGTGGTTCTCTATGATATGCAAATACTTACAGTGACAAGAACTTACAGGTGACTGAAGTTGAGTAGCATGAGGTGTGGCCCTCGTATTCAAGGGACTTGAGATTGCCAACTTATAATTTGTCAAGCATATACTCCATATTTGTTCACTTTAACCTTAATCACTTCAAGATGCTTATGATGGGGGAAATGAGGGCTGAATACATGTACCATAATTTTTGGAAGCTCTTTTTGAAACTTGAAATCCCTGCTCCCTTTGTGAAGGGCCTTTCTTCCACCGTTATTAAGAGAGCATAGTTGTCATTTTGTGTGTAGTGTCCCAAAGCTTATTGATTGATGCCTATTGTGATATTACTTGTTCGTGTGCTATTTGTTTCTAGTCACCCTTGCGAACTTTCAAGGTGTCCTATGCATCTATTTTCTACTCCATGAGGGACAAGCTGAATGCCACTATGCCATGTTTTCTATATGTGAAACAGATAAACGTTTTTCAATGCATGTTATTCATGATCTTTGTTTGTAGCCTTTCATGTTGTATGCATAGTTACTATGTCCTATTGTTAGAAATCCATCTTTTATACACATGTTTAGAGTTCTTTGATCCCAGCTTTCAATGCTTGCAAATGGTTTGATCTTGGTTTTGATGGTGCATTTCACCTCAAAAATTATTCTTTTTATCACTTACCTACTCGAGGACGAGCAGGAGTTAAGCTTGGGGATGCTTGATACGTCGGAAACGTATCTATAATTGTTGATGATCCATGCTTGTTTAGTATCTACTTTGCTTTGCTTTGTCTACACTTTGAGGTGTTTTTATATCTTTTCTGGAACTAACCTATTAACAAGTTGCCATAGTGCTAGTTGCCTGTTTTCTTCTGTTTTTGGTTCCAGAAAGGCAGAAAATCAATATTCTCGGAATTGGACGGGACAAAAGCCAAAGTCAATATTTTACCATGAGGGACACGAATCTAGAAGACGAGACGGAGATGCGAACCAGGGCGACCAAACCCCCCTAGGCATGGCCAGGGGTGGGCCCGCGCCTGGGCAGGGTGTGGCCCCCCTGGTCGCCTCCCGGCCTCGCCTCTTCGCCTATAATAATCCCCTGATACATAAACCCTAATTACCCGATCAAAGCTCCAAGAAACCTTCTGTAGCTGCCATCACCGTCGTCCCTAGATCGGGAGGGTCTCAAGTTTGTCCCGGAACCTTGCCGAAGGGGAGATCATCCCGGAGGCCTTCTCTCTGGTGTGATGCGTGACTAGTCCCACATTGGACTATGGGTCCATGTAGTAGCTAGATGGTTGTATCTCCTCCTTGTGCTTTCATGTATAGATATTGTGAGCTTCGTTCATGATCAAGATCTAATCTATTTGTAATCATGCATGTTGTGTTTGCGGGGATCCGATGGATATTGAGATTACTAAGTCAGATTGACTAATGGTTTTGTCTTTATGATTCTATCATGTCTGTGTTGTTTTTGATCTTGCATGCTCTTCGTTGTTAGTAGCTATCTTGGTCGAGTAGTTGCTAGTGACTCCAAGAGGGGGTATTTATGCTCGATAGTGGGTTCATGCCTCTAGTTTCCAAGGGAAGTGACAGAAATCTCTTCAGTTGTAGATGTGTTGTTGCTACTAGGGAGAAAACAACGGTCTCTTGTTCATGGAACAATTTGATTGTTTACCTTACACACTTTGCTTAAAGCAGTTGTCTATTGCTTGCAACTTAATACTGGGGGGGGGGGTTCATATGATAACCTGACGGTGGGCTTCTAGTCATAGATGAAGTTGGATGGCAGTCTATGTATATTGTTGTATTGCCCAATCGAATCTAATAGGATCTTTTTGTGTAGTATTGCATTATTATGCCTTGCTCAGTTCCTGTCAATTGCCCTGCTGTAATTTGTTTACCCTTCATGCCATGTTTTTTTATCTAAGGAGAGCACCTCTAGTGAACTATGGACCCCGGTCCAATCGTTACCATTGATACATCTTCCACTATTACTTGTTTACTTGCTGCAAACCATTACCTTTGACACAATACATTTAATCCTTTGTTACAGCAAACCGATGAGCTTGACAACCTCATTAATTCATTGGGGAAAAGTCTTGAGTTGCTTGCAACACATGTGTGGTGTTTCCTTCGTCCTACTGGTTCGATAACCTCGGTTTATTTCTGAGGGAAAATTTGTTGTTGTGCTGCTTCACACCTTGCTCTTGGGGTTCCCAACAAAGCTCTCCTACATCAACTCAGCACTACATCAAGCACACTAGTGAACTTCAAAGATATGTGAACCAAAACGTGTTCCATTGAACTCCTCGGCAGTGCTGATCACAAAGCTAGGCATCTAATGTCAGATAGAGAAATATTAACAACACAAGTAAGAGAAAACAAGACAATAAAAAGATAGAAAAAAGTATACAATCATCCATAAAGCATACAAGTCATGGCATCCAAAGTCTACCACAAACACTAAGGTTCAAACATAACTTAGACAAAAAAATTGCGAGAAAACAACAAGTGTGGTATTCCAACTAGCGGAGTATGTTACAATTCTCACTTATATGCTAAGCCTATGATATCTCCCCTTAGGCGTTCTATGGCGGTCTCTAAGTCTTGGGTATACTTCTTCTCCTCCTTAAGGTAATTTTGGGTGTTGAGCATTCTATACGTGAGTCTTTCACCAAGATCCTTGATAGCATTCCAAGCTGCATTTCTTGCTTAGTCAAAGAATGTTGTATACATTTCTGAGTTGGTGCCCATATAGAATCCTGACTCTTTGTGGTTGTCTCCCTTGTTTTTGTAAAAGTGAAGTTGCACCCACCAATATTCTTCTCCTTCATCCATCACAGGGAATCCCTTGTACACGGCCTCACAATGTATCCCCAAGCTAACCATAAGGGTTTTGAGTGCTTTGGGAAACTCTGTCTCACATTCTAAAGTCGTGGTCATGAGTGGTCCCTTCTTAAAGAATTCTTTGATGGCGGCCAATACAAATTGAGATGACAAAGAAGATTAGAAGGGTTTATGAGAAGAAAAAACAAGTGTGGAATTTTCAAAGAGTTGCATTTTTCCTTAGTGGTTTTCTTAGTCTAATCCAACCTAGGGTCATAATCCTACAGGCAACACAGTGCTCTGATACCATCTGTAAGACCCCACCTTTATAAAGGTAAAGGCCCTGTGATTGCAATGCTAGTCCCTGGATCAAATGCTAGCATCCATAGTTTAAGATGAAGTACACAGATACAAAGGTCGTTATTACATCGTCATTCCAGAGATAACATAGTCTTTTACAACTCAATAGCCAAAGGCTAGTACAGGAGTTCATAACATAAGTAAATAAAATAAATTCTTCATCTTCTTGTGCCACAGGCAAGCATGTTGAGTGTAGACTCATAACCCAAATCCTCATCAGAGTAACCTTCAACATCATAAGTTACAGCCACAAGGGGTCAATACATTTGGAATTGTATTGGCAAGTGATACCTTAGTAGAATAGCAATGACTAACATCTATATGATTCTAGCTAAGTGTAGCTTAGGCTTGCTTTGCTCAAAATAGAGTTTTCCTTATCAGTTGAAAAACACTAAGTTTTTTTTTGACAAAAACACCCAAGGAACAACCAATAAACATTGGTGAACCTTTACCCTTGTTAATCCACAAATTTTAACTTAGAAATTGGGATGAGGAGATCCTTGATAGCTTCAATGTCTAGATGCTCAAATTGTCCGTTGTCGGGGACACGGCTAAGTACTTAGGTTTTACCCTCTCAAGAGGTGGTGCACTTTCCCCACAAGACTCGACATGCATCGAGACGAGACCTTTTAGGAGCCTTCCCTTAGACCACCATGGACGCGTTCCATCCTATCACCCTACCACCAACTGTCCATCTGGCTAAGTTATTGTAACCTGTATGATCAAGGCAGAGCCCATATGCCATGTGGTTGCACTAGAAGCTTCTAAACACTAAGTATCTCAAACCCCTTTGTTCCTATGTGGTCTTCCACAAGTGTGATACACAAGGTAACCACTCAACACAAACCATCATTCCATTCCACCCAGGTGATTCATTCACTTTAGTTGTTTTATTAAGCAAAAACACAAGTCCAAAGACATAGCAAAATTTCCATAGCATGATTATATTCCACCCTTGTTTGCTACTAGCTAGGCTAAGCATGATATCATAACAAGTATCTTAACTTAGAGAAAATTCTATTAAGACTACAACTACTAGGTTTTCCCCAAGCATAGCATATAGATACTTAGCAAAAATTTCATGCAAGTCCTATTCAAAATATCACTAGTGCATAGTCAAAAGACAATATGACAAATACATGAAGCACCACTTGGCTTGTTAGTTGGGGGAGTAGCAGCAATCTTCACAATCACAATCACCACTAGCACCAAAATCTACACATAAAATAATAGCACCAAATTCACATTCCAATATTCAAGAAAAAAAATATTATGAATGCATGCAAATGCAATGAAATAATTTTTCTATACTAAACAAGTCAAGTCAACCAATACTTAACACAAAACCAACTATTTACATTTTAAATAAACTTAAATTTGCTTTAAAACCATTTTCTAAATAATTTATATAGCCAAATTAAGTCTATATGTGATTCTGCAAATAAACCTAATTTTACAGAAGAAAAATACAAATTCAATTCCACATTAGTGTAGGGCTCATTTTTCTGAATCCAATGATATCTTATTTTCATTTTTTGGATAAACAGAACTAAAGTTATGATTTTTTACAAGTTTAAATCTCTAATAGATTCAAAAATAGAGTTTAAATCTAAATCTCAAACACGTGAACACATATGATTGGCCCGTACCGCTTCGCGCAGATCGGCCAACGTGGGCCGTAGGATTTAAGTTAGATCATGTGGCTCATATCTAAGCATACCCCTTCGTTAACTGATCTAATTACATCCACTAGATCTAGATCTAACGGCGCTGGTTGCTTTGACCAAAGACTGGCGGCGCGCGTGGCTACAGCGGTGGCGGCGCGACTGGCGAAAGCGCTCCGGCGATTGCAGAGGGGGATAGGGGATGCGCTGTGTCTTACCAGCGTTGCTAGGTCGCGAGGAAGATCAACGTGGCTTCGGCTTGGACAAGGGCGAGCTGTTGTCGTTGCTGGGGCTCGTTGGAGTTGCGAGCAGAGTCGGTTTCATGCGGGAGGCGACAATGATGAACTGGGCCACCCTGGCACAAACCAGAAGCATCAGCGTGTGCACAAGGACCACGTGAACATCATCGTCTGAACTAGAGGTCAGTGGGTGGTCGCATATTACCAGAATTGCCCGCCAGAGACGAGGGCGGTGTCGGGTGTTCATGGCGCTTGACAAAGCCGACGTTCTGGGCAGTACAAGGCGAACCAAAGGCACAGTAAGCTTCGCAGGGACAAGGGAAGCACGATAGTATGAACGAGAGGGGGCGGGGTAGATGATGCTCACCGGAATACCTCGTCGGAGTTCGTCAGACAGCGTGGTTTCGAGCTCAAATGCGCGTAGCCTGGTGGTGTTCTGGCGAGGGAAGTTGGGGGAAATGACCGCGATGCAGAGAGGTTTAAGTAGCCAGCGAGGGGAATCACATAGATGATCAATGGCAATTAAGCCCGAAATCAACGCGACGTTGATGGGGGAGGAAATGGGCGGCGACGGTGTCTGCGCGTGGGGTGGGGAAGATGATGCTGAGTTGGCACGGGGCCACTCGCAGTGTCAGCGGGGTAAGGCGAGCGTGGGTGAGAGAGAGGGGAGAGGGGAAATGGCCTGGGTGGGCTGCTGGGCCGTTTCTGGCCCTGGGATGAATAGTTGGCGCCTGTTTTTATTTTTGTTTTTATTTTTCTATTTGATTTTTCAGGAATGGTTTTGAAAACTTTTTCAATTTTATTTGAATTCAAATTTTCTCTAGGTTTTCATATAGTGAACCTGGCACTCTAAAGTGTTACAAACACACTTGACCACTCAAATTCACCTTGCCCTTTGAAAAATAAAATAAAACCAAGCCAAATATAATTAATAAAATGGGCATATTAATGCTTTTATTTGGATTTTTGATTTGAAAATATTTGTGCAGGACAAATATGACATGATAATATGAATGCAATGCATGCTTTTGTAATTCATGAATTTTGGGATGTTACAGTTCATGATCAAGATCTCATCTATTTGTAATCATGCATGTTGTGTTTGCGGGGATCCGATGGATATTGAGATTACTATGACAGATTGATTAATTGTTTTGTCTTATTGATTCTATCATGTCTGTGTTGTTTGTGATCTTGCATGCTCTCCATTGTTAGTAGCTATCTTGGCCAAGTAGTTGCTAGTGACTCCAAGAGGGGGTATTTATGCTCGATAGTGGGTTCATGCCTCTATTTAATCTAAGGGAAGTGACATAAATATCTAAGGTTGTAGATGTGTTATTGACACTAGGGATAAAACAACGGTCTCTTGTTCATGGAACAAGTGGATTATTTACCTTACACACTTTTCTTAAAGCAGTTGTCTGTTTCTTGCAACTTAATACTGGAGGAGGTTCGGATGATAACTCAAAGGTGGACTTCTAGTCATAGATGCAGTTGGATGGCAGTCTATGTATCTTGTTGTATTACCCAATCGAATCTCATAGGATCATGATGTCTAGTATTGCATTGTTATGCCTAGCTTAGTCCTATCAATTGCCCTACTGTAATTTCTTTACCCAGCATGCCATGTTTTTTTATCTAAGGAGAGCACCTCTAGTGAACTATGGACCCTGGTCCAATCTTTACCATTGATACATCTTCGACTGTTACTGTTTACTTTCTGCAATCCACTATCACCTTACACACCATACAGTTAATCCTTTATTACATCAACCGGTGAGATCGACAACCTCACTTTTCGTTGGGGCAATGTCTTGAGTTTGTGTTGTGCAGGTTTCCAATTTGCTTGCAACACCTTTGAGACGTTTCCTTCCTCCTACTGGTTCGATAACCTCAGTTTCTTATTGAGGGAAAACTTGATGTTGTGCTGCATCACACCTTGCTCTTGGGGTTTCCTGACGAAGCGCTCCCACGTTGATAATGTGCCAACAACGTCGATACCACTTCTTGAATTACGAGGTCTACCGGAAAGGGCATCTACTAGCTTCCTGGTAGCTAGTTCTGAGCTAGTTAGGGGTCCGATGGGTTGAAGGATGTCATTGGCGGTTGGTTGTGTAGGAACGCGGTCCTTTGGAAGGAGGTCGTTCCGGGTTTGGTCTGATGCAACGTCGTGGGTAAAACACGCAAAGAAGGACATAGTACTTGTATATGATCCAGGAATTTAGCAGGTTCGTGCCGGTCGGTGGCGAAGGTACTTAAGATGATACAAAACAGGTCTGTGCCACAGGGCGTCGAAGCACTTAGAGTTTTACATAACAGGTTCTGGGACGATACATAGTTCTACCCTAGGCTAGTAGCCGCTTGTGGACTACATAGAGGAATCCTCCTTGGCTTCATCTTTGCCTTCGGTGAGGCGGGTGGAGGATCCTTGTATATCTTGGGGTGGCTTGAACCTCTTGAGATACTGCTGGGCGGGGACGCACTTCTTTCTTCCTTGGAGGATGCGGCTTCCAGAGGTCTCTTCCGGTTTATTGATCATGGCTTGACTCCTTTGCCAGACTTCCATAGTTTCCTTGCGATTCAGGATGGCTTGTACACGATGAAGCTCCATTTGGGTGTGGCAGTATTCATCTGCAACAGCGGTGAGGACCTCATTTCCAGCATAGCTATATCGGGATTGTAGCTAAAGTGCAGGGTAGGTCAAGCGAGGATCTTGGGATTGTCCGGATGAGTCAACGCTTCCTTTGAGCGGTAGATAGAAGGTTGTGGGTCACCTCATTTCAGGAATAACATCACGAATGCGAAATAGTGCCGCTTGCACTAGGATTGGCATTCGAAGTCCAGTGGCATAAACGGGTTCTCCTAATACTTCATACTTTGGAGGAATGGTAACTTGTCCCAGATATATCCCGGTTACCAGTCCTTTGTGAAGAGTATAAGTGGGAGGTGAGTGTATCTGCAAAGATGCAGGGAGTCCCAAAGGAGCATGGGGAACCCTGCACTTAACCATGATTCGTCAATGGGTTCCATGTGCACAAGCGAGGGTTTTTGGGTTAGGGGTGGAGTTAAACAGATAGATGTAGAGTTATCAAGGTATATGGTTAGTATGAAATGCAAGTACGTCTTTGGGTTCCTCTGATTACTCTCGAACTGGTGTTTGGAGTAGGTTGTTGGACGGAAGATCTTTCCTGAATTATCTTCTCATAGGCGGTCTTCTGGATTTGATTGGAAAGACACAGTCTTTCCACCCTAGAACCGTACTTGGGGTCGTCGAGGCTGGGGTAGGTCCTTCGTCTTGGAGAAAGGCGCGAAGCTTGAGTTGGGGGTCTTCGAGTGATGCCTTATTGCGACTACCTTTCTCGGGTGGTTACCTATCAAATCCGTTAGGGTTAACTTGGGGTTGTTTTAGGGGGCGATTAGAACTAGGCACAGCTAGGAGTTGTCTGAGATTTCTGTAGGTGGCCATACTAATGAGGAGACGTTTCTAGTTAGGGGTTATGGCTAATGAAAGGTCGTGGCGTTAGACACAAACGAGGTGGTCATACAATAGGATCGAGTGATTCGAGGTAGACAAGTAACACTCTCCAAGCATCATATAAGCACATGAGAAACAAACAAGGCATACCGTAGATACTAAGGGGTGACTACGCGCCATAAAAGGGGAATCCTATACTGGGGATATTGGCCCTAGGTACGGACTTCACGGGGGTCTTTACTTCTTTCTTGCCATCTAGTGTCGTCGGTGCCGTACTTGATAGATTTGGTGGCGATGAAGGACTCCGTTGGTAGGGCAATCTTGTAGTGTCTTTCATCGTTGGTAGCTCCTTTGGTTTGCTTGTTTCAGTGTCTCTTCATCTCGGGGTCTCCATCTCATAGTCTCCAAGTCGGACTTTGTTTTTTAAAATGGAATAGTTGAAGTAGACTATATATAGAGTGATTCATTTTCAAATAGTTTAAGTCAGAGAAGGTGATATAATAAATTCTTCGAAAAAAGCTTTTAAGAAATAGTTTTCGAAAGCCGGTGTTTTCAGAAATAGGGGTTGTCCTGTCTAACTTCCATGCTAACTAAGGTCTCCTATAGTCAGGATGGCTCTGATACCAAGTCTGCGGCACCCCGGATTTATAGTCCGAGAATACCCGTTATGTATACAAATCACGTTCCCAGGATCAGTGTGCCATGAGCATAACCGACCAATGTCATTACAACATTCAGAAACTTTACAAATAAAAATCTTACATAGTTGACATTATGGCGATCACAACACAAATAGCGGAAGTCTTCAAGCGCAGAGCCCATGTCATGCCTTAACCTACATGCAGCTGACTGGGAATATGGCCTAGCTCGCATAGACGTCAGCACCTCCATCGCTCCTCTTGCTTCTGAAAGTCTAGCAAAGTAAATAGCCATGGACAATGTCGGTGAGTACTTTGAATGTACTCGCAAACCACCTTAAAAGAACAATAATAAATGATATGCAATATGGTTGTAGTAGGTAGGCTCCATAAGAGGTTCTTTTATAAACTAGTTTCTCTTATAGATATAGCATGTCTCTATATCTTTGTTGAAAAAGTTTGGTAAAACATTTTGGAAACCTTTTTGAAAAGTTTTAAGAAAACACTAGGATTGGGTCACCCATTTGTTTTTCCTTCCGGTCATCGCATGATCAAACTCCTTCCTCCATTTTTTCGACCATCCTATGGTCAAAGCATTTTCAAGCCATTGCTTCTCTGAAGTCCTTTTTGAAATCAAAACCATCACCCACCAGCAGCCACCATCACAACCGTCCATGACTGAGGACTCAGCTGTTCTAATAGATTTACACTCTGCAGAGGGTTGTACACTGTACCCACACCATTCGATTACCCGTCCTTGATCTACACCGATCGTGGGTCGAATAACCGGTCAAGACCTTTCGGATGCCCTCTCTGATACAAGTGCCTACCCTATGAGGTTAATCCCCTCAAAACTGGGATGCCCTATATAGTTACCAGCCAACTAGAGCATGTTTTGCACCTTTATGGGTATGCGCTTTCAATGAGGGACTCATAGTATCGCGTGGAGGCCTAGAGACCCTTTGTTCCTTCTCCCGGTCGATGCTACGGATAGACCGTTTGGCCGGAGAAGGCCCACCCTCCAGGGATTGTTTGCCCCTGTAGTAGTGTGAGATACCTATACCACATTAGACAAACTTCCAGCCTAGCCCCGTCCCATTCCAGAGTAATTTGGTTGCACGGGTTAATTGTTCTGGACTAGAAAACTGCACATTGCAGCACGTTTCGTAAACATTTTTCCTCCATCATCCGTCCAACCATTTTTTAAAAACCAAAACCTTTCTCATTTTTCCAAATCACTTGGTAGGCCAGGCCTCACCAAGGTGTTCAAATGAAAAAATGGTAAACCTTTTTCCGGGGTCTTCCCATCCCATAATTTTCACTTCGGCTAAAACGGGGTTTCCAAAGGGGCATGGTGTTATACACCATCTACCATACTAGGGGAAAGTATGTGTCGTCAAAGGGGGTTGTACTTAATAGTACAAAGGGTAATTAGCTGGAGGAGCCAAGCCACTACCATATATAAAATCATCATAAGTAAAACAATGAAATTTCATAAACAGTAGATAAAACATGCATAAGTAAAATGGTACGATAAGGGATTATTAGCAAGAAGGTGGATTTCCTATGACCATCTAGATGTCTCGTGACTTCTTTAGAATACCAGAATACCAATAATGATAATAATAAGAAAAACCCGATCCGGAAGGGGAAGGGTACATGGATGTGTCATGACAAACTGTAATGGTTGCATCATGTCCTAGGTCACTTGGCTGGACACTTGGAAGAGAGAAATCAAACTCTAATTTGAAAGTCAAAAAGGCAGTTTGAAAAAGTCAAATCCCAACATGGTTTCCGTGTTAGGGAGGGTTTCTGAGTTAGGGAGGGTTTCCACCTGGGTTGGGAACACCCTTGGACGCCCCCACCTATATAAGGAGGGGTAGGGGCGCACCCCAATGTATCCCCCTTTCCCTAGGCGCCCAAGAAACCCTAGGTTGGCCGTCGCCCCCCCTCTCTAGTGGCGACCAATCTAGATCTCCTCTAAACCGCTACCGACTAGCTAAACTCTAGTTGCTACCTACCTCTACACCTTGGCCCTCTAAACCCTAGATCGTCGGGGCTCCCTCTACTCCACCATACTCGCTCTGGCTTAGGCGAAGCCCTGCGGGATCTCCCCTCTACTTCCGACACCACGCCGTCGTGCTGCCAGAATCGCGAGGAGAGAGCTACAACCTTCGCTGCCTGCTGGAACAAGGGAGAGGAAGGTCTTCATCGAGTACCGTACGTGTGACCGACTGCGAGAGCGCTGCCGGAACGCGGCACCAGAAGGATCATCTACGCGATCTTGGGATCGGAAAGTGAACGACTACATCACCCACTAGAATCTGCTCTCGTTAACCGCTTTGGATCTTCGAGGGTTAGTACTCTATCAACTTGTTTCACCGATCTAGTAGATAGATCTTGGCTTGATCATAGATTAGATCTTGATTGTGTGTTCATGCGGTAGAATTTTTTTTGTTTTCCATGCTATGAACCCTAAAGTGGTATCAGAGCCGTGTCTATATGTAGATCTGTTGCACGAGTAGAACACGATGGTCATTATGGGCGGTGATGCTTTTATTATCAATTGCTTCTTGTGTACTTTGTATATTGCGGTATGGTGGGATGAAGCGGCCCGGGCTAACCTTACATGACATCGTTCATGAGACTTTCTCCACGCTCGACATGCAACTTGTATTGCATAAGTGGCTTTGCGGGTGTCTGTCTCTCCCATCATTTTAAAGGTTCAATTTACAACGGGCACTTGATAGTTCAAGCATCAACGTTGTGGTTCTTTTTCGTAAGTTAGAACGACACTTATTGAAAGCCCCAAACCACGTAAAACATGCAAAGAAAATTAGAGGCGTCTAACTTTGTTTTGCAGGGGGTGTGTTGTGATGTGATATGGCCATGATTGTGATTATATATGATGTATGCAATGTTCCTTATTGTAAGTGGGCAACCGGCAGGATCCATATGGTTGTATTTTAATTCTGTTAAGACCTACGTATCTATTATTCAAAGTAGTTGTAATAGTTGATGCTAGTGGACGACAACCATGAAGCGGCGCCATTGTCCTTGACTCCATGCCGGTGATGATGGAGATCATGTTCGTGCTTGAAGATGGAGATCAGAAGCACGAGAATAAAGGCCATATCATATCACATATTATGAATTGCATGTGATGTTAATCCTTTGATGAATCTTGTATTGCTTAGTTCGCGACGGTATCATTATAAGATGATCCCTATCACAAAATATCAAGGTAAATCCCATTATGTGTAGTCAAGAGCGATGAATTTCAACTTCATATGCTTTCTCCGAAAATTTGAGTGAATATATGAATGTTTACTTAATAAGGATGAAGTGTGAAACATTTGAAAAGTTCGAAGACTTTCAAGATGAAGTGCAAAATCAATGTAACAAGAAAATAAAAGAATTTATGATAGGATCATAAAGGGAGATATTTGAGTTACAAGTTTAGCATAAGACCTAAGATTTGAGGAATCGTTCCATGGATTTGCGTTTCCCGAAACACCATATGAATATGGAATAATCGAGATATGCAATGAAACCTTGTTTGACATGGTAAGGTCAAAGGTGTAATTCATAAAACTGCCGTTATATTTTAAAGATCAAAAGCTTTAGAGACTACCGCTTTTTCACTGAAAAGAGCTCCATCGTGATCCGTTGAAACGACACCATATAAAGTTATGGTTTTGGATAAAACCCAAGTTGTCTTTTCTTAAACATTGGTATGCTATGCATAAGAAAGATGTTTGCAACCAAAATCGGATGAACATAACTTTGTATGTTATTTTGAATAATCGTTGAGTATTCCTCCATAACACCAAAGACAAAAATGTTTGTCGCTTAGAACGTTAAGTGTCTGTGAAATGAATTTTCCGTGAAAAGTTAAGTGGGAGGACAATAGAACTTTGATAAGGTTAAAAGAACCTTAGATATATGTGCAAAGTTGCGCAGTGCTGAAAAGTCTTCCGGAGGCAGCAACAATGCTCATGGCTCACGTGCCTCAAAGGTTGTGGTCACGGAGGTCTAAGTTCCTATTGAACCAAGTAGGTTGGGTAAACAATCAAATACCAAGATTTGAGGGTTGAATCATTATTTGACAATAATGAATAGACTACATGCAAAGAAGCGATGATGGGCCCTGACTCCGTCAAATGGCTTGAAGCCATGAAATCCGTGATAGTTCCATATACGAGAGATCAAGATTTGAACTTGAAAGACCCTCTAGAAAGGTGCAAGACCTTACAGTCATATTTGGATCTATAAAGAAATAGACATGGATGTTTCACATCTATGAAATTAACGACATGTCGGGAAAGAGTTCATGACAATGTTCAAAGAGTTGACTATGACACGATCTGATCTTTCATTAAGCGATATTTAGTCTAGACGGATTAATGTAGCAACCACTACATAAAATTTTGTTATGTGCTAGTTGAATAAACAAAACAAGTTCTTCTAATAGAATGGTTACCTAGGACGTGTGCATGACACGGTTCAAAGGGTTTTGTTAATTCAAAGGATGCTAAAAGCATATGCAAACTTCAATGGTTGAAGTAAGCATCGCGGAGTTGGAATCTTCACTATGATGAAACTGTTAAAAGAGTTTAATTTCATCGGAGACGATGAAGATGCTTGCATTTGCAAGAAATTAAGTGGGAGCGCTAAGACATGTTTCTAATACATTATGTGGAAGACATATTTTTGATTGGAAATGATGTATTTTTTTATTGACACAGGTTAAGAATTTCATCTCGATGAAAGGCTTAGGCAGAAGCTGAATATTTGGCATCAATGTCTATATGGATAAATTGACACGCTAATATGGTTGTGCCAGAAGTACATAGATGAGATATTGAATGAGTTCAATATAGAAACTACAAGAAAGGTTCTTGTTGCATAGGAAGGATTGAATAAAGATTCAAGTATTTTTGATACTTGATATATAAAATCACAAAGAGTACTTTATCAATCATGCTGTGATGTGTACAAATCCAGATATGTCGTATGCTCTAAATGTTATGAGCGTATACCAGAATGATTCATAAGATGATTATTGGACAATAGTAAAGATATTCTTATGATCTTTTAGAAGAACTAAGAATATATTATTTTGTAGAAGTGACAAATAGATGGTTAGTTCATTGTAAAAGTATTACATTGATACTAGTTTTGTCACAAACTACAAATTAAGCTTATCTCTATCTAAACTAAGGGTGGCACAATATGATGGAAAGTAAGTTCCATAATGGATTTGGATGAGTTCCAAAGTTAAGAAATTGTGACAGATACTACAACAAAGGCTAAGTATATGACTACTATAATAGTAGCAAAAGATGGCATTTGTGTCAAGTAGTTTGTTATCAAACTAGGTGTGGTTCACAACGGGATAGTACTATGAAGATATATTGTACGACAATATTATCAACATGTTTTAACCCCAAGGAACTAAAAGGTCTCACCAAAGGACCAAATTTATACAAAGCCATCTCATTAGAGAATGAGTGATGCGTAGAGACGCAAAGACCTACAATTACACACAGACCTGGAAGTGTCAGATCCGGACATCAGTTGACCACTAGCAATCATGTAAATACAACACCGGAAAGCCATAGGTGTTGAATGCACAAAGGTTTTAAACTAGATTATTGACTCTAGTGCAAGTGGGAGACTGTTGGAGATATGCCCAAAAGACAATAATAAAGTGGTTATTATCATATCTTCAAGCTTATGATAAATGTTTACATACCATGCTATAATTGTATTAACCGGAAAGATTAATACTTGTGTGAATTGTAAACATAAAAGAGTCCCTGGTAAAGCCTCTTGTTAAACTAGCTTGTTGGTTAATATATGATCATGGTTTCCCGATCATGAACATAGAGATGTTATTAACAACAGGGTCATATCATTAGGAGAATGATGTGATGGACATACTCCTATAGTTAAGCGTAGCATAAAGATCAAGTCATTTAATATAGTTCATTTTCTATAAGCTTTCTGATACATAGTAACCTAATTCCTTCGACCATGAGATCATGCTAATCACCATCACTAGAAGGATGCTTTGATGACATCAAACACCACACCGTAACTGGGTGGTTATAAAGGTGGCATTGAGTGTTCGGAAAGTATGAGTTGAGGCACATGGATCAAGAGTGGGATTTTTCCATCCATATGACAGATAGATATACTCTAGGCCCTCTCAGCGGGATGTCATCCAATTGGCTTGCAAGCATGTGACTGGCTCACAAGGGATTACATATCACGGGAATGAGAAAATAGTACTTATCGGTAACGAGGATGAACTAGGTATGCAGAGATACCGACGATCAAAACCTCGGATAAGTAAACTATCGTGAGACAAAGGGAAATTGGTATCGTATTTAAATGGTTCATTCGATCACGAAGTAATCATAGAAATATGTGGGAGCCATATGAATTTCCAGATTCCTCTATTGGTTATTGATCGAAGAAGAGTCTCGATCATGTCTGCATAATTCACAAACCGTAGGGAGACACACTTAAGGATTTGATGTTGTTTAGTAGATATGGAATGTGAGTAAAGAGAACAAATGTTGTTCGGAGTCTCGGATGGGATCCGGGATATCACGAGGAGATCCTAAATGGTCCGGAGAATAATATTCATATAAGGAAAGTCCAATATCGGAGTTTGGGAATGATTCCGGTGTTTTCATCGGAATGTTCTAGAAGGTTCTAGAAGGTTCACCGATCTGGAAGGGGAAGTGTACATGGATATGTCATGACAAAGTATAATGGTTGCATCATGTCCTAGGTCACTTGGCTGGACACTTGGAAGAGATAAATCAAACTCTAATTTCAAAGGCAAAAAGGAAGTTTGAAAAAGTCAAATCCCAACATGGTTTCCAATTTAGGGAGCGTTTCTCAGTTAGGGAGGGTTTCCACCTGGGTTGGGAACACCTTTGGACGCCCCCACCTATATAAGGAGGGGTAGGGGCGCACCCCAAGGTATCCCCCTTGCCCTAGGCGCCCAAGAAACCCTAGGTTGGCCGCTGCCCCCCTCTCTAGTTGCGACCAATCTAGATCTCCTCTAAACCGCTACCGACTAGCTAAACTCTAGTTGCTAGCTACCTCTAAATCTCGGCCCTCTAAACCCTAGATCGCCAGGGCTCCCTCTACTCCACCATACTCGCTCTGGCTTAGGCGAAGCCCTGCGGGATCTCCCCTCTACTTCCGACACCACGCCATCATGCTACCGGAATCGCGAGGAGAGAGCTACAACCTCTGTTGCCTGCTAGAACAAGGGAGAGGAAGGTCTTGATCGATTACCGTACGTCTGACCGACTGCGGGAGCGCTTCCGGAACGTGGTGCCGGAAGGATCGTCTATGTGATCTTGAGATCGGCAAGTGAACGACTACATCACCCACGAGAATCTGCTCTCGTTAACCGCTTTGGATCTTCGAGGGTTAGTACTGTATCAACTTGTTGCACCGATCTAGTAGATAGATCTTGGCTTGATCATAGATTAGATCTTGATTGTGTGTTCATGCGTTAGATTTTTTTTGTTTTACATGCTATGAACCCCTACATGGATGTCCATAAAGTTGTAATTAGGTCAAAACCGTTTGTGGTTTTGTCTAGAGAATTTTATAAAGGAATAAAGGCATCGTTTTTGCTATTTTTACTAAAGGGAAACTAGGAAGTCATTTTATGTGGGGCCAGTGGATTAGGCAAGGTATGGATAAGACCTTTCAGTACCAATTGGGTTCATGCCATTTGGAAATACCAAACTCTCTGAAATCATTTATTAGTGGAAACAAGTACTTCTTGGGTTAATTTTACCTGGAAAATATGGTAATTATTTTGCGCATAAGACCCTCTCTACATGTTTGTAGAAGAACACATGGACATGTACAAATTTGGATCTATCAAATTTGGGTCGTTTTCCATTTTCAAACTAATTTAAACCAAACTGCACTTTCAGATTTAGAATTTTAATTAAAAGAAAAGTGGGGCTGAGGGGGTTTCGCGGGCCGGATCTAGGGTAAATTGGGCCACACAGGGGAGATTCTGCCCACCTGGGAGGCACTGAAAGGCCGCTGGGATTTTGAAGCCCTAGCAACGAGTCCCAGCGGTCAGTGACCCGAGGCCGCGAAGGGGAACCGAGCCTCACGGGCTGTTTGATACAGTCAGGATCAACGGCCACGGCTCATCGTCCTCCTCGCAAAAGAGTGTCGATGGCGGGAACCCTAGCTCACGATGAAGGGTATGGGGGAGGCTCACCTGAGGGCTGGGAGACGGCGGGGTGTGGCAGAGATGAAGCAACGCTGGACGGTGGCCCTGGTGATGGGCGGCAAGGCCTGGTTCCACGACTGGATCATGCTCACGCGAGCAAGCCCGCGGAGCACGTTCGGGAGCTCACCGAGATGGAATCCATGGTTGCTGCATGTCATCATAAGAAACACCTTTCAGTACTAGAAGGAGGAGGGGATCTCAAAAACGCAACATGCAGAGGGGGAGAGAGGAGGGGTGGAGCTCGGGGCTCGATTTCTTTAAGAAGGCTAAAGTGCCTTCTCCTCCATCTCTCAGGCAAAACATAGCAGGGGAGCGAGGGAGGGAACTCAGGGGAGGTCTAGTGGGGTGATAGGAAGCAAATGGGGGGAGTGGTAGCAGGGTTGGTGGCCTCTGTCCTTTTATCCCGAAGGGGTTGGGTGTAGGATGGACAATGTCCATGGAGGTCTTGAGAGGGGGAGATGGCCAGGGATTGTCTCTTAGGGGTGGTGGAGTGGTCGTATGGGACCAGTAGCTTGACCAGGGAGAGGGGGAATTGGTGGTGGGTTTTTATTGCCCAAGATTTTTAGGATGCATGTCTTTCCCTCTCACTTACAAGCACACGGGACAAAAGAAAGGGTGGACCTACTATAGTGCTACAGTGCTAGTCGACCAGAGGGGCTAGGATGGCAAATGCTTGATGGAGTTTGGATGGTTTTGATTTGGGCAAATGCTTGATTGGCAAAAGTGATCCAAACAATGGTTATGAAGGAAGTTTGAAAATTTCCAGTGAGGAATGTGGGGAAATGGTACTGGTAGATAGAGGATGTCAACTCATCTGATCAAGATTTATTTGGGATTTTTCAAATGATTACAAGCCCATTAAAAATCCTTTATCCAAAAAGTGCAGAAGTTGTTTATAGAAGGTCATGTGATATTTTTACATTGTACAAGGTTGTTTATTGATATGATATGGTCCCAAATACCATATTATACATTGTAGAATTTTTTGGAACTTATTGATATGGAAAAGTATTTTTAAGTAATTATTTCTTGTTTCTGCCATTTAAGAAAATTGGCAAAAAAGAAATAATAAGGAAGCTCAAAAATATTTATTTTGAGTTTGAAAGATAGGGTATGAGGTAGAGAACTTAAATGTGCATTGAGTTGGCAAAGTGGTTTGGAGAAAAACAAACTTTCCTTTATAGGAGAGATTTGAGAATTTTGCAAAAATTAAGAATTTAAATAGTTTGAGGATCCAATAATTATGGGAATTATTTGGGGAATTATAATATCCAAGGTAGATGATGTGAACTTTATTTATACATCATTTACAACTTGGTTGTGGAAGATTAACGGTGAGAAGGGAAGAAAACTAGATTTGGGAGAATCTAGGGTTTGGATATTTTTATGCCACCTAAACATGGTTGGATTTGTGAGTTCAGAGATCACCTTGATATAAGGGATAGATGGGTGATTGGACCAAGTTATATAGATGTCACATCCCATGATTTTCCAAATCTTGTAATGTTAAAAATAAATAAACAAAATAAAAATTTTGTTGAAAAGAAACTTTGTTTCTAAAAGGAAACTTAAAATTCCATCTTGAACAAACTTTAATTAAAGTTCGAATCCAACAAAATCCAAATCAAGAGAAATGCATTCCTCAGTGAATGTATCTGGAAATTTAAACACTTGGAAAATAAATCCAAACCCCAAACCCTAATGGAATAAAAACATTACCAAGTTATCTCCAAGCCTATGGATTTGATCCATATAAAAATTTGTCAACAAACATTTACAAATGATCAAGAAAGACAAATAGAAATATTATAAAACCATAGAATTTGGTTTCACTTAATTTGGAACCATGGACAAAATCTTATGAATTTAATAAGATAAGGAAATTAAATTTCCCAGACTAATAAAGAACCTATCTGAAATTCCAAACCAATGGATGAGCAAATAATCCTAAAGATATTTAAAAGGATAAACAAATATTAAATAATATTTTACAAATTGGAATCACCAAGTTTGGATCTCTAAATAAAAAGATATGGATTTTATAAGATGAAGAAAGAAATATTAAATAAAGAATATTTAAAGACCAAATCAAATCTTGGCCTAACCCATAAACAAGTGGAATGATTATAATCCAAATCCAAATAAAAATAAAAGGATAAAGCATTTCCAGAAATAAAATAAAATGGCATTAACCATTCTATCCCTATTTTAAGAAAGACAAATCTCTAATAAGAGTGATCATTTAAGTCATGAGAAAATGATATTTGGAATTTACCCAAGTGGAATAAAAGTTGTTATCAACTTAAATAAAATAAATCTTCCAAATAAAATTATGGAAATAAAACTATATTTAATTCCATTGGAAATAAAACAAATACCCAATTTAAATGATTTATGAATCAAATTAAATACTTTCGATGAATTATTTGAACCCAAATAAACAAATAAAAACCTAATGAAAGGATTTGGAAAGTTTAAAGAATTTAAATGGTGTTTGAAAATATTATTAAATCTTATTTGATTTAAAACAAGGTCTTATTTGAATAATTAAAAGACCCCAAAAAGGATAAAGTTTTATTTCAAAATTGACTTAAGATTATATTACTAATCAATATTTAAACCTACACAAAATCTGGCAAAGGTTTGAATTCAAATGAGTGTTTGAATTGCTTATTGAAAATCAAAACAGAAATGGAAATAGAAAAAGAAAAACAAAGCAGTATAAAAAAAGAGAACAAGGTCGAACCAGCCCAGCTAAGCCCACCTGGCCCAGTCCAGCCCAGTTCCTCTCCTCCCCCGCAGAAAAACGATTCGAACCAGCAAACTCAGCCGCAGCGTCGCTGACAGATGGACCCCATCTCCCCACTCCTCTCTCACGCTGCCAAGCGGACCCCACCGCCACCTCGTTGTCAACCCCGCGACCCATTCATCTCCAAACCTCTCTGCTATTTTCTGTCGTAATTGCGCCCTTCAATTCGCGTTAAACGGCCGATTAATCCCTCCCTACGACGATGCCCTCTTAAACGCCAGGCTCTCCTCCCTCTCTCCCCCAGACGCCACATCCCCGGAGCCACCAGGCTGCGTCAATTTTGCTTTGCACTGCCACCGTCTCCGGCGAGCTCCACACCCGATTCCGGCCAGCCTCCTCCTCCCCTTGCCTCCTCGACCAAGCTCACATACTCCCCACCTCCTGTCGCACCTCCCAGTGTAGCCCGTTCATCCGCGCGTGCTGTGAATCATCGACAACATCATCACTGAGCAAGCGCTGCCGCCTGCTACCTCTCCGGCGAGTTACTGACGCCAACCCCGAGCGCCCCTCGTGTTCTGGTGAGTATTCCTGCAACCCTCGAGACCGTGCGCGCCTCCCTGACATGCTGCCTTGCCTTCTTAAGCCCTAGGAGCTCGTCCCTGACAACGACAACACGTGCCCGAGCCAGTGAGCAACTTCGGCGAGGAATTATCATCGTCCCCGTGCGCCCCTCCGCCAACCAAGAGCACGTTGAGCATCAGAAAGCTTCGGCGAACTCGCTGAGCCCTTCCCCTCTCTTCGTAGCTTCCTGTATCGCTGGCAAGGTCACTGCCAGAGCGCGCCGCCGCCGTTCACCACCGCCAGCGCCGCCAGTATTTGACCAGTAGATGCAAGCCATTAGATCTTGATCGAAGGCGTGAGATTAGAACTTAAGCAAAGGGGTAAGTTTGCATCTGTGCCGCATGATTCTAATTAGATCCAACGCACCACGTAGCTCGATCCTGGCGAACCGGTACAGGCGAATTAGAACTTGACACGTGGCCTCTGTTTGATTTAATAACCAGAAACTAATCTAATTGATGTTCCAATATGAATAATTCATAACTTTTAATCTACACGTCCAAATTTTGCAAATTTTATATAAATGGATTCAGCAAGACAAGCCCTAGACAAATATGCACTTTGTTTAGTAAAAAGCTTCTGTTAAATTGTTTGTTTTTGCAGAAACTTGTGTATGCATGTTTAGAATATAAAAATTGTTCTAAAATGATTTTGGGGATAAAATATTTGGCAAATGGTTTGTTTTGAACCTACTGACCCTAGAAATCAATTGGTGGTTTTAAAATTTTATTTGGTGAAGCAAAAGAATAAAACTTGGATTTAAACCATTTCTAGTCAAATAAAAATATGGTTTAATGATTAGAAATGGTTTTGGAAGAAAACCTTTGAGAAATGTTTTGGAAATAAACTCTCTGACCCTAAACACAAAGTTTTATGGGTTGAAAACATATTTTGTGAAACCTATAGAATTTTTCCTTATTAAAAACATTTCTTCACCACATAAAATAATGACTTGATCTAAAAATGGTTTATGTAGTAAGATCTTATACAAATTATTTTGCCACTTTATAAAATGACCATTAGGTGTTTTCAAATGTTTATGAACCATTAGAAACCACTTTTTCAAATAAAACAATCCTTGACATGCTTGCATGCATTGTTTTGTTTCTATCATTTTATGTGATGAATTGCTTGAATGGTAGATTGAAATGTTGTTTGCTTGATTGAATTGTAGTGGTTTTGAAGTGAGTGAACATTGCAAAGATCAAGGAGTGAACTTATACTCTCTACCAAAAAGGCAAGTGATTCTTCATATTTTTGTCCCATTATTTTCACTATGCATTAGTGATATTTCTAAGTAGGACTTGCATGGAATTTTTGCTAAGTATAAACTATGCCATGGGAAATCCTAGTAGATGTTACCTTAGTATAAATTTCCTAAGTTAAGATTCCTAATACTATCATGCTTAGCTTAGCTAGTACTCCCTCCGTTTCAAAATATAAGATGTTTTAGGTTTGTGAAGAAAATGTATCTAGACTTGTTTTAGTGTGTAGATTCACACAAAACATGAGTGAACCTATATACTAAAACTAGTCTAGATACATTCGCTTCACAAAGCTTAAACATCTTATATTTTGAAACAGAGGGAGTAGAAAACAAGGGTGGAATATATATTCACACTATGGAAAATTTCTAAGTCTGAGGACTTGTGTTTTGTTTAATAAAACAACTAAGTGAATGAATCACCTGGGTGGAATGGAAGGAATGGTTTGTGTTGAGTGGTTACACAAGGCCAGAGGATTGGTGAACCTTGTGTATCTCACTTGTGGATGGCCACCCAGGAACAAAGAGATTTGAGATGTCAAATGTTGAGAAGATTCAAGTGCAGCCACTTGGCATTATGGGCTCTACCTGGTTCATATAGGTTGCAATAACTTAGCCAAATGGACAGTTGGTGGTAGGGGTTTGATAGGTTGGAGCGCGTCCATTCTGGTCTAAGGGAAGGCTTCTGAAAGATATTGTCTTGGTCAAACCAAGTCTTGTGGGGAAAGTGCACCACCTCTGCAGAGTGTAAAATCTAAGTACTTAGCCATGTCCCTGGTAAAGGACAATTTGAGCATCAAGACATGGAAGCTATCAAGAATCTCATCATCCAAATTTCTAAGTTAAAAAATTGTGGTTGAACAAGGGTTGAAGGATCACCAATTTCTATTGGGAGATGCCTTGGGAAAGATTATTTTGTCAAGCAAAAACTTAATGTTTTCAAATGATAAGGAAAATCTATTTTGAGCAATGCAAGCCTAAGATCCACTTAGCCAAATGCATATAGATGATAGACTCCACTATACTACCATAGTATCACTTGCCAATACAGTTCAAATGTATTGACCCTTGTGGCTGTAACTTGTTATGTTGCAGGTTTGATTGTTATTAGTGAAGTTTAATGATTAGGATTACAAATCTACAACCAACATGTCTGCCTGTGGCACTTTGAAGATGAAGGACCCCATGCTATTGTTATATTCTGTTGCATTGTAATGAGATAGACAAATGAGCTATGTAAGATGTAATAAATTATTTCATTCTTGGTTATAAAGTTGTATTATGACCTTTGTTTCTTGATATTACATCTTAACTGTGGATGCCAGCTATTGATCGAGGGACTAGCATTGCAATCACAGGGATCCTTTTCCTTTATAAAGGAGGGATCTTATAGATTGTATTAGAGCATTGTGTTGCGTGTATGATTTCTAAACCTAGGATTGGACAAAACCCCTTAGAAAAATAGGAGTTGTATTTGTTCGAAAACTTATTTACAAACAATCTTGTAAACTCTTTCCTCAACCATTTAGGTTTTGATTCTACATCTCTTCTATTTCAAACTTGATGGACAAAGCCTACCCCATGGCCAAAGACTTCATCATGTGCAAAGGACTTCATCAACTCTAATGACTTCAACATCTTCAACATTTTCACCAAGGACTTCAACCTTGGATATTACTAAGGACTACAAGTGAGACAAGAAATGTTACTCAAGACTTGAGGACTAAGGAAACACAACTTAGAAGGAACCATCATCACCAAGATGCAAGAAATTCTCTAAGGATACAAAGATCTTGTTCATGAAGAATCAACTAAGAAGGAAGGAAAGATCTCAAGTGAACCATATAGATGGACCACCATATTTAGTTTAAGTCAAACCCACCAACTTATGTGGTGTAACAAAAATATTTTGGTTGCCTAAAAATATGCTTGAAAACTTGTTGTTTGAATGGAGTGTTTGTTTGTGATTGCTTGAACATTGCTTGAGTGAATTGTGATGTGTGTGATTAGAATTATTTCCTTAGAAATATTTTGCCTATTCTAATCCCAATCCAACCCAAACAGATGACTTCTCCAAGAGACTCCAACATCAAGGGTGACAACAACAACAACCAAGAGGTCAACATGAGAGACCAACTACTTGCAAGATAAACCCAGTTGAACCAAGTGACAACTCAGTTTTTAGCCAACAACAATGAGTTAGACCCAACCATGCAAAAAGTTTTGAAAACTCAATCCCAATTGTTGCAAGGGTTGGCTACTCAAATGATCAACATGGGAGATAACTCTTCCCAAGGAGTTTGTGACAACAAGGATGACAAAGATGTTATTCTAGAAGGAACCCAAGCTTGCAATATTTCTGGAGACAAGGATCACACTTCCAAGGAGCATGAAGATCAATGCCCCAACTGTGAAGATAAACATCCAGCTAACCAATGCCCCACAACCCAAGCTACTTGTTACTTATGTGAAGGAAATAATCATGTCCCTATCCAATGCCCCATCTATTCCATAGTTGAACAAAGGAAACAAGGTGGAGTGCAACAACTGATTGCAGATTACCATGAGAGAGCCAAGTCTATCAAGAAGATGAAGACAAAGGAAAATCTCATCTTGCACCTCCATGCAATATGACCCAATTTAAAGGACCAAGGAGGAGACATATGTATTATCCGAGGAGCAATAGAAGATCAAGGAGACCAGGAACTGTTCCTACCCTTTGAGATAACATATGAAGAACATGAACTAGAAGCACTCCTAGCTTTGGAGAAACCCAAGAAAAAGAAGGACAAAAGCCATGTGCAATGTGGTCATTGCAAAGAAATGGGACACTATGCCAGTGAATGTCCAGAGAAGAAGAAGTATAAGGAGATTAGCCAAGTGTGGTGCAAAAACTGCAAAGAGCTAGGCCATTATGTAGCAACTTGTCCATAGAAGATACGTGAAGAACTCAATCTTATCACATGTTACAATTGTGGTAACCAAGGACATTATGCAAGCAATTGTCCAGAAAAGATGAAGCACAAGATAAAGCCTATGAAGGATCTCAGCCTTGTCACATGTTTCAAGTGTGGAAACAAAGGACACTATGCAGATGTTTGCCCAGAGAGATTTCAACAAGATCCCAAGCAAGCCAAGATGTAATCTAGTTGGAAATTTTTTAAGGGTGGTAGTACCCTAGTTGTTTTGAACCAACTTGTAACCCCTAGCCTCCCCAAATCTCGGGACGAGATTTATTTTAAGGGTGGTAGCCTGTCACATTCCAAGATTTTCCAAATCTTGTAATGTGAAAAATAAATAAACAAAATAAATTTTTTGTTGAAAATCAGGGTGAAAAGAAACTTTGTTTCTAAAAGGAAACTTAAAATCCCATCTTGAACAAACTTTAATTAAAGTTTGAATCCAACAAAATCCAAATCAAGAGAAATGCATTCCTCAATGAATGTATCTGGAAATTTAAACACTTGGAAAATAAATCCAACCCTAAACCTTAATGGAATAAAAACATTACCAAGTTATCTCCAAGCCTATGGATTTGATCCATATAAAAATTTGTCAACAAACATTTACAAATGATCAAGAAAGACAAATAGAAATGTAAGATCCCTCCTTTGTAAAGGAAAAGGATCCCTGTGATTGCAATGCTAGTCCATGGATCAATGCTAGCATCCACAGCTTAAGATGAAGTACACAGAAACAAAGGTCATTATTACAGTCATTGTAGAGACAAACATAGTCTTTACAACTCCAAGGCCACATGCCTAGTATAAGAGTTTGAATAAGTATATAAATAAAAGTCTTCATCTTCATGTGCCACAGGCAAACATGTTGAGTGTAGACTCATGACTCCTAATCCTCATCAGAGTAACCTGCAACATCACAAGTTACAGCCACAGTGGGTCAATACATTGGAATAGTATTGGCAAGTGATACCTTAGTATAATTTAGGTGGACTAGATTCTATATGCAATTTGGCTAAGTGTAGCTTGGCTTGCTTTGCTCAAAATAGGTTTTGCCTATCAGTTGAAATCACTAAGTTTTTCTTTGTCAAAACTTTTCCCAAGGAACCACCAATAGACATTGAGGTCCTTCACCCTTGTTCACCCACAAGTTTTTACTTAGAAATTGGGATGAGGAGATTCTTGATAGCTTCCATGTCTTGATGCTCAAGTTGTCCATTACCATGGACTTGGCTAAGTACTTAGATTCTTCCATCTGCAGAGGTTGTGCACTTTCTCCACAAGCCTTGATTTTCACCAAGACAGGACCTTTCAGAAGCGTTCCCTTAGACCAAATGGACGCGCTCCAACCTATCATTCCCACTACCACCAACTGTCCAAATGGCTAAGTTCTAGCAAGCTATGTGATCCAGGCAGAGCCCATATTGCCAAGTGGCTGCACTAGAAGCTTCTTAACATTTGGCCTCTAAAATCTCTTTGTTCCTGGGTGGCTTACCACAAGTGAGATACACAAGGTAAACCATAGAAATGGGCCTTGTGTAACCACTCAACATAAACCATTCCTTCCATTCCATCCAGGTGTTTCATTAACTTAGTTGTTTTATTAGACAAAACACAAGTCCAAAGACTTATAAATATTTTCATCATGGCATGTATATTTCACCAACCCTTGGTTGCTACTAGCTAGGCTAAGCATGTCATAGATAAGCATCTTAACTTAGAAACTTCTAGCAATTCTACAACTACTAGGATTTCCCAACATGGCATATAAGCAAAATATAGCATGCAAGACTAGCAAAATATTTCTAATGCTTAGTAGAAAACATGGGGATAAAAATATTCATGAAGCACCACTTGCCTTGGTAGTTTGGAGAGTAGCTACACTCCTCACAATCACAATCACTAGCACCAAAATCTACACAAAGAATCATAGCCACAAATCACATACAAAACATATACAACAAAATATATGAATGCATGCAATATGATATGTGATGATTTTTAAAACTCAACAAAGCAAGTGTATATTACTGGTTCATAAACAAGTTAAAAAATTTCCAAACAACATTTATTTAAACCTTAAAACATTTCCTAAACCACTCATATGCTCAAAATAGTCCTACACAAGTTTCTGCAAATAAAGCCATTTTAACAGAAGCAAAACATTAAACACATTGCATATTTATAAAGGGATTGTTCTCCTGATTCCATTGATATAAAATTTGTCAAATTCTAATGTGGGGATCAAAAGTTATAGCCAAAACAAATTTAAACATCTAATAGATTTAAATCCTGATTTTAAATCTAAACTGCTGCCACGCGTCTTAATTTGATTGGCCCGTACCGCTTTGAGTTGGATCACGCTTCTGAGCCTTTAGATCTACTTAACTTACACGGCCCAGATCTACCTATACCGCTTTGCTAAGTGATCTAATTCCACGCGCTGGATCCAGATCCAACGGTCCTAGATCAAACGACCAAAGCTGGGCGGCGCTGGCGGTGGCTACCGGCGGCGGCGAGCTCTGTCTACGGCGGTGCGGCGCTACAGGGGGTTCTAGGGTCGTCGAAGGCGCTTACCAGAACCGAGGCGATGCACTGATGCTCAACCTGGCGACGGCTTGGCAAGGGGCGCTCTGTAGTGGCCGAGGGACCTCGTCGGAGTTGCTGGCGGCGTCGGGCTTGGGTGGAAGACGACGTTGGCGATGCTCCTGCTCACCCTAGCATGCATAAACAGCATCAAGAGATTCACAAGACTACGGCGAACAAGACCGTGTGAATCAGAGGTAGAGGGGAACAAGGGGATCACTGGATTTGATCGCCGGAGTTGAGGATGTCATCGGGAGCTTGCGGTGCTTGTCGAAGACGACGACCTGGGGCGGTACAGAAGGAACCAACAGTGTCAGTAGGTGCGCAAGGAAGTGGTGATGCTGTTTGCAAGAACCATAGGGAGAGGGTGATTGCGAAATCGGTCGCCGGAGTGAGCTCTGTCTGCAGCGGTGCGAGGGTGATTGCGGGCAGCCTAGGGCGTTTCTGTCTAGCTTTGTTGGGGGACATGGCCGCGAGGGGGAGGTAGTCTTATAGCCAGAGCGGGGGCGAGGATCGCGCGCGGAATCAAGGGAATTTAAGCGAGGAATCAACGCGACAGTGATGGGTGGAGGAAACGGCCGGCGACGTGGTCGTGGGCGCAATTAGGGGACGAAGGGTGACGCGGTAGTGTGGCCCATTTGTCAGCGAGGGAAACATAGAGGGGGTGGGGTCGTGTGGTCAGTGACCTGGTGGGTATGTCTGCGAGTGAGAGAGAGGGGGACCCCGGGTGGGCTTACCGGGCTGAATTCGTAGTTGGACCAGATAGGTGGCGCTGGCCTTTTTCTATTTCTTTTCTCCTTTTCTTTTTCTGTTTTGATTTTCTGAAATGATTTTCAAATCCAAATCAAAAGAGTTTGAATTCAAATCTTCTCTAGGTTTTTATTCATCAAACCTTGCACTCAAAATGTGTGTCAAACACTACTGTTTATTCATAACACTTTGATCAAAAGAAAATAAAAATAAAACCAAGCCTTTATGATATATATAATAGGCATAATATTGGTTTTATTAATTCATTTTGTTTTTAAACTTTGTTCAAAATTTTTATGGTGCCTAAGTTTGAATTTCAAACCTTACTGAATCAAAACAAGTACTCTTCTCATTGGAAGATAGCACTAAGGCTAGAGCAAACTACATGAAATAATAAGCATATATGCTTCTGTTTTGAAATGATTTGTTTGAAATGAAACCCATATGATCATGGATGCATGGATGATATGCATGAGTTTAAAACATGATTTTAGGGATGTTACAAATCTAACCCCCTTAAGGTGAATCTCGCCCTCGAGATTCGGATTGGCTAGCAAATAGGTGAGGGTGGTATTTCCAAGATCATCTTCTCTTTCCCATGTTGCTTCTTCTTTAGAATGATGGTTCCACTGCACTTTGCAAAACTTGATAGTCTTAGTCCATGTGACTCTTTGTGCAGTCTCAAGAATCTTGATAGGCTTCTCCTCATAAGTGAGATCACTTTCCAACTGAACCTCTTCCAAAGGTATAGTATCCTTCAAAGAAGTTTCTTCCATTTCTAGATGACATTTCTGAAGCTGACTCACATGAAACACATTATGAACAGCTGACAAAGACTCTAGCAATTCAATTTCATAAGCAACTTCTCCTTTGCGACTCAGAATCTTGAATGGTCCAACATATCTTGGGGCCAACTTTCCTTTGACTCCGAATCTCTTCACTCCACGAAGTGGTGACACTCTAAGATAAGCTCTATCACCAACTTCGTAGGTGACTTCTCTATGCTTAGGATCTGCATAGCTTTTCTGTCGGGACTGTGCTATCTTCAATCTGTCCTTAACCAACTTGACCTTCTCTTCGGCTTCTTTGATAAGTTCTGGTCCGAACAAACTTCTTTCTCCCACACCATTCCATAATAATGGGGTGGTACACTTTCTCTCGTAGAGAAACTCAAATGTTGCCATCTCAATGCTGGCTTGATAGCTGTTGTTATAAGAAAATTCTGCGTAAGGCATACTTTCATCCCAACTGGCTCCATAGTCTAGGGAACATGCCCTCAACATGTGTTCAAGAATCTGATTAGTCCTTTCTGTCTGTCCATCAGTTTGAGGATGAAAAGCAGTGCTGAATTCCAACCTCGTTCCCAAGGACTCATGTAATTGCCTCCAAAAATGGGAAGTGAATTGATTTCCCCTATCAGACACAATACTTTTGGGCACTCCATGTAGACATACAATTCTACTCATATAGATTTTGGCCAACTTAGCACTTGTATAGGTTGTCTTCACGGGTATGAAATGAGCCACTTTAGTTAGGCGATCCACTACTACCCAAATAGAATCGTATCCTGACCGGGTCCTTGGTAATCCGGTAATGAAATCCATACCAATCTTGTCCCACTTCCAATCAGGAATAGGTAGTGGTTGAAGCAAACCTGCTGGTTTCTGATGTTCCGGTTTCACTCTACTACACACATCACACAAAGAAATATGTTCGGCGATGTCCTTCTGGAGATTATTCCACCAAAATCTTTCCTTCATGTCCATGTACATTTTGGTGTTACCAGGATGAATGGAATACAGAGAGTTGTGTGCTTCTTGCAAAATCAGTTTCCGAAGCTCCGTATCTTGTGGAACACAGATACGTTTCCCATGCCATAAAGCACCCGGTTCGTCTTCATGGAACCCTTTGGCTTTTCCTTTGCCAATCTTTTCCTTAATTTCTTCAATTTCACTATCAGTCTTCTGGGCTTCTTTGATCTTGTCCAACAGAGTGGGTTGAACATCCAAAGACATGAGATGTCCTTCAGGCACAATCTCCAATCTGAGATCTCTAAATTGGGCACACAAATCATCTGGCAATTCTCCCTTGGTGAGACCATTCACAAAAACTTTAGGGCTTGAAGCATCCGCTACAACATTTGCTTTACCGGGATGGTATTGCAAACTCAAGTCATAGTCCTTGATGAGTTCTAGCCATCTTCTTTGTCTCATATTAATTTCTTTCTAGGTGAAGATATACTTCAAACTCTTGTGATTTGTGAACACTTCACAATGCTTTCCCAAAAGATAGTGTCTCCATGTTTTGAGTGCATGGACAACAGAGGCTAACTCCAAATCATGAGTAGGATAGTTCACTTCATGAGTTTTGAGTTGTCTCGAGGCATAAGCCACAACTTTCCCGTCTTGCATAAGTACTGCACCCAAACCATGATGAGATGCATCACAATATACCTGAAAATCTTTTTCCAAGTCTGGTAAACACAAGACTGGTTCTGTCACAAGTCTCTTCTTCAGTTCCTGAAAGCTGAGTTCACAACCTTCAGACCAAGCAAATTTCTTGTTTTCTTTAGCAATTTTGTCATAGGCTTAGCAACCTTGGAGAAATTATCAATGAACCTTCTGTAGTAACCTGCTAAGCCAAGGAAACTACAAATTTCTTTCACTGACTTAGGAGATTCCCATTCTGTTACAGCTGAAACTTTAGCAGGATCAACTGCTACACCATCTCCTGACACAACGTGTCCAAGAAATCCAACTTCATTTAGCCAGAATTCACACTTGCTGAATTTGGCATACAGTTTATGCTCTCTAAGCTTCTCAAGTATCAAACGCAAATGTCCTTCATGCTCTTCTTTGCTCTTGGAGTAGACTAAAATGTCATCGATGAAAACGACAACAAACTTATCAAGAAATTCCATGAACACCTTATTCATCATATTTATAAAGTATGCTGGAGCATTGGTCAAACCAAATGGCATCACGGTATACTCATACAATCCATACCTTGTGGTGAAAGCTATCTTAGGTATGTCTTGTTCTCTTATCTTGAGTTGGAAATAACCTGACCGGCGATCAATCTTTGAGAACACACAAGCTCCTTCTAGCTGATCAAACAAGTCATTGATTCTAGGTAAAGGATATTTGTTCTTGATAGTCACCTCATTGAGTGAACGGTAATCTATGCATAACCTTTGACTTCTATCTTTCTTCTCCACAAACAAAATGGGGCTCCCCAAGATGAAGAACTTGGTTGAATAAATCCTTTCTGCAACTGTTGTCCAAGTTGTTTCTTGAGTTCTTTCAGTTCATCAACTGACATCTTATATGGTCTCTTTGCTATTGGTCCAGATCCTGGTTGCAAATCAATAAGAAACTCCACATCTCTATCTGGTGGCATTCCTGGCATTTCTTCAAGAAAACCATCCGGATATTCAATCACAATTGGCACACTGTCTATGCTAACCCCCTTAAGAGAATTTAGCTTACTCCCTTTTGATTCGAAGTTAGACTTGAATTTAATCCGTTTTCTTTCCGGGGTTGTGAGTGCAACAGTACGATTAGTACAATCTAGTACTCCTTCATACTTAGCCATCCAATCCATTCCCAATATTACGTCCAGTCCTTGGGAATCTAGGATTATCAGACTCACTGGAAACTTATGCTTTCCAAACTCTATTTCTAGATCCCGAAATCCAAGACTTACTATGATATCTCCACCTGGAGAACTAACTTTTATTGGACACCCAATGTTTTCAGTTGGAAACTCATTTCTATCAAAAAATGCTTTTGATATGAATGAATGCGATGCTCTAGTATCAAAAAGAACAAATGCTGGAATTGAATTGAGTCTGAACTTACCAGCAACAGCATCAGGCTCCTCATAGATTTCCTCCACATTGATGTGGTTCACTTGTCCTTTCTGAAAAGGGTTGGGCTTGTTGGGTCCTTCAACTTTATTTTCTGGGCACTCATTTGCATAATGCCCCATCTTCTTGTACTTGAAGCTTTCAACCTGACTAATGTCTTTCTTGACAGGCTGGCTTCCACTACCACTTCCATTACCACTGTGGTGGCTCTTATATCCACCCTCGTGGTTCTTGTACTTGTCATTGTCATGACTACGGTGATGCTTGTTGTCATGACGGTTGTGGTTGTCGTGCTTGTTGAATTTCCCATGCTTGTGGGATCCTGAGCTTCCACTATCATCATAATGGGAACGTTTGTGAGATGATCCCGAGTTGTGCTTGTCCGAGTGCTTTCTCTTCCTGCTCTCAACTTGCTTCATTTTGTTCTCCAAAATAGCAGCCTTGTCACAGAGAGACTGATAAGTGGGAACATAGGCCACAGCCAACTGCAGGTTCAGTTCATCATTCAACCCTTCGATGAACTTTTCCTTCCTCTTAGCATCGGTGTCAACTTCATTCGGTGCATAATGCGCCAGATTGTTGAACTCCTCAATATACTCTGCCATGCTGTGGTGGCGCTGCTTCAGGTTATGAAACTCTTTCTTCTTTAGACTCATCACTCCAGATGAGATATGAGCAGTACGAAAGCCATCCTCAAAGATAGCCCATGTCACATCTTCTATGGGAGTGGTGATCTAGAAGTTATCCCACCAAGTGGCGGCTGGTCCTTCCAGCAAATGTGCTGCAAATCTGACCTTTTCTGCATCAGTACAGCCCACAGTTACCAAGTCCTTGTTGACAGAGCGTAACCAATCATTGGCCACCATGGGATCAGTTGTTCCTGAGAACTTTGCTGGCCTCAATCTCAAGAACCTGGTAAGCATGTCAAAACCCGGTGGGTTGTTGTTGTTGTTGTTGTTATTCTGGTTCTGGATGAACGTGGTCACCATTTGCATGAGCTGAGTCTGAGCTATCATCATTTGCTGCATCTCAGGGGTGATGTTGTTGTTGTTGGGGTTGGCACGACGGGGAGGCATCTGTGGTTTGTTCAATAGAGATAAGAATTAGATACCCATAGATGCTTTCATGCACAATACATCACATAAACAAGCACAAAACATGCATCATAACAATAATATTTCAACAACAAAAACGACAATTTTGCAAAGTAAACACACCAATAACAAGCCATCCACATGTTGGATGGTCATTGTGACACAAATAAAGTATGATAAATAAATGATAAATGAGTAGTCAAATCTACTCCTCGGCATCAACCTCCTCCTCAGCAAAGGTAAGACCTGCATTCTCCATTGCGGTCTTGTATTCCTCGACATTGGCGGTCAAGGTCTCTACCTTGGCTTTGAGAGCCCTCTTCTGAGAACGAAGCCTCTCAATCACCGTCTGCTGATGCTCGAGCTCGAAGTCCTTGGCCTGCAGTTCTTCAGTCATGTCCCGAATCCTCTTGTTCCTATCCTGGACCCGCTTCTCCTAACTCTTGAACTTTCTATCCTGGCTCTCGAACTTTGCCTCCATCTCCTTGACTATCTCATCTTGCTCCGCGAAGAGCTTGTCCTTCTCGCGAAGCTGCACCTGGAGTTCGTCATTGTTGAGCATGACGTTGGTCCTATCAGTGTCCACGTGCCTAATGAGAGCCTCTAAGTCCTGGAGGTATAGTCGAATCGGCTCCGATGTATCCCTCGAAGTGTCCTCGAAGTCGATGGCCTCTCCATCCTCATCACGTCTACCGAAGACGTGGAAGTGAGTACCTCTAACATGTCGAGAGTGTCTCCCTAGTAGACGTCCTATCAGATCCTGCATGACTACCTCAAGGCCTCTCTCCTTGTCATCGTGCATGCTCTTGAAGATGATAGCCTCCGTGGTAGGCTCAGTCTGGCGTCCTGGCTAATTGACCATGAAACCCCAAAGGTCTTTCCTCTCAAACTTGGTGAGGGGAAGCACCATGATGGTAGGAAGAGGGAGATTGAGCAAAGTAGTGAGCTCAACAATACGAGGACCAAAGCGAGTTCCCTGGAACTCCTCAACAGTGTTGATGGTAACATTAGGCATCTATTTATAAGATAGAAAAAGTTAGAACAACACAATTTAAGATAAAACACAAGGCAAAGCAACACATACAAATCCTTGGAAATCAAAACACACAAGTCATGGCATACATGGATCCATTACAACAATCAAGGTTCAACTTATTTTAAGTAACATTTGGAAAATAAGGTGATAAGTGGTGGTCCAACTAACGAAGTACGCTTACAATCCTATCTCACTAGATATATTGGCTAACACAATATTTCTAGAAGCAATCACTCTATCTTGAGCACATGACTCCATCACTAAGTCTATAATGTCTCCTCTTAAGGTTTGGTTGGTAGCCTCCAACTCTTGGGTATATTTCTTCTCTTCTTTTAGGCTATTTTGGATGTTGAACATTCTGCACTTGACTCTTTCACCAAGTTCTTTGATGGTCTTCCAAGCTGCATCCCTTGCTGAGTCAAAGAATGTAGGGTGCATCACAGAATTGGTGAACATGCAGAATCCTGTTTCCTTGTGGTTGTCTTCCTTGTTTTTATACAAGTGAAGTTGCACCCACCAGTACTCAACTCCTTCATCCGTCACAGGAAAGCCTTTGTACACAGCTGCACCATGTATTTCCATTGCAACCATGAGGTCCTTGAGAGCCTTGGGGAATTCTGTCTCACACTCTAAAGTCATTGTCATGAGTGGTCCTTTCCTTACGGCTTCGTTGATGGAGTTCATCTACAAATAGAGATGAGAAAGAAGATTAGAAAAGTTTACGAGAAGAATAGACAAGTGTAGAAATTGTTGAAAATTTTCCTTAGTGGTTTCCAATCCTAGGGTCATAATCCTACAGGCAACACAGTGCTCTGATACCATCTGTAAGATCCCTCGTTTGTAAAGGAAAAGGATCCCTGTGATTGCAATGCTAGTCCCTGGATCAATGCTAGCATCCACAGTTTAAGATGAAGTACACAGAAACAAAGGTCATTATTACAGTCATTCCAGAGACAAACATAGTCTTTACAACTCCAAGGCCACAGGCCTAGTACAAGAGTTTGAATAAGTATATAAATAAAATTCTTCATCTTCATGTGCCACAGGCAAACATGTTGAGTGTAGACTCATGACTCCTAATCCTCATCAGAGTAACCTGCAACATCACAAGTTACAGCCACAGTGGGTCAATACATTGGAATAGTATTGGCAAGTGATACCTTAGTATAATTTAGGTGGACTAGATTCTATATGCAATTTGGCTAAGTGTAGCTTGGCTTGCTTTGCTCAAAATAGGTTTTGCCTATTAGTTGAAATCACTAAGTTTTTCTTTGTCAAAACTTTTCCCAAGGAACCACCAATAGACATTGAGGTCCTTCACCCTAGTTCACCCACAAGTTTTTACTTAGAAATTGGGATGAGGAGATTCTTTATAGCTTCCATGTCTTGATGCTCAAGTTTTCCATTACCATGGACTTGGCTAAGTACTTAGATTCTTCCATCTGCAGAGGTTGTGCACTTTCCCCACAAGCCTTGATTTTCACCAAGACAGGACCTTTCAGAAGCCTTCCCTTAGACCAAATGGACGCGCTCCAACCTATCATTCCCACTACCACCAACTGTCCAAATGGCTAAGTTCTAGCAAGCTATGTGATCCAGGCAGAGCTCATATTGCCAAGTGGCTGCTCTAGAAGCTTCTTAACATTTGGCCTTTAAAATATCTTTGTTCCTGGGTGGCTTACCACAAGTGAGATACACAAGGTAAACCATAGAAATGGGCCTTGTGTAACCACTCAACATAAACCATTCCTTCCATTCCACCCAGGTGTTTCATTAACTTAGGTTTTTTATTAGACAAAACACAAGTCCAAAGACTTATAAATATTTTCATCATAGCATGTATATTTCACCAACCCTTGGTTGCTACTAGCTAGGCTAAGCATGGCATAGATAAGCATCTTAACTTAGAAACTTCTAGCAATTCTACAACTACTAGGATTTCCCAACATGGCATATAAGCAAAATATAGCATGCAAGACTAGCAAAATATTTCTAATGCTTAGTAGAAAACATAGGGATAAAAATATTCATGAAGCACCACTTTCCTTGGTAGTTTGGAGAGTAGCTACACTCCTCACAATCACAATCACTAGCACCAAAATCTACACAAAGAATCATAGCCACAAATCACATACAAAACATATACAACAAAATATATGACTGCATGCAATATGATATGTGATGATTTTTAAAACTCAAAAAAGCAAGTGTACAGTACTGGTTCATAAACAAGTTAAAAACTTTCCAAACAACATTTATTTAAACCTTAAAACATTTCCTAAACCACTCATATGCTCAAAAAAGTCCTACACAAGTTTCTGCAAATAAATCCATTTTAACAGAAGCAAAACATTAAACACATTGCATATTTAGAAAGGGCTTGTTCTCCTGATTCCATTGATATAAAATTTGTCAAATTCTAACGTGGGGATCAAAAGTTATAGCCAAAACAAATTCAAACATCTAATAGATTTAAATCCTGATTTTAAATCTAAACTGCTGCCACGCGTCTTAATTTGATTGGCCCGTACCGCTTCGCATTGGATCATGCTTCGGAGCCATTATATCTACTTAACCTGCACGGCCCAGATCTACCTATACCGCTTCGCTAAGTGATCTAATTCCACGCGCTGGATCCAGATCCAACGGTCCTAGATCAAACGACCAAAGCTGGCGGCGTTGGCGGTGGCTACTAGCGGCGGCAAGCTCTGCCTACGGCGGCGCGACGCTACAGGGAGTTCTAGGGTCGTCGGAGGCGCTTACCAGAACCGTGGCGATGCACTGATGCTCAACCTGGCGACGGCTTGGCAAGGGGTGCTCTGTAGTGGCCGAGGGAGCTCGTCGGAGTTGCTGGCGGCGTCGGGCTTGGGTGGGCGACGACGTTTGTGACGCTCCTGGTCACCCTAGCATGCATAAACGGCATCAGAAGATGCGCAAGATTACGGCGAACAAGACCGTGTGAATCAGAGGCAGAGGGGAAAAGGGGCTCACCGGATTTGATTGTCGGAGTTGAGGATGTCGTCCGGAGCTTGCGGTGCTTGTCGAAGACGACGACCTGGGGCGGTACAGAAGGAACCAACGGTGTCAGTAGGTGCGCAAGGAAGTGGTGATGCTGTTTGCAAGAACCATAGGGAGAGGGGCGCACGAGGCTGACCAGAATCGGTCGCCGGAGTGAGCTCTGTCTGCGGCGGTGCGAGGGTGATTGCGGGCAGCCTGGGGGCGTTTCTGTCTGGCTTTGTTGGGGGAAATGGCCGCGAGGGGGAGGTAGTCTTATAGCCAGAGCGGGGGCGAGGATCGCGTGCGGAATCAAGGGAATTTAAGCGAGGAATCAATGCGGCAGTGATGGGCGGAGGAAACAGCCGGCAACGTGGTCGTGGGCGCGATTTGGGGACGAAGGGTGACGCGGCAGTGTGGCCCATTTGTCAGCGAGGGAAACAGAGAGGGGGTGGGGTCGTCTGGTCAGTGACCTGGTGGGTGTGTCTCCGAGTGAGAGAGAGAGAGGGGGACCCCGGGTGGGCTTACTGGGCCGAATTCGTAGTTGGGCCAGATAGGTGGCGCTGGCCTTTTTCTATTTCTTTTCTCCTTTTCTTTTTCTGTTTTGATTTTCTGAAATGATTTTCAAATCCAAATCAAAAGAGTTTGAATTCAAATCTTCTCTAGGTTTTTATTCAGCAAACCTTGCACTCAAAATGTGTGTCAAACACTACTGTTTATTCATAACACTTTGATCAAAAGAAAATAAAAGTAAAACCAAGCCTTTATGATATATATAATAGGCATAATATTGGTTTTATTAATTCATTTTGTTTTGAAACTTTGTTCAAAGTTTTGATGGTGCCTAAGTTTGAATTTCAAACCTTACTGAATCAAAACAAGTACTCTTCTCATTGGAAGATAGCACTAAGGCTAGAGCAAACTTACATGAAATAATAAGCATATATGCTTCTGTTTTGAAATGATTTGTTTGAAATGAAACCCATATGATCATGGATGCATGGATGATATGCATGAGTTTAAAACATGATTTTAGGGATGTTACAAGAAATATTATAAAACCATAGAATTTGGTTTCACTTAATTTGGACCCATGGACAAAATCTTATGAATTTAATAAGATAAGGAAATTAAATTTCCCAGACTAATAAAGCACCTATCTGAAATTCCAAACCAATGGATGAGAAAATAATCCTAAAGATATTTAAAAGGATAAATAAATATTAAATAACATTTTACAAATTGGAATCACCAAGTTTGGATCTCTAAATAAAAAGATATGGATTTTATAAGATGAAGAAAGAAATATTAAATAAAGAATATTTAAAGACCAAATCAAATCTTGGCCTAACCCATAAACAAGTGGAATGATTATAATCCAAATCCAAATAAAAATAAAAGGATAAAGAATTTCCAGAAATAAAATAAAATGGCATTAACCATTCTATCCCTATTTTAAGAAAGACAAATCTCTAATAAGAATGATCATTTAAGTCATGAGAAAATGATATTTGGAATTTACCCAAGTGGAATAAAAGTTGTTAAATCAACTTAAATAAAATAAATCTTCCGAATAAAATTATGGAAATAAAACTATATTTAATTCCATTGGAATTAAAACAAATACCCAATTCAAATGATTTATGAATCAAATTAAATACTTTCCAAATAATTCAAGATGAATTATTTGAACCCAAATAAAAAAATAAAAACCTACTGAAAGGATTTGGAAAGTTTAAAGAATTTAAATGGTGTTTGAAAATATTATTAAATCTTATTTGATTTAAAACAAGGGCTTATTTGAATATTAAAAGACCCTAAAAAGAATAAAGTTTTATTTCAAAATTGACTTCAGATTATATTACTAATCAATATTTAAACCTACACAAAATCTGGCAAAGGTTTGAATTCAAATGAGTGTTTGAATTGCTTATTCAAAATCAAAACAAAAATGGAAATAGAAAAAGAAAAACAAAGCAGTATAAAAAAAAGAGAACAAGGTTGAACCAACCCAGCTAAGCCCACCTGGCCCAGTCCAGCCCAGTTCCTCTCCTCCCCGCAGAAAAACGATTCGAACCAGCGAACTCACCCGCAACGTCGCTGACAGATGGACCCCATCTCCCCACTCCTCTCTCACGCTGCCAAGCGGACCCCACCGCCAGCTCACCTCGTCGTCAATCCCGCGACCCAATCATCCCCAAACCTCGCTGCTGTTTTCTGTCGTAATTGCGCCCTTAAATTCGCGTTAAATGGCCGATTAATCCCTCGCTACGACGACGCCCTCTTAAACGCCAGGCTCTCCTCCCTCTCTCCCCCCAGACGCCACATCCCCGGAGCCACCAGGCTGCGTCAATTTTGCTTCCTCCACCCGATTCCGGCCAGCCTCCTCCACCCCTTGCCTCCGGCGAGCTCCACACCCGATTCCAGCCAGCCTCCTCCACCCCTTGCCTCCTCGACCAAGCTCACATACTCCCCACCTCCTGGCAAACCTCCCAGTGTCACCCGTTCATCCGCGCGTGCTGTGAATCGTCGACAACATCATCACTGAGCAAGCGCCGCTGCTTGCTACCTCTCCGGCGAGTTACTGACGCCAACCCCGAGCGCCCCTCGTGTTCTGGTGAGTATTCCTGCAACCCTCGAGACCGTGCGCACCTCCCTGACATGCTGCCTTGCCTTCTTACGCCCTAGTAGCTCGTCCCCGACAACGACAACATGTGCCCGAGCCAGTGAGCAACTTCGGCGAGGAATTGTCATCGTCCCCGTGCGCCCCTCCGCCAAACAAGAGCACGTTGAGCATCAGAAAGCTTCGGCGAACTCGGTGAGCCCTTCCCCTCTCTCCCTAGATTCCTGTATCGCCGGCAAGGTCCTTTGCCGAGCCTTGCTGCTCACCACCGCCAGCCGCCAAGATTTGACGATGAGATGCAAACCGTTAGATCTTGATCGAAGGCGTGAGATTAGAACTTAAGCAAAGGGGTAAGTTTGCATCTGTGCCGCATGATTCTAATTAGATCCAACACACCACGTAGCTCGATCCTGGCAAACCGGTACAGGCGAATTAGAACTTGACACGTGGCCTCTGTTTGATTTAAAAACCAGAAACTTATCTAATTGATGTTCCAATTTGAATAATTCATAACTTTTAATCTACACGTCCAAATTTTGCAAATTTTATATCAATGTATTCAGCGAGACAAGCCCTAGCCAACCATGCACTTTGTTTAGTAAAAAGCTTATGTTAAATTGTTTGTTTTTGCAGAAACTTGTGTATGCATGTTTAGAATATAAAAATTGTTCTAAAATGATTTTGGGGATAAAATCTTTGGCAAATGGTTTGTTTTGAACCTACTGACCCTATAAATCAACTGGTGGTTTCAAAAATTTATTTTGTGAAGCAAAAGAATAAAACTTGGATTTAAACCATTTCTAGTCAAATAAAAATATGGTTTAATCACAAAGTTTTGGAAATAAACTCTCTGACCCTAAACACAAAGTTTTATGGGTTGAAAACATATTTTGTGAAACCTATATAATTTTTCCTTATTAAAAACATTTCTTCACCACATAAAATAATGACTTGATCTAAAAATGGTTTATGAAGTAAAATCTTATACAAATGATTTTGCCACTTTATAAAATGACCATTAGGTGTTTTAAAATGTTTATGAACCATTAGAAAACACTTTTTCAAATAAAACAATCCTTGACATGCTTGCATGCATTGTTTTGTTTCTATCATTTATGTGATGAATTGGTTGAATGGTAGATTGAAATGTTGTTTGCTTGATTGAATTGTAGTGATTTTGAAGTGAGTGAACATTGTAAAGATCAAGGAGTGAACTTATACTCTCTACCAAAAAGGCAAGTGATGCTTCATATTTTTGTCCCATTATTTTCACTATGCATTAGTGATATTTGTAAGTAGGACTTGCGTGGAATTTTTGCTAAGTATAAACTATGCCATGGGAAATCCTAGTAGATGTAACCTTAGTAGAAATTTCCTAAGTTAAGGTTCCTACTACTATCATGCTTAGCTTAGCTAGTAGAAAACAAGGGTGGAATATATATTCATGCTATGGAAAATTTCTAAGTTTGAGGACTTGTGTTTTGTTTAATAAAACAACTAAGTGAATGAATCACCTGGGTGGAATGGAAGGAATGGTTTGTGTTGAGTGGTTACACAAGGCCAGGGGACTGGTGAACCTTGTGTATCTCACTTGTGGATGGCCACCCAGGAACAAAGAGATTTGAGATGTCAAATGTTGAGAAGCTTCAAGTGCAGCCACTTGGCATTATGGGCTCTTCCTGGATCATATAGGTTGCAATAACTTAGCCAAATGGACAGTTGGTGGTAGGGGTTTGATAGGTTGGAGCGCGTCCATTCTGGTCTAAGGGAAGGCTTCTGAAAGATCTTGTCTTGGTGAAACCAAGTCTTGTGGGTAAAGTGCACCACCTCTGCAGAGTTTAAAATCGAAGTACTTAGCCATGTCCCTGGTAAAGGACAATTTGAGCATCAAGACATGGAAGCTATCAAGAATCTCATCATCCAAATTTCTAAGTTAAAAAATTGTGGTTGAACAAGGGTTGAAGGATCACCAATTTCTATTGGGAGATGCCTTGGGAAAGATTATTTTGTCAAGCAAAAACTTAGTGTTTTCAAATGATAAGGAAAATCTATTTTGAGCAATGCAAGCCTAAGCTCCACTTATCCAAATGCATATAGATGATAGACTCCACTATACTACCATAGTATCACTTGCCAATACAATTCAAATGTATTGACCCTTGTGGCTGTAACTTGTTATGTTGCAGGTTTGATTGTTATTAGTGAAGTTTAATGATTAGGATTACAAATCTACAACCAACATGTCTGCATGTGGCACTTTGAAGATGAAGGACCCCATGCTATTGTTATATTCTGCTGCATTGTAATGAGATAGCCAAATGAGCTATGTAAGATGTAATAAATTATTTTATTCCTGGTTATAAAGTTGTATTATGACCTTTGTTTCTTGATATTACATCTTAACTGTGGATGCTAGCTATTGATCGAGGGACTAGCATTGCAATCACAGGGATCCTTTTCCTTTATAAAGGAGGGATCTTACAATATGTGATCATGGCCACAATATTTGGGCTTGGTTTTATTTGAGGTGTTCTAGAAAAGATGGCAAACTTTGTTGAAAATAAGGCTGCCATAACAAAGTTGTCATGATGCTTCATAAACCATGGGGGTTTAAGAAGCACAAAGCTCCAATGGAAACAAGTGACGTGTGGGTTGATAGGCCATGATTAGTAGGTCATAACCATGCAAGGAGTTGTTCAAGGGGAGGTAGCATATATATGTGAGCTTCTGCACAGAGTATTCAAGATGATAACATTTGCAGAAAAGATTATTGTCTTGACTACAAAACCATCATCGATGTGTGGAACCTGGATTGATTAGCCAAGGGCAAGAGTGGGATTTGGTATTAATAATTATGTACTACAAGATGGGTAAAGTACATTCTCAATAGTGCACATAGGTTGGAAAATGTAGAGCTCCAAAGATTGAATCTACGTAAGCACTCCACACTTAGCCATTATGGTAGACTTAGGGTTTTAGACAAGATTACAAGAGGGAAACATTTAAGAGAGTGGCAAGGGTTTATCCTCTTCATAAAGTGGTTGATATTGAGGTATGGATTGGATGGAAGAGATCCATGCTTGGATTGGGTCTTCATTGAGTTGGGAGCTATCAAAAAGGGATTATCTTTGGATTGATCTGATTAGGAGATGAGATGGCCACTATGGTGACTTAGGATAGATCCATATTTGGATGCTTGGTTTGAGATTGATGATCACCCACATATATTGGGTCCTAAGGGATGAGGTACTATATTAGCTCACTCTAGTTCCATAGCAAACAAGGAAATCAGCAGATCACGGAAATTCATCTAATCAAACTTGTCAAACTACTACTAAAGTTATCCTCAAGCCTATATTGATGTAAGAATGGGTGTTTTTAAGAGGTTGTACTTTGAATGAAGGCATGTACCTCTTGGTATCTCTACCAAGGTTGGAGGTAAAAGGTTTTAGGAAAGGTTTTTGGAAAAACTAGAGGTAAGAGTAGTTGAAGTTCTGTCTTGAAAACATAAGGAGATGATATGTAGGTCTCCATAATTTTGTTAGTAGAACTAGTAAATTTATTTGCTGTATCAAAGTCATCTTGACTCAAGTTTGAAATGCCAGAACATTTGAGAATATGCAAGATGAGTCAAGACATCTCTTTTGTGAAATAGTTTTTGTCAACTAGGGTTGAGATGAGAAGTATATTACCTAATACACAATCAGTTGCATGAACACAGGCAAACAAGTAAACAAACATTGCAACATGTAACAAGAAAAAGTTTTTGTTCCCCTTGAAATTTGCCTTTTTGACAACTATTCAGCGCCTCTTCTTACTTCCTTCTATAAAGGCTTTAAAGTTAATGCTATTATAAGAACAAGAGTTGATAGATCAAGAATTGATATTTTAAGAATTGATAGATCAAGGATTTATCACTCCACAATGATAATCAATAGATATTATAATGAGGTTCAAGATATGATACTGATTAGTATGGAAAGAAAGATATGTGGTGAATGGTCTTGACTTGATTTCCTTCCTACTTAATACAACTAAAGAGTTAAAGTTAAGTATTACCATGATGCTCACGGTAGGAATGTATAAGGTCAAGATTTTGTTATTATATTCTTGTTACTTGAGTTAGATACTTAACTTGGTATTCATGAGTTGTTGTAATGAATACTATGATATGATCTCCTAAGGATCAGATATTAATCATTAAGAAATGTGTGGTGTTTTAGTTTTATTACATTTTATCTACCCTTAGATCAAATTATCTTTACCCAAAATAAGGTTTTAGAATGGTCATATTGAAACTTATCGCAGTAAACTTGATGATCTACTTCAATTACTTCAAGTTAAGATAAGCTTCAATCACTTTGACAAGTTTTATTCAAAAGCGAGAAAATTATTCGGATTTTCTATGCATGAATGCAATGCACACATCTGAGTTCAGCTTATTTCTAAGATCTAATGCTGGGATGTTACAGACTTTGCCCCTTAAAATAAACTTCGTCCCCCAAGTTCGTACACTCTCACGTTTCAGAATGAGGAATTGACTTGTATTGGTTACGTCATTTCTCAACTCCATGGTAACCTCAAATGGTAATAATTGTAGTGTCCCATATATAAATCTTTTTCCGTGAATTATCATCATACTTGGCAATCTCCAACTTGTTGTCTCTAATAACAAAAAGTTAGTCCCTTAGGGATATGTCCTTATTATTGAATACATAAATTAGAGTCTCTTCTTTAGTTCATTTACCTATTTAGGTATTCTAATCCAACTACTTTGCTTGATCATCGAGCTTCCTTACTATACTATTTAAGGTCTGGGAAGTCTCACTAAAGCAGGGTTTTAAATTTTATTAGACAATAGTTGTGGCCAAAAACCTATATTTGGTTTGTGTTTGTGTGATTTATACTAGTAGTCCTTCCAAAGATTGGTTTTGAACACATTTAGTACACACCCATCAAAATTTCTTGTTCCTCTACACATGTTCAATTGGATGTGCTTTATTCCCTTTTAAGGATCACTTAAGTGTTGGTTCCTTTAGAATTAGTCTATTAGGATTAATCTATCTTATCACCTTCAGGCTTTTATCTTATGAAGCTTTAGATATTTTTGTTATTACCTTCAGTAATTCTTCAATTTACATTTATTACTTATCTTATAGTCTAAGCCCTACTATCTTGATGTATGCTTTGATATTTCATCCAGACATACTTCCGAAGGTACTTCTATAATTATGTCTTCTTTTAACCTTATGAAAATAAGACTTAATGTTGTAATAGTTTAATACTTCTTCTCCAAACTTTACTCGGAGATTCAGATAACAATACTTCTGTTTAATTGTTTGCTCTCCCCCTTGGGGATTTCTAATGGATTTAAATTGACTATATAGTAACATTGGCTCTATAACTAGGATGTTTGTGTCTGTTCAGCTTATACTCTACCTCTTTAAGTTTTCACGAAAGAACTTACAGTATACCCACACAATTGTCGATGTCCGAAATAGATCTTCCAAGATTATTTGTATTATTTACTGTTTGGACAGTCTCTCTTTGGTAAGCCTGATTTCACGAAACGTCTTGGAAAACGATCACTTTAATTTTTATACTCCTTTATATCTTACATAACTTAGGCCATGTTTTATGATCTTTATGGTATACTAAGATGATCTGGTTAACTAAGTCAACTAAATACCAGCTACGGACCAAATACCAGCTGCGGACCATCCTAGGGTGTATGTATTACCCTACGGGTTTTCGACGTACTACTGGCATTCTCTCTGAATTGTTAGAGATTGAATACCATTTTGATTCCAAAACTACTTGTTTGCACCTTTTCAGGATACTTCCATGAACGTGGTATGACTACTTCATCAATTCCTTAGCAACATCACCTACTTTGTGTGAACTTAAGTTCATCACTTCTTGTTGCTCCATACATTTTCAACACTAATCTTCCTTCTTATTGCTGACTAATAATGATTTGAACTTGATCCATCCTTCAAATTATGTTGATACTCCTTATACTTTGCTTCACTCCTCATGTAAGTCTTCATCTTGGTCTTTGGGACTCGTCAATGCCTTGCATGAATTCCCTTTTCTATCTAGGTATATAACATCAAGTAATAACTTGATGATCCAACATGCATTTGCACACCAAGTCAAACTTCATGTACAGATCTAGTCAATAATGAAGATCCAAGAAAAAACAATAAATCCAAATGTGGTACATATAACACACAATATTCTAAGCCCGTAATATAGTAGTTGAGTATAACATCTCTAGAATTCAGGCTTAGCTGTGTAGTATATGACACCTCCTCATATAGGTTTACATCGTGATACTTATCACTTAAATGGTCAAACTATTCTCTGTCTCAATATTTACCCAAATTGTTCCATTGCAATAGGATACTTTTAATCAAAGTGGTCTCTAAATAGTTACACCAACTTATTATTTCTCTTTTGGAATGTCTAATTATATCCAACCTTTCATTATTTAATAAACTAACCTCACATGATCTCTCAAAAAGGCTAATTATAATCTATTTAATACCTGAAACCAAAGCTTATCGAACAATTTTTAATAGCTATTACTTCTATCATGATTCTACATTGTTCTTTTCTTACTTTATTTTAAGATTAACTATTAAGTACTTGACATACTTACACTTGCATCATGGTTTCGGAGCTAATCTCACCATGATGACTCTACTTCTTATTATTCTATCTTGGATTCTTAATTCTCAACCAAATTCCACTTAATCACGTAGAATTTTCAAGTGAATACACATGATTTTCTACCCATGACATTTATTCATGCTCTAATGGTATTTATTATGTTTTCTATGGTTTTCAATTAATCAATAAGATTTAACTCTCATACATGAGTTCTATAGTTAGGCTACACCATTTAAAATATTTAATGCAACATCCTAAACTTAGTCATAATCTACTTTGATGTTTTTAACTTACTTAAGACATCTGAATGGTGTTCTACCTTCTTAGAATTAATACTATATCGAGACAAGATGGATAACTACTTCTAAGAAAGATGATTTTAGCATTGTGTGAAAAAGTTATCCTCAAGTGGATACTCATCACAAGTTATAAGAATATTTGGTTTAGATAAGATGAGTTTATATAGTCACTATCCAACCTACAGATCTTCCTAAAAGGGTTTTAATCCTAAGGTCAAAGCATATGTACTGATACCAGCTGCGGTGACCCAGCATACCACTGCATGATGTAGTATACTATAGTTGTTGACATAACACCAATGAAACACCGTTCACTAGTATTACATCCCTTATGGTGGTTCAACAAAAATATAGCAGGTCCAAGACATGACTATAGGTTACAACTCGACTCTTTACAAAAGATCCAGAGAACACTCTAGGTTAAAGAGAGAAAAAGAAACATCTTAAAAATAAGAATCAGAAATAATAAACTCATAACAATCATACTAATAGACTAGTATTTAAACTATTGGGCTTGCATTGTTGTGTTTGCAATACTCTATAGAAATATGTTCTATGGCTAGAGATTATATTCCTATCTAATAAGCAACTTCGTCATCACTGTAGTTGAGGTATATGTTGACTTTATTGAATACCTTGATCTGTTGATGATGATTCCCTTGCGCATAAGTTGATGTAGACGTCGTCTGTATTGGCTTCAAAATCTAGCAAGGGTTAAAAAGATGCTTTGAGTATTGTAAGACCCCACCTTTATAAAGGTAAAGGTACCTCTGATTGCAATGCTAGTCCCTGGATCAATAGCTAGCATCCATAGTTAAGATGTAATATCAAGAAACAAAGGTCATAATACAACTTTATAACCAGGAATAAAATAATTCATTAGATCTTACATAGCTCATTTGGCTATCTCATTACATTGCAGCAGAAATAACTATAGCATGGAGTCCTTCATCTTCAAGGTGCCACAGGCAATCATGTTGGTTGTAGACTTGTAATCTGAATCAACACATTTCACTAACATCAAACAAACCTGCAACATAATAAGTTATAGCCACAAGGGTCAATACATTTGAATTGTATTGGCAAGTGATACTACGGTAGTATAGTGTGGTCTATCATCTATATGAATTTGGCTAAGTGGAGCTTAGGCTTGCTTTGCTCAAAATAGATTTTCCTTATCATTTGAAAACACTAAGTTTTTGTTTGTCAAAATCACCCAAGGCATCTACCAATCATGGATTGAAGATCCTTTAACCCTTGTTCAACTACAAGTTTTTAACTTAGAAATTGGGATGAGGAGATCCTTGATAGCTTCCATGTCTTGATGCTCAAATTGTCCATTGCCGGGGACACGGCTAAGTACTTAGATTTTACTCTCTCGAGAGGTGGTGCACTTTCCCCACAAGACTCGACATGCATCGAGGCAAGATCTTTCAGAAGCCTTCCCTTAGACCAAAATGGACGCGTTCCTAAACCTATCATCCCCTACCACCAACCGTCCATCTGTCTAAGTTATTGCAACCTATATGATCCAGGCAGAGCCCATAATGCCATGTGGCTGCACTTGAATCTCTTTGATCCTGGGTGGCTTTCCACAAGTGTGATACACAAAGTTCACCAGTCCCCTGGCCTTGTGTAACCACTCAACATATCCCATTCTCACCATTCCACCCAAGTGATTCATTCACATAGTTGTTTTATTAAACAAAACACAAGTCATAGACTTAGAAACATTTCATAGCATGAATATAATCCACCCTTTTTTCTACTAGCTAAGCTAAGCATGATAGTAGAAGGGATCTTAACTTAGGGAAAATTCTACAATGGTATCATCTACTAGGATTTCCCATAGCATACTAAGTAAAATTTCCATGCAAGTCCTACCTAGAAATATCACTAATGCATAGTGAAAATAATGGGACAAAAGTATGAAGCACCACTTGCCTTTTTGGTAGAGAATATAAGTTCACTCCTTGATCTTGTAATAGTCACACTCTTCAAAGTTCACTATAATTCAATCAAGGAAGCAAATAATCAAACTAGCATTCCAACAATTCACCACATAAAATAAAGAAAACAAATAATGCATGCAAGCATGCAAAAGATTGTTTTATTTGAAAAGATGGTTTATAGTAGGTTATAAACATTTTAAAACACCTACTGGTCATTTATAAAAGTGGCAAAACCATTTGATATTGAGTTAGTGAAAATGGCCACTTTAAATCATTTTTGTTTTGCTAGGAATGTTTTAAATCAAAGTAATAATTTCTAGTGTTTGCCAGATATAATTTGAAACACAAATGTTAGTGTTTATGGTTAAAGTGTTTATTATTAAATCATTTTCCAAAGGTTTCACCTAAAAACCATTTTTAAATCAAGCAACATTTCATTTTGCTAGAAATGCCTTTAAACAAAGTAATAGTTTTACTAGGGTTAATAAAATACATTTATAAATCCAAAACTTATTGTTTAGGGTCAGAGAGTTTAATTCAAACCATTTTCAAAAGGTTTTGCTCAAAAAGCATTTTTAAATAATATTCAACATTTTTATTTAACTAAAAATGCTTTTATTCAAAGGAATAATTCCTATGTGTCACAAAATATATTTTTTAAAACCAAAAGTTGGTTTCTCTGGTCAGTAGGTTCAAAACAATCCATTTACAAAAGATTTTACCCTAAAAACATTTTTAGAATGAATTTTATACCCAAAATATGCCTACACATGTTTCTGCAAAAGCAACTAATATTACATAAGAAAATCATTAAACAAAGGACATGGTTGGAGGGTATTCTTTTTTCTGATTCCATTGATATAAAATTTTGAAAATTTGTACGTGTAGATTTAAAGTTATGAAATTTACAAAATCTAACATCTAATAGAACATTTATGTTTTTAAATCAACAGCCAGGGCTAAGTGTCATAATCCTATTGGACGATACCGTTTCGTATGGATCACGCATTACAGACCGTAGGATTAAAATGAATCTGTGCGGCTCAGATCTAATCATACCAGTTTGCTTAAGTCATCTATCCTAGGCGCTGGATCAGGATCTAACGCTCCAGAATGAAATGACCACAGATGGGCGGCGTGGCGACGGTGGCTGGCGGCAGCGCAGCTCTAGCGGTGGCGTTGCCGACGATTTAGGAAGCGCGGGAGAGGGAGGAATAGCTCACTAGATTTGCAGGAAGATGACGATGCTCAACGTGGTCTTCGGAGAGCAGGGGGCGCACGAGGACGACGGGGATTGCTCGCCGTAATTGCAGTCGTGTCGGCCTCTTCTGTTTGTTGTCCGGGGAGAAGATTTATAGTGTGCTAAGACAAACGGAGTGTACTGTTAGGTTCATAAGAGAGTCGCGAACATGTGAGCATGATAGAGAGGGGAATGGGAGGTCTGTGCTCACTAGTAGTGCTCGTCGGAGCGGAGGCCGACGGCGGCGGTATTCAGTCGAAGTCGTTGCCGATGCCATGGATCATGCGTGGGCGAGACAAGGGTACTGACGGGTGCACAAGACTGTGGGGAGTAGGCTCGTGGAAGCCTGGGAGCAAGGGGAGGCAAGGTCTGGCCGGAATTTGATGGAGATGCTCGTCGGAGCAGTGGCGTGTTGGCGAGCAATATGGGAAGCCTAGGGGCAGAGGGGGAATGGCGTTTGGGGGAAACGGGAGAGGGGACATGGGTGATTAAGAGGACATGGTTGTAGGGCTGAATCCATGCGGCATTAAGGCGAATCAAGGCAGGAAACAGCCGGGGATTTGGGGAAGAACGGTTCTGTGGAGTGAAGACGAATACAGACAGGTGGGCTTGTGTCGTCAGCGAGGGAGAGAGTTACGCGGTGGGGCCTTACTGTCAGGGACGGTGCGGGTGTGCGTTTGAGTAGAAAAATGTTTCGAGAGGGGGAAGAGGAGGTGGGCTGCGCTAGGCTTAATGGGCTAGGCTGGGCTGCTTCTTCTCTATTTTTTTCTTCTCTGTTTCTTTTTCCTTTTTATTTTCTGTTTTGTTTTGATTCAAATTATTTAAACTCAATTTGAATTCAGCTTTTTGTCAAACCTTTTCTAATCTTTCAGTATATTTTAGTATTGTTTAACAAAGTATTTTGAAGTCCAAATTTAGAATATTTCTTGGTATTTTCTTGGGCTTTATTATTTATTTAAATAGACAATTGTTTTTATTCAAACAAGATTTTAATTATATTTTCAAACTCTTTATTTGAATTCTAATTTTCACCAAACCTTTTTCAGTAGGTTTTATTTATTCATTAGTGTAGATAATTCACTTTGAATTATTTAAGATAATTTTAATTGTCTTCATTCAAATAAAATCAAATATGGTTTTAATTCCATATAAATTTTATTCAAATGATTCTTTTAAGTTAATTAGATAAATTTTTAATTCACTTTGGTAAATTCCCAATTTACTATTTTGTCATGATTTAATTAATCATTTCTATTAGGGATTTTGTCTTCATTCAAATGGAATAGAATTTGGTTAATGCCATATTATTTTATTTGAATATTCTTCATCCCTTTATTTTATTTGGATTTGGATTATCTTTATTCCATTTGCTTATGGATTTAATTTAAATTGTCTTCTAAATAATTTCCTTGGGATTTATTATTTAGTTTAGGCAATTTATATTTATATTTATTTAAATAAAATTGAATATTGTTCAATTCCTTATGATTTTATTTAAATAATCTTTTACTCCTTTTTATTATTCAATACTTTCATTTGTTTATGGATTTGGCCAAGAGTTAATTTGTCTTTTAAATATTCCTTATTTATTTATTCCCTTCTTTATCTTATAAAATCCATATCTTTTTATTTATAGATCCAAACTTGGTGATTCCAATTTGTAAAATCTTATTTAATATTTGTTTATCTTTTTAAATCTTGTTAGGATTATTTTGCTCACAATTTGATATGGATTTTAGATAGGAGATTTATTAGCTTTGGAAATATTTCCTTTTGCCATATTAAACTCATAATTTTTTATCTATGGCTCCCATTTAAATGAAACCAATTTCTATGGTTTTATAATACTTTTGTTTATCATTCTTGATCATTTATAAATGTTTGTTGACAAATTTTATATGGATCAAATCCATAGTATAGAGAGATCTTGGAAATGATTTTCTTACATTATGGTTTTAGGGTTTTGGTTTACCTTTTCCAAGTGTTTAAATTTCAAGATACATTCATTGATGAATGCATTTCACTTGGTTGAAAATTTGTTTGATTCCCTTTTTATTCAAAGTTTGTTCAAGATGGGTTTTGATGTTTCCATTTGGAATCAAAAAGTTTCTTTTCACCCAAAATTTCAACAATTATTTATTTTTCACATTACAAAATTTGGAAAATTTTGGGATGTGACAGGCTACCACCCTTAAAAGAAATCTCGTCCCGAGATTTGGGAAGGCTATACGTTACAAATTGGCTTCAAGGAAACTAGGGTACTACCACCCTTAAAACATTTTTGACTAGATTACATCTTGGCTTACTTGGGATCTTGATGAAACTTCTCTGGACAGTTGTTTGCACAATGTCCTTTGTCACCATACTTGTAACATGTGACAAGGTTTAGTTCTTCACGTATCTTCTCTGGACAAATTGATACATAATGGCCTAGCTCTCTGCAGTTGTTGCACATCACTTGGCTAATATCTTTCTTCTTCTTCTTGGATTTCTCCAAAGCTAGGACTTCCTCTAGTTCATGTTCTTCATACCTCACCTCAAATGTGGTAAAGCTTCCTCGGTTCCTTGAATGATTCCTTGGATAATACCTGTGTTTCCTCTTTTGTCCATCAAGGTGATTTTTTAGGGTAAAACAGTAGGGCAAAGTACCCCACTGCAATTTTTATATATCATAGAGTGTTACAAATATAATTACAAGTTCAATCCACCTCAAAAGAGGGATAACATTCTAAGCAGCTATCTCCTGTCTAAATTAATTTCAATCCAATATTTGAGGCCCTGATCCATCAAGGTGATTCCCAATGAATGGAGGTGCAATATGAGGTTTGCCTTTGTCTTCATCCTTCTTGATCGAAGTTGTTTCCTCATGGGGGTTTCCAAACTTTTGATGCATTCCACCTTGTTTCATTTGTTGAACTATAGGATAGATGGGGCATTGGATAGGGCCATGATCATTTCCCTCACATAGGAAACATGTAACTTGAGATGTGGGGCATTATTTAGTTGAATGTTTCTCTTCACAATTAGGGCATTGATCTTTATGCTCTTTAGAAGTGTGTTCCATGTCTCCACAAATATTGCAAGCTTGAGTTCCTTTTATAATATCATCCTTGACATCATTGTTGTCACTAACTCCTTGGGAAAGGTTGCCTCTCATGTTGATCATTTGATTGGTCATCCCTTGCAACAATTGGGATTGGATCTCCAAAATCTTTTGCAAGGTTGGGTCTAACTTATTGTTGTTGGATAAAAATTGAGTTGTCACTTGACTCAACTGGTTTGATTTGCTAGTAGTTGTTCTCTCATGTGCATATCTTGGTTCTTGTTGTCACCATTCTTGATGTTGGAGTCTCTTGAAGAAGTCATTTCTTTGGGTTTGATTGGGATTAGAGTAGGCAAAAGATTTCTAAGGAAGAAGTCTAAGCACACACAACAATTCACACAAGCAATGTGCATGCAATCATAAATAAACATTGCACTCAAACAACAAGATTCAAGCATATTTTTAGGCAACAAAATAATTTTTCCTACACCACATAAGTTGGTGTGATCAATATATGATCTAAGATAATTTCTAGTATGGTGGTCCAACTATAGGATTTCTTTGAGATCATTCCATTCTTCTTGGTTTTTTTTTCTTGAATGATATCATGGCTTCCTTCGAAAAATTCTTGTATCTTGGTCACTAAGCTTCAAAGGTGATGATGGTTCCTTCTAAGTTGTGTTTCCTTAGTCTTCAAGTCTTGAGTAATATTTCTTGTCTCACTTGTAGTCCTTAGTGATATCCAAGTTGAAGTACTTGATGAAATTAAAGTTGAAGTCATTGTTGATGTTGAACTTATTTGAGTTGGTGAATTACTTTGCTCATGTTGAAGTCTTTGTTCATGTTGAGGTTTTGTCCATCAAGTTGAAAAAGAAGAGATGTAGAATCAAAACCAAAATGTTGAGGGAAGAGTTTACAAGATTGTTTGTAAATAATTTTGAACAAATACAACTCCTATTTTTCTAAGGTTTTTTTTCCAATCCTAGGGTTACAATCCTACAGGCAACATAGTGCTCTGATACCATCTGTAAGACCCCACCATTATAAAGGTAAAGGTCCCTGTGATTGCAATGCTAGTCCTTGGTTCAATAGCTAGCATCCACAGTTAAGATGTAATATCAAGAAACAAAGGTCGTAATACAACTTTATAACCAGGAATAAAATAATTCATTACATCTTACATAGCTCATTTGGCTATCTCATTTCAATGCAGCAGAAATAACTATAGCATGGAGTCCTTCATCTTCAAGGTGCCACAGGCAATCATGTTGGTTCTAGACTTGTAATCCTAATCAACACACTTCACTAACATCAAACAAACCTGCAACATAATAAGTTACAACCACAAGGGTCAATACATTTGAATTGTATTGGCAAGTGATACTATGGTAGTATAGTGTGGTCTATCATCTATATGCATTTGGCTAAGTGGAGCTTAGGCTTGCTTTGCTCATAATAGATTTTACTTATCATTTGAAAACACAAAGTTTTTGTTTGTCAAAATCACCCAAGGCATCTACCAATCATGGATTGAAAATCTTTTAACACTTGTTCAACCACAAGTTTTTAACTTAGAAATTGGGATGAGGAGATCCTTGATAGCTTCCATGTCTTGATGCTCAAATTGTCCATTGCCGAGGATAGGGCTAAGTACTTAGATTTTACTCTCTCAAGAGGTGGTGCACTTTCCCCACAAGACTCGACATGCATCAAGACAAGAACTTTAAGAAGCCTTCTCTTAGACCAAAATGGACGCGTTCCCAAACCTATCATCCCCTACCACCAACTGTCCATCTGGCTAAGTTATTGCAACCTATATGATCCAGGCAGAGCCCATAATGCCATGTGGCTGCACTTGAAGCTTCTCAACATTTGACATCTCAAATCTCTTTGTTCCTGGGTGTCTTTCCATAAGTGTGATACACAAGGTTCACCAGTCCCCTGGCCTTGTTTAACCACTCAACATATCCCATTCTCACCATTCCACCCAAGTGATTCATTCACATAGTTGTTTTATTAAACAAAACACAAGTCATGGACTTAGAAACATTTCATAGCATGAATATAATCCACCCTTGTTTTCTACTAGCTAAGCTAAGCATGATAGTAGTAGGGATCTTAACTTAGGGAAAATTCTACTAAGGTATCATCTACTAGGATTTCCCATATCATACTTAGTAAAAAAATTCCATGCAAGTCCTACTTAGAAATATCACTAATGCATAGTGAAAATAATGGGACAAAAGTATGAAGCACCACTTACCTTTTTGGTAGAGAATATAAGTTCACTCCTTGATCTTGTAATAGTCACACTCTTCAAAGTACACTACAATTCAATCAAGCAAGCAAATAATCAAACTAGCATTCCAACAATTCACCACATAAAATAAAGAAAACAAAACAATGCATGCAAGCATGCATGCAAAAGATTGTTTTATCTGAAAAGATGGTTTCTAGTAGGTTATAAACATTTTAAAACACCTATTAGTCATTTATAAAAGTGGCAAAACCATTTGATATTGAGTTAGTGAAAATGGCCACTTTAAATCATTTTTGTTTTGCTAGGAATGTTTTAAATCAAAGTAATAATTTCTAGTGTTTGCCAAATATATTTTTAAACAAAATGTTAGTGTTTTTATGGTCAAAGTGTTTAATATTAAATAATTTGCCGAAGGTTTCACCTAAAAACCATTTTTAAATCAAGCAACATTTCATTTGGCTAGAAATGCCTATAAACAAAGTAATAGTTTTACTAGGGTTAATCAAATACATTTTTAAATCCAAAACTTATTGTTTTGGGTCAGATAGTTTAATTCAAACCATTTTCAGAAGGTTTTACTCAAAAAACATTTTTAAATCATATTCAACATTTTTATTTAACTAGAAATGCTTTTATTCAAAGGAATAATTTCTAAGTGTCACAAAATATATTTTTTAAATCCAAAAGTTGGTTTCTATGTCAGTAGGTTCAAAACAATCCATTTACAAAATATTTTACCCTAAAAACATTTTTAGAATGAATTTTATACCCAAAATATGCCTACACATGTTTCTGCAAAAACAACTAATATTACAGAAGCAAATCATTAAACAAAGGGCATGGTTGGACGTGTATTATTTTTGCTGATTCCATTTATATAAAATTTGCAAAATTTGGACGTGTATATTTAAAGTTATGAATTTTACAAAATCTAACATCTAATAGAACATTTCTGTTTTTAAATCAACAGCCAGGGCTACGTGTCATAATCCTATTGGACGGTACCATTTCGTCTGGATCACGCATTACAGACCGTAGGATTAAAATGAATGTGTGCGGCCCAGATCTAATCATACCGGTTCACTTAAGTCATCTATCCTAGCCACTGGATCGGGATCTAACGCTCCAGAACGAAATGACCACAGATGGGCGGAGCGGCGACGGTGGCTGGCGGCGGCGCGGCTCTGGCGGTGGCGTTGCCGACGATTTAGGAAGCACGGGAGAGGGAGTAATAGCTCACCAGATTCGCAGGAAGATGACGATGCTCAACGTGGTCTTCGGAGAGCAGGGGCGCACGAGGACGACGGGGATTGCTCGCCGTAGTTGCTGTCGGCGTCGGGCTCTTCTGTTCGTCATCGGGGGAGAACATTTGGAGCGTGCTAAGACAAACGGAGTGTACTGTTAGGTTCGTAAGAGAGGCGCGAACATGTGAGCATCACAAAGAGGGGAAGGGGAGGTATGGGCTCACCAGTAGTGCTCGTCGGAGCGGAGGCCGACGGCGGCGGTGTTCAGTCGAAGTCGTTGCCGACGCTGTGGATCATGCGTGGTCAAGCCAAGGGTATTGACGGGTGCGCAAGACTATGGGGAGTAGGCTCATTTCAAACTACCACATTCATATGGGAAGTTCATTTCGAACTACCACATGCATGGTATGGATAAGAAGCTCACTGAATTGCATGGGATGCTCAAGAAGGCAGAGGCGGATCTCAAGAAGGACGCCAGTCAAGTGTTGATGGTGCAGAATAAGGCTAAGTTCAAGAAGAGTTCTTGGACTAAGAAGAAGGCTAAGTCAGGAGGAAAGCACGCTCAGGACCCGGTCCCAAGCGCTTCCTCAAGGACTAAGCCATCTCCTTCAGCCGGATCCACTTGCTTCTACTGCAAGGCGGATGGCCACTGGAAGAGTTCGGGTCGACTGAGAACCTAGGATTTCCAACACATGGAATGACCTAACCGAACCACGATTAACCCTTCTGGGTTATGGTGCTCCACTATATATAGGGAGTGAACGTGGGCTCTGCTCGCGCGGCCCATTCACTAAAGCCCATGCAACACTAGTCACCGTGAGTCCGACTCACTGACTCAGTCCTAATCCGGCTCGGGTCCAACCCGAGCAGATTTCCGGTTCAGATCCAATCCGAACTTGCTCCCGCTCTTAAGTGTGTGACCCGGCAGGCTCATGGCTACTCGGACACGATTGGAGTTCGACTCACAATCGATCAGTCGGCAGCGGCTCCTAGTAGAACGTGCTGACTCCCATGTACCAAAGAGTCATGACGACTTGCATTTCCAATGCGACTTGCGTCCGAGTCCCTTTTGCCTCACGATATACCTTGTCAGACTATAGGCGAATATATGTCATCCCTTAAATAGTCTGACTCTCTTCTCGATCCGAGACAAGTGATTCACCCCACTAACTCTTAGTCGATCGCCTTGGTTAACACTTAACTGAGTCGTGCATGGCCATGCTTTCCGAATCATATCTCACGAGAGGGCCCAGAGAATATCTATCCAAGTGGAGGGGCAAAATCCCATCCTGGTTATTCACATCAGCTTGATTCTCAGTCGACCCGAACTCTGCCTTTATAACTGCCCAGTTATGGATCAGCGTTTGACAGAACCTAAGTCGGTGATCCTCAACTCGGATTATGCAATAACCTCAGGTCTACGGATTACATTGATTGAGATATACAAATGACAACTTGTTCGTTGTACCTCAATATGGGTCAATCCGACTCGCTAAACTCTTTAGCCGAATCTGTGTAAGTTGGAATGGCATCTCCATGCCCATGACAAGTGGAACTGAGTCATCCAGCCAACTTTCACATTGGTCTAAGTTGTGTGTCCAGCACAACCTCAGTGACCATGGATATTTAGTACAAACAACATGAATGCATAGTTCCACAACCGAACCACATATTCAATGATACACATCAGATGTTTATACAAGGACTACTTAATATCTTTATGAATACAATGGGAAATCTCATCATACATGATTGCCTCTAGGGCATATTCCCAACAAATTCTAAATAAGAAAATACCTTTTTACACCGAGACTATACCTACCCTAGGTCACTGACTAGTGGGGTTAGGGACATGTCGTATGCCACATGGGCAGTGGACCAGGTCAAACCCGCTGACTGGGCTAGGCTGACGTCAGCATGACATCATGTTGATGTCATCCGAAGATGATCATCACAGATCGATGATCGATCTATTGATTTGGTCTGTGCGCGGGGCTGTGGTTACGCTCGTTGGTAAGAGGACGACGCGGGGAGCCTAGAAGTGGTGGAGCGGATCGGGAATGGTCATCGGAGAGCAGTGCACGACGGCGACTAGTGGCGGTGCACAACGACGCACGGTGGTAGCTCGGTACCGGATGAAAACGAGTCAATAGAGGACAGTAGTGTTTTTCGCATCTCACTAGGAAGCTCGTGAAAGGTTCGGTGAAGAAAATAATGGCCGGAATCGGGGTGGACGAGGGTGGCCGGACTTCTGGCAGGAGGTATCAATCCTGGGATCTGGGGCTTCCATAGCTTCCGCGAGAAGGGGAAATTGGACGAGAATGTTATGGAGATCACCAGAGTGGTCTCAGATAATCAAGGGGAGCTTGGGAACAACGATTTCTCTATAACTCCGGTGGGCTAGGGTTTCGGCCAGAAGGGGAAATTCGAGAGGAATAAGGGGCATTGAGGTCGAGGGTTGTTTGACGGTGGCACTGAGGTTTTATAGACGATTATAAGCGGCGACACGAATCTTGATGGAGGCGAACGTCACGGCACGGCGGAGGCGATGCAGACAGGCACCTGCTTGTGAAGTCAAGAGGAAGACGACAACGCGCATTTTGCGGAAAAACCCCTGGCGCATCTTCACTCTCAACTTGTGGTCCCTCCCTTGGTCTGACCAGTCAGCCAGAGAGGGAGATGCCTCACTGCCTCACTAGGCCGATAATGGGATGTTGCTAGGTGCACCTGGCGGTAGATAGGAGAGGAGAAAATCTGGGCCAGCCTACTGGCTCGGGCCAGGTCTTTTTTTCTGTTTTCTTTTCTATTTTCTATTTTAGTAATTTGTTTTCAATTTGAATTTCCACATGTTTAAAACACCAGAACTTCTATACAGTATTTCAAATATTCCAAAGGCCATTATACTAGTTGGTTTCCCTAATCATTTTGGTATATTCCAATACTCATTAATATCTAGGAAATTACTAATTTAATAAATTAAATAGTAATTAGGGTTTTAGGAATTCATTTATTATATGGAAGTCTTATACAAATATTCTTATTTTCACCATGATAATTGTAATGATAATAATTTAAGTTGGTGAATGATATGAATAGAATATATTCATCCTTGGCACCATTTATTAACCATTTTATATGGTGGTTTCAAAGTCTAGGTTTCTTAAAGTTTGAAACTTTCTTTACTCAATTTCACAAAAATGCTATTCATAACTATCCTATTTACCTTCAAAATAAGCATGGTTATTTTCTTAACTAATGGTTCATTACCATCTGAAGTGTGATTATTGTCTTGGTAGAATTTATCATATAAGGATTTGTAGCAAGAATTACTTTAAGTGATCTGCTATTGAGAAGTATTATTACAAGCCATTGTGGAAATAGGATGATTGATCAAACATATGAGATAGATATTAAGTTTGGTTATGGAATTAAGGTGGAATGTTTACCAGGAATTCCTATCTTCCCTACTTCATAAGTCTATACTTCTAATTAAGGAATTCCTTTCCTAGATATATTACTTCTTCGTATCCATCATCATGTGTTAACATGATGATCTTTACTTCACAAGTATATTCTTATCAATACTTCCTCCTTCTAAATCCAATGAGCTTGACACTTGAGTTCTACATGATTTCCTCGTAGGAATATCTCCCACTTCTAGAATGCTTCTGATGAATCCAACTCCACTTGAATGTTTACACTCTTACTTCACAAATTACTTTGTAATCTCACTTATAAATCTTAGAAGCTTGTGATGACCCACAAGTATAGGGGATCGCAATAGTCTTCGAGGGTAGTATTACCCAATTTATTGATTCGACACAACGGGAGACAAATAATACCTATAAGCCTTAACAACTGAGTTGTCAATTCAGCTGCACCTGGAAATAGTCTTGCTCACAGAAGTTTATCAGTAGCAACCGTTTTATAGTTGCAATAGCAAAGTAACAACAGCAGTAAAATAAAGGCAGTAGTAACAATAGTAGAAAACAGTAGGATATGAGTGCGGTAGACATAGGGATGGATGGACGGGCGTTGCATGGTCAAGTCTAAACATGTAACTTCAAGATCTAGGGCAATTGCAGATAAATAAGATAAAGCATCCAAGTACTAAACAATCATAGGCATGTGTTCTATCTATAGTCATATGTGCTCGCAATGAGAACTTGCACAACATCTTTTGTCCTGCCAGCTCGTTGCAGCGGGGCCTCAAGGGAATCTACTGGCAATTAAGGTGCTCCTTTTAATAGAGAACCGGAGCAAAGCATTAACACTCCATGAACACACGTGATCTTCACATCACAGCCATCCCCTCCGACTGTCCCAATTTCTATCACTTTGGGGCCTTTGGATCGGACAATGATATGTGTACAAAACTTGCAGATAAGATCACAAACAATACTATCATCATAAATCAATAATAAGTTCAGATCTGAGATCATGGCACTCGGGCCATAGTTACAAGCATTAAGCACAACAAGTTGCAACAAAGTCAAATAGCACTAATAGAGATACTAGGAACCATGCCCTAACAATCTTATTCGATTACATGATAGAACTCATCCAATCCCTACCATCCCCATAGCCTACAGCGGGGGATTACTCACTCATGGATGAGGGAAACATGTATGGTTGTTTCTGGTGGTGGCGGCATAGCGGAACTCTTTCTAGAAAAATGTCGAACCCCCCTGAGTTTTTAGGTTAGAAGGAAACTTATAGGCGAAGTGGGAGGCCGAGTGGGTGCCTGAGGCGGCCACACCCCCTCCAGGCGCGGCCAGGCGTGGCCCGTGCGGTAGGGGGTGTGGGTGTCAACACCCAGATTTTTAATCCCAAATGCCTGTTAGGCCATACATCGCAATCCCAGGATTACCATTTTTGCGAGACATAACAGATTGGATATCACAGTACATCATCCATTACAAACCATACATAAGGTCTTACACAATAAAGGATCTCATGATCCAGTCTTAATACAATTCAAGTAGCAGAATAACGTAATAATAACGATAGCGTAGGCGAGGCTCCATCTTCATGGTCACAGGCAATGCTGACGATGGGAGATGATCCTAGTTGTCGTAACCTTCCTGCTGTACGTCCTCCTGATAGTCCTCATCATAGTCTGGCAATGGGAATAGCCAGAGACAAAGCCATGAGTACTCTTTAAGTACTCGCAAACTAATACTAACAAGTGAAGTGGTTTTTGGAATAGGAAATACTAAGCTCTAGGTTGTTTTGCAAAAAGCCAGATTTATCTCTACTGAGTTCAGAAGCAAAGAAAGCTAGTTGAAAGTTTTATAACAACTAAGTAGGAACTTGAATTTCATATCACAACTCTGTTGTGTTCAAGTCAAAGTCATAAATCATTTCATAAGTCATTTTGAAAACATCTGAAGACGGAATAGTATGGCCACTCCAACTGTCCATAACCGCAGACGCGGCTATTCGAATAGTTTGACACTATAAAGAGGTGGTACACTTTCACCACAACATTCGATACATCCGTCAGGAACAATCCTGAATTCACCATACTCAGTATGCGGATAATCAATCCTAACCTTTCAATTACACGCCCTAGTGTAGGCACCTCTCCTGTGAGTTTGGCCTCCCAACCATGACCAACTGTCATCTTGGGAACTTCACAGGTGGACAATCTTCACAAGGTAGCCTCAGCTCAAACCTTGGCCGCAACGGAACCGATACTAAGGTATATAAATTTCCAGTCAAGCCTTACCCAAATTTCGGGTATTGTGGTTGTACGGTAAAATTGGAATGGTATCGCATCAAGGCAACCATCAGTTTTACAAAGGGCTAAGGCTCATGCCTTAACATTTTCATCATCAAAATCATATGGAGTTTTCAAGACACATGTCACAACATTTCATTAGAATGACTCATCATTCTAAGGTTTTCATAACCATTTTCACCAAGTATTCCCATCTAAAGTGGATCAGGTTTTATGCTTAGCACTAGCAACTACGGGTGGGGGTAAACACTAATAAGGGGTGGTAAACAAGTGTATCTTATCTAAGTTCAATCTCATGCCTCAGGATGACATCAAGATTATCTAACTTAGGCCAAGTTTTATGCTCTTTATGCTACCTTCATATATCTTTCTAAATATACAAGTCACTAAGTAAACTCAAATAAAAGCTTTGATAAAGAAATAAAATACTAAGCTTGCAACTAAAACTAGGTTTGGGTATCAAGTAGTGTAAGATTACAAGGATTAGCTTGCTAAGTCAACTTGTATAGTGAGGCTTGCAAGGTTGCAAGTATAGGCTTGCCTTGTGTAGAGCAGTGGTTGAAGTTCTCCTCGACTTCCTCCTCGCAGCATCCTCCTTCCTCCTCGTATCCTTGGTTGGTACTAGCGTCTATAAATAAATACGAGGTACACAATCACCAAACAATACTTAACTACTTCTATTTATCACGCCAAGGTTTTTACTAGATGATCTAGCATCATCACAAACATCACAAAGATTAAGGTAGTAGTTTTACTTCCTTTATTTTAGAAAAGTAATTTCTACTCTTTGAAAAACTACTTAAGATTTAATATTCTCCACCTAAAACATGGGATCATGTTGACACATGTCATCACCACATATTTCAGTACTTGGGAATGTGATTTAAAGTGGTGTCACAATTTAATAAGGTTTAAGATTTTTATTTTAATTAATTGAAGTGACTAGAAATTCCTATGAGGCATTCTTTTATTACTTGACCATTATTCCTGCATGTAAACCTATATATTTTTATATATTCTGAAAGGTATGGTTAAATGTGATTTTTGAGAGTTGGAATGAACTCAAAAGCTTTTGTGGTTGAATTTTGAAAAATGTTTGAGTGCAGAAAAGCTTCTGCCTTGTTATTTTTACTATAGGTGATCTACAAATCCAAATGACTTGAATCAAATGGGCTTGGATTAAGGATTCTAGTACCTTACTAAGAAAATTGGTTTCATGCATGTTGGTTCAGTGAATAGAGCTAGGTTGATTTTTGAATCTAGCTACAGAACTAGGTTTGAAACTAAAAGAATAAATCTAAATTTGAATTACTGGGTCGCGCGGGATGTTAACAGGGCCGGCCCACTGCGCACAGCGCGCTTGCGAGCTGGTTAAGTGGCTGTCCCCACTCATTAGTGATACAGAGAGTGGCGAAGCGGTACGGGGCGATTAGGGTCATAGCATTAGAAGCTAGATCTACAGTTGAGGTTCATCGTCCACGCCTGAACAGGACGCGGCGAGGTCAAACCCTAGCGCGGCCAGTGGGGGTCTACGGGGGCTCAACGGGGCTCCAACGATGGTCGGTGATGGGGGCGAACGACGAAGTCGACAACAGCGATCCTCCTGGTACCGGTGGCTCCTCCCAGGGCCGCTCCAATCAACGACACCCTTCTTCTCCAGCAGCGGCAAGCTCCGGTGAAATTCCAGCAACCTAGTGTTCGAGTTGCTCTAGGGATGAGTGGGTACGATCAGTGAGAGGTGGGAAGTGAGATGGTGTGGAGAATTTGTGATGGGAATGCCTCTATTTATAGTGCTACAAGGGGACCGAATGGCGCGGGTGGAGCTCGTCGTGGTCATCGGCACAGCGAGCTACTAGCATGGGCAAAGGTAGGGGACGGTGTTCTGCTCCTTGGCGAAGCTCAACGGCATGGTCACACGGCATGGGGCGGTGCGAGACGGTCGGGACATCGTGGCACTCAGGGAGGGTCCGACGGTTGTTTTAACGGTGCACAGGTGATACGGGTCGCACAGCGGCGAACGGGCGTGCCTGGGATGTTCCTGGGGTGGTGGCGATCCTGCTTGCACGCAGCGAGGGTGGCGCGCAGTATGTGGGCATCTGGCGCGCTCTCGGCACGCTCGCAGAGAAGATGGGCGTGCTCGGGCTGTGTGGTCTAGGGGCGGTAGTGAGTGTCCCAGACAAGGTTGGCGAGGCTAGAAAAGCTTCTAGCTGGCTGGCGACATTGGGGTGGCAAGGGTCCTCTCGGCATGCTTGCCATTGATGGCATGCTCTTCTTTACAGTGAGCTAGAGGGGTTAAACAAGTTAGATGATCTACTGAGAGTGTAGTGTGAGCTAGATAGGGGACAAGTTAGGCCAAAATTACTGCTCACTATAGTGTTGAATGTTTGTTGGTTTCGTGTTTGCAAGGTGTTTGATGAAATGGCCGAAAGAGATTCAAATTTGAATTTTTGATTCGAACTTGGTGGGTGTGTTGGTTATATACTAGGGAGTCTCTGGTTAGTTGGAAAGGTCAAGGGGTACTGGTTTGGTTGGGTTTTGAAAATAGGTGATCTTCACATATATTAAAGATTCAATTTTGAAATGTCATTTGAATCAAGTTGCCAAAAGTTTCTGTAAGTTTGAAAGGTGGGATTTGATTCACTTTTACTTGTTCTAGCAAGGGGTGAAAAGAATTGTAAATGTTTCTGTTCAAATCTTGGACTAGAAACACTCAAAGTGGCCTAGTGAGCAAGATTGGCAAAAATGACCATTTGCTTTATTTGTTTTGTTTTTGATTTTCTCTTGAGTTGTTTCTGCTTGGAATTGTTTTAGATGATGTTGTTTTCATCTTTAAACCATTCCTTGCTATTTATATCAATCCCACAAGTCCATTCATGCATTCATACAATCATCACATTCACACATGCATTCATATTGATTTGATTAACACAAGTTTTTGTTAACCCTAATTTTGGTGATTGGAATTTGATAATCATTTTTCAAAATTTTTGGGATGTTACAGTGGGACCCTTAGGCCCCTACCCCGTCTCGGGTTCTGGCTCCCTGAGTCTTCTGGTGAAATAGGATTTTTCGGATAATTTCCTGGATTTTCCTGATAGTTGATTTTCTGCACAAAAACTAGACACCAAGGTAATTCTACTGAAAACAGCGTCAGACTGTGTTAGTTGTATCCAAATCACACAAGTTTAGAGGAGAAACAATAGCAAAAGTGTTCGGGAAAGTAGATATGTTTTGGACCTATCAACTCCCCCAAGCTTAGCTTATTGCTTGTCCTCAAGCAATTCAGTTGAAAACTGAGTGCGATAAAAGAAGTTTCACGAATACATTTGCATCATATGATGTATATATTCTCATCACATGAGTAGATACTTAGACAATTCATAATAAGGGGTATGCAACTAAGTCTACTCAATATTCATTGCAATCTATGAAGAGATTCCAACCCAATAACAATAAGTAGCATGAAACATAAACATAAGCAACATTTCAATGCTCATAAGAATGTATGATAGAGTGGTATCTCGCTTGCCTTTGATAGTGGAGCAATCATAATTTTCAAGGCACCTCTGAAGTTCAAGTGAAGACTAGAAGTAAAGATATCAGAGATACAAGCATCAAAGTCATGACATAATTAACCAAGTTTGGAGACAAGCACATTACAGTAAGAATGACAACTATGCTCTCAAGAAGGTGCTCATAGAATAAGTGGTGACTCAACAAGGAAATGAAAAGGTTTTGAAAAGTTTGAAATGCTAGAAGTATGGTACTCATTAGCTTTGAGCTCTCATTGCCCCTATCATAGGCATCTTTAGATGGTTAATGGTGAAAGTGAGGTCCAATGTGAGTTATATGCTTGACAGACCATAAACTGGAAATCTCATGTCCCTTGAATACGAGGGCCGCTCCTCGTGCTACTCAACTTTAGTTACTGGCAAGTTCTTGTCATAGTAAATACATGCGTATCATAGAGAACCACCAACGGGGTACCCCTTGCACATGATACAGGAGCTATCCCATAATCAAAATGACAAGGCAAGCAGACAATGAGCATCTCAGTTATCTCTTTATTTGCTATTTTCATAGGTTTTTATTGAGGATGCTTCATTGATTGCTCATTATGGTTATGCTGCAAGTTTCCACCATGATTAGGCATGGCTTAGGCTAGCGGCCCAGGCGTTTCTCTAACACGTATATATAACTCCATGAACTTAGAAGCTCCCCTTTTATTTCACATCGACCACATCCTTAAAAACAGAGCATGATATCAACTGGGTACAAAGTATAGGTGCAATGTTGAAAGCGTTCCCCGTGACAGCACGGTTCTGCTAACTTCGAGCCTATAATTTGCAAGAATATAACTTTCATGGACAGTCACAATGGTTTGGGTTTATTAAGTGCCGAAATAAAGTGTGCCATCAAGTTCGTGAGAGCTTTACTAACTAACTTTCTCAAAACAAGCCTACCCATGGTGGACCCTATGGACCTTGAGATTCGATTAGTTCTGCCATCTTTATCCGGTCGAGCTTTAGCCTCGCATCATCCGGATGGAGATTTCTGCCTCCGAGTCTTGCTCCCATTGCTTGGTATACATGATCCGGTAATTCATACCCATCATTGATCATTGCCGAGTAACCATCATTGTTTCTGTTGGTGTTCGGGTCTGCAGGTTGATGCACTGCTTTTCCCACACTTTTTCGGGTTGGGCCGGCGGAGGATTTAGATCTTGGTTTCCTCCTCCTGCCGAGTGAGTCCCACGCCTAAGTTGAGGTGCAAAGTTCTGCCCCTCGTTGTCATTTCTTTGTGTTGCCTGCCTTTCTCAGCCAGCATTTTCCTGGTTCTCATTTCCCTGAACGACATTTCTTCTTGTTCCCTGCGCAAGGGCCGGGTTTCCTTGAACCACTGTCGGGTCATAAGAAACCATCTGCTTGTTACTTCCTGAATCCACACTCTTTTCTTTTCTCAGTCTTGGCGCCACTCCTGGTGAGGAGGCTATATGGCCTGCTGATCTTGCCGGGATTGGAGTTGCCGTGTGAACCAGTTGTGACCTTCCAGCTATAGCCATATTTGCCCAGTAGTATGCTTCATTCAACATTCCTGCTGCTCTCACCAACTCATTGACTCGTTCCTGTTGTTTTTTATTTGCTTCACTGTCAGATGGGGTAACTCTGCCATTGCTGCCTCTACGGCTCTCAAATTTGCTACTGCAGTGTTGTATGCCGGCCGCATGGCTTTTTAGTTGTTGTTTTCTGGTGTTATCTTTGACGTTCGGTCCGCCAATTCTTCATTGAGGTTTCTGCCTCTCAGCCTTGTTGCATCAAGTCGGGTCTTAGCGCCCTTGACTCGATTTGCCGAGTTGAGCTCTCGAATTGTGATATCCACATCCTATTGTAACTGCACTAATTCCTTTGCCTTCTCCAAGACTTTTATCCTGGCCTCCTCTAACTCGGCCTGCACACGCGCCGGATCAGCTGCTGGCGCTACTGGATCTGCTAATTTCTATATTGCTTCTTGCAATTCCTTTACTCTCTTACTCCTAGCTATCTTCTCTGGCTTTTCTAGCGGCGCTTTTGCAGTTCTTGCCACCCTTGGCATTTCTTCTGAATTTCCTCCCTCAGCTTCCTCATTCACCACAGGGACTACTGGAGGTGCTGCGGGATTCAGATCCATCATCATTACCTCGACGATGACGAGTTGATGAAGCTTTCCCGCGGCAGGAACCGCAGGTGGATCCGGCGCCAGGATGACACGCTCTGGGTATGCACGCTCCATGCTCACCGCGACGTAGACCTGGTGCTTACCGAACTTGATGAAGCGACTGACCCTTGGGAACAGCTTGGTACCGAAGCAACCTGCGTTGTTGCTAACGAAGTTGAGTGCCCTGAACCTCTGGATGAGGCCGGAATAGACGTGCTCGCCCGTCTTGGCGATGATGTTGCCCATCTAGATGAAAACTCCAGCAAGTGGCTGCTTCTGCCCCACGGTGGGCGCCAATTGTCGTGGTGGTGTCACGGCAGATGCCATGGGTAGGCTAAGTTGGGGGCCGAGTGGACGCTTGTGGTAACCAGGGAGGGAGTGCACGGTCTAGCCGTGGACGAAGAACAAGATGAACTCCCGACACTTAGGATTTTTATTGATCCTTGGGGTTTACAAGTGCTCCTAGAGCTATTTGAACTTATCCTCAGGGCACTAGTTTCCTACTTGGTCCAACCCCCTTAAACCCTATCTATGCCCCTCCTTATATAGGCGATGGACTACTAGGATACATCCCTTTGGGTTCTAGGGTTACTATTTGGATCTTGGTCCTTACTGTGCGGGCCGGGTCATGGGATAGCCCTGAGCCCCTTGACCCGGTCCACAAAGCCATACTGCAAACAATCTTCTGGTATGTAGCCTCCAGCTCTTTTGGCAATATACCGTGACTTTGTATGTCAGCCCTTTGCTTTCGGCTTCACCCGGCACCTTTTGTGTCATCCAGCATCGCCCTTCTCTTTTGACCATGCTTTACCATGGTCCCTCCTGAATCTTACTCGGAAAGCTACCACGCGTCCTTTCTGACTCGGCCTTCCCTCGTGAGACTCAGCTCGCTGCTTCCTGCAAGGTAAACAAACTTGTCCTATACGGGCCGATATAATTCTTATTTCGGCCGCACACGACCTTCTTACCCGGCCGTTGTTACCCAGCCCGAGTTATCTTTTACTCGGCATAAGCCAAGCTGGGCAATTTCTTACCCTTTTTGACCCTACCAGGGGTTATCCCCCCGAAAAAACATTTTATTTCGAAGAAAACAAGGCATAATGAATACACACGGAATAGAAAATGATGCTAGGAGGTAGGTATGATGGACAATTTGACAATATTGGTTTTGGGGAGTTGGAAACACGAGTAGAGATTATACTCAGTGCAGGTGAAGGCTAGCAATAGAGACGAGAGAGCAATAATTGTCATAATCATGCTTGCAACAAAACAAGACTAGTTATGGCATGAAAGTGATACAAAAACTCAGAGGCAAAATAAATCATCGAGGCTTACTGACTATTGTTTAGTCATATGCATGCGTGAGCATGTGAAAAGTCGATTCACATGAAATTTTCAGAGGAGGATACCACAATATCATACCAAGTTATGAATAAAACAATGCAAGCAAACATTCATATGAACATTCATACAAACTATTAGCAAGCTGGAGCTAATCACAAACAAGAAAGAACTACTAAGCATCCATTAGTAACATACTCCTTACATGAATAGACTGAGCATGCCCATAATGATGAGTATATGTACAAAAATGAAAAGAAATAGAGTTTGTTACCAGCCTCTTACCACACCTCAAGTTGTCTTCATCTTCATTATTGCCCTTCACTGTGTGGCTTGAATAATAACATGAAACCAAAATCCACTGAGGACTGCTGAACCCTGCAAAGAACTTCACAAAACCAAAGGAGAACAACAAATATTTTTGGTGTTTTTGATTTTTTAAAGGAAGCACACAAAGAAAAAACAAACAAAGCAAAATCTTTTTGGATTTTTCTTAAGGCAAACCAAATCTAAAAAGCAAAGAAAAAAAACCAAGAGAAACAACGAAAATATTTTTGGTCTTTTTTTGTGTTTTGGGAAGGCAGAAACAAAAACCAAAAAGAAAGCAAAACATGGATATACAAAGAACCAACAAAACATGATATATAGATGAGTGTGATGTCGCTATACCTCCCACCAAGCTTAGGCTTTTGGCCTAATTGGGCTCTACCCCATGGCGACCAAGAAGGTGCGCCTCCGTAATGCGACAAAGAGGCCCCTTCGTCATGGTATGAGCTTGAGGACGCCCCTTTGTAATGAATAGAGTGGTCATAAGAGGGCATGTCCATCTCCTCCTTGGAGCGTGACCAAGGTCCCTGGCAAATACTGAACAAAGCGGTTTTTGGCAAAGGAATTTCTCACTCTTCTCCGTCAGTAAACATCATCCTGTAAACCAAACTCTCAAGGATAGAGTTAGCAGTGACAAAGTGATGCGCTTTCATGGCAGCTAAATCAATCCTCTAAGGAGCCAAAATTGTATCATTTGGATCAACAGAAAGGTCTAAGGCAGCAACAACACGTGCAGCAATAATACCCCCATAAATAGGTCCTCTAGCTGCTAAGCGACGAGCAATGAGAGAACCAATATTATACCTGGTTTCATTGTTGAGTGCAGCAGCTAGAAAGGCCAAATGATAGTTGGAAATATTGCTAGTGTTCTCCCTACCAAGAATACTAGTGGAAAGATAATAAGCAAAATATCTGATAGCTGGGAGTTGAATATTTCTTATCGTGTCGCGCTGGGCTCTACTGTCATCATCATTAGTTACCCCGGGATAGAGCTCCAACAAATCAGCATGTTGAACTAGAATCTTCTTCACCGTCCCAGCCGTGCCAATACCCAAGATCTTCAAAATTTCTTCGCCTATTATAGAGTTTGAACGACACATCTGACCTGAAAGGGCTGTTAGAAAAAGAGAAACTCTCCACAAAAGTTTTAGTGAGTATAGCATATTTCACACTCTCATCCTGCATATAACTAGTTAGTCCAACCCTCCGAACCAAGGTTAGAAAATCATTGATAATCCCTGCAGCCTGCAAAAAGGTAAGACAAGGGAAGGTAGAAGGGTGTGCATCCCCCTCATCTCTCCCTCGTTGCGAAAAAGCTGTGTAATGAGATCCTGATTATATGATGGCCTAGCTCGGGAGGATGATCTTGAAAGCCTTGTACTCCTAGGTGCATCACTCTCAAACACTTCTCCAAAGGTGTGGTTGTCCATGACCCCTTTTTCTGAAATTTTAGACAAACATCAAACCAAGTAATTTCCATGTTGATATATGATGAGGAACTACTATAGGAACTTGCTAGAGGGCTAAACATGCATCAAAATGAAATCTCTAAGCATAGAAAAAGCATGCAAGCTCACACAACCTGACACCTATAGCAGCAAAATACTCAAGATACAATGTACCAACCAAAATATAATTGGACAAGCGGAGGAGGCACATACCAAGGATCAATCCCTCCAAAAATCAGCAGCAAAGATGGGCTGAGCAAGGAGATCTAAAATAGGGAGCAAGAACAGCAGGAACTCGAGCTTGAGAAAGTTTTTTGGTGTTTTTCAAGAGAGAAAGAAGTGGCTAGATGGAGGCATCTTGGAGGGCCACAGGTGGGTCCCACCCAGGCCAGGGGCGCCCTGGAGCTGGCCGCACCACCAGGGGGTGTGCTTGCTTGGTGGGTCCCCCTGGGCCACTCCAGGTGTCCCTCTGCCCCTTTTTCGAGGAAACATTTAATATGAATTTTCTGGGATTTTTCGGGAAACTTTATTTTTGGCTAATTTTGAGGGTATGAAAATTGATTTTATCGCAGAAAAAGGATTTTTTAGAAGAAGCAAAAGCAAACAAAAACCAAAACTACAGAAGCTCTAAGACACTCTAACAAGCAAACAACTAGCAAAACCAAGGCTAATAAGAGGAAGAGCAAAAACTAGGAAGGAGAAAAAAAAGGTGAACAAGGTTGATCAAGTCTTGTTACCAAAACAATCTTATATGAAGCAAAACTTTGCATTCCACAAAATGATTATGTTACCTCAAACTTGATAGAAATAGTCCGAATCATAATAGTTTCAAAACTTTCTTGTGGAATGGGACAATATATTTCTCCAACTTTGATGCTCTCAATATTCTCAATGGAATTCAGGCAATAGCTCTTATCAATCTTCTTGGGGAAATAGACAGTATGCTCTTTGTCATTAATATTAAAAGTTACTTTTCCTTGATTATAATTGATGACAGCACCTGCAGTATTAAGAAAAGGTCTCCCAATAATGACAGACATATTATCATCTTCAGGCATCTCAAGCACAACAAAATCAGTTAAAACCAAGTAATTATGAGCCACTTCAAAAGGAACATCTTCACATATACCAACAGGACTAGTAGTAGACATATCAGCCATTTGCAAAGATATATCAGTTGGTATCAACTTTTCTAGCTGGAGTCTCTTGTAGAGTGAGAAAGGCATAACACTAACTCCAACTCCCAAATCACATAAAGCAGTTCTAACATAATTATTCATAATAGAGCAAGGAATAGTTCATATACCTGGATCACCAAGTTTCTTTGGAACCTTACCATTGAAGGAATAATTAGAGCAAAGTAGAAATTTCCTCATTAGGAATCTTCCTTTTATTAGAGACAATATCCTTCATATACTTTGAATAAGGAGGCAACTTAATAGCATCAGTCAAAGGAATTTGCAAAAATAAAGGTTTCATCCACTCACTAAACTTGTTATAGTGCTCTTCCTCCTTTGTCTTGTGTTTCTTATTAGGAAAAGGCATTAGTTTCTGCACCCAAGGTTCTCTTTCACTACCATGTTTATTATAAATAAAATCCTCCTTAGTGTACCTAGTGTTCTTAGTGTGCTTCTCAGGTTCTTCCTCAATTTCTTCCTTATCAGGAGCATCATTTTTATCACCACTTTTAGTTTCAGCATCTGAGACAAATATACTTTTAGGATCTATAGCAGGTTCAGGTGGTTCTTCAACTATTTTATGTTTCTTTTTCTTTCTCTTATGAGGACTACCACTACTTTCACCTTGTTGAGAATCCTTCTCAATTCTTTTAGGGTGTCCTTCAGGATATAAAGGATCTTGAGTGGCTATACCACTCCTAGTTCTAATTCCATAAGCATGTTTATCTCCTGAGGCATTAACTAGCATATCCTAGTGTACCTTAGAAAGTTGATCAATTTTAGTTTGAACCAATTGAAAGTGTTTACAAAGCATTTTAACATCATTAGCAGTTCTTTCCATAATATCTTTTAACTCATTAATAGCTCTAGAGTTTCCCAATAAATGATTCTGAACTTGTTTATTAAAATTACCTTGCTTGACAATAAAAGTGTCAAGTTCCTCTAAGCATTGATCAGGAGGTTTACCATAGGGAATATCACCTTCACTAAAGTGGAGAGAGTGTACCTCAATAGTAGATGAGTGGGGAATTGGCTCACATAATTCTTCTATAGGAGGTAGATTCTTCACATCTTCTGCTCTAATACCTTTCTCCTCAAGACATTTCTTAGCTTCCTTCATCACTTCATCATTTAATGCAATCATTCCCCTCTTCTTTGGTGCTGGTGTTGGAGTTGGTTTAGGCACAATTGGTTCAGGAGTAATGAGCTCAGGTGTATTTAGCTCAGTTGAAGTCCAATCATCATAATTCTTGCTTATTTTAGCCATTAATTCTTCAGCATCTGTAGGAGTTCTTTTCCTAAAAACACAATTAGCAAAACTATGTAGGTATGTCCTAGAACCATCAGTTAGTCCATTATAATAAATATCAAGAAGCTCATTTTTAGGTAATGGACATCCAGGATGTGCATGAATCAAGGCACAGAACCTTGTCCATGACTCAGGCAATTTCTCTTCTTCTCCCTGTTTAAAATCAAAAGGTTTCTACAAATCAGCATGTCTAGCACTAGGAGGAAAATATTTCTGGAAGAAAGAAGCAATCAAACAATCAGGGTTATCAATGGATCCAGGAGGCAATATATTAAACCAAGCTTTAGCTTCTCCTTTTAGTGAAAAAGGGAAGATCTTTGTAACAAAGTACTTGCGCATCTTAAAATCATCAAAGAATAAGGCACTCATAGTGGAAAGCTCATTCATATGAGCTACAATAATTTCATTTTCAGTCCCACAAAAAGTTTCTTTCTCAACAAAGGCTATATAGGATAAATCGAGAGAAAAATCATAATATTTATCTTTAATATCTATGGGAGAAGTACCAAACTTAGCATTTGAAGATGGTTTAGGAATAATGGTACGTCTCTCGAGGAGACTCTTAATAGCACTAGCACCATGTGTGTTTTGGTACTCTTCAATAAATTCATCAGTCATTTCAATGTAACCATCACTAATATCATATCTCTCTCTAGACTCAGGTGAGCTAACAGGTGTAATAGTGTCTTCACTAGGAGTTTTAGTGTTTCCCAAAATAGTTCTAGCAATAGTAGAATCTAGCAAAGGACCTAATGAACCACTCGCATCAAGCACAGTAGAAGTAACATCATGAGTATCATAAGCAATTTTAGATTCAGCAATAGTAGAAGTGTGTGTAGCATGTGTATGTGGTGGTGGTGTGACAAGCTTACTTATAACAGACGGTGAATCAAGAGCAGCAGAGGTGTTTAGAACTGTACCTCTTCTTGTAGTGGATGATAAAATAGGAAACTTTACATCACGAGACTTCCCCATGATGAAAGGAATAGCAGTGAACAATAATAGATCCAAGTGAACTTACAAATACAGCTATGCTCCCCGGCAACAGCGCCAGAAAATAGTCTTGATGAACCACAAGTATAGGGGATCGCAACAGTCTTCGAGGGTAGTATTACACCATTTATTGATTCGACACAAGGGGAGACAAAGAATACTTATAAGAATTAACAACTGAGTTTTAAATTCAGCTGCACCTAGAAATAGTCTTGCTCATAGAATTTTATCAGTAGCAACAATTTTGTAGTAGCAATAGCAAAGTAACAGCAGTAGTAAAACAAAGGCAGTAGTAACAATAGTATCAAACAGTAGGATATGAGTGCGGCAGGCATAGGGATGGATGGACGGGCGTTGCATGGACAAGTCTAAACATGTAACTTCAAAATCTAGGGCAATTGCAGGTAAATAAGATAGGCATGTGTTCCATCTATAGTCATGCGTGCTCGAAATGAGAACATGCACAACATCTTTTGTCCTGCCAGCCCGTTGCAGCGGGTCCTCAAGGGAATCTACTGGAAATTAAGGTGCTCATTTTAATAGAGCACCGGAGCAAAGCATTAACACTCCGTGAACACACGTGATCCTCACATCACAGCCATCCCCTCTGGCTATCCCAATTTGCATCACTTTGGGGCCTTTGGATCCGGACAACGATATGTGTACACAACTTGCAGATAAGATCACAAACAATACTATCATCATAAATAAATAATAAGTTCAGATCTGAGATCATGGCACTCAGGCCCTAGTGACAAGCATTAAGCACAACAAGTTGCAACAAAGTCAAAAAACACTAATAGAGATACTAGGCACCATGCACTAACAATCTTATTCGATTACATGATAAAACTCATCCGATCCTTACCATCCCCATAGCCTACAGCGGGGGATTACTCACTCATGGATGAGGGAAACATGGATGGTTGATGGAGAGGCGTTGTTGATGATGATGGCGATGATGCTCTCTAAATTCCCCGTCCCGGCAGGGTGCCAGAACGGAGTTTCTGGTTCCGAATCGCGGTTTCATTGGTGGCGTGCATGAACTCTTTCGGAAAAACGTCACTTCTGAGTTTTTAGGTCAGAAGACAACTTATAGGTGAAGAGGGAGGCCGAGGGGGTGCCTAAGGCGGCCACACCCCCTTCTAGTGAAATAGGATTTTTGGCATATTTTCCGGGATTTTTCCTGATAGTTTATTTTCTGCACAAAAACTAGACACCAAGGTAATTCTGCTGAAAACAGCGTCAGTTCGTGTTAGTTGTATCCAAATCACACAAGTTTAGAGGAGAAACAATAGCAAAAGTGTTCGGTAAAGTAGATACGTTTTGGACGTATTAGCTTGGCACTAAAGCCTTTCATAAACTTCTCATATCTACACTTGATTATATCAAACTACTAATGGTAACCTTAAAACCAACAAGTAGTTACTTTTAATTCCATTCATACACTTCCTTTATCATCCATCACTAATATTCCTATAATGTATGTATATATAAAATCCTACTTTCCTCAATCGCTTACTATTCTTTAAGAGGAATAATACTACTTTTATAACTCAAGGTTGTTCTAGCATTATCTTAGTCATACTATCTTATCTTTAGTTACCTCAGTAACTCAGATTCCAACTTCACACTATATTAATGTGACTTGTCATGACTAACCTAGGATAAAATATATATACTAGGTGTTTATCATGTTCTATCCGCTAATGTCACTTATACATCATATAATCAATCACTCTTAGTGACTTAAGGATGATCATTATAATCCTTTGATCATTTGTGTCTTAGGTTTCTAGTTGGCTAATCAAGGCTTTTATCAATACAACTTACAGTTGTATTTTAATTATCTTCTCAGTATCTCTATCTGACTAGGAGATATTATTCATTGACTATGCCTACTTGATCCAATAAAATTACACATTGGTAACTATCTTTAGATTTCATCCTAATAATCTTCTTTGTTACCACATATATCTTTATTTTAGATAAATCTTCTATCCATTCAGGAGTGAGTTAACTCCATCAACTTTCTTATTGAATTGATTCTCTTCAAACACTCCCATCCATAGATGATTTCTAAAACTAGCATTACTACTTACCTCTTCTTACTTCCTTCTATAAAGGCTTTAAAGTGAATGCTATTATAAGAACAAGAGTTGATAGATCAAGAATTGATACATCAAGGATTGATCACTCCACAATGATGATCAACAAATGTTAGAATGAGGTTCAATAGATATGATACTAATTAGTATGGAAAGGAAGATATGTAGTGAATGGTCTTGACTTGATTTCCTTCCTACTCAATACAACTAAAGAGTTAAAGTTAAGTATTACCATGATGCTCATGGTAGGAATGTATAAGGACAAGATAGGTCAAGATTTAGTTATTATATTCTTGTTACCTGAGTTAGATACATAACTTGGTATTCATGAGTTGTTGTAATGAATACTATAATATGATCTCTTAAGGATTAGATATTAATCATTAAGCAATGTGTGGTGTTTTAGTTTTATTACATTTTATCTACCCTTAGGCCAAATTATATTTACCCAAAATAAGGTTTTATCAAGGTCATATTGAAACTTATCGCGGTCAACTTGATGATCTACTTCAATTCCATCAAGTCAAGAGAAGCTTCAATCACTTTGCCAAGTTTTATTCAAAACCGCGAAAATTATTCGGATTTTCTATCCATGAATGCAATGCACACATCTGAGTTAAGCTTATTTCTAAGCTTTAATGCTGGGATGTTACAATCATCCAATTATATGAATCTGTATCTACCAAGGAGAATGCGGAACCATATTGGTCATACAAAGAAAATAAGTAGATGCCTATCATCACATGAACATTCGAACTGCCACATTTTCATCATTGACCAGATGTAAATTGTGAAAATCATAAGATTATCCCTTATCACTAACATAGCTTTGAAAAACAATAATTCGGGCCTCATACTAACAAATCACACTTAATTCAATAAGATAATCGAACATATAGCAAGAAGCATCCACAAACAATGTGTTTGTACAGAACACGTGCTATATGCACATTATCCCCTAGACACAGATAGTGCCACACTCTAATCATTGGACAAATGCATGTGAGGAAAACAACTAGAACCAATATATATTGTGGGCTTCATAGTAAGATAGCAAACACAAGTCAATAAGATGAATCTGCAATAAAGCATAGTGGTTTTACAAAGACACTAGGTATATGTAGATCATCTCATCAACATTCTAAGTGCCACATCTTCAACATTGGCACTAATTTGGGGCATAATATTGTCCATTTGCACTAACATAGCTATGGAAAACAACAATTTGGGGCATTAATTTGGTGACTACTACAAGATCATAAAGTGGCCTAGACAACAACGCCGATCCGCTGCCCTAGAACAAGCCGGTGACATGGCGAGCAAGATCCATCACCGAGGAACTAGATGGAGCATGGATGCGGTGAACCCAGACTAGGAGGTGACACGGTGAAGGGCGGTACGTTGAGGAGCACTTACATTGGTGACCAAGATGCAGCCGTCCTCGTTGGGGAGGGAATGGGATTGTATTGGCACATGGGAGGGTATTTGGTTAGAGCCGGCGAGGGGAGGGAATTTCACCATCGCTGGAGAGGGTTTTCCTAGCAATGGGAGGTGAGTGAATTTGGTCGAGGTGGGGACAAGGAAGGGAAAGCGACTAAGGACCCGTATCACCCAATGAGAAGTAGGGACCATGCTGGAGATTACTAATGGACCCGATCGCACCACACCTCCCCGCACCAGTCCGCACTGCACCAGACCGTGTTGTCTCTGGCGCAACTCCGCCGCTGTCCCTGCTGCATCTCGGTTGCCATAGTGGAGGAAGAGGGCTAACATGGCGATGCGTGCGCTGGCAGGAGAGGGCGATGTTGTGGAATAGGTACATTTGGTCTTCCTCCCTGAATCTGTTCTGGATAGGGTTCTAGCAGTTTTGGTAAATTTAAGATTTCCCTCACTTGTTCTGCGGAGTTGGGTTGGAATCGACGGTGAACTACCAATTTCCATCATAGATCAAGAGATCGGTGGGAAGGATCTAGATCCTAGTTGAAGATTCCCGTGGAACCATGTTCCTGCTAGGAAGGTTGCCTCCTATGGTGCAGACATTGGTAGAAAATTTGTAGGCTATCCAGATGAGGTGTGCCATTTCTTGTACTGGATGGAAAACCCATGACCAATACAGATGCAGAGAATCCTTTCCCAGCTATGTAAGAAGGAATATGATAAGATGTTGCTTGAGATGAGGCTGGCAGATAGAGACACGGATCTGCAGTTATATAAATCAAGGTTGAAGAAAATGACAAAAGAAATGGAATGCAAGCATGTTTGGTTCATGTTGATGCTTAGTGTGGCAGTGACTTCAGGATGTGTTCTTTTTTTGTTGTTGGAAATTGTGGATATAATGGTTGATTTATGCATGTACTCTTCTCTTGGCTTTGAATTGAGTTTCATTCTAACTATCAGAACTTCTGAGAAGAAATTATCACCAGGAATTGCGAAGAATGATCTTTTGTTGCCTGTTTAGTTAGCTATCTAGATAGTAAGTTATGTTCAGTATTCATGAGAAGTATATCTTTAATTTTTTCTACCAAACTTGTTGCAACTAGGAAAAATCAAGGTTGCAAGTAATTATTGTGTGTATTTATCTTTTGTTAATTTTAGACATGTTGCAACCAGGAACAACCATGGCTTTTAATTTATATATTGTTGCAAAGACTAGGAACAATCATGTGTGTTTCTCAAAGATTCATACTAAAAAATATTTTTAAAATATGGAAATATGTGCAACTAGGAACAATCATAACTAAAATTAACTACTTAAAGGTGTTGATGATATATATAGGTACTAGTTAAATTGGTTCGCTCAAAACCACCACATAGTACTTAGATATAATAGTACTAGTAGTACTTAATTACATAACCAACAATAATATATCCTAGGGGAGCATAGGCAACAGGAGGCAACGATAGGCAACACATGAGGCAGCGACAGGAATTATGCAGAGGGAGCTAGTTAGGGCCCCTTCTGTTCCTCCTGGGAGCAGTCGCAGAGCGATTGCACCGAGGTTGGCATACTTCCCCAAGTACACCATGAAGGCAGCATGCTTTGCCTTCATATGAGATGGATGCCATTGTACTCCCTAGGCAATGCCCCTGACATGCTGCACGATGATGTTCAGGTCTTCCGGAATGATTCTGCAACAGAAATGGCACTCCTCATCTTCTTTAGAATGTGCCTTCTTTTTGCATGCCTCGGCGTCATGCCTTCACACACATTGCTATCTTCTTCCTGCGAATTATCAAGCAAAGACAAGAAGTCAAAGAATGAAATTTATTACTACCAGAAAACCATGAGACCAAACATAAATTAATTATAGAATGTGTATGCACAAGTTGAACCATCTTTGAACAAAACTAGACAATTAACATAGATTTTTTTGCATGCATATATGAGTGCTATGTAAAATCATACTCCCTCCATACTAAAAAACATTTCACAATTTTTTTTCAAATTTGAATGAATCTACCTAGACATGTATTAGTGTATAGCTAAATCCAAACATCACAACAAATCTATTAGACATCCTTTTTGAGACACATGGGGTAATTCTTTTCATGCATCTTATCGGCAAATTGGCACAATAAAAAGTAGTTATGACTAACAGCTACTCCTCTAGTCCATATGAACAGCATCAAATTTGTCTAGATACGAATGCATCTAGTCTAAATACTTAACTAGATTCGTACGAATCTAGATAAAGATGAGGCCATTAATATATGGATAGGAGGGAGTAGTTTATTGATGATGTGTAGCTCAGATCACTGTAGAGCTTTGTTGGGAAACCCCAAGAGGAAGGTATGATGAGAACAACAACAAGTTTTCCCTCAGTAGAAACCAAGGTTATCGAACCAGTAGGAGAAAGGAAACGACCCAAAGGTGTTGCTAGAAACTTGGAAACCTGCATAACACAAAATCAAGACTTTCCCCAACGAACAGTGAGGTTGTCAATCTCACCGGTTTCCTGAAAACAAAGGATTAACTATATGGTGTGGAAGGAAATGATGGCTTGCAGAAAGTAAACAGTAACAGTGGAAGATGTATCAATGGTAAACATTGGACCGGGGTCCATAGTTCACTAGAGGTGTTCTCCTTAAGATAAACAACATAAAATGCTGGGTAAACAAATTATAGCGGGGCAATTGACAGGACAGAGCAAGGCATAACAATGCAATACTAGACATTCATGATCCTATGAGATTTGATTGGGCATTACAACAAGATACACAGACCGCCATCCAACTGCATCTATGACTAGTAATCCACCTTCAGGTTATCATCTGAACACCCTCCAGTATTAAGTTACAAGCAACGGATAACTGCTTTAAGCAAGATGTGTAAAGTAAACAATACACTTGTTCCATGAACAAGAGATTGTTGTTTTCTCCCTAGTAGCAACATCACATCCACAACCTTAGATATTTCTGTCACTTCCCCAGATTAACTAGAGGCATGAACCCACTATCGAGCATAAATACTCCCTCTTGGAGTCACTAGCATCGACTTGGCCAAGATAGATACTAGAAACGGAGAGCATCCAAGATCTCAAACAACACATACATGATAGAATCAATAAGATAGAATCATTAACCAATCTGACAGAGTAATCTCAATATCCATCGGATCCCCGCAAACATGGTTACAAATAGATGATCTTGATCATGAACGGAGCTCACAAGATCTAAACATGGTAGCACAAAGGAGGAGAAACAACCATCTAGATACTACATGGACCCGTAGATCAAGGTGGAACTACTCACGCTTCATGCTAGAGGCTGGCATCGTGATGAAGAAGGCCACCGGGATGATCTCTCCCCTCCGGAAGGGTGCCAGGAAGAGCTTCAGATCCCTCCCGATCTAGGGACGATGGTGGCGGTGGCTACGTACTGTTTCATGGAAGATTGATCGGTTTCTTAGGGTTTAGGTATCGGGGGCTTCTTATAGGTGAAGAGGGAGGTCGAGGGGGTGCCCGAGGCGGCTGCATCCCCCCCAGGCGCGGGCCAGGCCAGGCTGCACGACTAGGTGGTGTGGCCTCCTCGAGGCCCTCCTCCGTCTCGTCTTCTGGCTCCGTGTTCCCCATGGTAAAATATTGACTTTGGCTTTTGTCCCATCCAATTTTGAGAATATTCATTTTCTAACTTTTCTGGAACCTAAAACAACAGAAAACAGGCAACTTGCACTGTGCCATCTTGTTAATAGGTTAGTCCTAGAAAACATATAAAAATACCTCAAAGTGTAGACATAGCAAAGCAAAGTAGATACTAAACAAGCATGGAACATACAAAATTATAGATACTTTTACGACGTATCAAGCATCCCCAAGCTTAACTCCTACTCGTCCTCGAGTAGGTAAGTGATAAAAATAATAATTTTTGAGGTGACATGCACCATCAAAATCAAGATCAAACCTTTGCAAGCATTGAAAGCTAGGATCAAATTACTCTAAACATGATCATGAATAACAATGCTGAATCATGAAAGGTTACAAACAAAGATCATGAATAACAATGAATTGAAAGATGTTTGTTTGTTTCACATATAGAAAACATAGCATAGTGGCATTCAACTTGTCCCTCATGGAGTAGCAATAAATTCATAGGACACCTTCAAAGTTCACACGGGTGACTAGATACAAATAGTTCAAGAGCTAAGGACACCTTCATGGAGTAGCAATATAAACAATATGAATCAATCAATAAGTTTTGGGACAATGCACATAGAACTAAGAATGGCAACTATGCTCTCTTAATTGGTGCCTAAGGATAGAAGGTGGAAACTCAATATAAAAGTGGAAGAAAGGCCCTTCATAAAAGGGAAGCAGGGATTTCAAGTCTCATAAAGAGCTTCCAAAAGTTATAGTACTTGTTAGCTTTCAGTTCTCATTGCCCCTATCATAAGCATCTTGAAGTGATTAAGGTTAAAGTGAACAAACTATGGAGTATATGCTTGACAAAGTATAAGTTGGCAATCTCATGTCCCTTGAGTACGAGGGCCGCTCCTCATGCTATTCAACTTTAGTCACCGGTAAGTTCTTGTCATAGAAAGTACATGTGTGTCATAGAGAACCGCCAACGGGGTACCCCTTGCACATGATACGGGAGCTATCCCATATAAAAATGACAAGGCAATAATACAATGATCAACTCAGCAATCTTCTTATTTACCATGGGAAATGGTGCTTTTTTATCTCTTTCCTATTTTCATTATGTCTCTCTTTTTTATAAGAAGAAAGCTTCTGTAGCGGTCCCAACCTTTAATAAGGTAGAGATCCCTGTGATTGCAATGCTAGTCCCTGGATCAATAGCTAGCATCCACAGTTAAGATGTAATATCAAGAAACAAAGGTCATATTACAACTTTATAACCATGAATAAAATAGTTCATTACATCTTACATAGCTCATTTGGCTATCTCATTACAATGCAGTAGATATAACTATAACATGGAGTCCTCCATCTTCAAAGTGCCACATGCAATCATGTTGGTTGTAGACTTGTAATCCTAATCAACACACTTCACTAACATCAAACAAACTTGCAACATAACAAGTTACAGCCACAAGGGTCAATACATTTGACTTGTATTGGCAAGTGATACTATGGTAGTATAGTGGAGTCTATCATCTATATGCATTTGGCTAGATGGAGCTTAGGCTTGCTTTGATCAAAATAGATTCTCCTTATCATTTGAAAACACTAAGTTTTTGTTTGTCAAAAATTTCCCAAGGCATTTCCCAATAGAAATCGGTGATCCTTTAATCCTTGTTCAACCACAAGTTTTAACTTAGAAATTGGGATGAGGATATTCTTGATAGCTTCCATGTCTTGATGATCAAATTGTCCTTTGCCAGGGACATGACTAAGTACTTAGATTTTACACTCTGCAGAGGTGGTGCACTTTCCCCACAAGACTCGACATGCATCGAGACAAGATCTTTCAGAAGCCTTCCCTTTGACCAGAATGGACGCATTCCAACCTATCATCCCCTACCACCAACTGTCCATTTGGCTAAGTTATTGCAACCTATATGATCCAGGCAGAGCCCATAATGCCAAGTGGCTGCACTTGAAGCTTCTCAACATTTGACATCTCAAATCTCTTTGTTTTGTGTGGCATTCCACAAGTGAGATACACAAGGTAAACCATAGAAATGGGCCTTGTGTAACCACTCAACAGAAATCATTCTTTCCATTCCACCCAGGTGATTCATTCACTTAGTTGTTTTTATTAAACAAAACACAAGTCCTTGACTTAGAAATATTCCATAGAATGAATATAATCCACCCTTATTTTCTACTAGCTAAGCTAAGCATGATATTAGTAGGAATCTTAACTTAGGGAAAATTCTACTAAGGTTTCATCTACTAGGATTTCCCATCGCATAGTTTATACTTAGCAAAAATTCCATGCAAGTCCTACTTAAAAATTTCACTAATGCATAGTAAAAATAATGGGACAAAAGCATGAAGCACCACTTGCCTTTTTGGTAGATAATATAAGTTCACTCCTTGATCTTGCAATAGTCACACTCTTCAAATTCCACTACAATTCAATCAAGCAAGGCACAAATTCAATCTACCATTCAAGCAATTCATCACATAGAATAATTAAAACAAAGCAATGCATGTAAGCATGCCAAAGTTTGTTTTATTTGTAAAAGTGTTTTCTATTAGGTTATAAACATTTGAAAACACCTATTGGTCATCTATAAAAGTGGCAAAAACCATTTGATATTAAGTTAGTGAAAATGGCTACTTTAAGTCATTTTTGTTTTTCTAGAAATGATTTAAATCAAAGTGGTAATCTCTAGTGTTCGACAAATAAATTTTAAAACACAAATGTTAGTTTTTTAAGGTCAAGTGTTTATTGTCAAAACCATTTGCAAAAGGTTTTCACTTATAAACCATTTTAAAATCAAAGCCATATTTTATTTTGTTGGAAATGCCTTTAAAATAAGGGAATAATTTTATAGAGTTCACCAGATATATTTTAAAATCCTAAAACGTGGTGTTTAGGGTCAGATATTTTAAATCAAATCATTTTCCAAAGGTTTTTCTCAAAATTCATTTTTAAACCATAATCAATAATTTTATTTAGTTAGAAAAGCTTTATTTCAAAGATTTATTCCTTAGCATCTCAAAATATGTTTTTCAAACCAAAAGTTGGTTTCTATGGTCAGTAGGTTCAAAACAATCCATTTGCCAAAGATTTGACCCTAAAAATATTTTTAGAATGAATTTTATACTCAAATTATGCCTACACAAGTTTCTGCAAATACAGCCAATTTTCTAGAAGTAATTCATTAAACAAAGTGCATGGTTGGATAGAGTTTGTTTTTCTGATTCCATTGACATAAAATTTGCAAAATTTGGACGTGTGGATTAAAAGTTATGCAATTTACAAATTTGAACATCTAATAGAACAAATTTTGTTTTTAAAACTAGAGTCTGGCCACGCGTCGTGTTCTGATTGGGCGAAAACGGTTCATGTGGATCGGCTGCTGTGGAGCGTTGGATCTAACTGAAATCGCACGGTGTAGATGGAGCATACCGGTTCGTTTAAATGACTCTATCTACGCCACAGTTTCAAGATCCAACGGTCGCGGTGCGAGTGACCACGAATGGGCGGCGCTGGCGGCGGTGGTTGGCGGCGACGAGCTCTGTCTATGGCATTGCGGCGGCTACAGGAAGCAAGGGAGTAAAAGTAGTGGCTCACCAGGTTTGTGGGCTCATTGCGATGCTCAACGTGTTCGTGAGGAGGCAGGGGGCGCACGGATGCGGCGGGAATTCCTCGCCGAAGATGCTCCTGGCATCGGCACGTTCAGGAGTCGTCAGAGGCGGGTTACAGGTCACGTGCAAGTGATTGGTGAGAACCTGGAGATGCGAAAGACACAGGCAAACAAAACGACATGATTCACTGATCGAGGCGCGCACGGAGTCGAGTTCTAGGGCTCACCGGAGTTGCGGGGGTCGTCGGTGGCGCACTGGTGAAGACGTTGTCGACGTTCTGGAATGCGCGCGAGTGAGCTAGTATCACTGGGAGGTGCATAGGGAGATGGGGATCAATCCAGTGGGTACTGGGGGCGGAGAGGTGGCCAGAGTTGCCGGAATTTGGCCGTAGTAGTTCGTCGGGGCAATGGGGTTGCAGTGAGAAATCAAGACAGCCTGGAGGCAGAGAGGGATGGGCAAGTGAGGGGAAAGGGAGAGGGGGACTAGGCGCTTAAGATAGCAAGGTCACTGGCGAGATTAACTGGTGCGTTAGTGCGTATTGACGCGAGATTTCAACGGCCAGAAACGGCAGCGAGGTGAGGGGAGTGATTCGCGTGAAGTTGAAGATGACGGCTGACGGGTGGGGGCGCTTTGTCAGCGAGGTGAGTGGGGGTAGGTGGGGTCCAGCGTTTAGTGACCGTGCGGGTAAAAGTCGCGGTGTGAAGCATTTTCCTGCGGGGTGAGAGGTGGGCTGCTGGGCCTGGTTTGCTGGGCTGGGTTCTTTTTTTTGTTCTGATTCATTCTTCTTTTTCTATTTTCTTTTCTGTTTTGAATTTGTTTAAACATTTCAAACAACCATTTGAATTCAAAACCTTCCAAACTTTTCAGTAAGTTTTTAATATGTTTTAAACATGCATTTAAAGTCCTTTTTAAGAATAATTCCTTTATTTATTTTTGGTTTATATTTTATTTAAAAAGGGCACATTCCTGTATTAAATAAGATTTAATTAAATTCTCAAACCCTTATTTGAAATCAAAATTTCACCAAACATTTTCAGTAGGTTTATTTATTTAATAGGGTGTTAAATAATTTACTTTGAATTATTTAAAATATTTTAATATGATTATTAATCATTTAATTTGGGCAATTGTCTTTACTCAAATAGAGATAGAATTTGGTTAATGCCACCTTATTTTATTTAATATTCTCTATCCTTCTATTTTATTTGGATTTGGATTATATTCATTCCATTTTCTTATGGATTAGGCCAAGTTTTAATTTGTCTTTTAAATAATCCTTATTTATTATTTCTTTCTTTATCTTATAAAATCCATATCTTTGTATTTATAGATCCAAACTTGGTGATTCCAATTTGTATAATTTTATTTAATATTTGTTTGTCCTTTTAAATCTCTTTAGGATTATTTGCTCACCATTTGGTATGGATTTTAGATAGGAGATTTATTAGCTTTGGAAATTATTTCCTTTCATCTTTTTAAATTCATAAGTTTTTATCCATGGTTCCAAATTAAGTGAAACCAATTTCTATGGATTTATAATTTTTATTTATCCTTTTGATCACTTATAAATGTTTTGTTGACAAATTTTATATGGATCAAATCCATAGTCTTAGAGAGATCTTGGAAATGATTTTCTCCCATTAGGGTTTTAGAGTTTTGGTTTATTTTCCAAGTGTTTAAATTTTAAGATTCAATTATGAAGAATGCATTTCACTTGATTTGAATTTATTTGGATTCAAAGTTTGTTCAAGATGGGTTTTTATTTTTCCACTTTGAAACAAAATGTTTCTTTTCACCCTAAATTTCAACAATTATTTATTTTGTTTATTTATTTTTCACATTTCAAAATTTGGAAAATTTTGGGATGTGACAGGCTACCACCCTTAAAAGAAATATCGTCCCGAGATTTGGGAAGGCTAGAGGTTACAAGTTGGATTCAAAACAACTAGGGTACTACCACCCTTAAAAAATATTCCAACTAGATTACATCTTGGCTTGCTTAGGGTCTTGATGAAGCTTCTCTGGGCAGACATCTGCATAGTTTCCTTTGTTTCCACACGTGAAACATGTGACAAGGCTGAGATCCTTCATAGGCTTGCTTGTTTTGTACTTCATCTTTTCTGGACAATTGCTTGCATATTGTCCTTGGTTACCACAGTTTTAGCATGTGACAAGGTTGATTTCTTCACGTATATTCTATGGACAATTTGATACATAATGCCCTAGCTCTTTGCAGTTGTTGCACCACACTTGGCTAATTTCCTTATACTTCTTCTTCTTCTCTGGACATTCATTGGCATAGTGTCCCATATCTTTGCAATGGCAACACTGCACTTGGCTTTTGTCCTTCTTCTTGTTGGGTTTCTCCAAAGCTAGGAGTTCTTCTAGTTCATGCTCTTCATATCTCACCTCAAAGGTGGGAAAGTCTCCTGGTCTCCTTATTCGTTTCCTTGGATAATACATATGTTTCTTCTTCTGTCCATCAAGGTGGGTCATATTGCATGGAGGTGCAAGCTGAGATTTTCCTTTGTCTTCATTCTTCTTGGTAGAAGTTGTTTCCTCATGGGGGTTTACAAACTCTTGATGCACTCCACCTTGTTTCCTTTGTTGAACTATGGAATAGATGGGGTATTGGATACGGACATGATTATTTCCTTCACATAGGAAACAAGTAGCTTGAGATGTGGGGCATTGATTAGTTGGATGTTTCTCTTCACAATTAGGGCATTGATCTTAATGCTCTTTGGAAGTGTGATCCATGTCTCCACAAATATTGCAAGCTTGAGTTCCTTCTATAATATCATCCTTGACATCATTGTTGTCACAAACTCCTTGGGAAAGGTTGTCTCCCATGTTGATCATTTGATTTGTCACCCTTTGCATCAATTGGGTTTGGGTTTCCAAAACCCTTTGCATGGTTGGGTCTAACTCATTGTTGTTGGCTAAAAACTGAGTTGTCACTTGGTTCAACTGGGTTTGGGTTACCAGGAGTTCTCTCATGTGCATCTCTTGGTTGTTGTTGTCACCATCCTTGATGTTGGAGTTTCTTGGGGTAGTCATCTGTCTGGGTTGGATTGGGATTAGAATAGGAAACGATTTCTAAGGAAATAATTCTAATTACACACATCATGATTCACACAAGCTATGTGCAAGCAATCACAAACAAACATTCCACTCAAACAACAAGTTTTAAGCACATTTTTAGGCAACAAAATATTTTTGCTACACCACATAAGTTGGTGGGTTTAAACTAATCTAGATATGGTGGTCTAACTATATGGTTCACTTGAGATCATTCCATCCTACTTAGTTGTTCCTTCTTGAGTAAGGTCATTGTATCCTTGGAAAAATCCTTGTGTCTTGGTCACAAAGCTTCAAAAGTGATGATGGTTCCTTCTAGTTTATGCTTCCTTAGTCTTCAAGTCTTTAATATCATTTATTGTCTCACTTGTAGTCCTTAGTGATGTCCAAGTGGAAGTCCTTGGTGAAACTAGAGTTGAAGTCTTTGGCCATGGGGGAGGCTTTGTCCATCAAGTTTGAAATAGAAGAGATGTAGAATCAAAACCAAAAAGGTTGAGGAAAGAGTTTACAAGATTGTTTGTAAATAAGTTTTGAACAAATACAAATCCTATTTTTCTAAGGGGTTTTGTCCAATCCTAGGGTTACAATCCTACAGGCAACACAGTGCTCCGATACCATCTGTAGAGGTCCCAACCTTTAATAAGGTAGAGATCCCTGTGATTGCAATGCTAGTCCCTGGATCACTAGCTAGCATCCACAATTAAGATGTAATATCAAGAAACAAAGGTCATATTACAACTTTATAACCAGGAATAAAATAGTTCATTACATCTTACATAGCTCATTTGGCTATCTCATTACAATGCAGCATATATAACTATAGCATGGATTCCTACATCTTCAAAGTGCCACAGTCAATCATGTTGGTTGTAGACTTGTAATCCTAATCAACACACTTCACTAACATCAAACAATCCTGCAACATAACAAGTTACAGCCACAAGGGTCAATACATTTGAATTGTATTGGCAAGTGATACTATGGTAGTATAGTGGAGTCTATCATCTATATGCATTTGGCTAGGTGGAGCTTAAGCTTGCTTTGCTCAAAATAGATTTTCCTTATCATTTGAAAACACTAAGTTTTTGTATGTCAAAAATTTCCCAAGGCATCTCCCAATAGAAATTGGTGATCCTTCAATCCTTGTTCAACCACAAGTTTTAACTTAGAAATTGGGATGAGGAGATTCATGATAGCTTCCATGTCTTGATGCTCAAATTGTCCTTTGCCAGGGACATGGCTAAGTACTTAGATTTTACACTCTTCAGAGGTGGTGCAATTTACCCACAAGACTCGACATGCATCAAGACAAGATCTTTCAGAAGCCTTCCCTTAGACCAGAATGGACGCGTTCCAACCTATCATCCCCTACCACCAACTGCCCATTTGGCTAAGTTATTGCAACCTATATGATCCAGGCAGAGCCCAAAATGCCAAGTGGCTGCACTTGAAGCTTCTCAACATTTGACATCTCAAATCTCTTTGTTCCTGGGTGGCATTCCACAAGTGAGATAGACAAGGTAAACCATAGAAATGGGCCTTGTGTAACCAGTCAACACAAACCATTCTTTAGATTCCACCCAGGTGATTCATTCACTTAGTTGTTTTTATTAAACAAAACACAAGTCCTTGACTTAGAAATATTCCATAGTAGGAATATAATCCACCATTGTTTTCTACTAGCTAAGCTAAGCTAAACATGATAGTAGTAGGAGTCTTAACTTAGGGAAAATTCTACTAAGGTTTAATCTACTAGGATTTCCCATAGCATAGTTTATACTTAGCAAAAATTCCATGCAAGTCCTACTTAAAAATTTCACTAATCCACAGTGAAAATAATGGGACAAAAGTATGAAGCACCACTTGCCTTTTTGGTAGATAATATAAGTTCACTCCTTGATCTTGCAATAGTCACACTCTTCAAATTCCACTACAGTTCAATCAAGCAAGGCACAAATTCAATCTACCATTCAAGCAATGCATGTAAGCATGCCAAAGTTTGTTTTATTTGTAAAAGTGGTTTCTATTAGGTTATAAACATTTGAAAACACCTATTGGTCATTTATAAAACTGGCAAAAACCATTTGATATTAAGTTAGTGAACATGGCTACTTTAAGTCATTTTTGTTTTGCTAGAAATGATTTAAATCAAAGTGGTAATCTCTAGTGTTCGACAAATACATTTTAAAACACAAATGTTAGTTTTTTAAGGTCAAGTGTTTATTGTCAAAACCATTTGCAAAAGGTTTTTACTTATAAACCATTTTTAAATCAAAGCCATATTTTATTTTGTTGGAAATGCCTTTAAAATAAGGGAATAATTTCATAGAGTTCACCAAATATATTTTTAAATCCTAAAACTTGGTGTTTAGAGTCAGAGATTTGAAATCAAATCATTTTCCAAAGGTTTTTCTAAAAAATCATTTTTAAACAACAATTAATAATTTTATTTAGTTAGAAAAGCTTTATTTCAAAGATTTATTCCTTAGCACCTCAAAATATGTTTTAAAAACCAAAAGTTGGTTTCTATGGTTACTAGGTTCAAAACAATCCATTTGCCAAAGATTTTACCCTAAAAATATTTTTAGAATGTATTTTATACTCAAATTATGCCTACACAAGTTTTTGCAAATACAACCAATTTTCCCGACGAAATTCATTAAACAAAGTGCATGGTTGGATAGAGTTTGTTTTGCTGATTCCATTGATATAAAATTTTCAAAATTTGGACGTGTGGATTAAAAGTTATGCAATTTACAAATTTGAGCATCTAATAGAACAAATTCTGTTTTTAAAACTAGAGTCTGGCCACGCGTCGTGTTCTAATTGGGCGAAAATGGTTCGCGCGCATCGGCTGCTATGGAGCGTTGGATCTAACTGAAATCGCACGGTGCAGATGGAGCGTACCGGTTCGTTTAAATGACTCTATCTACGCCACAGGATCAAGATCCAACGGCCGCGGTGCGAGTGACCACGAATGGGCGGCGCTGGCGGCGGTGGTTGGCGGCGGCGAGCTCTGTCTATGGCATCACGGCGGCTACAGGAAGCAAGGGAGTAAAAGGAGTGGCTCACAAGGTTCTTGGGATCGTTGCGATGCTCAACGTGTTCGTGAGGAGGCAGGGGGCGCACAGATGCGGCGGGAATTCCTCGCTGAAGATGCTCCTGGCGTCGGCATGTTCGGGAGTCATCGGAGGCGAGGCTATAGGTCACGCGCGAGTGATTGGCGAGCACCTGGAGATGCAAAAGACATAGGCGGATAAAATGGCATGATTCCCTAGTAGAGGCGTGCACGGAGTCGAGTTCTAGGGCTCACCGGAGTTGCGGGGGTCGTCGGTGGCGCACTGGTGAAGACGTTGCCGATGTTCTGGAACGCGTGCGAGTGAGCTAGTGTCACTGGGAGGTGCGTAGGGATATGGGGAGCAATCCAGTGGGTACTGGGAGCGGAGAGGTGGCCGGAATTGCCGGAATTTGGACGGAGTAGTTCGTCGGGGCACTGGGGTTGCAGTGAGAAATCAAGACAGCCTGGAGGCAGAGAGCGATGGGCAAGTGAGGGGAAAGGGAGAGGGGGACTAGGCGCTTAAGATAGCAAGGTCACTGCCGAGATTAAGTGGCGCATTAATGCGTATTGACGCGAGATTTCAACAGCCAGAAACGACAGCGAGGTGAGGGGAGTGGTTCGCGCGAGGTTGAAGACGACGGCTGACGGGTGGGGGTGCTTCGTTAGCGCGGTGAGTGGGGGTAGGTGGGGTCCAGCGTTCAGTGACCGTGCGGGTAAAAGTCGCGGTGTGAAGTGTTTTCCTGCGGGGAGAGAGGTGGGCTACTGGGCCTGGTTTGTTGGGCTGGGTTCTTTTTTTGTTCTGATTCATTTTTCTTTTTCTATTTTCTTTTCCGTTTTGAATTTTTTTAAACATTTCAAACAACCATTTGAATTCAAAACCTTCAAAACTTTTCAGTAAGTTTTTAATATGTTTTAAACATGCATTTAAAGTCCTTTTTAAGAATAGGGTGTTAAATAATTTACTTTGAATTATTTATTTCACCAAACCTTTTCAGTAGGTTTATTTATTTAATAGGGTGTTAAATAATTTACTTTGAATTATTTAAAATATTTTAATATGATTATTAATCATTTAATTTGGGCAATTGTCTTTATTCAAATATGGATAGAATTTGGTTAATGCCACCTAATTTCATTTGAATATTCTCTATCCTTCTATTTTATTTGGATTTGGATTATATTCATTCCATTTGCTTATGGATTAGGCCAAGTTTTAATTTGGCTTTTAAATACTCCTTATTTATTATTTCTTTTTTTATCTTATAAAATCCATATCTTTTTATTTATAGATCCAAACTTGGTGATTCCAATTTGTATAATTTTATTTAATATTTGTTTGTCCTTTTAAATATATTTAGGATTATTTGCTCACCATTTGGTATGGATTTTAGATAGGAGATTTATTAGCTTTGGAAATTATTTCCTTCATCTTTTTAAATTCATAAGTTTTTATCCATGGTTCCAAATTAAGTAAAACCAATTTCTATGGCCTTATAATATTTTTATTTATACTTTTTATCACTTATAAATGTTTTATTGACAAATTTTATATGGATCAAATCCATAGTCTTAGAGAGATCTTGGAAGTGATTTTCTCCCATTAGGGTTTTAGAGTTTTGGTTTATTTTCCAAGTGTTTAAATTTTAAGATGCATTTATGAAGAATGTATTTCACTTGATTTGAATTTAGTTGGATTCAAATTTTATTCAAATTTTGTTCAAGATGGGTTTTGATGTTTCCACTTTGAAACAAAAAGTTTCTTTTCACCCTAAATTTCAACAATTATTTATTTTTCACATTTCAAAATTTGGAAAATTTTGGGATGTGACAGCTTCATAGATTGCTAACTATGGTGATGCTGCAAGTTTCCACCATGATTAGGCATGGCTTAGGCTAGCAGCCCAGGCGTTTCTCTAACACACATACATAACTCCATGGACTTACAAGCTCCCCATTTATTTCACACCGACGACATCCGCAAACAAAAGAGCATGATATCAACTGGGTAAAATATACAGGTGCAATGTTGAAAGCGTTCCCCATGAAAGAATGGTTCTGCTAATTCCAATGTATAAGTGCAAGCATATACAACATAGATGACACAATGGTTCAAGTCTATTTAGGGGCAATAAAAATAAAGTGTGCCATCAAGTTTGTGAGAGCTTTAATCACTAAGTTTCACATAACAAGTTTAATTTAGAAGATAGATAAAAGAAGAATATAATTGGAATGGTGTAACACACCATGCATAGGAATTTATAGTGGACACTTTGGAATAACTTGGTTTTTGGTAGTTGGATGCATGAATAGAGCTTACTCGATACAAGTGGAGGCTAGCAAAAGACTGGGAGCGACCAACTAAGAGAGCAATAATGGCCATAATCATGCAGAGCGACAAAACATTACTAATCAAAGAATAAAGTGGTACCACAAGTAAAAAACTAAATGATCATAGAGGCTATGGTGACTGGTTCATAGTCATAACATGGTGTGAGAATGTGCCAAGTCAACCCAAACAAAGCATTAAAGGAGAATACCACAATACTATGTTTTTGTATGCTAGAACAACGCATGATTCTTTCGAGGAACATTAAGAAACTCTAATTGTTTGGAACAAATCATGCTATTGCAATAATCACTAAGCATAAGGTCAAAACAACATCTACCATGACATGCTGAAGTCTAAGTCACAGTCAAAGCAAGATCCTCATGTACTACTAAAGCAAGAACTTCCTAGTCCTTTCCAACACCAATCAACTTATTTGAAACAACACGACAAAAATAGGGGTCCAAACTACTTTATTCAATAAAACTAAGAAAACAAAAAAAAATGAAAACTAAGACGCTCCAAGAACAAAACAACTGTGCATGGAACAATAAAAATGAAGTGTCTAGAAAGACCTGAGATTTTTATTGATGAAGAACGGGATGCCTTGGGCATCCCCAAGCTTTGACGCTTGTACCTCTTGCATATTTCTTGGGGTGACACGGGGTGGAATCCCCAAGCTTGAGTTTTTGTCCATTCTTCATCTCATTACATCATTCTTCCTTTACACCTGAAAATTTTCCTTCATATAAAACTTCACACAATCTTCATTAGCAACATTAGTGCATTCAAAATATAATAGACCTTTGGTTTAGTTTAAAAACAGCAAAACTTTTCAATAAAGACACAAGCTACTATAGAAAATCCCTCAAAGAGCTCAATTTCCCAAAAAGAACCCAAAAAGGAATCAATAAGAAGCAAATGCAAATAATGGCAGAAATCTGTCAAAACAGACCAGCAGGTAGAAACCTATTTTTTCAAGGACCTTCTGTTGCTCAAATCAAAAAGTGCTGAACTAACTAAAGTTATCTAACAACCTGGGGCATTTATTCAGAAAATTACATCTCAATCCAACATACATATATTTTACATGAATTTTTACAGTGGAGCACGAAAATCTATTTCGGGACAGCAACTCCCCAAATCTTACTTCTCTCTCATTCGAGGTTACTCTTGGCACAAAAATCAAATAAAAATGATAAGGAGAGGTTATTACAGAATTAATAACTTCCAAGACTCATGAAAACTATTGGGTTATCTCCTAAGAAGTACTTTTCTTTAACTCCTTTAAGTTAGGCACAACAAGCAAGAATCAAGTATTTTCAAATGAAGAAGCATTAAGATCAATACTCGAAATATCTTCAACTAGGAAAGGTATCCTATCCAAATGAGTTTTAGAGGATCCTTTCTCATCTCTCTTAGGTTCACTACTTTCATAAAATGTCCTTTCAGGAACAATCCAATCAAAAATCTTTTCTAATGCTTCATGCATTCCTACAAGTTTAAAAGGTATGGGTATTTTAATTTCATATCCATTGGGTTTGGTTTTATCCAACTTTTCTAAAGTACCCATAACATCTACACATGAGCCTAGAATATTAAAACGTTCAAAGACCTTTTTGGCTTCCTTGGTAACATCATTCAACTCTTTTAGCTAAGTTTCTAAGATAAACTCTCTCTTTTCAGCATCCTCCTCTTCTTTTAGTTTAACAAACATTATTTGCATCGTGGGGTTAATGTTAATAAACCTAGCCTCCAACATGTGAACTAAAGAAGCTACAGAAATTTCATAATAGGGAGTAAGTTCTTCTAAGGATTTATCCTCAATATCCTCATGTTTGCTAACATGATTAAAGAATTCTTCAATATTTTATTTCCCAATTACAGAGCCAATACCTATTGAAAGGTCTTTCAGGGTGAACTTAGGGATTAACATGGCGAGCTAGAGCAAGGTGACAACTAGAGGAGGAACTAATTTTTTTGTGTTTTTGATAAAAGATAGCAAAAAAATGAAACAAGTTTTCCCTCAATAGAAACCAAGGTTATCGAACAAGTAGGAGGAAGGAAACGATATGTAACATCCCAAAAATATTAATGAAGGTTATCAAGTTCCAATCACCCAAGTTTAGGCCTAACAAAAACTTTTGTTAATTAAAATCAATATGAATACATGTGTGTATGTGATGAATGCATGAATGCTTGCCATGACTTGTTTGATTTCTATGAATGTGAAGGATTGGTTTAAAGATGAAAACAACATCATCTAAATCATTTCCAAGAAAAATCAAATCAATAGAAATTCAAATATAAACAATATAAGCTAATGGTCATTTTGACTAAAGTTAACCACTAGACCACTTTGAGTGTTTCTAGTCCAAGTTTTCTAACAGAAACAATTCCAATTCTTTTCACCCCTTGCTAGACCAAGTAAAAGTGAACCCAAGCCCACCTTTCAAACCAACAGAAACATTTTACAAATCTATTCAAATGACAATTCAAAACTGAATCAAGTGTAGGTACTAAGATCACCATTTCTCAAAAATCACTCAATCCAGTTCACCTTGACAAACCCAAGTAACCAAAGACAACCAAGTATGTGACCAGTACACTCACCAAATTTCATTCAAAAATTTCAAACTAAATTTCTTTCGCCCATTTTGTCAAAAACTTGGTGGGCACAGTAAAACCTGCCTAACTATCACTGTTTTTGATCAATGCTTTGTTCCCTTTTTGCACCCTACTCTCATACCTTGTCTCCCCCAGTGACCACACCGCATTGACACAAGATAGAATCCTACCCTTTTCACCATTCCGTGCCACCCAAAGCCACCCCTTGCCAGCCGACCATGGCAAGCTAGCAGGATCCATCGCCGCGCCTAGCCACCATGTCCAGGAGGCAACCCAACGTCCACGACCACCCCCTGTCCAGCCCTCACACGCAGCCAGGCCCTGGACCACCCTAGCATAGCCGCTGCCACTGTTTCTCCGCCATGTCGAGAGCACGCCAGAGCTCCGCTCCTGACACACTCGCACATGCCATGCCTCGCCCTCGCTGCTCGTTCCTGCAATCACCACGACCCCAGGAACCTCCTAGACATCCCCGTTCGCCGCTGCGTGACCCATAGCACCCGTGTGTCATCAAAATCACCGTCGGTGCCGCGCAGAGAGTCGACCGTTCCGGACCATTCTCGACTACCCCTTGCCGCGCCACCAAGTCCTTGAGCATCTCTAGGATACTGCGCACCGTCCTAGCCTCCAAGCCATGTCGTTAGCTCACTGCACTATCGAACTCGACGAGCTCTTCCCATGTCGTACTTCCTCTCTTGTTCGTCTATAAAAGGAGGCCTTCCCAGCCCTAATTCGCCACACCATTCCACTCCCCACCTCTCATAGAGCACCATTGACCCTTCCCCGGAGCAAGGCGAGAACCAGGTCGCCGTAATTTCACCGGAGTCTGCCGTCGAGGAGGAGAAGAGGAGCCGTTGATTGGAGCCGCCCCAGGAGCTGCCGCAGCCACCGTTCAAACCGCCGTCGTCGACAATGTCGTTCTCCCCCAACACCGACCCTAGCTGGATCCCTGGTGAGCCTCACACGACCCCCACCGCCGCATCTCGTAGGCGCTGCTCGACGAATACGACACACCCCAACTGTTAGATCAGGTTCTAATCGTAGGGCTCAGACTGAAGCGTACCGCTTCGGTTAAAATGATCTGCTAATGTGTGGGACACCCATGTCAGTAGCCTGCCGCGTGCTGCGCTATGCGAAGTGGGCCGGCCTAGTTAATTCCCGCGTGACCCAGTTAATTCAAATTAGTTTTTTCCATTTAGTTCAAACTCTAGTTCTGTCATTAGATTCAAAAATTGATTCGGAGAGATTCACTAAACCAAATTGCATAAAACTAATTTTGCTATAAAGGTATGGAAATTGTTAATCCAAGCCCGTTGGATTCAAACCATTTGGAATTATAGATCACCAATAGTAAAAATAACAAGGCGGATACTTTTCTGCATTCAAACATTTTTCAAAAATCAACCATAATGCTTTTGAGTTGATTCCAACTCTCAAAAATCACATTTTACAAGATCTTTCAGAATATGTAAAAAGATTTTAGGTTTACTATCAAACTATTTGGAATTATAAATCACCAATAGTAAAAATAACAAGGTGGAGACTTTACTGCATTTAAACATTTTTCAAAAATCAACCATAAATGCTTTTGAGTTGATTGCAACTCTTAAAAATCACATTTGACGAGATCTTTCGGAATACGTAAAAATATTCTAGGTTTACTTACAGTAATAACGGACAAGTATAATAAGAATGCCCCATAGGCATTTCTAGTCACTTTAATTCATTAAAATAATAAGGTTAAACCTTACTAAATTGTGACACCACTTTAAATCACATTCCGAAGTATTAAAATATGTGGTGATGACATGTGTCAACATGATCCCCTATTTTAATTGGAGAATATTAAATATTAAGTAGTTTTTCAATGAGTAGAAATTACTTTTCTATAATCAAATAAATAAGACTAAGTCTTTATTTCATGTGATAATTGTTATGATGCTAGATCATCTAGTGTGAACCTTTATGTGCCAAATATAAGTAGTTAAGTATTGTTTGGTGATTGTGTACCTCGTATTTATTTATAGACGCTAGTACCGACCAAGGATATGAAGAGGAAGGGGACTACTACGAAGAGGAAGCAAAGGAGAACTAAAACAACTACAGTACTCAAGGCAAGCTACCACTTGCTTGTTACCCATGCAAGATAATATTTGCAAGCCCAACAATACCAATTAACCTATGAAATACATTAGGCATGCTTTGGTTATGCAACTTTTATTATACCAAATCTTAGTTTACTTGCAACCTTTATTCTTTTATTTCTTTATGAAAGTTCTTTAGTACTTTTAGTTAGTGTTTGTGATGTTTTGGAAGGATATTATAAGTAGTATAAAGAGCATAAAACTTGGCCTAAGTTAAATAAAACTATATATCGTACCAAGGCATGAGATTAGACTTAGATAAGTCACAATTGATTAGCACCCCTCATTAGTGATTACCCTCAACTTTATTGGCTAGTGCTAAGCATAAAACTTGATCACTTTGGATGGGAATACTTGGTGAAAATGATTATGAAAACCTTAGAATGATGAGTCATTCTAAGGAAATGTTTTGACATGTTTTATGAACACTAGATGATTTGATGATGAAAATGTTGAGGACTGAGCCTTAGCCCTTTATATAACTAATGGTTGTGTTTGGATGCGATACTATTCCAATTTTACCGTACAACCATAATACTCAAAATTGGGTAGGGCTTGACTGGAAGTTTATATATCTTAGTATGGGTTCCCTTGCGAAAGAGTTTTGAGCTGAGGCTACCTCGTTATGATTGTCCATCGGTGCAATTCCCAAGATGACAGATGGTCATGGTTGGAAGGCCAAACTCATAGGGGAGTGCCTATACTAGGGTGTGTAATGGAAAGGTTAGGATTGATTATCCTCATAATGAGTATGGTGATTCAGGATTGTTCCTAACAGATGTATCGAATGTTGTGGTGAAAGTGTACCACCTCTGCAGAGTGTCAAACTATTCGAATATCCGCGTCCACGGTTATGGATAGTTGGAGTGGCCATACTATTCCGTCGTCAGATGTTTTCAAAATGACTTGTGAAATGAATCATGACTTTTACTTGACCACAACAGGGTTGTGAAAGTGAAAGCTAAGTTTCCACTTAGATGTTGTAGAACATTAAACTAGTTTTATTTACTTCTAAACTTGGTTAGAGATAAACCTGGATTTTTGCAAAACAACCTAGAGATTACGATTCGTACTTGAACCACTTTACTTCGTAGTGATAGTTTGCGAGTACTTAAAGAGTACTCATGGCTTTGTCCCTGGCTATTCCTATGGCCATACTATGAGGAGGACTACCAGAATGATGGACAACAGGAAGTCTACGTAAACTAGGATCATCTCCCATCGTCAGCATTGCCTGTGACCCTGAAGATGGCGCTTCGCCCACAATACCGTTATTATATTATTCCGCTCTGTTGATTGTATTAAGACTAGATCATGAGATCCTTTACTTGTTAGACCTTTATTATAGTTTGTAATGGATGATTAACTATGGTACCAATCTGTTATGTCTCGCAAAAATTGTAATCCCGGGATTGCGATGTATGGCATAAGAGGCATCTGGGATTAAAAATCCGGGTGTTGACAAGTTGGTATCAGAGCCATCCTGACCATAGGAGACCCTAGTTAGAATGGACGCTTGAATCAAAAACTTTGTTTCAAAACAAAAGAAGTGAGTATTTATGAAAACTTACTCTCATTCTTATCACTTAGATTCTTTCATGAAAATTCATGTCCTTCCAAAATTCTTGCAAATCCTACATAAAATTTGGCACACCTTATCACTCTACTAACTTACTCATCCTATATTCTTATAGATGGATGTGAAGTATAGAAAGTTCTATCAGTTGGGAAATGGAGGAGAGCTCATCTTTGAGCGTGATTTGGACCAACTCTCGGAACATCTTGAGCGCCCGCACCCCGAGTTCTTCGGAGCCCAGCTCAACAATCAGCAAGGAGGAGAATTACAGTGGCTGATTATTGCAAGTCTTAGAGGGAAGATTGAGGCACCCACCTCAGAGGGAATCCAATTCACCTTAAGAGAGAACAACTAGCTGGACGGACTCACCAGGGCTATGAAGGAAGATCATGCCCGCCTATGTGGGCAAAGCATCAATCAGATCAAGGGTACTCGCTTTGAGTACTACGCATGGCGTGATGCTATGGGACAACCATTGGAGCTGCCAGGTCACCCGGAGTTAAAGCATCAAGTAGATCGTCTTGAGTTCATGTTCTATGATAGGAAGAAGGAACTGGACAACGCCCGAGCATATGCCAACCACAACTATGCCATTGCCGTCAAGAAGGACCAGACCCTCGCCATCCTTGCAAGGGAGCACAAGTCATTTCGCCATACGCATGACAAGAAGGATCGCATCGTTGCTCGCCTTCGTCACAGAGTGTCAGACTTGGAGGAGACCATCCATGAGCGGGACATGCAGGGGAAGATATCAGTGGAGACCCTTACTCCTACCTCAGTGATGATGATGACTTCCTGGAGGACCAAGCCATGGACTTCCACACTGATGATGACGATTCCGCCTTCATCGACGATGATGATGAAGACACCGATTTTGATGAGTAGTCACACTATATCACTTTAGTAGAACTCACACCTATGCTAGCGGTCACTATTTGTGAGTTTTATCAGGTCCCATTGTATCGTAGTTTCACAGAATGGTTATTAAAACCATATGTTTCCTTATTGTGGTGTGTTTGTATTGTGTGCTATGAATGAATGAATGAATGAAAAGCTAGTTACTAGTTAGAAAAACCAGAGTCAAAACTGAAAGTTTAAAAACTTTCAAAAACAAACCCATGAACCTTAAAAATTTCCCTTTTGTCTCATGATCTATCTCAATCTTCAGATGCCTCGCGGAGGAAGCAGCTCATCCCCGGACCCAATGCTACAAATCTTGGAAATATTGGTTTTAGACCATGAAGCTGAAAGAGCCGAACGTCAAGCCAACCTAGCCACCCTTTAACACATAGCTCAGATGGCCAACAATAATCAAGGCCATGGAAACCAGGACAACCATGGATCCAAGCTCAAGAACTTTTAGAACACCATCTGAAGGGTTTCGCAGCATAGTAAATCAAAATTTTCTATGGAAGCGAACAGAGGGAAAGCCAAGATCTAATCTAGGAGATGCAAACAACGAGAGAGATTGGATTAGATCTTCATACCCTTGAAGATTCGCCTGAGCGTTAATCGGAACGTGGGTGATGTAGTCGTACTCGCTTCTCCTCCTCGCGATCCGATCCGATCTAGCACCACAAGTGGCGGTGCCTCCGTGAGATGCACACGTGCAGCACCTCGACGTCTCCTCCTTCCTCGGACCAGCAAGTATGGTGGAGAGATGGATTGGATCTACAACACGACAGCGTGGTGTATATGGTGGAGAATTTCTGCCGCAGGGCTTCGCCTACAAACAGTCGGGAGGGAGAGAGGAGGGCAGCAGGGCAACTAGGGTTTGGAGGAAGGTGTGTAAGGGGGAGAGGGGGTGCACCATCCCTCTATATATAGAGGGGGGGTGCGGCCAGCCCTTGCCCATCCTCCAAGCCTATCTCTAGTTTAAACGATTTAAACTCTCCCTTCTAGAAACCCTATCTTATCTCTAGTTTAAACGATTTAAACTTATCTAGGATCGGCTGGGCCCTATGGGGCCTTGTGCCCCTGGCCCAATGTGTCCAGGACACTCCCTCATAGGCCCATGCCCCCTCCCGGAAGGTGGGGCCACGTTGGTCCCCTTCCGGAAGGTTCTAGAAGCTTCCGGTACAATACCGATTAACCCGGAACAATTCCGAACTCCAAAAATTGCACTGCCTTATATAAATCTTATTCTCCGGACCACTCCGGAACCTCTCGTGATGTCCCGGATCCCATCCGAGACTCCGAACAAAAATTCATAAACCAAGTATTCAATCTATCCTAGCGTCGAGACACGTTAAGTGTGTGACCCTGCGGGTTCGAGAATATGCAGACATGATCTTCTATCAATAATCAACAGCGAAGTGCAGGCACCCATATTGACTCCCACACATTCATCGATGATCATATCGGATGAACCACGATGCCAGGATTCAATCAATCCCATATATATATTCCCTTCGTCTCGCGATATTTTACTTACCCGAGATTCGATCGTCGGTATCCTCATACCTAGTTCAATCTCGTTCACAGCAAGTACTTTACTCGTTCCGTATCCGATATCACTTTGTGATTAACTCCTTAACCACATGCTTGCAAGCGGTGTTGATATCGACACGAGTGGGCCCAGTATATCTCTCCGACTTGGGAGGGACAAATCCCATCTCGATACATACAACCCAACAGATACTTTCCGATCACCTGAGAGACACCTTTATGATCACCCTCTCATAGGATGACGTTTGATGACCTCAAAGCTTTCTTCCGATACCAGGGAGTTGCATTATCTCATGGTCTAAGGAATACAATATTTGACATAGGAAAAGCTTAAAGATGAACACAATGACACGATCTAATTGCTTCGCTTAGTTTGGTCATCACCATATCATTCTCCCAATGATATGATCTCATTATCAATTGACAACTCATGTCTATGGTTAGGAAACCTTAACCATCATTGATCAATGAGCTAGTCCATAGAGGCGTACTAGGGACACGATGTTGTTCACAAACCACACAAGTATTAATGTTTCCGCTTAATACAATTCTAGCATGGAATATAAACTTTATCATGAACAAGAATTATAATAATAACATCTTTATTATTGCCTCTAGGGCATAATTCCAACAGTCTCCCACTTGCACTAGAGTCAATAATCTAGTTTACATTTGGCAACAATCTTACACCCATGGCAATCGAGGTGCTGATCATGTTTACACGTGGAAGAGGTTTAGTCAATGGATCTGCGACATTCAGATCTGTATGTACTTTGCTGATCTTGAGATCTCCATACGCTATATAATCTCGGATTATATGAAACTTTGATTGATATGCTTGATCTTTGGATGATATCTTGGTTCCTTAGCGAGTGCTATGGGCGCCGGTGTTGTCACAATATCTCCAGTGGGTCCAATACACTTGGAACCACGCCAAGCTCGATGATGAAGTTTCTGATCCAAACTCCTTCACTTGGCAACCTGCGGCAGCCATGTATTCCGCTTCTCAGTAGATCCCGCGATCACGCTTTGCTTGCACTTCTCGACTCACAGCTCCTCCATTCAAAATATACACGTATCCGTCGAGATTTAGAATCATCCTTGTCGGTGTCGAAACTAGCATCGGCGTAACCTTTTCTGACGAGCTATTCATCACCCCCATAGACTAAGAACATTTCTTTAGTCCTATTTAGGTACCTTAGGATGTTCTTCACGGCTGTCGATGTTCCTCTGGATCACTTTGATATCCTTTCGTCAAACTAAGAGCATTGGACACATCCGGTATAGTACACAGCATGGCATACATGATGGAACCTATGGCCGAGGCATAAGGCACTTTGCTCATAGCTTCCCTATCATATACCATAGCTGGACACTGAGCCTCGCTCAATATCTTACCTGACAACATAGGCACTGAACCTTTCAATGCCTTATGCATTCTGAACCTTTTTAGAACTTTGTCTAGGTATGTACTCTGGCTTAAAGCTATCAGGCGTCTTTGTCTATCTCTATAGATTTTGATGCCCAATATATAAGCAGCTTCACCTAGGTCTTTCATTGAAAAACACTTGTTCAAATAACTCTTCACATCGTTAAGCATGTCGATGTCATTTCCAATAATCAATATGTCATCCACATATAGTACCAGAAACGTCACCGAGCTCCCACTCACTTTCTTGTAGATGCAAGCTTCGTAGCAATTTGGAACAAATCCAAAGCTCTTGATCACTTGATCAAAACGAAGGTTCCAACTCCGAGACGCTTGCTTCAGTCCATAAATGGAACGCTGAAGTTTGCATACTTTATTAGCATCCTTAGGATCGACAAAACCTTCGGGTTGCATCATATACAACTCTTCATCAATCTTGCCATTGAGGAAAGCAGTCTTGACATCCATTTGCCATATTTCATAATCATGAAACGCAGCAATTGCTAATAAAATCCGAATGGACTTAAACATCGCTACGGGAGAGAAAGTCTCATCGTAGTCAACACCTTGAACTTGTCGAAAACCTTTCGCAAAAAGCCGTGCTTTATAGACGGTAACATTACCATCCGCGTCCGTTTTCTTCTTGAAGATCCATTTGCACTCAACGGCCTTTCGGTCGCTAGGAGGGTCCACCAAATTCCATACTTGGTTTTCGCTCATGGATCCCAATTCGGATTTCATGGCTTCTAGCCATTTCTCAGAGTCTGGGCTCATCATCGCTTCCTCATAGTTCGTAGGTTCGTTGTCTTCTACTAATAAGACAGTCAAGACAGGGTTGCCGTACCACTCAGAAGGGGCACGCGACCTTGTCGACCTCATGGCGACATCGTCCAAGCTTCATGATCCTTGTCATTAGCTTCCTCTATTGTTGGTGCGGTAACCTTTGGAACAATTTCAGGTGCTGCGCTACTCTCCAATTCAAGAGAAGGTTCAATAACCTCGTCTAGCTCTACTTTCCTCCCACTCACTTCTTTCGAGAGAAACTCCTTCTCAAGAAAGGAACCGTTCTTTGCGACAAACACTTTGCCTTCAGCTCTATGATAGAAGGTATACCCAATAGTTTCCTTAGGGTATCCTATGAAGACGCATTTCTCTGCTTTGGGTTCGAGCTTGTCCGGCATCAACTTCTTGACGTAAGCTTCGCATCCCCAAACTTTAAGAAACGACAACTTAGGTTTAGCACCAAACCATAGTTCATACGGTGTCGTCTCAACGGATTTAGATGGAGCCCTATTTAAAGTGGATGCAGCGGTTTCTAATGCATAACCCCAAAATGATAACGGCAAATCAGTAAGAGACATCATTGATCGGACCATATCTAATAGGGTTCGATTCCGGTCAGACACACCATTGCTGTGGTGTTCGGGTGGCGTGAGTTGTGAAACGATTCCACTTGCTTTGAGATGCGTGAGAAAATCATAACTCAAATATTCGCCCCACGATCGGATCGTAGAAACTTAATCTTTACATTACGATGGTTCTCCACTTCATTCTGAAATTCTTTGAACTTTTCAAACGTTTCAGATTTATGTTTCATTAAATAGATATACCCATATCTACTTAAGTCATCGGTAAAAGTGAGAAAGTAGCAATATCCACTGCGCGTCGAAACACTCATTGGTCCGCATACATCGGTATGTATGATTTCCAACAAGTCCGTTGCTCGCTCCATCATACCGGAGAACGGGGTTTTGATCATCTTGCCCATGAGGCATGGTTCGCATGTGTCAAATGATTCAAAATCAAGAGACTCCAAAAGTCCATCAGAATGGAGTTTCTTCATGCGCTTTACACCAATATGACCTGAGCAGCGATTGCCACAAATAAGTAGTATTATCACTATCTACTTTGCATCTCTTAGCCTCAATGTTATGGATGTGTGTTTCATCCCTTTCGAGATTTAGAAGAAATAAACCATTCACAAGGGGTGCATGACCATAAAAGATGTTACTCATATAAATAGAACAACCATTATTCTACGATTTAAATGAATAACCGTCTTGCAATAAACACGATCCAGAAATAATGTTCATGCTCAACGCAGGCACATAATAACATTTATTAAGGTTTAAAACTAATCCCGAAGGTAAAACTAAGGAGAGCGTGCCGGCCATCACATCAACTCTTGATCCGTTGCCAGCGCGCATCGTCACCTCATCCCTCGCATAAGCGCCGTCTATTCCAGTAGCTCTGTTTGAGTTACAAATATTAGCAACTGAACGGTATCAAATACCCGGGCACTACAACGAGGGCTAGTAAGGAAAACATCAATAACATGTATATCAAATATACCTTTGATGGTGCCAGCCTTCTTGTCCGCTAAGTACTTGGACGATTCGCTTCCGATGACCCTTGTCCTTGCAATAGAAGCACTTTCGGTTCGGCTTAGGACCAGACCGAGCTTCCTCTCGGCGAGAGGGCAACGCCGCCGCCTTTCTTGAAGGGCTTCCTTGCACCCTTACCTTTCTTGAAGGTGGGGGCTTGTTGACCATCAACACATGATTATTCTTTTGATGTTCACCTCGCTACTTTCATCTTAGCAAGAGCTCGGTGATCATATCGGTGGAACCAATCTGATTGTGATCAACTACAAAACTTTTGTAGCTAGGAGTGTCAATCTTGAGCTCCTCTGGAATCTTGCGATCCGGTTGCACAAAGGCGTTGAGTGTAGCCCGTCATCTCAATGGCGTGCTCGCTATGAACTCCTTCCTCCATCTTGTAGTTAAAGAATTTCTTAGAGATCTCATATCTCTCGAGCGGGCTTGAGTCTGAAACATGTTTTCAGCTCCTCGAGAATCTCAAAGGGCGGCGAACTCCTCAAAATGATTTTGAAGATCCGATTCCATAGCATACAACATGGCGATCTTAATCAAATCATAATCATCCTTCTTGATCGATAAACAGCTTTTCATCAGCGGCGCATCTCTGAGGCGTCACCTAGCGCTTTCTCAAGGACATAGTCCTTTTGTCCGCCAGCGAGAATGATTCTCAGAATGCGGAACCATTTGGTGAAGTTAGACCCATTGTTTCTAAGATTTTCTATCTCAGCAAAAACGTTGAAGTTGAAGTTGGACTTGGCCATGTGATCTACAGTATTTGCAAGTACAATTTAGACTATGTTCATGATAAATAGTTCAACTTAATCAAATTACTAGATGAACTCCCACTAAATTCAACATCCCTCAAGTTGTTTAGTGAACACGATCCAAATTCACCACACCTAATCCGATCTTCACGAGAAGAGATGTGGTTTCAATGGTGGACAATGAAGTGTCGATCATATCATTCATATGACTCATGCTTAACCTTTCGGTTCTTGTGTTCCGAGGCCATGTCTGTACATGCTAGGCTCGTCAAGTAAAACCCAAGTATTTCCGCGTGTGCAAAACTGGCTTGCACCCGTTGTATGTGAGCGTAGAGTCTATAGCACCCGATCATCACGTGATGCTTGGACACGATGAACTTTCGCAACGGTGCATACTTGGGGAGAACACAGTTTTTATCTTGATCTTTAAGTGAGGAATCATCTTATAATTCTACCGTCGTGATCTAAGCATAATAAGATACATAAAAGGATAAACATCACATGCATATAACTTTATGTGACATGGTATAGCCAATCTTCGCGCAATGATCTCCATCTTGTGCGTTCCGGCATGATCTCCATCACTTCACCATGATTGCATCCACCATGAATAGCAACTACAACTATTGCTAACTACTTAGCGATAAAGTAAAGCTATTACATGGCGTATAAGAAGTTGACTCGCAGGTCATACACAATTATAAAGACAACCATATGGCTCCTGCCGGTTGTGTACTCATCGACATGCAAGTCGTGAAACATTACAAAACATGATCATCGCATACAATATACACATCACATCTTGGGCCATACCATATCACAGAAAACACTCCCTGCAAAAACAAGTTAGACGCCTCTACTTTGTTGTTGCATGTTTTACGTGGCTTATAGGAGTAGATGCTAAGAACGATTCTTACCTACGAAAAGCCACAACGGTGATATTATGGTTGTCAAACTCCGGTGTTAATCCCATGACAACTATAGTGAGAGAAACTGACATCCACCAGCCGCATGTATGGTACAAGCCACACGTCAAGTGCGGAGCCGGTCTCGCGAACGACGTCGCGTAAGGTTGGCCTAGACCGCTTCAATCTCACTATCCCGCGCCATAAGAAGAAGACAAACAAGAGGCTTGCAACAGAAAACATCAACGCCCGCAACAACCATGTTGCGTTCTACTCGTGAAACACATCTACGCATAGATCTAACTCTGATACCACTGAAGGGTTTCGCAGCATAGTAAATCAAAATTTTCTCTGAGTTTAACAGAGGGAAAGCCAAGATCTAATTTAGGAGATGCAAACAACGAGAGAGATTGGATTAGATCTTCATACCCTTGAAGATTCAAGACAGTTGAACGCTCGCCGGAACGTGGGTGATGTAGTCGTACTCGCTTCTCCTCCTCGCGATCCGATCCGATCTAGCACCACAAGTGGCGGTGCCTCCGTGAGATGCACACGTGCAGCACCTCGACGTCTCCTCCTTCCTCGGACCAGCAAGTATGGTGGAGAGATGGATTGGATCTACAACACAACGGCGTGGTGTATATGGTGGACAATTTCTGCCGCAGGGCTTCGCCTACAAACAGTCGGGAGGGAGATAGGAGGGCAGCAGGGCAACTAGGGTTTGGAGGAAGGTGTGTAAGGGGGAGAGGGGGCGCACCAGCCCTCTATATATAGAGGGGGGGGTGCGGCCAGCCCTTGCCCATCCTCCAAGCCTATCTCTAGTTTAAACGATTTAAACTCTCCCTTCTAGAAACCCTATCTTATCTCTAGTTTAAACGATTTAAACTTATCTAGGATCGGCTGGGCCCTATGGGGCCTTGTGCCCCTAGCCCAATGCGTCCAGGACACTCCCTCATAGGCCCATGCCCCCTCCCGGAAGGTGGGGCCACGTTGGTCCCCTTCCGGAAGGTTCTAGAAGCTTCCGGTACAATACCGATTAACCCGGAACAATTCCGAACTCCAAAAACTGCACTACCTTATATGAATCTTATTTTCCGGACCACTCCGGAACCTCTCGTGATGTCCCGGATCCCATCCGAGACTCCGAACAAAAATTCATAAACCAAGTATTCAATCTATCCTAGCGTCAAGACACGTTAAGTGTGACCTCATGGTTCGAGAATATGCAGACATGATCTTCTATTAATAATCAACAGCGGGGTCTCGGCACCCATATTGACTCCCACACATTCATCGATGATCATATCGGATGAACCACGATGCCAGGATTCAATCAATCCCATATATATATTCCCTTCGTCTCGCGATATTTTACTTACCCGAGATTCGATCGTCGGTATCGTCATACCTAGTTCAATCTCGTTCACAGCAAGTACTTTACTCGTTCCATAATCCGATATCACTTTGTGATTAACTCCTTAACCACATGCTTGCAAGCGGTGTTGATATCGACACCGAAAGTGGGCCCGAAGTATATCTCTCCAACTTGGGAGGGACAAATCCCATCTCGATACATACAACCCAACAGATACTTTCCGATCACCTGAGAGACACCTTTATGATCACCCTCTCATAGGATGACGTTTGATGACCTCAAAGCTTTCTTCCGATACCAGGGAGTTGCATTATCTCATAGTCTAAGGAATACAATATTTGACATAGGAAAAGCTTCGCAAAGATGAACACAATGACACGATCTAATTGCTTCGCTTAGTTTGGGTCTGTCCACCATATCATTCTCCCAATGATATGATCTCATTATCAATTGACAACTCATGTCTATGGTTAGGAAACCTTAACCATCATTGATCAATGAGCTAGTCCATAGAGGCGTACTAGGGACACGGTGTTGTTCACAAACCACACAAGTATTAATGTTTCCGCTTAATACAATTCTAGCATGGAATATAAACTTTATCATGAACAAGAATTATAATAATAACATCTTTATTATTGCCTCTAGGGCATAATTCCAACACAATCCACCCATCTTTATTAAGTCTGAAGAGCCATTAGATGTGGATGACTGGCTGCAGACCATGGAGAACAACTTACAAGTCACAGAGTGGAGGCCAATGAGAAAGTACTGTTTGCCACCCATTATTTGGCAGGAGATGCAAGAGCTTGGTGGAATTGTATTCGCACCATGAATGGAGGACAGATGATGACTTGTGATGAATTCAAAATCAAGTTTAGCTAAACTCATGTTCCACCGGATTTAATCAAGAGGATGAGAGATGAATTAAGAGAATTGAAGCAAGGGAGGATGATAGTAGTTGAGTACCGTGAATTTTTTTGTCATTAGCTAGGTATGCACCAGATGAGATTGACACTGAAGCCAAGAAGAAAGAGAGATTCTTGAACGGTCTGCATGATCAGATGCAAACAGTATTAGTCAACATTCCTTTCTCTGACATTGAAGCCTTAGTGTATTCTGCAATCCAGATGGAAGGCAAGATCAACCAAGCCAATGAGAATCGCAAGCGTAGAATGATGCATCAACCAGGAACCCACCATACCCCAAATTATCGCCCCAACCCGTCTATAGGATATGCCCCAAGAAACAATAGAACCCTAATGAACCGTCCAAACTATCCCAACCGTGGAGGAGGAAACCCAAGGCCCAGAGGAAACCATAACAACAACCCCGGTAACTCCAACAACTTCAACTGTGCACCGCCCAAAGTCAACAACCCCACCAACACCAATACTGCCCCAACGACTGGAAGCAATGTCGTGCCTGTTCAAGGAAAAGACAAGTCTCCGATTACTTGTTATGAATGTGGAACCAAGGGTCACTACTCTAATGAGTTCCCCAAGAAGCTTGCAGCAACCACCAATGTGAATGCCCCAGCTCAGCAGCAGCGCCGTGTTCAGCCTGGAAGGAGATCTTCCCCAGGGAACTTGCTCAACCGCAATGGTTGTCTGTTTCACATGAATGCTGAAGAAGCCCAGGAAGCGCCAGATGTCTTGTTGGGTATTTTTCTGTTAACTTAGTACTTGCAAAAGTTTTGTTTGATTCTGGAGCATCACACTCGTTTGTTACAGAAGAATTTGCATGCACTAGTAAGATTCAACCAACAAAATTGAAGCATGTTATGATAGTTCAAATACCTGGTTCAACCACCAAAGCTAGACAAATTTGCAAGGCCGTACCTATCAGAATCCATGGCATTGATTTTTATGCTAATCTAATATTACTCGGACCCAAAGGTTTGTAAGTAGTACTAGGAATGTATTGGATGTTGAAACATAAAGGATTAATCAACTGTTCCAAGAAAGCCATAACCATGACTAGTACCGCTGGAGTATCAGTAGAGCATGTATCTGAAACCTTGCCCCGTCAATTCAAGTGCAACAAGAGTCTAGCCCAACCAACCATTGACCAAGTCAGAGTAGTGTGTGAATACCCTGATGTATTCCCAGATGTTTTGCCCGGTATGCCCCCAGATTGGGATATTGAGTTTATCATTGAACTAATCCCTGGAACCGGACCCATAGCCTAGAGACCTTATAGAGTGAACCCATCTTAATAAGTGGAGCTGAAGAAGCAACTGGATGCTATGCTGGAGATAGGCCTGATTCAACCAAGTGTGTCGCCATGGAGATCACATGTCTTGTTTGTGGATAATAAAGATGGAGGTAACTGTTTGTGTAAGAATTATCGGAAGCTAAATGATGTCACCATTAAGAACAAGTATCCTCTGCCAAAGATAGAAGATTTGTTTGACCAGTTGACTGGTGCCAAAGTGTTTTCTAAGATTGATCTTAAAACTGCTTATCATCAAATCAAGATTCGCGTAGAGGATATTCCAAAGACTGCCTTTACCACCAGATATGGATTGTATGAGTACACTATCATGTCTTTCGGATTAACCAATGCCCCCGCTTATTTCATGAACCTCATGAATAAGATTTTTATGAACTTCCTGGATAAGTTTGTTGTTTTTTTTATCGATGACATTCTGATCTATTCCAAATAAGAAGAAGAACATGAGCTACACCTCAAGACCATCCTTGAAACCCTTAGGGAGAATTAGTTATATGCCAAGTTTAGCAAATGTGAGTTCTAGTTACACGAAGTAGGATTCCTCGGACATATCGTGTCGGCCGGAGGAATTGCCATCGACCCCGCCAAGTTTAAGGATGTTGAAGAATGGCAAGCCCCGACCAATCAAGCCCAAGTTCGTGCATTTCTGGGATTAGCGGGATACTACCGCAAGTTCGTAGAAGGATTTTCGAGCATCACATGACCCATGACCCAATTGTTGAAGAAAGATAAGAAGTTTGAATGGACGGGCAAATGTGAAGAAAGTTTCCAAGAGCTTAAGAAGAGATTGATCTCAGCCCCAATCTTGATTATGCCGGATATTATGAAGCTTATTGATGTGTTTTGGGATGCATCCAAGATCTGTCTCGGATGTGTGTTAATGCAAGAAGGAAAAGTTATATCCTATTTATCCCGACAACTTAAGAAACATGAGCAAAATTACCCTACTCATGACCTCGAACTAGCAGCCGTAGTTTTAGCCTTGAAGACATGGCGGCATTACCTCATGGGTAACCGTTGTGAGATTTATTCGGATCACAAGAGCCTGAAGTATATTTTCACCCACAAGGAGCTGAATATGAGGCAAAGGAGATGGATAGAATTAATCAAGGACTATGATCTTGACATTCACTATCACCTCGGCAAAGACAATGTAGTAGCAGATGCTCTTAGAAGATTGCCATGTCGATAGAACACCATGATTCTAAAGGAGCAACCAAGTTTGCACAAGGAGTTGGAAGATTTCAGAATGGAGCTGGTTAGTGAAGGATTTTTGGCTAGCATAGAACTTTAACCCACTTTGATCAGTCAGATCAAGGAGGCACAGAAAGGAAATGCTAGTATCGACGGAATCAAACATTGTATCGGTACAGGGAAGGTACCCGGATTCACCGAAGATGAAGAAGGAGTTTTGTGGTACAAAGGACGTATCTGTGTGCCAGCAGATTCGTAATTGAAGCAAGCTATTTTGAAATAAGCCCATGATACCCTTTAATCTATCCACCCCGTAGGAACGAAGATGTATCAGGATTTGAAGGAGCAATTTTGGTGGCATAATATGAAGAGAGAAATCGGAAGCTATATAGCCAAGTGTGATATTTGTCAGAGAGTCAAAGCGGGACATCAGAGATCTGCAGGACTTTTGCAACTATTGCAGATTCCATAATGGAAATGGGATTCTGTTGGAATGGATTTTATCACCGGTTTTCCTACATCTAGTAGGGGAAATGACTCTATTTGGGTCATAGTGGATAGACTGTCCAAAGTAGCCCATTTCTTACCAGTCAAGACCACTTATCAGAGTTCGAAGATAGCAGAGTTGTACATTGCTAGAATAGTTAGTTTGCATGGAGTCCCCAAGAACATTGTGTCGGATCGAGGAACCCAGTTTACCTCGAGATTTTGGAAAAAAGTCCAAGAAGGATTAGGAACCAGACTGGATTTCAGCACATCTTATCACCCTCAAACTAATGGACAAACGGAGCGAGTAAACCAAATACTCGAAGATATGTTGATATCTTGTGTGTTAGAATATGGATCAAAATGGGAAGACTGTCTGCCTTCCACAGAATTCTCACACAGCAACAGTTATCAAGCCAGTTTGCAAATGGCCCCATTTGAATTTATGTATGGAAGGAAATGCCGTACCCCGTTGAATTGGTTGGAAGTAGGAGAGAGTCAAATTTTAGAACCAGGCATCCTATGAGAAGCCAAAGAGAAAGTTCACAAGATTCGTGAGCACCTTGAGACCGCCTAGTCCAGAAAGAATAGTTATGCCGACAAGAGACATCGAGACCTAGCCTTCAATATCAGAGATTTTGTGTATCTCAAAGTATCACCCTTGAAAGGAATGCAACATTTCCAACTCAAAGGAAAGTTAGCCCCCAGATATATCGGACCCTTCAAGATTTTGAATCTCCAAGGAGAATTATCCTATCAACTGGAACTACTGGAGGAGATGTCAGGCGTGCATAATGTGTTCCATATTTCGTTACTTCGCAAATGCCTAGAAGTCCCGGAGAAGACCAAAGTTTTCAAGAATATTGATCACAGAACAATTGAGATCAACGATGACCTAACATATCCCAAAGTACCCATTCGTATTTTGGAAGAAGCCTTCAGAACCACCAGAACCCGGAGTATCAAGTTTCTCAAGATCCAGTGGAGTAACCATACCAAAGAAGAAGCTACCTGGGAGCGAGAAGATTACATTAGGACTGAGTTTTCAAAATCTCTTTAAATCCTAGTTTTCTTTCCCTTAAATCTCGAGACGAGATTTTGTTTAAGGATGGAAGGTTTGTAACATCCAAAAAATATTAATCAAGGTTATCAAGTTCCAATCACCCAAGTTTAGGGCTAACAAAAACTTTTGTTAATTAAAATCAATATGAATGCATGTGTGTATGTGATGAATGCTTGCCATGACTTGTTTGATTGCTATGAATGGCAAGGATTGGTTTAAAGATGAAAACCACATTATCTAAATCATTTCCAAGCAGAATCAAATCAATAGAAATTGAAATATAAACAATATAAGCTAATGGTCATTTTGACCAAAGTTAACCACTAGACCACTTTGAGTGTTTCTAGTCCAAGTTTTCTAATAGAAACAATTCCAATTCTTTTCACCCCTTGCTAGACCAAGTAAAAGTGAACCCAAGACCACCTTACAAACCAACAGAAACATTTTGCAAATCTATTCAAATGAGAATTCAAAACTGAATCAAGTGTAGGTACTAAGATCACCATTTCTCAAAAACCACACAAACTAGTTCACCATGACAAACCCAAGAAACCAGAGACTACCAAGTATGTGACCAGTACACTCACCAAATTTCATTCAAAAATTTCAAACTAAATTTCTTTCGGCCATTTTGTCAAACACTTGGTGGGCACAGTAAAACCTGCCTAACTATCACTGTTTTTGATCAATGCTTTGTTCCCTTTTTGCACCCTACTCTCACCCCTTGTCTCCCCAGTGACCACACTTCTTTGACACAAGCTAGAACCCTACCCTTTGCACCATGCCGTGCCACCCTAAGCCACCCCTTTCCAACTGACCATGACAAGCTAGCAGGGGCCATCGCCGCGCCTAGCCACCATGTCTAGGAGGCAGCCCAATGTCCACCTCCACCCCTTGTCTAGCCCTCGCACGCAACCATGCCCTGGACCACCCGTCGCGCCCGACACGCTCTCACACGCTGCTCCTCACCCTCGCTGCCCGTGCCTGCAATCACCATGACCCCAGGAACCTCCCAAACATCCCCTTTTGTTGTCGCGCGGCCCGTAGCACCCGTGCGTCATAAAAACCACCGTCGGTGCTGCGCAGAGCGTCGAGCGTTCCTGACCATTCTCGACTGCCCCTTTCTGAGCCATCAAGTCCTTGAGCATCTCCAGGAGACCATGCACCGTCCTAGACTCTGAGCCATGCCGTTAGCTCACTACACCGTCGACCCCGGCGAGCTTTTCCCATGCCGCACTGCCTCTCTCGCTCGGCTATAAAAGGAGGCCTTCCCAGCCCAAATTCGCCACACCATTCCACTCCCCACCTCTCACAGAGCACCACTAACCCTTCCCCGGAGCAAGGCGAGCACCAGGTCACTGGAATTTCATCGGAGTCTGCCACGGAGGAGGAGAAGAGGAGCCGTTGATTGGAGCCGCTGCAGGAGCTTCCGCAGCCACCATTCAAACCGCCCTCATCGACAATGTCGTTTTCCCCCAATGTTGACCCAAGCTGTCGTTTTCCTCACACGGCCCCTACCGCCACGTTAGGGTTCAGTCTCGCCAGCGCTTCCCAACATAGACGACACACCCCAGCCATTAGATCATGTTCTAATCATATGGCTCAGATTGAAGCATACCGCTTCGGTTAGAATGAGCCACTGACGCGTGGACCACCCATGTCAACAGCCCGCCGCGTGCTGAGCAGTGCGCCGGCTCAGTTAGTTCCCGCTCGACCCAGTTAATTCAAATTAGATTTTTCCATTTAGTTCAAACTCTAGTTCTATCAGTAGATTCAAAAATCAATTCAGACAGATTCACTGAACCAAATTGCCTGAAACTAGTTTTGCTAGAAAGGTATGGATATTTTTAATCCAAGACCGTTAGAAATTTTTAAACCATTTGGAATTATAGATCACCTATAGTAAAAATAACAAGGTAGAGAATTTGCTGCATTTAAACATTTTTCAAAAATCAACCATAAATTCTTTTGAGTTGATTCCAACTCTCAAAAATCATATTTGACAAGATATTTCTGAATATGTAAAAATATCTAGGTTTACTTATAGTAATAATGGACAATTATTAAAAGAATTCCCCATAGGCATTTCTAGTCACTTTAATTAATTAAAATAATAAGGTTAAACCTTATTAAATTATGACACCACTTTAAATCACATTCCCAAGTATTAAAATATGTGGTGTTGACATGTGTCAACATGATCCCCTATTTTAATTGGAGAATATCAAATCTTAAGTAGTTTTTCAATGAGTAGAAATTACTTTTCTATAATAAAATAAATAAGACTAAGTCTTTATTTCATGTGATAATTATGATGATGCTAGATCATCTAGTGTGAACCTTTGTGTGCAAAATAGAAGTAGTTAAGTATTGTTTGGTGATTGTGTACCCCATATTTATTTATAGACGCTAGTACCGACCAAGGATACGAAGAGGAAGGGGACTACTATGAAGAGGAAGTAGAGGAGAACTTGAACCACTTCACTACGCAAGGAAAGCTACCACTTGCATGTTACCTATGCAAGTTAGTACTTGCAAGACCCACAATACCAATTAACCTATGCAATGCATTAGGCATGCTTTGGTTATGCAACTTTGATTATACCAAATCCCAGTTTACTTGCAAGCTTTATTCTTTTATTTCTTTATCAAAGTTCTTTATTACTTTTAGTTAGTGTTTGTGATGTTTTGGAAGGATATTATAAGTAGCACAAAGAGCATAAAACTAGCCTAAGTTAGATAAAACTAGATATCATACTAAGGCGTGAGATTAGACTTAGATAAGTCACACTTGATTAGCACCCCTCATTAGTGATTACCCTCAACTTCAGTGGCTAGTGCTAAGCATAAAACTTGATCACTTTGGATGGGAATACTTGGTGAAAATGATTATGAAAACATTAGAATGATGATTCATTCTAAGGAAATGTTTTGACATGTGTTATGAAAACTAGATGATTTGATGATGAAAATGTTGAGGCCTGAGCCTTAGCCCTTTATAAAACTGATGGTTGTGTCCGGATGCGATACCATTCCAATTTTACCATACAACCATAATACCCGAATTTGGGTAGGGATTGACTGGAAGTTTATATATATTAGTATGGGTTCCCTTGTGGAAGAGGTTTGAGACGAGGCTACCTCATTATGATTGTCCACCGGTGTAGTTCCCAAGATGACAGATGGTCATGGTTGGGATGCCAAACTCATAGGGGAGGTTCCTATACTAGGGTGTGTAATTGAAAGGTTAGGATTCATTATCCGCATACTGAGTATGGTGATTCAGGATTGTTCCTGACGTATGTATCAAATGTTGTGGTGAAAGTGTACCACCTCTGCAGAGTGTCAAACTATTCGAATAACCGCGTCCGCAGTTATGGACAGTTGGAGTGGCCATAATGTTCCGTCGTGAGATGTTTTCAAATGACTTGTGAAATGAATCATGACTTTGACTTGACCATAATAGGGTTGTGAAAGTGAAAGCTAAGTTCCCACTTAGGTGTTGTAGAACATTAAACTAGTTTTCTTTACTTATAAAGTCAGTTAGAGATAAACCTGGCTTTTTGCAAAACAACCTAGAGCTTAGGATTTCTACTTGAACCACTTTACTTATTAGTGATAGTTTGCGAGTACTTAAAGAGTACTCATGGCTTTGTCCCTGGCTATTCCTATGGCTACACTATGAGGAGGACTACCAGGATGATGGACAACAGGAAGTCTACGACAACTAGGATCATCTCCCATCGTCAGCATTGCCTATGACCCTAAAGATGGAGCTTCGTCCATGCTACCGTTATTATATTATTCCGATGCATTGATTGTATTAAGACTGGATCATGGGATCATTTATTTGTAAGACCTTTATTATGGTTTGTAATGGATGATGAACTATGGTACCAATCTATTATGTCTCGCAAAAATAGTAATCCTGAGATTGCGATGTATGGCATAACAGGCATCTGGGATTAAAAATCTGGGTGTTGACACGATCCAAAGGTGTTGCTAGTAACTTGGAAACCTACACAACACAAACTCAAGACTTTGCCCCAACGAACAGTTAGGTTGTCAATCTCACCGGTTGTTGAAAACAAAGGATTAACTCTATCGTGTGGAAGGTAATGGTGGCTTGCAGAAATTAAACAGTAACAATGGAAGATGTATCAATGGTAAAGATTGGACCAGGGTCCATAGTTCACTAGAGGTGTTCTCCTTAAGATAAACAACATAACAAATTATAGCGGGGCAATTGACAGGACGGAGCGAGGCATAACAATGCAATACTAGACATTCATGATCCTATGAGATTTGATTGGGCATTACAACAAGATATATAGAACGCCATCCAACTGCATCTATGACTAGTAATCCACCTTTAGGTTATCATCCGAACCCCTCCAGTATTAAGTTGCAAGCAATGGATAACTGCTTTAAGCAAGGTGTATAAAGTAAACAATACACTTGTTCCATGAACAAGAGATTGTTGATTTATCTCTAGTAGCAACAGCACATCCACAACATGAGAGATTTACGTCACTTCCCGCCATTAAATAGAGGCATGAACCCACTATAGAGCATAAATACTCCCTCTTGGAGTCACTAGCATCTACTTGGCCAAGATAGCTACTAGAAACGGAGAACATGCAAGATCTCAAAAAACACAGACATGATAGAATCAATAAGATAGAATCATTAACCAATTGGACAGAGTAATCTCAATATCCATTGGATCCCCGCTAACACAACATGCATGATTATAAATAGATGATCTTGGTCATGAACGGAGCTCACAAGATATAAACATGGTAGCAGAAAGGAGGAGAAACAACCATCTAGATACTACATGGACCCGTAGTCCAAGGTGGAACTACTCATTCTTCATACCGGAGGCAAGCATCGTGATGAATAAGTCCTCCGTTATGATCTCTCCCCTCCGGCAGGGTGCCGGGAAGATCTTCAGATCCCCCCTCCCGATCTAGGGACGATGGTGGCGGCAGCTACAGACTGTTTCGTGGAAGATTGATCGGTTCTTAGGGTTTAGGTATCGGGGGTTTCTTATAGGCGAAGAGGGGGCCAGGGCAGGCGCGCGGCCAGGGGGTGTCGCCTCCTAGAGGCCCACCTCCGTCTCGTCTTCTGGCTCCGTGTTCCCCACGGTAAAATATTGACTTTGGCTTTTGTCCCGTCCAATTCCGAGAATATTCATTTTCTGACTTTTCTGATACCAAAAACAACAAAAAACAGGCAATTGGCACTGTGGCATCTTGTTAATAGGTTAGTCCCAGAAAACATATAAAAATACCTCAAAGTGTAGACAAAGCAAAGAAAAGTAGATATTAAATAAGCATGGAACATCAAAAAATATAGATACGTTTACGACATATCATTTATTCAGTTTGAACAATAAGATTTTGTTTGTACTAAATAAATATAATCGGTTATTTAGGAATTCAAGAATTTGGTCCAGAAATACTCACTATAAATGGACAACATATCATACATATGTATCATTCGAATGCATCTGTTCAGATACATACACAACTTACTATAACAGATATTGGAAGATCCATTATTTAACATATATATATATATATGAGTCCACTTGAACAAATTAAAACAAAAAATTAATGTGTTAAATCTATGAACCTTACTTTTGAACTACATTGGCCTTTTAGTTACAAAATATTAAATTTCAGTTATTATACAATCAGGAGTTCGTATGATAAGTATATATATGCCTTCTATCGTGCAAATCAAACTACATTGGCCAATATGAACTCAACCTAATATCTAAACGCCACATGAAATTATAGCACTAGAACGTATATTTTTCAAATCAAACTACAAATATGGGCCTGGAAGTACTACTAGGGTACATGAAAGCAAACTAGCTAGAAAATATGCGCATAGAACTACATACTAGGGGAAAATCAAAACAAACTATAAATATGCGCATATAGAACTAATAGGCGATATCAAAACAAATCATTTAATCAAACTACAAAGTCAGAAAAACCCATCAAAATATGAACAGTAAACTCTGCATTCAAAGTATTTCAGATCTAACCACCGATTCTCCGTCGCTGACCTTCTTCTCGAATGCAAATGTATCAGTGGGTTCATCATCCTCGCTGTCGTTGCTGAAATCATAGACGAACTGCTGCACCACCGGATCTGCAACCATTGCTTATTCCTCGCGACCTTCACTGCTTCTTGCTCGACGAGGACCTTTGCTGCCTTGCCAACCACCGATCTTGTTCTCTTCATCATCGTGCCGGCGGTCTTGCTCTTGCAATGGTTTCTTTAGATTGAAGAGAGTGGAGTGGGGGAGGCGATGTGGCCGATGGTCCTTTAAATGCTCCCGAGAGACGATGGGACAGTTGGGCGGTGGGAGCGCACGAGTTTACGGTTTTCTTTTTTTAGGGGGAAGGGGAAACATATGTGCGGAATATGGGCACATTAAAGCAAACTATGCCATGGTTGCGGTAATGACCTAGCTCATTTTTCTTGAAATCCATGAATCCTCGAAGGCGGTAGGTGATTTCTGTGAACACTTTTTTAGGATAAACCTCGTATGCCTTGTCTGTTATTTTTGCCTTAAACTAGGCAACATAAAATGACAATGTGCGTAGGTTTCACATTTTTTATTTTTTTTTTGAATTTTTTAGGCCGGTTTCAAAATTCTGCCGAGATCCGTTGTGATGAGGACATCCCTACTATTGATACACTTGGTACTCCTACGACAACAACGTTACATGGACCTCTCGCTAGAGCTTATGCACAGCTACTCAATTATCAGGTACTTTCATTACTAGAAACTCTTTCTAATATAAATGAGAATATGATGCTGCTTAAATCAGACGTGTTTATGTTACTTAAAAATGATGGATCTAGCAAGGAGGAAAGGGACAAGCATTGGAGAATGGGTGTGCATGGAAAATCCCACAAGCATGTGAGGATTGACGAGGACGCTGCGAGAGGAGATTTCAGGACTTTGAAGCCACCATAATACTGCAAAGGATGCTTGGACAAATTTTCAAAGAAAAATACTCATATTATTCGTCCAAGAATTTATTTGGTGCTGCGTCACTGTATTTAATGGGCCAAACCCATGTATTTTTGAGCTAGATAATATAGGGATTTTTTGGAGGCCGTTTGAGTGGAGGAAGGCCCATCTAGATGTGTTTTCGGCTGAGCTATTAGGGTTGGACAAAAATCCCCTCTCTTCCTCCATATAAACCTCTCCCAGCCGTCATTAGAACTCGGATTTTGTTTAGACTAAAAAATTGCCATCGTCGCAACTAGACCAAGCCTTGAGTGTCCCAAAGGCTTCTTGTACTTCACACCTATACAGGATCCCACATTTTTAATAAAGCTTTTATCTATATCCGCAATATCTTGATTGCAATATTAGTTTTTACTTGTTCTCGAATTTAGGTAGAAATTAAGACCCTCGCTGGTCAGGCTAATCGTGCTTCTTCAAGTTCGGTAACCTTCGGAAGATTGGCTTAGCGATTACATTGTCACTCGTGCTCACATGTGTAGTCAGATCGTCAAGCCCAAACTCCACCAAATCGACTATCACCATCTTATCAAAAGATCAGACACCTTTTTCATATCAGACTTTAGGTTGCTCGGTGAGATTTTACTGTTTTCGTAGTTAGATTTGTTTTTACCTACAGTCCAGAAAAAGTCTAAAAAAATCCTTCTCCCAAACCCAGTCTTAGCCTTTTCGCTTTGATCACCCTAGTTTTGTTTTGTTGAATTTTTGTTGCATAGTTCGCTGAGTTTCTGGTTTTAGTGTTTACTCTTTTAAAGTTTCGAGTTCTAAACACGTTTTGTTAGATCATTGTTGCATCTGTTATCATCGATTCATCACACCAGTAACATCTTCGTTTTCATCCTGTTCGCTTTGCCTCCGCCATCATCTTCGCTTCCGCCACCATATTGTACATCGCCTGTTCACTATCATCCTTCGTTGTTTCTTTTGTTGTCAAAAGATCAAGATCCGTGAGAGTACTAGCTTTCGGATCGATTCCTTACGAGAGACGTACTCTTGTTCTAACTTCCAGATAAAGTCATTGTTTGAACCCTATATAAGGGGAAGTCAAATCTTTCTGGTTTTCCTTGTTCACTTGTCGTTGTTGGAAAGCTGAGATATTATTGGTCTTGTTTTCATTCGACTTGTTTTCCAAGGAACAACAGCGGTCTGGTACTCGTATTGGAGAGTTTGAATCGGACAAAAGAAAAGGCCAAGTGAGAAAAAAAAGTGAGATAGAAGTCCGATCTGGTAGAAGTTCCCTTTCCTTTGGAAAGATTCATCGGTAAAAAAAAAGGCTGATCCATATCCGTTTTAAAGAGACAGAATTAAAAACGAAAATTAGTTTCTTTCCTGTATCAAGGAAAGACCGATCTCTTCTGGTTAGTACGCTCGACCAGACAAAAAAATGGAGAGAAATCTGGTCGGTTTGTTTTTTCTTCTCTCGTCGTGTTTTTCTTGGAGTCTGTTCCGTTGGAGCAAGAGAACTGAACCTGCACGTCAAGTACTTCGCCGGTTTTTGCATGTGTCGCCTCGAGACCATCTTGGTCTATCGGTAGTAGTCAGCTGCCGTTTCGGAGTCTCAGTTCTCACCGGGCCACTATTTTTGTTTCCACTAGTGCTTTCCCATGCGTCACACGACAGTCGACCATTACAAATAAATCCTCGATCAGTTAAGCTGTATCCGACATTGCTATCATCTTTTGGCCGGACTTTTGTCTGCGCTCACCAGATATCTTAGTTGCAACGCTACTTGATTTGTTGTTTGTATTAGGCTCGCGTCTATAGTACCAGCACTTGATAACTTTGAGCATATTTTTAGCTTTACCTTGACTAATGTGGTTGCAGCATATTTCTCCACGTATATTAAACCTACCTTCAGCTCCACATATTTCTACACCGTGCAATATTGATCGCCTGGTAATCACTTTGTCCAATCCTCGAAGTTACTTGAGATTGCTGGTTGCCGATCGCCGCCTACTGTATGGTAAGAACTTGTAAGAATTTGGTATTTTCAATCTTGTGAGCGACTTGCCAAAACATCCTAGTAGTTGATAGGAACATATACTTGTTATTTGTGTCTTGTTTCTACTAGTTATGGTTGGTTCTGACGTTAGAAGTTCTTGTGCTTCGTCTATAGTTGGAGATGTTCTACCACCTAGCTAACCATGACGACCACCATGAGAGGTAAAGTACATGACCAGGTTACCATCTCTATGCTGCAATTTAATGGTCGCTCTGATTTATATATTTAATGGAAGCTTGTGTTAAATGATATATTTGTTTCCCATAATTTTTGTGATCGTAAAAGAATACAAGATGCAATATGCAATTAGTATATTCACTGATTTTGCTTCTATGTGGTGGAATAACTATTGTCAATTATATCCTGATTATATGCCTACTACTTGGCATGATTTGAAACTGGCTATGCGACATAAATTTGTTCCATCATATTATACTCATGATATGGCTAGGAAATGGCAACATTTACATCAAGGTAGTGACACCATGAGAGAATATATGATGCTTTGGAAACTATCTTGTTGCATTCTTTCATAGAAGAAAGTGAAGATGAATTTATGGATTGATTTTGGAGAGGTTTAAACAATGATATTCATGATATACTTATGCATGAACAATATTATTCTATCAATTGTATGTTTCGACTCGCTTTCAAAGCTGAATACAAAATTAAGAGACGTGTCCATAGTAGCAAGTGTAACAAGATGATGAATTGTTATGCTTCCTCACCAGCTGTGATTGAAGCATCTCGCAATTATGATGCACCTTCACCAATAGTACCCCCATCACCTCGGTTGTATGTACAAGGTAATAGTAAAGGTACCAAACTTGTTCATGCACATGAGATTGATCAATGCCCTCTTGATTTAACTAGGCCATGTGTTGAGATTGCCAATGATTTGGTCACACCACCTTTTGTAGATGAGGCTATTGCTTTAAACATTTCATGTGATCAAATAATTGTGATGCCTACTGTTTTAAGTACTGTTTTGAGTGATCCTATTGCTGCACTTGATTCTTCTACTGATTTGAATACGTCGGTCAAAATAAATGTTGAGAATGAACTTAAAGACTTGCCTACTGAATATGATTTGGATCATATAAAATTGGTTAGACATGATGAAGTTTTAAATACAATTTCTGCTGGCACTTCTTTGCGGTCTACTACAATGCATATGTCTTTGTTTTTGTCACATGCTAAAAATAAGATTGCTGAACTCACATGTTTGAACAATGTTTATGTCCCTAAATTTCAATTTAATTTAATTGGAGAATATGGCGTAGACAATAAATTTTCTGTGGGTAGGATTTGCATCATGTGTGATGACCTTGCTAGTTTGATAGATGATAAAATAATGCATGTGCCTAGTCGTTTTGATATGACCTCTAATATTGGTATTGATTGCACACCGCATATCCTGGCACACGAGTACTTTTCTAAGGATGTTGTCTCTAGGCATTTGAAGTATTTCAATCTTTTCTTACCAGAGTGGGATGGTCTAATGTAGCACCCCGAGTAAAACCATTACTAAAAAATCGCTGTTGTTTGAACCGGTGCATCATCATGCATATCTGTTTGTATATTTTAACCTCAAATTATTTTTATTTTCCTAAAATATCCTCGTGGTTTTATTAAACCCGTCCTTCTTTTCTTATTTTTAAATTAAAATAAAACAATATTTTGTCCGTTATAAAGACGCAAAAGGTTTTTTATTTGACTAAAAATAAAATAAGGCTAAAGGCCCGTCTAAAATTTGGCCCAAAACTAGCCCTATCTAGTCTACTTTAAACTAGATAAATAATTCATTCCTCTTATTTTCACCAAACCCTAGCATCCCAATCTGAGCCAAATTCTTCAGCTCTTTCTTTTTCCTCCGCCGCCGAGAGCTCCTCTGTTTTCCCTTGTCAATCAGCAGTAGATCAATAGAATCCTCGTACAATAATTTCTCCAAGAGCTAGCAAGCTGAGCAAGACCCCAATCAATCAATTTCATCGCATCACTGTGCCCTCGTGTTCTTGGTCCTCCGCATGCAATCCTCAAGAGCTGGCTATGTACCCACACGCCATATCTCATTTTTGTTTTAATCTGCCACTTCAGTAACTCACATCACCGGGTTCCATCGCTGCAGGCAGCTCGGCCTTACTCGGCCCTTCAACCAGGGAAGTTGCGATTTTTTTAAATAATACGCATTATTTAATTAATTTGGGATCTATTATACGTTTTTTAAAAATTACAGATCTAGCACTTTGTCGGTTTGGGAAAGCCGATTGGACCAATCGGCCAGGCCCTGGCCGACAGCAGTTGCCACCAGGCAGTCGGCTTGGTCCCACCCATGCACTCGGCTTGCTCCAGACCGATTAGGGCAATCGGTCTTGTCCAGGCCGATTAGTGCAATCGGTCAGACCCAGACCGACAGCCTAATCATCCTGCCTGTAACGAAATCCTGCATGATCAATGCAACCCTAGCTAATTTATTTTAAATAGCCTCTAACCTAATCGTCTGCCGATTTTTCTCGCCACTTCTTTCCGCCGATTTTTCCTGCCAGTATTTCCCGCCCTTTTTTTCCGCAACAACTTCCCGCCCTTTTTTCCGACCTATTCGGTTCGGTGCCTCTATAAATCCGGCAACTAGATGTATCTTTTCACTCAGTTCATCTCTTCCTCCTCTTACTCTCTCATTTCCCTCATCTCCTCTTACTCTCGCATTTCTCTCCACTCCTCTCCACTATGACTGACGCGTTTCCCTGGACGACACATATGTCCATTGAGCTTTTCCAAGAAGCCAGAAGTGTTATGATAGGCGATGAACCAGCCCAATGGGAGACGGTGGTAAGGAACTATGATGCTCTCATTATGCTTGGTAAGGAACTTCATCGGAGAGGGTGGAAACTGAAGACCCCAAATCAGGTACGAGCAGAGCTTATCAGGATCCAGGCAAGGTGGGACAAGCTCAACTTCAAGAGTGAATCTCGCATGATTGAGCGGGCTGATGCACCTTGGTCCTGGATGGAAGAGAGCGAAGATGAGGATGATATCTTCATGCCACCACCTGTTGGAAGCAAGGCAAGAGCTGAGTGGGACAAGATGCAGGAGAAGAAGAAAGCGCAGGCCAAGAAGAGTCAAGCTGACATGATGGAGCAGGTTGCGGCACCTAGGGCCCGGATAGAAGAGAGCGAAGATGAGGATGATATCTTCATGCCGCCACCCGTTGGAAGCAAGGCGAGAGCTGAGTGGGACAAGCGGCAGGAGAAGAAGAAAGCGCATGCCAAGAAGAGCAAGTGTGAGGGATCGTCAAAGGGAAAGGGAAAGGCATCATCCTAGGGATAGATAGGACTCTTATTTATGTACCGCAAGTTATGTTGAACTGTGTTGCAAGCTATGTTGAGTAGTTTGTCGAATAAAACCGTGAAATAATAGAATGATGTCTCATAGATAGGTAGATATATGTCTCATACATAAGTAGATGTCTCATGCATAGATAGACATGTCTCATACATAGATAAATATATGTCTCATACATAGATAAATATACGTCTCATATACCGATAGATAGATACGTCTGCCATATCAGCGACGTCGTCTGCCGCGATGCTCCGGTGGTGGGTTAGGAGGCGTCGTCCAACCGAACCTGCTGGGTGGCCGAACCTGTCGGGGAGGAATCACCAACCCGTACTCATCGTACTGAGTCTCCTGTGTGGGGTCAGGGGGGAGTCTGAAAAATGTTCAGCCAACTGCTTTGTGTCATGAAATCCTGAGTGCTATGATCAGCGTCCTGATTAGTCCATGAGGATCCGTACATAGACGAATGATAGCCACGCATAGACCCCTGCATTCCGAATGCTCCTGCACATGAAAACGAAGTATGTAAGAACTTGACATGAACTGAGCCTCGACACTTATCTTGTAAGACACATATCATGTGGCTGTGGCTGTGGGTGAAACCCGTAGTTTGGCATGAGAGGGTGACCCCAAGGCTCCTGCTGATGGTGCTGCCATGACGAACCTCCATCGTGCAAAGGTGGATGCTGCTGCTGCCAATAGTCGAAAGAAGACTGCTGATGCCACGTCGAACCTCCAGCCTAGTCTGGGAAGGAGGTCTCGGAGTCGTCTGTGTGTAAGCCGTGGACGGGGAGACTGTCGTAGGGGCGAGGGTGGCTGTTGCTGCTGCTGGTGCGTCGAGTGCCGCGGAGGACGCTGTGGTGCCGGGTGGTGAGCAATGTCCGAAGGGCGGGTGCACGGGATAACCCTGTAGATACGTCGTATCTTCTCCTCCAGGCGACTCAGCCAGGTCTCCTGGATCTGCCGGTGAATAAGTAGGGGTCCGGAAGAAAGAGAGGGTCTGTACTCAGCACTCTCCGTCTCAAGATCGACTAACATCTGTGCCTGGAAGTGAAACCACAAGGTTCGCCATATATAGATGGAAAATTATGTAATAAATAGATGCATTAGATGAAGAACATACCGCGTGCTGTCTGCTGCCCATAGTAGACTGGCTCGGATAACTATCCCAAGTAGCCGCGCCCGACATCTCGTTTGGGTGAGATTGCTGCACGATGCGTAGTCGTGTGACGCTCATGTAGCTATCCAAATACCTGTTGAACTCTTCCATGTCAAACCCGGCGTTCGGGCTGTAGCGGTGTCCCACTCTTGAACATACACCCCAACCCTATGTAGCCAACCTGTGGCGGTCTTGCTACTTCCCTTCCTCGACAACCTAATCTTTAAAATGGTTAGTGTCATGTCAATAAATAATGTTAAGATGAAAGTAATGTATAAAGAAAACATACGTGTGTATGACTGAAGGTATAGCGCTCTCCGTAGAACGAGGATCAGCCAACTGGCGAAGACCAAACTGCCTCATTACTCTATGTAGGCTCATCTCCTCTGCCTGCATGTCGAAGATGATCTTCGATTTTGTGAGCTAGTACGACTCGTCCCTGGCGCATAGAATAGAAATATGTATGTTCTTCCCATCCCTCTGGAATCTAGCAGCGACAGCTTCATTCGTGTAGGGCTCCCACATCACCGAACTCGCGAGCAGTACGTCAAACTACTCGGACAGTGCGGGGTAGCAACCCCTCACCTGACTGTGAGAAAAGCGTCTATGCGAATAATAATTTGTTAGCTCCATGCATAGTTTATGTCAACTAAATAATGAATCTAACAAGTAAGTTTGCACATACCTGGCGGTGTGTCCAAACTGAACCGAAAGTAGGCAAGTCGATGAGGTATGGATCGAACAGTCCAGTCAGAGGGTCGTCCAAAGTAGCCGTAGGGTAAGGCGTCCCAACCATAACGTCCGATCGGCCGATAGGAAACCGCTCCCAGGACCAAAGATGCAACAGTAGTGGGCACCCAAGCAGGCTTGACTTCGGCGCCCTACGTTGGCAACCGCTGCACATACCTCGGTACGTGGCCGCTAAGACCGCAGAACCCCAACTCCTCTGTATAATCATGTCAGCGCTAGTTGCATTGGAGATCTCCAATGCGATAGGGATGTAGTGGTGACATGGTTCTCGGTGAACATCACCTTCCCGAGAAGCCAAAGTATGTATGCCTCCAAGGACCGAGTGATTTGTGCCTCTGTCAACTGAGTCTCTAGATAGCCTAGCTGTTGGATCTGCATTAATCAAATATGGTTCGATAAGTAAAACATATGATGATAATGTGTAATGTCTTACTGATTAAGGAGAAGTTAGCAAACACACCTGACATCCTAGTAACCAGTCGAACTAGGGCCCGTGTTCTTCATACTCCGATGGACTAGTAACACCCTGGAATCGTTGTGTCATATCTTGTTGCCAACCCGCTGGTGCCTGCAGCGGTCCAATGGGCTATCCAGCCAAAGAAAGTCCCAACAGGCATGACACGTCCTGGAGAGTAGGAGCCATCTCTCCCCAGCGAAAGTGAGAAGTGTGGGTCTCGGGCCTCCAGCGGTCGACCAAGCATCTGAGCAACGAGTGGTCATATAGTAGGCGTGTAGAGTCTTCCGTGCCCTCAACCAAGCGAACAAAAGGTAGAAGCCCAGCCCACTTCAACCCGCATAACCAAAAAACGTGATCAATCATTACCGCGAACCAAAAATACTCATATAATTCATGATTAAATCGTACCTAGGAACCCAAGCGGGGTGTATCCTCCAGTTAACGGTCATTCCGGGTGACATGTGTTGATTCCATGAAGGAGGAATCGGCATGTCCTCTCCACTGTTGCCTTCTCCATCAGAATCCTCAAGGTCATCAGAATCACCACTCTCGCCATCCATGTAATCCTCCTCTTCCATCATTGTAACACCCTCAAATCGGCCCTATGCGAGTTTTAGCGAAACCCGCCAAACCCGCATAGAAACGATTCAAAGGTGCCCACCAGGCACTTTCGTGCGGGTGGAAAACGAAGTAATAACATTACACAACAGTCCTCGATGGGACCCACAGAACAGATATATATATACAACACGACTCCATGAGTCAAGAATACAGATATAGTATACAAAGATCCAAATCACCTTGAAAACGATATAGCGCCCGACTACGGACAAGATGCAAATGGGGCTAAGAGCCCTGAAGAATAACCAATGGCGTCCATAACCCTGCCCAGGCCAAGCCGGAAGGGTAACCCTGCTAACGACGGCGATCTCAAACCTGCTAAACAAAGGGGTGCCGACAAAGGGCAAAGGAAAAAGAGGAGCGTCAGTACTGAGGCCAGTACACGGCGAGACTAGAATTCGGCGGTCCTCGCCTACATAGGTATGGTGGACTGAAGCGGCAGCGCAGCATGCACTAAACAACCTATAGATACTCGATATAACTGTCGGCTATTAGAGAGGGATAAAAAAGACCTATTCGGAGCCAACCTGATTCTACCACCAAACATACCCATCCTGATATTTCCCCTCGATACCAACCGAGAAGTCAACCGAGGAACTCACACAGTTGGCAGTTTTAGTTATTCCGTTATAGTTGCGGCAATTACTAGTCAGGTATAGATAGTCATCCTGATAAAATAAGCAGTGGACAGTTTTATTTAACCATTCCGTTGTAGTTGCAACACTTACTAGTCAGATACAATTAGCATGAGATATCCCAAAACCCAGCAGTTGTTGGTACTTTCATTTAGCCATTCGTTGTAGTGAAGCTGATTACTAGTCATAACGGATACAAGTCAATTTATAACAGTAAACTTTAGTTATAGTTGTCTATGATCAAGCACTGTGCTCCAAGTCGTCCATAACCGCGGACACGGCTTTTCGAAAAGATTTAACCCTGCAGGGGTGCACCAAAGTATCCACACGCGATTAGCATGAGATATCCACACGCACTTCGACCCTTTTTGCCAGATCAATTAACATACACCCATCGGTATGTCGGCGGGGCCTAAGTCATGACGCTTCCTGCACCCAAAGCAAGTACATGGGGCCACCCACTAAGTCGAACCCATAGCGAAGTCGGGCGGTCTCGAGACGGACTTAGGGTTTAGGAGCCTCAGAACGATCGGGAACCCGAAACTCGGGCTTGTCGATACAAAAAACGGGTCACGATCCTAACAAAGACAAAGGTGCTATCCATCTCACAATTTAAATAAAGCAGTAAAGCATGGCATAAGTACAGTATAGTAAATAAAACCTCAAACTAGTTTGTGGCCCCCAGTACAATACTTGGAATCAGGTACTAAATCGATGGGGTGCCCACACATCCCACATGTGGTTAGCGCTCGATCTCGAACAAGTGTCAAGAACTCGGGTCCCACGGACACCAAAGGAGCGGTCGGAAAACCAAATATTGTCTATCACCCACCGGTGCCTCTGCTTACCTACTTCAATTTTAGTTGTTAAACAGTAATTAAAGTGAACAGTAATTAAAGCCATGATCATCTCCAACAATTAACTTGCGGCAATACTCCAACAACCGTGGTACTTGACGACACGCAACAGCACTTGAGCAAGCGACTACGACACGCAAGTCCAACTATCTACCAATCAACAGGTAATAGGATGTGTCCAAGGTAATATAAGGCTGCAGGGGATACCACGGGTACGGAAACTAGAGCATCGCAACACAGATAGCAATAGATTAACAGGAGGAAATAAAGACTATAAAAGTAAGATAGGTAGAAAGGGGGAGATGCTCGCCTGAAAAGCATTGCCGAAGGTTCATCCGAAGATCGGGGCGAAGCTCACATCAACTCAACGGCCTTATCCGCGAAGAAGCAAAACACTAGAATAAACACCGGATGCAATATTTAATACTACGGCAAAAGATCGGCATGATGCATGTATGATGTATGACATGGCAAGGGTGCAATGCAATTAGGCAAGATTAAGCGGAACCGGGGTCCCGACAATTAATTATATGGTTCTAGTAGTTTAGATACCCCGCATTTTAAATGTTGTTTTCACAAGGCAAGATATGACAACGGTTCGATGCACAAATTTAAATGAGGCCAATATAAGACTAGATTTGCCCGCATATGGGCCCCATATGTAATTATATGGTGAATTGGCATAAGGCCCCCAAACCAAATGACAATATGCATGCATGAACATTTAATATGCGACAAGTTGTATTATATTATAAACTAGGGTTTCGGGAAGGGGTTCACACATTAGGGGTCTCGACGATCTTGGGCTCCGAGGGGTTCGGGGTTGGTCTCAGGGTTCGACGGGAGAACGGCTCAACGAGATCGGTCTCGGACAACGGAAGTCGATCTCGCATCCGAGAGGAAGAACTTGGTTGGCGTCGGGGGCACATCGGACCCGCCCTGGTCGGTGCCGATCTTGTCGCTGCGAAGATCTTGTCGGGTCCGCGCCATCGAGTCGGTCTTGGCATTCGGGGTGAAGAACTTGGCGTCCTCGAGGAAGTACTTGTCGTATCCGTGTCGACGACCTGGGCGTCCGGGTTCTCGGGCATCAGCTCCGGGAAGAAGTACTTGTCGATCTGTCCTTCGGTCGAAGAATTTGGCATGCCCGGTTCGGTCTTGGATGTGTCGGCTCCCGTAAGAAGGTCTTGTCAATCCGCTTCGCCCATCTTTTGGTTGGCTCTGTACTAGAAAACAGCGATAAGCACAACCTTGTATTGCATCACCAACCGCCACACTCATCGGGTTGCGTCCACCGATCTAACATTCCAGTCCAGGTTGCAGCGAGCGTAGCAGACATCAACCATCTGCAGCTTCACTAGATGGACAAAACAAACAGGATCGCCACAAGTGTCGTGACACACTGCATCAACGTGCTGTAGAAAACGCCAAGGACGAGGCGCATCCGCCGGGCGAGCTTGCTGGTCGGCATCGGCGGCGCAGGCAAAAGGGGAAGAAGCGGCGCCAGAAGCAGAGGCGTGAGGCGTCGTGTTAGGACGAGATGGACGGGCGGCAGAGGATCTTGATGGGGGCACGGACGACGCTACGAGACGGTGGCCGAGGCGACGCCCGGAGGAACGACGGCGGCCGGCGCCGAGGCTGGAGGAGGCGAGGAGGCCGGCGGTGCCGAGCAAGGCGCTGTCGGCGGCTCAGGGACGGCGACGAGGAGGCGCGGGGCCGGTCGAGGCAGAGGGCGCGGACGCCGAGCACGCGGGAGGAGGGAGACGCGGTGGAGCGGGGCGGCTCGGCAGGCGATAGCAGACGAAAGGCGGGGGCAGCGGCAGCGGCTCGGCAGAGGGCGAAGAGGTGACGGTGGGGAGGATCTCGGTGAGGCCGGCGGCGGACGCGGCCGGCGAGGAGGGCGGCGCTGCGGCGGATGGGGCCGCAGAGGAGAGCGGCGGGGCTCGGGGAGCGACGGGAGGAGGAGGCCGGCGACCTGGGGAGGAGGGCCAGGCGGCGGCGGCGGCGTCCGTCGGGGCGGCGACGCTGGCGGTTGGTGGAAGCGGGGGGAGCGGGGCGGGCGAGAGGAGGGAGGAGAGAGGGAAGCGGGCAGGCGAGGAGGTGGGGCCGGGAGACGTGCGGTTGGTGGGAGGGTGCAGGTGGTGTGGGGCTGCGGGGTGGTGGGGGTGGGTGGACCAGGTGGCATGGGGGTGTGGGCAGGTGCTACTGTCCACCCGGGTGGGGCCCAAGGAAAAGAAAAAAAAGAGGCAGGTGGAGGGAGGTGACGGCTGGATGGGGTGAGGTGGCGGAAAGCGGTTGGTGGAAGGAGGAAGATAGCTGAGGTGGCGGGCTCTGATTGGACAGGGTGATGTGGAGAGGGGGCTGGGTAGGATAGGGTTGGGTAGAATTAGGATTAGATATTTTTGACTAGGTTTTTCTTTGGACCGGGTAGTCTGGTTTTTATACTGGGGGTGGCCGACTGGGTCGGATCGGCTCGGTACGGCTGCCCCTAAAAATAAATTAAATAATTTTAATATTTAAAACGGGGCTTTTGAAAACCATTGGTAGACGAAACAAAATAATCCGGAGACCCGGTTTTTCTTTGAAATAAAGACGGGGCGTTTTGAAAACAAAGATAGTCTTTAGAAATTAGTTTTATGCAAACAAATGCAAGATGACATGACGATGCTCAAATGCAATGTGGCATGATGACATGAGCATGCGGTCATGATGATGCAATGCACAAAAACAACGCGATTTTCTAGTAGTGGTTTTGCGGGATGCCACAATCATGTTCTGCATGACTCCATCTTTCTCGTCCGCATCTGCCTCTCCACTATAGTCTTCTTCACCTCTGGCCTGACTGCTCTGCCCCGATTCATAACCACCGCCTCCTACTCCTATCTGACTGCTCTACCCCGACTCATAACCACCGCCTCCAGGACTGGACATAGAGTACATCCCGTATCTTAAATCAGCACACTATGGAGAGAAACATGTCCACCATCGCCTCTAGGCAGATCGATCTCCTTCAAACAGGAAGCACTAATGCGACAGGGTTTATATGCCTATCTTCCTAGCCTTTTAACCACTTAAACCAATCTCTGTCAGTATCTACATGCCTCAATGTCCAGAAAATATTTTTTCTTAACTTTGTCCACAATGCTTGCATGCTGACAGTGTAGGTCTCGATGTTATAGCCTAAACATCCTGTCAACCATTCCTTCAACTGACTAACACTCCAGGTTTGAGGGACAGTCAAATCTAACTGTGTACACATGAACTCTCCCAGATCTGCTCCAAAGTCATTTGTTCGGACATTCCCAGGACCGTAATAAAACACGAACTTCACTAAATTGGTCATCTCTGCTGACATAAAATAAACAACCTAATCAATTAATTATTGACAATGTGTATAACTTTGGGCAATGCTTGCAAATATTCTAAAAAATATGATATTATTGCTACCAGTCAAATATTGCTACTAATCCACCGGCCAAATATTTGTGCCTAACCCATCGGTCAAATATTGTTACTAATCCACTAGCCAAATATTCTAATAGACTAACTATACCCACGTATGTAACCATATACAATAACCGTGATTATCGAGGGATTAGAGTTTATCCTTGAAGCGAGAGAAGCCACTTAGTCCAACACCACAGCTTCACCACAGACAGCCTTAGCTCCTCCACCACAGTTCCACCACCATTGTCATTGCTCCACCATAGCTCCACCACCGTTCCTCCAACAAACCAACACCAAATCGAGACCTGAGCTAACCTATCAGTAGATCGGTCTTCCACTACCTCTCTAGTGGTTTTAGAATAAAGATATTGTGGCTAAATCGGGCAAAATCGGGCAAAAACGGTGGTTTTAGAATGAAGAACGACGAACAGGAGAGAGAGGCAGAGCTGTGCGGTCGCGTGGAGAAGAAAGGAGAGGTGCGGCGTCGCGTGGCCCTTATCTGGCCCCAGTCGGCGTGGGCCTGGCCGATTGGGCAGTCGGTGTTGGCCTGGCCGACTGAACCTGTCGGCCTGGGTGGGCCCAGCGGCCCCACTGGCCGACCTGCTGTCGTCTAGCTGCTGGACGAGTGCTAGGCTTTCTCTAGTCGGCTTTTCCCAGGACGACAAAGTTCTAGATATGTAATTTTCAAAAAACGTATAATAGATATCAAATTAATTAAATAATGCGTATTATTTTAAAAAATCGCCGGGAACTCGCTCAGTTCCATACCGCCACCACGCTGGCAGCAGTAGAGTGAGACGATGTGGCTGTGCACGCGTACACGGCCTTTGCCTTCTCGATCTACATGCCGGACCAGCCGCCAACTAGCCGCACGCCTGCAGTTCCTTGCCGCCTATCGGGAGTAGGGGGCCATCAAGTAGCACAGCGAGCCACTGTTCTGTCTTGGATCGGCCGCCGCTTGTGGTGCGTGTGTTCAACTGCAGCTGAGCGAATCGCCCAAGCTACCATACTGTAAGTGTTTGATGAAATTCCAGCAAGGACTTCAGTCACGGTTTTTTTATCCAATATCCGTGATTAATCGCTTGGCCATCAAGTTTCACTTGACATCTGCGTCATCATCCATTTCAGTTTCCGAAACATCAAGATGGTGGTGGTACAAGTACTCCTAGGACGAGGCCTACTTCCGTTACTTCATCTACAATCGGAAAGTCAGTCTCTTCATTCATCTCGGCAAACTAAGCCGTGAGACACCGATCATATCCCTATTTTCATAAACATGCTATCTATCTTCTATAAGTTAAATTATTCATTCTTGCATACATATCTTATTGTTTGGGGTATTTAATTGTTTCACCTAATAATTAAATATGATGACCATATGCGGCTTATCTAGTCTTATATTGGCTTTATTTAAATTTGCATAGTGAACCGGTGCCATGTTTTACCTTGTTAAAAAACATGTAAATTGCGGGGTATCTAAACAACTTGAACCATCTAAGTAAATGTCGAAACCCGGGTTCCGTTAATATTGACCATTCGCATCGCATCTTTGTCATGTCATACATCATACATGCATCATGCCCGATCTTCTGCCGTAGTATTAAATAGTGCATCGTTGTTTCTTCTAGTGCTTTGCTTCTACACGGATTAGGCCAATGTGTTGATGCGAGTGTCGACCCGATCTTCGGATGAACCTTCAGCAATGTTTTCAGGCGAGCATTCTCCCCCTTTCTACCTATTTTACATTTATAGTCTTTATTTCCTCCGTTGATCTATTGCTATCTGTGTTGTGATGCTATAGATTCCGTACCCCGTTATACTTCCCTGCAACCCTTATATTTCCATGGACACACCCTATTACCTATTCTTTGGTAGATAGTCGGCCTTGCGAGTCGTAGTTGCTTGCGCAGGTGATGTGTCGCGCCGTCGATCTTCCACAGTTGTTGGAGTAATGCCGCATGTTTGAGATGATCATGGCTTTAATTACCGTTTAATAACTAAAATTGGAGTAGATAAATAATACAGAGGCACAGGTGGGCAATAGATGTTATTTGGTTTTAATCGTCCACTTGTGTCCCGTAGGACCCCGAGTACTTGATACCTGTTCTTTGAATATTCGCACTATACGCATGTGGGACCATGAATCCCCTTAACCCTAGCTTGAGTCATATTTAATTTCTTGGGGCCACAAAGTAGTTTGGGGCTTTATTACTATCATGTACTTATGCCATGCTTTACTGCTTTATTTATGATTGCACGTGGAGCGCATGTACTGTTTAGGAACAAATGTGGAATGTTTTCGCGGTATCGACAAGCCTAGTCACACTTTTGGGTTCCCAGTCGTTTACAGCCATTGGCTCAAACCTCTGGGTCCGTCTCGGAGGCGGCCAACTTCGTCGCGGGTAGCTTGGTGGGGTGGCCCCCTGAAATCAAATATGAATCTTGTGAATGTTCTATCGTGATGCCTCGTTGGGTTTTCATTTGGTTTTTTCTGAGGTTGATCGTGCGTGTGTTGCTATTTGTGCCCCCCTGCAGGGTAAAACTTTCTAAAAGCCGTGTCCGCGGTTATGGACGACTTGGAGCACAGTATCTCGATCATAGACAACGATAACTAAATTAGTGCTATAAATTTGACATTGAAATGACTAGTAATCAGGTTCAGTACAATGGAATGGCTATATAAAAGTACCAACAACTGCTGGGTTTTTAAATGTCTCATGGTATATGTATCTGACTAGTAAGTATTGCAACTAGAACAGAATGGTTAACTAAAACTGTCCACTGTTTATAATATCAGAATGACTCATGCTATCTATATCTGACTAGTAATTGCCATAACTATAACGGAATGGATAAAACTGCCAACTGTGAGTTCCTCGGTTGACTTCCTTGTTTGGTCTCGAGGGGGAAATACCAGGATGGGTATGCTTGGTGATAGTTTTAGGTTGGATCCGAATAGGTCTTTCTCATCCCTCTCTGATATTCGCCAGTTGTATCAAGTCTCTATAGGTGTTTAGTGCTTGCCGTGCTACCGCTTCAGTCCACCATACCTATGTAGGCGAGGACCGCCGAATTCTATTCTCGCCGTGTACTGGCCACAGTACTGACCGCTCTCTTTTCCTTTGCACTTTGCTGGCACCCCTTTTGTTTGAGCAGGTTTTGAGATCGACGTTGTTAGCAGGGTTACCCTTCCAGCTTGGCCTGGGCAGGATTATGGACGCCATTGATTATTCTGCAGGGCTCTTAGCTCAATTTGCATCTTGTCCGTACTCGGACGCTGTATCGTTTTAAAGGTGATTTCGATCTTTGTATTGTATATCTGTATTCTTGACTCTTTGAGTCATTTTTGTATATATCTGTTCTGTGGGTTCCATCGAGGACTATTGTGTAATGATATTACTTTGTTTTTCACCCGCACGCAAGTGCCTGGTGGGCACCTCTGAATCGTTTCTATGCGGGTTTGGCGGGAATCGCTAAAACTTGCATAGGGCCGATCCGAGGGTGTTACATCTGATGACAATCATTATAATTTAAAATATAATACTATATGCTTCATTTACATGTGCAAATTAAGTTGCAATACATATTGTTGGAATGTGATTAATCATCGTCATGCATAATACAAGGGCTATTGCTGTATAACAATAATTGTGCAATGTGGAACTAGAGTTATAATAGATGACATATACATATACCATGCATACATGTTGTCTCTTTTATTGCCATCTTTATAGAATAAACATCATTAAGGAAGACTTTCCTTTCAAGAAAAGGAGGATGATGCGGACATGAATAGCTCGAATATAACCAAAACTATTACTTCTGGCCATGTTCTTCAGGTGAATGCTAGTACTAATAATTTTATATCTTATTTTAGTATTAAAGAAAGAGATACAACACATCTTGTTGTTACATACAGAATTATGGATTTATACAAACCACGCGTTAAGATGTGAGAGAAGACTACTCCACCAATGGAGCTATACAATACACATGCATTATGTGGAGAGACATACTTTGGAGAGGAAGATAGGATGCATCAAGGACGACTTTAATTTATGAGGGGGAGGATTATGAGGACATCCCTACTAGTGATACACCTGGTAATCCTACGACAACGTTACATGTAACTCTCACAAGATCTCATGGAGGAATACTCAATTATCAGGTACTTTTGTTACTAGGAACTCTTCCTAATATAAATGAGAATATGATGCTGTCTAAATCAGACGTGTTTATGTTAGTTAGGAATGATGGATCTAGTAAGGAGGAAAGGGACAAGCTTTAGAGCATGGGTGTGCATGGAGAAGCCCACAAGTGTGTGAGGATTGACGATGACGCTGCGAGTGGAGATTTCAGGACTTTGAAGCCACCGTTGCAAAGGATGCTTGGATGAATTTCCAAAGATAACTACTCGTATTATTCGTTCAAGTCTTTATTTTGTGTTGTGTCACCTTATTTGATTCGCTAGACCCATGTATTTTCGAGCTAGATAATATAGAGATTTTCTAGAGGTTGTTTGAGTGGAGGAAGGCCCATCTAGAGGTGTTTGTACAAAAAATCCCCTCCCTTCCTCCATATAAACCCCCTCCCAGCTGTCACTAGAACTTGGATTTTGTTTAGACTAAAATTTAGCCATCATTGCAACTACGCCAAGGCTTGAGTGTCGCAGTGGCCTCTTGTACTTCGCACCTATACAGGATCCCACCTTTTCAATAAAGCTTTCATCTATATCCGCAATATCTTGATTGTAATATAAGTTCTTACTTGTTCTCGATTTCAGGTCGGAATTAAGACCCTCGTTAGTCAGGCTGATCGTGCTTCTCCAAGATCGGTAACCTCCAGGAGATTGGCCTAGCGATTGCATTGGCGCTCGTGCTCGCACGTGTAGTTGGATCGTCAAGCCCGAACTCTAGCAAATCGACTATCACCATCTCATCAAAAGATCGGACACCTTTGCCCTATCACGTTGTGGTTAGGGTTCCTAGCTACGTGACGGGTCTTTCTAATCTCTTGTTGGAGCTCCGAAGAAATGCCATGTTCTATACCTAGAAATGGATTTTTGGAAAATTCCCGAGATATCTACAATGTGAGACCCTGTCACATGTCTTAATAGGATTGATAGTATACCCATATCAACAAGTTGCAACTTCTTTTTCGGAAGCTCATCTGAAAAGAACTCTAAGGTTAAGAGTGCTTGGCGTAGAGAAATTTGAGGATGGATGACTGACCGTAAAGCGGGTATCGGGTGCACACGAGTGAGGACAAAGTGCGCATAAAAGACTAGTGTTGGTTTGTGGAGTTAGTCTAGAGATCCTATTGAGCTGCCACGAGTGACAACCTCTAGTCCAGAGAGGCCCGAGGTGTTACAAGTGGTATCAGAGCGGACCCTCGCGGTTACACAGGCTTGTGCAGGTCAGTGGAGGACATGTGGACCATTGCGCATGTGGCCCGGAGTGGACATGGCATGACACATGCGTCGACACTAGACGCACAAACGTATGCCAAGAGGGGATCTTCCTGGCATTTGGTTGATCAAAAAGGGCGTCGATCTTGTAAGGGTGGGTGTATGTGAGACTCTGGCGCATGGCTTAATAGGATTTGTAGTATATCCATATCAACAAGTTGCAACTTTTTTTTCGAAAGCTCATCTAAAAAGAACTCTAAGGTTAAGCGTGCTTGTCCTAGAGAAACTTGAGGAAGGGTGACTAACTGGGAAGTGTGTACCGGATGCGCACTAGTGAGGACAAAGTGCACAGAAAAGGATAGTGTTGGTATATTGGGTTAGCCTAGAGATCCTATTCAGCTGCTATGAGTGACAGCCGCAGGTCCGAAGAGGCCGGGGTGTTACATACGAGGTAGCTCTAGGCTAAATTTAGCCCCTCCAACTAGACCAGCAGAAACTTGTTTATACCGCGACGGTTGCACCAAGGGCTTCTAGGTGAAGCCAATTTGTGAATTGGCCACCGAATGCTATCTAATATTTATTAAAAATGGGGTGATGCATTTTCACATCTCATCCTTGGTGGTGCTTCACAAAGTAAGCCCTTTTCGGCATCGGTAAAATGGGCTTTTTATGAAAAGAGTGTGAAAACTTCATGAAGCAACATTGTTTTCCATCACAATATGCACGCATGTGTGGAATATGGGCACATTAAATCAAACTATGCCATGGTTGTGGTCATGACCTAGCTCATTTTCCTTGAAAGTCATGAATCCTCGAAGGCGGTATGTGATATCTGTGAACACTTTTTTAGAATAATCCTTGTATGACATGTCTGTTATTTTTTCCTTCAACCAGGCAACATAAAATGACAATGTGCGAAGTTTTCACATCTTTTGAGGTTTTTTATTTTGAGGCCGGGTTTGAAATTCTGCTGAGATCTGCTGCGGTTACGGTTCCTGGCTACACGATGGGTCTTGCTAATCTCTTGTTGGATCTCTCAAGAAATGCCATGTTCTTTACCTGGAGAAGATTTTATGGAAAATTCCCGAGATAGCTATGAGGTATCTCCAGGCTAAATTTTAGCCCTCTCCAACTAGAGCGACAGAAACTTATTGATATCACAACGGTCGCGCTGAGAGGTTCTAGGTGAAGCCAATCAGTGAATTAGACACTGACTGCTCTCTAGTATTTATAAAAAATTCGGTGATGCATTTTCAGATCTCATCTTTGGTGGCTGCTTCACAAAGTAAGCCCTTTTCGGCACCCGTAAAATGGAAAATGGGATTTCCATGCAGAGAGTGTGAAAACTTCATGAATCAACATTGTTTTCCATCACAATATGCACACATATGTGGAATATGGATGCATTAAAGCAAACTATGGCATGGTTGTAGTCATGACCTAGCTCATTTTCCTTGAAAGCCATGAATCCTCAAGGGGGCAGGTGATTTATGTGAACACCTTTTTAGAATAATCCTCGTATGCCATGTCTGTTATTTTTTCCTTCAACTAGGCAACATAAAATAACAATGTGCGAACGTTTCACTTTTTTTTTGAATTTTTTAGGTCGGTTTCGAAATTCAGCTGAGATCCGTTGCGGTTAGGTTTCCTGGCTATATGCCAGATCATGCTAATCTCTTGTTGGATATCTGAATAAATGCCATGTTTTCTGTACCTAGAAATGACTTTTTGGAAAATTCCCGAGATAGCTACGAGGTAGCTCCAGGCTAAATTTTAGCCCCCTCTAGGTAGACCGGCAGAAACTTGTTTATATCCCGATGGTTGTGCCGAGAGGTTCTAGGTTAAGCCAATCTGTGAATTGGCCACTGAATGCTCTCTATTATTTATTAAAAATGGGGTGATGGATTTTCACATCTCATCCTTGGTGGCTGCTTCACAAAGTAAGCCCTTTTCGGCACCGTGAAAATGGAAAATGGGCTTTCCGTCTAGAGATTGTGAAAACATCATGAAGCAACATTATTTGACATCACAATATGTATGCATGTGCGGAATATGGGCACATTAAAGCAAACCATGTCATGGTTGTGGTAATTACCTAGCTCATTTGCCTTGAAAGCCATGAATCCTCGAAGGCAGCAGGTGATTTCTGTGAACACTCCTTTTTAGAATAATCCCCGTATGCCATGTCTGTTATTTTTGCCTTCAACTAGGCAATATAAAATGACAATGTGCGAAGGTTTCACATTTTTTTTACTTTTTTGCATCTTTTAGGCCGGTTTCGAAATTATACCGAGATCTGCTGCGGTTAGGGTTCCTGGATATGTGCCTAATCTATTATTGGATCTTTGTAGAAAATGCCAATATTCTAGCACACATGTAAATAATAATTTTTTTGCTGTTTTTTGTTCAATAATTGCTAAATTTCTTTAGAAGGTACCCTTTGTAACTAGTTTCATATATGATTAATTATTTTGAGCCACCCATCATGCAATAGATGGCCAGGATACACCATCCAATAATTTGACTGAGATAGTGCGCTGAAATTTCGTGCCTAGGAATTAAATTCTCCTGCGAGACCACCATACTGAGATCATCTTCCTGAGACGGTTCATCCCTCCAGCCCAACACCATGCGCTGAAATTTTCCCTGAGGGCGTTTAGGTAATCGGTAAGAAACCCTTCTTATCCTCACCAAAAGGGGACGAGATCCAATTTTCTTAACCTCGCTGTCATCCCCCTCCTCGATTTGCCGGTGTACGCCCCTCCCTGACTTGCCACTGTCCTCCCCTCCTCCACTAGTCGACGTATGCCGCTCCTCGCCACTCCGCCATCCATCCCTCCAGTAGACAACTAGCCATTGTCGTATCCCAAAACCTAGCTTGTTGAAACCTTCTTGGTTTTCCACCATGCCATATCAAGTTTGAAGGTATAAAACCTCGCCTTCAACCTCATCAACAAGATCTTCCACCTCTCTGTGCACCTCTCCTGCAAGGTCTCCATAGTGTCCGTGTACCTTTGCCGTCAAGGCCTGCCCACTAGCTGTGCACCTCGCCGATAAAGTATGCCCACTCGCCATGCACTTCGCTGACAAGATACGCAACCTCACCGTGCACCTCGTCGACAAGGTTTGCCACCTTGCCGTCAAGGTCTTCCAACTGTCTGTGCAGCTCGCCATCAAGTTCCGCCCCCTCTCCGTCAAGGTATGTCCCCTCTCCTTCAATATCTGTCCACTTGCCATCAAGGTCTGCCCCTGATACATCCAAAACGTATCTACTTTACCGAACACTTTTGCTATTATTTCACCACTAAACTTGTGTGATTTGGATACAACTAACAAAGACTGGCGCTTTTTTCAGCAGAATTACCTTGGTGTTTCGTTTTCGTGCAGAGAATCAACTATCAGGAAAAATCCCGAAAAATATGCAAAAAACCCTATTTCACCAGAAGACTCACGGAGCCAGAATACGAGACGGAGTGGAGCCCCGGGGGGCCCACACCCCCCAGCCGCACGGGCCAGGCCTGGCCATGCGTGGAGGGGGTGTGTCCGCCCTAGGCACCCCCTCGACCTCCCTCTTCGCCTATAAGTTGCCTCTTGACCTAAAAACTCAAGGGGTTCGACGTTTTTCCAGAAAGAGTTTTGATGCGCCGCCACCACCAGAAACCGCGATTCGGAACCAGAAACTCTGTTCTGGTAACCTGCCGGGACGGGGAATTTGGAGAGGATCATCGCCATCATCATCACCTATGCCTCTCCATCGACCATCCATGTTTCCCCCATCCATGAGTGAGTAATCCCCCGATGTAGGCTATGGGGATGGTAGGGATTGGATGAGTTATATCATGTAATCAAATAAGATTGTTAGGGCATGGTGCCTAGTATCTCTATTAGTGCTATTTGACTTTGTTGCAACTTGTTGTGCTTAATGCTTGTCACTAGGGCCAGAGTGTCATGATCTTAGATCTGAACTTATTATTGATTCATTATGATAGTATTGTTTGTGATCTTATCTGCAAGTTGTGTACACATATCATAGTCCGGATCCAAAGGCCCCGAATTGACAGAAATTGGGACGACCGGAGGTGATGGCTATGATGCGAGGATCACATGTGTTCACGGAGTGTTAATGATTTGCTCCGGTGCTCTATTAAAAGGAGCACCTTAATTGCCAGTAGTTCCCTTGAGGCCCCGCTATAATGGGATGGCAGGACAAAAGATGTTGTGCAAGTTCTCATTGCGAGCACGCATGATTATATATGGAGCACATTCATATGATTGTTTAGTACTTGGATGATTTATCTTATTTATCTTCAAATGCCCTAGATCTTGAAGCTACATGTTTAGACGTGTCCATGCAACGCCCATCCATCCATCCCTATGCCTACCACACTCATATCCTAATGTTTGCTACTACTGTTACTATTTCTCTTGTTCTACTGCTGTTGTTACTTTACTATTGCTACTACAAAACTGTTGCTACTGATAAACTTCTATGAGCAAGAACTATTTCCAGGTGCAGCTGAATTGACAACTCAGTTGTTAAGGCTTGCAAGTATTCTTTGTCTCCCCTTGTGTCAAATCAATAAATTGCGTAATACTACCCTCAAAGGCGGTTGTGATTCCCTATACTTGTGGGTCATCAAGACTATTTTCTAGCGCCGTTGCCGGGGATCATAGCTTTATTTGTAAGTTCACTTGGATCTATTATTGTTCACTTCTACTCCTTTCATCATGGGGAAGTCTCGTGATGGAAAGTTTCCTATTTTACCATCCACTATAAGAAGAGGTACAGTCCTAAACACCTCTACTGCTCTTGATTCACCGTCTGTTATAAGTAAGCTTGTTACACCACCACCACATACTCATGCTACACACACACTGCTACTACTGTTAAATCTGAAATTGCTTCTGATACTCATGATGTTACTTCTACTGTGCTTGATGTGAGTGGTTCATTAGGTCCTTTCCTAGATGCTACTATTGCTAGAACTATTTTGGGAAACACTGAAACTCCTAGTGAAGACACTGTTACACCTGTTAGCTCACTTGAGTCTAGAGAGAGATATGATATTAGTGATGGTTACATTGAAATGACTGATGATTTTATTGAAGAGTACCAAAACACACATGGTGCTAGTGCTATTAGAAGTCTCCTTGCGAGATGCACCATTATTCCTAAATTGTCCTCTGATCCTAAGTTTGCCACTTCTCCCATAGATATTAAAGATAAACATTATGATTTATCTCTTGATTTTCCTATTTAGACATTGTTGAGAAAGAACCTTTTTGTGGGACTAAGAGTGAGAGTGCTGCGGCACATATGAATGAGCTTTTCACTATGAGTGCTTTATTCTCTGATGATTTTAAGATGCGCAAGTACATTGTTACAAAGATCTTCCCTTTTCACTAAAAGGGAAAGCTAAAGCTTGGTTTAATAGATTACCTCCTCGATCCATTGATAGCCCTGATTGTCTGATTGCTTCTTTCTTCTAGAAATATTTTGCTCCCAGTGCTAGACATGTTGGTTTGCAGAGACTTTTTGATTTTAAACAGTGAGAAGAAGATAAATTGCCTGAGTCATGGACAAGGTTCTGTGCCTTGATTCATGCATAACCTGGATGTCCATTACCTAAAAATGAGCTTCTTGATATTTATTATAATGGACTAATTGATGATTCTAGGACATACCTAGATAGTTTTGCTGATTGTGTTTTCAGGAAAAGAACTCCTACAGATGCTGAAGAATTAATGGCTAAAATAAGCAAGAATTATGATGATAGGACTTCAACTGAGCTAATTACACCTGAGCCTACTACTCCTAAACCAGTTTTACCTGAACTAGTTCCAACACCAACACCAACACCAAAGAAGAGGGGAGTAATTTCATTAAATGATGAAGTGATGAAAGAAGCTAAGAAATGTCTAAAGGAGAAAGGTATTAGAGCTGAAGATGTGAAGAATCTACCTCCTATAGAAGAATTATGTAAGCCAATTCCCCACTCATCTACTATTGAGGTCTCTCTCCACTTCAATGAAGGTGATATTCCCTATGGTAAACCTCCTAATCAATGTTTAGAGGAATTTGACACCTTTATTGTTAAGCAAGGTAATTTTAATAAACAAGTTCAGAATCATTTATTGGAAAATTCTAGAGCTATTAATGAGTTGAAAGATATTGTGGAAAGAACTGCTAATGATGTTAAAATGCTTTGTAAACACTTTCAAATGGGTCGAACTAAGATTGATAAACTTTCTAAGGTACAAAAATATATGCTAGTTAATGCCTCAGGAGATAAACATTCTTATGGAATTAGAACTAGGAGTGGTATAGCTACTCAAGATCCTTTATATCCAGAAGGACGCCCTAAAATAATTGAGCAGGATTCTCACAAAATAGTTGAGGAACCACCTGAACCTGTAGACCCTAATAGTATATCTGTCTCTGATGCTGAAACTAATAGTGGTGATAGAAATGATGCTCCTGATAAGGAGGAAGTTGAGGAACAACCTGAGAAACACACTAAGAACACCAGGTACAATAAGTAAGATTTTATTGCTAATAAACATGGTAGTGAAGGAGAGCATTGGGTGCAGAAACCAATGCATTTTCCTAATAAGAAACACAAGTCATAGGAGGAAGAACACTATAACAAGTTTTGTGAGTGGATGAAACCTTTATTTTTGCAAATTCCTTTGACTGATGCTATTAAGTTGCCTCCTTATTCAAAGTATATGAAGGATATTGTCTCTAATAAAAGTAAGATTGCTAATGAGGAAATTTCTACTTTTCTTTCTAATTATTCCTTCAATGGTAAGGTTCCAAAGAAACTTGGTGATCTAGGTATTCCAAATATTCCTTGCTCCATTAAAAATAATTATGTTAGAACTGCTTGTTAACAAAAGGATTTTAATGAACAAAACAATGCTTTCACGGTGGTTATACTTGCTCACTATTATTTTTCTCCTTCCTAGTCTTTGCTCTTTCTCTTGTTAGCTTTAGTTTTGCTAGTTGTTTGCTTGTTAGAGTGTCTTAGAACTTCTGTAGTTTTGGTTTTTGTTTGCTTTTGCTTCTTGTAAATTTTTTTCTATGAGAAAAATAAAGTTTCCCGAAAAATCCCAGAAAATTCATATTAAATTTTTCCTCGAAAAAGGGGTAGAGGGACACCTGGAGTGGCCCAGGGGGACCCACCAGGCCAGCACACCCCCTGCTGGCGCAGCCATCCCCTAGGGCGTGCCTGGCCTGGGTGGGACCCACCTGTGGCTCTCCAAGTTTCCTCCTCCCAGCCACTTCTTTCTCTCTCCCTAAAAACATCTGAAAACTTTCTCAAGCTCGAGTTCCTACTGTTCTTGCTCCCGATTTTTGATCTCTTTGCTCAGCCCATCTTTGCTGTTGATTTTTGGAGGGATTGTTCCTTAGTATGTGCCTCCTCCGCTTGTCTAATTAGATTTTTGATTGGTAAATTGTATCTTGAGTATTTTGCTTCTATAGGTGTCAGGTTGTGTGAGCTTGCATGCTTGTTCTATGGTTAGATATTTCATTTTTATGCATGTTTAGCCCTCTAGCAAGTTCCTTTAGTAGTTCCTCATCTTCTATCAACTTGGAAATTACTTGGTTTGATGTTTGTCTAAATTTTTTAGAAAATAAGATGAGTGCATACCCATTACATCAGCATGATTTGATGGTACCTAAGCCAATGAAAGTCCATCGTGAGGAAGGAGTCTTCCCTTACATATATCCATGCCCTGAATTTATGAGAGCCACAGTAATCTTCTAGGATTTCCAAACTATGATTACTAATGTAGGGTTGGAACACTTTGTTGAAGAGGAACCATATCAGTATGTTAAGATAACCATGGCTGTGGTGCAGGACTTCCGGTTTACTTGGTCCTCATCTAACCCCATGGTCCATTATAAAATCAACAATATAGCTGTCGCCCTGCCTTTTGCTGATTTCTGTGCAGCTATTAGAGTGCCTCATTGGGTATCTTGTGAGAAGATCAAGGAGAGGCCCAAGTCACTTATGGATTTATATGCTGAAATTTGCCAAGGTTTCGACTTCTCGAAGGAAGTGGTAAAATTCAGAACATTCAGTTCCCATTCATTAGATATTTTGCCTATTTCATTACCAAGTGTGTTCTTGCTAGAAAGATTGATAGAAAGTTATCTTCATTTGATCTAGCTTTTATCTCAGCGGCTTTGAATAGGGAAAGAACTTACAACCTGGGTGCTTTGATAGCTTACCCTCTTACCACTAACTGCGAGAAGGGTGGAATTTATGGAGGTCTCATCGCCTCTAGGTTGCTAGCTTTCCTTGGTTTGAAGCCTCACCATTCAGATTATTGGTTCCCCTTAGAGAGACTTGATCTTGATTCCATGGTTCAACATAATTTTGTTTCTTCTTGGGCTACTATGAGAAGTTTACCGTATGAGTTATCCTTTGTCAAGCGTGGTTGGAGAGGGGGTAGGACTGAGAAAGTAGTTTACTTGCCTGCACCTGCTTTTTTTAATTTTGATAATAGGCAAGGATGGTCGCTCACGTAGGAAGAGTTTGACACATACGTGGTGGAGCTCTCCTAGCAAGAGGAGAATGTGGAGAGGATGCTGAAGATGATTCGGTTCAGCCCTCCAACATGGGAGAGCCTTCATACGAGCAGCCCTCCTATGATTGGAGCGCGTCTTCTTCTTCATCGCGAGGGCCTGATTATGATCATTCCTGTGATGACCCACCACCTTGGGGTCAGTACCCGCGCTATTGAGCCCCACTTAGGCCAAAAGCGTAAGCTTGGGGGGAGGTACGCCGACATCACACTCATCTATATATCACGTTTTCTTGGTTCTTTGTATATCCATGTTTCGCTTTGTTTTTGGTTTTTGTTTCTGCTTTCTCAAAACACAAAAAGACCAAAAATATTTCCATTGTTTCTTTTGGTTTGTTTCTTTGCTTTTTATATTTGGTTTGAATTAAAGAATAATCGAAAAATGTTTTGCTTTGTTCGTTTTTGCTTTGTTTGCTTGCTTTAAAAATCGAAAACACCAAAAATATTTGTTGTTCTTCTTTGGTTTTGTGAAGTTCTTTGCAGGGTTCAGCAATCCTCAGTGGAGTTTGGTTTCGTGTTATTATTTAAGCCACACATGTGAAGAGCAATAATGAAGATTAAGACAACTTGAGGTGTGGTAAGAGGCTGGTAACGAACTGTGTTTGTTTTCATTTTTGTACATATACTCATCATTGTGAGCATGCTTAGTCTGTTCATGTAAGGTGTATGTTATTTATGGTTTCTTAGTAGTTCTTGCTTTTTATGATTAGCTTCAGCTTGCTAATAGTTTGTAGCATGTCATATGAATGTTTGCTTGCATTGTTCTATTCATATTTTGGTATGATATTTCGGTATCCTCCTCTGAAGGTTTCATGTGAATCAACTTGGCACATGCTCACGCATGCATATGACTGAACAATAGTCAGTAAGCCTCGATGATTTATTTTGCCTCAGAGTTCTTGTATCACTTTTATGCCATCATTAGTCCTGTTTTGTTGCAAGCATGATTACGAAAGGTATTGCTCTCTCGTTTGTCGCTCCCTCTCTATTGCTAGCCTTTGCTTGCACTGAGTATGAGCTCTACTTGTGCTTCCAACTCCCCAAAACCAACATTACCAACAGTGTCCATCTTACCTACCTACTAGCATCATTTGCTATTCAGTGCATATTCATTATGCCTTGTTTTCTTCCAAATAAAATGTTTGACTGTTTTGAGAAAGTTAGTTAGTAAATCTCTCATGAACTTGATGTCACACTTTATTTCTTGCACTTAATAAACCTGAACCATTGTGACTGTCCATGAAAGTTATATGCTTGCAAATTATAGGCTGAGAGTTAGTCGAACTGTGCTGTCATAGGGAACGCTTTCAACATTGCACCTGTACTTTGTACCCAGTTGATATCATGCTCTTTTGTATACGGATGTCATTGGTGTGAAATAAAAGGGGAGCTTGTAAGTTCATGGATTTATATAAATGTGTTAGATAAACGCCTATGCCGCTAGCCTAAGCCATGCCTAATCATGGTGGAAACTTGCAGCATAACCATAATGAGAAATTGATACGTCGGAAACGTATCTATAATTTTTAATGTTCCATGCTTGTTTAGTATCTAATTTGCTTTACTTTGTCTACACTTTGAGGTATTTTTATATGTTTTCTGGTACTAACCTATTAACAAGATGTCATAGTGCCAGTTGCCTGTTTTCTTCTGTTTTTGGTTCTAGAAAGGCAGAAAATCAATATTCTAGGAATTGGACGGGACAAAAGCCAAACTCAATATTTTACTGTGGGGATAATGGAGCCAGAATACGAGACGTAGGAGGGCCTCGAGGGTGCCACCCCCTGGCCGCGTGGGTGGGCCCACCCCGCGCCTGGGGGGTGCAGCCGCCTTGGGCACCCCCTCAGCCTCCCTCTTCGCCTATAAGAAGCCCCTGATGCCTAAACCCTAAGTACCTGATCTATATTCCACGAAACTGTCTGTAGCCACCGCCACCATCGTCCCTAGATCGAGGGGATCTGAAGATCTTCCCGGCACGCTGCCGGAGGGGAGATCATCCCGGAGGCCTTTTTCTTCATCATGCCAGCCTCCGGTATGAAGCATGAGTAGTTCCACCTTGGACTACGGGGCCATGTAGTATCTAGATGGTTGTATCTCCTCCTTTGTGCTTTCATGTCTAGATTTTGTGAGCTCCGTTCATGATCAAGATCTCATCTATTTGTAATCATGCATGTTGTGTTTGCGGGGATCCGATGGATATTGAGATTACTATGTCAGATTGATTAATGGATTTGTCTTATTGATTCTATCATGTCTGTGTTGTTTGTGATCTTGCATGCTCTCCGTTGTTAGTAGCTGTCTTGGCCAAGTAGTTGCTAGTGACTACAAGAGGGGGTATTTATGCTCGATAGTGGGTTCATGCCTCTATTTAATCTAAGGGAAGTGACAGAAATCTCTAAGGTTGTAGATGTGCCGTTGCCACTAGGGAGAAAACAACGGTCCCTTGTTCATGGAACATGTGGACTGTTTACCTTACACACTTTGCTTAAAGCAGTTGTCTGTTGCTTGCAACTTAATACTAAAGGGGGTTTGGATGATTGACAACCTCACTGTTCATTAATCCATTGATACATCTTCCACTTTTCCTGTTTACTTTCTGCAAACCAGTATTACCTTCCACACCATACAGTTAATCCTTTGTTACAACAACCGGTGAGATTGACAACCTCACTGTTCATTGGGGCAAAGTCTTGAGTTTGTGTTGTGCAGGTTTACAAGTTTCTTGCAACACCTTTGAGACGTTTCTTTCCTCCTACTGGTTTTATAACCTCGGTTTCTTACTAAGGAAAGACTTGCTGTTGTGCTCTTCACACCTTGCTCTTGGGGTTTCCCAACGAAGCGCTCCCATGTCGACAGAGCGCCAACAAGCTTTTCTGGCGCTGTTGCCGGGGAGGCTAAGGACGTCTTCACAAGGGGAGTCCTCCACAACCTTTCTCTTTACTTTGTTTTTGTTTTACTTAGTTTATTTTGCTTGGTTTTGTTTGCCTCTTTTTATCAAAAAATCAAAAAAAAAATAGTTGAAACTGGAGCCTATGGAAGAAGAAATTGCTGCAACTGGAAGCTCATCAGATGAAAAAGAGGAGGTGAGTGATGAACAAAGGGATGAAGAATGGATCTACCCATGTCTACCTTCTAATGAGAGTAAATATTTACCTCTTACATTATTTTATTGTCCCCCATGCTTACCAATGGAGGATGAATGTTATGTTCCTATGGATTCTTTTGAAATATCTGCTATGGGTAAAACTTGTGATAATAGTTATGCCCCTATTATCTATGCTAATCCTTTATTTGTGCCTAACTTTGAAATGCATGGTACTAAAGAGTTTTGCTTAGAAAATGTTTATGATAAATCTCTAGATGATGATCCTATTGGCATGGTTATACCCCACGGATACATAGCATTGGCATACCTAGTCTAGCCCAAGGAAGGCACATGACAAGATACGCGGCCTGTGGAGATTTCGGGTGGCCCAAGCCCACGACGCCTTTGGATCCTTGGAGAACAAGAATAGAGTAGATAGAATTTCAAAGGGGACAAACCCTAATCTGTAACCAACTCGACCTTTGCCCGGGACCTTCCTATCTATATAAAGGGTAGGAGGGCACGGTGAGGAGGGCATCAACTCACCTCATACGCACCTCACGCTAGATTGCATCTGCGTACCCCTGAACATTCGGTTCCGCCATAATCAAGAGCAGAGAAGCAGGAGTAGGGTTTTCCCTCCGGGGGCGTGAATCTAGGTAAATCTCGTGTCCCCATGTTGCTTGTATGTTAACCGTTCCGTGATCTCCAGCATCCCCATCTTGTCCAAAACCAAAGTCCATAACAATGGCCATTGACGAGTCGAAAACTCGTCAATTGGCGCCGTCTGTGGGAATTGGGGGCGCTGATTGTGCGATCGTGACGGTCCCATCCGGAGCAATCTACAACTCATCAGTGAAGGAGAGTCATCTCCTCTTAGTCACCTTCGACCTCACCTCCCACTCGCCAGCCACCATGAGGGATTTCGAGCCCGTAGGTGATGGGCTCGAGATTCTGTTCGGGAGCTTCTGCTTCCAGGTGGGGAAGATTGGCACCCTCCGCCTCCCAGAGCGGGTGCCACCACCTTCCATCAGGCCCACTTCATGGGTCCACCCATCAGCGTATTGCGCACGTTGACGGTGACAGGAAAGTCATATGACAGCAGCAGCTGCAACTTAGATCTGTGTGCCCCCCCCTTAGTTTAATAAACCTACGGTTCCGGATTCGAAAGCTGCGGCAGCAGCGATCCAACCCGTGGACGCTACCAATGCACCGTGGTTGTAACATCCCAAAAATATTAAACTAGAATCATCAAACTCTAATCATCTAAATTAGGGCTAACAAAAACTTTTCTAAAATAAAATGAGAAAGCATTCATGTGTGTATGCATCCTATTTGGAATTCTTTTGAATTGCATTGTTTATGTGTTTCTTTGCTTGTAAAATGGATTCTTAGGTGAAATAAACATCATCTAAACAATCCCCACACTTTTCCCAAAGACAAATAAATCAAAACAAACCAAAATGAGTGAATAGTCATTTTGAGCAATTTAACTCCCATGCCTACTTTGGCTGTCTCAAACTTTCAGAACTTAACAGAAACTTGTTTGGATCTTTGCACCCCTTGATATTACTCATAACAAAGTATCAAGGCCCACTTTGTGATCATCCAGAAACATTCAAATGCATAGTTTAAAGGAAAGTTCAAAATCGAATCTTTATCATATGGGAAGATCCCACTTTTTCAAAAACCACTCAAACAAGCTCAACTTTCAAAACCCAAGCATCTACAGACTCACCAACACCAACCTAGCACACCCACCAAAAATCTTTTCAAAATTCAAAACTTGAATTCTTGTGGCCATTTCAACAAACACCTTGCAGATACAAATAAAACAAAATCTAAACACTATTTGGAGCAGTGATTGGAGCCTAACTTGTTCCCTCTCTGGACACCACTAGCCTTAGTAGATCATCTAACAACCTAAACTAATCTCTAGCACTACTGTAAGCTAGCCATTGTCATCAATGGTGAGCAGGCCGAGTGTACCCTTGCCACCCATATGTCGACAGCGAGCCAGGAGAAGCACCAATCCTAGCCAACATGTCTGGGAGCAAGCTAACACCCCACCGCCACTCCCTGTCCAGCGCTCAAACCTTGCCAGCCCCTGGACCACACGCACAGACCATGCCAAGCTCGCCAGCAACCATGCCGAGAGCGCGCCCCGTGCGCCACGCTCGATAGACACCCACAGACCGCACGCCGCCCTCGCCGCGTGCATACGTGATCACCACCGTCCCAGCAACCCCGCAGACAAGCTCGTTCGCCGCCGCACAGACCACGCACGCTGTGCGCCATAAAAACTTCCGTCGGGCACGCGCAGAGCACCTCCGTGCTCCGACCAATCCGCACCGCCCCACACCTCTCCACCACGTCGTTGAGCTTCGCTAGGGAGGACAGCACCGCCCCCTACCGTCTCCCACGCCGATAGCCCTCTGTGCCGTCGACCACGACGAGCTCACCGTGCGCCGGTCGGTCCCCTCTCGCCACTATAAATAGAGGCCACCCCTAGCCAAATTGAGCACACCATCGCACTCCCCTCTCACCCAGAACCACCCCGCCTCAGTCCCGAAGCAAGGCGAGCAGCGCTTTGCCGGAATTTCACCGGAGCCCGCCACTGCTGGAGAAGAAGGGAGCCAGCGATTGGAGCCGCCCCAGGAGAAGCTGCCGATACCAGGAGGTTCGCCGTCGTCGACTTCGTCGTTCGCCCGCCTCGCCGACCCTTGCCTGAGCCCCGGTGAGCCCCCGACGACCCCCACCTTCCGTGTTAGGTTTCTGTCTCGCCGGCGCTGCCCGACGTGGACGATGAACCAGGGCCGTTAGATTAGAACAAGATCCCATGGCTCACATTGTCCCATACCGCTTCGCACCCCCTCGTCTCACTGACGCATGGGTACAGCAACTTAACCAGCCCGCGTAAGCGCTGTGCTTAGCAGGTCGGCCCAGTATCGTTTCCCGCGCAGCCCAGTCGTAGGAATTTAACTTTTTCTATTTTATTTCAAACACAGTTTTGTACGTAGTTTCAAAAATCAACCCAGCTCGATTCAGTGCACCAAATTGAATGAAACCAATTTTGTTAGAAAGGCCTTGCAATGCTGAATCCAAGCCCGTTGGATTTAAATCATTTGAATCTATAGATCAACCTTGGTAAAAAAACAAGGCAGAACCTTTTCTGCATTCAAACATTTTTCAAATTTAAACCATAAAAGCTTTTGAGTTGATTCCAACTCTCAAAAATCAAATTTGATAATACCTTTGAGAATATATAAAAACATATGGGTTTACTTACAGAAATAATGTTCAAGTAATAAAAGAATGCCACAGAGGCATTTCTAGCCACTTTATTTAATTAAAATAAAAGGGTAAAACCTTATTAAATTGTGACACCACTTTAAATCACATTCCCATGGACTAAAATATGTGGTGATGACATGTGTCAACATGATCCCATGTTTGGTTGGGAGAATATTAAATCTTAAGTAGTTTTTCAATGAGTAGAAATTACTTTTCTAAAAATAAAAGGAATTAAACCAAGCTTTAATCTTGTAATGTTAGTGATGATGCTAGATCATCTATAAAACCCTTGTGTGTGATGATTGCAAGTAGTTAAGTATTGTTTGGTGATTGTGTAACTCATATTTATTCATAGACGTTAGTACCGACCAAGGATACGAGGAAGAAGGAGGATACTACGAAGAAGAAGCCGAGGAGAACTTCAACCACTGCTCTGCACAAGGCAAGCCTAATACTACTAGTTGATTGAGCAAGCTCACACTGGCAATTTAGCAAGCTTATACTGATATTGATGCAAGCCAATACTTGCTTGTTACCATGCTAACTATATGCCTTAAGCATATATGATCATAACCACTTGATAAACCAATCCTAGTTTTTACTTACAAGCTTTATACTTTATTTCTTTATCAAAGCTAGTACTTAGAGCTTACTTAAGTGAATGGTAGATTCTAGAGAGAATTGAAGGTTGCATAAAGAGCATAAAATTTGGCCTAAGCTAGATAATATTTATGTCATCCTAAGGCATGAGATTGACTTAGTTAAACTCCACTAGTTTACCACCCCTCATTAGTACTTACCCCCACTTGTAGATGCTAGTGCTAAGCATAAAACTTGATCAACTTTAGATGGTAATACTTGGTGGAAAATGGTTATGAAAACCTTGGAATGATGGATCATTCAGATGTTTTGGACATGTGTTTCCGAACACTAGATGATTTATGGTGATGAAAATGTTGAGGCATGAGTCTTAGCCCTTTATAAAACTGATGGTTGTCTAGATGCGATACCATTCCAATTTTACCGTACAACCACAATACCCGAGAATTGGGTAGGTCTTGACTGGAAACTTATATACCTTAGTATTAGTTCCCTCATGGCCAAGGTCTGAGCTGAGGCTACCTTGTGAAGATTTTCCACCTGTGCAGTACCCAAGATGACAGTTGGTCATGGTTGGGAGGCCAAACTCACAGGAGAGGTGCTTATACTAGGGTGTGTAATTGAAAGGTTAGGATTGATTATCCGCATACTGAGTATGGTGAATTCAGGATTTGTTCCTGACGGATGTATCGAATGTTGTGGTGAAAGTGTACAATCTCTGCAGAGTGGCAAACTATTTGAATAGCCGCGTCCGCGGTTATGGACAGTTGGAGTGGCCATACTGTTCCCCCGTCAGATGTTTTCAAAATGACTTGTGAAATGACTTGAGACTTTGACTTTACCACAACCGGGTTGTGGGACGAGATACAAGTTCCCAATTATGTGTTATAACACTTCAACTAGATTTTCTTACTTCCGAACTTAGTAGATGTAAATCTATCTTTTTGCAAAACAACCATAGAGCTTAGTGTCCTATTACAAAAACCTGCTTCACTTGTTAGTATTAGTTTGCGAGTACTTAAAGAGTACTCATGGCTTTGTCCCTGGCTATTCCCGTGGCCAGACTATGAAGAGTACCTGGAGGATGCAACCCAGGAAGGTTACGACAACTAGGATCATCTCCCATCGTCAGCATTGCCTGTGACCCCGAAGATGGAGCTTCGCCTATGCTACCGTTATTATTACGTATTCCGCTGCTTGAGTTGTATTAAGAACTGGATCATGAGATCCTTATTTGTGTAAGACCTTATGTATGGTTTGTTATGGATAATGTACTGTGGTATCCAATTCTGTTATGTCTCGCAAAAATGGTAATCCTAGGATTGTTATGTATGGCATAATAGGCATCTGGGATTAAAAATCTGGGTGTTGACTAGTTGGTATCGGAGCCATCCTGACCATAGGAGACCCTAGTTAGACTGGACGTTTGGAATCAAAAACTTAGTTTCAAAACCAAAGAAAGCAAATATTTACAAAAACTTATTCCCATTCTTATCACTTGATTCTTTCATAAAAATTCATGTTCCTCAAAAACTCTTGCAAAATACATAAAATTTGACACACTTGATCACTCTACTAACTTACTCATCTTATATTCTTTTATATGGACGTGAAGTACAACAAGTTTTACCAGTTGGGAAATGGAGGAGACCTTATCTTTGAGAGGGATTTGGACCAGCTTTCGGAACTTCTGGAACATCCGCACCCCGAGTTCTTCGGAGCTCAGCTCAATGATCAAGGAGGAGAAGATCTGCAGTGGCTAATTGTTGCAAGTCTCCGAGGAAAGATTGAACCTCTCACTGCTGAGGGAATTCAGTTTACCTTAAGAGAGAACAACTGGCTCGATGGACTTGCCAGGGCCATGCAGGAAGCTCTTGCCCGTCTGTGTGGGCAGAGTTAAACCACATCAAGGGTACCCGCTTTGAGTTTTTCCCAAGGAGTGATGCCAATGGACAACCACTGGAAGCCCCATACCACCACGAGCTGAAGACCCAATTGGACCACCTTAGCTTCATGATGTACGATCGTCAGCAGGAGTTGGATAATTGCCGTGACTACTCCAACCACAAGTCCGCCATTATCAAGACGAAGGATCAGACCATCGCCATGTTAGCAAAGGATCGCAAGTCTCGCCGCCATCAGCTCGACAAGAACGACCGCATCATTGCCCATCTTCATCACTGTATCTTGTCTTTGGAGGAGACCATCCATGAGAGAGACATGCAGTTGGAGGAAAGGGAGAATGCCGGAGAGGATCTTCGTGGAGACCCTTACTCCTATCTCGGCGATGATGATGATTTTTTGGAGGATCAGGCTATGGATTTCTTCACTGATGAGGATGATTACGCCTTCATCGATGACGATGAGTATGATGAGGATGACAACTACAACGAATCCGAGGAGTAGTAGCACTTGAGCACTAGCATAGTGAGTAGTATTCGGTCCCACTGTATCGTAGTTTCTAGAATGGTTCTTAAAACCATCTTTTTTCCTTTGTTGTGGTGTGCGTTTGTATCGGGTGCTATGAATGAATGAATGAAAAGCAAGTTGCTAGAAAAATCTGAGTCAAACTTTAAAAACTTTTCAAAATCCCAAAACCTTAGAAGTTTCCCTCTTTTCTCATAATCTATCTCAATCTTTAGATGCCACGCGGAGGAAGTGGTTCATCCCCGGACCCGATGTTGCAGATCCTGCAAATGTTGGTTTCTGATGGCGAAGCTGAAAGGACCGAACGTCAAGACAATTTAGCTACCCTTCAGCAGATCGCCCAGCTAGCCCACAACAATCAAGGCCACGGAAATCAAGACAACCATGGATCTAAGCTCAAGAATTTCAAGAACACCAACCCACCTGTTTTCACTAAGTCGGAAGAGCCCTTAGACGCTGATGATTGGCTTCCAACCATGGAAAATAACTTAGAAGTCGCCGGAGTGGAAGCTAACGAGAAAGTTCTGTTCGCCACCCACTATCTAGCCGGAGATGCCAGAGCATGGTGGAACAGTGTTCGTGCCATGACCGGAGGACAGATGATGACCTGGGAGGAATTCAAAGTCAAGTTCAGCAGAACCCATGTGCCACCCGGTTTGATCAAGAGAATGAGAGATGAGTTCAGAGAACTAAAGCAAGGACAGATGACTGTAGTGGAATACCGTGACAAATTCTTGTCATTAGCTAGGTATGCCCCGGATGAGATCGACACTGAAGCCAAGAAGAAGGAAAGATTCTTGAATGGTTTGCATGATGAGATGCAGACTGTGTTAGTCAATATCCCCTTTGCTGATATTGAAGCCCTTGTCGACTCAGCTATCCAGGTGGAAGGAAAGATCAACCAAGCCAACGAGAACCACAAGCGTTGCATGATGCACCAACCAGGAACCCACCAGACCCCAAAGTACCGCCCTAACCCATCTCCAGGATTTGCCCCGAGAACCAACAGACCCCTGATGAACCGTCCGACCTATCCCAACCATGGAAACCCAAGGCCCGGAGGAAATCACAACAACCCCGGCAAACTCTAGCAATTTCAACCGTGCCCCACCTAAGTTCAACAACAACAATGCTATCGCCAACACCAACACTTCCCCGAGGACTAGAAGCAATGATGTGCCTGTTGCACCAAAGGACAAGTCGCAAGTGACTTGTTATGACTGTGGAAATAAAGGCCACTATTCCAACGAGTGCCCCAACAAGAAGAATGCCGCAGCCCTGAATGCAAATGTCCTAGCCCAGCAGCAGCATCGTGTTAAGCCAGAAAGAAGGTTTGCCCCAGGGAATTTGCTCAACCGCAACGGCCGTCTTTTTCTCATGCATGCTGAAGAAGCTCAGGAAGCGCCAGACGTCGTGCTAGGTATGTTTTCTGTTAATTCAGTACTTGCTCGAGTGTTGTTTGATTCTGGTGCATCACACTCATTTGTCACCGAAGAATTCGCATGCACTAGTAAAATCCAACCAACCAAACTGAAGCATGTTATGATCGTCCAAATTACCGGTTCAACCACCAAGGCTAGACAAATTTGCAAAGCCGTCCCTATCCGAATCCATGGCATAGATTTTTATGCTAATCTGATAGTACTCGGAACTAAAGGTTTGGAAGTAGTACTAGGAATGGATTGGATGTCCAAACAGAAAGGATTGATTGATTTGTGCCAAGAAAGCCATCACCATGACCAAGATACCGAATATCGATCGAGCATATATCTGAAACCTTACCTCGTCAATTCAAGTGCAACAAGAGTATAGCCCAACCTACCATTGACCAAGTCCGGATAGTCTGTGAATACCCGGATGTATTTCCAGATGTTTTGCCCGGTATGCCCCCAGATCGGGATATCGAGTTTATCATCGAACTAATCCCTGGAACAGGACCCATAGACCAGAGACCCTATAGTATGAACCCGTCGGAACTAGCAGAACTAAAGAAGCAACTAGATTCCATGTTGGAAATTGGATTGATTCAACCAAGTGCGTCACCATGGAGATCACCTGTTTTGTTCATGGACAAGAAAGATGGAGTTAACCATTTGTGTATGGATTATCGGAAGTTGAATGATGTCACCATCAAGAACAAATACCCCTTGCCCAAGATAGAAGATTTGTTTGATCAGTTGACCGGTGCCAAAGTGTTTTATAAGATTGATCTTAGGACTGGCTATCATCAACTCAAAATTCGTGCAGAGGATATCCCAAAGACTTCCTTTACCACCAGATATGGATTATACGAGTATACCGTTATGTCTTTTGGATTAACCAATGCCCCCGCTTATTTCATGAATCTCATGAATAAGATTTTTATGGACTTCCTGGATAAGTTTGTCGTTGTTTTCATCGATGACATCCTGATTTATTCCAAATCGGAAGAGGAACATGAGCTACAACTAAGGACCATTCTTGGAACCCTTAGAGAGCATCAGTTGTATGCCAAGTTTAGCAAATGTGAATTCTGGTTACAGGAGGTAGGATTCCTCGGTCACATTGTATCAGCCGGAGGAATTGCCGTTGATCCTGCAAAAGTGAAAGATGTCGAAGATTGGCAAGCCCCAACCACTCAAACCCAAGTTCGTGCATTTCTCGGATTGGCGGGATATTATCGCAAGTTCGTAGAAGGATTCTTGAGTATCACCAGACCCATGACCCAATTGCCGAAGAAGGATAAGAAGTTTGAATGGACGGACAAATGTGAAGCGAGTTTTCAAGAACTCAAGAGGAGATTGATTTCAGCCCCAATCTTAATCATGCCGGATATCACTAAGCCCTTCGACGTGTATTGTGACGCATCCAGGATCGGTCTCGGATGTGTGCTAATGCAAGAAGGCAAAGTTATATCTTATCTATCTCGACAACTGAAACAACATGAGCAAAATTACCCAACCCATGACCTCGAACTCACAGCCGTAGTTCTAGCCCTGAAGACATGGAGGCATTACCTGATGGGAAATCGTTGTGAGATTTATTCAGATCACAAGAGCCTGAAGTATATATTCACTCAGAAGGAGCTGAATATGAGACAGAGAAGATGGACTGAGCTAATCAAAGATTATGATCTGGACATTCACTATCACCCTGGTAAATCCAACGTGGTAGCAGATGCCCTTAGCAGATTGCCGTGCCGCTTGAACTCCATGATTTTGAAGGAGCAACCAAGTTTGCACAAAGAGATGGAAGATTTTAGAATGGAATTAGTAAGTGAAGGATTTTTGGCTAGCATAGAACTTCAACCCACTTTAATCAGCCAGATCAAAGAGGCGCAGAAAGGAAATGCTAGTATCGACGGAATCAGCGTCGTGTCGATGCAGACAGTAAAGTACCCGGATTCACCGAAGACGAAGAAGTAGTTCTGTGGTACAAAGGACGCCTTTGTGTACCAGCAGATTCTGAGTTGAAAGAAGTTATTCTCAAGGAAGCTCATGATACCCTTTATTCTATCAATCCCGGAGGAACTAAGATGTATCAAGATTTGAAAGAGCAATTTTGGTGGCATAAGATGAAGAGAGAAATCGGAAGCTATATCGCCAAATGTGATATATGTCAGCGAGTCAAGGCAAGACATCAAAGACCCGCTGGATTGTTACAACCCTTGCAGATTCCGGAATGGAAATGGGATTCCGTTGGAATGGACTTTATCACTGGACTGCCTACTTCTAGTAGGGGAAATGACTCTATCTGGGTCATAGTGGACAGATTGTCCAAAGTCGCCCATTTCTTACCCGTCAAGACCACATATCAGAGTTCGAAGATAGCAGAGTTATACATCGCTAGAATCATGAGTTTGCATGGAGTCCCCAAGAACATCGTATCGGATCGAGGAACTTAGTTTACCTCGAGATTCTGGAAGGAAGTTCAAGAAGGTTTAGGAACCCGCCTAGATTTCAGCACCGCGTATCACCCTCAGACCGATGGACAAATAGAGCGAGTAAACCAAATACTCGAAGATATGCTGAGAGCCTATGTGTTAGAATTTGGATCTAAGTGGGAAGACTGTCTGCCGTTTGCAGAATTTTCTTACAATAACAGTTATCAAGCTAGTTTGCAAATGGCCCCATTTGAATTCATGTACGGAAGGAAGTGTCGCACCCCTTTGAATTGGTCGGAAGTAGGAGAGAGTCAGATTTTCAGACCTGACATCCTACAAGAAGCGGAAGAGAAGGTTTACAAGATTCGTGAGTACCTCAAGACAGCCCAGTCCAGACAGAAGAGTTACACCGACAAGAGACGTCGAGACCTCGCCTTCAACATAGGAGATTTTGTATATCTGAAAGTGTCGCCATTGAAGGTAATGCAGCGTTTCCAACTCAAAGGAAAGTTAGCCCCCAGATATATCGGCCCGTTTAAGATTCTGAACCGTCGAGGAGAAGTTTCCTATAAATTGGAACTACCCGAAGAGATGCCAGCCGTGCACAATGTGTTCCATATCTCATTATTTCACAAGTGCCTCGAAGTCCCGGAGAAGACTGAAGTGTTTAAGAATATTGATCACTAGACCATAGAGATCAATGATGACCTGACCTATCCTGAAGTACCCATCCGTATTTTGGAAGAAGCTTTCCGAACCACCAGAACCTGAAGCATCAAGTTTCTAAAAATTCAGTGGAGCAACCACACCGAAGAGGAAGCTACCTAGGAGCACGAAGATCATATCAGGACAGAGTTTCCCGATCTCTTCAAATCCTAGGTAATCTTTTCGTCCTTTTTCAAATCTCGGGACGAGATTTTGTTTAAGGGGGGAAGGTTTGTAACATCCCAAAAATATTAAACTAGAATCATCAAACTCTAATCATCAAAATTAGGGCTAACAAAAACTTTTCTAAAATAAAATGAGAAAGCATTCATGTGTGTATGCATCCTATTTGGAATTCTTTTGAATTGCCTTGTTTATGTGTTTCTTTGCTTGTAAAATGGATTATTAGGTGAAATAAACATCATATAAAAAATCCCCACACTTTTCCCAAAGACAGATAAATCAAAACAAACCAAAATAAGTGAATGGTCATTTTGACCAATTTAACTCCCATGCCTACTTTGGCTGTCTCAAACTTTCAGAACTTAACAGAAACTTGTTTGGATCTTTGCACCCCTTGATATTACTCATAACAAAGTATCAAGGCCCACTTTGTGATCATCCAGAAACATTCAAATGCATAGTTTAAAGGACAGTTCAAAATTGAATCTTTATCATATGGGAAGATCCCACTTTTTCAAAAACCACTCAAACAAGCTCAACTTTCAAAAGCGAAGCATCTACAGATTCACCAACACCAACCTAACACACCCACCAACAATATTTTCAAAATTCAAAACATGAATTCTTGCAGCCATTTCATCAAACACCTTGCAAATACAAGTCAAACAAAATCTAAACACTATTTGCAACAGTGATTGGAGCCTAAGTTGTTCCCTCTCTGGACACCACTAGACTTAGTAGATCATCTAACAACCTAAACTAATCTCTAGAACTACTGTAAGCTAGCCATTGTCATCAATGGTGAGCAGGCCAAGTGCACCCTTGCCACCCCACATGTCGACAGCGAGCTAACACCCCACCGCCACTCCCTGTCCATCGCTCGAACCTTTCCATCCCCTGGACCACATGCACAGACCATGCCAAGCTCGCCAGCAACCATGCCGAGAGCGTGCCCCGTGCGCCATGCTCGACAGACGCCCACAGACCGCGCGCCGCCCTTGCCGCGTGCATACATGATCACCACCGTCCCAGCAACCCCGCAGACAAGATCGTTCGCCGCCGCGCGGACCATGCACACTGTGCGCCATAAAAACTTCCGTCGGGCACGCGCAGAGCACCGCCGCGTTCCGACCAATCCGCACCTTCCCACGCCTCGCCACCACGTCGTTGAGCTTCGCCAGGGAGCACAGCACCGCCCCCTACCGTCACCCACGCCGATAGCCCTCTGTGCCGTCGACCACGACGAGCTCACCTTGCGCCCGTCGGTCCCCTCTCGCCACTATAAATAGAGGCCACCCCCAGCCGAATTGAGCACACCACTGCACTCCCCTCTCACCCAGAACCACCCCGCCTTAGTCCTGAAGCAAGGCGAGCAGCGCTTCGCCGGAATTTCACCAGAGCAGCTGGAGAAGAAGGGAGCCAGTGATTGGAGCCGCCCCAGAAGATGCTGCCGGTACTAGGAGGTTCGCCGTCGTCGACTTCATCGTTCGCCCGCCTCGCCAACCCTCGCCTGAGCCCCGGTGAGCCCCCGACGACCCCCACCTGCCGCGTTAGGTTTCTGTCTCGCCGGCGCTGCCCGACGTGGACGATGAACCAAGGCCGTTAGATTAGAACAAGATCCCACGGCTCACATTGCCCGTGCATCGCCGCACCTCGTCTCAGCGGCGTGGGGACAACAACAACCAGCCAGCGTGGCCTGTGCTTAGCAGGCCGGCCCAGTATCGTTTCCCGCGTAGCCCAGTCATTCGAATTTAACTTTTTCCATTTTATTTCAAACACAGTTCTGTACCTAGTTTAAAAATCAACCCAGCTCGATTCAGTGCACCAAATTGAATGAAACCAATTTTTTTAGAAAGGTCTTGCAATGCTGAATCCAAGCCCGTTGGATTTAAACAATTTGAATCTATAGATCAACCTTGGTAAAAATAACAAGGCAGAACCTTTTCTGCATTCAAACATTTTTCAATTTTAAACCATAAAACCTTTTGAGTTGATTCCAACTCTCAAAAATCACATTTGATCGTACCTTTCAGAATATATAAAAACATATGGGTTTACTTACAGAAATAATGTTCAAGTAATAAAAGAATGCCACATATGCATTTCTAGCAATTTATTCAATTAAAATAAAAGGGTAAAACCTTATTAAATTGTGACACCACTTTAAATCACATTCCCATGGACTAAAATATGTGGTGATGACATGTGTCAACATGATCCCATGTTTGTTTGGGAGAATATTAAATCTTAAGTAGTTTTTCAATGAGTAGAAATTACTTTTCTAAAAAAAAGGAATTAAACCAAGCTTTAATCTTGTAATGTTAGTGATGATGCTAGATCATCTATAGAACCCTTGTGTGTGATGATTGCAAGTAGTTAAGTATTGTTTGGTGATTGTGTACCTCGTATTTATTCATAGACGTTAGTACCGACCAAGGATACGAGGAGGAAGGAGGATACTACGAAGAAGAAGCCGAGGAGAACTTCAACCACTGCTCTGCACAAGGCAAGCCTAATACTACTAGTTGATTGAGCAAGCTCACACTGGCAATTTAGCAAGCTTATACTGATATTGATGCAAGCCAATACTTGCTTGTTACCATGCTAACTATATGCCTTAAGCATATATGATCATAACCACTTGATAAACCAATCCTAGTTTTTACTTACAAGCTTTATACTTTATTTCTTTATCAAAGCTAGTACTTAGAGCTTACTTAAGTGAATGGTAGATTCTAGAGAGAATTGAAGGTTTTATAAAGAGCATAAAATTTGGCATAAGCTAGATAATCTTTATGTCATCCTAAGGCATGATATTGACTTAGTTAAACTCCACTAGTTTACCACCCCTCATTAGTACGTACCCCCGCTTGTAGATGCTAGTGCTAAGCATAAAACTTGATCAACTTTAGATGGGAATACTTGGTGGAAAATGGTTATGAAAACCTTGGAATGATGGATCATTCTATTGAGATGTTTTGGACATGTGTTTCCGAACACCAGATGATTTATGGTGATGAAAATGTTGAGGAATGAGCCTTAGCCATTTATAAAACTGATGGTTGTATGGATGCGATACCATTCCAATTTTACCGTACAACCACAATACCCGAGAATTGGGTAGGGCTTGACTGGAAACTTATATACCTTAGTATTAGTTCCCTCACGACCAAGGTATGAGCTGAGGCTACCTTGTGAAGATTTTCCACCTGTGCAGTACCCAAGATGACAGTTGGTCATGGTTGGGAGGCCAAACTCACAGGAGAGGTGCTTATACTAGGGCGTGTAATTGAAAGGTTAGGATTGATTATCCGCATACTAAGTATGGTGAATTCGGGATTTTTTCCTGACGGATGTATCGAATGTTCTGGTGAAAGTGTACAATCTCTGCAGAGTGGAAAACTATTTGAATAGCCGCGTCATGATTATGGACGATTAGAGTGGCCATCTTGTTCCCTGTCAGATGTTTTCAAAATGACTTGAGACTTTGACTTGACCACAACAGGGTTGTGGCACGAGATACAAGTTCCCAATTAGGTGTTATAAAACTTCAACTAGCTTTTCTTACTTCTGAACTTAGTAGATGTAAATCTGGCTTTTTGCAAAAGAACCATAGAGCTTAGTGTCCTATTACAAAAACCCCCTTAACTTGTTAGTATTAGTTTGTGAGTACTTAAAGAGTACTCATGGCTTTGTCCCTGGCTATTCCCGCGGCCAAACTATGAAGAGGAGTACCTGGAGGATGGACCCGAGGAAGGTTATGACAACTAGGATCATCTCCCATCGTCAGCATTGCCTGTGACCCCGAAGATGGAGCTTCGCCTACGCTACCGTTATTATTACGTATTCCGCTGCTTGAGTTCTATTATTAACTGGATCATGAGATCCTTATTTGTGTAAGAAATTATGTATGATTTGTAAAGGATAATGTACTGTGGTATCCAATTCTGTTATGTCTCGCAAAAATGGTAATCCTGGGATTGCGATGTATGGCATAACAGGTATCTGGGATTAAAAATCCGGGTGTTGACAGTGGTCATCCAAAGCAAAGTAGAACCGCCGCCAGGTTTGAGTGCACCAAACCCTCCTCCCAACCACCCCTCAACCCGCAAGATAGGAACGGAGGAAACGGGGGAGAGCCATCCCTTCAGCCCAATGAAAACAACACTAACGCCTATCAGAAGATCAACCTCAATAAGGACGGATGGCGCCAGGCACGCGAAGCCGTGGCGGGCAACATCATCCTACATGTGAATGCTTCACGGGACTTGCTGATGGCATACCACCTCCTCCTCATCGGAGAGCATAACCGGCAGGTGAAGATGATGGAGGATCTCGACAAACGCAAGAAGGCAGCCTCAGAGTCTAGTGCGCGGTGAGCTGCGCTCTCCGCCGCTGGTGGCTCCAGGTCGCATGGAAACAACGCCAACAAGCATCGCTCCCGTACGGAGCACATGGACCCCGCCGCATGCCGCGACATCACGAGGACCCTCAACATGTACTTTATGTCAATGGACGTGAACGGCAATGCCATACTGAAGACGCCGCATGCTGCAATCATGGCAGCCACCACGTACCTCACGTCCCACCCACCTCCGGTGGGTGACCTGAAGAGCGCCATGCACAAGACCGCGCTAGCCGGATTCAGACTCGTCGGAGCTGCGCTCCATGACGAAGCTCCTGCGGAGTCGAAGAAAAAAGCAGCGGTCAAGTTCATCCGCAGCCCTACACCCTGATCTGACGAGGATGAGCATGATATGCCTCGACTTCGCAAGAGCCCAAGGCGTCGCAGCAGCGACTACGATGCTCGAAACGATCTCTCCCAGCGCAAGGTCAACAAGGCACACGCCAAACGCGCGTGTTCAACCGAATCCAACGAGGATGACGATGGAGAGCTGTGCGGAGCCAGATGCTTCAGCAGATCCATTCGGCGAACAAGGATGCCAAAAAATTTCAAGCTCCCTTCGGACACTCCGAAGTTCGATGGGACGCAGGAAACACCGCCCTATAGTTCCTTCAGCTGCAGCTGATGGGCGCAACTCGGATCTGGCTCAGCAGCCTATCTTTCGGTTTAATCCAAAGGTGGAAGGAGCTAGCATACAGTTTCATTCGAAACTTCAAGGGAACCAGCAAGAGGGCAACCTCAATCGAGGAACATTCGGGCCTGCACCCAGCGTACCGGCGAATCCATTCGCTCGTACATCCGACATTGGTCCCACATCAAGAACTCCGGCGCGCACATCTCCGAGGAAAGGACAATCGATGCCTTCAAGGACGGTGTCAAGCGCCCGGACTTCAAGGAAGAACTTGGGCGCGTCAAGCCCAAGACGCTCGATCACCTCATGGACATCGCCAATGGGCAAATGGCGAGGATTCCCTTCACCGAATGCATTCGTATGACGAGGACGACTACGGCCGCAGGCGCAAATGCCGTAGCAAATGAAGATCGTGCGTCAACGACGATCGCGACCGAGTCGACATGGTTGCGGCTGGCTACGCCGACCTACGCAACGACGACTACCGCAGCAGCGGATACCACGGAGGTAACTTCCGCGATGTAGGGCGCCCTACACAAACATGGCAGCGTCGCAACCGTGGCGACGAGCCCTCGGAATACGATAAGTTTTCTGGCCCTTGCACCATCCACTTCTACATCGACAAGCAAGATGGCAAAAAGAAGGCCAGCCACATGCTAAAGGACTACCGCGAGTTCCATAAGCTAAGCGAGGGTCTCACCCAAATGCGACGCCAGATCATGAACCCTAGTTTTGGGCTCGCACCTGCACCAGGTGACATCGCCCACGGAGCTCCTCCACCACCACCTGTTGGACCATCGAATCCAGCAATCGCACCCGCGCCAAACAACGGCACAAGAGGACATCCACCGCCAAAAGGTTCCCTGATGATCCATAAGGGACGCCCTACCAACAGGGTGCAAAAGAAGATCACCCAACAGGTCAGCCTGGCCGTGACTGCTCCACCTACCATCCCTGAGTACCTTAGCGGCTCGGAGTCCTACATCACGTTCGATCGTTCGGATCACCCCCGCCAGATCACTTGCCCAGGTCATGCTGCCCTGGTGCTCGAGGCGCAGATTGGAGGATTTGAGATGACCCATGTCTTCATGGACGGCGGCAGCGACATCAACCTAATGTTCGCTAGCACTCTCGTAGCGATACAGATCCCGCTGTGTACCCTGGAATAATCCGACACGATGTTCCATGGCATAGTTCCAGGGAAGGACATATATCCCTTGGGAACGATATGGCTCGATGTCATCTTTGGCCAGCCTAAAAACTTCAGGCCCGTGCGGATGGACTTCGAAGTGGTGGACTAGCCATCATAGTACCACGCCATCCTCGGGCGCATGGCATTCGCAAGGTTCCTAGCAGTACCACACTACGCGTACCTACTACTCAAGATGCCAGGGCCCAGGGGCGTCATCACCATCCAAGGAATCTTCACCCGATCAGACCACTCGATAGAGACTTCAACAGAATATCCTACTCATTCGACATGACGGAGGAGCTCACGAGGCTCCGAGAGGTGACAGACAACGGGGCACCCCCAGTCTCCAGGAAAAACGCACCTGATATGTCATTCGACTCCACCGCCAACATGAAAAGGTCCAGGTCCACCCAATGGATGCCTCCAAGACGGCGCTGATTGCCAATGACCTCAGCCCCGCATAGGAAAGCGCGCTTGTCCAATTCCTCCGTGAGCGCTGGGAAATCTTCGCCTGGTGTCCTGTGGACATGCCAGGAGTTCCCAGGGAATTCGCCGAGCACGCACTCAATGTGTTCCACGATGCAAAACCAGTTAAGCAGTCGACCCGACGACTATCCGAACCAAGAGCAGAACCCATTGGAATCGAAGTGAACAGACTACTCGATGCCTACTTCATCCGAGAAATTAAGGAGAGCGAGTGGCTGGCTAATACTTTGCTGGTCCCCAAGAAGGACACGGACATCCTGCGGATGTGCGTAGAGTTTACATCGCTCAACAAGTATTGCCCCAAGGACCACTTCCCTCTACCAAGGATATACCAGATCATTGATTCGACTGCAGGATGTGAGAAACTCTCCTTCCTCGACGCCTACTCAGGCTACAATCAGATTAGACTGAAGGTCGAAGACCAGGATAAAATGGCGTTCATCACGCTGTTCAGAGTGTTCTGCTACAATACCATGCCCTTCGGGCTAAAGAACGCAGGCGCCACGTACCAGAGGTGCATGCAGGCGTGTATGAAAAACCAGATTGGTCGCAACATCCAAGTCTATGTCGACAACATAGTCATTAAGACCAAGGAACCCAGGACACTAATCGACGATCTCCGCGAGATGTTTGATAACCTTGATCACTATAAAATCAAGCTGAACCCAGAAAAGTGTGCCTTCGGCATCCCATCTGGCCAATTACTTTGCTATTTCATCTCCCAGCGGGGGATCGAGGCGAATCCGAAGAAAATCCGGGCCATACTGACCATGGAGATTCCGAAGAACCTCAAAGGTATCCAGCAACTAGCTGGGCGCATCGCGGCACTGAGCAGGTTCATCATTCGCATCGGCGAGAAGGCCTTGCCCTTTTACTAGCTGTCGTGCAAGACGGACAAGTTCGAGTGGACACCCGAAGCGGACAACACATTCAAATACCTGAAGCGGATACTCTCCACCTCGCCTATCTTGGTCACACCAAAGGAACGAGAACCTGTTCTGCTATACATCATAGCTACGCACCAGGTGGTAAGCACCGTATTCGTGGTTGAATCACTCGAAGCTGGAAAGACCCATGGGGTCCAACGCCCAGGCTACTACCTCATCGAGGTCCTAACACCAACAAAGCAGAGGTACCCTCACTACCAAAAGCTCGCCTACGGTGTATTCATGACGGCTCGTCGGCTGAGCCACTACTTCTAGGAGCACCAGATAGTGGTCGTCAACGAGACGCCACTGTCCAACAACGACACGCTCTTTCTCTTCCTGTGGAACAAGATTTGCACCTACAGAACAGACACACTAAGCAAAGGGAGAGCTCCACCCGAAAGAACAGAAGTCAGAAAAGACTCACATTGTAGTTGCTCGCTCATCTGACGCAGTTCCCCCATCAAAAACTCCTCCCTGACAGTGGCTCGCTCAGCTTTCGACTTCCACACATCCGCGTGGCTTCGAATACCAAGGATATCCTTCTCTAGGCTGTGAAAATGATCGTGAAGAAAAACCAGCTGCTAAGCATCATCCAAGGAAGAACGAGGCTTGGGAGTATTCGGAGTGAAAATAGGAACCTCACCCGAAGGACCCTAGAGACAAGCAAACCAAGACATGAACATCGCAAAACATCTCTGGCGATAGATCGAAACATATTTTACATATATCAAAGTCAACTCGTGGAATAAGGTGAGATTGTTCATCAACAAAATCTTACATTACAAAAGAAAAGGATAAAATATCCTAGCTACAATAATCGAGCCTAGGCACCCACATACGGAGTGGCTTTAGAGCCAGACTACCTGCTCTTGGCCTCTTCCTGCTGCTTCGCCGCATACTCCGCCATGAGATCAATTAGTTTCGGCCCATAACACTTACAGCGAGAGGCAAAGAGGGCGAATGCTACCTCTTAGCCATCAGCAGCAGTTGGCATTTAGGAGGTGATGTGTGGCAGATCCAGCTCGGCTTCAGATGCCATAGCCATGGCAACCCCATGGAGGCGCTGATGCCCTTCTGCTTGCGCTTGTATGCTGCCGGAGCATCCTCCGATATCGCGGCGCCCTTGGGAACGACCTCCCTATAGAAGCGCCATAGGACTTCCTTGGCCTTCGCCAGGGAGCCAGCAGCGGTACCGCGGCGATCTTCGACAGCTGCGGTGGCATCATCCAGAGCATTTCCACGCTTCAGCACACCGCGATCAAACGCGATGCCAGACGCATCTGAGACAAAGAAGAAAAATACCCAAATAAGAACACGGCAAGGAGAAGCAAAAAAAATATAGGACCAAGACAAGTAAAGGAAACTCACCATAGAAGGCTTTGGCTGCAGCCATCAACCTATCTGCCATCTCCTTCTCATGAGTAGCCGCCGCGAAAGCGAGGTGCTCCTTGCGATCGGAAGCCTCCTTCTGTAGGCGCTCCCTGGCCTCGGCAGCATCAGCAACCTCCTTCTGCAGGTGCTCCTTCGCCTCCGCAGCATCCACAACTTTCTTCTTTGCTCGACCGAGGCTCTTTTCGAGAGCGTCCAGCCGACGAAGAGCAGCATTATTTTCATCTGCAAACACCAAGAAACATATGAGCAACACAAAAGTCGTCCATGTGACAGACGAACTAAACAAGAATGGGAAACGTGTGTAACTCAAAGCTGTTGCATGCTGGCCTCCAGCGCTAGATGCTACTGGATAAGAAGGTTAGGGCTATGCGCAAAGGTATGCAAAAAGAAACAGAAGCAGATTAGGAAAACATCAGAAAGGGCTCGGGGGCTACGCCCCACAAGAGCAAAGTTGACCAACGGGTCATCAGAAAAAGGGCTCGGGGGATCCCCCTACAAGATAAAGGTGCAAACTACTTACGTGTTCAGGCGGGGAATCCAAAGTTCCGTCTGCGACCTTCTGAGTTACAACTACCCGAGCCTTTCGCTTGGAGAGGTTCGGCTCATCGTCCTCAGAGTTGGCCACAACCTAAGAGGGAGGCTTCAACTATCCTACGGCCTCTTGAGTGCCCTCACTAAGAGAACCCTCCGAGGAGTGGCTGCAAGAAAAGACTGATCAAGACAACAAACTACAAATACACACACAATTGACAGTACACAGCACAGATGAAAACAACTTACGAGTCAATATCTGACAATTTGAAGACATGTGACGCCTTCTCCTTATTCTTCTTCTTGGCCGGCGGCTGCGGTGCCATCGCCCGAAGTGGCACCGCGGGGAAAGGTGTAGAAGAAGCACCTTCATCCTCACCATGCTGCTCCAAGAAGGAAGGGCCCCGGGGAGTTGGTGGAGTCGAGGCATCTGAAGACTCACTCCGGGAATTCTTTCGGGTCTGCCCCTCTCTCGGCTCGGGGGCCTCCTGAGTTAGAGATTGCACCAGAGGAAGTTTGGATTCAGAATCCACAACCTCATTGTCCAGCGCAATTGGAAATTTCTCAGGCAGCGGGGGCATCATCCTAGCTACCTTGCGATCCTGCAAACCAAAGGAGCCAAAAGATTGAGACTAGTCACAACAGTCAAAAGTAAACAACACTCAAAAAAGGCGCAAAGCGCATGACGCAATTCTACACCTGAGGGACTGCATTCGTAGCATTGAAGGGGGTGGTCAAGGACTTCCCCGGAAGGTCCTCATCGTACTTGAACTTCAGCAGAGGCCAAAGGGCTCTATCGAGGTCTCCCTTGGACAGCTCCTCGAACGCGACCCTTGCCGGGTCATTGCGGCCAGTATAAAGAAACATCGGATGCACCCTCGCTTGGAGCGGCTGCACCTGACGTTTGAGGAAGATGCGGATGATGTCCACACCATTAACCTCTTGTCCGTGCACCTTGGCGTCGTGGATGTAAAACAACTTTTTCCACCAGTACTGGAGGGACTCGCACATCGAAAAGGAAAAGAAAAGAACGGAAGATCGAATGGAGATAATGCAGCCGCCGAGTGGATAGACCCCGTCGGTGCTAGACTACCTCTTCACGGAATCGAGCTTCCGAAGGAGGCCAAAGTGTGGCTCGATACCAAACCAGCACTCGCAGAAAATGATAAAACAAGCGATGTGGAGGAGAGAATTGGGAGAGAGATGATGAAGCTGGATCCCGTAAAAGAAAAGAAGTCCACGAAGAAAATCGTGGACAGGAAGCGAAAGGCCACGAAGAACGAAGGCGACGAACATCACCCGAAACCCTACGGGTGGACGGGGGATTACCTCATCACTACGAAGCTTCACGTCCTCCTTGTTCTGCGGGATCAGCCCCGCGTCACGCAGCTTGCGCAGGTCAGCATCGCGCATCTTCGTGTGCCTCGATCAGCCATCGGTGATGCGAGCAGCAGGGTCAACCTTCTTGCCGCTGGCAGCAGCGCTCGAGCCCGCACTGGTGGCGACCTTGCTGGACTTTCCCATCATGCGGCGGCGAGTGCGGTGCTGAGCGCGGAGAAAGGAAGAAGGAAATGAGCGAAGCACTTCCAGTGTGTGCGAGAGAGGCAGTGCTCGTGAAAATGGAGGCAATGGTGAGAAAGCAAATGACAAAGGGTAAAACAGATTCACTTTTTACCCATGATACTAAAAGATGAAGACAACGAACAAGAAACTTTCATCCAGAAGCCTTAACGCGCAAGACAGATCCAACCGTACACGTGTCATCACAGCAACAAACCGTCGCCAGCATGTTGTCCACTATGCATGGAAACCGAGGAGACACCATAATTCACTCTATATCATGCATGACTAGTCAACTCCAAGTCAGGAAGTGGGACCCACGTTCGTCCTGTCACGTCATCTCTGGCGCCGCAGACGGTTGAGATCATCGATCGTCAACACTGACGTCATCAAAACCATTCTAGCAACGGTTGGAAATCTTTGGCCGACAAAGAAAGTACTTACTCGAATCTACGATTTGAACAACTACTCGAGGGCTACTCCTATCAGGAGCGCTGGCCGCGCACCTGAGACATGATTAAGGTACTGCACTTCTCAACAATCTTCAAGTCCCACGTCGAGTCTACGACTCCACTAAGGACTCGGGGGCTACTCCCACAGGGAGGATTGATCAAACATCCGAAAAAACTGTGTCCTTCGGACCTTAAGCTAAAATAGAACTAAAGTCTCTGCTCGAGTCTATGACTTAAACATACACTCGGGGGCTACTCCCATAGGGAGCGCTGGTTGCGCACCCTATGAATTATTCGACTGTGATCCTTCATATCAAAATATAAACTTTTTCTAGCAACTTTTCCCAAACAAATGCTAAGTGATAAACATTCTACTTGGCCACCCGAAACACCTGCGCGGTGATAACATTTCGAATGCTGTGTCTACGACACAAGGATAAGACCTACAGATATCATCTGATGGCCTGGTAACACACCTGACTGCACTCTTCCAGTAAAATACCGTGTCAACAGACATGATGAAAAATCCTGACGGACGCGTTGGGTACATCGCTTGAAAACCACTGGGATTCAGCTCCTATAAGACCTCAACGGCCTGAGTCGAAATACGCCAGCATTTGTTTCGGATTCGAGTCCAGGGACTCGAGTCTGAAGAAGATCGTGTTGTTTTGTCCTATGACACTTAACTAACCTAAATCATTTTCTCTTACAAACAGGTTCAACTTCACCCGAAAGATTGAAGAGTCCTCAGCCGAATATACGAGTCGACTGAACACTCGGGGGCTACTGACATGGTTATACCCCATGGGTATATATCATTGGCATAGCTAGTCGAGCCCAAGGAAGGCCCATGACAAGATACGCGGCCTGTGGAGATCACGGGTGGCCCAAGCCCACGACGCCTTCGGATCATTGGAGAACAAGACTAGAGTAGATAGAATTTCAAAGGGGACAAACCCTAATCTGTAACCGACTCGACCTGTGCCCGGGACCTGACTATCTATATAAAGGGTAGGAGGGCACGGTGAGGAGGGCATCAACTCACCTCATACGCACCTCACGCTAGATTGCATCTGCGTACCCCTGAACATTCGGTTCCGCCATAATCAAGAGCAGAGAAGCAGGAGTAGGGTTTTCCCTCCGGGGGCCTGAACTTGGGTAAATCTCGTGTCCCATGTTGCTTGTCTATTAACCGTTCCAGCATCCCCATCTTCTCCAAATCCCAATGGGCATTGACGAGTCGAAACCTCGTCACCTATATTGAATGATCAGTCTTCTTGTGATAAAATTGTTAAAAGCGGGTTTAAAAGTTTTAATCCCACTATGTTTGAGCTTGATAAAAATTATGTGTTTGTAGTTCATGAAAAGCATGATTTATGTGATAGTTATATTGTTGAGTTTATTCATGAGGCTAGTGAAAATTATTTTGAGAGAGGGAAACATGGTCTTAAGTATCTCAACAATATTAAGTTTCCCCTCTTTATGTTGAAAATCTTGAAGTTGCACCTGTTTTGCTTTCCTATGCCTATTGAATTGTGTTTTCATGACTTGTTTCTTTACAAGATTACTATGCATAGGAAGTGGGTTAGACTTAAATGTGTTTTGAATTTGATTCTTGATGCTCTCTTTTACTTCAATTCATATTTCTTATGTGAGCATCTTCTCAAATTATCATGCCTAACTTAAAGGCGTTAAAGAAAAGTACTTGTTGGAAGATGACCCAAGAGTTTTCTTGAGTCTTGGAAGTTATTATTTCAGTAATGATCTCTCCTTATCCTTTTTGTTTTCTTTTTGTGCCAAGAATGACTTCTAATGAGAGGGAAGTAAGATTTGGGAGTTGCTATCCCGAAATAGATTTTTGTGCTCCACCATAAAAATCCGTGAGGAATATCTGTAAGTCGGATTCAGCTGATATTTTACGAGTTAATCCCCCAGTATGTGTGCAAACTTTAGATAGTTTAACACTTTTTTATTTGAGCAACATAAGGTCTTCTAAAAAATTGGTTTCTACCTGCTGGTCTATTTTGACAGATTTCTTCCATTATTTGCATTTGCTTCTTATTGATTCCTTTTTGGGTTCGTTTTGGGAAATTCAACTTTTTGAGGGAGTTTCTATAGTAGCTAGTGTTTTTAGTGAAAGTTTTTCTGTTCTAAAGTTAAACCCAAAGGTCTATTATCTGTTGAATACACTAATGTTGCTAATGGAGATTGTGTGAAGTTTTGTATGAAGGAAAAATTTCAGGTGTAGAGAGAGAATGATGCAATGAGATGAAGAATGGACAAAAGCTCAAGCTTGGGGATGCCACCCTGGTGTCACCCCAAAAAATATCCAATAGTTACAAGCATCAAAGCTTGGTCTTCATCAATAAAAAGCTCAGGTCTTTGTAGACACTTCGTTTTTATTGTTTCATGCACTATTGTGTTGTTCTTGGAGCGTCTTAGTTTTCATTTGCTTTTGTTAGTTTGCTTGAATAAAGTAGTTTGGACCCCCTCTCTTGCTATGGTGTTTCAAATAAGTTGATTGATGTTGGAAAGGAGTATAAAGTTCTTGCTTGAAATAGTACAAGAGGAGCTTGCTTTGACTGCGACCTGGACTTTAGCATGTCATGCTAGGTGTAGTTTTCACCTTATGCTTAGTGATTATTGTTGTATCATGACTTGTTCCAAACAATTGGGATTCCTTAGTGTTTCTTGAAAGAATCATGTGTTGTTTCAGCATGCAAAAGCATAGTATTGTGGCATTCTCCTTTGATGTTTTGTTTGGGTTAACTTGGCACATGCTCACACCATGTTATGACTATGAACAAGTCACCACAGCCTCTATGATCATTTAATCCTTGACTTGTAGTACCACTCTATGCTTTGATTAGTAATGTTTTGTCGCTCTGCATGATTATGTCCATTATTGCTCTCTTAGTTGGTTGCTCCCAGTCTTTTGCTAGCCTCCACTTGTATGAGTAAGATCTACTCATGCTTCCAACTCCCAAGAAACCAAGTTATTCCAAAGTGTCCACTACAAATTCATATGCATGGTGTGTTACACCATTCCAAGTATATTCTTGTTTTCATATATCTTCCAATTAAAAAGTATTTTGTTATGTGAAAGTTAATGATTGAAGCTCTCACAAACTTGATGGCACACTCTATTTTTCTTCCCCTAATAAACTTGAACCATTGTGTCATCTATGTTGTATATGCTTGCACTTATACATTGGAATTAGCAGAACCATGTTGTCATGGGAAAGCTTTCAACAGTGCACTTGTACTTTGTACACAGTTGATATCATGCTCTTTTGTCTATGGATGTCATCGGTGTGAAATAAAAGGGGAGCTTGTAAGTCCATGGAGTTATGTATGTGTGTTAGATAAACGCCTGGGCCGCTAGCCTAATCCATGCCTAATCATGGTGGAAACTTACAGCATCACCATAGTGACATCTATGAAGCTTTCTTCTTAAAAAAAGAGACACATTGAAAAGAGGAAAGAGAGAAAAAAGCACCATATTCCAATGGTAAATAAGAAGATTGCTGAGATGCTCTTTGTCACCTTGCCTTGTAATTTTGGTTATGGGATAGCTCCTGTACCATGTGAAAGGGGTACCCCATTGGCGGTTCTCTATGATACACTAAAAGGTTCCCAACCTTTAATAAGGTAGAGATCCCTGTGTTTACAATGCTAGTCCCTGGATCAATAGCTAGCATACATAGTTTAAGATGTAATATCAAGAAACAAAGGACATAATACAACTTTATAACCAGGAATAAAATAATACATTACATCTTACATAGCTCATTTGGCTATCTCATTACAATGCATCAGAAATAACTATATAGCATGGAATCCCTCATCTTCAAAGTGCCACCGGCAGTCATGTTGGTTGTAGAGTTGTAATCCTATTTAACACACTTCACTAACATCAAACAAACCTGCAACATAATAAGTTACAGCCACAAGGGTCAATACATTTGAATTGTATTGGCAAGTTTCACTACTATTTAGAAATAAGTGGATCCTATCATTACATGCATATTTGGCTAAGTAGGGTTTAGGCTCATTTGCAGAAAGCAATATAGTTTTGTCCTATCTTTTCAAAATAGTTTTGCTCCTTTGAAAATCTTTCTGAACTCCTTGGAAAACTCCAAGTGCTTCAAACCCCTTGTTGTCACCATAAAGTTTTACTTTGAGAAATTGGTATGTCGAGATCTTCCATAGCTTCAGGCCTTAGTTGCTCAGAGTTGTTCGTAATCGGGGACACGGCTAAGTACCTAGAATTTGATCTTCTGCCGAAGTTGTACACTTTACCCACATGACACAATCTCATCTTGATGCCACTAGTGGCCGCTGGATAAGTACTCACCAAGATGGAGTACTGGCAGATTGAGAATGTGACAGAGTCTTTCCATAGGAGTCCTCCCAATACACAATTCTATCTTGTCATCCAGGCACCAATGTAGGGTTTCAAGTTCCCTTACACAATTCTAGTTAACCTGAAGATGCCAATGCATGGGTCTTCCACTATGTAGTTGACTAAGCCAGAGCCCATTTAGCATGTGGCTGTACACGAAAGCCACTATACGAGAAACACGATCAATCTCTAAGTCCCTGGGTGGTTTTCTTCTAGTTCACATACAAAAAGAGATAGCCATATAAACATGGTTCCTTTTGTTGCCACCTTGTCCAATCTTGAGTATCCTTGTCCACCCAGGTGGTTCATTCAGTACTTGTTTTATTATATAAAACATATGTCTTTTCAACTATTCATATAATCATATAATGTATCCCATCCCAATATATAGAAGGGCTAAGCCTACTACAACTACATTGTTTCCACTAAGGAATATATAAGTGTATCCTATTAGGATTTAGCATAGCATAAAATATAGAAATCCTGTTCATGCATGTTACAAAAATCCACTAAGTGTAATGAAAATAGTAGGACTTGGATGATAGTGTCACTTGCCTTTTTAGTAGAGAATGTTGGTTCACTTCTTGATCTTGCTAATATCACACTCTTCTAACTTCACTACAATTCAATCAAACAAACACAAATTCAACTAGCATTCCAACCAATTTATCACACATAAAATGATAGAAACAAGGTCATGCATGCAAGCATGCAAAAGATAGTTTTATTTGCAAAAGTGGTTTCTACTAGGCTCTAAACATTATAAAGTTCAAAAGTGGTCATTTACTAAAGTGGTAAAACCATTTGCAAAAGGTTTTATCTATAAACCATTTTTAAATCAAATCAACATTTTATGTGGTTTAAAATGCTTTTAGTAAAGCAATATTCTTTAAAGAGTTCACCAAATATATTTTAATTCTCAAAACTTGGTGTTTTAGGGTCAGAAGGTTTGAATCAAATCATTTCCCAAAGGTTTCACTCAAAAATCATTTCTAAATCATAATCAATATTTTTATTTGACTAGAAATGTGTTATTTCATATATTTACTCTTTAACTTCACAAAATACATTTTTAAATCCACAAGTTGATTCCTATGGTCAGTAGGTTCAAAACAAAACATTTTGCAAAGATTTCACATTAAAATTATATCTAGAACAATTTTTATATTCATAATAAGCCTACACATGTTTCTGCAAATTCAACCAATTTTTTAGAAGCAAATCATTAAACAAAGTGCATGGTTGGGTAGTATTTGTCCTTTGATGCTTTGTTTGGGTTAACTTGGCACATGCTCACACCATGTTATGACTATGAACAAGTCACCACAGCCTCTATGATCATTTAATCCTTGCTTGTAGTACCACTCTATGCTTTGATTAGTAATGTTTTGTCGCTCTGCATGATTATGTCCATTATTGCTCTCTTAGTTGGTTGCTCCCAGTCTTTTGCTAGCCTCCACTTGTATGAGTAAGATCTACTCATGCTTCCAACTCCCAAGAAACCAAGTTATTCCAAAGTGTCCACTACAAATTCCTATGCATGGTGTGTTACACCATTCCAAATATATTCTTGTTTTCATATATCTTCCAATTAAAAAGTATTTTGTTATGTGAAAGTTAATGATTGAAGCTCTCACAAACTTGATGGCACACTCTATTTTTCTTCCCCTAATAAACATGAACCATTGTGTCATCTATGTTGTATATGCTTGCACTTATACATTGGAATTAGCAGAACCGTGTTGTCATGGGAAAGCTTTCAACAGTGCACTTGTACTTTGTACACAGTTGATATCATGCTCTTTTGTCTATGGATGTCATCGGTGTGAAATAAAAGGGGAGCTTGTAAGTCCATGGAGTTATGTATGTGTGTTAGATAAACGCCTAGGCCGCTAGCCTAATCCATGCCTAATCATGGTGGAAACTTGCAGCATCACCATAGTGACATCTATGAAGCTTTCTTCTTAAAAAAAGAGACACATTGAAAAGAGGAAAGAGAGAAAAAAGCACCATATTCCAATGGTAAATAAGAAGATTGCTGAGATGCTCTTTGTCACCTTTCCTTGTAATTTTGGTTATGGGATAGCTCCTGTACCATGTGCAAGGGGTACCCCGTTGGCGGTTCTCTATGATACAGTAAAAGGTTCCCAACCTTTAATAAGGTAGAGATCCCTGTGTTTACAATGCTAGTCCCTGGATTAATAGCTAGCATCCATAGTTAAAGATGTAATATCAAGAAACAAAGGACATAATACAACTTTATAACCAGGAATAAAATAATACATTACATCTTACATAGCTCATTTGGCTATCTCATTACAATGCATCAGAAATAACTATATAGCATGGAGTCCTTCATCTTCAAAGTGCCACAAGCAGTCATGTTGGTTGTAGAATTGTAATCCTACTTAACACACTTCACTAACATCAAACAAACCTGCAACATAATAAGTTATAGCCACAAGGGTTAATACATTTGAATTGTATTGGCAAGTTTCACTACTATGTAGAAATAAGTGGATCCTATCATTACATGCATATTTGGCTAAGTAGGGTTTAGGCTCATTTGCAGAAAGCAATATAGTTTTTTCCTATCTTTTCAAAATAGTTTTTCTCCTCTGAAAATCTTTCTGAACTCCCTTGAAAACTCCAAGTGCTTCAAACCCCTTGTTGTCACCATCAAGTTTTACTTTGAGAAATTGGAATGTCGAGATCTTCCATAGCTTCAGGCCTTAGTTGCTCAGAGTTGTTCATAACCGGGGACACGGCTAAGTACCTAGAATTTGATCTTCTGCCGAAGTTGTACACTTTACACACATGACACAATCTCATCTTGATGCCACTAGTGGCCGCTGCATAAGTACTCACCAAGATGGAGTACTGGCAGATTGAGAATGTGATAGAGTCTTTCCATAGGAGTCCTCCCAATACACAATGCTAGCTTGTCATCCAGGCACCAATGTAGGGTTTCAAGTTCCCTTACACAATTCTAGTTAACCTGAAGATGTCAATGCATGGGTCTTCCACTATGTAGTTGACTAAGCCATAGCCCATTTAGCATGTGGTTGTACACGGAAGCCACTGTACGAGAAACATCATCAATATCTAAGTCCCTGGGTGGTTTTATCCTAGTTCACATACAAAAAGAGATAGCCATATAAACATGGTTCCTTTTGTTGCCACTTTGTCCAATCTTGAGTATCCTTGTCCACCCAGGTGGTTCATTGAGTACTTGTTTTATTATATAAAGCATATGTCTTTTCAACTATTCATATAATCATATCATGTATCCCATCCCAATATATAGCAGGGCTAAGCCTACTACAACTACATTGTTTCCACTAAGGAATATATAAGGGTATCCTATTAGGATTTAGCATAGCATAAAATATAGAAATCCTTTTCATGCATGTTACAAAAATCCACTAAGTGTAATAAAAATGGTAGGACTTGGATTATAGTGTCACATGCCTTTTTAGTAGAGAATGTTGGTTCACTTCTTGATCTTGCTAATATCACACTCTTCTAACTTCACTACAATTCAATCAAACAAACACAAATTCAACTAGCATTCCAACCAATTTATCACACATAAAATGATGGAAACAAGGTCATGCATGCAAGCATGCAAAAGATAGTTTTATTTGCAAAAGTGGTTTCTACTAGGCTCTAAACATTATAAAGTTCAAAAGTGGTCATTTACTAAAGTGGTAAAACCATTTGCAAAAGGTTTTATCTATAAACCATTTTTAAATCAAATCAACATTTTATGTGGTTGAAAATGCTTTTAGTAAAGCAATATTCTTTAAAGAGTTCACCAAATATATTTTAATTCTCAAAACTTGGTGTTTTAGGGTCAGAAGGTTTGAATTAAATCATTTCCCAAAGGTTTCACTTAAAAACATAATCAATATTTTTATTTGACTAGAAATGTGTTATTTCATATATTTACTCTTTAACTTCACAAAATAATTTTTAAATCCACAAGTTGATTCCTATGGTCAGTAGGTTCAAAAAAAACCATTTTGCAAAGATTTCACATTAAAATTATATCTAGAACAATATTTATATTCATAATAAGCCTACATATGTTTCTGCAAATTCAACCAATTTTTCAGAAGCAAATCATTACACTACTGTAGAATAGCCTACCAGTGACAGGCTTAAAAGACCCATTAGTGACAGGCAATACGCCTGTCACTAGTAACGTGTCACTGGTAATAGACAGGCAAGCGCCTGTCACTAATATTTATTTACTAGTGACAGCCATTTAGTTATGCTTGTCACTAATTAGGTTTTACCAATGAATCTTAGTAGCAAATCCTAAACCCTGAATCCTAAATCCTAAACCCTAAACCCTAAACCCTTGGCTAGTATGCCCATTACCAGTAATTTCCTTTAGGAATAAAAAATAATGCAACTACGCATGATAACACAATATGATCACATACATTCATTGATAACAAAATATGATCATAAGTATTACAAAGTGGAATTATCATTGAATTCACAACTTCCTAAACAAGTTTGTTGTCATTTCACAATAACCAACACCTCAAAATCAAATCGTCCAACTCCTGCGAAACGGAAAAGCTTCCGTCATCTACTTCGCATGACTCATCCGCTCCAGCTGCTACCTAGAAGAACTTGCATCCCAAACAAACTCTGACATGGAGCATTCGCCAATTTAGGCAGCAGACCAACATGCGTTTATTAGGGGCAGCTAGACATCATATTAGTTCACCTTACAGCACGCGCACGACCCCCCCTAACTTGAGCTTTTCAATATTCATCTGAATGGGGCAGAAAATAGAAAACTTACTTAGTAATAGAACACTTAGCTGCTGCCAAGTATGATAAAAGAAAGTTTCAGTACTATAAGAAAAAACTTAGATGCTAATTTGATAGATACAACAAGATTACCAAAGCACAACCATCTACCAAAATTAACACCTAGGAGAATACATCATTTACAAAGAGAGAGACCAAACAGACCCTTAAGAAATGATGCTTGGAGACTTGGGGCTAATAGGTGGGGCTAAAAACGAATCATATGAATTTCACACAGAAGATGTTCTATTTATTGATCTTACGTAAAAACAGCTCCATAAAAAATGAAGATAATGCTAAGAAAGAACTCAGAAGTCCAACAGTTCACCAAATCGCTATCATCACAGTGTAGGCAGACAAAAGTATTGCCACTCTTCAGCAATGAAGCAAAGATATAATCCATAAAAGAACAAATATTCAAATAACAAAGAAACAAACTGAAAACGGAAGATAGAAGTGGTGGCCACAATTTTCAAAGGTCTTTAATCAACAGATTCTATTTCTAGGATTCATGGTATTTTAGATCCAAGTTATATTGGAAAGAAAATAGTAGTATTCATGCCGCTAAGTTACTGGTAATTCTAGCTAAGCACAGCCAAAAAGAAATATGCAATCGGGTTTGACAGGATTCTGAATATAAGGAATTATCTACCGTACAAAGCTGATACATACATAGAGCATGCCCAAAATTTTAAGACCAACTGATTGCCGTATCCAACAACAAAAATTGGTGGGCCACTATTTTACACATCAAGAATTCAGCAATGGGAGAAATGACAACAGTGGTAACAAAACAAAGAACTATAAGTTTTACTATACGAACAGTTCAAGTGACTAAGAATAATATGAAGCTTTCATGAAACACCGGTACATAATAGTTTTTGCTACTACGTATATGACTATAGAATTTAACCATGTTGCATGTCCTGATATATAACTCATTTAACCCTGTCTCTTTGGTCATGCCATTCATGAAACAAAAATACATGAGTAGCTCTCTGCAACTAACAAGTGAAGCTCTGATTTCAGAAAGAAAACAAAGAAAAAACAATACAGAGTCTATCTTCTTATTCCAGACAACAAAGGAGAAACTGCTACCTTTTTTTATCGAACTGGTCTTGTCCTCAAAGTGAACTAGTCAAATAAGAGGTAAGCATGCCTTCAGACCAGAGCATCAATGGAGGGAGGGCATCAAGAATGGGCGCGGGGCCGCTCGTGTGGGAGGGAAGCAGGGAAGAGCGCGGGAGGACGTTGTAGGTGCGGCGGGCGGCTTCGATTCCGTAGGTGAGGCAGGCCGCTTCAATTCCCTAGGTTAGACCGGCGGTGGTGATGCAGCTGATTGGGGCGAGTGGATCGTAGGTGAGGCCGGCGGCAGCGCAATAGCGGGTTAAGGGCTTAAGGCGGGATGGATCAGAGGTAAGGCCGGTGGCTGCCGGGTCGTAGCAGGTTGGGGCAGTTGGATCATAGGCCTCCTCCTAAGATCTAAATCTGATTGATGGTGAAAACGGGGAAGAGGAGCAGAATAATAAACGGGGAGTAGGAACAGAAAATAGGGGAGGGGCGATGGCTTCGCGCGGGATAAGATCGTGGCCTCGTGGGGCCTGGAAATATTTTTGGCGAACGACGGGCGGGACCGTAGGAAATATACGGCCGAAAATTTGAAAAATGGAGTAAAATATACTTTTCTAGTGGAGGGGAAAAGGTAGTACTAATATTTTCGAGATAAACATGTGAATGTTGAATTTTCAATAATTCTGATTCGTGGTTATGCCCCATATATCTAACTCGGTGATCTGCATGTTTGCTCGGTTGGGTTGCAACCGTCTTTAATAAGTTTTCAGAAAACAGCACACGCATATTATAATGAAGCTTCAACAAGTGCGGTTGACAAGATTGTAGATACGCTTCCGTCACTAAGAAAATTTTCCTTTCAGACAACCTCGACGAAAAAAACTTGTGACGGACACATTTTGAGGTTGTCATTACTGATAGTGTTACCAGTGACAGACGTATATAGACGCCTGTCACAAAGTAAAATTTTTCATCCAGGTGGTACTCAAAAAAATACTAGTGACCGTCATATTTATACGCCTGTCACTAGTGTTGTATACTAGTGACAGGCTTATTCTTGTCTATCGCTAGTAATACTTACTAGTGACGGGCACGGTTTTGACTGTCACTAACCACCTGGCATCTATAAGCCTTTCTGCAGTAGTGTTAAACAAAGTGCATGGTTGGGTAGTATTTGTCTTGCTGATTCCATTAATATAAAATTTGCAAAATTTGGACGTGTAGAATTAAGGTTATGAATTTTACAAGTTTGCATATCAATCAGATTCAAAATTTTGTTTTAAACAAAACCATGTCCATGTGGCGTAATTCTATTGGCCGGTACCGCTTCGTGCGGATCAGCCTCTGTGAGCTGTTAGATCTAAAGTGTATCGTACGGTTCAGATTGCGCCATACCCTTTCGATAAGTTATTCTATCTAAGCCACTGGATGACGATCTGACGGTTCACAGGGGTCTGACCATCCACTGGCGGCGAACGCGGCGGCGGGCTTCATGGTGGTTACGGCAGTAGGAAAGAAGGGAGGTAACGGAGATGCTCACCGTGATCGCAGGGAGATGCTGAAGCTCAACGTGTGGTCGTCTTGGCAAGGGGCGCTCAGGAACGGCGACGATTGCTCGTCGGAGTAGCTCCTGACGATGGGCGGCTCTATTTGCTGTCGGAGGTGAGGCTGCAGGTCGCCCTAAGGCATGATAGGGGCACAGTTAGACGCGTACTGATCTGGGGGTGATGGGAGCATCAAAAGGAGGCGCTGGGACGGTCGAGGCTTACCAGGGAACTTCGTCGGAGATGAGTCAGACGCGGCGGTGCTCAGGTGAGGACGAAGCCGACGCCTTCTGAGGCACTTTCATGGTAACGAGTGGCACGGGGAGATGCGCCAGGAGGTGGGGAACTAGCTCGCGTGCAGAGGAAGGAGAGGGGCGGGGGGGTGTGGCTGGAATTGCTCTGGGACGTCGTCGGAGAGAGTGGAATGCGAGCTCGAATTAGAGCAGCCTAGGGGCAGAGGGGAGGCGCTGTTTGGGGGGAAAGAGAGAGGAGGGTGAGGCGATTTAACGAGCGTGGTCACTGCGAGGATTAAGTCAGCCATTTACTCGAATTTAACGGGATTAACTCGCGGCAGAACGGCGACGAGCAAGGGGGAAACGGCTGGCGCGGGGTTGATGACGATGACGAGGCAGTGGGGTCCGTCTGTCTGTGAGAGTGAGAGAGTGGGAGTGGGGCCTCTGCGTCAGTGACAGTGTGGGTGCGAGATTCAGTGAAAAATGGTTCACTGCGGGTAGGGGTTAGTTGGGCTGGACTGGGCCTTGCTGGGCCTATTGGGTTGGGTCGTGTTTGTTTCATTTTTTTTATACTGAAGCCTTTTCTTTTTCTAATTTGAATTTCTGTTTTGATTTTATTCAAACAATTCAAACACCCAAATGAATTCAAACCTTTGCCAAACTTTGTGTAGATTTTAATTCTGTTTAACAACACAAAACAAAGTCCAAAACAAAATAATTTTTATTCTTTTTAGGATCCATTTAATAATTAAATAAATAGACCTTAGTCATTAATTCAAATAGGGTTTAATTTATTTTAAATCTCTATTTGAAATCTAAAACAATACCAAAATCAAATCAGTAGATTTTATTTGAAAATAAAACACTTGGAAAACTTATTTAAAATAAAATAACAAGTTTTAGTGTTTAATTAAAATGTAAAAGAATTTACTTTAATAAAATTGGATATTAATAAATCCTCATTATTTTATTTAAATAAACCTTTACTCTTTTAATCAAAACAAAATATTTTATTTCAAAAGCTTGGCCAATGTTTAATTTGGCTCTATAAAATAATCCTTATTTCTATTTCTACCTTTTATTTTGAAAACCTAATATTTTTATTAAAAGATCCAAAAATAGTGATTCCAACTATTATAACTTTATTTATTAATTGTTTATCTTTTTAAATCCCTTTAGGATTTATTTGTTCAAAATAGGTTTTGATATTTCCAATTGGAATCAAAAAGTTTCTTCTCACCCTAAATTTCAACAAAAAATTTATTTTGTTTATTTATTTTTCACATTACAAAATTTGGAAAATTTTGGGATGTGATAGGCTACCACCCTTAAAATAAATCTCGTACCGAGATTTGGGAAGGCTAGGGTTACAAGTTGGCTTCAAGGCAACTAGGGTACTACCACCCTTAAAAATAAAGTCTCATAGGGTTACATTGATGGTCCGCTTGACTATGGATTCAACACTTAATATCCAGACAAGGAATCCTTATTTGACTCTTCTGAGTTAACTAGTTTCTGACATCCACTTCTTCAATCTCTTCAAAGTTTCCATCCATGACAATGTGGTTCACATGTCCTTTCTGGGTCACGTTGGAGTCATTTCCATTGGCTTTTCTAGCATCCTTTTTCTTTTTCTTCTCAGGACAGCCTAATGCATAGTGTCCAAGTTCCTTGCAATTATAGCACTGCAACTGGCTAATGTCTTTCTTCCTGGAGTTGCCATGTTGGTTCTGACCAAGGTCATCTCCATTGTCAGTATCATTTCCATTATTATCACTTCCATTGTTGTTGTGGGAATACTGATGAGGTTCAGAATCTTCATTGCTCTTTTTGAATGAATGCTTCTTTTTTGATGATCCTGAGTGATTCTTGAGTTTATGCTTCCTCTTTCTATTCTCAACTTGATTCATCTTGTTTTCTAATATAGTGGCTTTGTCACAGAGTGATTGATAAGTTGGGACATAGGCAACAGCTAGCTGCAGGTTCAACTCATCATTAAGTCCTTCAAGAAATTTCTCCTTTCTCTTAGCATCTGTATCAACTTCATCTGGTGCATAGCGTTCCAGATTGTTGAATTCTTCAAGATACTCAGCCACACTGAGGTGACGCTGTTTCAGATTGTGAAACTCTTTTTTCTTCAAGTACATCACTCCAAGTGAGATGTGAGTTGTTCTAAATCCATCCTCAAAAATAGCCCAAGTTACATCTTCAAGGGGAGTGGTGATTTGAAAGTTGTCCCACCATGTTGCTGCTGGTCCTTCAAGCAGAAATGCTGCAAACCCAACTTTTTCTTCATCGGTGCAGCCAAAAGTCACTAAGTCTTTGTTTACTGAACGTAACCAGTCATTGGCTTCCATTGGATCAGTTGTTCCAGAGAACCTTGCAGGCCTAAGTTTCAGAAACTTGGTGAGCATATCAAGTGTTGGAGGATTATTCTGATTGTTGTTATTGTTGTTGTTGTTGTTGTTGTTGTTCTGATTCTGTATGTATGTGGTCATCTCCTGCATCAACTGTGTCTCAGCTGTCAACATCTGCTGCATCTCAGGGGTGATGTTGTTGTTGTTTCGGTTGGGGTTGGCACGACGGGGAGGCATCTATTGGTTTGATAGGGATGAGTATTGGTGGATAGGTTTTTAAGAAGTTCTAACACACAACTCAAAACCAACCAAGTTCAAACAAACAATCAAGCAGTCAACAAGCAAATATCCACTTAACAACTTATGAGTTAACTCATGAGTTGAAGGAAACAAGTTTTTCTTGAAATAATCAACCTAGTATAGTCATACCTCATAGGTCAATATGATCCATACTCTAACTTGATATCAATGTCTTTGGTAGGCATTCTAGTGTCTCTTGGTTCTTCACTTGTAGTCCTTAGTGATGTCTAAGTTGAAGTTTTTGGTGAAACTAAAGTTGAAATCACTTGAAGATGTTGAAGTCATTAGAGTTGATGAAATCTTTTGCACATGGTGAAGTCTTTGGTCATGGAAAGGCTTTATCCATTAAGTTTGAAATAGACAAGATGTAGAATTAAAACCAAAATGGTTGAGGAAAGAGTTTACAAGATTGTTTATAAATAAGTTTTGGAACAAAAAAAACTCCTATTTTTCTAAGGAGTTTTGTCCAATCCTAGGGTTACAATCCTACAGGCAACACAGTGCTCTGATACCATCTAAAAGGTTCCCAACCTTTAATAAGGTAGATATCCCTGTGTTTACAATGCTAGTCCCTGGATCAATAGCTAGCATCCACAGTTTAAGATGTAATTTCAAGAAACAAAGGTCATAATACAACTTTGTAACCAGGAATAAAATAATACATTACATCTTACATAGCTCATTTGGATATCTCATTACAATGCATCAGAAATAACTATATAGCATGGAGTCCTTCATCTTCAAAGTGCCACAGGCAGTCATGTTGGTTGTAGAGTTGTAATCCTATTTAACACACTTCACTAACATCAAACAAACCTGCAACATAATAAGTTACAGCCACAAGGGTTAATACATTTGAATTGTATTGGCAAGTTTCACTACTATGTAGAAATAAGTGGATCCTATCATTACATGCATATTTGGCTAAGTAGGGTTTAGGCTCATTTGCAGAAAGCAATATATTTTTGTCCTATCTTTTCAAAATAGTTTTTCTCTTTTGAAAATCTTTCTGAACTCCATGGAAAACTCCAAGTGCTTCAAACCCCTTGTTGTCACCATCAAGTTTTACTTTGAGAAATTGGAATGTCGAGATCTTACATAGCTTCAGGACTTAGTTGCTCAGAGTTGTCCGTAACCAGGGACATGGCTAAGTACTTAGAATTTGATCTTCTGCAGAAGTTGTACACTTTATCCACATGACACAATCTCATCTTGATGCCACCAGTGGCCGCTGGATAAGTACTCACCAAGATGGAGTACTGGCAGATTGAGAATGTGACAAAGTCTTTCCATAGGAGTCCTCCCAATACACAATGCTAGCTTGTCATCCAGGCACCAATGTAGGGTTTCAAGTTCCCTTACACAATTCTAGTTAACCTGAAGATGCCAATGCATGGGTCTTCCACTATGTAGTTGACTAAGCCAGAGCCCATTTAGCATATGTACACGGAAGCCAGTGTACGAGAAACATGATCAATCTCTAAGTCCCTGGGTGGTTTTCTTCTAGTGCACATACAAAAAAAGATAGCCATATAAACATGGTTCCTTTTGTTGCCACCTTGTCCAATCTTGAGTATCCTTGTCCACCCAGGTGGTTCATTGAGTACTTGTTTTATTATATAAAACATATGTCTTTTCAACTATTCATATAATCATATCATGTATCCCATCCCAATATATAGCAGGGCTAAGCATACTACAACTACATTGTTTCCACTAAGGAATATATAAGGGTATCCTATTAGGATTTAGCATAGCATAAAATATAGAAATCCTTTTCATGCATGTTACAAAAATCCACTAAGTGTAATGAAAATAGTAGGACTTGGATGATAGTGTCACATGCCTTTTTAGTAGAGAATGTTGGTTCACTTCTTGATCTTTCTAATATCACACTCTTCTAACTTCACTATAATTCAATCAAACAAACACAAATTCAACTAGCGTGCCAACCAATTTATCACACATAAAATAATAGAAACAAGGTCATGCATGCAAGCATGCAAAAGATAGTTTTATTTGAAAAAGTGGTTTCTACTAGGCTCTAAATATTATAAAATTCAAAAGTGGTCATTTACTAAAGTGGTAAAACCATTCGCAAAAGGTTTTTTCTACAAACCATTTTTAAGTCAAATCAACATTTTATGTGGTTGAAAATGCTTTTAGTAAAGAAATATTCTTTAAAGAGTTCACCAAATATATATTAATTCTCAAAACTTGGTGTTTTAGGGTTAGAAGGTTTGAATCAAATCATTTCCCAGAGGTTTCACTCAAAAATCATTTCTAAATCATAATCAATATTTTTATTTGACTAGAAATGTGTTATTTCATATATTTTCTCTTTAACTTCACAAAATACATATTTAAATACACAAGTTGATTCCTATGGTCAGTAGGTTCAAAACAAACCATTTTGCAAAGATTTCACATTAAAATTATATCTAGAACAATTTTTATATTCATAATAAGTCTACATATGTTTCTGCAAATTGAACCAATTTTTCAGAATCAAATCATTAAACAAAGTGCATGGTTGGGTAGGATTTGTCTTGCTGATTCCATTGATATAAAATTTTCAAAATTTGGACGTGTAGAATTAAAGTTATGAATTTTACAAGTTTGCATATCAATCGGATTCAAAATTCTATTTTAAACAAAACCATGTCCACGTGGCGTAATTCTATTGGCCGATACCGCTTCGTGCGAATCAGCCTCTATGAGCTGTTAGATCTAAAGTGTATTGTACGGTTCATATTGCACCATACCCTTTCGATAAGTTATTCTATCTAAGCCACTGGATGACAATCTGACGGTTCACAGTGGTCTGACCATCCATCGGGCGGGCGCGTATGGCGGCGCAATGACGACGGCTCGTCATGTGGTTCTAGCGAAGCAGGAAAGAAGGGAGGTAACGGAGATGCTCACCGTGATCGCAGGGAGATGCTGAAGCTCAACATGTGGTCGTCTTGGCAAGGGGCGCTCAGGAACGGCGACGATTGCTCGCCGGAGTAGCTCCTGACGACGGGCGGCTCTGTTTGCTGTCAGAGGTGAGGCTGCAGGTCGCCCTAAGGCAAGATAGGGGCACAGTTAGACGCGTAATGATCTGGGGGTGATGGGAGCATCAACAGGAGGCGCTGGGGCAGTCGAGGCTTACCAGGGAACTTCGTCGGAGACGAGTCAGACGCGGCGGTGCTCAGGTGAGGACGAAGCCGACGCTACGGGGCACTCGCGGGCAAACGAGTGGCACGGGGAGATGCACCAGGAGGTGGGGAACTAGCTCGCGTGCAGAGGAAGGAGAGGGGCGGCGGGGTGTGGCCGGAATTTCTCTGGGACGTCGTCGGAGACAGTGGAATGCGAGCTCGAATTAGAGCAGCCTAGGGGCAGAGGGGAGGCGCTGTTTGGGGGGAAACAGAGTGGAGGGTGAGGCGATTTAACAAGCATGGTCACTGCGAGGATTAAGTCAGCCATTTACTCGAATTTAATAGGATTAACTCGCGGCAGAACGACGACGAGCAAGGAGGAAACGGCTGGCGCGGGGTTGATGACGATGACGAGGCAGTGGGGTCCGTCTGTCTGTGAGAGTGAGAGAGTGGGAGTGGGGCCTCTGCGTCAGTGACTGTGTGGGTGCGAGATTCAGTGAAAAACGGTTCACTACGGGGAGGGGTTACTTGGGCTGGACTGGGCCTTGCTGGGCCTGTTGGCTTGGGTCGTGTTTGTTTCATTTTTTTTATACTGAAGCCTTTTCTTTTTCTAATTTGAATTTCTTTTTTGATTTTATTCAAACAATTCAAACACCCAAATAAATTCAAACCTTTGCCAAACTTTGTGTAGATTTTAATTCTGTTTAACAACACAAAACAAAGTCCAAAACAAAATATTTTTTATTCTTTTTAGGATCCATTTAATAATTAAATAAATAGACCTTAGTCATTAATTCAAATAGGGTTTAATTTATTTTAAATCTCTATTTGAAATCTAAAACTATACCAAAATCAAATCAGTAGGTTTTATTTGAAAATAAAACACTTGGAAAACTTATTTAAAATAAAATAACAAGTTTTAGTGTTTAATTAAAATGGAAAAGCCTTTACTTTAATAAAATTGGATATTAATAAATCCTCATTATTTTATTTAAATAAACCTTTACTCTTTTAATCAAAACAAAATATTTTATTTCAAAAGCTTGGCCAAGGTTTAATTTGGCTCTATAAAATAATCCTTATTTATATTTCTACCTTTGCTTTTGAAAACCAAATCTTTTTATTAAAATATCCAAAAATAGTGATTCCAACTATTATAACTTTATTTATTAATTGTTTATCTTTTTAAATCCCTTTAGGATTTATTTGATCAAAATAGGTTTTGATGTTTCCAATTGGAATCAAAAAGTTTCTTCTCACATTAAATTTCAACAAAAATTTTATTTTGTTTATTTATTTTTCACATTACAAAATTTGGAAAATTTTGGGATGTGACATACACACGTACTTAATATGACAAGAACTTACAGGTGACTAAAGTTGAGTATCATGAGGAGCGGCCCTCGTATTCAAGGGACATGAGATTGCCAACTTATACTTTCTCAAGCATATACTCCATAGTTTCTTCACTTGAACCTTAATCACTTCAAGATGCTTATGATAGGGGCAATGAGAGCTAAAAGATAACAAGTACCATAATTTTTGGAAGCTCTTTTTGAAACTTGAAATCCCTGCTTCCCTATATGAAGGGCCTTTCTTCCACTATTATATTGAGTCTCCACCTTCTACCTTCAGGCACGAGTTAAGAGAGCGTAGTTGCCATTCTTAGTTCTATGTGCGTTGTCCCAAAACTTATTGATTGATGCATATTTTTGATATTGCTTGTTCTTGTGCTATTTGTATCTAGTCACTCTTACGAACTTTGAAGGTGTCCTATGCATCTATTTGCTACTCCATGAGGGACAAGCTGAATGCCACTATGCTATGTTTTCTGTATGTGAAACAAACAAACATTTTTCAATGCATGTTATTCATGATCCTTGTTTGTATCCTTTCATGTTGCATGCATAGTTACTTTGTCTTACTGTTCAAACTCCATATTTCATGCTCATGTTTAGAGTTCTTTGATCCCAGCTTTCAATGCTTTTAAATGGTTTGATCTTTGTTTTGATGCTGCATGTCACCTCAAAAATTATTCTTTTATCACTTACCTACTCGAGGACGAGCAGGTGTTAAGCTTGGGGATGCTTGATACGTCGAAACATATCTATAATTTTTGATGTTCCATGATTGTTTAGTATCTACATTGCTTTGCTTTGTCTACACTTTGAGGTGTTTTTATATTTTTTCTGGTACTAACCTATTAACAAGATGCCACAGTGCCAGTTGCCCGTTCTCTTCTCTTTTTGGATCTAGAAAGGCAGAAAATAAATATTCTCGGAATTGGACAGGACAAAAGCCAAAGTCAATATTTCTACCGTGGGGAACACGGAGCCAGAAGACGATACGGAGGAGGGCCTCAAGGGGGCCACACCCCCTGGCCGCACGGGTGGGCCCACCCCGCGCTTGGGGGGTGCAGCTGCCTCAGGGACCCCCTCGGCCTCCCTCTTCTCCTATAAGAAGCCCCCGATGCCTAAACCCTAAGTTCTCGATCAATATTCCACGAAATAGTCTGTAGCCGCCTCCACCATGGTCCCTAGATCGGAGGGATCTGAAGCTCTTCCCGGCACCCTGCCGGAGTCGATATCATCCCGGAGGCCTTCTTCTTCATCATGCTAGCCTCCGGTATGGAGCGTGAGTAGTTCCACCTTGGACTACGGGTCCATGTAGTAGTAAGATGGTTGTATCTCCTCCTTTGTGCTTTCATGTCTAGATCTTGTGAGCTCCGTTCATGATCAAGATCTCTACTATTTGTAATCATGCATGTTGTGTTTGCGGGAATCCGATAGATATTGAGATTACCATGTCAGATTGATTAATGGATTTTTCTTATTGATTCTATCTTGTCTGTGTTGTTTGTGATCTTGCATGCTCTCTGTTGTTAGTAACTATCTTGGCCAAGTAGTTGCTAGTGACTCCAAGAGGAGGTATTTATGCTTGATAGTGGGTTCATGTAGGGGTTCGTAGCATGGAAAAAAAAATTCTACCGCATGCACACAAACAAACCAAGATCTATCTACTAGATTGTAGCAACGAGTCGATAGAAGAACTCACCCTCGAAGATTCCAAAGCGGTTAACGAGAGCAGATTCTCGTGGGTGATGTAGTCGTACACTTGCCGATCTCAAGATCGCGTAGACGATCCTTCCGGCGCTGTGTTCCGGCAGCGCTTCCGCAGTCAGTCACACGTTCGGTACTCGATGAAGACCTTCCTCTCTCTTGTTCCAGCAGACAGCGGAGGTTGTACTTCTCTCCTCGTGATTCCGGCAGCATGACGACGTGGTGTCGGAAGTAGAGGGAAGATCCCGCAGGGCTTCGCCTAAGCCTGATGCGAGTTATGGTGGATTAGGGTTTCCCGGAAATCTAGGGTTTAGAAATCCGGGAGGAGGAGGAGGTGTCGGCAGTGGCTAGGGTAGCAGTGAAGAGCCGGCGGCATCGCGAGGCGGCGGCGATGCGGCGCGAAGAGGCGGCGCGGCGGCGCCGCGGTGGCGGTGGCGGCTTGGCTCGAGGAGGGCTAGGGATTGTATTGTGTTGGCGCAGCCCCCCCTCTATTTATGAGAGGGGGCAACCTTGGGAGGGGTGGGTTTGAATACAAACCCAAACCCAAGTTGGATTGAGAGAAGGACTTGTTTCTTCTCCCACTAGGAAAGCATTGTTCTAGTTTGACTTTTCAAACTTCCCGTTTGACTTTCAATTTAGAGCTTTATTTCTCTCTTGCAAATGCCAACACAAAGCGACCTAGGATATGATCTAATCATTCCTTATGTCCATGAAACATTCATGGACCATTCCCCTTCCGGTCCGGTGAACCTTCTAGACCCTTCTAGAACCTCTCCGATGAAATCATCGGAAACTTTCCTGAACTCCAAAATAGGACTTTCCTTATATGAATCTTATTCTCTGGACCATTCCGGATCTCCTCGTGATATCCCGGATCCCATCCGAGACTCCGAAGAACATTCGGTATCCATAATAACATTCCATATCTACTAAACAACATTGAATACTTAAGTGTGTCTCCCTACGGTTCCTGAATTACACTGACATGATCGAGACACTTCTCCGATCAATAACCAATAGAGGAATCTAGAAATTCATATGGCTCCCACATATTTCAACGATTACTTTGCGACCGAATGAACCACTTACATACGATACCAATTTCCTTTTGTCTCACGATAGTTTACTTATCCGAGGTTTTGATCGTCGGTATCTCTGCATACCTAGTTCAACCTCGTTACTGGTAAGTACTCTTTTCTCGTTCCCGTGATATGGGATCCCTTGTGAGGCAGTCACATGCTTGCAAGCTAATTGGATGACATTCCACCGAGAGGGCCCAGAGTATATCTATCTGTCATATGGATGGACAAATCCCACTCTTGATCCATGTGCCTCAACCCATACTTTCCGAACATTCAAAGCCACCTTTATAGCCACCCAGTTATATGTGTGGTGTTTGATTTCATCAAAGCATCCTTCCGATGATGGTGATTAACATGATATCATGGTCGAAGGAATTAGGTTACTATATATCAGAAAGCTTATAGCAATTGAACTATTAAAATGACTTGATATTTATGCTACGCTTATCTATAGGAGTATGTCCATCATACCATTCTCCTAATGATATGATCTTGTTATTAACAACATCTCAATGTTCATGATCGAGAAACCATGATCATCTATTAATCAACAAGCTATTATTACAAAGAGGCTTTACTAGGGACTCTAATTTACTTTACAATTCACACAAGTATTAATGTTTCCGGTTAATACTATTATAGCATGAATGTAAACATTTATCATAAACACAAAGATGTAATAATAACCACTTCATTATTGCCTCTAGGGCATATCTCCAACAGTCTCCCACTTGCACTAGAGTCAACTAATCTAGATTACATGGTAATATACCGAACACCCATGGCGGTTTGGTGCTGGTCATGTTTTTCCCTCGGGAGAGGTTTAGTCAACGGATCCGCCACATTCAGATCTTTGTGTACTTTGAAAATCTTTATGTCACCATCCTGGACATGCTCTCGAATAGCGTGAAAACGTAGCTTGATGTGCTTCAGCTTCTTGTGTGACCTTGGTTCTTGCGCATTGGCTATGGCGCCCATGTTATCACAGTAGATAGACATTGGGTCCAGCGCACATGGAACCACACCAAGCTCTGTAATGAACTCCTTCTTCCATATCGCCTGTTGTGAAGCCTCCGAAGCAGCTATGTATTCTGATTCAGTTGAAGATCTTGCCACAACACTTTGCTTTGCACTCCTCCTGCTAACTGCTGCACCATTCAAAGTAAATACATATCCAGATTGAGATTTAGAATCATCCGGATTGATGTTCCAACTAGCGTCGGTGTAACCATTAACAACGAGTTGTTCATCACCTCCATAAGAAAAAACCATATCCTTAGTTCTTCTGAAGTACTTAAGGATGTTTTTTGATCATGTCAATGATCCTCCTAGATCACTTTGATATCTGCTAGTCAAACTAATAGCATATGCAATGTCGGGTCTAGTACATAGCATGGCATACATTAGAGATCCTATGGCTGAGGCATAGGGAGTCTTACTCATTCTTTCTCTATCTTCTGCCGTTGCTGGACTTTGAGTTTTACTCAAGGTCGTATTGGGCAACATGGGCAAGAACCCTTTCTTGCTATCTTCCATTTCAAACCTCTTTAGAACTTTGTCCAAATATGTACTATGTGACAATGATATTAGGCGCCTCGATCTATCTCTATAAATCTTTATGCCTAATATGTAAGCTGCTTCGCTAAGATCTTTCATTGAAAAACTATTATTCAAATAATCCTTGACACTATTAAGAAGGTCTACATCATTTCCAATCAACAATATGTCATCTACATATAGTATTAAGAATGCTACAGAGCTCCCACTCACTTTATTGTAAATACAAGCTTCTCCATAAGTTTGTATAAAACCAAAACTTTTGATTACCTTATCAAAACATTGATTCCAACTTCGGGATGCTTGCTTCAATCCATATATGGACCGTTGAAGTTTGCATACCTAGTTACCATCTTTAGGATCAACAAAACCTTTGGGTTGCATCATATACAACTCTTCATCAATGTCTCCATTGAGGAATGCCGTTTTGACATCCATCTGCCATATCTCATAATCATAATATGCAGCGATTGCTAACATAATCCTCACAGACTTTAGCTTCACTACTGGTGATAAAGTCTCATCATAGTCAACTCCTTGAATTTGTCAATACTGTTTTGTGACAAGTCGAGCTTTATAGACAGTAATATTACCATCAACATCTGTTTTCTTCTTGAAAATCCATTTGTTCTCGACAACCTTCCGGCCATCCGGTAAGTCCACCAAAGTCCATACTTGGTTTTCGTACATGGATCCAATATCGGATTTCATGGCCTCTTGCCATTTATTGGAATTTGGGCTCATCATCGCTTCCTCATATGTCGCAGGGTCATCGGTGTTGTCCACCAACATGACACTCATAACGGGATCATACCAATCAGGAGTGGTACGAGTTCTCGTTGACCTGCGAGGTTCCGTAGTAACTTCAACCGAAGTTTCATGATCAACATCATTATCTTCCTCTCTTATTGGAGTAGGCGCCACATGAACCACTTCCGATGTTGTGCTACTCGCAAGTTTGAGAGAAGGTTCATCAACCTCGTCGAGTTCTACTTTTCTTCCAGTCACTTCTTTCGAGAGAAACTCCTTCTATAGAAAGGATCCATTCTTGGCAACAAAAATTTTGCCTTCACATCTGTGATAGAAGGTATACCCAATAGTTTCCTTCGGTTATCCTACGAAGACGCATTTTTCCGCTTTGGGTTCAAGCTTGTCCGGCTGTAACTTCTTTACATAAGCTTTGCAACCCCAAACTTTAAGGAATGACAATTTAGGTTTCTTCCCAAACCATGATTCATACGGTGTCGTTTCAACGGATTTATATGGTGCCCTATTTAAAGTGAATGCTGCTGTTTCTAATGCATAACCCCGAAACGATAGCGGTAAATATGTAAGTGACATCATAGAACGAACCATATCTAAGAGAGTTTGATTACGACGTTCGGACACACCATTACGCTGTGGTGTTCCCGGCGGTGTCAATTGTGAAAGTATTCCGCATTTCTTCAAATGCTCGCCAAACTCGTAACTTAGATACTCACCTCCACGATCAGATCGTAGAAATTTAATCTTCTTGATACTTAGATACTCACCTCCACGATCCGACCAATCTGCACTGCCCCACGCCTCGCCACCACGTCGTTGAGCTTCACCAGGGAGCACAGCACTGCCCCCTACCGTCACCCACGCCGATAGCCCTCTGTGCCGTCGACCACGACGAGCTCACCTTGCGCCCATTGGTCCCCTCTCACCACTATAAATAGAGGCCACCCCCAGCCGAATTGAGGACACCACCGCACTCCCCTCTCACCCAGAACCACCCCGCCTCAGTCCCGAAGCAAGGCGAGCAGCGCTTCGCCGGAATTTCACCGGAGCCCGCCGCTACTGGAGAAGAAGGGAGCCAGCGATTGGAGCCGCCCCAGAAGATGCTGCCGGTACTAGGAGATTCGCCGTCGTCGACTTCGTCGTTCGCCCGCCTCGCCGACCCTCGCTTGAGCCCCAGTGAGCCCTCGACGACCCCCACCTGCCGCGTTAGGTTTCTGTCTCGCCGGCGCTGCCCGACGTGGACGATGAACCAAGGCCGTTAGATTAGAACAAGATCCCAGGGCTCACATTGCCCCGTACCGCTTCGCACCCCCTCGTCTCACTAACGCGTGGGGACAGCAACTTAACCAGCCCGCGTAAGCGTTGTGCTTAGCAGGCCAGCCCAGTATTGTTTCCCGCGTAGCCCAGTCATTCGAATTTAACTTTTCCATTTTATTTCAAACACAGTTCTGTACCTAGTTTAAAAATCAACCCAGCTCGATTCAGTGCACCAAATTGAATGAAACCAATTTTTTTAGAAAGGTCTTGCAATGCTGAATCCAAGCCCGTTGGATTTAAACAATTTGAATCTATAGATCAACCTTGGTAAAAATAACAAGGCAGAACCTTTTCTGCATTCAAACATTTTTCAATTTTAAACCATAAAACCTTTTGAGTTGATTCCAACTCTCAAAAATCACATTTGATCGTACCTTTCAGAATATATAAAAACATATGGGTTTACTTACAGAAATAATGTTCAAGTAATAAAAGAATGCCACATATGCATTTCTAGCCACTTTATTCAATTAAAATAAAAGGGTAAAACCTTATTAAATTGTGACACCACTTTAAATCACATTCCCATGGACTAAAATATGTGGTGATGACATGTGTCAACATGATCCCATGTTTGGTTGGGAGAATATTAAATCTTAAGTAGTTTTTCAATGAGTAGAAATTACTTTTCTAAAAATAAAAGGAATTAGACCAAGCTTTAATCTTGTAATGTTAGTGATGATGCTAGATCATCTATAGAACCCTTGTGTGTGATGATTGCAAGTAGTTAAGTATTGTTTGGTGATTGTGTACCTCGTATTTATTCATAGACGCTAGTACCGACCAAGGATACGAGGAGGAAGGAGGATACTATGAAGAAGAAGCCGAGGAGAACTTCAACCACTGCTCTGCACAAGGTAAGCCTAATACTACTAGTTTATGGAGCAAGCTCACACTTGCAATTTATCAAGCTTATACTGATATTGATGCAAGCCAATACTTGCTTGTTACCATGCTAACTATATGCCTTAAGCATATATGATCATAACCACTTGATAAACCAATCCTAGTTTTTACTTACAAGCTTTATACTTTATTTCTTTATTAAAGCTAGTACTTAGAGCTTACTTAAGTGAATGGTAGATTCTAGAGAGAATTGAAGGTTGCATAAAGAGCATAAAATTTGGCCTAAGCTAGATAATCTTTATGTCATCCTAAGGCATGAGATTGACTTAGTTAAACTCCACTAGTTTACCACCCCTCATTAGTACTTACCCCCACTTGTAGATGCTAGTGCTAAGCATAAAACTTGATCAACTTTAGATGGGAATACTTGGTGGAAAATGGTTATGAAAACCTTGGAATGATGGATCATTCTATTGAGATGTTTTGGACATGTGTTTCCGAACACCAGATGATTTATGGTGATGAAAATGTTGAGGAATGAGCCTTAGCCCTTTATAAAACTGATGGTTGTCTCGATGCGATACCATTCCAATTTTACCGTACAACCATAATACCCGAGAATTGGGTAGGGCTTGACTGAGTATTAGTTCCCTCACGACCAAGGTAGGAGCTGAGGCTACCTTGTGAAGATTTTCCACCTGTGCAGTACCCAAGATGACAGTTGGTCATGGTTGGGAGGCCAAACTCACAGGAGGTGCTTATACTAGGGCGTGTAATTGAAAGGTTAGGATTGATTATCCGCATACTAAGTATGGTGAATTCGGGATTTGTTCTTGACGGATGTATCGAATGTTGTGGTGAAAGTGTATAATCTCTGCAGAGTGGCAAACTATTTGAATAGCCGCGTCCGTGGTTATGGACAGTTGGAGTGGCCATACTGTTCCCCCGTCAGATGTTTTCAAAATGACTTGTGAAATGACTTGAGACTTTGACCTGACCACAACAGGGTTGTGGCACGAGATACAAGTTCCCAATTAGGTGTTATAAAACTTCGACTAGCTTTTCTTACTTCTGAACTTAGTAGATGTAAATCTGTCTTTTTGCAAAAGAACCATAGGGCTTAGTGTCCTATTACAAAAACCCCCTTAACTTGTTAGTATTAGTTTGCGAGTACTTAAAGAGTACTCATGGCTTTGTCCCTGGCTATTCCCGTGGCCATACTATGAAGAGGAGTACCTGGAGGATGGACCCGAGGAAGGTTACGACAACTAGGATCATCTCCCATCGTCAGCATTGCCTGTTACCCCGAAGATGGAGCTTCGCCTACGCTACCGTTATTATTACGTATTCCGCTGCTTGAGTTGTATTAAGAACTGGATCATGAGATCCTTATTTGTGTAAGAAATTATGTATGATTTGTAAAGGATAATGTACTGTGGTATCCAATTCTGTTATGTCTCGCAAAAATGGTAATCCTGGGATTGCGATGTACGGCATAACATGCATCTGGCATTAAAAATCCGGGTGTTGACAGTGGTCATCCAAAGCAAAGTAGAACCGCCGCCAGGTTCGAGTGCGCCAAACCCTCCTCCCAACCACCCCTCAACCCGCAAGATAGGAACGGAGGAAACGGGGGAGAGCCATCCCTTCAGCCCAATGAAAACGACGCTAACGCCTACCAGAAGATCAACCTCAATAAGGACGGATGGCGCCAGGCACGCGAAGCCGTGGCGGGCAACATCATCCTACATGTGAATGCTTCACGGGACTTGCTGATGGCATACCAGCTCCTCCTCATCGGAGAGCATAACCGGCAGGTGAAGCTGATGGAGGATCTCGACAAACGCAAGAAGGCAGCCTCGGAGTCTAGTGCGCGGCGAGCTGCGCTCTCCGCCGCTGGTGGCTCTAGGTCGCATGGAAACAACGCCAACAAGCATCGCTCCCGTACGGAGCACATGGACCCCGTCGCATGCCGCGACATCACGAGGACCCTCAACATGTACTTTATGTCAATGGACATGAACGGCAATGTCATACTGAAGACGCCGCATGCTGCGATCATGGCAGCCACCACGTACCTCACGTCCCACCCACCTCCGGTGGTTGACCTGAAGAGCGCCATGCACAAGTCCACGCTAGCCGGATTCGGACTCGTCGGAGCTGCGCTCCATGACGAAGCTCCTGCAGAGCCGAAGAAAAAAGCAGCGGTCAAGTTCATCCGCAGCCCTACACCCTGATCTGACGAGGATGAGCATGATATGCCTCGACTTCGCAAGAGCCCAAGGCGTCGCAGCAGTGACTATGACGCTCGAAATGATCTCGCCCAGCGCAAGGTCGACAAGGCACGCGCCAAACGCGCGTGTTCAACCGAATCCAACGAGGATGACGATGGAGAGCTGTGCGGAGCCAGATGCTTCAGTAGATCCATTCGGCGAACAAGGATGCCAAAAAATTTCAAGCTCCCTTCGGACACTCCGAAGTTCGATGGCACGCAGGACCCGAAAGCCTGGCTCAGCGACCACCTCTCATCCATCAAGCTGCACGGCAGAAACAGAAACACCACCCTATAGTTCCTTCAACTGCAGCTGACGGGCGCAACTCGGATCTGGCTCAGCAGCCTATCTTTCGGTTTAATCCGAAGCTGGGAGGAGCTAGCATACAGTTTCATTCGAAACTTCAAGGGAACCAGCAAGAGGCCAGCCTCAATCGAGGAACTGTGGGCCTGCACCCAGCGTACCGGCGAATCCATTAGCTCGTACATCCGACATTGGTCCCACATCAAGAACTCTGCCACACACATCTCCGAGGAAAGGACAATCGATGCCTTCAAGGACGGTGTCAAGCGCCCGGACTTCAAGGAAGAACTTGGGCACGTCAATCCCAAGACGCTCGATCACCTCATGGACATCGCCAATAGGTGGGCAAATGGCGAGGATTCCCTTCACCGAATGCATTCGTATGACGAGGACGACTACGGCCGCAAGCGCAAATGCCGTAGCAAATGAAGATTGTGCGTCAACGACGATCGCGACGGAGTCGACATGGTTGCGGCTGGCTACGCCAACCTACGCAATGATGACTACCGCAGGAGCGGATACCGCAGCAGCGGATACCGCGGAGGTAACTTCCGCGATGTAGGGCGCCCTACACAAACATGGCAGCGTCGCAACTGTGGCGACGAGCCCTCGGCATACGATAAGTTTTCTGGCCCTTGCACCATCCACTTCTACATCAACAAGCAAGATGGCAAAAATAAGGCCAGCCACATGCTAAAGTACTACCGCGAGTTTCATAAGCTAAGCGAGGGTCTCACCCAAATGCGACGCCAGATCATGAACCCTAGTTTTGGGCCCGCAACCTGCACCAGGTGACATCGCCCACGGAGCTCCTCCACCACCACCTGTTGGACCATCGAATCCAGCAATCACACCCGCGCCAAACAACGGCACAAGAGGACATCCACCGCCAAAAGGGTCCCTGATGATCCATAAGGGACGCCCTACCAACAGGGTGCAAAAGAAGATCAGCCAACATGTTAGCCTGGCTGTGACTGCTCCACCTACCATCCCTGAGTACCTTAGCGGCTCGGAGTTGTACATCACGTTCGATCGTTCGGATCACCCCCGCCAGATCACTTGCCCAGGTCATGCTGCCCTGGTGCTCGAGGCGCAGATTGGAGGATTTGAGATGAGCCATGTCTTCATGGACGGAGACAGCGACATCAACCTAATGTTCGCCAGCACTCTCGCAGCGATACGGATCCCGCTGTGTACCCTGGAACAATCCGACACGATGTTCCATGGCATAGTTCCAGGGAAGGACATATATCCCTTTGGAAAGATATGGCTCGATGTCATCTTCGGCCAGCCTAAAAACTTCAGGCCCGAGCGGCTGGACTTCGAAGTGGTGGACTAGCCATCACAGTACCACGCCATCCTCGGGCGCATGGTATTTGCAAGGTTCCTAGCAGTACCACACTACGCGTACCTACTACTCAAGATGCCAGGGCCCAGGGGCGTCATCACCATCCAAGGAAGCTTCACCCGATCAGACCACTCGATAGAGACTTCAACAGAATATCCTACTCGTTCGACATGACGGAGGAGCTCACAAGGATCCGAGAGGTGACAGACAATGGGGCACCCCAGTCTCCAGGAAAAACGCACCTGATATGTCATTCGACTCCACAGTCAACATGAAAAGGTCCAGGTCCACCCAACGGATGCCTCCAAGACGGCGTTGATCGCCAATGACCTCAGCCCCGCATAGGAAAGCGCGCTTGTCGAATTCCTCTGTGAGCGCTGGGAAATCTTCGCCTGGTGTCCTGTGGACATGCCAGGAGTTCCCAGGGAATTCGCCGAGCACGCACTCAATGTGTTCCACGATGCAAAACCAGTTAAGTAGTCGACCCGACGACTATCCGAACCAAGAGCAGAACCCATTGGAATCGAAGTTAATAGACTACTCGATGCCAACTTCATCCGAGAAATTAAGGAGAGCCAGTGGCTGGCTAATGCTTTGCTGGTCCCCAAGAAGGACACGGACATCCTGCGGATGTGCGTAGAGTTTACATCGCTCAACAAGTATTGCCCCAAGGACCACTTCCCTCTACCGAGGATATACCAGATCATCGATTCGACTGCAGGATGTGAGAAACTCTCCTTCCTTGACGCCTACTCAGGCTACAATCAGATTCGACTGAAGGTCGAAGACCAGGATAAAATGGCGTTCATCACGCTGTTCAGAGTGTTCTGCTACAATACCATGCCCTTCGGGCTAAAGAACGCAGGCGCCACGTATGAGAGGTGCATACAGGCGTGTATGAAAAACCAGATTGGTCGCAACATCCAAGTCTATGTCGACAACATAGTCATTAAGACCAAGGAACCCAGGACACTAATCGACGATCTCCGCGAGATGGTTGATAACCTTGATCACTATAAAATCAAGCTGAACCCAGAAAAGTGTGCCTTCGGCGTGCCATCTGGCCAATTACTTTGCTATTTCATCTCCCAGCGGGGGATCGAGGCGAATCCGAAGAAAATCCGGGCCATACTGACCATGGAGAATCCGAAGAACCTCAAAGGTATCCAGCAACTAGCTGGGCGCATCGCGGCACTGAGCAGGTTCATCAGTCGCATGGGCGAGAAGGCCTTGCCCTTTTAGTAGCTGTTGTGCAAGACGGACAAGTTCGAGTGGACACCCGAAGCGGACAACACATTCAAATACCTGAAGCGGATACTCTCCACCTCGCCTATCCTGGTCACACCAAAGGAACGAGAATCTGTTCTGCTATACATCATAGCTACGCACCAGGTGGTAAGCACCGTATTCGTGGTTGAATCACTCGAAGATGGAAAGACCCATGGGGTCCAACGCCCAGGCTACTACCTCATCGAGGTCCTAACACCAACAAAGCAGAGGTACCCTCACTACCAAAAGCTCGCCTACGGTGTATTCATGACGGCTCGTCGGTTGAGCCACTACTTCTAGGAGCACCAGATAGTGGTCGTCAACGAGACGCCACTGTCCAACATCCTGAACAACCCCGAAGCTACAGGACGCGTACCCCTGTGGGGCATCGAGCTATCCCCTATAGACATAGTCTATGACTGGCGCAAGGCCATCAAATCTCAGGTCCTCCCTGACTTCCTCGTCCACTGGATCGACGGCTCCAAACGTGAGGCTGGAGCAGGAGTTGGCGTCATACTGACATTCCCTCAAGGCGACAAGATGAAATATGTCCTTCGGATGAAATTTCGAGCCTCCAACAACTAGGCCGAATACGAAGCCCTCATCCACGGCATGTGGATGGCTAAGATTTGTGGTGCAACACGCCTAGTCATCTATGGTGACTCGAACCTTGTCGTCCAGAAAACGATGAATGAGTGCGACGCTCACAGCACCAACATGGTCGCGTACCTCGTGCTCTACAACTCACTCGAAGGGGACTTTGACGGCTGCGAGCTTCGGCATGTTGGAAGATAAAGCAATGAGGAAGCCGATAGACTCGCCAACATCGGATCCACCTACGCACGGGTGCCACCAGGTGTGTTCCTCGAACAAATCTGTGTAACCTCTATCAAAAGGAAATGCCCCAAGGGATCACCCGAAGAAGCAGAGCACTCGGTGGATGCACCACCTGAAGGACATTTAGGACCCAAAAAGCTCGACACCGAGGTCGAGCTGGTCAGCCTGATGCAGGCCATGGCAGCTGAAGAGACGTGGACACAGCTCTACCTTCGGTACCTGATAAACAAAGAACTGCCTGATGACCCGACAGACACCCGATGCATATCTCGCTGGTCCAAGGCATTCACCATCATCAATGGCGAGCCGTACAAGCGCAGCATTTCGGGTGTACTCCAACGGTGTGTCACCATCGGTGATGGCAAAACCATCCTTCAATACATCCACGAGGGCATTTGCGGAAATCATGCAGGCAGCCGCGCCCTAGTCGCCAAAGCTCTGCAAACTGGATTCTATTGGCCAACGGCCATGAACAATGTTAAGGACATCGTCCGAAGGTGCAACGCCTGCTAGAGGTACGCGGATAAGCCGCACGCACTAGGATTGGAGCTAAGGCCCATACCACAGGCCTGGCCCTTCATGCAACGGGGCCTCGATATGATCGACAAACTGCCCAAATCTTCAAAAGTAAGCCACGTCGACCTCCTCGTCGCAGTCGACAAGTTCACCAAGTGGATCTAGGCCATGCTCGTCACCAACCAAAGCGGCAAAAAACGGTCATAAAAATTTTCGTGTCCATAGTACATAGGTTCGGTGTGTCGCATAGCATGATCACGGACAATGGCTCGAACTTCATCTCGAAGGAATTCTAGGACTTCTGCGAGGGCCTCAGCATCAACATATCATATGCCTCTATGGCGTACCCGTAGACCAACGGACAGGTCGAAAAGGCCAATGGACTCATAGGGAGAGGCATCAAGAAACGCCTACTATGCCCACTCGAAAGGCTCGCGGGAACATGGATGGAGGAGCTACCCTCCGTACTTTGGAGCCTGCGAACAACGCCGAACAGTTCAACTGGCTACACACCCTTATTTATGGTGCACGAAGCCAAAGACATGCTACCTGCAAAGGTACGCCACAAGGCCCCACGGGTCATCACCTATAGCAAATTCGAAGCAACGGCCGCACTCGAAGACGCCGTCGACACACTCGACAAAGCACGCGAAATCGTCGTGGCTCGCTTAGTGGTCTACCAGCAGAGCATGTGCAACTACCACAGCCGTTGGCTGTGCCCAAGGTCCTTCGTCGAAGGAGAACTCGTCCAACGACTCAAGCAAGAGCGGCCGAAGAAGCTCGAGTCACCTTGGGAAGGGCCCTACATCATCACCGAATTCATCCCAGGTGGCGCCTACTGCCTCATGGACGTCAAGTCAGGAGTTGAATACTCCAACCCATGGAACGTCGCACAACTGCGATGCTTCTACCCCTAGCTACCCCTTTAATTTCAGTAAAGATACTCATCCGAACAATGTACCTTCTTGTTACAATATGAATAAAATCTAAGTTCATCGGCCAAAATTTTCTACAACACGCTCGGGGGCTATGCCTCACCTCATGACTTCGTCGACTGAGAACAATGCATACAACCTGAGTAGCGGACCACGTCAGGCTAATGAAAAGGACATGCACATAACAAATCACAGCATGCTAATACAAATAAACTTTACAAAGGGAACAACAAGCCCACTCAAATACATACAAATTTTACATCAATTTGTTTCTCTTTACAGGACCTACCTATTCTGGAGTATCACACTTGCCCGTTTCTCGAACAGATCAACGATCTCTTTGGCATATTGCCTCACAGCCGCATAATGCAGGCGCATATCCCAAAGACCACCATCTGGCCGAAGGGGTGGTCCAGCCGCCACTGCCGCGAGATCGACATCACGACGATGCAGCCAAACAAGGGAAAGAGCGGTCTTCACCCTAGCGACTAGCTAACGCTGCACCAACTCCTTGACGTGGCCCACGTTTCGAAATTTCGCTAGTAGGCCAAAAAGGTTGGAAGGTGCCTCATCCAAGGGAAACATGGCGTCCCAGGTGGACGCCATAGAAATCCTCGTCTGCTTTAGCACCAAAGAAACCTGGTGTACGCAATCTTGCACCATCGCACGAACAATGGCCCGATCCCGATCCATCCAGAAGAAACCCCCAGCCTCCAGGTCCTGCTGCGTCAGGCAGTTCATCCAAACGGCGACACGCTCTTTCTCTTCCTGCGGAACAAGATTTGCACCTACAGAACAGACACACTAAGCAAAGGGAGAGCTCCACCGAAGAAGCAAGTCGAGAAAAGACTCACATTGCGTTGCTCGCTCATACGCGCAGTTCCCCCATCAAAAACTCCTCCCTGACAGTGGCTCGCTCAGCTTTCGACTTCCACACATCCGCGTGGCTTCGAATACAAAGGATATCCTTCTCTAGGCTGCGAAAATGATCGTGAAGAAAAACCAGCTGCTAAGCATCATCCAAGGAAGAACGATGCTTGGGAGTATTCGGAGTGACAATAGGAACCTCACCCGATGGACCCTAGAGACAAGCAAACCAAGACATGAACATCGCAAAACATCTTTGGCGATAGATCGAAACATATTTTACATATATCAAAGTCAAATCATGGAATAAGGTGAGATTGTTCATCAACAAAATCTTACATTACAAAAGAAAAGGATAAAATACCCTAGCTACAATAATCGAGCCTAGGCACCCGCATACGGAGTGGCTTTAGAGCCAGACTGCCTGCTCTTGGCCTCTTCCTGCTGCTTCGCCGCATACTCCGCCATGAGATCAATTAGTTTCGGCCCATAACGCTTACAACGAGAGGAAAAGAGGGTGAATGCTACCTCTTAGCCATCTGCAGCAGTTGGCATTTAGGAGGTGATGTGTGGTAGATCCAGCTCGGCTTCAGATGCCATAGCCATGGCAACCCCATGGAGGCGCTGATGCCCTTCTGCTTGCGCTTGTATGCTGCCGGAGCATCCTCCGATATCGCGGCGCCCTTGGGAACGACCTCCCTATAGAAGCGCCATAGAACTTCCTTGGCCTTCGCCAGGGAGCTAGCAGCGGTACCGCGGCGATCTTCGACAGCTGCGGTGGCATCATCCAGAGCATTTCCACGCTTCAGCAAACCGCGATCAAACGCGATGCCAGACGCATCTGAGACAAAGAAGAAAAAGACCCAAATAAGAACACGACAAGGAGCAGCAGAAAAAATATAGGACCAAACAAGTAAAGGAAACTCACCAGAGAAGGCTTTGGCTGTAGCCATCAACCTATCTGCCATCTCCTTCTCACGAGTAGCCGCCGTGAAAGCGAGGTGCTCCTTGTGATCGGAAGCCTCCTTCTGTAGGCGCTCCCTGGCCTCGGCAACATCAACAACCTCCTTCTGCAGGCGCTCCTTCGCCTCCGCAGCATCCACAACTTTCTTCTTTGCTCGACCGAGGCTCTTTTCGAGAGCGTCCAGCCGACGAAGAGCAGCATTATTTTCATCTGCAAACACCAAGAAACATATGAGCAACACAAAAGTCGTCCATGTGACAGACGAACTAAACAAGAATGGGAAACGTGTGTAACTCAAAGCTGTTGCATGCTGGCCTCCAGCGCTAGATGCTACTGGATAAGAAGGTTAGGGCTATGCACAAAGGGATGCAAAAAGAAACAGAAGCAGATTAGGAAAACATCAGAAAGGGCTCGGGGCTCATACAAAAGAGCAAAGTTGACCAACGGGTCATCAGAAAAAGGGCTCGGGGGATCCCCCTACAACATAAAGGTGCAAACTACTTACGTGTTCAGGCGGGGACTCCAAAGTTCCGTCTGTGACCTTCTGAGTTACAACTACTCGAGCCTTTTGCTTGGAGAGGATCGGCTCATCGTCCTCAGAGTTGGACACAACCTAAGAGGGAGGCTTCAACTATCCTACGGCCTCTTGAGTGCCCTCACTAAGAGAACCCTCCGAGGAGTGGCTGCAAGAAAAGACTGATCAAGACAACAAACTACAAATACACACACAATTGACAGTACCCAGCACAGATGAAAACAACTTACGAGTCAATATCTGACAAGTTGAAGACATGTGACGCCTTCTCCTTCTTCTTCTTCTTGGCCGGCGGCTGCGGTGCCATCGCCCGAAGTGGCACCGCGGGGAAAGGTGTAGAAGAAGCACCTTCATCCTCACCATGCTGCTCCAAGAAGGAAGGTCCCCAGGGAGTTGGTGGAGTCGAGGCATCCGAAAACTCGCTCTGGGAATGCTTTCGGGTCTGCCCCTCTCTCGGCTCGGGGGCCTCCTGAGTTGGAGATTGCACCAGAGGAAGTTTGGATTCAGAATCCACAACCTCATTGTCCAGCGCAATTGGAAATTTCTCAGGCAGCGGGGGCATCATCCTAGCTACCTTGCGATCCTGCAAACCAAAGGAGCCAAAAGATTGAGACTAGTCACAACAGTCAAAAGTAAACAGCACTCAAAAAAGGCGCAAAGCGCATGACGCAATTCTACACCTGAGGGACTTCATTCTTAGCATTGAAGGGGGTGGTCAAGGACTTCCCCGGAAGGTCCTCATCATACTTGAACTTCAGCAGAGGCCGAAGGGCTCTATCGAGGTCTCCCTTGGACAGCTCCTCGACCGCGACCCTTGCCTGGTCATTGCGGCCAGTATAAAGAAACATCGGATGCACCCTCGCTTGGAGCGGCTGCACCTGACGTTTGAGGAAGATGCGGATGATGTCCACACCATTAACCTCTTTCTCAGCAACCATCTGAAGGACCTCCACACGACGGTAGAGCTCCTCCACTTCCGCTACTTCGCCCTCCAAAATGTGATTCTTCCAGGATCTCTTCGGAACGTTTTCCTAGGAGGAGTTGAAGGGAGCGAGGCCAAAATCTTGTCCGTCCACCTTGGCGTCTTGGATGTAAAACCACTTTTTCCACCAGTACTGGAGGGACTCGCACATCGAAAAGGAAAAGAAAAGAACAGAAGATCGAATGGAGATAATGCAGCCGCCGAGTGGATAGACCCCGTCGGTGCCATACTGCCTCTTCACGGAATAGAGCTTCCGGAAGAGGCCAAAGTGTGGCTCGATACCGAACCAGCACTCGCTGATAGTGATAAAACAAGCGATGTGGAGGAGAGAATTGGGAGAGAGATGATGAAGCTGGATCCCGTAAAAGAAAAGAAGTCCACGAAGAAAATCGTGGACAGGAAGCGAAAGGCCACGAAGAACGAAGGCGACGAACATCACCCGAAACCCTACGGGTGGACGGGGGATTACCTCATCACTACGAAGCTTCACGTCCTCCTTGTTCTGCGGGATCAGCCCCGCGTCACGCAGCTTGCGCCGGTCAGCATCGCGCATCTTCGTGTGCATCCATCAGCCATCGGTGATGCGAGCAGCAGCGTCAACCTTCTTGCCGCTGGCAGCAGCGCTCGAGCCCGCACTGGTGGCGACCTTCCTGGACATTCCCATCACACGGCGGCGAGTGCGGTGCTGAGCGCGGAGAAAGGAAGAAGGAAATGAGCGAAGCACTTCAAGTGTGTGCGAGAGAGGCAGTGCTCGTGAAAATGGAGGCAATGGTGAGAAAGCAAATGGCAAAGGGTAAAACAGATTCACTTTTTACCCATGATATTAAAAGACGAAGACGACGAACAAGAAACTTTCATCCAGAAGCCTTAACGCGCAAGACAGATCCAACCGCACACGTGTCATCACGGCAACGAACCGTCGCCAACATGTTGTCCACTATGCATGCAAACCGAGGAGACGCCATGATTCACTCTATATCGCGCATGACTAGTCAACTCCAAGTCAAGAAGTGGGACCCACGTTCGTCCTGTCACGTCATCTTTGGCGCCGCAGACGGTTGAGATCATCGATCGTCAACACTGACGTCATCAAAACCATTCTAGCAACGGTTGGAAATCTTCGGCCGACAAAGAAAGTACTTACACGAATCTACGATTTGAACAACTACTCGGGGGCTACTCCTATCAGGAGCGCTGGTCGCGCACCTGAGACATGATTAAGGTACTGCACTTCTCAACAATCTTCAAGTCCCACGTAGAGTCTACGACTCCACTAAGGACTCGGGGGCTACTCCCACAGGGAGGATTGATCAAACATCCGAAAAAATTGTGTCCTTCGGACCTTAAGCTAAAATAGAACTAAAGTCTCTGCTCGAGTCTATGACTTAAACATACACTCGGGTGCTACTCCCATAGGGAGCGCTGGTTGCGCACCCTATGAATTATTCGACTGTGATCCTTCAGATCAAAATATAAACTTTTTCTAGCAACTTTTCCCAAACAAACACTAAGTGATAAACATTCTACTTGGCCACCCGAAACACCTGCGCGGTGATAACATTTCGGATGCTGTGTCTACGACACAAGGATAAGACCTACAGATATCATCTGATGGCCTGGTAACACACCTGACTGCACTCTTCCAGTAAAATACCGTGTCAACAGACATGATGAAAAATCCTGACGGACACGTTGGGTACATCGCTTGAAAACCACTGGGATTCAGCTCCTATAAGACCTCAACGGCATGAGTCGAAATACGCCAGCATCTGTTTCAGATTCGAGTCCAGGGACTCGATCTGAAGAAGATCGTGTTGTTTTGTCCTATGACACTTAACTAACCTGATCCGTTGGGAAAGTCAGGCACACGCATCAACAATCCCAACGAACTAAATCATTTTCTCTTACAAACAGGTTCAACTTCACCCGAAAGATTGAAGAGTCCTCAGCCGAATATACGATTCGACTGAACACTCGGGGGCTACTGACATGGTTATACCCCATGGGTATATATCATTGGCATACCTAGTCGAGCCCAAGGAAGGCCCATGACAAGATACGCGGCCTGTGGAGATCTCGGGTGGCCCAAGCCCACGACGCCTTCGGATCATTGGAGAACAAGACTAGAGTAGATAGAATTTCAAAGGGGACAAACCCTAATCTGTAACCGACTCGACCTGTGCCCGGGATCTGACTATCTATATAAAGGCTAGGAGGGCACGGCGAGGAGGGCATCAAATCACCTCATACGCACCTCACGCCAGATTGCATCTGCATACCCTTGTAACCTTCAGTTCCGCCGTAATCAACAGCAGACAAGCAGGAGTAGGGTTTTCCCTCCGGGGGCCTGAACTTGGGTAAATCTCGTGTCCCATGTTGCTTGTCTATTAACCGTTCCAGCATCCCCATCTTCTCCAAATCCCAATGGGCATTGACGAGTCGAAACCTCGTCACCTATATTGAATGATCAGTCTTCTTGTGATAAAATTGTTAAAAGCGGGTTTAAAAGTTTTAATCCCACTATGTTTGAGCTTGATAAAAATTATGTGTTTGTAGTTCATGAAAAGCATGATTTATGTGATAGTTATATTGTTGAGTTTATTCATGAGGCTAGTGAAAATTATTTTGAGAGAGGGAAACATGGTCTTAAGTATCTCAACAATATTAAGTTTCCCCTCTTTATGTTGAAAATCTTGAAGTTGCACCTATTTTGCTTTCCTATGCCTATTGAATTGTGTTTTCATGACTTGTTTCTTTACAAGATTACTATGCATAGGAAGTGGGTTAGACTTTAATGTGTTTTGAATTTGATTCTTGATGCTCTCTTTTACTTCAATTCATGTTTCTTATGTGAGCATCTTCTCAAATTATCATGCCTAACTTAAAGGCGTTAAAGAAAAGTACTTGTTGGAAGATGACCCAAGAGTTTTCTTGAGTCTTGGAAGTTATTATTTTAGTAATGATCTCTCCTTATCCTTTTTGTTTTCTTTTTGTGCCAAGAATGACCTCTAATAAGAGGGAAGTAAGATTTGGGAGTTGCTATCCCGAAACAGATTTTTGTGCTCCACCATAAAAATTCGTGAGGAATATCTGTAAGTCGGATTCAGCTGATATTTTACGAGTTAATCCCCCAGTATGTGTGAAAACTTTAGTTAGTTCAACACTTTTTTATTTGAGCAACATAAGGTCTTCTCAAAAATTTGTTTCTACCTGCTGGTCTATTTTGACAGATTTCTGCCATTATTTGCATTTGCTTCTTATTGATTCCTTTTTGGGTTCGTTTTGGGAAATTGAACTTTTTGAGGGACTTTCTATAGTAGCTAGTGTTTTTAGTGAAAGTTTTTCTGTTCTAAAGTTAAACCCAAAGGTCTATTATCTTTTGAATACACTAATGTTGCTAATGAAGATTGTGTGAAGTTTTGTATGAAGGAAAATTTCAGGTGTAGAGAGAGAATGATGCAATGAGATGAAGAATGGACAAAAGCTCAAGCTTGGGGATGCCACCCTGGTGTCACCCCAAAAAATATCCAAGAGTTACAAGCATCAAAGCTTGGGGATGCCAAAGGCATCCCCTTCTTAATCAATAAAAAGCTCAGGTCTTTGTAGACACTTCGTTTTTATTGTTTCATGCACTATTGTGTTGTTCTTGGAGCGTCTTAGTTTTCATTTGCTTTTCTTAGTTTGCTCGAATAAAGTAGTTTGGACCCCCCTCTCTTGCTATGGTGTTTCAAATAAGTTGATTGATGTTGGAAAGGAGTAGAAAGTTCTTGCTTGAAATAGTACAAGAGGAGCTTGCTTTGACTGCGACTTGGACGTTAGCATGTCATGCTAGGTGTAGTTTTCACCTTATGCTTAGTGATTATTGTTGTATCATGACTTGTTCCAAACAATTGGGATTCCTTAGTGTTTCTTGAAAGAATCATGTGTTGTTTCAGCATGCAAAAGCATAGTATTGTGGCATTCTCCTTTGATGCTTTGTTTGGGTTAACTTGGCACATGCTCACACCATGTTATGACTATGAACAAGTCACCACAGCCACTATGATCATTTAATCCTTGCCTTGTAGTACCACTCTATGCTTTGATTAGTAATGTTTTGTCGCTCTTCATGATTATGTCCATTATTGCTCTCTTAGTTGGTTGCTCCCAGTCTTTTGCTAGCCTCCACTTGTATGAGTAAGATCTACTCATGCTTCCAACTCCCAAGAAACCAAGTTATTCCAAAGTGTCCACTACAAATTCCTATGCATGGTGTGTTACACCATTCCAAGTATATTCTTGTTTTCATATATCTTCCAATTAAAAAGTATTTTGTTATGTGAAAGTTAATGATTGAAGCTCTCACAAACTTGATGGCACACTCTATTTTTCTTCCCCTAATAAACTTGAACCATTGTGTCATCTATGTTGTATATGCTTGCACTTATACATTGGAATTAGCAGAACCGTGCTGTCATGGGAAAGCTTTCAACAGTGCACTTGTACTTTGTACACAGTTGATATCATGCTCTTTTGTCTCTGGATGTCATCAGTGTGAAATAAAAGGGGAGCTTGTAATTCCATGGAGTTATGTATGTGTGTTAGATAAACGCCTGGGCCGCTAGCCTAAGCCATGCCTAATCATGGTGGAAACTTGCAGCATCACCATAGAGACATCTATGAAGCTTTCTTCTTAAAAAAAGAGACACATTGAAAAGAGGAAAGAGAGAAAAAAGCACCATATTCCAATGGTAAATAAGAAGATTGCTGAGATGCTCTTTGTCACCTTGCCTTGTAATTTTGGTTATGGGATAGCTCCTGTACCATGTGAAAGGGGTACCCCATTGGCGGTTCTCTATGATACACTAAAAGGTTCCCAACCTTTAATAAGGTAGAGATCCCTATGTTTACAATGCTAGTCCCTGGATCAATAGCTAGCATACATAGTTTAAGATGTAATATCAAGAAACAAAGGACATAATACAACTTTATAACCAGGAATAAAATAATACATTACATCTTACATAGCTCATTTGGCTATCTCATTACAATGCATCAGAAATAACTATATAGCATGGAATCCTTCATCTTCAAAGTGCCACCGGCAGTCATGTTGGTTGTAGAGTTGTAATCCTATTTAACACACTTCACTAACATCAAACAAACCTGCAACATAATAAGTTACAGCCACAAGGGTCAATACATTTGAATTGTATTGGCAAGTTTCACTACTATGTAGAAATAAGTGGATCCTATCATTACATGCATATTTGGCTAAGTAGGGTTTAGGCTCATTTGCAGAAAGCAATATAGTTTTGTCCTATCTTTTCAAAATAGTTTTGCTCCTTTGAAAATCTTTCTGAACTCCTTGGAAAACTCCAAGTGCTTCAAACCCCTTGTTGTCACCATCAAGTTTTACTTTGAGAAATTGGAATGTCGAGATCTTCCATAGCTTCAGGCCTTAGTTGCTCAGAGTTGTTCGTAACCGGGGACACGGCTAAGTACCTAGAATTTGATCTTCTGCCGAAGTTGTACACTTTACCCAGATGACACAATCTCATCTTGATGCCACTAGTGGCCGCTGGATAAGTACTCACCAAGATGGAGTACTGGCAGATTGAGAATGTGACAGAGTCTTTCCATAGGAGTCCTCCCAATACACAATGCTAGCTTGTCATCCATGCACCAATGTAGGGTTTCAAGTTACCCTTACACAATTCTAGTTAACCTGAAGATGACAATGCATGGGTCTTCCACTATGTAGTTGACTAAGCCATAGCCCATTTAGCATGTGGCTGTACACGGAAGCCACTGTACAAGAAACATGATCAATCTCCAAGTCCCTGGGTGGTTTTCTTCTAGTTCACATACAAAAAGAGATAGCCATATAAACATGGTTCCTTTTGTTGCCACCTTTTCCAATCTTGAGCATCCTTGTCCACCCAGGTGGTTCATTGAGTACTTGTTTTATTATATAAAACATATGTCTTTTCAACTATTCATATAATCATATCATGTATCCCATCCCAATATATAGCAGGGCTAAGCATACTACAACTACATTGTTTCCACTAAGGAATATATAAGGGTATCCTATTAGGATTTAGCATAGCATAAAATATAGAAATCCTTTTCATGCATGTTACAAAAATCCACTAAGTGTAATCAAAATAGTAGGACTTGGATGATAGTGTCACATGCCTTTTTAGTAGAGAATGTTGGTTCACTTCTTGATCTTGATAATATCACACTCTTCTAACTTCACTACAATTCAATCAAACAAACACAAATTCAACTAGCATTCCAACCAATTTATCACACATAAAATGATAGAAACAAGGTCATGCATGCAAGCATGCAAAATATAGTTTTATTTGCAAAAGTGGTTTCTACTAGGCTCTAAACATTATAAAGTTCAAAAGTGGTCATTTACTAAAGTGGTAAAACCATTTGCAAAAGGTTTTATCTATAAACCATTTTTAAATCAAATCAACATTTTATGTGGTTGAAAATGCTTTTAGTAAAGCAATATTCTTTAAAGAGTTCACCAAATATATTTTAATTCTCAAAACTTGGTGTTTTAGGGTCAGAAGTTTTGAATCAAATCATTTCCCAAAGGCTTCACTCAAAAATCATAATCAATATTTTTATTTGACTAGAAATGTGTTATTTCATATATTTACTCTTTAACTTCACAAAATACATTTTTAAATCCACAAATTGATTCCTATGGTCAGTAGGTTCAAAACAAACCATTTTGCAAAGATTTCACATTAAAATTATATCTAGAACATTTTTTATATTCATAATAAGCCTACACATGTTTCTGCAAATTCAACCAATTTTTTCAGAAGCAAATCATTAAACAAAGTGCATGGTTGGGTAGTATTTGTCCTTTGATGCTTTCTTTGGGTTAACTCGGCACATGCTCACACCATGTTATGACTATGAACAAGTCACCACAGCCTCTATGATCATTTAATCCTTAACTTGTAGTACCGCTCTATGCTTTGATTAGTAATGTTTTGTCGCTCTGCATGATTATGTCCATTATTGCTCTCTTAGTTGGTTGCTCCCAGTCTTTTGCTAGCCTCCACTTGTATGAGTAAGATCTACTCATGCTTCCAACTCCCAAGAAACCAAGTTATTCCAAAGTGTCCACTACAAATTCCTATGCATGGTGTGTTACACCATTCCAAGTATATTCTTGTTTTCATATATCTTCAAATTAAAAAGTATTTTGTTATGTGAAAGTTAATGATTGAAGCTCTCACAAACTTGATGGCACACTCTATTTTTCTTCCCCGAATAAACTTGAACCATTGTGTCATCTATGTTGTATATGCTTGCACTTATACATTGGAATTAGCAGAACCGTGCTGTCATGGGAAAGCTTTCAACAGTGCACTTGTACTTTGTACACAGTTGATATCATGCTCTTTTGTCTATGGATGTCATCGGTGTGAAATAAAAGGGGAGCTTGTATGTCCATGGAGTTATGTATGTGTGTTAGATAAACGCCTGGGCTGCTAGCCTAACCCATGCCTAATCATGGTGGAAACTTGCAGCATCACCATAGTGACATCTATGAAGATTTTTTCTTAAAAAAAGAGACACATTGAAAAGAGGAAAGAGAGAAAAAAGCACCATATTCCAATGGTAAATAAGAAGATTGCTGAGATGCTCTTTGTCACCTTGCCTTGTAATTTTGGTTATGGGATAGCTCCTGTACCATGTGCAAGGGGTACCCCGTTGGCGGTTCTCTATGATACACTAAAAGGTTCCCAACCTTTAATAAGGTAGAGATCCCTGTGTTTACAATGCTAGTCCCTAGATCAATAGCTAGCATCCATAGTTTAAGATGTAATATCAAGAAACAAAGGACATAATACAACTTTATAACCAGGAATAAAATAATACATTACATCTTACATAGCTCATTTGGCTATCTCATTACAATGCATCAGAAATAACTATATAGCATGGAGTCCTTCATCTTCAAAGTGCCACAGGCAGTCATGTTAGTTGTAGAGTTGTAATCCTATTTAACACACTTCACTAACATCAAACAAACCAGCAACATAATAAGTTACAGCCACAAGGGTCAATACATTTGAATTGTATTGGCAAGTTTCACTACTATGTAGAAATAAGTGGATCCTATCATTACATGCATATTTGGCTAAGTAGGGTTTAGGCTCATTTGCAGAAAGCAATATAGTTTTTTCCTATCTTTTCAAAATAGTTTTGCTCCTTTGAAAATCTTTCTGAACTCCTTGGAAACTCCAAGTGCTTAAAACCCCTTGTTGTCACCATCAAGTTTTACTTTGAGAAATTGGAATGTCGAGATCTTCCATAGCTTCAGGCCTTAGTTGCTCAGAGTTGTTTGTAACCGGGTACACGGCTAAGTACCTAGAATTTGATATTCTGCCGAAGTTGTACACTTTACCCAGATGACACAATCTCATCTTGATGCCACTAGTGGCCGCTGGATAAGTACTCACCAAGATGGAGTACTGGCAGATTGAGAATGTGATAGAGTCTTTCCATAGGAGTCCTCCCAATACACAATGCTAGCTTGTCATCCAGGCACCAATGTAGGGTTTCAAGTTCCCTTACACAATTCTAGTTAACCTCAAGATGCCAATGCATGGGTCTTCCACTATGTAGTTGACTAAGCCAGAGCCCATTTAGCATGTGGCTATACACGGAAGCCACTGTACGAGAAACATCATCAATATCTAAGTCCCTGGGTGGTTTTCTTCTAGTTCACATACAAAAAGAGATAGCCATATAAACATGGTTCCTTTTGTTGCCACCTTGTCCAATCTTGAGCATCCTTGTCCACCCAGGTGGTTCATTGAGTACTTGTTTTATTATATAAAACATATGTCTTCTCAACTATTCATATAATCATATCATGTATCCCATCCCAATATATAGCAGGGCTAAGCATACTACAACTACATTGTTTCCACTAAGGAATATATAAGGGTATCCTATTAGGATTTAGCATAGCATAAAATATAGAAATCCTTTTCATGCATGTTACAAAAATCCACTAAGTGTAATCAAAATAGTAGGACTTGGATGATAGTGTCACATGCCTTTTTAGTAGAGAATGTTGGTTCACTTCTTGATCTTGATAATATCACACTCTTCTAACTTCACTACAATTCAATCAAACAAACACAAATTCAACTAGCATTCCAACCAATTTATCACACATAAAATGATAGAAACAAGGTCATGCATGCAAGCATGCAAAAGATAGTTTTATTTGCAAAAGTGGTTTCTACTAGGCTCTAAACATTATAAAGTTCAAAAGTGGTCATTTACTAAAGTGGTAAAACCATTTGCAAAAGGTTTTATCTATAAACCATTTTTAAATCAAATCAACATTTTATGTGGTTGAAAATGCTTTTAGTAAAGCAATATTCTTTAAAGAGTTCACCAAATATATTTTAATTCTCAAAACTTGGTGTTTTAGGGTCAGGAGTTTTGAATCAAATCATTTCCCAAAGGCTTCACTCAAAAATCATAATCAATATTTTTATTTGACTAGAAATGTGTTATTTCATATATTTACTCTTTAACTTCACAAAATACATTTTTAAATCCACAAGTTGATTCCTATGGTCAGTAGGTTCAAAACAAACCATTTTGCAAAGATTTCACATTAAAATTATATCTAGAACATTTTTTATATTCATAATAAGCCTACACATGTTTCTGCAAATTCAACCAATTTTTTCAGAAGCAAATCATTAAACAAAGTGCATGGTTGGGTAGTATTTGTCCTTTGATGCTTTCTTTGGGTTAACTCGGCACATGCTCACACCATGTTATGACTATGAACAAGTCACCACAGCCTCTATGATCATTTAATCCTTAACTTGTAGTACCGCTCTATGCTTTGATTAGTAATGTTTTGTCGCTCTGCATGATTATGTCCATTATTGCTCTCTTAGTTGGTTGCTCCCAGTCTTTTGCTAGCCTCCACTTGAATGAGTAAGATCTACTCATGCTTCCAACTCCCAAGAAACCAAGTTATTCCAAAGTGTCCACTACAAATTCCTATGCATGGTGTGTTACACCATTCCAAGTATATTCTTGTTTTCATATATCTTCCAATTAAAAAGTATTTTGTTATGTGAAAGTTAATGATTGAAGCTCTCACAAACTTGATGGCACACTCTATTTTCTTCCCTGAATAAACTTGAACCATTGTGTCATCTATGTTGTATATGCTTGCACTTATACATTGGAATTAGCAGAACCGTGCTGTCATGGGAAAGCTTTCAACAGTGCACTTGTACTTTGTACATAGTTGATATCATGCTCTTTTGTCTATGGATGTCATCGGTGTGAAATAAAAGGGGAGCTTGTAAGTCCATGGAGTTATGTATGTGTGTTAGATAAACGCCTGGGCCGCTAGCCTAACCCATGCCTAATCATGGTGGAAACTTGCAGCATCACCATAGTGACATCTATGAAGATTTTTTCTTAAAAAAAGAGACACATTGAAAAGAGGAAAGAGAGAAAAAAGCACCATATTCCAATGGTAAATAAGAAGATTGCTGAGATGCTCTTTGTCACCTTGCCTTGTAATTTTGGTTATGGGATAGCTCCTGTACCATGTGCAAGGGGTACCCCGTTGGCGGTTCTCTATGATACACTAAAAGGTTCCCAACCTTTAATAAGGTAGAGATCCCTGTGTTTACAATGCTAGTCCCTAGATCAATAGCTAGCATCCATAGTTTAAGATGTAATATCAAGAAACAAAGGACATAATACAACTTTATAACCAGGAATAAAATAATACATTACATCTTACATAGCTCATTTGGCTATCTCATTACAATGCATCAGAAATAACTATATAGCATGGAGTCCTTCATCTTCAAAGTGCCACAGGCAGTCATGTTAGTTGTAGAGTTGTAATCCTATTTAACACACTTCACTAACATCAAACAAACCAGCAACATAATAAGTTATAGACACAAGGGTCAATACATTTGAATTGTATTGGCAAGTTTCACTACTATGTAGAAATAAGTGGATCCTATCATTACATGCATATTTGGCTAAGTAGGGTTTAGGCTCATTTGCAGAAAGCAATATAGTTTTTTCCTATCTTTTCAAAATAGTTTTGCTCCTTTGAAAATCTTTCTGAACTCCTTGGAAACTCCAAGTGCTTCAAACCCCTTGTTGTCACCATCAAGTTTTACTTTGAGAAATTGGAATGTCGAGATCTTCCATAGCTTCAGGCCTTAGTTGCTCAGAGTTGTTCGTAACCGGGGACACGGCTAAGTACCTAGAATTTGATCTTCTGCCGAAGTTGTACACTTTATCCACATGACACAATCTCATCTTGATGCCACTAGTGGCCGCTGGATAAGTACTCACCAAGATGGAGTACTGGCAGATTGAGAATGTGATAGAGTCTTTCCATAGGAGTCCTCCCAATACACAATGCTAGCTTGTCATCCAGGCACCAATGTAGGGTTTCAAGTTCCCTTACACAATTCTAGTTAACCTCAAGATGCCAATGCATGGGTCTTCCACTATGTAGTTGACTAAGCCAGAGCCCATTTAGCATGTGGCTGTACACGGAAGCCACTGTACGAGAAACATCATCAATATCTAAGTCCCTGGGTGGTTTTCTTCTAGTTCACATACAAAAAGAGATAGCCATATAAACATGGTTCCTTTTGTTGCCACCTTGTCCAATCTTGAGCATCCTTGTCCACCCAGGTGGTTCATTGAGTACTTGTTTTATTATATAAAACATATGTCTTCTCAACTATTCATATAATCATATCATGTATCCCATCCCAATATATAGCAGGGCTAAGCATACTACAACTACATTGTTTCCACTAAGGAATATATAAGGGTATCCTATTAGGATTTAGCATAGCATAAAATATAGAAATCCTTTTCATGCATGTTACAAAAATCCACTAAGTGTAATCAAAATAGTAGGACTTGGATGATAGTGTCACATGCCTTTTTAGTAGAGAATGTTGGTTCACTTCTTGATCTTGATAATATCACACTCTTCTAACTTCACTACAATTCAATCAAACAAACACAAATTCAACTAGCATTCCAACCAATTTATCACACATAAAATGATAGAAACAAGGTCATGCATGCAAGCATGCAAAAGATAGTTTTATTTGCAAAAGTGGTTTCTACTAGGCTCTAAACATTATAAAGTTCAAAAGTGGTCATTTACTAAAGTGGTAAAACCATTTGCAAAAGGTTTTATCTATAAACCATTTTTAAATCAAATCAACATTTTATGTGGTTGAAAATGCTTTTAGTAAAGCAATATTCTTTAAAGAGTTCACCAAATATATTTTAATTCTCAAAACTTGGTGTTTTAGGGTCAGAAGTTTTGAATCAAATCATTTCCCAAAGGCTTCACTCAAAAATCATAATCAATATTTTTATTTGACTAGAAATGTGTTATTTCATATATTTACTCTTTAACTTCACAAAATACATTTTTAAATCCACAAGTTGATTCCTATGGTCAGTAGGTTCAAAACAAACCATTTTGCAAAGATTTCACATTAAAATTATATCTAGAACATTTTTTATATTCATAATAAGCCTACACATGTTTCTGCAAATTCAACCAATTTTTCAGAAGCAAATCATTAAACAAAGTGCATGGTTGGGTAGTATTTGTCTTGCTGATTCCATTGATATAAAATTTGCAAAATTTGGACGTGTAGAATTAAAGTTATGAATTTTACAAGTTTGCATATCAATCAGATTCAAAATTCTGTTTTAAACAAAACCATGTCCACGTGGCGTAATTCTATTGGCCGGTACCGCTTCGTGCGGATCAGCGTCTGTGAGCTGTTAGATCTAAAGTGTATCGTACGGTTCAGATTGCGCCATACCCTTTCGATAAGTTATTCTATCTAAGCCACTGGATGACGATCTGACGGTTCACAGGGGTCTGACCATCCACTGGCGGCGCTGCGCGGCGACGAACAGCAGCGCGGCTCTGCTCGCAGTGGTTCTGGCGAAGCAGGAAAGAAGGGAGGTAACGGAGATGCTCACCGTGATCGCAGGGAGATGCTGAAGCTCAACGTGTGGTCGTCTTGGCAAGGGCGCTCAGGAACGGCGACGATTGCTCGTCGGAGTAGCTCCTGACGACGGGCGGCTCTGTTTGCTGTCGGAGGTGAGGCTGCAGGTCGCCCTAAGGCAAGATAGGGGCACAGTTAGATGCGAACTGATCTGGGGGTGATGGGAGCATCAACAGGAGGCGCTGGGGCGGTCGAGGGTTACCATGGAACTTCGTCGGAGATGAGTCAGACGCGGCGGTGCTCAGGTGAGGACGAAGCCGACGCTACAGGGCACTCGCGGGCGAACGAGTGGCACGGGGAGATGCGCCATGAGGTGGGTAACTAGCTCGCGTGCAGAGGGTGGAGAGGGGTGGCGGGGTGTGGCCCGAATTGCTCTGGGACGTCGTCGGAGAGAGTGGAATGAGAGCTCGAATTAGAGAAGCCTAGGGGCAGAGGGGAGGCGATGTTTGGGGGAAAGAGAGAGGAGGGTGAGGCGATTTAATGAGTGTGGTCATTGCGAGGATTAAGTTAGCCATTTACTCGAATTTAACGGGATTAACTCGCGGCAGAACGACGACGAGCAAGGGGGAAACGGCTGGCGCGGGGTTGATGACGATGACGAGGCAGTGGGGTCCATCTGTCTGTGAGAGTGATAGAGTGGGAGTGGGGCCTCTGCATCAGTGACTGTGTGGGTGCGAGATTCAGTGAAAAACGGTTCACTGCGGGGAGGGGTTAGTTGGGCTGGACTGGGCCTTGCTAGGCCTGTTGGCTTGGGTCATGTTTGTTTCATTTTTTTTATACTGAAGCCTTTTCTTTTTCTAATTTGAATTTCTTTTTTGATTTTATTCAAACAATTCAAACACCTAAATGAATTCAAACCTTTGCCAAACTTTGTGTAGATTTTAATTCTGTTTAACAACACAAAACAAAGTCCAAAACAAAATAATTTTTATTCTTTTTAGGATCCATTTAATAATTAAATAAATAGACCTTAGTCATTAATTCAAATAGGGTTTAATTTATTTTAAATCTCTATTTGAAATCTAAAACTATACCAAAATCAAATCAGTAGGTTTTATTTGAAAATAAAACACTTGGAAAACTTATTTAAAATAAAATAACAAGTTTTAGTGTTTAATTAAAATGGAAAAGCCTTTACTTTAATAAAATTGGATATTAATAAATCCTTATTATTTTATTTAAATAAACCTTTACTCTTTTAATCAAAACAAAATATTTTATTTCAAAAGCTTGGCCAAGGTTTAATTTGGCTCTATAAAATAATCCTTATTTATATTTCTACCGTTGCTTTTGAAAACCAAATCTTTTTATTAAAATATCCAAAAAAGTGATTCCAACTATTATAACTTTATTTATTAATTGTTTATCTTTTTAAATCCCTTTAGGATTTATTTGATCAAAATAGGTTTTGATGTTTCCAATTGGAATCAAAAAGTTTCTTCTCACCCTAAATTTCAACAGAAATTTTATTTTGTTTATTTATTTTCACATTACAAAATTTGGAAAATTTTGGGATGTGACATACACATGTACTTAATATGACAAGAACTTACAGGTGACTAAAGTTGAGTATCATGAGGAGCGGCCCTCGTATTCAAGGGACATGAGATTGCCAACTTATACTTTATCAAGCATATACTCCATAGTTTGTTCACTTTAACCTTAATCACTTCAAGATGCTTATGATAGGGGCAATGAGAGCTGAAAGATAACAAGTACCATAATTTTTGGAAGCTCTTTTTGAAACTTGAAATCCCTGCTTCCCTATATGAAGGGCCTTTCTTCCACTATTATATTGAGTCTCCACCTTCTACCTTCAGGCACCAGTTAAGAGAGCGTAGTTGCCATTCTTAGTTCTATGTGCATTGTCCCAAAACTTATTGATTGATGCATATTGTTGATATTGCTTGTTCTTGTGCTATTTGTATCTAGTTACTCTTATGAACTTTGAAGGTGTCCTATGCATCTATTTACTACTCCATGAAGGACAAGCTGAATGCCACTATGCTATGTTTTCTGTATGTGAAACAAATAAACATTTTTCAACGCATGTTATTCATGATCCTTGTTTGTATCCTTTCATGTTGCATGCATAGTTACTTTGTCTTACTGTTCAAACTCCATATTTCATGCTCATGTTTAGAGTTCTTTGATCCCAGCTTTCAATGCTTTTAAATGGTTTGATCTTGGTTTTGATGGTGCATGTCACCTCAAAAATTATTCTTTTATCACTTACCCACTCGAGGACGAGCAGGTGTTAAGCTTGGGGATGCTTGATACGTCGGAAACATATCTATAATTTTTGATGTTCCATGATTGTTTAGTATCTACATTGCTTTGCTTTGTCTACACTTTGAGGTGTTTTTATATTTTTTCTGGTACTAACCTATTAACAAGATGCCACAGTGCCAGTTGCCCGTTTTCTTCTCTTTTTGGATCTAGAAAGGCAGAAAATAAATATTCTCGGAATTGGACAGGACAACAGCCAAAGTCAATATTTCTACCGTGGGGAACACGGAGCCAGAAGATGATACGGAGGAGGGCCTCAAGGGGGCCACACCCCCTGGCCGCACGGGTAGGCCTACCCCACGCTTGGGGGATGCAGCCGCCTCAGGGACCCTCTCGGCCTCCCTCTTCTTCTATAAGAAGCCCCCGATGCCTAAACCCTAAGTTCTCGATCAATATTCCACGAAATAGTCTGTAGGCGCCTCCACCATGGTCCCTAGATCGGGGGGATCTGAAGCTCTTCCCGGCACCCTGCCGGAGTCGATATCATCCCGGAGGCCTTCTTCTTCATCATGCTAGCCTCCGGTATGGAGCGTGAGTAGTTCCACCTTGGACTACCGGTCCATGTAGTAGTAAGATGGTTGTATCTCCTCCTTTGTGATTTCATGTCTAGATCTTGTGAGCTCCGTTCATGATCAAGATCTCTACTATTTGTAATCATGCATGTTGTGTTTGCGGGAATCCGATGGATATTGAGATTACCATGTCAGATTGATTAATGGATTTTTCTTATTGATTCTATCACTGTGTTGTTTGTGATCTTGCATGCTCTCTGTTGTTAGTAAGAGGGGGTATTTATGCTTGATAGTGGGTTCATGTAGGGGTTCGTAGCATGGAAAAAAAATTCTACCGCATGCACACAAACAAACCAAGATCTATCTACTAGATTGTAGCAACGAGTCGATAGAAGAACTCACCCTCGAAGATTCCAAAGCGGTTAACGAGAGCAGATTCTCGTGGGTGATGTAGTCGTACACTTGCCGATCTCAAGATCGCGTAGACGATCCTTCCGGCGCTGCATTCCGGCGCTTATGATCGGTCACGTTCGGTACTCGATGAAGACTTTCCTCTCCCTTGTTCCAGCAGACAGCAGAGGTTGTAGTTCTCTCCTCGTGATTCCGGCAGCACGACGACGTGGTGTCGGAAGTAGAGGGAAGATCCCGCAGGGCTTCGCCTAAGCCTGATGCGAGTTATGGTGGATTAGGGTTTCCCGGAAATCTAGGGTTTAGAGATCCGGGAGGAGGAGGAGGTGTCGACAGCTGAAGGCGGCGATGAAGAGAAGCGACGGCATGGTGATGGCGGCTTGGCTCGAGGAGGGCTAGGGCTTGTATTGTGTTGGGGCAGCCCCCCCTCTATTTATGAGAGGGGGCAACCTTGGGAGGGGTGGGTTTGAATACAAACCCAAACTCAAGTTGGATTGAGAGAAGGACTTGTTTCTTCTCCCACTAGGAAAACATTGTTCTAGTTTGACTTTTCAAACTTCCCGTTTGACTTTCAATTTAGAGCTTTATTTCTCTCTTGCAAATGACAACACAAAGCGACCTAGGATATGATCTAATCATTCCTTATATCCATGACACATTCATGGACCATTCCCCTTCCGGTCCGGTGAACCTTCTAGACCCTTCTAGAACCTCTCCGATGAAATCATCGGAAACTTTCCTGAACTCCAAAATAGGGCTTTCCTTATATGAATCTTATTCTCTGGACCATTCCGTATCTCCTCGTGATATCCCGGATCCCATCCGAGACTCCGAAGAACATTCGGCATCCATAATAACATTCCATATCTACTAAACAACATTGAATACTTAAGTGTGTCTCCCTACGGTTCGTGAATTACACTGGCATGATCGAGACACTTCTCCGTTCAATAACCAATAGAGGAATCTAGAAATTCATATGGCTCCCACATATTTCAACGATTACTTTGCGATCTAATGAACCACTTACATACGATACAAATTTCCTTTTGTCTCACGATAGTTTACTTATCCGAGGTTTTGATCGTCGGTATCTCTGCATACCTAGTTCAACCTCGTTACTGGTAAGTACTCTTTTCTCGTTCCCGTGATATGGGATCCCTTGTGAGGCAGTCACATGCTTGCAAGCTAATTGGATGACATTCCACCGAGAGGGCCCAGAGTATATCTATCTGTCATATGGATGGACAAATCCCACTCTTGATCCATGTGCCTCAACCCATACTTTCTGAACATTCAATGCCACCTTTATAGCCACCCAGTTATATGTGTGGTGTTTGATTTCATCAAAGCATCCTTCCGGTGATGGTGATTAACATGATATCATGGTCGAATGAATTAGGTTACTATATATCAGAAAGCTTATAGCAATTGAACTATTAAAATGACTTGATATTTATGCTACGCTTATCTATAGGAGTATGTCCATCATACCATTCTCCTAATGATATGATCTTGTTATTAACAACATCTCAATGTTCTTGATCGAGAAACCACGATCATCTATTAATCAACAAGCTATTATTACAAAGAGGCTTTACCAGGGACTCTAATTTACTTTACAATTCACACAAGTATTAATGTTTCCGGTTAATACTATTATAGCATGAATGTAAACATTTATCATAAACACAAAGATATAATAATAACCACTTTCATTATTGCCTCTAGGGAATATCTCCAACAGTCTCCCACTTGCACTAGAGTCAACTAATCTAGATTACATGGTAATATACCGAACACCCATGGCGGTTTGGTGCTGGTCATGTTTTTCCCTCGGGAGAGGTTTAGTCAACGGATCTGCCACATTCAGATCTGTGTGTACTTTGAAAATATTTATGTCACCATCCTGGACATGCTCTCGAATAGCGTGAAAACGTAGCTTGATGTGCTTCAGCTTCTTGTGTGACCTTGGTTCTTGCGCATTGGCTATGACTCCCATGTTATCACAGTAGATAGACATTGGGTCCAGCGCACATGGAACCACACCAAGCTCTGTAATGAAATCCTTCTTCCATATCGCCTGTTGTGAAGCCTCCGAAGAAGCTATGTATTCCGATTCAGTTGAAGATCTTGCCACAACACTTTGCTTTGCACTCCTCCTACTAACTGCTGCACCATTCAAAGTAAATACATATCCAGATTGAGATTTAGAATCATCCGGATCGATGTTCCATCTAGCATCGGTGTAACCATTAACAACGAGTTGTTCATCACCTCCATAAGAAAAAACCATATCCTTAGTTCTTCTGAAGTACTTAAGGATGTTTTTGACCGCTGTCCAATATCCACTCCTGGATCACTTTGATATCTGCTAGTCAAACTAACAGCATATGCAATGTCGGGTCTAGTACATAGCATGGCATACATTAGAGATCCTATGGCTGAGGAATAGGGAGTCTTACTCATTCTTTCTCTATCTTCTGCCGTTGCTGGATTTGAGTTTTACTCAAGGTTGTATTGGGCAACATGGGCAAGAACCCTTTCTTGCTATCTTCCATTCCAAACCTCTTTAGAACTTTGTCCAAATATGTACTCTGTGACAATGATATTAGGCGCCTCGATCTATCTCTATAAATCTTTATGCCTAATATGTAAGCTGCTTCACCAAGATCTTTCATTGAAAAACTATTATTCAAATAATCCTTGACACTATTAAGAAGGTCTACATCATTCCCAATCAACAATATGTCATCTACATATAGTATTAAGAATGCTACAGAGCTCCCACTCACTTTATTGTAAATACAAGCTTCTCCATAAGTTTGTATAAAACGAAAACTTTTGATTACCTTATCAAAACGTTGATTCCAACTTCGGGATGCTTGCTTCAATCCATATATGGACCGTTGAAGTTTGCATACCTAGTTACCATCTTTAGGATCAACAAAACCTTTGGGTTGCATCATATACAACTCTTCATCAATGTCTCCATTGAGGAACACCGTTTTGACATCCATCTGCCATATCTCATAATCATAATATGCAGCGATTGCTAACATAATCCTCACAGACTTTAGCTTCACTACTGGTGATGAAGTCTCATCATAGTCAACTCCTTGAATTTGTCAAAACCCTTTTGTGACAAGTCGAGCTTTATAGACAGTAATATTACCATCAGCATCTGTTTTCTTCTTGAAAATCCATTTGTTCTCGACAACCTTCCGGCCATCAGGTAAGTCCACCAAAGTCCATACTTGGTTTTCGTACATGGATCCAATCTCGGATTTCATGGCCTCTTGCCATTTATTGGAATCTGGGCTCATCATTGCTTCCTCATATGTCGCAGGGTCATCGGTGTTGTCCACCAACATGACACTCATAACGGGATCATACCAATCAGGAGTGGTACGAGTTCTCGTTGACCTGCGAGGTTCCATAGTAACTTCAACCGAAGTTTCATGATCAACATCATTAGCTTCCTCTCTTATTGGAGTAGGCGCCACATGAACCACTTCCGGTGTTTTGCTACTCGCAAGTTTGAGAGAAGGTTCATCAACCTCGTCGAGTTCTACTTTTCTTCCAGTCACTTCTTTCGAGAGAAACTCCTTCTATAGAAAGGATCCATTCTTGGCAACGAAAATTTTGCCTTCGGATCTGTGATAGAAGGTATACCCAATAGTTTCCTTCGGGTATCCTACGAAGACGCATTTTTCCGCTTTGGGTTCAAGCTTGTCCGGCTGTAACTTCTTTACATAAGCTTCGCAACCCCAAACTTTAAGGAATGACAATTTAGGTTTCTTCCCAAACCATAATTCATACGGTGTCGTTTCAACGGATTTAGATGGTGCCCTATTTAAAGTGAATGCTGCTGTTTCTAATGCATAACCCCGAAACGATAGCGGTAAATCTGTAAGTGACATCATAGAACGAACCATATCTAAGAGAGTTCGATTACGACGTTCGGACACACCATTACGCTGTGGTGTTCCCGGCGGTGTCAATTGTGAAAGTATTCCGCATTTCTTCAAATGCTCGCCAAACTCGTAACTTAGATACTCACCTCCACGATCAGATCAGAGAAATTTAATCTTCTTGATACTTAGATACTCACCTCCACGATCCGACCAATCCGCACCGCCCCACGCCTCGCCACCACGTCGTTGAGATTCGCCAGGGAGCACAGCACCGCCCCCTACCGTCACCCACGCCGATAGCCCTCTGTGCCGTCGACCACGATGAGCTCACCTTGCACCCGTCGGTCCCCTCTCGCCACTATAAATAGAGGCCACCCCCAGCCGAATTGAGCACACAACCGCACTCCCCTCTCACCCAGAACCACCCCGCCTTAGTCCCGAAGCAAGGCGAGCAGCGCTTCGCCGGAATTTCACCGGAGCCCGCCGCTGCTGGAGAAGAAGGGAGCCAGCGATTGGAGCCGCCCTAGAAGATGCTGCCAGTACTAGGAGGTTCGCCGTTGTCGACTTTGTCGTTCGCCCGCCTCGCCGACCCTCGCCTGAGCCCCGGTGAGCCCCCGATGACCCCCACCTGCCGCGTTAGGTTTCTGTCTCGCCGGCGCTGCCCGACGTGGACGATGAACCAAGACCGTTAGATTAGAACAAGATCCCACGGCTCACATTGCCCTGTACCGCTTCGCACCCCCTCGTCTCACTGATGCGTGGGGACAACAACTTAACCAGCCCGCGTAAGCGTTGTGTTTAGCAGGCCGGCCCAGTATCGTTTCCCCCGTAGCCCAGTCATTCGAATTTAACTTTTTCCATTTTATTTCAAACACAGTTCTGTACCTAGTTTAAAAATCAACCCAGCTCAATTCAGTGCACCAAATTGAATGAAACCAATTTTTTTAGAAAGGTCTTGCAATGCTGAATCCAAGCCCGTTGGATTTAAACAATTTGAATCTATAGATCAACCTTGGTAAAAATAACAAGGCAGAACCTTTTCTGCATTCAAACATTTTTCAATTTTAAACCATAAAACCTTTTGAGTTGATTCCAACTCTCAAAAATCACGTTTGATCATACCTTTCAGAATATATAAAAACATATGGGTTTACTGACATAAATAATGTTCAAGTAATAAAAGAATGCCACATATGCATTTCTAGCCACTTTATTCAATTAAAATAAAAGGGTAAAACCTTATTAAATTGTGACACCACTTTAAATCACATTCCCATGGACTAAAATATGTGGTGATGACATGTGTCAACATGATCCCATGTTTGGTTGGGAGAATATTAAATCTTAAGTAGTTTTTCAATGAGTAGAAATTACTTTTCTAAAAATAAAAGGAATTAAACCAAGCTTTAATCTTGTAATGTTAGTGATGATGCTAGATCATCTATAGAACCCTTGTGTGTGATGATTGCAAGTAGTTAAGTATCGTTTGTACCTCGTATTTATTCATAGACGCTAGTACCGACCAAGGATACGAGGAGGAAGGAGGATACTATGAAGAAGAAGCCAAGGAGAACTTCAACCACTACTCTACACAAGGCAAGCCTAATACTACTAGTTGATTGAGCAGGCTCACACTTGCAATTTAGCAAGCTTATACTGATATTGATGCAAGCCAATACTTGCTTGTTACCATGCTAACTATATGCCTTAAGCATATATGATCATAACCACTTGATAAACCAATCCTAGTTTTTACTTACAAGCTTTATACTTTATTTCTTTATCAAAGCTAGTACTTAGAGCTTACTTAAGTGAATGGTAGATTCTAGAGAGAATTGAAGGTTGCATAAAGAGCATAAAATTTGGCCTAAGCTAGATAATCTTTATGTCATCCTAAGGCCTGAGATTGACTTAGTTAAACTCCACTAGTTTACCACCCCTCATTAGTACTTACCCCCACTTGTAGATGCTAGTGCTAAGCATAAAACTTGATCAACTTTAGATGGGAATACTTGGTGGAAAATGGTTATGAAAACCTTGGAATGATGGATCATTCTATTGAGATGTTTTGTACATGTGTTTCCGAACACCAGATGATTTATGGTGATGAAAATGTTGAGGAATGAGCCTTAGCCCTTTATAAAACTGATGGTTGTCTGGATGCGATACCATTCCAATTTTACCGTACAACCACAATAAACGAGAATTGGGTAGGGCTTGACTAGAAACTTATATACCTTAGTATTAGTTCCCTCACGACCAAGGTATGAGCTGAGGCTACCTTGTGAAGATTTTCCACCTATGCAGTACCCAAGATGATGGTTGGTCATGGTTGGGAGGCCAAACTCACAGGAGGTGCTTATACTAGGGCATGTAATTGAAAGGTTAGGATTGATTATCCGCATACTAAGTATGATGAATTTGGGATTTGTTCCTGACGGATGTATCGAATGTTGTGGTGAAAGTGTACAATCTCTGCAGAGTTGCAAACTATTTGAATAGCCGCGTCCGCGGTTATGGACAGTTGGAGTGGCCATACTGTTCCCCCGTCAGATGTTTTCAAAATGACTTGTGAACTGACTTGAGACTTTGACTTGACCACAACAGGGTTGTGGCACGAGATACAAGTTCCCAATTAGGTGTTATAAAACTTCAACTAGCTTTTCTTACTTCTGAACTTAGTAGATGTAAATCTGGCTTTTTGCAAAAGAACCATAGAGCTTAGTGTCCTATTACAAAAACCCCCTTAACTTGTTAGTATTAGTTTGCGAGTACTTAAAGAGTACTCATGGATTTGTCCCTGGCTATTCCCGTGGCGAGACTATGAAGAGGAGTACCTGGAGGATGGACCCGAGGAAGGTTACGACAACTAGGATCATCTCCCATCGTCAGCATTGCCTGTGACCCCGAAGATGGAGCTTCGACTACGCTACCGTTATTATTACGTATTCCGCTGCTTGAGTTGTATTAAGAACTGGATCATGAGATCCTTATTTGTGTAAGAAATTATGTATGATTTGTAAAGGATAATGTACTGTGGTATCCAATTCTGTTATGTCTCGCAAAAATGGTAATCCTGGGATTGCGATGTATGGCATAACAGGCATCTGGGATTAAAAATCCGGGTGTTGACAGTGGTCATCCAAAGCAAAGTAGAACCGCCGCCAAGTTCGAGTGTGCCAAACCCTCCTCCCAACCACCCCTCAACCCGCAAGATAGGAACGGAGGAAACGGGGGAGAGCCATCCCTTCAGCCCAATGAAAACGACGCTAACGCCTACCAGAAGATCAACCTCAATAAGGACGGATGGCGCCAGGCACGCGAAGCCATGGTGGGCAACATCATCCTACATGTGAATGCTTCACGGGACTTGCTGATGACATACCACCTCCTCCTCATCGGAGAGCATAACCGGTAGGTGAAGCTGATGGAGGATCTCGACAAACGCAAGAAGGCAGCCTCGGAGTCTAGTGCGCGGCTAGCTGCGCTCTCCGCCGCTGGTGGCTCCAGGTCGCATGGAAACAATGCCAACAAGCATCGCTCCCGTACGGAGCACATGGACCCCGCTGCATGCCGCGACATCACGAGGACCCTCAACATGTACTTTATGTCAATGGACGTGAACGGCAATGTCATACTGAAGACGCCGCATGCTGCGATCATGGCAGCCACCACGTACCTCACGTCCCACCCACCTCCGGTGGGTGACCTGAAGAGCGCCATGCACAAGTCCGCGCTAGCCGGATTCGGACTCGTCGGAGCTGCGCTCCATGACAAAGCTCCTGCGGAGCCGAAGAAAAAAGCAGCGGTCAAGTTCATCCGCAGCCCTACACCCTGATCTGACGAGGATGAGCATGATATGCCTCGACTTCACAAGAGCCCAAGGCGTCGTATTAGCGACTACGATGCTCGAAACGATCTCGCCCAGCGCAAGGTCGACAAGGCACGCGCCAAACGCGCGTGTTCAACCGAATCCAACGTGGATGACGATGGAGAGCTGTGCGGAGCCAGATGCTTTAGCAGATCCATTCGGCGAACAAGGATGCCAAAAAATTTCAAGCTCCCTTCGGACACTCCGAAGTTCGATAGCACGCAGGACCCGAAAGCCTGGATCAGCGACCACCTCTCATCCATCAAGCTGCACGGCAGAAACAGAAACACCGCCCTATAGTTCCTTCAGCTGCAGCTGACGGGCGCAACTCGGATCTGGCTCAGCAGCCTATCTTTCGGTTTAATCCGAAGCTGGGAGGAGCTAGCATACAGTTTAATTCGAAACTTCAAGGGAACCAGAAAGAGGCCAGCCTCAATCGAGGAACTGCGGGCCTGCACCCAGCGTACCGGCGAATCCATTCGCTCGTACATCCGACATTGGTCCCACATCAAGAACTCCGCCGCGCACATCTCCGAGGAAAGGACAATCGATGCCTTCAAGGACGGTGTCAAGCGCCCGGACTTCAAGGAAGAACTTGGGCGCGTCAAGCCCAAGACGCTCGATCACCTCATGGACATCGCCAATAGGTGGGCAAATGGCGAGGATTCCCTTCACCGAATGCATTCGTATGACGAGGACGACTACGGCCGCAGGCGCAAATGCCGTAGCAAATTAAGATCGTGCGTCAACGACGATCGTGACAGAGTCGACATGGTTGCGGCTGGCTACGCCGACCTACGCAACGACGACTACCGCAGCAGCGGATACCGCAGCAGCGGATACCGCGGAGGTAACTTCCGCGATGTAGGGCGCCCTACACAAACATGGCAGCGTCGCAACCGTGGCGATGAGCCCTCGGCATACGATAAGTTTTCTGGCCCTTGCACCATCCACTTCTACATCGATAAGCAAGATGGCAAAAAGAAGGCCAGCCACATGCTAAAGGACTACCGCGAGTTCCATAAGCTAAGCGAGGGTCTCACCCAAATGCGACGCCAGATCATGAACCCTAGTTTTGGGCCCGCACCTGCACCAGGTGACATCGCCCACGAAGCTCCTCCACCACCACCTATTGGACCATCGAATCCAGCAATCGCACCCGCGCCAAACAACGGCACAAGAGGACATCCACCGCCAAAAGGGTCCCTGATGATCCATAAGGGACGCCCTACCAACAGGGTGCAAAAGAAGATCACCCAACAGGTCAGCCTAGCCGTGACTGCTCCACCTACCATCCCTGAGTACCTTAGCGGCTCGGAGTCCTACATCACGTTCGATCGTTCGGATCACCCCCGCCAGATCACTTGCCCAGGTCATGCTGCCCTGGTGCTCGAGGCGCAGATTGGAGGATTTGAGATGAGCCACGTCTTCATGGACGGCGGCAGCGACATCAACCTGATGTTCGCCAGCACTCTCGCAGCGATACGGATCCCGCTGTGTACCCTGGAACAATCCGACACGATGTTCCATGGCATAGTTCCAGGGAAGGACATATATCCCTTGGGAAAGATATGGCTCGATGTCATCTTCGGCCAGCCTAAAAACTTCAGGCCCGAGCGGCTGGACTTCGAAGTGGTGGACTAGCCATCACAGTACCACGCCATCCTCGGGCGCATGGCATTCGCAAGGTTCCTAGAAGTACCACACTACGCGTACCTACTACTCAAGATGCCAGGGCCCAGGGGCGTCATCACCATCCAAGGAAGCTTCACCCGATCAGACCACTCGATAGAGACTTCAACAGAATATCCTACTCGTTCGACATGACGGAGGAGCTCACGAGGCTCCGAGAGGTGACTGACAATGGGGCACCCCAGTCTCTAGGAAAAACGCACCTGATATGTCATTCGACTCCACAGTCAACATGAAAAGGTCCAGGTCCACCCAATGGATGCCTCCAAGACGGCGCTGATCGCCAATGACCTCAACCCCGCATAGGAAAGCGCGCTTGTCGAATTCCTCCGTGAGCGCTGGGAAATCTTTGCCTGGTGTCCTGTGGACATGCCAGGAGTTCCCAGGGAATTCGCCGAGCACGCACTCAATGTGTTCCACGATGCAAAACCAGTTAAGCAGTCGACCCGACGACTATTCGAACCAAGAGCAGAACCCATTGGAATCGAAGTTAACAGACTACTCGATGCCAACTTCATCCGAGAAATTAAGGAGAGCGAGTGGCTGGCTAATGCTTTGCTGGTCCCCAAGAAGGACACGGACATCCTGCGGATGTGCGTAGAGTTTACATCGCTCAACAAGTATTGCCCCAAGGACCACTTCCCTCTACCGAGGATATACCAGATCATCGATTCGACTGCAGGATGTGAGAAACTCTCCTTCCTCGACGCCTACTCAGGCTACAATCAGATTCGACTGAAGGTCGAAGACCAGGATAAATTGGCGTTCATCACGCTGTTCAGAGTGTTCTGCTACAATACCATGCCCTTCGGGCTAAAGAACGCAGGCGCCATGTACCAGAGGTGCATGCAGGCGTGTATGAAAAACCAGATTGGTCGCAACATCCAAGTCTATGTCGACAACATATTCATTAAGACCAAGGAACCCAGGACACTAATCGACGATCTCCGCGAGATGTTTGATAACCTTGATCACTATAAAATCAAGCTAAACCCAGAAAAGTGTGCCTTCGGCGTCCCATCTGGCCAATTACTTTGCTATTTCATCTCCCAGCGGGGGATCGAGGCGAATCCGAAGAAAATCCAGGCCATACTGACCATGGAGAATCCGAAGAACCTCAAAGGTATCCAGCAACTAGCTGGGCGCATCGCGGCACTGAGCAGGTTCATCAGTTGCATGGGCAAGAAGGCCTTGCCCTTTTACTAGCTGTTGTGCAAGACGGACAAGTTCGAGTGGACACCCGAAGCGGACGATGCATTCAAATACCTGAAGCGGATACTCTCCACCTCGCCTATCCTGGTCACACCAAAGGAACGAGAACCTGTTCTGCTATACATCATAGCTACGCACCAGGTGGTAAGCACCGTATTCGTGGTTGAATCACTCGAAGATGGAAAGACCCATGGGGTCCAACGCCCAGGCTACTACCTCATCGAGGTCCTAACACCAACAAAGCAGAGGTACCCTCACTACCAAAAGCTCGCCTATGGTGTATTCATGACGGCTCGTCGGCTGAGCCACTACTTCTAGGAGCACCAGATAGTGGTCGTCAACGAGACGCCACTGTCCAACATCCTGAACAACCCCGAAGCTACAGGACGCGTACCCCTGTGGGGCATCGAGCTATCCCCTATAGACATAGTCTATGAGTGGTGCAAGGCCATCAAATCTCAGGTCCTCCCTGACTTCCTCGTCCACTGGATGGAACTCTAGTTGCCGGACACTCCATACATGATGCAATCATGGACGATGCACTTCGATGGCTCCAAACGTGAGGCTGGAGCAGGAGTTGGCGTCATACTGACATCCCCTCAAGGCGACAAGATGAAATACGTCCTTCGGATGAAATTTCGAGCCTCCAACAACTAGGCCGAATACGAAGCCCTCATCCATGGCATGTGGATGGCTAAGATCTATGGTGCAACGCACCTAGTCATCTACGATGACTCAAACCTTGTCGTCCAGAAAACGATGAATGAGTGCGACGCTCACAGCACCAACATGGCCGCGTACCTCGTGCTCTACAACTCACTCGAAGGGGACTTTGACGGCTGCGAGCTTCAGCATGTTGGAAGATAAAGCAATGAGGAAGCCGATAGACTCGCCAACATCGGCTCCACCTACGCACGGGTGCCACTAGGTGTGTTCCTCGAACAAATCTGTGTAACCTCTATCAAAAGGAAATGCCCCAAGGGATCACCCGAAGAAGCAGAGCACTCGGTGGATGCACCACCTGAAGGACATTTAGGACCCAAAAAGCTCGACACCGAGGCCGAGCTGGTCAGCCTAATGCAGGCCATGGCAGCTGGAGAGACGTGGACACAGCCGTACCTTCGGTACCTGATAAACAAAGAACTGCCTGATGACCCGACAGACGCCCGATGCATATCTCGCTGGTCCAAGGCCTTCACCATCATCAATGGCGAGCCGTACAAGCGCAGCATTGCGGGTGTACTCCAACGGTGTGTCACCATCGGTGATGGCAAAACCATCGTTCAATACATCCACGAGGGCATTTGCGGAAATCATGCAGGCAGCCGCGCCCTAGTCGCCAAAGCTCTGCAAACTGGATTCTATTGGCCAACGGCCATGAACAATGTTAAGGACATCGTCCGAAGGTGCAATGCATGCCAGAGGTACGCGGATAAGCCGCACGCACTAGGATCGGAGCTAAGGCCCATACCACTGGCCTGGCCCTTCACGCAACGGGGCCTCGACATGATCGACAAACTGCCCAAATCTTCAAAAGTAAGCCACGTCTACCTCCTGGTCGCAGTCGACAAGTTCACCAAGTTGATCGAGGCCATGCTCGTCACCAACCAAAGCGGCAAAACGGTCATAAATTTTTTCGTGTCCATAGTACATAGGTTCGGTGTGCCGCATAGCATCATCACGGACAATGGCTCGAACTTCATCTCGAAGGAATTCTAGAACTTCTGCGAGGGCCTCAACATCAACATATCATATGCCTCTATGGCGCACCCGTAGACCAACGGACAGGTCGAAAAGGCCAATGGACTCATAGGGAGAGGCATCAAGAAACGCCTACTATGCCCACTCGAAAGGCTCGCGGGAACATGGATGGAGGAGCTACCCTTCGTACTTTGGAGCCTGCGAACAACGCCGAACAGTTCAACTGGCTACACACCCTTATTTATGGTGCACAAAGCCAAAGACATGCTACCTGCAGAGGTACGCCACAAGGCCCCACGGGTCATCACCTATAGCAAATCCGAATCAACGGCCGCACTCGAAGACGCCGTCGACACACTCGACAAAGCACACGAAATCGTCGTGGCTCGCTTAGTGGTCTACCAGCAGAGCATGTGCAACTACCACAGCCGTTGGCTGCGCCCAAGGTCCTTCGTCGAAGGAGACCTCGTCCAACGACTCAAGCAAGAGCGGCCGAAGAAGCTCGAGTCACCTTGGGAAGGGCCCTACATCATCACCGAAGTCATCCCAGGTGGCGCCTACTGCCTCATGGACGTCAAGTCAGGAGTCGAATACTCCAACCCATGGAACGTCGCACAACTGCGACGCTTCTTCCCCTAGCTACCCCTTTAATTTCAGTAAAGATACTCATCCGAACAATGTACCTTCTTGTTACAATATGAATAAAATCTAAGTTCAACGGCCAAAATTTTCTACAACACGCTCGGGGGCTATGCCTCACCTCATGACTTCGTCGACTGAGAACAATGCATACAACCTGAGTAGCTGACCACGTCAGGCTAATGAAAAGGACATGCACATAACAAAGCACAGCATGCTAATACAAATAAACTTTACAAAGGGAACAACAAGCCCACTCAAATACATACAAATTTTACATCAATTTGTTTATCTTTACAAGACCTACATATTCTGGAGTATCACACTTGCCCGTTTCTCGAACAGATCAACGATCTCTTTGGCATATTGCCTCACAGCCGCATAATGCGGGCGCATATCCCAAAGACCACCATCTGGCCGAAGGGGTGGTCCAGCCGCCACTGCTGCGAGATCGACATCACGACGATGCAGCCAAACAAGGGAAAGAGCGGTCTTCACCCTAGCGACTAGCTGACGCCGCACCAACTCCTTGACAAGGCCCACGTTTCGAAATTTCGCTAGTAGGCCAAAAAGGTTGGAAGGTGCCTCATCCAAGGGAAACATGGCGTCCCAGGTGGACACCATAGAAATCCTCGCCTGCTTTAGCACCAAAGAAACCTGGTGTACGCAATCTTGCACCATCGCAAGAACGATGGCCCGATCGCGGTCCATCCAGAAGAAACCCCCAGCCTCCAGGTCCTGCTGCGTCAGGCAGTTCATCCAAACGGCGACACGCTCTTTCTCTTCCTGCGGAACAAGATTTGCACCTACAGAACAGACACACTAAGCAAAGGGAGAGCTCCACCCGAAAGAACAGAAGTCAGAAAAGACTCACATTGCAGTTGCTCGCTCATCTGCCGCAGTTCCCCCATCAAAAACTCCTCCCTGACAGTGGCTCGCTCAGCTTTCGACTTCCACACATCCGCGTGGCTTCGAATACCAAGGATATCCTTCTCTAGGCTGCGAAAATGATCGTGAAGAAAAACCAGCTGCTAAGCATCATCCAAGGAAGAACGAGGCTTGGGAGTATTCGGAGTGACAATAGGAACCTCACCCGAAGGACCCTAGAGACAAGCAAACCAAGACATGAACATCGCAAAACATCTCTGGCGATAGATCGAAACATATTTTACATATATCAAAGTCAACTCGTGGAATAAGGTGAGATTGTTCATCAACAAAATCTTACATTACAAAAGAAAAGGATAAAATATCCTAGCTACAATAATCGAGCCTAGGCACCCGCATACGGAGTGGCTTTAGAGCCAGACTGCCTGCTCTTGGCCTCTTCCTGCTGCTTCGCCGCATACTCCGCCATGAGATCAATTAGTTTCGACCCATAACGCTTACAGTGAGAGGCAAAGAGGGCGAATGCTACCTCTTAGCCATCTGGGATTTAGGAGGTGATGTGTGGCAGATCCAGCTCGGCTTCAGATGCCATAGCCATGGCAACCCCATGGAGGCGCTGATGCCCTTCTGCTTGCGCTTGTATGCTGCCGGAGCATCCTCCGATATCGCGGCGCCCTTGGGAACGACCTCCCTATAGAAGCGCCATAGAACTTCCTTGGCCTTTGCCAGGGAGCCAGCAGCGGTACCGCGGCGATCTTCGACAGCTGCGGTGGCATCATCCAGAGCATTTCCACGCTTCAGCACACCGCGATCAAACGCGATGCCAGACGCATCTGAGACAAAGAAGAAAAAGACCCAAATAAGAACACGACAAGGAGCAGCAGAAAAAATATAGGACCAAGACAAGTAAAGGAAACTACCAGAGAAGGCTTTGGCTGCAGCCATCAACCTATCTGCCATCTCCTTCTCACGAGTAGCCACCGCGAAAGCGAGGTGCTCCTTGCGATCGGAAGCCTCCTTCTGTAGGCGCTCCCTGGCCTCGACAGCATCAGCAACCTCCTTCTGCAGGCGCTCCTTCGCCTCCGCAGCATCCACAACTTTCTTCTTTGCTCGACCGAGGCTCTTTTCGAGAGCGTCCAGCCGATGAAGAGCACCATTATTTTCATCTGCAAACACCAAGAAACATATGAGCAACACAAAAGTCATCCATGTGACAGACGAACTAAACAAGAATGGGAAACGTGTGTAACTCAAAGCTGTTGCATGCTGGCCTCCAGCGCTAGATGCTACTGGATAAGAAGGTTAGGGCTATGCACAAAGGGATGCAAAAAGAAACAGAAGCAGATTAGGAAAACATCAGAAAGGGCTCGGGGGCTACGCCCCACAAGAGCAAAGTCGACCAACGGGTCATCAGAAAAAGGGCTCGGGGGATCCCCCTACAAGATAAAGGTGCAAACTACTTACGTGTCCAGGCGGGGACTCCAAAGTTCCATCTACGACCTTCTGAGTTACAACTACCCGAGCCTTTCGCTTGGAGAGGTTCGGCTCATCGTCCTCAGAGTTGGCCACAACCTAAGAGGGAGGCTTCGACTATCCTACAGCTTCTTGAGTGCCCTCACTAAGAGAACCCTCCGAGGAGTGGCTGCAAGAAAAGACTGATCAAGACAACAAACTACAAATACACACACAATTGACAGTACACAGCACAGATGAAAACAACTTATGAGTCAATATCTGACAAGTTGAAGACATGTGACGCCTTCTCCTTCTTCTTCTTCTTGGCCGGCGGCTACGGTGCCATCGCCCGAAGTGGCACCGCGGGGAAAGGTGTAGAAGAAGCACCTTCATCCTCACCATGCTACTCCAAGAAGGAAGAGCCCCGGGGAGTTGGTGGAGTCGAGGCATCCGAAGACTCGCTCCGGGAATGCTTTCGGGTCTGCCTGTCTCTCTGCTCGGGGGCCTCCTGAGTTGGAGATTGCACCAGAGGAAGTTTGGATTCAGAATCCACAACCTCATTGTCCAGCGCAATTGGAAATTTCTCAGGCAGTGGGGGCATCATCCTAGCTACCTTGCGATCCTGCAAACCAAAGGAGCCAAAAGATTGAGACTAGTCACAACAGTCAAAAGTAAACAGCACTCAAAAAAAGGCGCAAAGTGCATGACAAAATTCTACACCTGAGGGACTGCATTCGTAGCATTGAAGGGGGTGGTTAAGGACTTCCCGGGAAGGTCCTCATCGTACTTGAACTTCAGCAGAGGCCGAAGGGCTCTATCGAGGTCTCCCTTGGACAGCTCCTCGACCGCGACCCTTGCCGGGTCATTGCGGCCAGTATAAAGAAACATCGGATGCACCCTCGCTTGGAGCGGCTGCACCTGACGTTTGAGGAAGATGCGGATGATGTCCACACCATTAACCTCTTTCTCAGCAACCATCTGAAGGGCCTCCACACGATGGTAGAGCTCCTCCACTTCCGCTACTTCGCCCTCCAAAATGTGATTCTTCCAGGATCTCTTCGGAACGATTTCCTAGGAGGAGTCGAAGGGAGTGAGGCCAAAATCTTGTCCGTCTTCCTTGGTGTCGTGGATTAAAACCACTTTTTCCACCAGTACTGGAGGGACTCGCACATCGAAAAGGAAAAGAAAAGAACAGAAGATCGAATGGAGATAATGCAGCCGCCGAGTGGATAGACCCAGTCGGTGCCAGACTGCCTCTTCACGGAATAGAGCTTCCGGAAGAGGCCAAAGTGTGGCTCGATACCGAACCAGCACTCATAGATAGTGATAAAACAAGCGATGTGGAGGAGAGAATTGGGAGAGAGATGATGAAGCTGGATCCCGTAAAAGAAAAGAAGTCCACGAAGAAAATCGTGGACAAGAAGCAAAAGGCCACGAAGAACGAAGGCGACGAACATCACCAGAAACCCTACGGGTGGACGGGGGATTACCTCATCACTATGAAGCTTCACGTCCTCCTTGTTCTGCGGGATCAGCCCCGCGTCACGCAGCTTGCGCAGGTCAGCATCGCGCATCTTCGTGTGCCTCCATCAGCCATCGGTGATGCGAGCAGCAGCGTCAACCTTTTTGCCGCTGGCAGTAGCGCTCGAGCCCGCACTGGTGGCGACCTTCCTGGACTTTCCCATCACGCGGCGGCGAGTGCGGTGCTGAGCGCGGAGAAAGGAAGAAGGAAATGAGCGAAGCACTTCCAGTGTGTGCGAGAGAGGAAGTTCTCGTGAAAATGGAGGCAATGGTGAGAAAGCAAATGGCAAAGGGTAAAACAGATTCACTTTTTACCCACGATATTAAAAGACGAAGACGACGAACAAGAAACTTTCATCCATAAGCCTTAACGCGCAAGACAGATCCAACCGTACACGTGTCATCACAGCAACGAACCGTCGCCAGCATGTTGTCCACTATGCATGGAAACCGAGGAGACGCCATAATTCACTCTATATCGCGCATGACTAGTCAACTCCAAGTCAGGAAGTGGGACCCACGTTCGTCCTGTCACGTCATCTCTGGCGCCGCAGACGGTTGAGATCATCGATCGTCAACACTGACGTCATAAAAACCATTCTAGCAACGGTTGGAAATCTTCGGCCAACAAAGAAAGTACTTACTCGAATCTACGATTTGAACAACTACTCGGGGGCTACTCCTATCAGGAGCGCTGGCCGCGCACCTGAGACATGATTAAGGTACTGCACTTCTCAACAATCTTCAAGTCCCACGTCGAGTCTACGACTCCACTAAGGACTCGGGGGCTACTCCCACAGGGAGGATTGATCAAACATCCGAAAAAATTGTGTCCTTCGGACCTTAAGCTAAAATAGAACTAAAGTCTCTGCTCGAGTCTATGACTTAAACATACACTCGGGGGCTACTCCCATAGGGAGCGCTGGTTGCGCACCCTATGAATTATTCGACTGTGATCCTTCAGATCAATTATAAACTTTTTCTAGCAACTTTTCCCAAACAAACGCTAAGTGATAAACATTCTACTTGGCCACCCGAAACACCTGCGCGGTGATAACATTTCAGATGCTGTGTCTACGACACAAGGATAAGACCTACAGATATCATCTGATGGCCTGGTAACACACCTGACTGCACTCTTCCAGTAAAATACCGTGTCAACAGACATGATGAAAAATCCTGACAGACGCGTTGGGTACATCGCTTGAAAACCACTGGGATTCAGCTCCTATAAGACCTCAACGGCCTGAGTCGAAATACGCCAGCATCTGTTTCAGATTCGAGTCCAGGGACTCGAGTCTGAAGAAGATCGTGTTGTTTTGTCCTATGAACTTAACTAACCTGATTCGTTGGGAAAGTCAGGCACACGCATCAACAATCCCAACGGACTAAATCATTTTCTCTTACAAATAGGTTCAACTTCACCCGAAAGATTGAAGAGTCCTCAGCCGAATATACGATTCGACTGAACACTCGGGGGCTACTGACATGGTTATACCCCATGGGTATATATCATTGGCATACCTAGTCGAGCCCAAGGTAGGCCCATGACAAGATACGCGGCCTGTGGAGATCTCGGGTGGCCCAAGCCCACGACGCCTTCGGATCATTGGAGAACAAGACTAGAGTAGATAGAATTTCAAAGGGGACAAACCCTAATCTGTAACTGACTCGACCTGTGCCCGGGACCTGACTATCTATATAAAGGCTAGGAGGGAACGGCGAGGAGGGCATCAAATCACCTCATACGCACCTCACGCCAGATTGCATCTGCATACCCTTGTAACCTTCAGTTTCGCCGTAATCAACAACAGACAAGCAGGAGTAGGGTTTTCCCTCCGGGGGCCTAAACTTGGGTAAATCTCGTGTCCCATGTTGCTAGTCTATTAACCATTCCAGCATCCCCATCTTCTCCAAATCCCAATGGGCATTGACGAGTCAAAACCTCGTCACCTATATTGAATGATCAGTCTTCTTGTGATAAAATTGTTAAAAGCGGGTTTAAAAGTTTTAATCCCACTATGTTTGAGCTTGATAAAAATTATGTGTTTGTAGTTCATGAAAAGAATGATTTATGTTATAGTTATATTTTTGAGTTTATTCATGAGGCTAGTGAAAATTATTTTGAGAGAGGGAAACATGGTCTTAAGTATCTCAACAATATTAAGTTTCCCCTCTCTTATGTTGAAAATCTTGAAGTTGCACCTGTTTTGCTTTCCTATGCCTATTGAATTGTGTTTTCATGACTTGTTTCTTTACAAGATGACTATGCATAGGAAGTGGGTTAGACTTAAATGTGTTTTGAATTTGATTCTTGATGCTCTCTTTTACTTCAATTCATATTTCTTATGTGAGCATCTTCTCAAATTATCATGCCTAACTTAAAGGCGTTAAAGAAAAGTACTTGTTGGAAGATGACCCAAGAGTTTTCTTGAGTCTTGGAAGTTTTTATTTCAGTAATGATCTCTCCTTATCCTTTTTGTTTTCTTTTTGTGCCAAGAATGACCTCTAATGAGAGGGAAGTAAGATTTGGGAGTTGCTATCCCGAAACAGATTTTTGTGCACCACTATAAAAATTCGTGAGGAATATCTGTCAGTCGGAAATGTTGCTAATGAAGATTGTGTGAAGTTTTGTATGAAGGAAAAATTTCAGGTGTAGAGAGAGAATGATGCAATGAGATGAAGAATGGACAAAAGCTCAAGCTTGGGGATGCCACCCTGGTGTCACCCCAAAAAATATCCAAGAGTTACAAGCATCAAAGCTTGGGGATGCCAAAGGCATCCCCTTCTTCATCAATAAAAAGCTCAGGTCTTTGTAGACACTTCGTTTTTATTGTTTCATGCACTATTGTGTTGTTCTTGGAGCGTCTTAGTTTTCATTTGCTTTTCTTAGTTTGCTTGAATAAAGTAGTTTGGACCCCCTCTCTTGCTATGGTGTTTCAAATAAGTTGATTGATGTTGGAAAGGAGTAGAAAGTTCTTGCTTGAAATAGTACAAGAGGAGCTTGCTTTGACTGCGACTTGGACTTTAGCATGTCATGCTAGGTGTAGTTTTCACCTTATGCTTAGTGATTATTGTTGTATCATGACTTGTTCCAAACAATTGGGATTCCTTAGTGTTTCTTGAAAGAATCATGTGTTGTTTCAGCATGCAAAAGCATAGTATTGTAGCATTCTCCTTTGATGCTTTGTTTGGGTTAACTTGGCACATGCTCACACCATGTTATGACTATGAACAAGTCACCACAGCCACTATGATCATTTAATCCTTGACTTGTAGTACCACTCTATGCTTTGATTAGTAATGTTTTGTCGCTCTGCATGATTATGTCCATTATTGCTCTCTTAGTTGGTTGCTCCCAGTCTTTTGCTAGCCTCCACTTGTATGAGTAAGATCTACTCATGCTTCCAACTCCCAAGAAACCAAGTTATTCCAAAGTGTCCACTACAAATTCCTATGCATGGTGTGTTACACCATTCCAAGTATATTCTTGTTTTCATATATCTTCCAATTAAAAAGTATTTTGTTATGTGAAAATTAATGATTGAAGCTCTCACAAACTTGATGGCACACTCTATTTTTCTTCCCCTAATAAACTTGAACCATTGTGTCATCTATGTTGTATATGCTTGCACTTATACATTGGAATTAGCAGAACCGTGATGTCATGGGAAAGCTTTCAACAGTGCACTTGTACTTTGTACACAGTTGATATCATGCTCTTTTGTCTATGGATGTCATCGGAGTGAAATAAAAGGGGAGCTTGTAAGTCCATGGAGTTATGTATGTGTGTTAGATAAACGCCTGGGCCGCTAGCCTAATCCATGTCTAATCATGGTGGAAACTTGCAGCATCACCATAGTGACATCTATGAAGCTTTCTTCTTAAAAAAAGAGACACATTGAAAAGAGGAAAGAGAGAAAAAAGCACCATATTCCAATGGTAAATAAGAAGATTGTTGAGATGCTCTTTGTCACCTTGCCTTGTAATTTTTGTTATGGGATAGCTCCTGTACCATGTGCAAGGGGTACCCGTTGGCCGTTCTCTATGATACACTAAAAGGTTCCCAACCTTTAATAAGGTAGAGATCCCTGTGTTTACAATGCTAGTCCCTGGATCAATAGCTAGCATCCATAGTTTAAGATGTAATATCAAGAAACAAAGGACATAATACAACTTTATAACCAGGAATAAAATAATACATTACATCTTACATAGCTCATTTGGCTATCTCATTACAATGCATCAGAAATAACTATATAGCATGGAGTCCTTCATCTTCAAAGTGCCACAGGCAGTCATGTTGGTTGTAGAGTTGTAATCCTATTTAACACACTTCACTAACATCAAACAAACCTGCAACATAATAAGTTATAGCCACAAGGGTCAATAAATTTGAATTGTATTGGCAAGTTTCACTACTATGTAGAAATAAGTGGATCCTATCATTACATGCATATTTGGCTAAGTAGGGTTTAGTCTCATTTGCAGAAAGCAATATAGTTTTTTCCTATCTTTTCAAAATAGTTTTGCTCCTTTGAAAATCTTTCTGAATTCCTTGGAAAACTCCAAGTGCTTCAAACCCCTTGTTGTCACTATCAAGTTTTACTTTGAGAAATTGGAATGTCGAGATCTTCCATAGCTTCAGGCCTTAGTTGCTCAGAGTTGTTCGTAACCGGGGACACGGCTAAGTACCTAGAATTTGATCTTCTGCCAAAGTTGTACAGTTTACCCACATGACACAATCTCATCTTGATGCCACTAGTGGTCGCTGGATAAGTACTCACCAAGATGGAGTACTGGCAGATTGAGAATGTGACAGAGTCTTTCCATAGGAGTCCTCCCAATACACAATGCTAGATTGTCATCCAGGCACCAATGTAGGGTTTCAAGTTCCCTTACACAATTCTAGTTAACCTGAAGATGCCAATGCATGGGTCTTCCACTATGTAGTTGACTAAGCCAGAGCCCATTTAGCATGTGGCTGTACACGGAAGCCACTGTACGAGAAACATCATCAATATCTAAGTCCCTGGGTGGTTTTCTTATAGTTCACATACAAAAAGAGATAGCCATATAAACATGGTTCCTTTTGTTGCCACCTTGTCCAATCTTGAGTATCCTTGTCCACCCAGGTGGTTCATTGAGTACTTGTTTTATTATATAAAACATATGTCTTTTCAACTATTCATATAATCATATCATGTATCCCATCCCAATATATAGCAGGGCTAAGCATACTACAACTACATTGTTTCCACTAAGGAATATATAAGGGTATCCTATTAGGATTTAGCATAGCATAAAATATAGAAATCCTTTTCATGCATGTTACAAAAATCCACTAAGTGTAATGAAAATAGTAGGACTTGGATGATATTGTCACTTGCCTTTTTAGTAGAGAATGTTGGTTCACTTCTTGATCTTGCTAATATCACACTCTTCTAACTTCACTACAATTCAATCAAACAAACACAAATTCAACTAGCATTCCAACCAATTTATCACACATAAAATGATAGAAACAATGTCATGCATGCAAGCATGCAAAAGATAGTTTTATTTGCAAAAGTGGTTTCTACTAGGCTCTAAACATTATAAAGTTCAAAAGTGGTCATTTACTAAAGTGGTAAAACCATTTGCAAAAGGTTTTATCTATAAACCATTTTTAAATCAAATCAACATTTTATGTGGTTGAAAATGCTTTTAGTAAAGCAATATTCTTTAAAGAGTTCACCAAATATATTTTAGTTCTCAAAACATGGTGTTTTAGGGTCAGAAGGTTTGAATCAAATCATTTCCCAAAGGTTTCACTCAAAAATCATTTCTAAATCATAATCAATATTTTTATTTGACTAGAAATGTGTTATTTCATATATTTACTCTTTAACTTCACAAAATACATTTTTAAATCCACAAGTTGATTCCTATGGTGAGTAGGTTCAAAACAATCCATTTTGCAAAGATTTCACATTAAAATTATATCTAGAACAATTTTTATATTCATAATAAGCCTACACATGTTTCTGCAAATTCAACCAATTTTTCAGAAGCAAATCATTAAACAAAGTGCATGGTTGGGTAGTATTTGTCCTTTGATGCTTTGTTTGGGTTAACTTGGCACATGCTCACACCATGTTATGACTATGAACAAGTCACCATGGCCTCTATGATCATTTAATCCTTGACTTGTAGTACCACTCTATGCTTTGATTAGTAATGTTTTGTCGCTCTGCATGATTATGTCCATTATTGCTCTCTTAGTTGGTTGCTCCCAGTCTTTTGCTAGCCTCCACTTGTATGAGTAAGATCTACTCATGCTTCCAACTCCCAAGAAACCAAGTTATTCCAAAGTGTCCACTACAAATTCCTATGCATGGTGTGTTACACCATTCCAAGTATATTCTTGTTTTCATATATCTTCCAATTAAAAAGTATTTTGTTATGTGAAAGTTAATGATTGAAGCTCTCACAAACTTAATGGCACACTCTATTTTTCTTCCCCTAATAAAATTGAACCATTGTGTCATCTATGTTGTATATGCTTGCACTTATACATTGGAATTAGCAGAACCGTGCTGTCATGGGAAAGCTTTCAACAGTGCACTTGTACTTTGTACACAGTTGATATCATGCTCTTTTGTCTATGGATGTCATCGGTGTGAAATAAAAGGGGAGCTTGTAAGTCCATGGAGTTATGTATGTGTGTTAGATAAACGCCTGGGCCGCTAGCCTAATCCATGTCTAATCATGGTGGAAACTTGCAGCATCACCATAGTGACATCTATGAAGCTTTCTTCTTAAAAAAGAGACACATTGAAAAGAGGAAAGAGAGAAAAAAGCACCATATTCCAATGGTAAATAAGAAGATTGTTGAGATGCTCTTTGTCACCTTGCCTTGTAATTTTTGTTATGGGAAAGCTCCTGTACCATGTGCAAGGGGTACCCCGTTGGCGGTTCTCTATGATACACTAAAAGGTTCCCAACCTTTAATAAGGTAGAGATCCCTGTGCTTACAATGCTAGTCCCTGGATCAATAGCTAGCATCCATAGTTTAAGATGTAATATCAAGAAACAAAGGACATAATACAACTTTATAACCAGGAATGAAATAATACATTACATCTTACATAGCTCATTTGGCTATCTCATTACAATGCATTAGAAATAACTATATAGCATGGAGTCCTTCATCTTCAAAGTGCCACAGGCAGTCATGTTGGTTGTAGAGTTGTAATCCTATTTAACACACTTCACTAACATCAAACAAACCTGCAACATAATAAGTTATAGCCACAAGGGTCAATAAATTTGAATTGTATTGGCAAGTTTCACTACTATGTTGAAATAAGTGGATCCTATTATTACATGCATATTTGGCTAAGTAGGGTTTAGGCTCATTTGCATAAAGCAATATAGTTTTTTCCTATCTTTTCAAAATAGTTTTGCTCCTTTGAAAATCTTTATGAACTCCTAGTGCTTCAAACCCCTTGTTGTCACCATCAAGTTTTACTTTGAGAAATTGGAATGTCGAGATCTTCCATAGCTTCAGGCCTTAGTTGCTCAGAGTTGTTCGTAACAAGGGACACGGCTAAGTACCTAGAATTTGATCTTCTGCCGAAGTTGTAAAGTTTACCCACATGACAAAATCTCATCTTGATGCCACTAGTGGCCGCTGGATAAGTACTCACCAAGATGGAGTACTGGCAGATTGAGAATGTGACAGAGTCTTTCCATAGGAGTCCTCCCAATACACAATGCTAGATTGTCATCTAGGCACCAATGTAGGGTTTCAAGTTCCCTTACACAATTCTAGTTAACCTGAAGATGCCAATGCATGGGTCTTCCACTATGTAGTTGACTAAGCCAGAGCCCATTTAGCATGTGGCTGTACACGGAAGCCACTGTACGAGAAACATCATCAATATCTAAGTCCCTGGGTGGTTTTCTTCTAGTTCACATACAAAAAGAGATAGCCATATAAACATGGTTCCTTTTGGTGCCACCTTGTCCAATCTTGAGTATCCTTGTCCACCCAGGTGGTTCATTGAGTACTTGTTTTATTATATAAAACATATGTCTTTTCAACTATTCATATAATCATATCATGTATCCCATCCCAATATATAGCAGGGCTAAGCATACTACAACTACATTGTTTCCACTAAGGAATATATAAGGGTATGCTATTAGGATTTAGCATAGCATAAAATATAGAAATCCTTTTCATGCATGTTACAAAAATCCACTAAGTGTAATGAAAATAGTAGGACTTGGATGATAGTGTCACTTGCCTTTTTAGTAGAGAATGTTGGTTCACTTCTTGATCTTGCTAATATCGCACTCTTCTAACTTCACTATAATTCAATCAAACAAACACAAATTCAACTAGCATTCCAACCAATTTATCACACATAAAATGATAGAAACAAGGTCATGCATGCAAGCATGCAAAAGATAGTTTTATTTGAAAAAGTGGTTTCTACTAGGCTCTAAACATTATAAAGTTCAAAAGTGGTCATTTACTAAAGTGGTAAAACCATTTGCAAAAGGTTTTATCTATAAACCATTTTAAAATCAAATCAACATTTTATGTGGATGAAAATGCTTTTAGTAAAGCAATATTCTTTAAAGAGTTCACCAAATATATTTTAATTCTCAAAACTTGGTGTTTTAGGGTCAGAAGGTTTGAATCAAATCATTTCCCAAAGGTTTCACTCAAAAATCATAATCAATATTTTTATTTGACTAGAAATGTGTTATGCCATATATTTACTCTTTAACTTCACAAAATACATTTTTAAATCCACAAGTTGATTCCTATGGTCAGTAGGTTAAAAAAAACCATTTTGCAAAGATTTCACATTAAAATTATAGCTAGAACAATATTTATATTCATAATAATCCTACACATGTTTCTGCAAATTCAACCAATTTTTCAGAAGCAAATAATTAAACAAAGTGCATGGTTGGGTAGTATTTGTCTTGCTGATTCCATTGATATAAAATTTGCAAAATTTGGACGTGTAGAATTAAATTTATGAATTTTATAAGTTTGCATATCAATCAGATTCAAAATTCTGTTTTAAACAAAACCATGTCCACGTGGCGTAATTCTATTGGCCGGTACTGCTTCGTGCGGATCAGCCTCTGTGAGGTGTTAGATCTAAAGTGTATCGTACGGTTCAGATTGCCCCATACCCTTTCGATAAGTTATTCTATCTAAGACACTGGATGACGATCTGACGGTTCACAGGGGTCTGACCATCCACTGGCGGTGCTGCGCGGCGGCGAACGGCGGCGCGGCTCTGCTCGCGGTGGTTCTGGCGAAGTAGGAAAGAAGGGAGGTAACGGAGATGCTCACCGTGATCGCAGGGAGATGCTGAAGCTCAACGTGTGGTCGTCTTGGCAAGGGGCGCTCAGGAACGGCGACGATTGCTCGTCGGAGTAGCTCCTGATGACGGGCGGCTCTGTTTGCTGTCGGAGGTGAGGCTGCAGGTCGCCCTAAGGCAAGATAGGGGCACGCTAGACGAGATTGATCTGGGGTGATGGGAGCATCAATGAGGCGCTGAGGCGGTCGAGGCTTACCAGGAACTGGGAGACGAGTCGACGCGGCGGTTTCGTGTGAGGACGGCCGATTACAGGCACTCATGGGCTTAACGAAAGTGGCACGGGGAGATGCGCCAGGAGGTGGGGAACTAGCTCGCATGTAGAGGAAGGAGAGGGGCGGCGGTGTGTGGCCGGAATTGCTCTGGGACGTCGTCGGAGACAGTGGAATGCGAGCTCGAATTAGAGCAGCCTAGGGGCAGAGGGGAGGCGCTGTTTGGGGGGAAAGAGAGAGGAGGGTGAGGCGATTTAACGAGCGTGGTCACTGCGAGGATTAAGTCAGCTATTTACTCGAATTTAACGGGATTAACTTCACGGTGCGTAATCTGAGCAAGGGGGGATGCTGGGTTGATGACAATGACGAGGCAGTGGGGTCCGTCAGTCTGTGAGAGTGATAGAGTGGGAGTGGGGCCTCGTGATCGTGGACTGTGGGAAGTAGATTCAGTGAAAATGGTTCACCGGGTAGGGGTTAGTTAATGACTGCCTTTGCTGGGCCTGTTGGGTTGGGTCGTGTTTGTTTCATTTTTTTATACTGAAGCCTTTTCTTTTTCTAATTTGAATTTCTGTTTTGATTTTATTCAAACAATTCAAACACCCAAATGAATTCAAACCTTTGCCAAACTTTGTGTAGATTTTAATTATGTTTAACAACACAAAACAAAGTCCAAAACAAATTAATTTTTATTCTTTTTAGGATCCATTTAATAATTAAATAAATAGACCTTAGTCATTAATTCAAATAGGGTTTAATTTATTTTAAATCTCTATTTGAAATCTAAAACTATACCAAAATCAAATCAGTAGGTTTTATTTGAAAATAAAACACTTGGAAAACTTATTTAAAATAAAATAACAAGTTTTAGTGTTTAATTAAAATGGAAAAGCCTTTACTTTAATAAAATTGGATATTAATAAATCCTCATTATTTTATTTAAATAAACCTTTACTCTTTTAATCAAAACAAAATATTTTATTTCAAAAGCTTGGCCAAGGTTTAATTTGGCTCTATAAAATAATCCTTATTTCTATTTCTACCTTTTCTTTTGAAAACCAAATCGTTTTATTAAAAGATCCAAAAATAGTGATTCCAACTATTAAAACTTTATTTATTAATTGTTTATCTTTTTAAATCCCTTTAGGATTTATTTGATCAAAATAGGTTTTGATGTTTCCAATTGGAATCAAAAAGTTTCTTCTCACCCTAAATTTCAACAAAAAATTTATTTTGTTTATTTATTTTTCACATTACAAAATTTGGAAAATTTTGGGATGTGACAGGCTACCAACCTTAAAATAAATCTCGTCCCGAGATTTGGGAAGGCTAGGGTTACAAGTTGGCTTCAAGGCAACTAGGGTAGTACCACCCTTAAAAATAAAGTCTCATAGGGTTACATTGATGGTCCACTTGACTATGGATTTAACACTTAATATCCAGACAAGAAATCCTTATTTGACTCTTCTGAGTTAATTAGTTTCTAACATCGACTTCTTCTATCTCTTCAAAGTTTCCATCCATGACAATGTGGTTCACATGTCCTTTCTGGGTCACGTTGGAGTCATTTCCATTGGCTTTTCTAGCATCCTTTTTCTTTTTTTTCTCAGGACAGTCTGATGCATAGTGTCCAAGTTCCTTGCAATTATAGCACTACAACTAGCTAATGTCTTTCTTCCTGGAGTTGCCATGTTGGTTCTGACCAAGGTCATCTCCATTGTTAGTATCATTTCCATTATTATCACTTCCATTGTTGTTGTGGGAATACTGATGAGGTTCAGAATCTTCATTGCTCTTTTTGAATGAATGCTTATTTTTTGATGATCCAGAGTGATTCTTGAGTTTATGCTTCCTCTTTCTATTCTCAACTTGATTCATCTTGTTTTCTAATATAGTGGCTTTGTCACAGAGTGATTGATAAGTTGGGACATAGGCAACAGCTAGCTGCAGGTTCAACTCATCATTAAGTCCATCAAGAAATTTCTCCTTTCTCTTAGCATCTGTATCAACTTCATCTGGTGCATAGCGTTCCAGATTGTTGAATTCTTCAATATACTCAGCCACACTGAGGTGACGCTGTTTCAGATAGTGAAACTCTTTTTTCTTCAAGTACATCACTCCAGGTGAGATGTGAGTTGTTCTAAATCCATCCTCAAAAATAGACCAAGTTACATCTTCAAGGGGAGTGGTGATTTGAAAGTTGTCCCACCATGTTGTTGCTGGTCCTTCAAGCAGAAATGCTGCAAACCTAACTTTTTCTTCATCGGTGCAGCCAACAGTCACTAAGTCTTTGTTTACTGAACGTAACCAGTCATTGGCTTCCATTGGATCAGTTGTTCCAGAGAACCTTGCAGGCCTAAGTGTAGTGACCTCGGATCAAGTAAGATCCTAAGTCCCTGTGAATAACATGCTAGTCCCTGGATCAATAGCTAGCACTCACAGTCGATGAAATATCATATAAAACACAAGTCTTTACTACATGAATCGAGTAATCCAGAGTTTACATTATTACAACAGAAGCGATATAAATACAACTTGGAGTCCCATCAATGCCACAGGCAGGTTGAGTGAAGACCCGCGATCCTAGCGTACCTTTCATAGATCTCCGAAATTCTGCACATGAAACGTGCAGCCAACAAGTTGGGTCAATACTTTGAATGTATTGGCAAATTACACCAAGGAAAGAAAGACTATCTCTACATGCAAGGCTAGTTTAGGCTGTAGAGTTCATTTGCTCGAAGCTAGTTTTTCTTAAGTAGAGAAAAGAAGAGAGGATTGTCCTACTTTATAAACATTTGCTTAGATAAAATAAGGTCGAGTGGCACACGAGGATATTACGCACCAAGTGTCCAAACCACCAAACACTTGGATATTACGCACCAAGCATCACTTGGATATTACACACCAAGTTCCCCAAATCCCCACCCATTGGCGATATTACGCACGCCATGGGGTTTTCAAAACTTTGTTTTTGAAAAGAGAGAGGAAGATCCTTCAGAGGCTCCATCCTTCAGACGCTCAATGTTGTTCTGTTTCCATGAACACGGCTGATCGATCAGATTGCAATACTCTCAAGAGTTTGTGCACTTTACCCACAATCCATGATCAAGTCCTTTTACAGACAAGACCATGGAGAGGGTTTCCCTTAGTAGCCCCTCTACCTTCCGGATCCAACCGTGCCAAGAACCTCCAATTGTTGGTACCCAGGTGAGGTTTCCCACTAAGTACTAGGCCAAGACAGAGCCCATAATGTATTGTGGTTACACTGGAAGCTTCTGAATTCTGAAACATGGCAGACTTCTTTGATTCCTGGGCGGCCGTCCTCCACCAAAATCTCACTCGTTGTCCCGACAACCATTCCGCCCAGAAGAAAACTTAGTTTTATTTTGAAGTGAATTTCAGAAGAAAAGTTTGCTCTAGAGAGCCTTTATACTTAGAAAAATTCTTTGTCTTTCGAACCCCCCAACGGTACTTTGTATATATAGAATAGCAAGCAATACTTAGCAAAAACAGGGGTACCTATTAGGATGGAAATCCTAAGTATAGAGCTACTCATGGCATACTACAAAATCATCGCACTTGCAAAATAACACTTAAGGAAAATTCTACTAGATCATCCTACACATGCATACTACAGAATTTTGAAGATCACATGCATAGAATCAAAACTGGGACAAAAGTTATGAACAAGTGGTGTAACTTGCCTTATGTTGATAATATGGGTGTTGATTGTATTTCTCCGCAGCAATCGCACTCTCCGAACAATCTAATACGAGGACAAGGTAGTTCCAATCAAAACAATTGCAAACGTAGAAAACACAACAAGGATGATCGAAAACATGCATGATGATTTAACATGACACAATGGTTATAATTAGTTTTATAAACATTAATATATCATATGATGCATGTATGAGTTCATTCAATGCAACAGGGTACTTGTTATTAATGATTACTTGCCAATATAAGGGTTTTGATAGTTCTGTTGAAACTTCTGTACTAATTGCCGTATTAAGTTTGTATCTAAAGTGTAGTGGATAGAGGGCATCAATACGAACCAGTAGCAATTGGATTCAACTTAATCGGAGTTATAAATCTTTTCTTATGATTTAAATAGTGTTTAATGGAGTTTAATTCATTTAAAATATTACTTCATCAAAGATTATGTCTAAGATCAGATCTGTATTCTACGAGAAATTGCGGATCCATACACATATTATTTATATTCTTCTGATCTATAAATAATTTATTATGAATTTAATAATTTAAATAGCCATTAAAAGTAATTAAATTAATACAACAATTTTTATATTTCAAAAATTGTATCTAACAGTATATTAATGTCGTATATGAAATTATGAATCCATATATACCTTATTTGCATTTTTTGGATCTACAAATAATTTATTATGATTTATTTAGTCTAAAAAGTCTATTAAACTATTTAAATTATTACAGTACAAATATACAGTAAAAGTTAGATCTAATCTTGTATTAATATTCTACATAATTTTCTGAATCCAACCATATATTATTTATAATTTTTGGACATGTATTCAATTTTATATGAATTTTACAAGATTGGACATAATTCTGGCTATTTTAAATATTAAAATCAAATAACTTCAATTGGCCGACCTGCTGACTTGATGACAGGCTGATGGCGACAGCCGAGGCGTGTGCCACGCGGATGATCCTAGAGGACGATACCTCTTCAGGTTTGGAGTCTAATCCAATGCGTTCAAAACGAATCCGACGGACGACAACGATTCCTTCTGAGATCACCGGTGAGGTCGGCGGCGGACGACAGCGAGCGGCTCAGGTGATGAAGGGCGGCGGTGCTGTGGCTCTCACTGGCGACGTCGAGGTAGGCGACGGGGTGCGGGGCATCTTGGCGAACCTGATGGCGTGCTCAGCGTCGATGTTCGCTTCCTGGAGCGGCGGCCAACGACAGATGGAGGCCTCGGTCGATGGGTGAGCGCCGACGAGGAATCTTTGAGAAAACAAGGACCTGCGGAGGGGGAAAAAGCATCAGGGAGGTGCGGACGAACCAGAGGATGAGAAACATATGTAGAGAGAGGGTCGGGGTGGACGGAAACCACGGAGCTCGAGCTCAATCTTGAGCTTCCGACGGCGGCGGTGCAGATGGCTCGAAATTGGTGGCTAGGGTTTCGATTTGCAGCAAAATCGAGACTAAAAGGAGGCGGGGGAGTTTATACGGGGGTCTGGCGTGGATTAGGGTCGAGCACTGCGCCGAATCGATCGGGATTCACGGGGATTTAATCTCGGGGTCAACCGTGTTCGTCAGGGACTCCTCGTCGGAAGGAAGAAGGAGGGGAGGGCTGCCACATCGGGCGGCCTCTTGAGACAAGTCTGTTACTGCATCAAGGAGGTAGGGCTGGGCCGGTCTAGCTCGCGGGTAGGGTTTAGTTAGGGTTTTTTTCTTATTTCCTTTCTTTTTTCTATTTTAGTATTTCTTTTATAACTTTTTCATACTAAGTCCAAATGAGCTGAAATTTGTTTCTAAAATTTTCTAAAATTCTGTAGATCATCATAGGACACTTCATAGAAATATTTTTCATATTTAAAGAAATGGAATCATAATACCTTGTTTGTATTCTTGTAGGAGTATTTTGGTAACTTATGAGTAGGGTTTTGTATATGGGGTTTTAATATAAGAATTTGTTTGAATGCAGTGATGTATGGATCATGAATGCAAGTCAAGCAAAAGGATTTTTTTATTGTTCAAACTTACCAACCAATGTGATAGTCATGTTAATACACTTCCATTAATGTGGCTTAGTAAAATTTCAAACAACTCCTCAAAAGTTTTATTTCATTCAAAATTTTCAAGAGGATCAAACGATTCATTTATCTTATTTTACTTATAACATTCCAAAAATTAGGAGAATTTTGGGATGTTACAGACTACCACCCTTAAAAGGAATCTCGTCCTCGAGATTCGAGAAAGCTAGCAAGAAATAGGTTTGGTTCACACTAAGGTGCTACCACCCTAAAAAGATTGTATTTGTTAGGTTCTTCTGATGGGTCGGTGTGGATTGTTGATTTGTAAGATCCATTCACACTAACATAATTCGTCGTAGCTTGATGGACGGATTGGGCTTCTTTCCTTTGGCATTTCCTTTGCCATAATCATTCTTCCTTTTCCGAGGGAAATTTGACGAGTAATGCACTGTTTCACCATACTTATAGCATGTCACCTGGCTAGAATCTTTCTTGGGCTTCTTCACGCTACTGCCTCTATTACTATTACCATCGTTGTTCTTATCCTTTCCAGCTACATTCACATGTTTTGGACAATTATCAGCATAATGCCCATGATTGTGACACTGGAAGCATAGGACTTTGTTTAGATCCTTCCTCCTTTTTGGATGAAATGTACTTCAAACTCTTATTATCTGTGAACACATCACAATGTTTGCCCATGAGGTAGTGTCTCCATACCTTGAGTGCATGAACCACAGACGCAAGTTCCAAATCATGTGTGGGGTAGTTGTGTTCTTGGTTCTTAAGTTGTCGGGAGGCATAGGATACCACTTTCCCATCCTGCATCAATACACTTCGAAGTCCTTGTCGAGAAGCATCACAATAGACTTGATAATCCTTTTGGATATCAGGCAGACAGAACCGGCGCCGTTACAAGGCGTTTCTTCAACTCTTGAAAACTTGCTTCACATGCCTCGGTCCATAGGAATTTATTTTCCTTCTTCAATAGTTCCGTCATGGGTTTTGCTACTTTGGAAAGTTTTCAATGAACCTCCGGTAATATCCTGCGAGGCCCAAGAAACTCCTAATATCTCCCACATTCTTGGGTGAATCCCATTCCGTCACGGAAGCTACCTTACTAGGATCTACAGCAACTCCTTTTGCCGACACAACATGACCAAGGAATCCCACTTCCTTTAACCAGAATTCGCATTTGCTGATTTTGGCACTCAACTTGTGTTCTCTTAGTTTCTCCATTATAAGGCACAGATGTTTCTCATATTCCTTCTTATCCTTAGAGTATATGAGTATATCATCTATGAATACCACGATAAACTCGTCCAAATATTCCATGAACACCTTGTTCATCATGTCATGAAGTATGCCGGGGCATTGGTTAGACCAAAGGACATCACGGTGTACTCATACAATCCGTATCTTGTGGTGAAAGCTGTTTTGGGTATATCCTGTTCTCGAATCTTTAGCTGAAAGTAGCCTGATCGCAGATCAATCTTTGAGAACACACTTGCTCCCTTTAACTGTTCAAACAAGTCATTGATGTTGGGCAGAGGATACTTATTCTTAATCGTCACTTCGTTCAATGAGCGGTAGTCCCAAACCAGCCTCTGGGTTTTATCCTTCTTTTCCACAAATAGGACAGGTGCTCCCCAAGATGACGCGCTGAGTTGGACGAATACCTTGTCCAATTGTTCCTTAAGCTGTTTCTTGAGTTCTTTTAACTCGTCCACATCCATCTTGTATGGTCTCTTAGCTATCGGCCTCGTGCCTGGCATGAAGTCAATGAGGAACTCGATATCACGATCGGGAGGCATTCCAGGTAGCTCCTCTAGGAAGACATCTGGGTATTCCTTTACAATAGGTACCTCCTCCAAGCTAATCCCCTTAAGGGAGTTCACCATGGCTTCCTTAAATGCAAAATTTGACTTGATACGAATTCTCTTCCCTTCCGGTGTTGTGAGCATGACAATTCTTTTTGGCACAATCTATGACGATGCACCAGTATCAAAAGAACAACTACGGGAATAGAATTGAGCTTGATTTACCATGGCTTTGACAAACGGATTTGGCTTCTTCCCATTTCCATTGCCATGATTGTGTCCATTTCCATTCCCATTGCGGTTTTTATGCCCATTATGTTTGTGGCCGCCATGGTGATGACTGTTATGGTTGTGGCCATTATTGTTATAAGGTGGTGATGAGGAAATTGCGCTGCTTCTGGTACGGAACGGAGTGTTTGTGAGGGTTAGATTTCCTCTTGCGGTTTTCTACGCTCTTCCTCTTTGATTCAACCACAATGGCTCTGTCCAGGAGTTCTTGAAAGTTGTCAAATTTCTGAGCCACAAGCTGAATGGATATCTCATCATTGAGCCCTCTTAAGAACTCCTCCTGTCTCTTGGCATCAGTGGAAACATCATCGGGTGCATAACGGGCTAGCTTATTGAAAAGCTCTCCATACTCGGTGACAGAACGGTGCAGCTGGTGTAGGTCGCGAAACTCGCGCCTCTTGAGAGTCATGACACCAGCAGCCACATGATGAGTGCGAAAAGCTAACTCAAACTGTTCCCAAGTGATAGCATCAATATCCGGGTGGGTGTCTTGGTAGTTATCCCACCATTCTGCAGCAGGTCCTTCAAGCTGGTGTGCGGCATAACGCACCCTGTCAGCTCTGACAGCTTGCACGGTGTCTCGCTTCTTGTTGATCATACGTAGCCAGTCATCAGCGATGATTGGTTCAGTGCTGCTAGTGAAAGTAGGTGGGTTCAGCCTCAAAAAACCGAGTCAAGCGATCCTGTTGAGGAGGTGGCGGAGGTGGTGGTGGCGGCGGGTTGTTGTTGTTTTGTATGTTCTGAGTGAGCAGTTGGATCAGCTGGTTCTGAGTGGCCAAAAGTTGTGCTATTACCGGAGGAATTTCGGTGTTCGCATGTCTTTGCGGCATCTATGGGGTTTGAGAGAAAGGCTAAGAAATAGACAGAAAGACTAAGTAGTAAACTCCTACCCTTATGAAAACACACCAAGCACACAAGACACACAGGACACATTAACACAACTTAACACAGAAAACAACCAAGTTTAACTAAACCAGAATTGTCTTGGTATTGATTACAATCGCGAATAACGTTCTACTATAGAATTAAAGGTGGTCCAACTATTACACACCCTCCACGCCTTCCTCTTCCTCGTCCTCGAACGAGTAGCCTTCCTGATCTAGGATTGTCTTGTACAACTCCATCTCCTTCATGGTGGCTTCAAGCTTCTCTTGGGGGTTCTTTATCTCATCCTGCAGCTTCTTGGATTTTTTGGTATACGAGACGAGATTGAAGTAGAACCACTTTAAATTTTTCCTAAGAAATCACCCCTTGATGATCATCAATGGTGTGTTGCATCTCCCACCAGGTTGGAGCGTCGTCCTTTAGGAATTGGGTGGCATAATGAAGTATTCTGTTGACTTCAATGTTGGCATCCTTCATTCTTTCTTCAACCTGGAGCATCCACTTCTTTGCATCGGCGTGGCTCTTACGCTTGGTGGAGTTGAGTTCCTTGTCCTCCTTATTGATATGGTCCATCCGTCGGGTTGACCAAGGTTTAGAGTAGGAACGAATGGAGTATGGAAAGAAGAATAATAACCCATACAAGAAACTTTATTTAGAAAATAGGTTTTCATTAGCTATGGTAATAAACCATACAAGATAGCAAACAATTTGTCATATCTATATTTAGCGAAATCTTATTCGGGTTTGGTTCCTAATAGGTCACTTGGAATCTTCGAGGCTTCGAGTCTCCAAAAGTATTCGTGCTCTTGATAGTCTTCATGTTCTTCATAATCTTCAATCTTTCGAGTTCTTCAGTTAATAACATTGATTTAAGGCCTTTGAAGTCTTTAATCTCGTAGCTTTAGTCTTGGAACATCTTTCATGGAGATCTTCAAGTACCAACCTAATCGAAACATTGAGATGATCTTCTTTGAAAAGGTAATCTTGAGAAAAGTTTCTTCTTGAGGTGTGTAGTGGTCATTTTCTAATGTTGAAAAGAAGAGACTTAAGAAATTTTAAAACCCCAAGGTAGATGATGAGAAGTATGAGAGTTTTCTGTAATAACTTAGAAAATATTTGTCCTAAGGTTTTTCCATGTCTAGGGTCACGATCTATAGTCAACTTATGCTCTGATACCATCTGTAGTGACCTCGGATCAAGTAAGATCCTAAGTCCCTATGAATAACATGCTAGTCCCTGGATCAATAGCTAGCACTCACAGTCGATGAAATATCATGTAAAACACAAGTCTTTATTACATGAATCGAGTAATCCAGAGTTTACATTATTACAACAGAAGCGATATAAATACAACTTGGAGTCCCATCAATGCCACAGGCAGGTTGAGTGAAGACCCGCGATCCTAGCACACCTTTCAAAGATCTCCGAAATTCTGCACATGAAACGTGCAGCCAACAAGTTGGGTCAATACTTTGAATGTATTGGCAAATTACACCAAGGAAAGAAAGACTATCTCTACATGCAAGGCTAGTTTAGGCTGTAGAGTTCATTTGCTCGAAGCTAGTTTTTCTTAAGTAGAGAAAAGAAGAGAGGATTGTCCTACTTTGTAAACATTTGCTTAGATAAAATAAGGTCGAGTGGCACACGAGGATATTACGCACCAAGTGTCCAAACCACCAAACACTTGGATATTACGTACCAAGCGTCACTTGGATATTACACACCAAGTTCCCCAAATCCCGACCCATTGGCGATATTACGCACGCCATGGGGTTTTCAAAACTTTGTTTTTGAAAAGAGAGAGGAAGATCCTTCAGAGGCTCCATCCTTCAGACGCTCAATGTTGTTCTGTTTCCGTGAACACGGCTGATCGATCAGATTGCAATACTCTCGAGAGTTTGTGCACTTTACCCACAATCCATGATCAAGTCCTTTTACAGACAACACCATGGCGAGGCTTTCCCTTAGTAGCCCCTCTATCTTCCGGATCCAACCGTGCCAAGAACCTCCAAATGTTGGTACCCTGGTGAGGTTTCCCACTAAGTACTAGGCCAAGACAGAGCCCATAATGTATTGTGGTTGCACTAGAAGCTTCTGAATTCTAAAACATGGCAGACTTCTTTGATTCCTGGGCGGCCGTCCTCCACCAAAATCTCACTCGTTGATAATATGGGTGTTGATTGTATTTCTCCGCAGCAATCGCACTCTCCGAACAATCTAATACGAGGACAAGGTAGTTCCAATCAAAACAATTGCAAACATAGAAAACACAACAAGGATGATCGAAAACATGCATGATGATTTAACATGACACAATGGTTATAATTAGTTTTATGAACATTAATATATCATATGATGCATGTATGAGTTCATTCAATGCAACAGGGTACTTGTTATTAATGATTACTTGCCAATATAAGGGTTTTGATAGTTTTGTTGAAACTTCTGTACTAATTGCCGTATTAAGTTTGTATCTAAAGTGTATTGGATAGAGGGCATCAATACGAACCAGTAGCAATTGGATTCAACTTAATCGGAGATATAAATCTTTTCTTATGATTTAAATAGTGTTTAATGGAGTTTAATTCTTTTAAAATATTACTTCATCAAAGATTATGTCTAAGATTAGATCTGTATTCTACGAGAAATTGCGGATCCATACACATATTATTTATATTCTTCGGATCTATAAATAATTTATTATGAATTTAATAATTTAAATAGCCATTAAAAGTAATTAAATTAATACAACAATTTTTATATTTCAAAAATTGTATCTAACAGTATATTAATGTCGTATATGAAATTATGAATCCATATATACCTTATTTGCATTTTTTGGATCTACAAATAATTTATTATGATTTATTTAGTCTAAAAATTCTATTAAACTATTTAAATTATTACAGTACAAATATACAGTAAAAGTTAGATCTAATCCTGTATTAATATTCTTCATAATTTTCTGAATCCAACCATATATTATTTATAATCTTTGGACATGTATTGAATTTTATATGAATTTTACAATATTGGACATAATTCTGGCTATTTTAAATATTAAAATCAAATAACTCGCGCTGACTAGGCTACCGACATTGACTTTGGCAGATGATGATTAAGCGATCGCAAAGACGTAGGCGTGTGCCACGCGGCGTGATCCTAGTGGACGATACCTCTTCAGGTTTGGAGTCTAATCCAATGCGTTCAAAACGAATCCGACGGATGACAACGATTCCTTCTGAGATCACCGGTGAGGTCGGCGGCGGACGACGGCGAGCGGCTCAGGTGATGAAGGGCGGCGGTGCTGTGGCTATCACTGGCGACGTCGAGGTAGGCGACGGGGTGCGGGGCATCTTGGCGAACCTGATGGCGTACTCAGCGTCGATGTTCGCTTCCTGGAGCGGCGGCCAACGACGGATGGAGGCCTCGGTCGATGGGTGAGCGCCGGCGAGGAATCTGTGAGAAAACAAGGACCTGCGGAGGGGGAAAAAGCATCAGGGAGGTGCAGACAAACCAGAGGATGAGAAACATATGTAGAGAGAGGGTCGGCGTGGACAGAAACCACGGAGCTCGAGCTCAATCTTGAGCTTCCGACGGCGGCGGTGCAGATGGCTCGAAATTGGTGGCTAGGGTTTCGATTTGCAGCAAAATCGAGACTAAAAGGAGGCGGGGGAGTTTATACGGGGGTCTGGCGTGGATTAGGGTCGAGCACTGTGCCAAATCGATCGGGATTCGCGGGGATTTAATCTCGGGGTCAACCATGTTCGTCAGGGACTCCTCGTCGGGAGGAAGAAGGAGACGGGGTGGGGTCCCACCTGCCAGCGGGAGAGAGGAGGGGCAGGCTGCTGCTGCTGGGCCGGCCTGCGGGGCCGCATGCGTGCTGCTGCTGCGCGGCAGGTAGGGCTGGGCCGGTCTAGCTCGCGGGTAGGGTTTAGTTAGGTTTTTTTCTTATTTCTTTTCCTTTTTCTATTTTAGTATTTCTTTTATAACTTTTTCATACTAAGTCCAAATGAGCTGAAATTTGTTTCTAAGATTTTCTAAAATTCTGTAGATCATCATAGGACACTTCATAGAAATATTTTTCATATTTAAAGAAATGGAATCATAATGCCTTGTTTGTATTCTTGTAGGAGTATTTTGGTAACTTATGAGTAGGGTTTTGTATATGGGGTTTTAATATAAGAATTTGTTTGAATGCAGTGATGTATGGATCATGAATGCAAGTCAAGCAAAAGGATTTTTTTTATTGTTCAAACTTACCAACCAATGTGATAGTCATGTTAATCCACTTCCATTAATGTGGCTTAGTAAAATTTCAAACAACTCCTCAAAAGTTTTATTTCATTCAAAATTTTCAAGAGGATCAAACGATTCATTTATCTTATTTTACATATAACATTCCAAAAATTAGGAGAATTTTGGGATGTTACACTAAGTTTCAGAAACTTGGTGAGCATATCAAGTGCTGGAGGATTATTTTGATTGTTGTTATTGTTGTTGTTGTTGTTGTTGTTGTTGTTCTGATTCTGTATGTATGTGGTCATCTCCTGCATCAACTGTGTTTGAGCTGTCAACATCTGCTGCATCTACGGGGTGATGTTGTTGTTGTTTTGGTTGGGGTTGGCAGGACGGGGAGGCATATGTTGGTTTGATAGGGATGAGTATTGGTGGATAGGTTTTTAAGAAGTTCTAACACACAACTCAAAACCAACCAAGTTCAAACAAACAATCAAGCAATCAACAAGCAACTATCCACTTAACAACTTATGAGTCAACTCATGAGTTGAAGGAAACAAGTTTTTCTTGAAATAATCAACCTAGTATAGTCATACCTCATAGGTCAATATGATCCATACTCTAACTTGATATCAATGTCTTTGGTAGGCATTCTAGTGTCTCTTGGTTTTTCACTTGTAGTCCTTAGTGATGTCTAAGTTGATGTTTTTGGTGAAACTAAAGTTGAAATCACTTGAAGATGTTGAAGTCATTAGAGTTGATGAAATCTTTTGCACATGGTGAAGTCTTTGGTCATGGAAAGGCTTTATCCATTAAGTTTGAAATAGACAAGATGTAGAATTAAAACCAAAATGGTTGAGGAAAGAGTTTACAAGATTGTTTATAAATAAGTTTTGGAACAAAAAAACTCCTATTTTTCTAAGGGGTTTTGTCCAATCCTAGGGTTACAATCCTACAGGCAACACAGTGCTCTGATACCATCTGAAAGGTTCCCAACCTTTAATAAGGTAGAGATCCCTGTGTTTACAATGCTAGTCCCTGGATCAATAGCTAGCATCCACAGTTTAAGATGTAATATCAAGAAACAAAGGTCATAATACAACTTTATAACCAGGAATAAAATAATACATTACATCTTACATAGCTCATTTGGATATCTCATTACAATGCATCAGAAATAACTATATAGCATGGAGTCCTTCATCTTCAAAGTGCCATAGGCAGTCATGTTGGTTGTAGAGTTGTAATCCTATTTAACACACTTCACTAACATCAAACAAACCTGCAACATAATAAGTTACAGCCACAAGGGTTAATACATTTGAATTGTATTGGCAAGTTTCACTACTATGTAGAAATAAGTGGATCCTACCATTACATGCATATTTGGCTAAGTAGTGTTTCGGCTCATTTGCAGAAAGCAATATATTTTTGTCCTATCTTTTCAAAATAGTTTTGCTCTTTTGAAAATCTTTCTGAACTCCTTGGAAAACTCCAAGTGCTTCAAACCCCTTGTTTCACCATGAAGTTTAACTTTGAGAAATTGGAATGTCGAGATCTTCCATAGCTTCAGGCCTTAGTTGCTCAGAGTTGTCCATAACCGGGGACACGGCTAAGTACTTAGAATTTGATCTTCTGCAGAAGTTGTACACTTTACCCACATGACACAATCTCATCTTGATGCCACCAGTGGCCGCTGGATAAGTACTCACCAAGATGGAGTACTGGCAGATTGAGAATGTGACAAAGTCTTTCCATAGAAGTCCTCCCAATACACAATGCTAGCTTGTCATCCAGGCACCAATGTAGGGTTTCAAGTTCCCTTACACAATTCTAGTTAACCTGAAGATGCCAATGCATGGGTCTTCCACTATGTATTTGACTAAGCCAGAGCCCATTTAGCATGTGTACACGGAAGCCAGTGTACGAGAAACATGATCAATCTCTAAGTCCCTGGGTGGTTTTCTTCTAGTGCACATACAAAAAGAGATAGCCATATAAACATGGTTCCTTTTGTTGCCACCTTGTATAATCTTGAGTATCCTTGTCCACCCAGGTGGTTCATTGAGTACCTGTTTTATTATATAAAACATATGTCTTTTCAACTATTCATATAATCATATCATTTATCCCATCCCAATATATAGCAGGGCTAAGCATACTAAAACTACATTGTTTCCACTAAGGAATATATAAGGGTATCCTATTAGGATTTAGCATAGCATAAAATATAGAAATCCTTTTCTTGCATGTTACAAAAATCCACCAAGTGTAATGAAAATAGTAGGACTTGGATGATAGTGTCACATGCCTTTTTAGTCGAGAATGTTGGTTCACTTCTTGATCTTTCTAATATCACACTCTTCTAACTTCACTACAATTCAATCAAACAAACACAAATTCAACTAGCATGCCAACCAATTTATCACACATAAAATAATAGAAACAAGGTCATGCATGCAAGCATGCAAAAGATAGTTTTATTTGAAAAAGTGGTTTATACTAGGCTCTAAACATTATAAAGTTCAAAAGTGGTCATTTACTAAAGTGGTAAAACCATTTGCAAAAGGTTTTTTCTACAAACCATTTTTAAGTCAAATCAACATTTTATGTGGTTGAAAATGCTTTTAGTAAAGAAATATTCTTTAAAGAGTTCACCAAATATATATTAATTCTCAAAACTTGGTGTTTTAGGGTTAGAAGGTTTGAATCAAATCATTTCCCAAAGGTTTCACTCAAAAATCATTTCTAAATCATAATCAATATTTTTATTTGACTAGAAATGTGTTATTTCATATATTTACTCTTTAACTTCACAAAATACATATTTAAATCCACAAGTTGATTCCTATGGTCAGTAGGTTCAAAACAAACCATTTTGCAAAGATTTCACATTAAAATTATATCTAGAACAATTTTTATATTCATAATGAGCCTACACATGTTTCTGCAAATTCAACCAATTTTTCAGAAGCAAATCATTAAACAAAGTGCATGGTTGGGTAGGATTTGTCTTGATGATTCCATTGATATAAAATTTTCAAAATTTGGACGTGTAGAATTAAAGTTATGAATTTTACAAGTTTGCATATCAATCGGATTCAAAATTCTGTTTTAAACAAAACATGTCCACCTGGCATAATTCTATTGGCCGGTACCGCTTCGTGCGGATCACCCTCTATGAGCTGTTAGATCTAAAGTGTATTGTACGGTTCATATTGCACCATACCCGTTCGATAATTTATTCTATCTAAGCCACTGGATGACGATCTGACGGTTCACAGGGGTCTGACCATCCCCTGGCGGCGCTGCGTGGCGGCGAACGGCGGCGCGGCTCTGCTCGCGGTGGTTCTAGCGAAGCAGGAAAGAAGGGAGGTAACGGAGATGCTCACCGTGATCGCAGGGAGATGCTGAAGCTCAACATGTGGTCGTCTTGGCAAGGGGAGCTCAGGAACAGCGACGATTGCTCGCCGGAGTAGCTCCTGACGACGGGCGGCACTGTTTGCTGTCGGAAGTGAGGCTGCAGGTCGCCCTAAGGCAAGATAGGGGCACAATTAGACGCGTACTGATCTGGGGGTGATGGGAGCATCAACAGGAGGCGCTGGGGCGGTCGAGGCTTACCAGGGAACTTCGTCGGAGACGAGTCAGACGCGGCGGTGCTCAGGTGAGGACGAAGCCGATGCTACGGGGCACTCGCGGGCGAACGAGTGGCACGGGGAGATGCACCAGGAGGTGGGGAACTAGCTCGCGTGCAGAGGAAGGAGAGGGGCGGTGGGGTGTGGCTGGAATTGCTCTGGGACGTCGTTAGAGACAGTGGAATGCGAGCTCGAATTAGAGCAGCCTAGGGGCAGAGGGGAGGCGCTGTTTGGGGGGAAACAGAGATGAGGGTGAGGCGATTTAACGAGCGTGGTCACTGCGAGGATTAAGTCAGCCATTTACTCGAATTTAACAGGATTAACTCATGCGAGCAACGACGAGCAGGGGAAGCTGGCAAGGGGTTGATGACGACGAGGCAAGGGGGGTCCGTCATGCGAGAGTGAGAGAGTGGGAGTGGGGCCTCTGCGTCAGTGACTGTGTGGGTGCGAGATTCAGTGAAAAACGGTTCACTGCGGGGAGGGGTTAGTTGGGCTGGACTGGGCCTTGCTGGGCCTATTGGCTTGGGTCGTGTTTGTTTCATTTTCTTATACTGAAGCCTTTTCTTTTTCTAATTTGAATTTCTTTTTTGATTTTATTCAAACAATTCAAACACCCAAATGAATTCAAACCTTTGCCAAACTTTGTGTAGATTTTAATTCTGTTTAACAACACAAAAGAAATTCCAAAACAAAATAATTTTTATTCTTTTTAGGATCCATTTAATAATTAAATAAATAGACCTTAGTCATTAATTCAAATAGGGTTTAATTTATTTTAAATCTCTATTTGAAATCTAAAACTATACCAAAATCAAATCAGTAGGTTTTATTTGAAAATAAAACACTTGGAAAACTTATTTAAAATAAAATAACAAGTTTTAGTGTTTAATTAAAATGGAAAAGCCTTTACTTTAATAAAATTGGATATTAATAAATCCTTATTATTTTATTTAAATAAACCTTTACTCTTTTAATCAAAACAAAATATTTTATTTCAAAAGCTTGGCCAAGGTTTAATTTGGCTCTATAAAATAATCCTTATTTATATTTCTACCTTTGCTTTTGAAAACCAAATCTTTTTATTAAAATATCCAAAAATAGTGATTCCAACTATTATAACTTTATTTATTAATTGTTTATCTTTTTAAATCCCTTTAGGATTTATTTGATCAAAATAGGTTTCGATGTTTCCAATTGGAATCAAAAAGTTTCTTCTCACCCTAAATTTCAACAAAAAATTTATTTTGTTTATTTTTTTTTCACATTACAAAATTTGGAAAATTTTGGGATGTGACATACACATGTACTTAATATGACAAGAACTTACAGGTGACTAAAGTTGAGTATCATGAGGAGCGGCCCTCGTATTCAAGGGACATGAGATTGCCAACTTATACTTTATGAAGCATATACTCCATAGTTTGTTCACTTTAACCTTAATAACTTCAAGATGCTTATGATAGGGGCAATGAGAGCTGAAAGATAACAAGTACCATAATTTTTGGAAGCTCTTTTTGAAACTTGAAATCCCTGCTTCCCTATATGAAGGGCCTTTCTTCCACTATTATATTGAGTCTCCACCTTCTACCTTCAGGCACCAGTTAAGAGAGCGTAGTTGCCATTCTTAGTTCTATGTGCATTGTCCCAAAACTTATTGATTGATGCATATTGTTGATATTGCTTGTTCTTGTGCTATTTGTATCTAGTCACTCTTATGAACTTTGAAGGTGTCCTATGCATCTATTTGCTACTCCATGAGGGACAAGCTGAATGCCACTATGCTATGTTTTCTGTATGTGAAACAAACAAACATTTTTCAATGCATGTTATTCATGATCCTTGTTTGTATCCTTTCATGTTCCATGCATAGTTACTTTGTCTTACTGTTCAAACTCCATATTTCATGCTCATGTTTAGAGTTCTTTGATCCCAGCTTTCAATGCTTTTAAATGGTTTGATCTTGGTTTTGATGGTGCATGTCACCTCAAAAATTATTCTTTTATCACTTACCTACTCGAGGACGAGCAGGTGTTAAGCTTGGGGATGCTTGATACGTCGGAAACATATCTATAATTTTTGATGTTCCATGATTGTTTAGTATCTACATTGCTTTGCTTTGTCTACACTTTGAGGTGTTTTTATATTTTTTCTGGTACTAACCTATTAACAAGATGCCACAGTGCCAGTTACCCGTTTTCTTCTCTTTTTGGATCTAGAAAGGCAGAAAATAAATATTCTCGGATTTGGACAGGACAAAAGCCAAATTCAATATTTCTACCGTGGGGAACACGGAGCCAGAAGACGATACGGAGGAGGGCCTCAAGGGGGCCACACCCCTGGTCAAGACGGTGGGCCCACCCCGCTTGGGGGTGCACGCCTCGAGGACCCCTCGGCCTCCCTCTTCTCCTATAAGAAGCCCCCGATGCCTAAATCCTAAGTTCTCGATCAATATTCCACGAAATAGTCTGTAGCTGCCTCCACCATGGTCCCTAGATCGGGGGGATCTGAAGCTCTTCCCGGCACCCTGCCGGAGTCGATATCAATACGGAGGCCTTCTTCTTTATCATGCTAGCCTCCGGTATGGAGCGTGAGTAGTTCCACGTTGGACTACGGGTCCATGTAGTAGTAAGATGGTTGTATCTCCTCCTTTGTGCTTTCATGTCTAGATCTTGTGAGCTCCATTCATGATCAAGATCTCTACTATTTGTAATCATGCATGTTGTGTTTGCGGGAATCCGATGGATATTGAGATTACCATGTCAGATTGATTAATGGATTTTTCTTATTGATTCTATCATTTTTTGTGTTGTTTGTGATCTTGCATGCTCTCTGTTGTTAGTAACTATCTTGGCCAAGTAGTTGCTAGTGACTCCAAGAGGGGTTATTTATGCTTGATAGTGGGTTCATGTAGGGGTTCGTACCATGGACAAAAAAAATTCTACCGCATGCACACAAACAAACCAAGATCTATCTACTAGATTGTAGCAACGAGTCGATAGAAGAACTCATCCTCAAAGATTCCAAAGCGGTTAACGAGAGCAGATTCTCGTGGGTGATGTAGTCGTACACTTGCCGATCTCAAGATCGCATAGACGATCCTTCCGCGCTTCAGCAGCGCTTCAAGCAATGGGTCACATCGCGTTAACTTTCGATGAAGACCTTACTCTCCTTGTTCCATGAAAATGGAGGTTGTAGTTCTCTCCTTGTGATTCCGGCAGCACGACGGCGTGGTGTCGGAAGTAGAGGGAAGATCCCGCAGGGCTTCGTCTAAGCTGGATGCGAGTTATGGTGGATTAGGGTTTCCCAGAAATCTAGGGTTTAGAGATCCGAGTTGGCGATGGCAAGGCGCGAGGCGGAGAGGCGAGGCCATGGGCGGCGGCAGCTTGGCTCGGGGAGGGCTAGGGCTTGTATTGTGTTGGGGCAGCCCTCCCCCTCTATTTATGAGAGGGGGGGCAGCCTTGGGAGGGGTAGGTTTGAATCCAAACCCAAACCCAAGTTGGATTGAGAGAAGGACTTGTTTCTTCTCCTACTAGGAAACCATTGTTCCAGTTTGACTTTTCAAACTTCCCGTTTGACTTTCAATTTAGAGCTTTATTTCTCTCTTGCAAATGCCAACGCAAAGCAACCTAGGATATGATCTAATCATTCCTTATATCCATGACACATTCATGGAGCATTCCCCTTCCGATCCGGTGAACCTTCTAGACCCTTCTAGAATCTCTCCGATGAAATCATCGGAAACTTTCCTGAACCCCGAAATAGGACTTTCCATATATGAATCTTATTCTCCGGACCATTCCGGATCTCCTCGTGATATCCCGTATCCCATCCGAGACTCCGAACAACATTCGGTATCCCTACTAACATTCCATATATACTAAACAACATCAAATCCTTAAGTGTGTATCCCTACGGTTCATGAATTACGCGGACATGATCGAGACACTTATCCGATCAATAACCAATAGAGGAATTTGGAAATTCATATGGCTCCCACATATTTCAACGATTACTTTTCGATCGAATAAACCACTTACATATGATACCAATTTACTTGTCTCATGATAGTTTACTTATCCGAGGTTTTAATCGTCGGTATCTCTTCATACCTAGTTCAACCTCGTTACTGATAAGTACTATTTTCTCGTTCCCGTGGTATGTGATCCCTTGTGAGCCAGTCACATGCTTGCAAGCTAATTGGATGACATTCCACCGAGAGGGCCCAGAGTATATCTATCCATCATATGGATGGACAAATCCCACTCTTGATCCATGTGCCTCAACCCATACTTTCTGAACACTCAATGCCACCTTTATAGCCACCCAGTTACGGTATGGTGTTTGATGTCATCAAAGCATCCTTCCGGTGATGGTGATTAACATGATCTCATGGTCGAAGGAATTAGGTTACTATGTATCAGAAGGCTTATAGCAATTGAACTATTAAAATGAATTGATCTTTATGCTACACTTATCTATAGGAGTATGTCCATCATGAAGGGAATATGCCCTGAGAGGCAATAATAAAATGTTTATTATCTATTCCAAGTATATGATAGATGTTTATTTTGCATGCTATAATTGTATTAATACGGAAACGTTAATACATGTGTGTTTAATAAACAAACAGAAAGTTCCTAGTTATGCCTCTCTCATAAACTAGTTCATTGATTAACAAGATGATCACAGTTTCCTGATCATAGACATTGGATGTTGTTAATAACGAGATCACAACATTAGTGTAATGGTGTGATGAACATTCATCCGAAGTATAGCATTACGATCAAAGTTATTGAGTTTATATTGCTATAAACAAACTACGAAGTAATCCTAATCCTTAGACCATGAGATCATGCCAATCACTAACACCGGAAGAGTTTCCTGTTAACATAAAACGTCACTCCGTAACTGGGTGATTATAAAGATGGCTTCAAAGCTACAAAAGTGTTATGTTGAGAATCATGGATCAAGGGTGGAATTTGTTCATCCCGATGACGGATAGATATGCTCTAGGCCCTCTCGGTGATATCACATTGGTTAGCTTGCAAGCAAGTGATTTGATCACTAGAATGTTATATCACGGGAACGAGAAAAGAGTGCATGTCACTAACGAGATCAAACTAGGTATGGAGATACCGATGATCGAATCTCGGACATGTACTATATCGTGAAACAAAGGGATTAAGATACAAGCATAAAAGGTTCCGATGATCATAGGAAAAGTCATCGTTGAATGTGTGCGAGTCAGTATGGATATCCAAGTCCCGCTACTGATTATTGATCGGAGAAGGGTCTCGATCATGTCCGCATTATTAGCGAACCGTATGGTGACACATTTAAGGGACACTGGCATCCAGTTGGAGCAAATGTTTCATGCTGAAAGAATAAACAAGCGCAGGAATTTATTTCACTAGATACCAAAACAGGTTTTCGGGTGAAATTGCATAAAGAGGTTATGCATGTGAAATGGAATTCTAGCAAGGGGTTATTTGTGAATGTTTGTCATTAAAGTAATTGACAAAATTCTGAATAAAATAAAAGAGTTTTATTTAATGAGAGTTTGCATTAAATTTGGTGGAAATTTAATGGGAATTTGAGCGGATTTTTGAGTGGAGAAAATTGAAGGGCCATTTTGTGAGTGGAGTGTCCACCCACATGAATGAAGGAGGGGAGGGGGCAGCCCCATGGCCGGCGTCCACCCCCTTGGGTGCCCCCTCCTCCTATAAAAGGAGCCCCTCCTCTCACTTGTCTCTCAGACCTTCTCGTGAAGGATCTCTCTCCCCCTCTAGAATTTATCCCCCATGGTCTCGGACTAGCGAGATACATGTTCCCGATGGCTATTCGGCAAGAAAGGGTTGTGCTTCCGCTGCATCGCTGGAGCGAGAGGCGGAGGTTTCCCGGTGTCTTGTACGTGTGTGCGAGCACGGATGCGCTGCTGCTTTGCGGCGCTAGGACTTCCTCTCGATCCTGAGATCCGCAAGAGATCGTCTACATTAACCACGAGTTGAACTCGTTAAGCTTTGTCGGTCTTCAAGGGTATGTTCTCTACGGATATACATCCGCCTGTTGTTTGTATCTAGTAGATAGATCTTGGTACATAGTTCCCATCATAGGAAATTTTTTGTTTTCTATGCTGTGAACCCTACAATGGTATCAGAGCCGGATCTATGCGTAGATACTTTACACGGGTAGTACACATATGAGTATGTGGGCGATGATGATCATGTTGTTGATCCTTAGTTGTAATTTTGGATATTGGTGGCATAGTGGGATGAAGCGGCCCGGACAAACTTTACATGTCCTCGCACATGAGACCTGTTCCACGCTTGACATGCAACTAGTTTGCATAAGTAGCTAGCGGGTGTCTGTCTCTCCTACTATAGTCAATATCTATTTTGCAACGAGTTGTCAACAATTTGGTTATCCTCGTTGTGGTTCATGTTCGTAGGTAAGAACGGTTCTATCTCGAAAGCCCTAAGCCACGTAAAACTTGCAATGGATAAATTAGAGGCGTCTAGTTTAGATTATTGCTGGGCTAGTGTTATGATATGGTGATGTTGTAAGTAGAAGTATGAGGTGATACTCTTACAACATACATAACGTGTAATCTCCATAGACCTTGGACTTACACATAAAGGTATGATAGTGATCATACCACGGTGAACATGATAGAGATCATATGCGGGAACCATATCATTTCACTAATAAACAGGTGATGTTTGATTGCATCTTATATTGCTTGTTTAGCGCTTTGTTAGCATAATAAGATGATCCCTCATTTAAATATCAAGATAAGAATGTGTTCTTCCTTTAGTATGCACCGATTATGTTTTCGTCGCTCCAAGACATCACGTGATGATTGGGTGTTCTTGGATCCACGACCATATTTCGGGTGTAAAACAGTTACACACGCGAATACTAAGGTTCTAACTTAGCGAGCCTAGCATGTACAGACATGGCCTCGGATCACGGACCGAAAGGTTAAGTATGAGTCATATAGTAGATATGATGCCCATTTGATGCTCGCCTTTGAAGCTACACCGACTAACGTGATGATCGGACTTGGTGTAGTAGATTTGGTTCATGTAATCACCAAAAAGGCACGAGGGATGTCGTTTTTGAGTGGGAGTTCATTCGTAATATGGATTAGTTGAACTCAATCTATCATACACTTAGTCTAAACTTTACAAATTCTGTTGTAGATGGCACCACCTGCTTTTAATTTCAATGTGTTCATGGATAAAGAGAAACTTGCAACGAACGGTAGCAACTTTACCGAATGGGCCATGAATTTGAGGATTCTCCTCTCTGCTGCACAAAAGCAATATGTGCTAGAAGCGCTGTTAGGCCCCCCACCTTTTGAGGATGCCCCTGACGAGGAGAAGAATGTCTATCAGACTCGTCAGGAGGACCACAACTTAGTTCATTGCGGCATATTGTATGGGCTAGAGCTGGAACTTCGAAAGCGTTTCGAAAACGGCAATGCTTTTGATACAATGGGTGAGTTGAAAATGATTTTCGACAAACATGCTGCTGTAGAGAGCTACAACGCTTCAGAAAAGTTCTTTAGTTGCATGGTGGAAGAGCACAGCTCCGTTAGTGAGCATGTACTCAAGATGTCGGGTTACGCCGATAAGCTTGTGTCCTTGGGAATATCAATTCCCATTGACTTAGGCATCCATCGTGTTCTGCAGTCTCTACCACCTAGCTATAAGAGCTTCATGATGAACTATAATATGCAAGGCATGAAGAAGTCTCTCCCCGAGCTTCTGTCAATGCTTAAAACTACAGAAGTGGAGATCAAAAAGGAACATCAAGTGTTGATGATCAATAGGAACACTGGTTTCAAGAAAGACAAGAAGGGAAAACGAAAGGGAAGTAAGGGCGGCAAGCCTGTTGCCGTGCCTGAAAAGAAACCCCGAGTTGGACCTAAGTCTGATACCGAGTGCTACTATTGTAAGGGTACTGGCCACTGGAAGCGCAACTGCCCCAAGTATTTGGCAAACAAGAAGGCCGGCAAGGCAAACATAGGTATATATGATATACATGTTATTGATCTATACTTGACTAGTGCTCGCAGTAGCACCCGGGTATTTGATACCGGTTTAGTTGCTAATATTTGTAACTCGAATCAGGGGCTGCGGAACAAGCGACCGCTAGCAAGGGGTGAGGTCAAGATGCGTGTAGGCAATGGATCAATCGTTGATGTGATCGCCGTCGGAACGCTGCCTCTCCACTTGCCGTCGGGATTAGTAATAAACTTGAATAATTGTTATCTGGTGCCTGCACTGAGCATGAGCATTGTATCTGGATCGTGTTTGATACGAAGTGGTTATTCATTTAAATCTGAGAACAATGGTTGTTCCATTTATATGAATGAAATCTTTTATGGTCATGCACCGATGATGAATGGTTTATTTCTTTTGGATCTCGATAATAATGTTACACATATTAATAATGTTGATGCTAAAAGGATTAAACTAAATGATGATATATCCGCATATATGTGGCACTGCCGTCTAGGTCATATTGGTGTTAAACGCATGAAGAAGCTCCATTCGGATGGACTTTTGGAATCACTTGATTATGAATCATTTGATACATGTGAGCCATGCCTTATGGGCAAGATGACTAGAACGCCGTTTTCCGGTTCAATGGAATGGGCGACAGATTTATTGGAAATCATACATTCTGATGTATGTGGTCCAATGAGTGTGTTTGCCATGAGGTGGATATCGTTATTTTGTTACTTTCACAGATGATTTGAGTAGATACGGTTATATCTACTTGATGAAACACAAGTCTGAAACCTTTGAAAAGTTCAAGGAATTTCAGAATGAAGTGGAAAATCATCGTAATAGAAAGATCAAATTTCTACAGTCCGACCGTGGAGGTGAGTATCTAAGTTACGAGTTTAGCACTCACATGAAAGAGTGTGGAATTGTTTCACAACTCACACCTGCCGGAACACCACAGAGAAATGGTGTGCCGGAACGTCGTAATCGTACTTTATTAGATATGGTTTGATCTATGATGTCTCTGACGGACTTGTCATTGTCATTTTGGGGCTATGCACTAGAAACTGCTGCATTCACTTTAAATCGGGCACCATCTAAATCCGTTGAAATGACACCGTATGAATTATGGTTTGGAAACAAACCTAAGCTGTCATTTCTTAAAGTTTGGGGATGCGATGTTTATGTGAAGAAACTTCAACCGGATAAACTTGAACCCAAAGCAGAAAAATGCGTCTTCATAGGATACCCTAAGGAAACTATTGGGTATTCCTTCTATCACAGATCCGAGGGCAAGGATTTTGTTGCCAAGAATGGATCCTTTATATAGAAAGAGTTTCTCGCGAAAGGTGTGAGTAGTCGGAAGGTAGAACTCGAAGAGGTTATTGAACCTTCTCTTCAAAGTATGGTGAGTAGCGCAAGTTGTTCCGGAGTTTGCTTCACCTGTTGAAGAGGGAACTAATGATAATGATCATGAAACTCCGGAAGAGAGTACTACCGAACCTCGCAGGTCTAGCAGGACACGTGCAGCTCCCGAGCTGTACGGAAATCCTGTCATGAATTTCATGGTTGATGAAAATGATGACCCTGCGACGTATGAAGAAGCGATGATGAGCCCGGATTCCAACAAATGGTTAGAAGCCATGAAATCCGAGATGGAATCCATGTATGAAAATCAAGTTTGAAACTTGGTGGACTTACCTCACGACCGAAAGGCCGTGGAGAACAAATGGATTTTCAAAAGGAAAACTGATGCTGATGGTAATATAACCGTCTATAAAGCTCGACTTGTCAGAAAGGGGTTTCGACAAATTCAAGGAGTTGACTACGATGAGACATTCTCTCCCGTAGCGATGCTAAAGTCAGTTAGGATTATGTTAGTAATTGCTGCATATTTCGATTATGAGATATGGCAGATGGATGTCAAAACCGTGTTTCTCAATGGTAATATTGAAGAAGAGTTGTATATGATACAACCAAAGGGTTTTGTCGATCCTAAGGATGCTAACAAGGTGTGAAAGCTTCAGCGATCCATCTATGGATTGAAGCAAGCATCACGAAGTTGGAATCTCCGCTTTGATGAGGTGATCAAAGAGTTTGGATTTGTCCAAACTTATGGAGAATCTTGTATTTATAAGAAAGTGAGTGGGAGCAATGTGGCATTTCTGATATTATATGTGGATGATATATTATTGATCGGAAATGATATAGATCTTTTAAACAGTGTTAAAGGTTATCTAAACAACAAATTTTCAATGAAGGACCTAGGTGAATGTAACACCCCGGTTCTGAAAAGACCGTGGCCTCTATGTGACATGCCAATCCCTGGATCGGTTCATTGGCCCATAATAGAGTAAGATGAATAACATAGCGAAATATCCGTGTATCATGAATAACGAAGATCCAGAGTACCATTATTACAATAAAAGCTTAGCCCAAAGCTAGCTCAAATTATTCAGGTAGCAACATAAATAAAGTAAATCCTCCATTCTTCAAATTGCCCACAAGTGAACAAGTGCCGAGTGGAGTACCGTGGCCTATATCGATTACTCAGAATCGGAATAACCTGCAACATGAAACGTAGCAGCCCCGAAGGGACAATACATGGAATGTATGGCAAGTAGAGCTAGTAAAGGAGACAATAGTACTAACATCTACATGCATATTTGGCAAGTGGAGCTGTGTCTGGCTTGCATTTGCAAATATCTTTGTCCTACTTTCATAAACAGTTTTTGATTTTCTTTGAAAATATCCCAATTAAGTTAAGCCAACAATGTTAAAACAATTATGAAATTGGAATGAGCGAGAAACATGCCATGGGATCAATATCAAGCAACTCAGATGTCCATAACCGGGGACATGGCTAATCGATTAGATTATACACCCTGCAGAGGTTAGTACACTTTACCCATGTGACTTGGCCAGCCCAGCTCGTACCATCACTCTTATTTTGAGTGGTGATAGGGAGAAGTCCAAGTTGAGACTGTTCGGGAAGTAGCTCCTCAATCCCGACGCGCACCGGTCCAACCTACTAAAATTCTACATCTCTGGATACGCAGGTTCGAGTTACCACAACCTACTAAGTCCAACCAACCGCCCATTCCATTATTGGCACATGGTTGTACACGTAAGCTACACAATAAATAAGCCAATCATTCTCTCTTGATACCTGGGTGCCTTTCCGCAATGAAACCACCAAAAATTATCAATACCATCACACCCAGGAGATTCATTGATTAAGTTGTTTTAGTTTTTGCAAAACAACTCATTTAGAAACAACTTTCAGTGATGTAACCCAGCCCTCGTTCAACATAGCATGGCTAAGCACATCTACCAACAGTGGTTCATCTACCAGGAAAGCCCTACCACATAATAGGTCATAGAATAGCGATAGTATCAGCCTACACATGCATCTACAAAATACACGACAATGCATTGAAAATAGTAGGACGATATCATGAACAAAGTAGCATCTACTTGCCTTGGTTGTAGCTGTCGGAAGAACAATCCACACACGAGCAAGCGTTGCACTCGTCACAATCTACACGATACAATTGCAATCATAAACAAACAATCCACAAGCATATGCAACAAATATGATGCATGAATGCAAGAACGACAAGTGACTTGGTGCTACAGCTGCACCACAACATCCTATACCATAATACTACCGATTGCATGCATGGAAAATAGTTTTAGCGCTAGGAAAACTATTAAGTAAAAGTAATGCTCAAAACTAGAGCTAGAACTCAAATAATTCACTACCGGTAGTATACTGTTTGTAAAATCTTGGAAAAATTCTACTGCATAGACATCGCTGATTAGAAACAGTACCAACTGAAATTACTCAAAAAGGAATTATGAAACTCCCCGAGTAATTAAAACACTGCAGAAAGCCACTAGACAGTTTCTACAGAAGTTTTTACTATAAGCCTATTTTCTTAATTCGCGATGAGATTCCCCTCGTTCCACTGAATCCAGGGACATATCATACACGATTTTTGGAGCTACGGATCTTTTTCTACGAATTTATTACTCCGAAAAGGCCACTAACTAGTTTGACTAAAATGTACTAAACCTTGCTACAAAAGTCTGAACCAAAGGTACAGCGAGATTCTACACGACTCACTGAATCTACACATATTTTATTTGCAATTTTTGGCCAAGCGGTTTAATTTCTACGCAATTTACAAGTTTCTACCGAAATCTGTCAACTAAAAGGATTAACGAAATTAACTGTGTTTGTTGACTGGTCAACGATTCGCTGACTGGCTGGATCGCTGACTGGCGACTAGTCTAGTCAACTGGTCTGAGTCAATCAACGATCTAAGCCACTGATTTGAGATCTGATGGTGGCTGCAGTCTTACCGGAAACAAGCGACGAAACGGACGGCGGCGACGATCGGTTCCGGCGTCGGGGTTTTTCCTGCGCGGAGGAGACGGTCAGCGTACGGTCCAAGATTATCAACGCCGACAAGACGCGCTTAGCGCTGGCGTAAGCGTGGCAAGCGGCGCGCAGCGGCAGCGAGAGCGGCAGCGCGCGTAGCGCAGAGCGCAAAGAAGCGATATGGCGGCGGCAGCAAGCGCGAGCAGCAGCAGCGTGAGAGCAGCAACAGGCGGCGATGGTGCGGTGGCGCAGCGCGCAGGGCGGGGCCTGCGGAGGGGGAAGGCGGGGTGGCACGGCGACGCACGGGCGGCGGGGCAGGCGAGCGGCGGCGGCGGCGGCTGCATGCGCGGAGGCGCGCGGCGGCGGGGAAGAGCAGAGGCGGCGACGCGGTTACCTGCTGGCGGCGGGGATGGAGGGCGACGGCGGCGGGGCGGAGGCTGGCCGGCGGCGGCGGCGGGGCGAGGCCAGAGGGAGGGGCGGCGCGCGGCGATCGAGGGCGGCGCTGGCGCGCGGAACGAGGAGCGATGGAGGCGGGTGCGGGCTCAGTTCCCGAGGGCGAGGCGGCGGGGTGGGTTGTGGCGGCTCGGGCCAGGTGGGGTCCTTTTGTGGGGCCCCACACGGAATCCTAGGCTGAAACGGCGTGGAGTTAGACGCGGACTCGGAAATCGGCCCGGAATTCGGACCGTTTTCCGTCTTTTAAACAAACGGCCGTAACTTCTCCGCATGAGCTCCGAATCGAGCGATTCTTGCTCCTACGGTTTTGTAAAGTCGAGGGAAACAATCTAGGGTCAAGGTTTGAGCGAAACCACTAGGCTACAAGGGTGGACAACGCTAGCCCTACTAAAGCCTCCCGCAGGAGCCTCGTAGCAAAATAGAATAGGGATTTGAAAATAGCGTTTCGCCGATTCTTTTCAGTCGACGGTTTTGAATGGAAAAGCATGATGCAATGATATGAATGATATGCAGAACCAAATCAAAAATTTGGGATGTGACAAGACTAACCCCCTTAAGATGAATCTCGTCCTCGAGATTCGGGCGCAACTTAGCAAATAGGTGTGGGTAGTCCTCTGGATGTCATCCTCACGCCCCAAGTGGCTTCCTCTTGGTGGTGGCTCCACTGCACCTTGCAAAACTTGATTGTCTTGGTACGGGTAGTCCTTTCTGCTGTCTCCAGAATCTTGACTGGTTTCTCCTCATAGGTCAAGTCGTTCTCAAGCTGGACCTCCTCTAGCAGTACAGTGTCTCTCAATGGTGTATCCACCATCTCCGGATGGCACTTCTTCAGCTAGGATACGTGAAACACATTGTGAACAGCGGACAAAGCCTCTGGCAACTCCAACTGATAAGCAACTTCTCCTTAGCGTGCTAAGACTCGATACGGTCCAATAAATCGAGTGCCAGCTTACCCTTAATTCCAAATCTCTTGATTCCACGAAGTGGCGACACTCTGAGGTATGCTCTATCACCTATCTCATACACCACTTCCTTGCACTTGGCGTCAGCGTAGCTCTTCTGCCTTGATTGTGCTACCTTCAGCCTGTCCCTAATCAAGGCGACCTTCTCCTCAGCATCCTTGATCAAATCAGGCCCAAACAACTGGCGTTCTCCTACTCCATCCCATAGCAATGGTGTTCGGCACCGTTTCCCATATAGCACATCGAACGGTGACGTCATGATGCTGGTTTGATAGCTGTTGTTGTAGGAAAACTCCGCATACAGCAAATTCTCATCCCAACTAGAGCCATGAGCCAAGGCACAAGCTCTCAGCATGTCCTCCAAAATCTGATTCACCCTCTCGGTCTGTCCATCAGTCTGTGGGTGAAACGCTGTGCTAAACTCCAATCTAGTACCGAGTGACTCGTGTAGCTGGTGCCAAAAGTGTGAGGTAAATTGGGTGCCTCTATCAGATACGGTACTCTTGGGAACTCCATGCAGGCACACAATCCTGTCCATGTAAATCTTGGCCAACTTTGCACTCGTATAGGTCGTCTTCACCGGTATAAAGTGGGCTACCTTGGTCAAATGGTCGACCACTACCCAAATAGAGTCATATCCTGACCTGGTCCTGGGCAATCCTGTGATAAAGTCCATTCCCACTCTATCCCACTTCCAATCCGATGATGGCAATGGCTGTGTAGCCGCTGCTTCGTGTTCGCCTTTCACTTACATACATCGCACAGGGCAATATGCTTGGCGATATCTCCTTCATGTTGTTCCACGAATCTGCTCTTCAAATCCATATACATCTTTGTGTTGCGGATGTATGGAGTATGGCGAGTTATGAGCCTCCGCAGAATCAACTCCCTTATCTCCGGTCGCTAGGCACACACAAACGGTCTCCATACCACAAGGTACCATGTTCATCCTCAATATCCTTTTCGATTCCCTTCATCTTTTCCTTTATCTCCTCTATTTCCTTGTCTCCTATCTGAGCCTTTATGATCCTGTCCTGCAGCGTCGGTTGGACTTCCATTGTTGCTAAGTATCCTTCGGATACTACCTCCAGTCTAAGGTCCTTGAATTGCTTGCACAAATCCTCAGGCAATTCACCAATTGTCAATCCATTGGCATAAACCTTCCGGCTCAGAGCATCTGCTACTACATTTGGCCTTTCCTGGGTGGTATTGCAGATTCATATCATAGTCCTTGATAAGTTCTAACCATCTCCTTTGCCTCATGTTCAGTTCCTTCTGTGTAAATATGTATTTCAGGCTCTTGTGGTCGGTGTACACATCACAGTGTTTTCCCATTAAGTAATGCCTCCATACCTTGAGCGCATGAACCACTGACGCTAACTCCAAGTCGTGTGTGGGGTAATTCCGCTCATGGTGTTTGAGTTGTCGCGAGGCATATGACACTACTCTCCCATCTTGCATCAGCAGACTCCCAAGTCCCTATCAAGAGGCATCACAGTACACTTGGAAATCCTTCTGAAGATCTGGTAGACATAGAACTAGGGCGGTCACTAGTCGACGCTTCAGTTCCTGAAAGCTGGCTTCGCATACGTCTGACCATTCAAACTTTCTCTCCTTCTTCAGAAGTTCAGTCATCGGCTTTGCAATCTTGGAAAAGTTTTCAATGAACCTCCTGTAATATCCAGCAAGTCCCAAAAAGCTTCGAATCTCACCTGCATTCTTGGGTGCTTCCCACTCACCACTGATCCACTTTGCTTGGATCAACAGCGACTCCTTCTCCTGACACTACGTGTCCAAGAAACCCAACGGTGTTAAGCCAGAATTCACACTTGCTGACTTTGGCATACAGCTGGTGTTCCCTCGCCTCCATAATCACCGCAGATGTTTCTCATGCTCAGCATCATCCTTGGAATATATCAGTATGTCATCAATAAACACCACCACGAACTTGTCCAAGTACTCCATAAATACCTTGTTCATCATGGTCATGAAGTATGCCGGAGCATTCGTTAGTCCAAGAGACATAACTGTATACTCATATAAACCATACCTAGTGGTGAAGGAGGTTTTTGGTACGTCCTCCTCTCGGATCTTCAATTGAAAGTAGCCTGATCGCAGATCAATCTTGCTGAACACCTCTGCTCCTTCCAGTTGATCAAACAAATCATTTATGTTTGGAAGGGGGTACTTGTTCTTGATGGTCACCTCGTTCAGCGAGCAATAGTCCACCACTAATCTCTTGTTGCTATCTTTCTTCTCCACAAACAGAACAGGTGCACCCCACGACGACGAGCTAGGCTGAATGAATCCCTTTTCCAGTTGCTCCTTCAGCTGCTTCTTCAATTCCTTGAGTTCATCTACATCCATCTTATATGGTTTCTTTGCTATTGGTCCTGTTCCCGGCATCAGGTCGATAAGAAACTCTACTTCCCTGTCAGGTGGCATCCCTGGCAGCTCTTCCGGAAACACGTCGGGGTAATCCCTAATCACTGGCACGGTATCCATGCTAACCCCCTTAAGAGAATTCAACTTACACCTTCCTGGTCGTACAGCCGACTTGAATCTAATCCTCTTACCATCCGGGGTTTTGAGTGAAACAGCTTGTTGTGCACAATCTATGTGCCCCCCATGCATAGACATCCAATCCATACCCAGAATAACGACTAACCCCTATGATTCCAACACTACCAAATGTGCAACGAAGTTGTGTGTTCCAATCCTCACAGTTAAATTGCGGCATCCCGTGCTGGCTATCATATCTCCTCCAGGTGAACTCACTCTAATAGACCTTTGCATAGACTCAGTAGGTAGCTTATACTTATCCACGAATGCCCTTGATATGAATGAATGCGATGCACCAGTATCGAAAAGTATAAGTGCAGGGTAGGTGTTGATTGGAAACTTACCAATCACAAGGTCAGGCTCATCTGGAATCTCCTCCACATTCATGTGGTTCACAGTGGCCTTCTCGTTGTTGGTTGGCTTCATTCCTTTCCTCTCCGGACAGTTGTCAGCATAGTGTCCCTTCTGTTTACACTTGAAGCACGTCACCTCACTCAGATCCTTCTTCACAAATCTGCGATCACGGTTGCGGTCATGTCCACCGTGTCCTCCAGAGTGGTGAGAGTGTCCTCCCATGTGGCTGTGGTGGTTGCTCCTATGGTTGTCATTATGATGCCCATCGCCTCCATGGTGGTGGCGGTCATGGCTCCCATGGTCACTCCCTCCATGCTTGGAGTATCCATCATATGAAGTGTGAGACTTGTGATGTGAACCAGAGTGGTGATTGTTGTTCTTTCTCTTGCGGTTCTCCACCTGCTTGTGCTTCCCTTCTAAGATCCTGGCCTTGTCCATAAGCTCCTGGAAAGTGGGGCAGTAAACCACCAGCAGCTGTACTGAAAGCTCATCACTGAGGCCATCCAGGAATCTCTCCCTCCTTTTTGCATCAGTGTCAACATCCTCAGGTGCATAACGGGACAAGTTGTTGAACTCCTCAATGTACTCGGCCACAGTGCGATTGGTTTGGCGCAAGTTGCAGAACTCCTTCCTCTTCAGGCTCAGAACTCCTGAAGACACGTGGTTGGTCCTGAAACCTTCCTCAAACATTGCCCAAGTCACAGTATCCAGCGGGTGGGTGATCTGAAATGTGTCCCACCAAGAAGGGGCTGGTCCCTCCAGTAGGTGAGCGGCAAACCTCACCTTCTCAGCATCAGTGCATCCGACAGTCACTAGAGCCTTGTTGACAGAACGCAACCAGTCGAGAGCAACCATTGGTTCCGTTGCAGTAGAGAACTTAGCTGGCCTTAACCTCAGAAATCTGCTGAGAGCATCTCCCTGAGGCTGATTGTTTCCATTGTTGTTGTTCTGATTTGCCATGAACTGAGTCATCACTTGGGTCAGCTGGGCCTGAGCTGCCATGAGCTGCTCCAACTCAGTGGGCTGACAGCGGGGAGGCATCTGCGGTTCAGCACAGGTAAGCTTAGAAGGAATCAACTACGATAATAGGATTCTACCCAGGCATATGATCAAACAACAACAAACAATAGCAGACAATCACAAGCAAGCAACACATCAGCAAACAAGTGATCCAGCAACATCCCAGGTGTTATCCTAGCAGTATATACCAACTGAAATAGTTTTACAAGAGTTGGCGATGGTTAACTAAACAGTAGATCAACTAAACAACAGAAACAGCAATCTGCCAGAACAGTCCAGCAGCGTTCGCGAATTTTTCCGTCTGACTTAAACACGTCAGAAAATTTATCTGATTTTTGCACATATAGTACAGATAGTTCCGCATCAGCCCCATTTTTTTCAGATTTTTCCGAGTTACCAGAAAAATATGAAAAATCGCACAGTACTGCTGTATCAGCAGAAAAACTGCAGCGAAAATAACACAGATAGTAACCAAATTGCCATAACTCTTTCATTAAAATTCGCACAAATAAATCCTCGGATATTGGAGTACACAATTAAGAAACTAAACACTATTAAACTAACACGAACTAAGCTTCACAACGATCGAGACTAATCCTAACGAATTTACCTAACGAGGACTAATTGGTGGACTTCTATCTACTTCTTGAAGAGGTTGCAGTAGGTCCTTGCTGTCATGCGTTGACGCTTCGGCTCGCAGTACAACCATGGCGGCGGAGTGTACACCTCTCCTGAATCATCACTTGAGACCTCAAACTCCACTTCTTCTGGATCCTCCTCTTCTTCTTCACTCTCAGCTGCAACTGCAACAGCTTCATCTCCTCCACCATCACCGTCTCCATCATCATCATCCTCGTCCTCATCATCATCATCTCCACTGTCATCATCATCCCCATTGTTGCCATCATCTCCATTGTCATCATCAGAGGGTGGATTTAGCTGCGCTTGGAGAGCGGCAATCTGGGCTGTCATAGCTTCAATAGTTTGATCCCTTTCCTGGACGGTCCCTTGCAACTGTTGTATGTTCTGTGTGTTCTCCTGCACAGTACCATGAAGATGAGCTATGGTTGCATCTCTGGCTATCAGGGCATTCTCCAGAACTCCCACAGCTTCATGCAGGGTGTCAATCTCCTGTCCTTGGACCACCATACCATTGCTAGCAAAATCTGCAATCTCCTTTATCATCCTCACCTTCTCAGCTAGAGCTCCATTCTCCCTTTCCATGTCCTCTATGTGCCTCCGACGGAGCAAGGTGGATATCGTTATTTTGTTACTTTCACAGATGATTTGAGTAGATACGGTTATATCTACTTGATGAAACACAAGTCTGAAACCTTTGAAAAGTTCAAGGAATTTCAGAATGAAGTGGAAAATCATCGTAATAGAAAGATCAAATTTCTACAGTCCGACCGTGGAGGTGAGTATCTAAGTTACGAGTTTAGCACTCACATGAAAGAGTGTGGAATTGTTTCACAACTCACACCTGCCGGAACACCACAGAGAAATGGTGTGTCGGAACGTCGTAATCGTACTTTATTAGATATGGTTCGATCTATGATGTCTCTGACGGACTTGTCATTGTCATTTTGGGGCTATGCACTAGAAACTGCTGCATTCACTTTAAATCGGGCACCATCTAAATCCGTTGAAATGACACCGTATGAATTGTGGTTTGGAAACAAACCTAAGCTGTCATTTCTTAAAGTTTGGGGATGCGATGTTTATGTGAAGAAACTTCAACCGGATAAACTCGAACCCAAAGCGGAAAAATGCGTCTTCATAGGATACCCTAAGGAAACTATTGGGTATTCCTTCTATCACAGATCCGAGGGCAAGGATTTTGTTGCCAAGAATGGATCCTTTATAGAGAAAGAGTTTCTCGCGAAAGGTGTGAGTAGTCGGAAGGTAGAACTCGAAGAGGTTATTGAACTTGTCTTCAAAGTATGGTGAGTAGCGCAAGTTGTTCCGGAGTTGGCTTCACCTGTTGAAGAGGGAACTAATGATAATGATCATGAAACTCCGAAAGAGAGTACTACCGAACCTCGCAGGTCTAGCAGGACGCGTGCAACTCCCGAGCTGTACGGAAATCCTGTCATGAATTTCATGGTTGATGAAAATGATGACCCTGCGACGTATGAAGAAGCAATGATGAGCCCGGATTCCAACAAATGGTTAGAAGCCATGAAATCCGAGATGGAATCCATGTATGAAAATCAAGTTTGAAACTTGGTGGACTTACCTCACGACCGAAAGGCCGTGGAGAACAAATGGATTTTCAAAAGGAAAACTGATGCTGATGGTAATATAACCGTCTATAAAGCTTGACTTGTCGGAAAGGGGTTTCGACAAATTCAAGGAGTTGACTACGATGAGACATTCTCTCCCGTAGCGATGCTAAAGTCAGTTAGGATTATGTTAGTAATTGCTGCATATTTCGATTATGAGATATGGCAGATGGATGTCAAAACCGCGTTTCTCAATGGTAATATTGAAGAAGAGTTGTATATGATACAGCCAAAGGGTTTTGTCGATCCTAAGGATGCTAACAAGGTGTGCAAGCTTCAACGATCCATCTATGGATTGAAGCAAGCATCACGAAGTTGGAATCTTCGCTTTGATGAGGTGATCAAAGAGTTTGGATTTGTCCAAACTTATGGAGAATCTTGTATTTACAAGAAAGTGAGTGGGAGCAATGTGGCATTTCTGATATTATATGTGGATGATATATTATTGATCGGAAATGATATAGATCTTTTAAACAGTGTTAAAGGTTATCTAAACAGCAAATTTTCAATGAAGGACCTATGTGAATGTAACACCCCGGTTCTGAAAAGACCGTGGCCTCTATGTGACATGCCAATCCCTGGATCGGTTCATTGGCCCACAATAGAGTAAGATGAATAACATAGCGAAATATCCGTGTATCATGAATAACGAAGATCCAGAGTACCATTATTACAATAAAAGCTTAGCCCAAAGCTAGCTCAAATTATTCAGGTAGCAACATAAATAAAGTAAATCCTCCATTCTTCAAATTGCCCACAAGTGAACAACTGCCGAGTGGAGTACCGTGGCCTATATCGATTACTCAGAATCGGAATAACCTGCAACATGAAACGTAGCAGCCCCGAAGGGTCAATACATGGAATGTATGGCAAGTAGAGCTAGTAAAGGAGACAATAGTACTAACATCTACATGCATATTTGGCAAGTGGAGCTGTGTCTGGCTTGCATTTGCAAATATCTTTGTCCTACTTTCATAAACAGTTTTTGATTTTCTTTGAAAAGATCCCAATTAAGTTAACCCAACAATGTTAGAACAATTATGAAATTGGAATGAGCGAAAAACATGTCATGGGATCAATATCAAGCAACTCAGATGTCCATAACCGGGGACACGGCTAATCGATTAGATTATACACCCTGCAAAGGTTAGTACACTTTACCCATGTGACTTGGCCAGCCCAGCTCGTACCATCACTCTCATTTTGAGTGGTGATAGGGAGAAGTCCAAGTTGAGACTGTTCGGGAAGTAGCTCCTCAATCCCGACACGCACCGGTCCAACCTACTAAAATTCTACATCTCTGGATACGCGGGTTCGAGTTACCACAACCTACTAAGTCCAACCAACCGCCCATTCCATTATTGGCACATAGTTGTACACGTAAGCTACACAATAAAGAAGCCAATCATTCTCTCTTGATACCTGGGTGCCTTTCCGCAATGAAACCACCAAAAATTATCAATACCATCACACCCAGGAGATTCATTGATTAAGTTGTTTTAGTTTTTGCAAAACAACTCATTTAGAAACAACTTTCAGTGATGTGACCCAGCCTTCGTTCAACATAGCATGGCTAAGCATATCTACCAACGGTGATTCATCTACCAGGAAAGCCCTACCACATAATAGGTCATAGCATAGCGATAGTATCAGCCTACACATGCATCTACAAAATACACGACAATGCATTGAAAATAGTAGGACGATATCATGAACAAAGTAGCATCTATTTGCCTTGGTTGTAGCGGTCGGAAGAACAATCCACACACGAGCAAGCGTTGCACTCGTCACAATCTACACGATACAATTGCAATCATAAACAAACAATCCACAAGCATATGGAACAAATATGATGCATGAATGCAAGAATGACAAGTGACTTGGTGCTACAGCTGCACCACAACATCCTATACCATAATACTACCGATTGCATGCATGGAAAATATTTTTAGCGCTAGGAAAACTATTAAGTAAAAGTAATGCTCAAAACTAGAGCTAGATCTCAAATAATTCACTACCGGTAGTATACTGTTTGTAAAATCTTGGAAAAATTCTACCGCATAGACATCGCTGATTAGAAACAGTACCAACTCGAATTACTCAAAAAGGAATTATGAAACTCCCCGAGTAATTAAAACACTGCAGAAAGCCACTAGACAGTTTCTACAGAAGTTTTTAGTGTAAGCCTATCTTTTTAATTCACGATGAGATTCTCCTCGTTCCACTGAATCCAGGGACATATCATACGCGATTTTTGGAGCTACGGATCTTTTTCTACGAATTTATTACTCCGAAAAGGCCACTAACTAGTTTGATTAAACTGTACTAAACCTTGCTGCAAAAGCCTGAACCAAAGGTACAGCGAGATTCTACACGACTCACTAAATCTACACATATTTTATTTGTAATTTTTGGCCAAGCGGTTTAATTTCTACACAATTTACAAGTTTCTACCGAAATCTGTCAACTAAAAGGATTAACGAAATTAACCAGTCAACTGTGTCTGTTGACTGGTCAACGCATCTGCTGACTGGGCGCTGACTGGGCGTCTGACTAGTCAACGCCTAGGTCTGACAGGTCAACGAACGATCTAAGCCGCCGATCTGAGATCTGACGGTGGCTACAGTCTTACCGGAAACAAGCGCAGATGGCGGCGCGGTAGCGCAAGGCAGTCAGCGTAAGGTGCAAAGATTATCAGCAGCAAAGGGCGGCGAAGCGGTGGGCGAAGCGCAGGGCGGGCGCTGCGGCGGGGGAAGGCGGAGTGGTGCGGCGACGCACGGGCGGCGGGGCAGGCGAGCGGCGGCGGCGGCGCGGATGCCCAGGCGGCGGCGGCTGCATGCGCGGAGGCGCGCGGCGGCGGGGAAGAGCGGAGGCGGCGGCGCGGTTACCTGCTAGCGGCGGGGATGGAGGGCGACGGCGGCGGGGCGGAGGCTGGCCGGCGGCGGCGGCGGGGCGAGGCCGGAGGAAGGGGCGGCGCGCGGCGATCGAGGGCGGCGCTGGCGCGCGGAACGAGGAGCGATGGCGGCGGGTGCGGGCTCGGTTCCCGAGGGCGAGGCGGCGGGGTGGGTTGTGGCGGCTCGGGCCAGGTGGGGTCCTTTTGTGCGGCCCCACGCGGAATCCTAGGCTGAAACGGCGCGGAGTTAGACGCGGACTCGGAAATCGGCCCGGAATTCGGACCGTTTTTTGTCTTTTAAACAAACGGCCGTAACTTCTCCGTACGAGCTCCGAATCGAGCGATTCTTGCTCCTACGGTTTTGTAAAGTCGAGGGGAACAATCTAGGGTCAAGGTTTGAGCGAAACCACTAGGCTACAAGGGTGGACAACGCTAGTCCTACTAAAGCCTCCCGCAGGAGCCTCGTAGCAAAATAGAATAGGGATTTGAAAATAGCGTTTCGCCGATTCTTTTCAATCGACGGTTTTGAATGGAAAAGCATGATGCAATGATATGCAGAACCAAATCAAAAATTTGGGATGTGACAGTGAAGCGTCATACATATTAGGCATAAAGATCTATAGAGATAGATCTAGGCGCCTAATAGGGCTATCACAAAGTACATACCTTGATAAGATTTTAAAGAAGATTAAAATGGAAGATAGTAAGAAGGGGTTCTTACCTATGACACAAGGCACGACATTGAGTAAGACTCAAAGTCCGGCTTCGGCGGAAGAAAGAGAGATAATGGACAAGGTCCCCTATGCTTCAGCCATAGGCTCTATAATGTACGCCATGCTATGTACAAGACCGGATGTGGCACATGCTATTAGTTTGACTAGTAGGTACCAATCGGATCCAGGTTCAGAACACTGGAAAGCGGTCAAGAATATCCTTAAGTACTTGCGAAGAACTAAGGATATGTTTCTTGTGTACGGAGGTGAAGAAGAGCTCGTCGCTAAGTGTTATGTCGACGCTAGCTTTGACACCGATCCGGATGACTCTAAGTCTCAATCCGGATACGTATTTCTCATGAATGGCGGAGCGGTTAGTTGGAGGAGCTCCAAACAACCTGTGGTGGCGGGATCAACAACGGAGGCCGAATATGTTGCTGCTTCAGAAGCGGCTCAGGAAGCAGTTTGGATGAAGGAGTTCATATCCGAACTAGGTGTGGTTGCAAACGCGTTGGACCCAATGGTGATCTATTGTGACAACAATGGTGCCATTGCCAATGCCAAAGAGCCAAGGTCTCACAAGCATTTCAAGCATATTAAGCGCCAGTTTCGCTCCATCCGCGAGCATGTCAAGGATGGAGATATAAAGATTTGTAAAGTACATACGGATCTCAATGTAGCAGATCCGTTGACTAAAACTCTCCCTAGAGCAAAACATGATCTACACCAGAACTCCATGGGTGTTAGATACATCACAATGTAACTAGATTATTGTCTCTAGTGCAAGTGGGAGACTCAAGGGAATATGCCCTAAGAGGCAATAATAAAATGTTTATTATGTGTATTCCAAGTATATGATAGATGTTTATTTTGCATGCTATAATTGTATTAATACGGAAACGTTAATACATGTGTGTTTAATAAACAAACAGAAAGTTCCTAGTTATGCCTCTCTCATAAACTAGTTCGTTGATTAACAAGATGATCACAGTTTCCTGATCATAGACATTGGATGTTGGTAATAACGAGATCACAACATTAGTGTAATGGTGTGATGAACATTCATCCGAAGTATAGAATTACGATCAAATTCATTGAGTTTATATTGCTATAAACAAACTACGAAGTAATCCTAATCCTTAGACCATGCGATCATGCTAATCACTAACACCGGAAGAGTTTCTTGTTGACATCAAACGTCACTCCGTAATTGGGTGATTATAAAGATGGCTTCAAAGCTACAAAAGTGTTATGTTGAGAATCATGGATCAAGAGTGGAATTTGTTCATCCCGATGACGGATAGATATGCTCTAGGCCCTCTCGGTGATATCACATTGGTTAGCTTGCAAGCAAGTGATTTGATCACTAGAATGTTATATCACGGGAACGAGAAAAGAGTGCATGTCAGTAACGAGATCAAACTAGGTATGGAGATACCGATGATCGAATCTCGGACATGTAATATATCGTGAAACAAAGGGATTAAGATACAAGCGTAAAAGGTTCCGACAATCACAGGAAAAGTCATTGTTGAATGTGTGGGAGTCAGTATGGATCTCCAGGTCCCGCTACTGATTATTGATCGGAGAAGGGTCTCGATCATGTCCGCATTATTCGCGAACCGTAGGGTGACACACTTAAGGGACACTGGTATCCAGTTGGAGCAAATGTTTCATGCCAAAAGAATAAACAAGCGCAGGAATTTATTTCACTAGATACTGAAACATGTTTTCAGGTGAAATTGCATAAAGTGGTTATTCATGTGAAATGGAATTCTAGCAAGGGGTTATTTGTGAATGTTTGTCACTAAATTAATTGAAAAAATTCTGAATAAAATAAAAGAGTTTTATTTAATGAGAGTTTGCATTAAATTTGGTGGAAATTTAATGGCAATTTGAGTGGATTTTTGAGTGGAGAAAATTGAAGGGCCATTTTGTGAGTGGAGTGTCCACCCACATGAATGAAGGAGGGAGGAAGCCCATGGCATGGCCACCCCCTTGGGTGCCCCCTCCTCCTATAAAAGGATCCCCTCCTCTCACTTGTCTCTCACACCTCCTCGTGAAGGATCTCTCTCCCCCTCTAGAATTTATCCCCCATGGTCTCGGACTAGCGAGATACATGTTCCCGGTGGCTATTCGGCAAGAAAGGTTTGTGCTTCCGCTGCATCGCTGGAGCGAGGAGGCGGAGGTTGCCCGGTGTCTTGTACGTGTGTGCGAGCACGGATGCGCTGCTGCTTTGCGGCGCTAGGACTTCCTCTCGATCTTGAGATCGGCAAGAGATCGTCTATATCAACCACGAGTTGAACTCGTTAAGCTTTGTCGGTCTTCAAGGGGTATGTTCTCTACGGATATACATTCGCCCGTTGTTTGTATCTAGTAGATAGATCTTGGTACATAGTTCTCATCGTAGGAAATTTTTTGTTTTCTATGCTGCGAACCCTACACATCATACCATTCTCCTAATGATATGATCTTGTTATTAACAACATCTCAATGTTCATGATCGAGAAACCACGATCATCTATTAATCAACAAGCTGGCATTACAAAGAGGCTTTACCAAGGACTCTAATTTAGTTTACAATTCACACGAGTATTAATGTTTCCGGTTAATACTATTATAGCATGAATGTAAACATTTATCATAAACACAAGGATATAATAATAACCACTTTTATTATTGCCTCTAGGGCATATCTCCAACAGTTCATGCCTCTATTTAATCTAAGGGAAGTGAAAGAAATCTCTAAGGTTGTAGATGTGTTCTTGCCACTAGGGAGAAAACAACGGTCCCTTCTCATGGAACAAGTGGATTGTTTACCTTGCACACTTTGCTTAAAGAAGTTGTATGTTGCTTGCAACGTAATACTAGAGGGGGTTCGAATGATAACCCAAAGGTGGACTTCTAGTCATAGATGCAGTTGGATGGCGGTCTATGTATCTTATTGTATTGCCCAATAGAATATCATAGGATCATCATGTCTAGTATTGCATTGTTTTGCCCTGCTCAGTCCTGTCAATTGCCCTGCTGTAATTTGTTTACCCAGCATGCCATGTTTGTTTATCTATGTCACATCCCAAAATTTTCCAAATTTTGAAATGTGAAAAATAAACAAACAAAGAAACAATTGTTGAAATTTAGGGTGAAAAGAAACTTTTTGTTTCTAAATGGAAACATCAAAACCCTTCTTGAATAAAATTTGAATGAAAAGGGAATCCAACAAAATTTCAATGACGTGAAATGCATTGATCAATGAATGTATCTTGAAATTTAAACATTTGGAAAAGTTAAACCAAAACCCCAAATCTTAATAAAAGAAATCACTTCCAAAGATCAAATGCATTTTATGCATGGAAAGAATCTTGAAATTAAACACTTGGAAAAATTAAACCAAAACCCTAAAACCCTAATAGAATAAATCATTTTCAAGATCGCTCTAAGACCATGGATTTGATCCATATAAAAATTCAGCAACAACATTTTTAAATGATCAAAAATGAGAAACAAAAATATTATGAAACCATAGAAATTGGTTTCATTCAATTTGGAGCCATGGATAAAAACTTATGAATTAGATAAAATAAAAGGAATTAATTTCCAAGGTTAATAAAGCTCCTAGCTAAAATCCATGCCAAATTGTGAACAAAATAATCCTAAAAGGATTTAAAAAGATAAACAAATATTAAATGAAATTATACAAATTGGAATCACCAATTTTGGAACTATAAATAAAAGATATGGATTTTATAAGGCAAATAAAGAAATAAATAAGTAAGGAATATTTAAAAGCCAAACTAAATCTTGGCCAAACAAATGGAATGAAAATTTATTGAATAATAAAAATGAGTAAAATATTATTTAATAAAATCATATGAATTGAACCAAATTCAATTTTATTTAAATAAAGAAAAATTGCCTAAACTAAATAATAAATCCCAAGAAAATTATTTAGAAGACAATTTAAAACTTGAATTAAATCCATAAGAAAATGGAATAAATATAATCCAAATAAAATAAGGGAATAAAGATTATTGGAATAAAAACTTATATGGACTTGAACCATATTTGTTATGAATAAAGACAAAATACCTAATATAAATGATTAATCAAATCTTGGGAAAATAATAAATGAATTAGCCAAAGTGGATTAAAAATTTATCTAATTAACTTAAAAATAATAAAAGAATTATTTGAATAAAATTTATATGGGTTTAAAACCATATTGGATTTTATCTGAATAAAGACAAATGCCCAATTTAAATGAATATTAAATCATATTAAAATATTTTAAATAATTCAAAGTGAATTATTTAACACACTAATGAATAGATAAAACCTACTAAAAAAGGTTTGGTAAAAATTGGAATTCAAATAGAAGTTTGAAAAAATATTTAAACCCTTATTTAAAAAAGACAAAATGATAATTTAAATAAATACTAAAGCATAAAAGAATATTTGAAATATTCTAAAAATGGAATTTCAAACACATAAATAAACAGTACTAAACTACTGAAAGGGTTTGTTAAATATTTGAATTCAAACTGAAAAATAAATCAAAAGATTTGAACAAAACAGAAAATAGAAAAAGGAAAAGAAAAAATAAACCAGAAAGAAAAAATGGAAAAGGGCAGCCCAACTAACCTACCCAGCACCCTTGGCCCAACTTGGCCCAGCCAGCCCACCCGGCACCTCTCTCTTCCCGCGAGCCCTTTCTCACTCATGCGCACACCCTCTCAGATCGCTGACGAAACGGACCCACGCCATGTTGGCTGCCCCGTCATCATCTCCCCCACCCGCGCGACCCATTCTTTCCCCCCTCTCCTCGCCGTTTCTGCCCTTGATTCCGCATCGTTAATTCGCATCAATGAACGAGTAATTCTCGCTCGTGACCTCGCCCTCTTAAGTGCCTGTCTCCCCTCTCTCTTTCCCCTCACTCGCCATCTCCTCTGTGCCACTGGTTTGCTCCAATTCCTCCTCGCTCTGCCACTGCTCTGACGAGCCACCGCAGCAATTCCGGCCAGCCCTCACCTCCCCTTGCCCCCTGGATGCTACGAGCTTGATCACCATCGCCTAGCGCACCTGCCAGTACCCTTAACTCGCCCGCGCGTGCCCCAGAATGTTGGCTTCTTTTTCGACTGAACGCCGCCGTCATCTGCGACCACTCCAGCGACTTTCCCTGGTGAGATCAGATTGTCCCTTTCTCTCTGGATGACACAGGCATACTCGTCTCTCTCTCGCGCATCTTCCTGACTTGTTTTCTTGCCTTGGCGAGCATCGTAGCCTTGCCAACATCGACGAACAGACGCGCCCATCGCTAGGACCATCTTCGGTGAGCAATCGTCGTTGCTCCCGTGCGCCCCTTCATCTACAACGAGCACGTTGAGCATCTACTCGCCACGGCGAACACTGTGAGCCTATCCTCCCTCTCTCTCACTTCCTATTTTCGCCGGAGCATTGCCGCTACGCGTCGTCGAGCCGTGCCACCCATCTATGGTTGGCAAGCTCCGGACCGTTAGATGTTAATCTGATGGATGCGATAGAACATTTAGTGGAGGGTTACGCAGTGATCTGAACCGCACAGATCTAACTAGATCAAACGGCTGTAGCTTCTTGATCCAGCTGACCCAGTACGCGCTAGTTAGATCACGCCACGTGGCCTTGCGTGTTGTTTTAAAAACAGAAAATATTTATTAGATGAGTGATTTTGTAAAATTCATAACTTTTGATCTACATGTCCAAATTTTACAAATTGTATATAAATGGATTCACAAAAATGTGAAATTTGCAACCAGGCCCTTAGTTTAGTAATTTTCTTCTGGAAAATTAGGTGTTTTTACAGAAACATGTTAAGGCCTATTTTAAATATAAAAATTATCCTAAAAATGATTTTTGGGTAAAATCTTTTGCAAATCGTTTAATTTGAACTCTCTGACCCTAAACACTAACTTTTGGATTTAAAAATATATTTTATTAACCATAGAAAATTATTCCTTTGAATAAAAAACATTTCTAGTAAAACAAAAATGTTTCTTTGATTTAAAAATGGTTTTTGAGTGAAACCTTTTGAAAATGTATTTGTTTTAAACACTTTGATCCGAAACACTAACATTGTGTTTATAAACATATTTGTCTAACTCTACAAAATATTACTTTGATTTAAATCATTCTAGCAAAACAAAAATGATTTAAATGGCCCATTTTCACTAACATGATTTTAAATGGTTTTGCCACTATTATAAATGACCAATAGGTATTTTAAAATGTTTATAGCATATTAGAAACCACCTTTCCAAATGAAACAAACTTTTGCATGCTTGCATGCATTGCTTTGTTTTCTTTATTTTATGTGATGAATTGTTTGAATGCTAGTTTTGAATTTGTGCCTTGCTTGATTGAATTATAGTGAACCTTGAAGAGTGCGACAATTGCAAGATCAAGGAGTGTATATATATTCTCTACTAAAAAGGGAAGTGGTGCTTCATATATTTTGTCCTATTATTTTCACTATGCATTAGTGATATTTTGAGTAGGACTTGCATGGAATTTTTACTAAGTATACTATGCCTTGGGAAATCCTAGTAGATGATGCCTTAGTAGAATTTTCCCTGAGTTAAGATTCTTGCTACTAGTATGCTTAGCCTAGCTAGAAGCAAACAAGGGTGGATTATATTCATGATATGAAATATTTCTAACTCTATGACTTGTGTTTTGTTTAATAAAACAACTATGTGAATGAATCACATGGGTGGAATGGAAGGAAAGGTTTGTGTTGAGTGGTTACCGCAGGGGCAATACCTGGTGTATCTCACTTGTGGAAATCCACCCAGGAACAAAGAGATTTGAGATGTCAAGTGTTGAGAAGCTTCTAGTGCAGCCACATGGCAATATGGGCTCTGCCTGGATCATATAGGTTGCAACAACTTAGCCAGATGGACAAAAGGTTTGTAGGGGTTGATAGGATGGAGCATGTCCATTTGTTCTAAGGGAAGGCTTCTGAAAGATCTTGTCTCGATGCATGTCGAGTCTTGTGGGGAAAGTGCACCACCTCTTGACAGAGTAAAATCTAATTACTTAGCCGTGTCCCCGGCAATGGACAATTTGAGCATCAAGACATGGAAGCTATCAAGGATCTCCTCAACCCAATTTCTAAGTTAAAAACTTGTGGTTGAACAAGGGTTAAAGGTTAACCAATTCTATTGGTTGTTCCTTGGTGATTTGATAAACAAAACTTAGGTGTTTTCAACTTATAAGGAAAACCTTATTTTGAGAAAAGCAAGCCTAATCTCCACTTAGCCAAATGCATATAGATGATAAATACCACTATTCTACCATAGTATCACTTGCCAATACAATTCAAATGTATTGACCCTTGTGGCTGTAACTTATTATGTTGTAGGTTTGTTTGATGTTAGTGAAGTGTGTTGAATAGGATTGCAAGTCTACAACCAACATGATTGCCTGTGGCACTTTGAAGATGAAGGACTCCATGCTATATAGATATTTCTACTGTATTGTATTGAGATAGCCAAATGAGCTATGTAAGATGTAATATAATATTTTTTCCTAGTTATAAAGTTGTACTATGACCTTTGTTTCTTGATATTACATCTTAAACTGTGGATGCTCTCTATTGATACGGGGACTAGTATTGTAAACACAGGGATCTCTACCTTATCAGGTTGGGACCTATACAATCTAAGGATAACACCTCTAGTGAACTATGGAACCCGGTCCAATCTTTACCATTGATACATCTTCCATTGTTGCTGTTTACTTTCTGCAAACCACTATTACCTTCCACACCATATGTTAATCCTTTGTTACCACAACCGGTGAGATTGACAACCTCAGTGTTCATTGGGGCAAAGTCTCGAGTTTGTGTTGTGCAGGTTTCCAAGTTGCTTGCAACACCTTTGAGATGTTTCCTTCCTCCTACTGGTTCGATAACCTCAGTTTTTATTGAGGAAAGGCTTGATGCTATGCTCTTCACACCTTGCTCTTGGGGTTTCCCAACAAAGCGCTACCACGTCGACAGAGCGCCAACACATCCTCAATAAAAACCTATGCAAATAGCAAATAAAAAAGATCGCTGAGATGCTCATTGTCTGCTTGCCTTGTCATTTTGATTATGGGATAGATCTTGTATCATGTGCAAGGGGTACCCCGTTGGCGGTTCTCTATGATACGCGTGTATTTACTATGATAAGAACTTGCAAGTAACTAAAGTTGAGTAGCATGAGGAGCGTCCCTCGTATTCAAGGGACATGAGATTTCCAGTTTATGGTCTGTCAAGCATATAACTCATATTGGACCTCACTTTCACCATTAACCATGTCAAGATGCCTATGATAGGGGCAATGAGAGCTCAAAGCTAATGAGTACCTTACTTTCAATATTTGGAAGCCTTTAAAACTTTTCAAAACCTTTTCACTCCCTTGTTGAGTCACCACTTATTCTATGAGCACCTTCTTGAGAGCATAGTTGTCATTCTTAGTTTAATGTGCTTGTCTCAAAACTTGGTTAATCGTGTCATAACTTTGATGGTTGTAGCTCTGATATCTTTACTTCTAGTCTTCACTTGAACTTCAAAGGTGCCTTGGCATTTATGTTATGCTCTACAAACAAAGGCAAGCGAGATACCAGTCTATCATACCTTATTATGAGCATTACATTGTTGCTTATGTTTATGTTTCATGCTACTTACTATTGAGTTGGAATCTCTTCATAGCTTGCGATGACTATTGAGTAGACTTAGTTGCATACTTATTATTATGAATTGTCTAAGTATCTACTCCTGTGCTAAGAATATATACATCATATGAAGAAAATGTGTTCGTGAAAGTCCTTTTATCGCACTCAGCTTTCAACAGAATTGCTTAAGGACAAGCAATAAGCTAAGCTTGGGGGGAGTTGATACGTCCAAAACGTATCTACTTTCCCGAACACTTTTGCTATTGTTTCACCTCTAAACTTGTGTGATTTGGATACAACTAACACGGACTAACACTGTTTTCAGCAGAATTACCTTGTTGTCTAGTTTTTGTGCAGAAAATCAACTATTAGGGAAAATCCCGGAAAATATGCCAAAAATCCTATTTCACCAGCAGACTCATGGAGCCAGAATACGAGGCGGAGTGGGGCCCTGGTGGGCCCACACCCCCAGCCGCATGGGATAGGCCTGGTTGCGCCTGGAGGGGTGTGGCCACCCCAGGCACCCCCTCGACCTCCCTCTTCCCCTATAAGTTACCTCTTGACATAAAAACTCAGGGTAGCGGTTTGACGTTTTTACAGAAAGAGTTCCGCTATGCCGCCACCACTAGAAACCGCGATTCGGAACCAGAAACTCCGTTCTGGCACCCTACCGGGACAGGGAATTTGGAGAGGATCATTGTCATCATCATCACCGAAGCCTCTCCATCAACCATCCTTGTTTCCCCCATCCATGAGTGAGTAATCCCCCGCTGTAGGCTATGGGGATGGTAAGGATTGGATGAGTTCTATCATGTAATCGAATAAGATTGTGAGGGCATGGTGCCTAGTATCTCTATTAGTGATATTTGACTTTGTTGCAACTTCTTGTGCTTAATGCTTGTCACTAGGGCCCGAGTCCCATGATCTCAGATCTGAACTTATTATTGATTCATGATGATAGTATTGTTTGTGATCTTATCTGCAAGTTGTGTACATATATCATAGTCCGGATCCAAAGGCCCTGAAGTGACAGAAATTGGGACAACCGGAGGGGATGGTTGTGATGTGAGGATCACATGTGTTCACGGAGTGTTAATGCTTTGCTCTAGTGCTCTATTAAAAGGAGCACCTTAATTGCCAGTAGTTCCCTTGAGGCCCCACTACAAACGGCTGGCAGGACAAAATATGTTGTGCAAGTTCTCATTGCAAGCACGCATGACTATATACGGAGCACATGCCTATGATTATTTAGTACTTGGATGCTTTATCTTATTTATCTGCAAATGCCCTAGATCTTGAAGTTACATGTTTAGAATTGTCCATGCAACACCCGTCCATACATCCCTATGCCTATCGCACTCATATCCTACTGTTTGCTACTACTGTTACTATTGCTCTTGTTCTACTGCTTCTATTACTTCACTATTGCTACTACAAAACTATTGCTACTGATAAACTTCTGTGAGCAAGAACTATTTCCAGTGCAGCTGAATTGACAACTCAGTTGTTAAGGCTTGCAAGTATTCTTTGTCTCCCCTTGTGTCAAATCAATAAATTGGGTAATACTACCCTCGAAGACTGTTGTGATTCACTATACTTGTGGGTCATCAGCCCCATCTCCTTCAAGGTATCCCTACTCGCTGTCAAGGTCTCCCTACTCACCATGCACCTCTTCGTCCACCTAGTCGACAAGGTCCACTGACAATCCTTCAAGCAACGACTCAAGATTTACGCCAAAAAAGGAGTAAGAAAAAGGCCCCATAGCCTGTAGGCAAGGAAGCACTCACCTAGCTTTTCTGCTGTTTGATGTATATGGTTATATTGTTTGTTCATTAGTTATATTGCTTGTTGCATACTGATAATGGTTGCATTACCCTGTTTGTTGTATTATTTAGTTTCTTCATCATATGTCTTATGATCAGAGTATACATATAATGTAGTGACCTTATATCAATAAAGATCCTAAGTCCCAGTGATTAATATGCTAGTCCCCGGATCAATAGCTATTACTCACAGTTGATGAAATATCATGTAAAACACAAGTCTTTATTACATTAATCAAATAATCCAGAGTTTATATTATCACAAAAGAAGCGAAATATATACAACTTGGAGTTCCATCAATGCCACAGGCAAGTTGAGTGAAGTCCCGCGATCCTAGCGCCTCTTTCAATGATCTCCAAATTCTGCACATAAAACGTGCAGCCAACAAGTTGGGTCAATACTTTGAATGTATTGGCAAATTAAACCAAGGAAAGAATAAGGCTAACTCTACATGCAAGTCTATAGTAGGATTTGGGGTTCATTTGCATAAATACATTTTTTTTCTAAGTAAGAAGAAAAGAGGAAGAGTTTTATCCTACTTTGTAAACATTTTCTTAAGTAAAATAGGGTCGAACGGAACACGCGGATATTACTCACCAAGTGTCCAAACAACCTAACACTTGGATATTACACACCAAGTTGCACTTGGATATTACGCACCAAGTTACTTGGATATGACACATCAAGTTTCCAAAATACCACCCATTAGCGATATTACTCACGCCATGAGGTTTCAAAACTTTGTTTAGTAAAGAGAGGGGAAATCCTTCAGAGGCTCCATCCTTCAGATGCTCAATGTTTTTTCTATTTTCATGAACACGACTGATCGATCAGATTGCAATACTCTTGAGAGTTTGTGAACTTTACCCACAATCCATGATCAAGTTCTTTTAAAACAAGACCATGGGGAGACTTTCCCTTAGTAGCCCCTCTATATTCTGGATCCAACCATGCCAAGAACCTCCAAATATTGGTACCTAGGTGAGGTTTTCCACTAAGTAAGAGGCCAAGACAGAGCATATATGTATTATGGTTACACTAGAAGATTCTGAATTCTGAAACATGGCAGACTTCTTTGATTCCTGGGCGGCCGTCCTCCACCAAAATCTCACTCGTTGACCCGACAACCATTCCGCCCAGAAGAAAACTTAGTTTTATTTTGTGGTGGCATTGAGAAGAAAAGATCGCTCAAGAGAGCCTTTATACTTAGAAATTTTCTTGTCGTTCGAACCACCCGACGGTACTTTATATATATTTATATAGCATAGCAAGCAATACTATTAGGAGGGAAAATCCTAAGTATATGTCAACACCCAGATTTTTAATCGCAGATGCCTGTTATGCCATACATCGCAATCCAAGGATTACCATTTTTGCGAGACATAACACATTGGTACCATAGTTCATCATCCATTACAAATCATAATAAAGGTCTTACAAATAAAGGATCTCATGATCTAGTCGTAATACAATCAACACAGCGGAATAATATAATAACAGTAGCGTGGGCGAAGCTCCATCTTTAGGGTCACAGGCAATGCTGACGATGGGAGATGATCCTAGTTGTTGTAGACTTTCTATTGTCCATCATCCTGGTACTCTTTAAGTACTCGCAAACTATCACTAACAAGTAAAGTGGTTCAAGTAGGAATACTATGCTCTAGGTTGTTTTTGTAAAAGCCATCTTTATCTCTAGCTGAGTTCAGAAGTAAAGAAACTAGTTTAATGTTTTATAACACCTAAGTGGGAACTTAGTTTTTCATGTTCACAATCCTGTTGTGGTCAAGTCAAAGTCATGATTCATTTCACAAGTCATTTTGAAAACATCTGACGACAGAACACTATGGCCACTCCAAATCTCCATAACCACGGACATGGCTATCCGAATAGTTTGACACTCTGCAGAGGTGGTACACATTCACCACAACATTCGATACAATCGTCAGGAACAATCCTGAATCACCATACTCAGTATACGGATAATCAATCCTAACATTTTAATTACACACCCTAGTATAGGCACCTCCCCAATGAGTTTGGCCTCCCAACCATGAGCATCTATCATCTTGGGAAATACACAGGTGGACAATCATCACGACGTAGCCTCATCTCAAACCTCGGCTGCAAGGGAACCCATACTAAGATACATAAATTTCTAGTCAAGCCCTACCCAAATTCAGGTATTGTGGTTGTACGGTAAAATTGGAATGGTGTCGCATCCGAACACAACCATCAGTTTTATAATGGGCTAAGGCTCATGCCTCAACATTTTCATCATCAAATCATCTAGTGTTCATAACACATGTCAAAACATTTCATTAGAATGACTCATCATTCTAAGGTTTTCATAACCATTTTCACCAAGTCTTCCCATCTAAAGTGATCAAGTTTTATGCTTAGCACTAGCCACTAATGTTGGGGGTAATAACTAATGAGGGGTGCTAATCAAGTGTGACTATCAAATCTAATCTCATGCCTCAGTATGACATCTAGTTCTATCTAACTTAGGTCAAGTTTTATGCTCTTTATGCTACTTATAATATCTTTCCAAAACTCACAAGTCACTAAGTAAAAGTAATAAAGAACTTTAATAAAGAAATAAAAAGAATAAAGCTTGCAAGTAAAACTGGGATTTGGTATAATCAATGGGTACAACCAAATAGTCCTAAGGCATCTAGTTTGCATAGTTATCATGCAAGTGTTAACTTTCAAAGTTCTAGCTTGCTAAGATGGCTTCCCTTGAGTAGTGCAGTGGTTGAAGTTCTCCTATGCTTCCTCTTCGTAGTAGTCTCCTTCCTCTTTGTTATCCTTGGTCGGTACTAGCATCTATAAATAAATACGAGCTACACAATCACCAAGCAATACTTAACTGCTTCTATTTGGCACATAAAGGTTCACACTAGATGATCTAGCATCATCACAATCATCACATGAGTTAAAGCCTTAGTCTTATTTATTTTATTTTAGAAAAGTAATTTCGACTCATTGAAAACTACTTAAGATTTAATATTCTCCAATTAAAACATGGGATCATGTGGACACAAGTCATCACCACATATTCTAATACTTGGGAATGCGATTTAAAGTGGTGTCACAATTTAATAAGGTTTAACCTTATTATTTTAATTAATTAAAGTGACTAGAAATGCCTATGGGGCATTATTTTATTACTTGTCCATTATTACTGCAAGTAAACCAAGATATTTTTATATATTGAGAAAGGTCTTATAAAATGTGATTTTTGAGAGTTGGAATCAACTCAAAAAGCATTTACGGTTGATTTTTGAAAAAATGTTTGAATGCAGAAAAGTCGCTGCCTTGTTATTTTTACTATAGATGATCTATAATTTCAAATGGTTTGAATCCAACGGGCTAGGATTAAGAATTTCAATAGGTTTCTAACAAAAATGGTTTCATACAATTTGGTTCAGTAAAACTCCCTGGATTGATTTTTTTAAAGTTACTGTCTGAACTATGTTTGAATTGAAATAGAAAATATCTATTTGAATCTACTGGGCTGAGCACGGGAACTAAACTGGGCCGGCCCCTACGCACAGCGTGCGCGGGCTGGTTTAAGTGGTGTTCCCACTCGTTAGTGAGAAAGGGGGTGCCCAAGGGGTATGGGATGGTTTTGACCGTAGGATTAGATTCAAGATCAACGGCTCACGACCATCGTCCTCATCGGAACAGGACACGACAGGGTGAAACCCTAAAACGGCCAGTGACGGTCGAGGGAGGCTCACCTGGGCTCAGGCGAGGGTCGGCAAAAGTGGAAAACGAACGAGGCGGCTCTGGCGGTTCTCCTGGTACTGGCGGCGCATCCTGCGGTGGCCTGAATCGACGGTGCCCTTCTCCTCCAGCAGCGGCGTGCTCTGGCCAAATTCTGGCAAGGGAGAGATCGCATTGCTCTGAGAAGAAGTGGGGAAGGATCAGTGAGGAGTGGTGAGTGTTGGAGTGTGGAGAAATGGTGCAGGGGAGCTCCCTTTTTATAGTGGGGCGAGAGGGGCAGCGCGGCATGTGCAGAGGTCGACAGAGGCGAAGGATGCGATGGTACAACGAGCTAGTGAGGCTAGGACGATGGGCGGTCGCCTAGCGATCATTATAGGCATCATAGCTCAGTAAATGGCTGTCTACAGTGGTCGGATCGGGGCGGCGCTCTGCGCATTACTGACAGCGAACTTCATGGCGTTCGTCAGCTACGGGGGACGATCGAGGGAACAGGCATGTCATTTGGTCTCCTGTGATGATGGTGATCGTGTAGGAGGGCGACGAGAGCTCCAGGTGGTCGGGTTGAGTGGGAACAAAGCATGGACTATGGTGTGTGTCGGCATGGTCGACAGTGGCACGGGCACGACGTTCCCGACGTCTCCTCTCTGTCCTTGAGGTAGGGATGGTCTGGAGGAGGCAGTGAGGCACGGGAAGCATGCCATACATGGTTGGCGAGGCTGCCGATGCTTGCGTCGTGCTGTCGATGTTGAGGTAGACAAGGGGGTGTCGGGCATGCACGACATGGTGCAAGGGTAGCTTGCTAGGCTGTGTCAATGCAATGGTTCCACTGGGGGAGACAAGGGTTAAGAATTGGAGACAATGGTTTGAACGATCACTGCTCAAAATAGTGAAAGTTTGGCCAATTTGATTTGTGTCAGCCAAGTGTTTGATGAAATAGCTGCAATAGATTTATATTTGAATTTTTGGATGAATTTTGGTGAGTGCCCTAGTCACATACTTGATAGTATATGGTTGTTTGGATTTGTCAAGGTGAACTGGTTTGGTTGGGTTTTGAGAAATGGTGATCTTACTATATGAACTAGATTCAATTTTGAATTGTCCTTGGCATAGATTTGCAAAATGTTTCTGTGTGTTTGCAAGGTGGGCTTAGGTTCACTTTTACTTGGTCTAGCAAGGGGTGAAAAGAATTGGATTTGTTTCTGTTAGAAATCTTGGACTAGAAACACTCAAAGTGGTCTAGTGAACAAGTTTCGCAAAAATGACCATTAGCTCATATTTTTATATTTGAATTTCTATTGATTTGATTCCGCTTGGAAATGATTTAGATGATGTTGTTTTCATATTTAAACCAATCCTTGCCATTCATAACAATCACACAATTCATTGCAAGCATTCATGCATTCATCATATACACACATGCATTCATATTGATTTTAATTAACAAAAGTTTTGTTAGCCCTAAACTTGGGTGATTTGAACTTTATAACCTTGATTAATATTTTTGGGATATTACAAAGCTTCCCTCCTTAAACAAAATCTCGTCCCGAGATTTGATAAAAAGAGAAAACTAGGATTTAAAAAGATTTGGAAACTCAGTCCTAATGTAGTCTTCTCCCTCCCAGGTAGTTTCTTCTTCACTATGGTTACTCCACTGGATCTTAAGAAACTTGATACTCCGGGTTCTGGTGGTTCTAAAAGCTTCCTCCAAAATATGAATGGGTACTTCAGGATATGTTAGGTCATCATTGATCTCTATGGTTCTATGATCAATATTCTTGAAAACTTCGGTCTTCTCCGGGACTTCTAGGCATTTGCGAAGTAACGAGATGTGAAACACATTATGCACGGCTGACATCTCTTCCGGCAGTTCTAGTTGATATGATACTTCTCGGTGATTCAAAATCTTGAAGTGTCTGATATATCTGGGGGGATAACTTTCCTTTGAGTTGGAAACGTTGTGTCCCTTTCAAAGGTGATATTTTGAGATACACAAAATCTCCGATGTTGAAGGCTAGGTCTCGACTTCTCTTGTCAGCATAACTCTTCTGTCTAGATTGGGCGGTCTTGAGTGCTCATGGATCTTATGAACTTTCTCTTCGGCTTCTCTTAGGATGTCGGGTTCGAAAATCTGACTTTCTCCTACTTCTGACCAATTCAAAGGGGTACGACACTTCCTTCCATACATGAATTAAAATGGGTCCATTTGCAAACTGGCTTGGTAACTTTTGTTGTATGAAAATTCTATGAAAGGCAGCTAGTCTTCCCATTTAGATCCATATTCCAATACACAACCTCTCAACATATATTCGAGTATTTGGTTTACTCGCTCTGTTTGTCCATCAGTATGAGGGTGATAAGCTGTGCTGAAATCCAGTCTTGTTCCTAGTCCTTCTTGGACTTTCTTCCAAAATCTCGAGGTAAACTGGGTTCCTCGGTTCGACACAATGTTCTTGGGGAATCCATGCAAATTGATTATTCTAGCAATGTACAACTCTTCTAGCTTCGAACTCTGATAAGTGGTCTTGACTGGTAAGAAATGGGCTACTTTGGACAGTCTATCCACTATGACCCATATAGAGTCATTTCCCCTACTAGATGTAGGAAACCGGTGATAGAATCCAGTCCAACACAATCCCATTTCCATTCCAGAATTTGTATTGGTTGCAATAGTCCTGCGGGTCCCTGATGTCCAGCCTTGACTCTCTGACAAATAACACACTTGGCTATGTAGCTTCCGATTTCTCTCTTCATCTTATGCCACCAAAATTGCTCCTTCAAATCCTAATACATCTTGGTTCCTCTAGGGTGGATAGAATAAAGAGTATCATGGGCTTCTTTCAAAATAGCTTGCTTCAATTCTAAATTTGCTGGTACACAGATACGTCCTTTGTACGACAAAACTCCTTCATTTTCGGTGAATTCGGGTACCTTCCCTGTACCGATACAACGTTTGATTCTATCGATACTAGCATTTCCTTTCTGTGCCTCCTTGATCTTACTGATCAAATTGGGTTGAAGTTCTATGCTATCCAAAAATCCTTCGCTTACTAGTTCCATTCTGATCTCTTGCTACTCCTTATGCAAACTTGGTTACTCTTTCAGAATCATGGTGTTCAATCGACACGGCAATCTGCTAAGAGCCTCTGCTACCACATTGGCTTTGTCGGGGTGATAGTGAATGTCAAGGTCATAGTCCTTGATTAACTCTATACATCTCCTTTTCCTCATATTTAGCTCCTTCTGGATGAAAATATACTTCAGACTCTTGTGATCTGAATAAATCTCACAGCGATAACCCATGAGGTAATACCGCCATGTCTTCATGGCTAAAACTATGGCTGCTAGTTCAAGGTCATGGGTAGGGTAATTTTGCTCATGTTGCTTTAGTTGTCGGGATAAATAAGATATGACTTTGCCTTCTTGCATTAGCACACATCCGATACCAATCTTGGATTCGTCACAAAACACATCGAAGGGCTTCATGAAATCCGGCATAATCAAGATTGGGGCTGAGATAAATCTCTTCTTGAGCTCTTGAAAACTTGCTTCACATTTGTCCGTCCATTCAAACTTCTTATCCTTCTTCAACAATTGGGTAATGGGTCTTGTGATTCTCGATAATCCTTCTACGAACTTGCGGTAATATCCCGCTAATCCGAGAAATGCACGAACTTGGGTTTGAGTGGTTGGGGCTTGCCATTCTTCAACATCCTTAACCTTGGCAGGGTCGACAGCCATTCCTCCGGCTGACACGATATGTCCGAGGAATCTTACTTCCCGTAACCAGAACTCACATTTGCTAAACTTGGCATACAGGTGATGCTCCCTAAGGTTTTCAAGGATGGTCCTTAGGTGTAGCTCATGTTCTTCTTCTGATTTCGAATAGATCAAAATGTCATTGATGAAAACAACCACAAACTTATCCAGGAAGTTCATAAAAATCTTATTCATGAGGTTCATGAAATAAGTGGGGGCATTGGTTAATCCAAAAGACATGACAGTTTACTCATACAGTCCATATCTTGTGGTAAAGGTAGTCTTTGGAATACCCTCTGCGCGAATCTTCAATTGATGATAACCAGTCCTAAGATCAATCTTAGAAAACACTTTGGCACCGGTCAACTAGTCAAACATATCTTATATCTTCGGCAGTGGGTACTTGTTCTTGATGGTGACATCATTCAGCTTCCGATAACCCATGCACCAATGGTTACCTCCATATTTCTTATCCACGAACAAGACAGGTGATCTCCATGGTGACGCACTTGGTTGAATCAGGCATATCTCTAGCATAGCATCAAGTTGCTTCTTCAGCTCCACTAATTCAGATGGGTTCATACTATAAGGTCTCTGAGCTATGGGTCCTGTTCCAGGGATTAGTTCAATGATAAAATCGATATCCCGATCTAGGGGCATACCGGGCAATACATCTGGAAATACATCGGGGTATTCGCAGACTACTCTGACTTGGTCAATGGTTGATTGGGCTAGAATCTTGTTCCACTTGAATTGACGGGGCAAGGTTTTAGATACATGCTCTACTGATACTCCAGAGGTACTAGTCATGGTTATGGCTTTCTTGGCACAGTCGATTAATCCTTTATGTCTCGACATCCAATCCATTCCTAGTACTACTTCCAAACCTTTAGTTCCAAGTACTATTAGGTTAGCATAAAAATCTATGCCATGGATTTTGATAGGTACGGCCTTGAAATTTTGTCTAGCTTTGGTGGTTGAACCAGGTATTTGAACTATCATAACATGCTTCAATTTTGTTAGTTAAATCTTACTTGTGCATGCAAATTATTCTGTAACAAACGAGTGCGATGGTCCAGAATCAAACAACACTGTTGCAAGTACTGAGTTAACAGAAAACATACCCAGCATGACATCTGGCGCTTCTTGGGCTTCTTCAGCATTCATGTGAAATAGACGGCCGTTGTGGTTGAGTGAGTTCCCTGGGGCACATCTTCTTCCAGGCTGAACACGACACTGCTGTTGAGCTGGGGCATTCACATTGGGGGCTGATGCAAGCTTATTGGGGCACTCATTGGAGTAGTGACCCTTGGTTCCGCATTCATAACAAGTCACCTAAGACTTTTCCTTTCCTGCAACAGGAACGACATTGCTTTCAGTCCTTGGGGAAGTATTGATGTTGGTGGGTTTTTGACTTTGCACGGTGCACGATTGAAGTTGTTGGTGTTGTCGGGGTTGTTGTGGTTGTTTCCTCCGTGCCTTGGGTTTCCTCCTCCACGGTTGGTATAGTCCGGACGGGTCATCGAGGGTCTATTGGATCTTGGGGCATATCCTGTAGATGGGTTGGGGCGATACTTCGTGGTATGGTGGGTTCCTGGTTGATTCATCATTCTACGCTTGCAATTCTCATTAGCTTGGTTGATCTTGCCTTCCATATGGATTGCAGAATCCACTAAGGCTTCTAGGTCAGCAAACGGGATATTGACTAGCACTGTCTGCATCTCAACATGCAAACCGTTCAGGAATTTCTCCTTCTTCGTGTCTTCGGTACTAATCTTATCTGGGGCATACCTAGACAGCGATAGGAATCTGTCACGGTACTCTACCACAGTCATTCTCCCCTTCTTCAGCTCCTTGAATTCATCTCTCATCCATAGAATCAAGCCTGGTGGCACATGGGTTCGGTTGAACTTGAGTTTGAATTCATCCCAAGCCATCATTTGTCCTCCATTCATGGTGCGGACGCTATTCCACTAAGCTCTTGCATCTCCTGCCAGATAATGGGTGGCAAATAGTACTTTCTCATTGGCCTCGACTCCTGCGACTTCTAAGTTGATCTCCATGGTCTGCAACTAGTCATCCGCATCTAATGGCTCTTCATACTTACTAAAAATGGGTGGATTGGTGTTCTAAAAGTTCTTGAGCTTGGATCCATGGTTGTGCTGGTTTCCATGGCCTTGATTGTTGTTGTCCATCTAATCTATGTGTTGAAGGGTGGCTAAGTTGGCTTGACGTTCGGATCTTTCAACTTCATGGTTAGAAACCGACATTTGCAAGATTTGCAGCATTAGGTCCGGGGATGAGCTGCTTCCTCCGCAAGGAATCTAAAGATTGAGATATATCATGAGACAAGAGGGAAATTTCTAAGGTTCAGGGATTTGTTTTTAAAAAGTTTTTTAAACTTTAAGTTTGACTCATGTTTTGCCAACTACCAACTTTCTTTTCATTCATTCATACCACACAATACAAACACACACCACAATAAGGAAACATATGGTTTTAAGAACCATTCTGTGAAACTGAGATATAATGGGACCGGATACAACTCACACCTACGATAGTGCTCAAGTGCTACTACTCCTCGGAATCAGTGGCTGCATCATCATCATCAGTGTGGAAGTCTATGGCTTGATCCTATAGGAAGTCATCATCATCATTGAGGTAGGAGTAAGGGTCTCCACGGATATCTTCCCTTGCATTCTCCCTCTCCTCAAGCTGCATGTCCTACTCATGGATGGTCTCCTCCATGTATGTCACTTTGTGACGAAGGCGAGCAATAATGCGATCCTTCTTGTCACGCAAACGGTGAAAGGTCTTGTGCTCCTTTGCAATGATGGCGATGGTCTGGTCCTTCTTGACTGTGATGGCATAGTTGTGGTTGGCGTAGGAGCGGGCATTGTCCAACTCCTTCTGGCAATCATACAGCATGAAGCTGAGATGATCCACCTAATGCTTCAGCTCTGGGTGGTATGGCACCTCCAATGGCTGTCCCATTGCATCATGCCTTGCGTAGAACTCAAAGCGGGTACCCTTGATCTGATTGATGCTTTGCCCACATAGACGGGCAAGAGCTTCCTGCATAGCCCTGTCGAGTCGGTCTAGCCAGTTGTTCTCTCTTAAGGTGAACTGGATTCCCTCTAAGGTGGGGACTTCAATATTTCCTCTAAGACTTGCAACAATCAGCCATTGCAATTCTCCTCCTTGCTGATGATTAAGCCATGCTCCGAAGAACTCGGGGTGCAGGCGCTCCAGAAGTTCTGAGAGTTGGTCCAAATCAGGCTCAAATATGATCTCTCCTCCATTTCCCAACTGATAGAACTTGCTATACTTGATGTCCATCTATAAGAATGTAGGATGAGTAAGTTAGTAGAGTGATCAAGTGTGCCAAATTTTATGTAAGATTTTGCAAGAATTTTTGAGGAATATGAATTTTATTGAAAGACTCTAAGTGATAAGAATGAGAATAGGTTTTCATAAATACTCACTTCTTTTGTTTTGAAACTAAGTTTTTGATTCCAGCATCCATTCTAACTAGGGTCTCCTATGGTCAGGATGGATCTGATTCCAAATTGTCAACACCCGGATTTTTAATCCCAGATGCCTGTTATGCCATACATCGCAATCCCAGGATTACCATTTTTGTGAGACATAACATATTGGTACCATAGTTCATCATCTATTACAAACCATAATAAATGTCTTACAAATAAAGGATATCATGATCCAGTCTTAATACAATCAACGCAGCGGAATAATATAATAAAGGTAGCATGGGCGAAGCTCCATCTTCAGGGTCACAGGCAATGCTGACGATGGGAGATGATCCTAATTGTTGTAGACTTCCTGCTGTCCATCATCCTGGTAATCCTCCTCATAGTCTGGCCATAGGAATATCCAGGGACAAAGCCATGAGTACTCTTTAAGTACTCGCAAACTATCACTAACAAGTAAAGTGGTTCAAGTAGGAATACTAAGCTCTAGGTTGTTTTCAAAAAGCCAGGTTTATCTCTATCTGAGTTCAGAAGTAAAGAGAACTAGTTTAATGTTTTATAACACCTAAGTGGGGACTTAGTTTTTCATGTTCACAACCCTGTTGTGGTCAAGTCAAAGTCATGATTCATTTCACAAGTCATTTTGAAAACATCTTACGAAGGAATAGTATGGCCACTCCAACTGTCCATAACAACGGACGCGGCTATTCGAATAGTTTGACACTCTGCAGAGGGGGTACACTTTCACCACAATATTCGATACATCCATCAGGAACAATCCTGAATCACCATACTCAGTATACGGATAATCAATCTTAACCTTTCAAGTACACACCCTAGTATAGGCACCTCCCCTATGAGTTTGGCCTCCCAACCATGACCATCTGTTATCTTGGGAACTGCATAGGTGGACAATCATCATGAGGTAGCCTCATCTCAAACCTCGGCCGTAAGGGAGCCCATACTAAGATATATAAACTTGTAGTCAAGACCTATCCAAATTCGAGTATTATGGTTGGATTAAGAATTTCAATACCTTTCTAACAAAATTGGTTTCATGCATTTTGGTTCATTGAATCTCTTTGAAATTATTTTTGAATCTAGAGACAGAATTAGGTTTGAAATTAAATTGATAAAACCTAAATTCAAACTCCTGGGTGACGCGGGAAGTTAACTAGGCCGGCCCACTGTGTCACAACGCGTGTGCGGGTGGGTTTAAGTGGTTGTCCCCACCAGTCATCAAGACAGGGGGTGCGAAGGGGTACGGGGCAATATGGACCGTGCGATTAACATCTAATCTAACAGCTGGGGCTTGTCGTCTCCGTCGGGGAGCGCCGGCGAGACCAAGCCCTAACACAGCCAGTGGGGGTCAGTGGGGGCTCACCGAGGCTCAGGCGAGGGTGACGATGGGGGCGAACGACGAAGTCGACAACGGCGATCCTCCTGGTACCGGTGGCTCCTCCTGGGCGGCTCCAATCGACGGCGCCCTTCTCCTCCAGCAGCGGAAAGCTCCGGCGAAATTCCGGCCACCTGGTGCTTGCCTTGCTCCGGGATGAGGTGGGGTGGTTCTGAGGGAGAGGGGAGTGAGATGGTGTGCTGAAATCAAACGGGAAAGGCCTCTATTTATAGTGTGAAGAGGGGACCGAAGGGTGCGGTTGGAGCTCGTCGTGGTCGTCTGCACAACGAGCTAACGGCATGGCTGGGGGTAGGGGCGGTGCGCTGCCTCCTGGCGAAGCTCAACGTCATGGTGGCGAGGCGTGGGGCGGTGCGATGCGGTCAGAACATTGTGATGCTCTGGGCGGGTCCGACGGGCATTTTAATGGCGCACAACATCTATGGTCCACGTGGCGGTGAACTGGCATGTCCAGGCGGTTCCTGGGGCGGTGATGATCACGCATGCAAGCGGCAAAGGCGGGGCGTGGTCCGTGCAAGCGTGTCGACTGCGGGGCTCTGGCGCGCTCTCGGCATGCTTGTAGAGAGACTGGGCGCGCTCGTTCTGAGTGGTCCAGGGGCTGGCAAGGCTTGGGCACTAGATAGGGGGTGGCGGTGGATGATGGCTTGTGTCCCAGACAAGGTTGGCGAGGCTAGGGAAGCTCCTAGCTTGCTGTCGACAATGGGGTGGCCATTTGTGCTCGGGCATGGTCACCATTGATGACAATGCCAAGCTTACACTGAGCTAGGTCTGGTTAAATTAACTAGATGATCTACTAAGAGTGTGATGTGAGCTAGAGAGGAGACAAGTTAGGCACAAACACTGCTCACTATAGTGTTTGATGTTTTGTTTGATTTGTGTTGGCAAGGTGTTTGATGAAATGGCCGCAAGAGATTTGAATTTGAATTTTTGAGTGAAACTTGGTGGGTTTACTAGTCACATACTATGTAGTCTCTGGTTTCTTGGAATGGCCAAGGTGCACTAGTTTGGTTGGGTTTTTAGAAATGGTGATCTTCACATATGATATAGTTACAATTTTGAATTGGCATTTGAATCAAGTTGCCAAATGTTTCTGTGAGTTTGCAAGGTGGTCTTGGGTTCAATTTTACTTGTTCTAGCAAGGGATAAAAATAAATGGAATTGTTTCTATTTGAAATCTTGGACTAGAAACACTCAAAGTGGCCTAGTGAGCAAGATTGGCAAAAATGACCATTTGCTTGTTTTGTTTGTTTTTGAATTTCCCTTGCTTTGATTCTGCTTGGATTTGATTTATATGATGTTGTTTTCATCTTTAAACCATTCCTTGCTATTCACAATAATCACACAAGTCCATTCATACAATCATCACATACACACATGCATTCATAATGATTTTAATTAACAAAAGTTTTTGTTAACCCTAATTTTGGTGATTGGAATTTGATAACCTTGATCAATATATTTGGGATGTTACAACACTCTCCGAACAATCTAACATGAGGACAAGGTAGTTCCAATCAAAACAATTGCAAACATAGCAAACACAACAATGATGATCACAAACATGCATGCTGATTTAATATGACAATGGTTATATTTAGTTCTATGAACAGTATTATATCATATGAGGCATGTAGAAGACCATTTAATGCAATAGGGTATTTTATTAATAAGTCCAGATGACCAAATAGAAGGTTTTAGTAGTTCTATTGCAACTTTTGTCCTAATTATTGAATTAAATTTGGTTCTAAGTCTTACTAGATAGAGGACATTAATACGAACCAATAGGAATTGGATTCACCCTAAACTGACTTGCAAATATTTTTCCCTGATATATTTATTATTTAATAGAGGTTACATAATTTAAATTATTTATTTAATCAAAAAATATATTTAGGACCATATCTGTATTCTACGTGAAATTGTGAATCAAGAGACATATTGTTTATATTTTTCCAATCTATAAATAGTTTATTATAATTTTAATACTTTAAAAGGCTATTAAAATTAATTAAGTTTATTTCCATATAACTTTTACCCAACAGATAGATCTAATAATATATTATTAAGCTATATTAAAGTAGCTCAATTTGATATATTATTCATATTTTTATGACCTATGAATAGTTTATTATTGATTTAATACTCTAAAAGGTCATTAAAACTATATAAAATACTACATTAAATAAATACTGCAAAGATTAGATCTAATATCATAATAATATTCTACATAATTTTTTGAATCCATAGGTATATTATTTGTATTTTTTGGAGTAGAAGTTATTTTTCTACAATTTAAATACCATAAAAGACTATTTAACCAATTAAATAAATACAGAAAAACTATACAATGAAAATTTGTAATAGACGACCTGAACGGAGAACGTGAAGCCTATGATCGTGTGGACGAAGCGAGATTCCGGTCATTGGCTTTCTTCATGGAAGGAGAGTACAACCCCGTCTCGATACAGAGATCTGGGTAGTGCGATCAGAGTCTTTGTGCGGATCCTAATGCTGGCGGTGGTCACCAGAACGTGCACCAGCTCGGCGAACTCCGGAAGCATCGTGCGTTTCCCTAGGCATGGGAAAAGGTTCAATAAAGGGGGTGGAATAGGGCAAAAATTGTCAGAGCAAAGGAAGGGGTTGCTCTCGTGGCCTTTGAACCACCAGAATTTTCGAAGCTGGAACTAGCAATTCTGGCAAGATCTAATTGATTGATTTTGTGGACAGTTCGCTTGGGTTTCAGCAAAATATTAAACGAGGGGAAGGAGAAAGTATTTATAAAGGGATTCCCGTGGCAAAAGGGGCAAGGAGGCGACCGATCGAGAGATTTTATCATTTGGATTTTCCGGTCTAAGAATGAAGTCGTGCTCGCATGGGAGTCTTCCAAAGGAAGAAGAAGGTGCGGGCTCTAGTTGTCAGAGCGAAAGAGAATAAAAACGGACGGGAAGGGCTGCCTCGCGTCGCTTTGCTAGGCCGTTTGTTTGGTGTGTGCATGTTGTCTACTCGTACCATGGTTTTAAGTACTAGAAAGATCTAGCGTGCGTTGCTGCGCCATCCTTTACTTGTGTCGTTTGATTTTGTTTAATTTTGTGTGTGACCTGTACGTCTTTAGTGGGGTTATAACTTCAGTAGGTTTGATGGGTATTGGCGTGAAATTAATTTATTCATATTAATTCAATGAACTGACCTTTGGATAATCATCAATTTCTAGACATGCTCATACAAACTGCCCATTATACCATTGTGCATGATATCCTGGTCGACACATATAGAATATTTAACCAAAAATCTTCTATTTTCGTCATGAACTACCCTACAAAACATGGAGAGGATTTATACAAGGGAGTAAATGCACAAGATCATATGGAAAACATGATTAATGCAAATGAACAGAGGAAAATCACATCTTGATGTATAAGAAACATAACATAAGCCGAGCTGCCTGCTTGGATTGCACATGACACTCTTGCATGACCATTTCTCTTATTGGATGGTTGAAGAAAAGTATAAATAAATTCACCCGTCAGTAGGAAGATCGCAAAAAAAACTCTTATATTTTCATCTGCTTGTTATTTATTCTACAGAAAGTGAGAAATTATCGAGTCTATAGATTACATAAATGGTGCAGTATTACACACGGTATTTGACATGGATGCATGTTGATCAGTGCTTCAGTAAGAAGAGGCAAAGCCATGCTAATGATCAACCATCGGAGAAAGATTCACCTTAACAGTGCATTGACAACAGCTGCACATTTGTAGCCCCAAAAAATCGTGTAACTCGGACTAACAAGCTGATGCAAACATGATTAGGAAGAATAAAATTAACTTCGTTTGTTTTAGATCCAAAATTTCCCTTTGTTTGCTGCCACGGGTTCTATATTTTCTAATTTATATGAAGTGGAGAAGCTGAGAATTTTTTTTTAAGATATTTAAGCTTGAAAAAAGCATAGTACATCAATGATATACCACTTGTTTCAGGGTAAATATTTCAGTTACATAATTTACTGTAACAATACAACAATGATATATCACTTGTTTCAGGATAAATATTTCAGATACATAATTTACTGTAACAATCAGTTCACAATGTACAGAGTAATCAATTGAACGGTCAGACTCCCTCTATCATACCTGGTGGAAAAAGGGCCTCCAGTCCCGGGCCGAAACTGGCTCTAGTCCCGGTTTTGGGCCCAAGACTGCGAAAACGGAACTAGAGGCCCCCCTCTAGTCCCGGCTCGCTACAGCCCGCGACTGATAACAGCCACGTGGCTGTTTCAGCTCCGCGAGGAGCGGAAACCCTCTAGTAACACCACGCGGGACTAGAAGGTTTTCTGCCGCGGCAGAGAATCGTGTGTTTCTCTGCCGCGGCAGAGATTGTGTATTTTTTTTTTTGCCATTTCGTTTCTTTTTTGTTTTGTGTTTCACTATAATTCAAACATATATTTCAGTATACATATTATACGCTACTACATATACACTACACGTCGATGCATTTATATAATTAATCGATCCCTTGCAAGCATACATATAATCAATCATATCAAAAGGAAGAAATGTTTTGAAATTACAAGGTCATTGATGAATATATATATATCATATGAGCTACATGGAGATAACTAAGACAAATCGAGTTCCACGTCATCCGTATAATCCTCTCCATGTACATCAAGGACTTCCTTCATCATAAATCCAGCCAGCTCCTCTTGAATTGCTCTTATGCGCTGGTCTGGCTCTAGTTTCTCCCGCAAATCATAAATATAATGTGAGTCAACTTTCCACTCACTGGTCAACTCGCGGATGTACTCGCAGACATAGTATCCACATAAATTAGTTCCCGGTGGCTGCTGTAAACTCTTCTCCATTTTATAAGTTAGCTCCTCTTTGAATGGACCTGGTATATTCTGTCTGAACCGTGTCCAACACCTGCTCGGCAAAGAAAATGAACAAAGGAGTTATTAGTTACTTGATATCAGGAAATGAATGAAAGAGGATGATATAATGCGATAATGATTGAAATTACTTATGGAGCATTGCTTTCATGTCGCTCCACTACTCTTGGTCCCAACTTAATGAGTCGTGGACTTCAACTAGGGAGTTGTCAACTTGAATGTTTAGCAAGATCCAGTGGAATCTGCGTAAGTTTACATAAGCATACATGCATATATAGCTCATCGAGTAAGCAAAAATAAAACGTGTACAAGATATAAACACTCACTTGAAGTTGTAAGGAAATAGTATTTCCTTAACAAAATTATTCTCGGTTAAGAACCTGCACAGGTCTTCCTCCACGTCCTTGGAGTGATTCTTTAACGTATATTCATTAACGATATATGGGTCAATGAACCCAACATCGTATCTTCTAGCTCTTTTGCATTCAAGCATCTTCATTCTGCAGAATATAATATCATCATACAAAAGGATATATAGTTAGGATAATATATTAAATGCAATGAACGAGCTAAAGCTACAAACTTAATTATAGAAATAAATAACTTACAGACAATAGAAACCAATGATAGATTTGTCGAGGGCGCGCTGGTTGTATAACCGAAACAGTTCGGTCATTTGAACCTGTATCGAGTATTGTTTGAAGTGATGCTCCATTCTAACGTCCACCGGAAACCAATCTTTCTGATGCTTTTTTTGTGCTTGTGACATGTACCATTCGTGCATATTTCACATATGTGTGGATAGACGCGTGAGCTCCTCATTACTGACTAGAGGCTCTCCTTGGACATACTGCCGTACTATCTGACCCACTAGCGTATCTTCATAGCCTAAATATTGACCAAGAGACATATTTGCTTCGTTAGCAAGTGCTTTGGCCTGCGATACAGTGATTCCCATAAGTGCAGCATTATTACGGGCTCTAGGGTCCACTATTTGCATGTCCATGTCCATTTCAGCTCTAAAGGCCTTGTCGAGGTCTGAAATGACTTTGAGCGGGGCGACCGATTGATTCTTCTGTGCTCCGAGCTGGGCAACTTGCTTCCCGCTTTTTGCACTTGTGATTTTTTTCTTCTGTGCTTTCTTAATAATCTCCCGGTCATAGTCTGATTCCAGATTCATCGATATCTGGGATGGTTGCTCTAGAAAGGACTTAGCCCACTTTTTGGTTCTTTCGTTATATACCGGCTTTGGCTCAGGCTTTTTGGGTGCAAAATGCGCCTTAACTTGGGCAGCCACATCCGCGTTAGTTTCCTCATCGGTCTTGTCATAAGGTCTCTTTGGTAGAGCCGGCGGGATATCGACTATCTCCGGCGTTTGATCTTTCTTCGATGTGGGGCGCGGGGGACCGTCGAACTTCCGTTTCTTCGACGAGGTAGTAGTATTGCACGGAGGCGGAGCCGAAGATCGAGTTGATGTACTCCTGCTGCGGCGATCGTCAGCAGGGCGGGGTGGACTTGGAGGTTGGCGATAATCGGATTGGGTGGACATGGAGGTTGGCGATAATCGGTTTGGGGTGGACTTGGAGGTTGACGATATTCGATGCAGGGTGGATTTGGATTCCTTGGAGTCGGTGGCCTTGGCGCCGAGCCTAGAAACTTGATGTACTTCTTATTCCATAGAATGATGTTGCGCTTGACATCTCCTAGTTTCGTAAGGCCTTCAGGCGTAGCGATTTCAATCTCTAGGTCCGCAAAATCCTCCACTATGTCATCCACTGTGACACGAGCATAGCCTGGTGGAATCGGAAGTGAATGGTGGAGTGCTCGAGGTAGACAAGGTAAAGTAGTGTCGATCGCCACCTTGAAGGACAGGTTGTTCATTGGCTGATGTAGCTCACATTGTGCCATCTCTCTGACATCATCCACGGGGTAGTGAGGAGCCGGTGCATCATCCAGCAGTGCTTGATCATCAGCACAGACCTCCGTGGAAGCCATGTTGCTTCTCCGTTGGCTAAGATCCAATGCAGGATCATCAGACCGCGGGTGAGTTGACGACGGCGGCCTTTGTCTAATTTCATGCATGAGGTTCTTCAGATCAGCTAGGTCCTGCTCTACCCTGGAGGTCCGGTCTGCCTCCCTGTCCTTCTTTCTCTGACGGCTTCTGTAACTAGCATCGTACTGAGGAAACCCTTTCTTCCACGAGACACCGGCGCCTTTGCCTCGTGTTCGTCCTCCCTTTTCAGGATTCCCTAGGGCGCGTGTCAGCTCATCGTTATCTCTCTCAGGATGGAACAATCCCAATTGAGCATCGTTCATTGCTTTAATAAGTTCTTGGGAGGGTTTTAGAATTTTCTCATGAAATAATGTCTTGCCTGTTTCTGGGTCCAAGGATCCCCCGTGCCCGTACCACCAGTGCTTTGACCTCTCGGGCCATCCATCTGTACCAGGAGTGACGCCTCGAGCCCTCATTTCCTTCCCCATAGTTTCCCACTTAGGGACGGCACTCTTGTAGCCACATGTCCCCATTTTATGATGGTATTTCTTGTTGGCAGCATTTAACGCGTTCTTTGCCGACTTTGCCTTTGCTTTATCTGATTGCTTGTACTGTACAAAATCGGGCCACTGTTCTCTCAACTTCTCGTTTACTCCTTTGAAGTCTGGACTTTTCTTTTTCGCGACATATTTCGCGCATAAACTTTTCTTGTGGTTCCAGTACAGTTCAGCCATCTTGCTCAGTGCCCACTCCTTGACTTTCGCTCTATTTTCAAGCCCACCCAGCCTTGGGGTAATACCATCTACCTCAAATTCCTCATACTCTGGAGGTAGTATGAAATGCGCTATGAGCTTCTGCCAAAGGTCATCTTTGGCATCATCGGTGACATAGCTGTTGGATTCTTCACCGGCTTTCTTTGACTTATTCCATTCTTGGATGGCGATCGGCAGGTTGTCCCTAACAACCACCCCGCATTGATTTATAAACATCCTCCGGTGCTTCTCTGGAGCAATCGGTTCACCATCATCATCTATTTCTTCGATGGTGAACCTCTAATTACCATCCAACTTTTTGTTTGGCCCTCGTTTACGTTCGTCATCGCTTCGATCCGGTGGACTAAAAGAAGAAGAGAGTGATTAATATATATCTAGATCAGTTAATGAATAGAGGTAACACGAGACTTTATATATATATATGTACCTCGCCGGATCCTGTAGAGGGGCCATCATTATTGTTGTTATTTGTTTGCCCTTCGTCCATCTGGTCTTCCCCTTGGTACATTAGTTTTTCCTCTAGTCCATCACCGGATGGATTCAGATATGAGGAAATATCTTCCTTGAGCAAAATATCTTCGGCGCCGGTAGTAATGTCTTCACCTCTTATCATGCCCTAAAGAAAACCTTCACCGATGCGACCAGGATATTTGGATGGATCCATGACTTAATT